>OZ002732.1:13927652-15391581 GCA_963924305.1 Polygonum maritimum | reverse complement strand
GGATCTGTTTTGTGAGGAAGAGAAGTTTATAGCTGAGAGTGTTAAGCAGTTCTATGAGACGTTGACCATAGAGGATTATGGCAACAAAACTATTGGAAAATATGTCTGGGAAGAAAAGGAGTATTTGTTCACTAGCACCTTCTTTAGAACGCTATTGGAGTCCACATTTTCTGGTCATGCTCCTCTGTAATAGTCAGCAAAACCTTCATGAGGGATCTTTAGAAGCTCAGCGACCTCCTGGTTGGTGACCAAATACTCCTTCTCTTCCCAGACATATTTACAATATTTTTGTTGCCATAATCCTCTATGGTCAACATCTCATAGAATTGCTTAACACTCTCAGCTATAAACTTCTCTTCCTCACAAAACAGATCCTTCCAACCTTGGACTTCCATCCACTCTTTAACCTTAGACAATTTGAACTCATCCAGAAAATTGTCTTCCCACAACAAGACCTTAGTAAAATCTCTAGACTGGATTTTCCTACTCTCTGGCTTCTTCTTTTTGCTAGCAGAGGCCTTAGGTTTAAGCAAGGTCGGCGACCTGGGTCGCTTAGCCCTAGTCTTCCTAAGTTTCCCTTCAGATTCACTCTCATCAGGTAGAGGGATATCAGGAACAGCCTCTCCAGTCATCAGTTTCAATCTCCTAGTCACTGGCCTATGCTCAACAGCGGGTTTCTTAGAGGATTTTCTAGGAAGAGGGGTATCCTCTCCAAACAACTGTTTCTTAACATCTACTCTAGCCTTAGAGCGAATTTCTTTCTCAATTGAAAGAGGTTCAGAGTCGGCACCTTCACTGTCAGATGGAATAGACATTGGACGTTTACCTCTAGCCTTGGCAGAGTCAACAACCTTGGCGACAACCTCTGAGACCTTTTCAAGGTCGACAACCTCTTCAGTTTTTGGGTGTCGTCTTCAACCTTCTCCTCTGTTTCAGCGGGAACAGTAACTTCCTCTTCAAAAGCATCAACCACCTTCTTTGTGGCATCAAACTCAGAAACCTACACTGGTTCTGCCTCTACACCCTTTTCTTCGGCTTTTTCTTCCTCAACCGCAGGTTCCCTTGGCGGTTCCTCCTTCTCCTTCTCCGGGTCGGGTTTCTCCACCGCTAGAGGAATGTCGCCTGAAATCGCCAGATCTGGGGCGATTTCCGACACATTCTCTGTCGGAAGGGGTTCGGTTTCGGTCAGGGGTTCTGGTGGAGGGGATTTGGGCTTGGATTGAGGAGATTCAGGGGCAATGGGGTCTGGATTTTAAGTTTTGGAGCTTTTGGCCATGGCGGATTCCGGTTGGGTTTTGACGGTAAAGGTTTTAGCAGCGAGTTTCTTCAACTCTTCTTCTCCAAGGTGGGTCATGAGAAGAGATTGAAGTTACTCGGGGGTGAGGTTTGACAGTGGGGACTGGTTTGGGGAAGCCATTGACGCTTGAGAAAAGCTTGGGGGCGGTAATGGCGTTTTGGAAGATTTTGGGGAAAAGAGAGAGAGTTGACAGGATAGGTGATAGATGGAAAGAGGAATACCTTTTGGGGTTCTTTTTATTGAAGTACAACTCCACAATTAAGGCAACTGCAAATCCACTCGAGTACATGATCCCGTTAGAAGATCCTCCCTTTCCAAAAATTTCGAACTGAAAACCGGTCAAATATTTCGCCCCAAAATTACACATGCGCTTTCCGCACTGATCAGTCGGCAACCTTGTCGACTACCTCAACTTCAAACTTTCTTACCACAAACCTGAATTCTATCAAGTCGTCAACTCCAACTGTCACACCTGAAGTCGTCAACCTCAAACCTATTTTCCTCTTCAATTCTGAGCAAATCAACAACCTTACTACGCCATGACTTTTACCACATGAAGTAGCTTGGGGGTTGGGTTACACCAGGTGGTGTCAAAGCAAACCAAGCATAGAAAATAATATTTTGTGGAATTTGTCGATGAAGTTGATAAGTCTCCGTTTAAAACACACAAACAAGCAAATAGGCTCATAGAGACTCTCAAGCATGATAGGTCGGGGACGGCAGTAGAATCAACCATCATTTGGGCTTATAATGAGGGTTAAAGGGTCATCAGGTTGATTCTTTTGGGCTCAAAGAAAAAGTTTAATTGAATATGCAATTTTAAACACAATATGCAGGAGGTCGTCGACATGCACACAAGCAGGAGATTTCATCGATAAATTCACACATACCTCATTATGCTAACACTATATAAGCATGAAATTCTCAAAATATAATCAATCAAATTTCAACCAGTCATAAGAGGATAGTATGAACGATTAACAAGTCAATCAAGCGAGATCATATCTAGCTCCATGCGAAGTCGTTCAAAGGGTTCACGATTTAAAGCCTTGGTCAAAATATCCGCCATTTGTTCATCCGTCCTGCAAAACTTCATGGACACCATGTCTTTATCCACGCAATCTCTAAGAAAATGATGCCTTATCTCAATATGCTTTGTCTTTGAATGTTGCACCGGATTCTTTGAGATATCGATAGCACTTGTGTTGTCACAAAGTATGGGTACGGACCCACACTCAACACCATAATCTCTGAGTTGTTCCTTCATCCACAAGAGTTGTGAACAACACGTTGCGGCGGCGACATACTCGGCTTCAGCGGTAGATAGAGCAACTGAATTCTGCTTCTTAGATCCCCAAGAAACTAAGCACGAGCCAAGAAATTGGGCTATCCCTGATGTAGTCTTTCTATCAACACGATTCCCTGCAAAATCTACATCGGTATAGCCGACTAGGTCGAAGTCGCTAACCCGTGGATACCACAGACACAAGTTGTCACTGCCTTGAGATAGCGAATGATACTCTTCACAGCAATAGATGAGATTCCCTTGGATCGGCCTGAAATCTTGCACAAAGGCACACGGCGAAGACGATATCTGGCCTACCAGCTGTAAGATACAAGAGAGATCAAATCATACCTCGATACAAGGTAGCATTGACCTTTGGATCCTTTTCATCTTTTCCAAGTGAAGTGGTCGTCGACATGGGAGTATCAAAAGAGCGAGAACTCTCAAGACCAAACTTCTCCACGCACTCCCTGAGGTACTTTTGTTGATGAATCTTGGTACCTTCTTCATTCTGCACGACCTAAAGTCCTAAAAAGAACTTGAGTTCACCTACCATGCTCATTTCAAACTCACTCGACATGAGGTTGGCAAACTCCTTCACCAACTCTGGATCTGTTGAGCCAAAGATGATGTCGTCGACATAGACCTAAACCACCAGAGTGTGATTCCCTTTCCTCAACAAGAATAAGGTCTTGTCAATCTCTCCTCGAACATATCCATGCTGGATTAGGAACTGCGATAGCCTATCATACCACGCACGAGGAGCTTGCTTCAACCCATATAAAGCCTTATCAATCTTATAGACATGATCCGGGTTGGCGACATCTTCAAAACCTTGGGTTTGCTCAACATAAACTTCTTGCTTCAAGTACCCATTGAGAAATGCGGTCTTGACATCCATTTGCTGAAGTTTGAATCCATGAAAGGTAGAATAATCAATCAACAACCTTATAGTCTCGAGACGAGCGAGCGAGGCAAAGGTTTCATCATAGTCAATTCCCTCTAGTTGATTGTAACCTTTCACCACAAACCGGGCCTTGTTCCTCACAACATTTCCAGCATCATCCAGCTTGTTCCTGAACACCCATCGTGTTCCAATCACTGTTCTTCCCTTCGGCCTTGGGACCAAATGCCACACCTTGTTGCGCTCAAGTTGATGAAGTTCCTCTTGCATGGAAATGACCCAATCCGAGTCCTTCAAGGCCTGCTCAATATTCTTTGGCTCCAACATAGAAATGAAGGCGTTGAATGCAAAGAGATTAAGTGAGGATCTCGTTTGCACACCCTTCGAGTAGTCAGAAATGATGTTGGTGAACGGATGAGCATCCTTCTGCTGATAATTCCTGATCGGTAGTTGAGTCAAGTCATGGACCACTGGGATCTACGACGAACTACCTGGAATAGAACTTTGAACTTCTTGATCTGATCTTTGAACTGCTTGATCTGACTCTTGAACTGCTTGACCTGGTCCTCTAGCTTCGGATACGTCCTGATTTTGCACAGCATCTGCAACCTGATCTTGATTCTGATTCTGATCTGTCCCTGCATTTTGATCGGGGTCGGCGACATTGTCACTGTTGGTGAACTGAGACGAACCTTCAGCACTGTCCTTGTCAGAGACATCCTCAAGGCCTAAGTAGTAGCCACCATCATCACGATCCTGAATCAGAGAACCTGCCATGGTGTTTTCATCGAACACCACATGGACACTTTCTTCGATCTTCTTGGTCCTCTTGTTGTACACCTTGTAAGCTTTACTTGTTGGAAAATAGCCAACAAAGGTGCCCACATCACTCCTTGGATCGAACTTGCCCAGACTGTCCTTCCCATTGTTATGAACATAACATTTACACCCGAAGATGCGGAGGTGGGCTACACTAGGCTTGACTCCTCTCAACAGCTCATAGGGAGTTTTTCCAAGTAGTGGACGCAACATGGCTCTATTCATCACATAGCAAGCTGCATGAATAGCTTCTCCCCAGAAATTCCTTGGGAGACCACTAGAGACGAGCAAGGTCCGCGACATCTCCTCCAAAGCTCGATTCTTCCTCTCGACCACGCCATTCTGTTGTGGGGTTCTAGGCGCCGAGAAGTTGTGACTGACTCCATTCTTCTTGCAATACTCTAGAAATTCAAAATTCTCAAACTCTGTGCCATGATCGGATTGGATAGCCACTAAAGAATTTCCAAGCTTCTTTTCAACAGCCTTTGCCCATGTCTCGAACTCTTCAAAAACCTGATCTTTAGAAGCAAGGAAGATAGTCCAAGTATAGCGTGAATAATCATCAACAATCACATAGACATATCTATAGCCTCCTCTACTTTGTACGCGCATCGGTCCACACAAGTCCATATGAATCAACTCAAGGGGCTTGGTGGTACTCACCTCCTTCTTGGACTTAAAGGAAGACCTTACTTGCTTGCCCTTCACACAAGCATCACATACTCCAGACTTTGAGACATCAAACTTGGGCAAACTACGAACTAGCTCCTCTCTATGCAATTTGACCAATAACTGCGGGCTAGCATGATAGAATCTACTATGCCAGAGGTCGGCAACCTCTACAACAGACTTCAAGCACAAACTCTCTTCAGGTTGGAAGCAGGAATCAACTTTGTAAACATTGGTTTTGCACAATCCCTTCAGAAGCGTCCTACTTGTACTTATTTCAATCACCTGGCATTGCTTATGATCAAAGACAACTTGATTTTTCCCGTTAGCACATAGTTGAGCTACGCTCAATAAGTTAAAACCAAGGTTGTCAACCAGACTAACATCAGGAACTGAAACTTTACTTGAGATCTTCACTTTTCCAATTCCAGAAACCACACCTTTGCTATTGTTCCCGAAGGTAATATTACCTCCTTTGTGTTGTTGAAGTGAGACAAAATCTTTAGATTTTCCAGTCATATGAGCTGATCACGCACTGTCGATGAACCAGGGGTCGTCGACACTCACTTCAACCTGCATAAACAAGATTAGTTTTTACGAACCCAGAGTTGTTTCACAACTCCTCTAGGTCGAGCAACAAATTTCATAACATTACCAGAAACATTAGCATTAGCATATTTTGTGTTCTTGACAGGGTTGGTGACCTTAGATTTCTTATTCTTAGTCCTTGACTTCCTAGCTTTTTTAGAATCTCTAGCCCTTTTAAAACATTCATGTTGGTAATGGCCTCCTTTGCCACAATACCAGCATGTGATGTGAGATTTCAAACTTACATACTTACTATATCCTGGGTAGACAGGCTTGTTGTCGACCCCGGCCTGGAAATTAATTCGTGAGGGACCAGCTTTCTAGACTTGGTTTTCCCACACGGTACGAACCTTTTGATTAGGGTACCACTTCTGTTTCCCTTTACCCTTGGGATCCTCCACGTGCGACGAGCAACTTAAGTTGTGCTCATGCATATGGGACTTTCCCTTAGATGTTTGGGAGTTAGAAGCGCTCCCCTTTTCATCTTGGTTTTTCCCATAACCTAGACCAGGTCGCTCAAATCTCCTTCCGAAGTCTTGCTTGACTTCTTGGACCTTGTCGGCGACAAACTCATCTTTCCAATTCTGTTTTTTAGCTTCATCATCTATCTTCAGATTTTCAAGATCATTAGACAACTTAGCATTTCCCAGTTTCAGCATGAGATTTTCACCTTCAAGACTAGACACCTGTTTTTCTAGGTCGTCAACCTGTTTCTGTAAGTCAACAACCTGAGACTCAAGGTTAGGACATTTAGAGCAATCAACAGGTTTAGAGACAACTTTGTTTTCTAGACCTATAGCTTTAGACGACCAAACTTTGTTATCATCAATCAAGTTTGCAATTTTTTCATCTTTTTCATCAATTACCTCGCTAAGCTCGGAAACTTGAAGACCAAGTTTTTCAATGATAGCACAAAGTTGTTCACGTTTCTGTTTAGGTAAGAGGGAAGAAATATCATTGTCATTTACCTCACTTGAGGAGTCATCACTCAAAGCCATAAAGCAGACTTCTTTGGTCGGCGACTCGTCTTCCTCCTCGTCAGACATGTCCCATGTCGCCATCATGCTCTTTCCAGCCTCCCTCTTTGGACATTGTTTAGCAAAATGCCCTTTGTCATGGCAGTGATAGCATATCACTCCCTTTAGATCTTTGGCAGCTTCAGGGGCTTTGGTAGGAGCTTTGTTGCGACTCCAAAGTCTTTTCATCGCCTTAGAGATAAGAGCCACGTCGTCGTCGACGACCTCTTCATCATCTTGTCCTTGAGCGATGTCGAAAGCCTTCTCGACTTTCAGAGCAATATTTTTGACCTTTTCAGAGTCAAATCTGTCCTCTCTTCTCTGTTGGATACCTCCGAGCATGGTCAGTTGACCAACCACATCCTCCACGGTCATCGACTTCGTGTCCTTTTGGGACAAGAGAGAAGTCTCCATACCATCGCACTTCTTGTTGAGTCCAGAGATCAGCTTGTTGGTTTGCTTCCATTGGGGAAGCTTTTCTCCAAGGAACTCTAGTTGATTGACCACCGACTGAAATCTTGAGTGGTAGTCGTGGAGGGACTCATTCTTCCCTTGGAATAGATTCTCATATTCTCGCTCAAGAGTTATGATTCTGTCCTTTTTGACATCATCATTCCTTTGATGGAGACGTTTGAGAGCATCCCAAATCTCCTTAGCAGTGTCATAGCCTATGACTTTCTTGATCTCACTGCTAGTAAGTGCATGGTGAAGAACCTTCTTGGCACGTTCATTCTTCTCAAGCTTTTTGAAGTCGGCGTCGTCATACTCCGTGACTTCTTTTGCTTTGCCATCCGGTTTGAGGAATTTCTCATGACCAACGAAAATGACTTTCCAAAGTTGTCCATCCAAAGAGCAAATGTGGGTTTGCATTTGTTTCACCCACCAATCGTACTCTCCGGGCTTGAGAATTGGAGGTTTCCAGAAGGAGTCATTGATAGTGGTGTTGGTGGTAGACATCTTTCCTGCAAAGTACTAGAAAAATCTAGAGCCAAAGCTCTGATACCAATTGTAGGATCTCAGTTAGTACTTCAGAGGTCGTCAAAACCTACTATGTCGTCGACCAGAGTTAACAACTAGTGTTATACAGCGGAATAAAGACGCAAGAAAGACTTTGATGTTACCGGCTTGAACACAAGGATTTATAGTGGAAAACTCTCTACAAACCAATTAGTTTGTATAGAGAAAAACTACTTGCCCTCTAAGCTGCGACCTAGAGGGACTTGAAGAGCACTTCGCTCGCTTGTACTGCACAATTCAGCCCTCTAAACTTCGCTTGCTGCACAATTCAGCCCAAACGACTAAGTGATGAATCGTACACAATCCTCACAAGATCTTTCCTAAAATATAATCCTAAGCCATGATAAAATCATCTTCAATATCTTCCTTGATCTCTTGATGATTTTCCATCTTTATGATCTTGCCCTTGCCTTAAACGAGCTGCTAGATATGCTGTACGTGATTTCCATAACAGAAAACACGCTGTTTCCTTTTCTGAATTTCCGCACGCGCTTCGTTTCTGGAAACTGGTCGGCGACCTCTCGGCAACCTCTTCGGTTTGGAACCATCAAAACACAAACTCGGTTTTCTAACAATACTTTTCATAAGTATTATTTGTCCTTTCTTTTTTGGTCATATTTTTTTTCTACAAGGCAATAAATGTGTTGCTTTCATAAAAAAATCCTTATTTACAAAGTTTAAAAACATAGTAGAAAAAAAAACTCCTACTATATATCTAAATGTGGATTGAATAGCTACATCAGAGAGAATCGTTATTTTTATTTTTATTTTTTTGACAAGGTAACGATTAGGGGGCCGCTCCTTACGGAGGGCGCTCTAGGGCATCCTTTCGGACGAGAACTAAAAGTTCTGGCAGAGATGAAATGGTAGAGCTTAGGAGACTATGACCCATTTTTGCAATCATGTCGGCCACAGTATTACAACATCTACCCACATGAGAAAATTTAACTATTTTGAAGTTTTGCAAGGATACCATTATGTCAGATCTCAACATTTCTATTTCCCAAGGACATGGTCCCCTATTTTGAACTGCTTTGACCACTGTTAGGTTGTCACATTCAATCTCATTTTTCTTTATTCTGAGTTGTGTATGGCTCGCCGAATGCCATCTCGAAAATCTAGTGCTTCCGCTTTTAAGGCTGAGGCTTTTTGGTATTTGGTTGTTGCTATATCAATAACTTCTTCTTGGGGTCCCCTTATTATAAAACCAGATGTGGCCATGCCATTTGCAAAGCTTGATCCATCCACATTAATCTTGTAAAATCCATTGCTTGGATTTTTCCAATTCTTTTTTTGTTTTTGTCTTCTATGAGGTTGTGTGTTTTTATTCTTTTGAAAGTCTTCATCTTCGTTCCATTGTTTTTCTTGTGCCCAATTGTGAATTTGTGTTTTTATATATTGTGCTAAATCCGGGATTAGCTGAGCTGGATCTTGTTGAAACACTAATTTGTTGCGTTGATGCCATATTGCCCACCAAATGGTGGCTAGTTCTATGAATTCCTCGGTTGTTAATCTTTGTCGTACTTCCTTAATGATTGATATCAAGTTTTGTGAGTTTGCGCTTATTTGCTGAATTATCTGCATCGTTTTTCTATTGATTTGTCTTGTAATTTCTTTCGTATGAGGACAATCAAAGAACAGATGTCTTGTGTATTCATATGTACAAGTACATAGCATGCAACCTCCAGGAACCGAGATTTGTTTGTCACATAGTCGGCTTTTGGTTGGTAATCCATTGTTAATCATTTTCCACAAAAAGTTTTTTACCATTGGGATAATATCTAGCTTCCATATCCATCGGTTATCATTTCTTTGGTGCGAGGTCATTTTTTTTATGTGAGCTATCATAGAAGATGTTGAAAACCAACCAATTCTACTAGGGGCCCAGTATAATCTATCTTGGATTTCATTATCTGGAATTGGGGTTGCTGTAATAATCTCTACTATATTTGTTGGTAGTATTCTTGTTAACTCGAATTCTTTCCATGTTTTGTTACTTGATATAAAGTCTTCGACTTTTTGTTCTTTGTCAATTGATGATGGGCTTGTGGTGTACTTACATAAGGGGTCATTCAAAATCCAACGATCAGTCCAGAAACGTATAGTCTGACCGTTACCAACTTGCCATATTAATCCCTCTTCAAATCTATTACGTAGTTTCATTAGGTTGCGCCATTGCCACGATGAGTTGGCCTTGATTCTATATTCCAGCAAGTTATCTCCCTTCAAGTATTTTTCTTTTATAATTTGGACCCAAATATTATCAGGTTCGAACATTATTTTCCATAAAAGTTTCATTTTAAGTGCTTTATTCATATGTTCGGCTTTACGGATATCAAGCTCTCCTTGAGCTTTTAGTCTGCAAATTTTGTCCCATCCTATGAGTGGTTTATGGTGTTGGTCTTTGTTCCAGAAGAAACATCTATTAATTTGATCAAGTTCTTCATGAACGCTTGTCGGAAGCATGAAACTTTGCATTAGGTAATTTGGTTTTGTTGCAAGATTTGATCTAATGAGAACTGATCGTCCTTCTTGTGACAAGTAGTTCGCTTTCCATTTGGTTAGGTGGTTTCTTGTTCTTCCTATCGTTTCCTCAAAAGTTTGTTTGTTTACTTTTCCTTTAATAATAGGACATCCTAAGTAAATTTCTAGATTGGTCATTGTTGCTATGTTGAGGGTTATTTGAATGGCTCGCTTTTGTTGGCTTGTTACCAATTTTGACGTTTGTAAAGCAGATTTATTATAATTAACTTTTTGTCCTGATATCGCACAATATTCATCAATAATTTTCTTTACTATTATGCAAGCATTTTGGGTTGCTTTAGCAAATATTATTATGTCATCTGCAAATGATAGAAAGGGGATCCTCGTTCCATTTCTTGACAGCCCAAAACCTATAGTTTTGTTCGTAGTTATACTAGTTTGTTGTAGTTTGCTAGCTAGAATTTCTGTTCCAATTAGAAATAGGTACGGGGATAACGGGTCTCCTTGGCGTAATCCTCTTTGAGGTAAAAAGGGGTCAGTTGGGTTGTTGTTCACTAGGACTGAGAAAGACACTGTCGTAACACATTCTTTTATCCATCCGAGCCATTACTTGAGCACCTCAACCATCCATGAGCCCTTGTCTAAAGATACTTTTAAGGGCTTGTTGAGTAGGGTTAATACGAAGCTTTCGGACTGGAAAGTTCTCACCCTGAGTCTCACTGGTAGAATTACCCTTTCTAAGTCTGTGCTCTCTTCTATTTCGTATTGACTTAATGAATAGAGTGAAGCTGCCCTTAAAAACCTAGGTTGATTTTGACAAGATCAATAGAACATTCCTTTGGGGCAAGGGGACGATGCATCTTGTCTTCTAGGAGGACGGCTGCCGCCCTAAATGCGATGGTGGTGTAAGCGTTGGCTCGGCTAAAGCTATGAACTCTACGGTCCACGAGAAAATGGGATATCTCCTATTAAGTGGCTGGGGGCCTCTAGGGCTTTGCTTACTGCAAAGTATGGGCTGACTTTTAGGGCTGATAAAGTGGAGCCCTTTAGGAGCTGTCGGCTCTCAATGCTTTGGCACGGTATGAAATGGAGCCTTGAGGAAGTGGTGTATCAAGGAACTAGATGGATTGTTGGAGATGGCAGAACCATCCGCTTCTTGGAAGATGCTCAGTTGGATTCCAAGCTGCTGGTGCACGTGGTACCCTACGATACCGTCCCATCCATGCACATTAAGACTATCCGCAACCTCTAGTCCCAGACGAACGGATAGGATTGGGGTAGTTTGGTTCGTTTTTTCCTAATAGTTTCCGACTCAAACTTGTTAATGTGGCTATCTTTGATGATGTAGGGTATCTTGATCGCTTGACTTAGGGCCCGTTTGCCAATGGTGACTACTCGGTCTCTGATGCTTATTGGATTCAATCCGGAGCTCAATAATCACCAACCCACCTTCCACCCCTATTTAAACTCGTTTGGCAGTCCCCAATCCCAGAGCATATTCGTGTGTTCATGTGGTTGGTGTCAAGAGGCTGCATCCTTAGCAATGCCGAGAGGTTTTGACATCGTATGATTAGATCAACAACCTACATCTATTGCGGAAATTGAGACGAAACTAGCCTGCACAGTCTTAGAGATTGCCCGCTGGCATATGAGATCTGGCACCGTCTCCTCCCTCTGGCTTAACATTACCTAAAAAAGAAATCCATCCTTGCCCATGACCTACCGGGTGACATTACTTTCGACATCACGATGTGGTGGTTGTGGAAGTGGTGTAATGACAAAAATTTTAGTGTCAAAGCTAAGACTGGGCAAAATCCGGTCTAGGTCGGATTTTTTGATCGAATTAAACAGATATAGATCGGGACCGGACTGAGAGGATACTGGTCTGGTTCTCGGTCCAAAAACTTTGGACATCCGATCCCGATCCAACCCGAATATTTTATTAATACAATAAAAATTTTAAATTTAAATAAAAATTATATTAATTTCAATGTTATATAGTTTATTTTTAATATTTAAGTTTATTTTTATCTTATATACTTAATGATATTATATTTTTATTAATTCATATATGATTTCCTTAACTATATTATAACTTTTTCTTGAATTTATTTTTTCTTATAATAAATTATTTTTAAAAAAAGTCGAACTTGAGATTTCCGATCCAATCTCCGATCCATAAAATTGGAGAAAACTGGTTCCGGTCCGATCCGGTTTTGGACCGGTACCCACCCCTTGCCAAAGGTCCCCCACCGGACAAAGCCCTCTTCATACGACACTAGGTTACCGAGGTGGTCTGCGTCAACCTCACTCACAGGAGTCCGTCTGCAATTTCTGCTCATGTGATTGAAGTCAAAATCTTCTAGTTTAAATTGATCAGTGGTTGGTTCAAGTTGAACATGGACGATTCAGTGGTGCGTAGCCTATCCACAATTGGTTGTAGTCGTGATAGATGAGAACGGTCAATGGGTCTTTGGGGTTGCAAGCTGATGTCTCTCATTTTAGTAGTGTTTTATAGGTCATTTTCCTTTGTAAATATGTGTCAATCTTTCCTTTTCTTATGTATTTTGTCCCTTTTTAGCTTAGTTCCCGATTTTCTATGAGATTCGGAGACTATGCGCGTTTTGTGCGTTTTGTAGGCATTTTGGAGCAAGAATCATGGAGATTGGAGCATGGCATGATGGAAGAATTCAAGGATGGAAAAAGAGATAAAATGGAGCTAAAAATGCATGGGAAGAAGCCTCAAGTGAAGACGAAGAGAATGGCGAAAGAATCGAGTCAATCGGAGCTAAAACGAGAGAGAACGGAGCGAAACAAGCTGAAAAATGCCTTAGGCCCGAGGTACCCAGCATGTCGGGCCCGAGGTACTATGTTGGCCCGAGGTGGTGGCCCGAGGTGTGGCAAGTCGGGCCCGAGGTCTCTTAAAGATGTGTCATTGGACCGAGGTTGAAGCAAGTCGGGCCCGAGGTTCTCCGTGTCGATCCATGTCGGTCGTGGCTCCGGATTCCTTTCTTTTTGGGATTTTCTTGTTAATTCCCATAATTATATTTGCTTCCTTGGAGGTCAAGGAGTCTAGAAACCTTGGAGATCAAGGAGTTCTAGAAGCCTTGGAGGTCAAGGACAAGCCTTGGAGCCCAAGAAGTTTAGAGGGGTAATCTAGTCTTTGTAGTAGGGGGAATAATCTCTATTTAAACCCTTGTAATCTCTCATTTGGAGGAAAATCTAGAAACACATACACTTTGGAGAGAGAGTAGAGAGGGACGTTTTTTAGGGTAGAAGGAAGAAGGGGGTGGACTCTTCTCCAAGGGAGGGAAAGAACCCAAGATCTAGAGGAGGATTTGGGTGAATTCCTTTCCTTGGAGAGGAAAGAAACCCTTAGGCTTGGAGCGGGAGTAGAGATTGTAAGAATTCTCCCTTTGTTTAATTCAAGTTGTTTTGGCTTTTACTTGGTGTTTGAATCGTTGATTGTGGATTTGACTTGCATGAATCATGATTTGCTTATGGTCTTTGATGATTGCTAGCTTGAATTCCATGATTAGTGAATAGTTAGCTTGATCTTAGGGTAGGGGGCGAAAACCCCAACTCAATTGCATGTGCTTGAACCAATTTCATGATTTGATTGCCTAGATCCATGTCTATTTACCTTATGAGCAAAGATCCTTTGTCGAAAGCCTAGGAAAGTTGGTTCGAAGGGATGAAGAGAAAGCCTCTTGATCCCACGGTCGAATAGGAGTAGATAGAGAGTCAATTGACTTGAATGAATGCGAAAGCCTAGTTCCTTGTGATTAATGGCATGATTTGATTGGATTTGTTGATCTTTGTCTAAGGCGAAAGTCTCTAGTTCATTGGTCTATATGATAGCATGTGAAGTTGATGTTGGCATGAACCCCTAGCCCTAGGATCCCCTTAGCCTAGCTTGTTTCTCTCCTTTCGTATTGATTGTTGTGTCGAGCCCGAGTCCCCTAGCCTCGAGCCCGACTTTGTTTGTGCCTAGCTACCTCGGTCCCGAGATTGACAACCTCGGTCCCGAGTTGCTTCGCGTGTTTTCTCTCCCATTGTGTTTGTGATTAGACAAATCGACCGTTCAAACGCGCATGAAATAATTCTCTGTGATCGACCTCGACCACCGTACTACAACGGGGTCGTGATACAAATATTTTTTGTTGATTGACCCGGGGCCCTATCCTTAGAATTGGTATAGCACATCGGGCCTGTCATCACAAGCAACTTAAGCACCACCACAGTCCCAGTCGCGAAACTTTAGGGCAGTCTAGCCATTGAAATGGATTCCCTCCTTGCCATCAAGATCCTCCAATCCAAAATTCTCGCCAGCCACCCGCTCTCCAGCCTAACGTGCCAATGTCAAGGCTTTGCTAGTAGGGATTGAGTCCTTTGATTCTGTCACGTATTTAGCGAAGCTGATAAGGTTGTGGATTAGCTTGCTTCCTTAACTCACTTTCTGTTTTAGGTGTCTATGTTATTTCCTCTCATACTACTTATATACTCTCTTTACTTTTAGATAATGTACTAGTATTAATCCCTTGCCTTGAAGCCATGAATTTGATTTAACTAAGATCTAAGTTTAAATTTTATATATAGTTATTCAAAAGAATAGTTTGATAATTAGTTTATTTAGTTTGTTTCTTATGAGATTTATTTTAGTGATACAGTATTTCAGCTATAATATGTTCTTTTAATCGAATAAAGATTTAATTTAATGATGTGAATTGGCTATGAGAAAGATATCTAAAATCTAAGGCAGGTTCCTCCTTATATAGACCTAGGGAACATGCTCCCCAAATCTAATTAGGAAAGAGGAAAGATAAGAAAAAGGAAAGAAGACAGAAAAATCTCGTCTCGCTCGGATTTGGCATCACCGTTGGTGCGCTAGGCTCACCGTGCCCGCGCTTTCACGACAGAAAGAACAGGTTGTCTCTGGGCAGCCACTGATTCAGGCTATTTTGTATAGGTTAACTCTTGTATTTTCAGATGATTTAGTGAGTGTTTAGGTTAGTTTTTGAGTGTTATTGTAATATGAAGACCGAAGACACAAGTTATGAAGAATCAAGAGTTAAAGAGCTTAAAAACGAAGATTCGCCACTGCATGGATATCGCGGTCGCGTTGTCTAGGACGCGGGCGCGGTGGCGTGAAGAGACGAACCAACCAAGATCATGAAGGCCGCGGTCGCGCTGTCTGTGGCGCGGTCGCGGTAGAAGCTGACTCAGCGATTTGACGATTGAAGACAGCCGCGAGCGCGGTGATGATGCCGCGGTCGCGGTGCCGGCCGACTTTCACGCGGACAAAATTCTATCTTTTATATCTTGTTTCGTTTCTTATCTAGTCCGAAAAGGTTGATCTTTGGGGCTATTTAAGGGGAACCTTTCTAAGTTTTTAAGATATTCATCTTACTTGTCAATCAATTATTCTTTCAATAAAGATTGGAGTTTTCTTTGTAATGGAGAACTAACTCTCCTCTTGAGTTTATTCGATCAAGGAAGCTTTATTAAGAAGTTGTGAAATTCTGGTAACCTCTTTATCCCTAGGTCTTTATTGATACTCTTGTGCTTCATCCCATGATCTATGTTTGATTTTATGAGCCTGATCAACTTGTTTAATTGACTTAGATCTATTGTTTGATTTAGGATTGGTTGTTGTCTATGCATCTTTCCTAATTCTCGAAACAACTCTATTCTAGGACCGTGGACTAGTTTAGGGAAGAGTATTCAATGGTTAAATTGTGCATGAGACTCGTAGCTTGATTGCATGATTTGATTTCCTAATATCCCTGTTCTCTATGCTAATTCTAGGTTAAGCGTCCTTGCCTAGGGTTATAGAATTGCTTGGACCGTGGACTTGCGATTGTTAATGATTGGGATCGGAATTGACTTAGGCATATAAAGAGGTGGATGAATTCATGATCAACGGATTAATAAAGTGGAATTGATTGGATAAACTCTGCTTGATAATTTTGATTGAAACCAACTTTCAAACCCCCCCCCCCCTTTGAATACTTGCATGAAAACCATAAAATCTGACTAGAAACTGATTCCTTTGGGTTCGACCCCTTGCTTGCTCACTATACTGTTGTTTGCATGTTTGGGATTTATTTTTGATAAGGGAACAACGACTTTGCCCGAGTCAAATTTTGGCGCCGTTGCCGGGGAATCCTTTTTCTTGTTTGATTGTGTGCGTTTTTCGTGTTCTGCGCTCAAACCGCGCCCGCGGCCCCCTCGGCGCGACCGCGGTTCGCGCGCAGAACCTTCTTTTAGGTTCGGACCTAACACATGGTCCGTACCCGGTCTACTAATACTTCTCCTGTTCGTTTTGATCCAGAAATTAACAAGACTCTTCGGAAGATAAGGAGTGCCCCCAGAGTATCTACATCCTACAATCTTCTTGAATCTCTTTCTCTCTCTGACTCTGAACCAAAGGACGTCATGGCGGAACAAACTATTCGCCAACTCACGGCGCCCGATCTCTAGTAACAGCAGCTCGCTGTTCAATTCCCCGAACTCGGGGAAGGTGTGAAGTTCGAACTGAAGTCCGGGCACATCCACCACCTGCCCAAATTCCATGGGTTAAGTGGTGAAGACCCGAACAAGCATCTCACTGAATTCCACGCGGTGTGCGTGCGTGAGCATGAAGCCCACTGATGTAACGGAGGATCAAATCAAGCTCCGGGCTTTCCCCTTCTCTTTAGAGGACTCCGCCAAGGATTGGCTCCTTTATTTGGTGCCGGGTTCTATCACTACTTGGGCGGCTATGAAGAGGGCGTTTCTTGAGAAGTACTTCCCCGCTTCCAAACAAACATCTATTAAGAAGCAGCTCAGCAGTTTGGAGCAAGGGGAAGACGAGAACCTCTATGACTATTATGAGCGCTACAAGAGGCTCATCGCGAGTTGTCCCTATCAGGGCTATCTTGCCAAGGATCTTATTTGCTATATCATTGAGGGACTCTGCGACAATGACAAGAGCCTCGTGAATGCATCTTGTGGGGGTAGTTACGAGAACTTAACCCCTGCAGCAGCTTTTCAGAAAATTGAGATCTTGGCGGAACAAGCCCGCAATCAGAGGTCCAGGACCAATGTGAGGTCCGTTAGTGTGGTGAATGAGTCCCTGAATGCTAAAGTAAGGGAGCTCAAAGATCTTATGAAGCAGCTGCTGACGAAGAAGACAGCTCAACAAGTCAATGCTTGCGGTCTTTGCTATGACGCGAGCCACCACACAGATCAGTGCCCTACTATTCAGGAGACCGAGGAGTCGGTCAATGCTATTGGCAATTATGGTGCGCCCTGGCCCCGGAATGACCCTTTCTCTAATACCTACAATCCGGGGTGGGCGAACCATCCTAACTTCCGGTGGAGCAACCAGCAGCAACAAGATCCACCACAACAGCAACAGTAGTACGCTCCTCAGGGCCAACAACAACAATTCCGGTCCAACAACTATGCCCTGAGAGCGCCTGCTCCGTCTCAGAATGATGCTATTACCGCCCTCTTGAAGGAGAATCAAGAGACGAGGGCTGTTGTAAAGAATCTTGAGACTCAGCTGAGCCAACTTGCGACCATGATCAATAGGCTCGAGTCTAAGGATTCCGGGAAACTTCCTTCTCAACCGCTCAACCACAAGGAGAATGTGAGTGCCATGAACTTGAGGAGCGGTAGAGCATTGGCGAGTCGGGAATCACCCACTGGTGATGATCCGCGACCGCGTTCCCCTGGCCGCGACCGCGCCGGGGCAACAGAAGGCGAAGACCAAGTCTCTGTTGGAAATCCGCGACCGCGCTCTCCCCATCGCGCCCGCGGAAATCCAACAGAGGACTCGGATCACGAAAGGCGAGAGGCGCCGCGACCGCGGAGCCCGGACCGCGCCCGCGGTAAGGAGGCAGAGCGGAACTTTGGGGATTTGCTCGATTATGCTTTCAAGAACTATTCGCCCCCGCGCCCGAGCTCTCCTAGACGCGACCGCGCCCCAGTAGCAGAGGAAGATGACGGCTATGTGGCTCAACCACTTCCACCCTTGAGCTGTTTCAAGCCCTCTCCCCCATTCCCCGAAGCACTCAAGGACACTAGGAAGCCGGCACATGACAAGGAACTCTTCGAGACCTTCGCCAATTTCCAGGTAAATGTTACTCTCAGCAAGGTTTGATCTTTCCTGCAGATTTCTATGTAATGGAGATAGGCGAAGGGCGTTACGACCCGGTTCTCTTACTTTGTCGCCCATTCATGAAAACCGCCAAGACGGTCATAGATGTTGCCAATGGATCTCTTTCCATATCTCATGGTGGCAAACGAGGTCCGAATTCATGTTGATGAGGACCCATATTGATCGTATCCACGTCGAGCCAACGACGTTAAACAAAAGCGCTGCTTGGGAGGCAACCCAAGGATTAGTTAGATTGTTTTTCCATTCTTAGCTTGGGATTTGCTTGTTTTTCTAGCTAACATGCAGGTACTAGGTCCGAAAGGACACGCCTGACATGATACCGCGCCCGCGCCTCCTTGGCCGCGCCCGCGGTGGATCACCAGTGCGCCCCGACGAACAGGTACTAGCCCGTGCTCGCGGCAACCATACTGCGTCTCGGTTTTAACTCGTTTTTACTTTGAAAAAAAAAATCAGAAAAGAAAAAAAAAGAAAAAAAAGAGGACTTTTTATTCCCATTCTACCTCTATATCTTCCATCTATTTATATCCATTCTTTCCCATCTTCTATCTTTCCACCCCTTCTATTTCTTCTTTTCATTCATCTTTGTACTTTCCGTTCTTTGGCTATGTGTAAGGCCTAAAGTATGGGAGAGCTTTGTTCCCCCGGGACTTCTTCTCCACGGCTCGAGTTCGGGTATTGATCCATCTTTCAAGTGACGAGCCGAGATACGAAGGTCGTTTGCACATCACGCAACTCGAGACGTTATCAACATCTCGCTCCTACACATGTCCCGCGCCCGCGCTCCATCAGCCGCGCCCGCGGTGACCACCCGAGGATGACTTCGCTCTCTACATTGATTCCGCGCCCGCGCCCCCTGTGCCGCGCCCGCGGTAGGCCAACAGACTTGGAAGTACGAAGCTTTGTTTTCTACCACCTTTGAAGAGTTCTTCCATTCCACCTCTCTTCAATCGTTTGTGAGTCTTCTGATATACCTTCTTCCTTACTTCTATCCTTTCGCTTTGCTTCATTGAGGACAATGAAGGATTTAAGTATGGGGGAGGGAGTATTCACATTCGCTTATCCTAGTTAGCTTAGCTAGATATTTGCTTCAAATTTTTGATTTTCTTCTTTTCATGGAGCACTTGCACCATACTTTTTGCATAATAAAGAAAGGAAGAAAAAGAAAAAAGATAGAAAAAGCCATAAAAATTCAGAAAAAGGCATATAAATCCTGGGATGAGTCGAAAACCCAAAAGGGCGGCTCAGGTAATAAGCAGGTAACCCGGACCAGCATTAGGCTGGGGTAATATGAGGTTCATGAGAGTTGTGAGTTTTTGTGAGCACACCTTGAGAAAAATCAAAAGAGCGGTTAGGTGAAAACCCGAAAGGGCGCCTAAGCAGAATTGAGCGGTAAAATTCGAGTGTTTTAGGATCATTCTTGCTTGGGGACTTTGGGGCTTATATTGTTAGATTTGGGTAGATCCTAGGTTGCTCTACACTTTTTAGAGCTTGAGTGATATATCATGTTGTGAGGTGTGTGTTTGAGCTTCATTGTTTTATGCTCATGATTTCTCTATTGTTTTGGGTTCGGGTTGTGAGCTGAGTGTTTTTATCTTCCCTTGTATTTCCTGAGATCTTAGATGTGCTACCTTGGTATATTTGTTTTGAGCTTACTCGATGACGAGCAAGATCTAAGTATGGGGGAATTTGATTCAGGCTATTTTGTATAGGTTAACTCTTGTATTTTGAGATGATTTAGTGAGTGTTTAGGTTAGTTTTTGAGTGTTATTGTAATATGAAGACCGAAGACACAAGTTATGAAGAATCAAGAGTTAAAGAGCTTAAAAACGAAGATTCGCCACTGCATGGATATCGCGGTCGCGTTCTCTAGGATGCGGGCACGGTGGCGTGTAGAGACGAACCAACCAAGATCATGAAGGCCGCGGTCGCGCTGTCTGTGGCGCGGTCGCAGTAGAAGCCGACTCAGCGATTTGACGATTGAAGACCGCCGCGGGCGCGGTGATGATGCCGCGGTCGCGGTGCCGGCCGACTTTCACGCGGACAAAATTCTATCTTTTATATCTTGTTTCCTTTCTTATCTTTCGGTTTCCTTTCTTATCTAGTCCGAAAATGTTGATCTTTGGGGCTATTTAAGGGGAACCTTTCTATGTTTTTAGGATATTCAACTTACTTGTCAATCAATTGTTCTTTCAATAAAGATTGGAGTTTTCTATGTAATGGAGAACTAACTCTCCTCTTGAGTTTATTCGATCAAGGAAGCTTTATTATGAAGTTGTGAAATTCTGCTAACCTCTTTATCCCTAGGTCTTTAATGATACTCTTGTGCTTCATCCCATGATCTATGTTTGATTTTATGAGCCTGATCAACTTGTTTAATTGACTTAGATCTATTGTTTGATTTAGGATTAGTTGTTGTCTATGCATCTTTCCTAATTCTCGAAACAACTCTATTCTAGGACCGTGGACTAGTTTAGGGAAGAGTATTCAATGGTTAAATTGTGCATGAGACTCGTAGCTTGATTGCATGATTTGATTTCCTAATATCCCTGTTCTCTATGCTAATTCTAGGTTAAGCGTCCTTGCCTAGGGTTATAGAATTGCTTGGACCGTGGAGTTGCGATTGTTAATGATTGGGATTGGAATTGACTTAGGCATATAAAGAGGTGGATGAATTCATGATCAACGGATTAATAAAGTGGAATTGATTGGATAAACTCTACTTGATAATTTTGATTGAAACCAACTTTCAAACCCCCCCCCCCCTTTGAATACTTGCATGAAAACCATAAAATCTGACTAGAAACTTATTCCTTTGGATTCGACCCCTTGCTTGCTCACTATACTGTTTTTTGCATGTTTGGGATTTATTTTTGATAAGGGAACAACGACTTTGCCAGAGTCAGCCACCACGGGCGCGTCAGGTCCACCGCGGGAGCGGTACTGTTCACTGATAGCACTTCGGAGGCTGTTTTGACCCTCTTCGGCTTGGAATCTAACTTCGGTGTAAAAAAGATGAATTGAATCTCTTTGAGTTAGCTTTCCAATGACACCAGAATCAGCTCAATCCGACCACTATAGCTCGAGATATAGCCTTTGCAAGCAAGAGGTGTCGCGCAGACAAATCAAAACGTCTTGAAAACTCTTGAAACTTGAATCCTTGTGTCTTCGGCCTAGATATTACAATTACGCACAAACTCCAACCTAAACATACTCAATATAACCCTAAAATAAAAGAGTTAACCTGTACTAAAGAGAGAATATCAAATTCCCCCATACTTAGATCTTGCTCGTCCTCGAGTAAGCTCAAACTAAATATATCAAAATAGCACATCTAAGATCTCAGGAAATATAAGGGAAGACAAAAACACTCAACTCTCAACCCGAACCCAAAATAGAGTAATCATGAGCATAGAACAATAAAGCTCAAACGCACACCTCACAACAATGATATAACACTCAACCTCTAAAAAGTGTAGAGCAACCTAGGATCTACCCATATCTACGATGTAGGCCCCAAAGTCCCCAAGCAAGAATGATCCTAAAACACTCGAATTTTTTCCGCCCAATTCTGTTTAGGCGCTCTTTCGGGTTTTCACCTAACCGCTATTTTTATTTTTCTCAAGGGTGTGCTCACAAATCTCATAATCTCTCATGAACCTCATATTACCCCAACCTAATGCTGGTTGTAGGCTCAGGTGTATTGCCCTCTGGTTTTGCAGTTCCTTTTGTTTGGCTTACTTATTGTGGGTAAGGATTTTGCTTCTACCCTTCCCCCAAAACTTATAATCTTGGGAACTCCCATCCTTGGGTTTTGCCTCTGTAGGGTTGTCTTAGCACAGCCTTGCAGACTAGTAGAGCTCCATTTTAGGTTACCTAGGGTGATTGAACACTATTATGATCTACAGTTTGGTATGAACCTCTACCCTACCAACCTTGACAACTAATTGCATGACAACTTCAGTTACACTTTCTCTGTCACTTGTGATGGAGAGATTGAAAAATCTCATAACCACTATATCCTTCTGCAATACTTTGTGAGATTGGTGTATCAAGTGCTCCCTTTCCTTGTCCCCTTAGGGGGTCAGCTGAGGGTTGAGGTGTTGATATGTTGTAAGGCCACTTGCTCTACCTCCCAGCAAGGTGGTACTTACCTGACAACTTGCTTTGGCTCCCACACCCTTTGGTGGTTGTGGTTGTAGTTGTGCTGGTTGTTTTTACCCATACTAGACCAAAGTCATATGATGAAAATTGGGTGTCTTTGCTTCTACAAGGGTACCCTCTGAGACTTAATGCCGACAATAACTAATTCCTTCTACTTCCTACAATATCGTACATGAGCTTGATACTCATCACTTATTTTTATGAAAGGCAAATACCACCTTATGTAATCATACAGTTCAGTTTGAACCATCTTAATCCGAATTTCACTATGATTCACAGATTACTTCCAATTCATACAAAGTTTGCCACTTACCTAGTAATTACCATCATTTATCACAATTTAACGTTCATTGACTATTTATCAACCAGTTTTATCAATTCACCAATTCATACTACACCTTGCTATATTTACTCACAGATTAATTGGCCATCCTTTTCTCACAATTACACCAATTTGTTATTATGGCCTGTTTACTATAAATTCAACTCAACATTGTATAATCAAATTTGTTGCTCTTACTTTTGTTCCTCACAAACTGATCAATTCAACTGTCGTCTTCTCTTTCTGTTACTAGTGACCATTTGTCAAATTTGTTCACAACTCAGTTGTCAAGGTATATATCACACAATTTTTGGTAACATCTTATACTACTCTCTCAACACTAACTTTACATGCTCACAAATTTGCCTTCTAAACTCTTCTGTTATTTTTCTGAATCATGAATCCAATTTAATATTTTACAACTACATAATGCCATATTGACCTCAATTTATTAAGATTAATGTTAACATCTATCTCAGTATCACCTGCATATGTCAACGTACCATGTGTTATGATCATTACATATTTCACAGTTATTTAATTTTACTGCATGCAACTCTATTCTTTTTAGGCGGCTTGCAAATAATCATTACTTTTAACATCTCTGCATTTAATGAACTATTCCATCAATTGTACTTTTTTTACTGTTTAACTTGGTTGAAGTACCACATTTATTACCTTCTCACTCACATTCTCTATCCTAGATTAGCCACCTTTGTCTGCAAAATTACTGTTTATTCTCTTTGGATGAAATTTTATAATTCGTTAATATCTATCCTAGATTACACCTATGATTTTAATTCACTTCCACCTCTCCTCTATGCTCAATCTCTATTAATACACCGACTTCTTCTAACTGCTTATTACCTCCAAAGCCTTTCCACAGTTAAACTTCCTTCTCTTTTCATCATGTCTGAAAACATCTCTTACCAAAATGCTCTTGTTAACTTCACTGCTCATCACTCTATTCCAATGGCTATGGATACTAATGGGAATGAGGTTCCCATCCTGCTTCAAATATCTGATCTTACACTCCTTCCTCCACTTGAAACCACTAGTCCTATAACTCCCTTACTTGCTAGAGAAGCCCTCTCCCACCACTCTGATGACTCTCTTACTTGCTCCTAAGATGGTCTTTGTCCCTAACAACAACATTTTGCAGCCTCGGGCCTTTTTTGATGCTTTACCTTTGCCAAACCCAAATGTTATTCCATTTGTTAAGAAATACCTTTATGAGCTTATGAACTTCACCCTCCTTCTGTAAAAAATGGTTGAAGATCCAATACCCACTCACCTCATCAATGGGAAAATGAAGGAGGTTTGGAAAGACTCTATCAATCGTGAGGTATAGCTCCATGAGTTTGCTAACTTCTGGTTGCTTTTTAAATTTTCCAACAAGGAAACCAGAGATCTTGTTTGGAGTAGGTGCCCCTACCTTGTGCATGGAAAGTTAGTGGCTCTTATTCCATTCTATTTAGACTTCAACCCAACTGTTGATGGGGTGATGAAGGCTGACATTTGGGTTAGAATCCCTTCCTTGCCATATTACCCTTTTAATCCCTCTGCCCTTAATCTTATCCTTAGGCATAACCTTATGGGAAGTATTGTCAGGGTTGATGAGCTTTCCAATGCCAAAAACAAAATGAAATTCTATAGAGTTTAAGTCAACATTGATGTTACCTCTCCCCTTAAAGGTTGTGTGAAAATTCAGAACCATGATGGCTCTACCCTTACCCTTAAAGTTTTCCATGAATCTGTTTCCAAAGGTTTTGGTTGTTATGGGGATCCAGCTCATGGTTTCGATGAGTGTCCTCTAAACAATATTCAGCCTAGGAGAATCAAACTGACCATTCAACAAAATAGTGAGGACCTTGATCTTATCAACCAAACCAACTTTAGACTCCATGGAAACCTTATTACTTGACCTGTTGTCCCTAAGAAACAAGCTGTACCTACTTTTGTGAGATCAAATGTAGTATCACCCTTCATTGCTGCTCAGATGCTCAGCTCTGCTACCATCACTCAACCTATGCCTATTCAGAGTATTGTCACTACCATACCTCATTCTACTGAGGCTCTTTGTTGGATCGTTAGTACTGAGGGACGTCCTTTACTTTGGTAAAGGCGTCCTTAGGTTAGGCGTCCCTACGAGGAGTAAGGGCGTCCTTGAGTAATGCAGCGGAAATTAAGTACTAAACAGGTAAGTAATGAACGCAGTGAATTATAGAGGAACCACTCAAGACCAAGTAGTCCTTGAGTGTAAACCTCTACCTCCTTGGAGGATTTTTGAATAGTTCTTTCCTTTATATTGAACGTCCTTACAGTTGTACTGGCGAGTCTTTACAGTTCTCTAGCACTTAGCTTTTCCCTAAGTCCACTAGTAAAGGACTCCTCTAAGCCTACAACTTAAGCGAGTTCAATCTATCAAAGGACTCTATTCCCACGTTCTGCAGTACTTCGCAGAACTCTCTTTCTCTCTTTTTGGATTTTCTCTTACAAACTGTTTTTGTGATTTGGATACAAGTCTCACTCGATCTAACACAAGTTCTAGTACTGTTCTTGAGTTCTTGAGTTAGTTCTTCGTGTTCTTGAGTGAGTCGCTTTCTCTCTGATTCTCTCTGAATATTCCTGAAAGCGTTGGTGTCACACACTACTAGAAAACTGTGATTTAGCGATGGATATTAGCGACGGAACTTTGTTGTCGCTATAATAGCTACAACAATAACGATGAATCATCTCATCCATGGCTATTTTAACTACGAATTGTTTTTGCCCATCACAAAAGTCGTCGATAATTGCGACGAAATTAGTTATGTTGCTAGTTTAGTTGGAATTAGCAACGTCAAAAAGTTTTGTTGCGATGGTCGTTGCTATTAGCCATAACATTTGCGATGATGTTAGAACTTCATAGCTATAATAGCAACGGAAGTAAATCAAAATCAGTTTCGTAGCTATTACCCATGAATTTAGCAATGTGTGTTGCTTGTCATGTCAAAACAAGTTGTCAATATGTGAGTTTGCAACGACAAATAAACCGTTGCTAAACCCATTGCTATATAGTAACAATGTTGGTTACGAATATAGTGTTTATTGCAATTACAACGACGAACATTGCCACATAGATCAGGTTTTGTGACAAAATTTGAATTTTGAAATTTTATACTACTGTTATTCGTCGCTAACATAGTCGCAATATACGCATAATTGGTTGTTTTCACAAGGTTGACGATGTCTTACTTTGTTTGAGTATACTATTTAAGGGTTTTATAACTTGTTTATAGATATTAGTTAAGGATATTAGATAAAATAGTTATAGATAAGACCATGCTTTTATAAATATATTATTATTTTTTATATTCACATGATCATATTTTTGTTTAACTAGTTTCAAAAATTTAGACAATTTTAATTATGTATAAATAATTTTATAAATAAATTATATGGGATCTTATTAAGAAAATTAAACAAATATAATACCATATTTATGTCACATGGCCCACATTTTTATAAAGAAAATTAAACAAATATGGATAATACCATATTTGTGATACACTAGCTAGGGTAGAATATATAAGGATAAATTAAACAAAGATATGGTACTTTCTTTATTAATTATACAAGGTGCTTTCTTTATTAGTTACACTAGGGTACTCTTTATTAATTATACTATAGTCACCCCTCAAAGATCCTCCACTTTAGCCTCCTTTTTGCTTTAAGTTCTGTGGGTTCTGCCGTTCACAAAAAAAAAAGAAATCCTCCACTTTTCCAGCCTCAATCTTGCCCACCGACCTAAGCCCCAAAGTGCACTCCTGATCTTTGAGTTTGTGTTTCTTTATTCCTTGTTAGCTTTTACTTTTTAATTTTTTTTCCAATTTACTTGATGAACCAGTGTATCCAGGGTGTAATACACATACACAATTGTCCTTTGTCTCCAGACTTCTGAGTTTGAAAAGTGAACATAACATGTCTGAGAGCCTCTTTAATTGTTTTCTCCAACTATATGATGAGGTGTTGCCTTCAGGTCATAAGATCCCAAGAGATTACTACCAAGCAAAGAAAGTGTTTCAGAGTTTGGAACTACCTGTTAAGAAAATTCACATGTGTCCTAATGGTTGTATGCTATATTGGAAGGAAAATGCAGATGCAGAATCTTGTAAGTTTTGTGGTCATGACAGGTATGAGCGTAAAGGTAGCCAAAAATCAAGAATTCCACACCAAGTTTTACGATACTTTCCGTTGACTCCGCGGCTTCAAAGATTATATGCGGCTGAGGCTACTGCTCACGCTATGAGTTGGCATGCTCGTTATGTACCGGATGAGGGAATTATGAGTCATCCTTCACACGGTGATGCATGGAAAAAGTTGGATGCAACATATCCTAATTTTGCTTCAGAGCCACGTAATGTCCGTTTAGGTCTATGCACTGACGGCTTTGCACCTTTTAGTACATCAGGAAGGACTTATTCTTGTTGGCCAGTCATTGTGACTCCTTACAACCTTCCACCTGATATGTGCATGAAAAGGCAGTACTTGTTTCTTTCCATGATAGTTCCAGGTCCACGAAACCCAAAGAAACTGATAGATGTATGTTTGCAACCTCTTGTTGACGAGTTAATTCAGCTATGGGAGTGCGGGGCAACTACTTTTGATGCATCAAGGAAAGAAAATTTTGTGATGCGTGCAACTTTACTCTGGACAATTAATGACTTCCCTGCATATGCTATGTTGTCGGGGTGGAGTACAGCTGGAATTTTGGCTTGTCCATATTGTATGGAGAGAACAAATTCATTTCGTTTAGAACATGGTAAAAAGGCTTGTTGGTTTGACTGTTCACGGCCGTTTCTCGAACTTAACCATGCCTTTCGCAAAAACAAGAAAGACTTCTTTGTTGATCGAGTGGAAAGGTCGCCAGCGCCCCCAATGTTGACAGGGGAACAAATTTGGGAACGAGTCTGTCAATTTCCAACTGCCATTGATGAACCACATAATGAACCTCCTGGCTATGGAACCTCTCATAAGTGGACGAAACAGAGTATTTTTTGGAGACTTCCGTATTGGAAACATCTTTTACTTCGTCACAACTTGGATGTTATGCATATTGAAAAAAATGTGTTTGATAATGTTTTTAACACTGTGATGGATATCCCAGGAAAGACCAAGGATAATTTGAATGCACGAAAGGATTTAGGCAAATATTGTCACCGCCCTGAGCTTCAGGTAGACACTGCATATACCGGCGTGAAACCAAAGGCGATTTATGCATTGACAAGAGATCAAAAGAAAAAGGTTTTTGATTGGGTGAAGGCTTTGAAGTTTCCTGATGGTTATGCTTCTAATGTGAGTAGATGTGTCCAAATTGATGATTGTAAGCTCATCGGGATGAAAAGTCATGATTGTCATGTGTTTATGGAGAGATTGCTTCCAATTGCTTTTAGAGAGTTGTTGCCCGCACCAGTTTGGGGTCCTTTAGCTGAGTTGATTTTCTTTTTCCAATCAATTTGTTCATCCTCATTGTCAATAGAGCATATGGTGCAGCTGAAGTCTATGACACCGGTGTTAATGTGTAAGTTGGAGAGAATTTTTCCACCTGCATTTTTTGATTCTATGGAACATCTCATACTTCATTTGCCACATGAGGCTCAAATATGTGGACCGGTGCAATACCGATGGATGTATCCATTTGAGAGATTCTTAGGTCATTTGAAGAGGAAGATAAAGCAGCCAGGACGTGTGGAAGGATCGATATGTGAAGCTTATTTGAAGGAAGAATCAGCAAATTTTTCAGAACATTATTTTCAGCCTCATGTTCCTTCCAAATTGAGACAGCCTACCAGAAATAATGATATTTTTGAAGAAGAAGAAGACCAAACTATTTCAATATTCAATTACCCAGGTCGACATAGTGGAAAAGAGGTAAAGAGGTGGTTGACAGATGCCAAAGAGTTACATGCTGCACACACGTACATATTGAGAAACTGTGAGGAAGTGGATGAATATATTGAGTAAGTTTAGTATTAACCCTATTCCATTAATTTCTTAATTGGATAATTGATTGCATCATTTATAATATTTTAAGACACCTTTTAATAATAATTCATCGTTGTAGGAAGTTTGCACTTGAGAAGGGTGGGGCTGATGATGACAAAATTGATGAAGAATTTGCTGGATGGTTCAAGTCCCATGTAAGTGTTATTTTCGTATCTTCATTAAATAACTTTTTTCGTATTTACTCATTTTATATATATACAAACTTGAATTCTATTATAACATATGGTGTGATGTTGTAGGTGTTAGGTAACAACTCACTATGTACGAACGACTTTCTGTACAGTTTAGCTTGGGGCCCGAATGGAAAAGCTAAGAGTTGGCCAACATACTTTGTTAATGGATATAAGTTTCACACCGCGGATCATGGTGTTGGCAAATCAACGATGAATAGTGGGGTTTGCGTGACGGGGTGTAATTATGAGAATGCTCAATCAAATTTTTATGGTCTCCTTGAAGAAATTATCGAGCTTGAGTATATTAATTTACCTAGTAAACCCTTGAAGGTTGTTTTGTTCAAGTGTCGTTGGTTTAATCCAAGGGATATGAGTGTTGATCCAAGCTACCACATTACTGAAGTCAATCACAAAAAGCTATACAAAAAATATGAACCATTCATATTGGAGCAACAAGCAGTGCAAGTTTATTATACAAATTACCCTGGTGCTAGACGCGGTCGTGCAGATATGTGGGTTGTATGTAAGACAGTGCCTAGAAGCACAATAGAAGAGCATTGGAGTTCTGGTGGACTTGCGTATCAGTCTAGTGAGATTGCCACACCTGATGATTTTGAGCAAATGGCGATCGAAGAAATGCCAGAACATTTAGGAGACCCGTTAGGTTCGGTTGATTCCATAGATGAGGAGAATATTGTTGAGCCTGCTGAAAGTGATGATGAAGAATCAAGTTCCAACACATCAGAGGATATAGAAATGATTTACAACGAAGAAGAATAGGTCCATATTGTGCTTGACATTTACATTTTCTTAAGAATCCAAAACATTTAGGAGACTGACATTTTTTTTTGTTTTGGTCGTGTAGGCAATCAAGGCATGATTGGTTGAGTGCAGGAATACTTGGTTACACCTAAGGCTGGATTGGATGGTTGATTTTAAGCTACCGTTTAATTTCTGTCCTTTTTTTTTTTTATGGTTTAGACCTTTTCTTTGTATAATTCTTGGATAAGCATATCACCTTTTCTTTGCATCATTCTTGGATCAAGATGTCTTATTTGTTATACTGAATACTATTTATCCATTTAATATTTCTGACTTTTTCTTATATCTTGAGTTGTTACTTTCATGCATATTTCCATACATTAAACTAATTAAGAATAATAAGATTACAAGCCTATGTAGGATTTGAACCCACATATTTGTGCTTGAGCACAACGCTCTACCAATTGAGCTAATAGGCTATTGTTGTTTGATAACTAAATTCAGATCTGATTTTTTCCAGAAAACCAAGAGCTTACACATAGGAATCAGAGGCAACTGAATCAAGAGCTTACACATAGGAATCAGAGGCAACTGAATCAAGAGCTTACACATAGGAATAATGCTATAACCCAAGATGACGATACCTAAGGGGCCTTCTAGAATGCCTTTGTTGTTACCGAACTAGCATTACTGACAAGTTCACATTCTATTTGAGATAGATTAACAAGCATCTCAGTTTATAAGTCCAATGCTCAGCTGTTCAAGACATCCATCCAAACAATCACATTTCTTTACGATTGCAATAGCTAACCACATCACTTTCAAATGAAAAAACACAGAATTCTCAGTAGCATTCAAGTCATAGTCTTAATGACACACTGAAGCAGAACATAGATTGAAAATTGGAGAGGACATAACAATGAAAATCACGTACTTACTGGCGATGTCGAGTTGCGACTGGAGAGGACAGAAGAAAGCCTGGTTTTTTAGTACATTCAACATAATATTTACAAACCAGGCTATGGTTTACATAACAATGAAACGTAATCAGCAAGGATTAATCATATTTTTAACACACTCTAGTTTCAGAATTGGTCACTGATGAGCAACTCTATTAGTGCTAGTTGTCATGGGAATTCAAAAGTATTAATCTAGACCCAGATCATCTCTCCCGTGATGATGATCAATCCATCTGAGTACGCAATTACACCATCAGTAATACATGTATGAAAAGATGGGAGCTATTGCAACATACATAGAGTCTTAGCCGAGGAAATGCTCAGTTCATATTTCACTTGTACAAGAATGACAGTATCGATTTTACACCAAATCCCACCCACAAAAGGAGGAAATTTACCCAACAGTACGTCCATTACCTCAAATCAAGAACTCAGCAACAACTTACAGGTCAAAATCTACACAGGAAAACAAAAAGGAAAAGAATTTACATACCCTGAATTGGATTGTTCAAAAGCCCTTGGGGCCAGATTCGTTGAGAGCGAGAGGCTTATCAGCCATGGAAAGACAGTATTGGGCGATCTCCCGGAACCTGGGGACGCTCCTGAGGTCAACCTTGGTGCCGACGTCACCCCACTCCCCGATGAACCTGGGGACCACCTGCACATACCAATGTGTCGATCGACGAGGAGGCACGATTGGAGAGGACGAGGAGGCGCGAGGACGAAGCGGCTAAGGCTCGGACGAGGTGAATTTTGGGTATACACATCGCTTGTTTCCTAATCCTCGGAGGTGATTTTGGCGAATGTGTCGATCGCTCCGATGATGAAGGCGCGACGATCCGAGCGACCACAAGCGCTAGATCTACCGACCTTCATCGAATTGCTTCTATGGCGGTGCAAGGGATTCGTATCGTGAGATCGATCGAAGGAGGAGGAGAGAGATCCTAGGTCGTCGGAATCGAAGATACTCCGACCTAATCGAGTCCCCTCCTTCCGTAGAACAGCCAGGAAACGCCGAAGTTTGTGGAGAACGGCTATCGCGAACCGTCGACGAAGAGGGCACACCGGGTAGATTGACCAGAGAGGTCACTTGAGGCCGTGGTTGATGGCGAACCGTCAACGAAGAGGCACACAGGGTAGCATAGAGAAAGTCCCCTCCTTCCGCGTGAATGTTTTATTTTTTTTTTTGGTAGAATGTTTAATTGAATGTCAGGTTAAGGGTTTTAAATTAGGGTATTAGGGTATTAGGGTATTAGGGTATTAGGTTACTAGGGTATTAGGTTATTAGGGTATTAGGGTATTAGGTTACTAGGGTATTAGGTTATTAGGGTACATATGTATAATTATTAAAATATTAACATACTTTTATTTTTTTAAATGAATTTGTTGTTTTACATATTAATATTACTATTTAATAATTCTAGAACATTTAATAGTGAAAATAACATTTAAAAATGAAGATTTATTGGTTGAAAAGAGCCTAACACCATCCGGTTTAATCATAACCCGGCCCGATTGCATCGATCAAGTTCAATCGCCATTGGGGGACAACATAATAGGTCAAGTAAGATTAATTGTCAACCTAGTTGGGTCGGTGCAAAACATGTTATAATTTTTGTAAATTAATCAACAAGTGTGTTCAATCAACCAGATTTAAGGTTTAACTTGAGTAATTGGAATTCAAGTCAATTAGGCCGAAGGTCCTATATATGATTTATGAGTTGCAATACTATAAATACGATAAAACATCCATAAATTAATACTTGATAAATTATAAACACTAGAAAAAAAATAATTTTCTCCAATGTCAACATTGATTAGTGTAAAATTTAACGAATTTTGATAAGATAATAAGATAAAATTACATAAACTACAACTATATATATGCGATACATATACCAACTAGTATTAGTCCCCGACTCCCCGTGCCTTGAAGGCGATTTTGATCTAATTAAAAATTTACTTTAAATTTTATATAAAGTTATTCAAAATAATAGTTTTGATATAACATCTTGTATTATAATATTTAATTTGTTTCTTGTAAAATTTATTTTAATGATACATTATTTTGTTATAATATATATTTTTAATCGAATATAGATTTATAGGATTATAATTGTTGTATGAGGATTACATACTTGTTTTTATCTTTAATATACTATTATTAATTTAATTATATATTTATCTAGAGTTGACATATGTTATGATAATTATTATTTTTAAGCTCCGCTTTAGTATAAAGTTATGATAATATACATATGCACACTATATAGTTAAATTATAGTACACGTAGAGTTGTAAATTTTGATAAGATTGAAAAGCCGTAGAACATATATTATGACTTCACAGTGATTTGAAAATTGATAAAAAGAAGAGGGAAACTTAAGCCTGAAAAGCGTTCTAAAATTTGGCCAAAATTAATTGGCGGTAAATTCAACTTTTGTTTCCATATCAGAATCATATATTATCTTAACCGAATTAACCCTATCCTTAATTACCTCAAGTCAATGCCTTCAATCCCTACTTAATGTACGTGGTGTCGTCCTCCTCTGGAATACCCTCCTCTGAAATACGTACACTAATTCTCTCACTTTGCAATCAAGGTTGACTCTCTTCTTGCAATTGGCTTCATATGTGTGCCTCTCTACTCTATAATTGTATGTATCGATACTCTTTTCCCTTATGTCAAATTTCATGGCTTTAATTTTTCAATTTTTTGATCTATTGATTGGTATTATAATTGATTTCACATGTGTGCCTCTCTACTCTATAATTGTATGTTGATCCATACTCCTTTCCCTAATGTCAAATTTCATGGCTTTAATTTTTCAATTTTTTGATTTTACTCCGATCTATTGATTGGTATTATAGGGTTTTAATTCATTTGTTTATTTTCTAGTAATTTTCTAGTAATTGATTTGCTTATTGATGTTACGTGTTTGATGTTGATTAATTTTAGTGCATTTTTTGGTTATAGGCTAATTAATTTAATCTATTAATTAATTGCACTTTTTAGTATATAAGTGTTATTATTTTGTGTCATAGTAGCCAGATTTTGTGTCATGTTAATTAATTTTGAGTGTTCATTTATACGTGTTTGATACTTTGATGCTAATTAAGTTAATCTAATTAATTTTATGATTTCAAGTCTTTTTGAATTGTTTGTATAGTTTTTCAGTAGAAAAGATTTGTATATTGCTACGTTTTGTACGTATATTTGTATACTGTTACGGTGTGTACATTGCATTAATTAATTTTAGAATTGATATATTGAAGAGTGTGTTTGTGTTGATTGACTATATTGATCTTGATAAGTGTTCACTTATATATATATAGTACTGATGTTGGTGCGTATGATCTTTTTTTTTTTTGGTCATTGGTGCATATGATCTTCAAGATACATGTGTTATATATTAGTTATAGTTACTGAGTACATTATCTTAATTATTGCATAGTTTGAGTTAACTTTTCTTATTTCATTGTGTCATAGGAGTAATACACGATGCCTAAAATTAATCGTCCTAGAGGTCCAAGAACCACGGCTCAACATATTCATTCTATAATTAATGAAATCCAACCTCCTTCACCTCCATCTCAACCTCCTCCTCCACCTCCATCTCAGCCGCCACCACCACCTCCATCTCAACCTTCTCCACCACAAGGCACCTTTGGATCTCAGTCTTTTCCTCAGACTTCCGCACCATCTCAAAACAACGGAAGCATGCACAATGATCATGAAGAGAGTAGTCCTCGTGAAGGCACTTCAGAAATTTCTGTATCAATGGACAAAAGGAAACTAGTTGCAATTCATAACAAAACGTAAGTTTAAGTGAATTATCACTTTAATCTACATGTAATGATTAAAATATTATTTTATTTATTTATGCTACTTATACTGATATTCTTTTTTAATGATTAAGGTTTGATCCTTTAAATCCTGCATATGAGTCACTGAAGCAAATTGTGCATTCACATTACGATGGATCATACATATGTTGGTCTGAGGTTCCTGATAATACACGTGATTGTTGGTGGAACACATTCAAGGTATAATAATTGAGTCTTTTAACATGTCATCATACTGATTTAGTGGAATATTGCAAATATTGTACATCTCATTTGTATGTTTTGCAGAGATAGTATAAATGGGATGAGAACCAATTTCCTGAGGAGGCCGTTCGTGCTGTCTTCAATACAAAAATTGGAGACCACCTTAGGCAAATCCTTCCAAGAGCGAAAGCAAAGGGAAAAAAACCTTCATGGATGAAAGAAGAAACATGGGATGGAATTGTGCATATTTGGGAGACAGATCCAACGTATCGACATCGATCAGATGTAAATAAGAAAATTCGAGCAGCGGCATTAGAAAAGGGCATCGCTCCTTATTATGGTGGATCTGCTTCTACAACTATACGTAAAAAAAGACTGGTATTTTTTTCCTTTTCCATTTTACATTTATCTTTACTTATTTTCTCATGTCAATACCTAACAATTAGTCATAAGATAATTAATATTTGTTAGCTTTTGATTTTCTACTTTCCTTGTAGAATATAAAAAGAAAGTCATTATTAACTTACATCATCTATGTATATATATTTTCTAATGATGATCCATGAAAATTAATTTGAGACTTCTATACCATGAAATTTATGGTATATAAGAATTCGCATATCAGCATAGCTAGTTTGTTACTTGTTCACATGTTATATTCATTTAGCTCAGTAGATACTTGTTAGTTGCTTACATTTCCTAGTACCTATGCAATAAAAATATTGAATTTTGTTTTGTATTGATGCAATTATTATAAATAGCTAATTGCTTTGTCATATAAATAGAATTTATAACACAATATTCTCATTTATTATATTGATAGAAAGAAACTCTTGGAAAAGATCCATCAATAAGGGAGACATATATAGACTGTCATACAAGAAAGAATGGAACACTAGCATCAGGAGCTAAGGAGGTTTTGGTAAGAAACACCCTTTTCAATGATATTTCCTATGTATTAATTTAGCATGAAATTGATTATATGTTATTGATTACACTTAACATTTTCTTGTTCTCATTTATAATTACTTTAATTTTGTAGGACAAGTATGATGCTTTGGTTGAAAAAGCTATGGAAGAAGCTGCTTTCGATGAGTCATTTGTTGTGGACCATGAACGCTTATTTATCGAGGCAACTGGAGGTCTAAAGAAAAAAAGAGTACCTGGAATGGGATCTGAATCACACACCATCTTGGAAAATGTGGTTCCCTATGTTACGTCTGGTGAGTCAACAAATTCTTTATATCATAGTGTTGATTCTCTTAGGGAGGAGCTTAGGTTGGGTTTGGCAACTGGATTGGAGAAGATCAATATGAGCGTTAATGATAAAGTGACACAACTAGAAGAAAGACTTAATGAAGATTTAGGAGAAAAAGTGACGAACTTGGAGGATAAGGTGGAGGATATGCAGCTTTCAGTTGACAAAGTTCAAGAAGAGACAAAACAGAGTACCAACAAAATGCAACATGCTCTTGCTCAAATGATGGAAAATCAAAACAAGTTCTTTGCCTCCATGAAAGACATGCTCACGGATCATTCTAGTTAAGCTCGTTTTTTCGTGTATTTTAACATATTGTTTCTTGTTTTTTTGCAATACTTTGTTAAACGTTATATGATTTTGGAAGGTTTTGTCGTATTTGGCATTTTAATCTCAATATTAGTACCATATTATTTTCATTATCTATGTCCGTAAGGATTAATTTGAAAAGAAATATTTGCATATTCAACCAACAACCATTATAATAGAACCAATTACAACTAAGAGCTATTGTTTTGATCAATAAAAGTGATATAAATATCAAGGCTTTTAGTTACGGAAGTGGAAGTAGCAACAATTATTGCTATGAGCATTGCATCAAATGCTCAACAGTACAATGTGATTAGCAACGTCTTTTGCTATAGACATAGATGCGAAGCATTATAATAGCAATAGTTATAGTTTCAACCAATTATAAAGTAATGTAAATAGTAATGATAATAGCTATGACCGTAGTCACGATCGATTGAGAAGAAATACAAATAATTATGCCTTTAGCTATGAATATAGATATAATAGCTAAAGTTGCACAAAAAGCAACGACTTTAGATACGAACATAGATATGGTCATTAAAATAGCAACGGCACTAGTTACAGTCATACCAATAACATCTCAGCATAACTCGATGGTAATACAAATTGCACCACTAATTAGCTACTGAATTAGCTATGCATCTAGCAATAGTACAACTAGCAACGGGTAAAGTACTATACCTCCACCACGCCTATAGCGACGAACATTGCTATGTTAAAGCAACAAATAATCCAACAATTCTAGCAACGATTCTTCAACGAAAAAAGTCAAAAACAACAACGGCATTTTCAACGGAACAGTGACGAACTAAGCAACGGATGCAAAGAGCAACGATGTTAGAGTGACGAAACCATCACACTTATAGCCACCACTATTGCAACGAGTGCAGTAACGAATATAGACACAATAGTGAATACTATTTAGATCGTTGCTAATGAAGTGGCTAAATGTTGGTATGTATGGTATCTAGCTCGTCAACATCAGCAACGATTTATACTATGGAGTTCTGATACGTGACTAAGTTCGTTGCTATTTTGTCGTTGCTAAAAGCTACACAGCGTTTAACAATGACCTAGCAGTAGCGTTGCTAAGGTCGTGGCTAGGCTTAATTCGTGGCTAAATCCATTGCTATAGGCGTGACTATAGCCGTCGCTATTTTACAGTTTTCTAGTAGTGACAATAAATGCCTTGGGGCTATTTATAGGACTTGGGGAAGGGCGTCATTTCGCTGGGACGATCATGCCCTTCGTGGACGTGGCTACATGATCTTCCTCCACGTAGTAGGGCGGTGATGAGGAAGCTTCCTGTATCCAGCTGTGTATGATGAACTCCGCTACAAGATCGGCCGCCACGTGTTGATGGATGATCAAACATTGTCGAGTGATGTCATACTGTCGGCTAGTGAGTAAGGACTCCTTTCTTGCGTTCCTACTTGCTTGGGACTCCGTCCTTGCTCAAGTAGTCTCTAGCTGGTCCTTACTTCCTGTTAGCTAGCGTCCCTGAGCTTATGGGACGCCCATACACACTTGTTGTCCTTTTGATCACTGGTGTTCCTGAACACTTGGACAACTTTATTAGAATCAAAGTGAGTTTGTCATATCAAAACTAAGGGACGGTTGTGTGGAACACTAACAAGTACGCAAGCGTTCTTGATAGCGTCCCAACAATTTCCCCCTTTTTGATGATGACAAACTCTTCAGCAAAACAGTTTTGACATTGGAACTTAGCATGCATGAAAACTTAGAGGCGTCCTCTAATACTTAGAGAAATTTTAATGAGCACAAGTTTTCATTCTTTGATTCTCTAGCTTTTGGATTTGAAGGAGAGAGTCGCGTCCTAAAAAAATTTCTAAGCGACTTCTGTTATTCTAGCATGAGCGTTCTTTAGACCTTTCACTTAATAGTTCCCCCTTAACGCTTGCTTATTCTAGATAACTATTTTATAGCGCATCTCTGCAAAACTACACTTCCCCCTTTTGGCATCATTGAAAAGGATAACAAGTGATAAGGACGTTAGCATAAACACATAACTAAAGGCAGTGGAACGCTTAAACAAACACATGCAAGCAAACAGTGGAATTGCCATTCAAACAAACTTAGAGTTATTACAGACCAAGGTCATAATGTTTGAAGTTCAAAAGAAGCAAAGGCAAAATGATAGGGGATTAAAGGGGTGGTGGCAATCACTGAGAACGGCGCTGATCTTGATAAAACTGGAGCAATTTCTCTTGAAGTTCAGCAGCCTTGGCGAACGCAGATGACAAGTCCTTTAAGGCAGAGAAGATGAGGCACTGATTATCCATAATGGCACCCATGAGTTCTGCTGGAGGATGCTGAGAGATGTTGGCAGGAGCAAAACGGGGCAAAGGACCTGTACTTGACGAAGGAGCGTCCGTGGGAGGAGCTGGAGAAGAAGGCCCTAAGAGCAATTGATCAAGAGTTGTAAGATCTACAGCAGGCTCTTGGTCCTGAGGAGACTCTTGAGACGCAGGATTAAGCCTTGCGGCCTCGGCCTCAGCAGCTAGGCGTTCTTCCTCGGCTTTCTGTCTGGCTTCCTCAGCCTCAGCTTCTAACTGTTTGAGCACAGACGGCAGCTCTTCATTGTGCCTTATCTCGACGAGTCTCTTCTTAGCATTCCATTTCAAACCAAGTTCTTCAGAGGGAGCATTCTCATCATAAGCATCTTGGGACTGCAAGATCGCCTTCACTACACCAGGGTACGGCAAGGCGTGCCTCTTCCTTCCACACTTGGCCATATGTTGCATAGCAATTCTGGCTAAGTTGATTGGGCGGCGTTCTAGGATAGCGTCAATTAGGATTATATCGTGTGTTTGCACCATTGAACGCTTTTCCTGCCTTGGAAGAATGGCGCGACAAATGAAGTAGTGAATGATAGCGCCAACCTTGCTCAGAACGTGAGCTGCTCTGTCGAGTCCCATCGGCCTTTTCCCTTGAAAGATACGATCAACCAAAGGCAGTTCTTGATCAGTCGTTTCGAAGCCGCCTTCAGGAAGAGAGCTAAGAGCATCGGACGGAGGCTTGCGAGGACTAAGACCAAGAAAGGAGCGCATTTGACGTTCTGTCACTGAAGCTTTCTCACCTTCAATTTTGAAGTGGAGGGAGCCTTCTTTTGCCTTGTAGCGCAAATCCCTGTAGAACGCCTGCACCTGTTCCTTGTCAACAGTTGTCGGTGCTGGTCCAACGTTCTGCCATCCTTGAAATCTCAGAAGATCAAGAAACTCCTGAACTGAGTCATCGTCGAAGGAGGCTAGCCACTCTTCAGAATAAATGAGCGGGCTAAGGACTTTGACGGGCACATCAGCGTTCTTCCTTTTACGCTTGCCCTTGGGGGACTCAAAGTCCTCATTGTCATCTGACTCGTCCTCAGCCTTCTCCGAGTCACTATCAGAGGCGTCCTTTGAAGGAGCGTCCTCTGTGCCTTGTTCTTTTTCAGCATCGCCACTAGCTGTGGCTAGATCGGCACCAGAGGTCTGACCTTGAGATGTGCCCTCGGCGTCCTGAGCCTCTGTCTGTTGTTCTGTTGTTGTTGGCTCAGCGTCCGTTGGGACTTGATTGGATTCTGTTTGGATTGTGGGGGAGGGGTTTTCATGTGGAGCTTGGGAAGGGTTGAGGATGGGGAGAGATTGGTTGTAGGGTGGGACTTCCTGAGCATCACGCTCGAGCTCTTCAGAGAGAGTTGGCTCGGCGTTCTCCTGAGCGACCTGGTGCTCACCAGCGTCCTCAATTTGTTGAACAGGAGTGTTCACCTCTCCTTCCGCTTCATCATTTGAGTCCCCAACAACATCTATGAAAGGGGAGACCTGAGCGGGCGTACCTCTGTGGCTCTCAGATGAGCTAGAGGAGGAAGAGGAGGAGGGAACGTGCTCTATTTGTGCAGGAACGTCCTTGGCTAGCAGAACCCTGGGCTTTTCACCAGCCTTCCTACGGCGAAAAGTGTGCTCAAGGGTGCGTTCAGTCTCCTCCGGGCCACTTTCAGAGGATGGACGGCGGGACTTTGGGGTCTCGGGGTCCTTAGGTGGGGAAATGTGGGCCGGGGCAGATGGGAAATTGGCCAAATTTAGAGGGGAATGAGTGCGGGGAGGAAAGGGGATTAGGGCATTTGCTCTTGAAGGTTGGGGGGACGGAGGAGGGGTGGGGAGTTGAACTATTGAAATTTGTTGAGGGGGAGGAGTGGATTCTTTGGACAGGTTGGACGGCCTTTTTGTGGTGCTTGGCCGTTTTGTGGGGGGTTTTGAGGATGGGACGCTGGATGTTTTGGCCTTTTTGAGGGGCCTTGGGTCGTGAACCTTTTTGGAGCGTCCCTCCTTTATGTGGAAAGGGAACTTGTCCACAATCTCCGTTGGTTTAGAAGTGGAGAAGGGTTGGGAAGATTTGGAGGGGGGAGAGGATGGTGCAGGACGCTTGAGTAATTTTTTGGTGGTAAGGGTAGGAACTTGAGGTGGTGGTGGAGAAGGACTTGGTACTCTTGCTTTAATCATTTTATAAGCCAAAGAGTCCTTTGGGTACATTGGGAAATCGGGAAGAACGGCGTTATGGAGGTCGGGGATAAGATCAAGTAAAGGACCCAGATTCTCACCTCCAAACTGAGAAAAGAAGAGAACGTCGTCCATCCGTCCTGGCAAGTCCTTGTAATTGGTGTTGTGGAGGCCTTGAATGACGAACCGTTCGATGAACCGCTCGTAGTTCCTTGTTTTGACGGCGTCATTCTTTACATCAGGTTTGGCCATGCGTTCCCTTATCAAGTTGTACAGCGTCCTTGGCTTTCTGTTGATAAAGTCCAATAGAGACTCATTGAGAACTATGGGTTTGGGCTTCTCTATGTAGTGGGACTCCTTTGGATTCGCCTGGAAGCGTGCACACAAGCAAACGGCAAACATAATGTCGGGACGGCTTGCGGTCAAGTAGAGCAAAGAACCAATCATCCCTCTGTAAAGTTTTTGATCAACGTCCTTTCCCTGTGCATCTGCGTAAAGACGCGAGTTTGGAGAACATGGGGTTGCAACAGGTTTGGACGTGTTCATCCCGTACTTCTCAAGCATTTCACGGACATATTTTTGTTGGTGAATGCGTGTTCCTTCCTTGAGTTGATTGATTTGAAGTCCCAAGAAGAAATTGAGTTCTCCAATGAGGGACATCTCAAACTCACTACTCATTAAGGACTTGAACTCATCTACAAGCTTCATGTTAGTACTACCAAAGACTATATCATCAACATAGACTTGGGCAATTAAAATGTCCTTGTGAACTTTCTTTATAAACAAAGTTTTATCAATTGAACCTCTAGTGTACCCATGAGACAAAAGAAAGGACGCAAACCTGTCGTACCATACACGAGGAGCTTGCTTGAGTCCATAGAGCGCTTTGTCCAAGTAGTACACATGATCTGGGTGAGAGGCGTCCTCAAAGCCAGGCGGCTGAGCAACATACACTTCCTCCTTTAGCTTTCCATTGAGAAAGGCAGTCTTGACGTCCATCTGAAATAACTTCAATCCTTTGTGAGCGGCGAAGGCAATAAGGAGACGAACGGCTTCAATTCTAGCAACAGGAGCAAAGGTCTCATCATAGTCTATGCCTTCCTCTTGCTTGAATCCTTGAGACACCAGTCTTGCCTTGTTTCTTGACACACGTCCACTCTCATCAAGCTTATTTCTGAACACCCATCGCGTCCCTATGATATTTTTGCCTTTGGGACGTGGGACGAGAGTCCAAACTTTGTTCCTTTCAAACTGATTGAGTTCTTCTTGCATTGCTTGAATCCAATCAGCGTCCTGGAGTGCTTCTTTGATATTCTTTGGCTCCACCATAGAGACAAAGGCATTGAACGCACAGAACGCTAAATTTGCACTTTGGGACTTGCTTGCAGCTGACCTTGTTTGAACGCCTTGAGAAGGATCTGAGACAATTTGAGAAGTTGGGTGGTCCCTAGAGAAGCGGGACTCCCTTTGAAACAAATGAGCAAATCTTGGATCAATGTCGCCATCTGAATCATCACTATCACTTTGAGCATCGACCTCAATGTGTTCCCCCTCAGAGAGAGCGTCCACACCTTGACGTTGTTCGCCTTGTTGACTTGATTCAGCTACATCTTGTTGAACTGGGGATTCACTATGAGATGGGACTCCTTGAACAACACTGGGAGCGTCCACTGAGACTTCTTCAGGATTTGGAGAAGCTTCCTTAGAGACATAGTATTTTCCAGAGGTCCAATCTTCAGCTTCATCTTCAGAGTCGTCCTGTTGTTGTAAAGAGGAGCGTTCTTTCTTACTTGGCTTTTCTTTGTGAGAAGAACGTTCCTTGAACACAACATGAATACTCCCCTCAAGCTTTAGAGTCCTTTTGTTGAAGACTCTATATGCTTTGCTAGTAAGAGAGTACCCAAGGAATATGGCTTCATCACTCCTTGCATCAAACTTTCCAAGTTTTTCTTTATCATTGTTGTGAACGAAACATTTGCAACCAAAGACTCTGAGATAGTCAATGCGAGGCTTCTTTCCATTCAACAACTCATAGGACGTCTTCTTTAGCAAAGGACGGATCATGGCACGGTTGATGATGTAACACGCTGTAGCAATAGCTTCCGCCCAGAAGTACTTGGGAACGCTATTTGCTAAGAGCATAGTTCTTGCCATATCCTCTAGCGTCCTATTCTTTCTTTCCACAACTCCATTTTGTTGAGGCGTTCTTGGAGCTGAGAAATTGTGAGAGACTCCATGTTGATCACAATAGGCCAGGAACTCTGAATTTTGGAACTCCGTTCCATGGTCTGACCTTATGGCTTTGAGAGGCGTCTCAAGAGCAACTTCCACTTGTTTGATGAATACTTTGAACGCATTGAAACAATCTGCTTTGGACACCAAGAAAAGAACCCAAGTGAATCGAGAAAAATCATCTACAAGAACGTAAATGTACCTCTTTCCACCGTAGCTCAACGTCTTCATTGGTCCGCAAAGATCCATATGGAGCAGTTCCAAAGGATTCCTTGTACTTACTTCGTTCTTGGATTTGAAAGACGTTCTTGTTTGCTTCCCTTTGATGCAAGCTTCACACTGTTCAACTTTCTCAGGATCAATTCGGGGAAGTCCTTTCACAAGATTTCGCTGGTGTAGCTTAAGGATTGTGCTTGGTCCAGCATGGCCAAGTCGGCGATGCCATAGATCAGCGTCCTCCTTTGAAGCAGATAGACACAACTCTGATTTAGGCTTGAACTCCTGGTTAAAGATGTAGACATTGTTCTGGCGTACTCCTTTGAGAACGAATTTGTTTGATTTCTTGTTGACGACGAGGCACTCCTTTGAGTCGAAAGTGACTAGATTTTCACCTTGATCACACATCTGGGAAACGCTAAGGAGATTGAAGCCAAGTCCTTCAACAAGGCTGACATTTGTTGCTTTGATGGACGGGTTGAGAATAGCAGTTCCCGTTCCTTTGATCTTTCCCTTGCCCTTGTTGCCAAACGAGACAGTTCCTCCCGTGGCACTACTTTGGATAGAAGTGAGATGGATCTGGCTTCCTGTCATATGATTTGAGGCGCCACTATCAATGAACCATGGGCGTCCCCTCACTTCCACCTGCCATAAGAACGTTAGTGTTTGGCGACCCAGGCAAGGTGTTCCTTACCTGGTTCGTTACAATAATAGAACTCTGGTTCTGGTATGTAGTCATAAATATTCACATCATTTGAAATAGCATGCTTGCGGAAAGAGTTCCTAGAGCGTCTAGAACGCCTAGGATTAGCCTTAGGAACAGACTTAGCATTTTCGTTGTTAGTCCTAGCAGCTTTTCCATTTTCAACATCTTCTTTGAGTTTTAAGCAATCATATTTGAAGTGATCCCCTTGTCCACAGTACCAACACGTCCTATAGTAAGTACCAAGGTAGTACTTCTTATTGGGACGCTGAATCTTATTTTCTTTCATCTTTTGAGGATCACAAACTTTTGAACCGTCCCCTTTAGCAATCTTCTTGTAAATTTTATGACTGGTGGAGTTAGTGTAGTAGTCTTCCTTTCCTAATTCTCCACTCTCTAAAACTCTAATTCTTTCAAGAAGATTTTTGGTTTTCTCCCGTTCAAGTTCAAGTTCAGAAATTTTACTTGCCTCAAAATCACTAGGAAGGGAGTTCTTAGTGTCAGATTCATAACCTAGACCTCTCTTAGCTGGGACGAAGACCATAGGTCTCGCTTCTTCAACTATGGGACTCTTACCCATCACTTTAACTTCTTCCGTAAGCTTAGCGTTCTCAAGTTTGAGACACATGATTTCAGTTTTTAGGGACTTAGTTTCTTCACAAGAGGACTCTAGTTGAATAGTCATGGAACTACAGTTTTCACATTCAACCACTATATTTTCATTTTCAAGTTCAAGTTCATCCATTCTATGTTGCATGACAACACTTTCTTCCATGATTCTTCCAATAAGTTTAATGAGCTTGGATTTAGAACAATTTTCTAATGAACTCATCATAGACTCACGGGTTACCTCATTTTCAGATTTCGAAGCGTTCTGTTCAACAACTGTGTCGTCCTCCATAGCCATGAAAGCTACTTGTTCACCACCAGATGCGTCCTCAAGGGCTATGTATGCTTGTTCATCGGGTTCTTCATTATCATCATCATCAGAGGAAGAACTCCCATTGTCCCATGCAGAGGCGAACGCTCCAATGAGAGCTTTCGTCTTCATCTCTTTAGCAGACATTCCTGATGTACACTTCTTAGCAAAGTGCCCTTTCCTGTTACACTTGTAACATGTGAGTTCCTTCATTTCTGCCTCAGAGTACTTGCGGCTTTCCTTCTTGGGCATCTTGTGTTTATTGACATGTTTGTTCCTTTTGCCAAAAACACGGAGAACTTTGTTAAAGAGAGCAACTTCTTCTTCTGCATCCAGCTGTTCTTTAGACTTGCTTTCTCTTTCCTTTAAGGCTTGAACGCGCATCTTCTCGCGGTTCTCAGCTTTGTTGGCTTCCACCATCACAACGATTTCCTGTTGACGCCGAAGGTACTCAGCGTACTCTGGTGTTGTGGACGCCAAAGCAAGATCAGTTTGAGGATTCTATCCAAGCTGAGCCATATCAGAAATTCTTCTTTCCTCGTACTGCCTGAGCTTCCCATAGATTTCTTCCATATCTAGAGTTTTGTTGGCTGTATTTTCTTTGAACGTTGTCCTGTCAAAGTTCCAGACTCCGGTCAAACCATCAATGACCACTTGAACTCTATTCCTCATGGAGATTTCTGTTTCTGGGATGCCCAAGTTCCTCATCTTGGTGACAAGGGCCTCAAAGCGATATGAGTAGTCGTTCACCGACTCATTTGGCAGCATACTAAAAGCATAGAACTCCTTCTTGATTTTCAGCTGGACGTCCTCCTTCATTTCAGCTGTTCCTACATGAAACTTCTCCAGGGCGTCCCACTGTTGTTTAGCCGTTGGCAAGTTACCAACTCGAGTGGCGCCCCTTTCACATAGGGATGCTTGAAGGAAACACATGGCTTTTGCGTTGGTTTCCATCAATTTGAACTCGTCAGGACCCCACTCGTCCTCCTTATCAGCTTTGTCAGCGGGCACCTTTAGATCTCCTGTCATAATGACCTTCCAGCATTGATAATTTTGACCTCTGCAGAAATTCGCGAACCTTGTCTTCCAGCGATTGAATTTGCCGTCCGTCAGGCGCGGAGGCTTCACAAAAGAGATTCCAATCGGTTCCATGTCCATCTTTACCTGCAACTCAGTAAGAATCTAGAACGCCTGCTCTGATACCAATTGTTGGATCGTTAGTACTGAGGGACGTCCTTTACTTTGGTAAAGGCGTCCTTAGGTTAGGCGTCCCTACGAGGAGTAAGGGCGTCCTTGAGTAATGCAGCGGAAATTAAGTACTAAACAGGTAAGTAATGAACGCAGTGAATTATAGAGGAACCACTCAAGACCAAGTAGTCCTTGAGTGTAAACCTCTACCTCCTTGGAGGATTTTTGAATAGTTCTTTCCTTTATATTGAACGTCCTTACAGTTGTACTGGCGAGTCTTTACAGTTCTCTGGCACTTAGCTTTTCCCTAAGTCCACTAGTAAAGGACTCCTCTAAGCCTACAACTTAAGCGAGTTCAATCTATCAAAGGACTCTATTCCCACGTTCTGCAGTACTTCGCAGAACTCTCTTTCTCTCTTTTTGGATTTTCTCTTACAAACTGTTTTTGTGATTTGGATACAAGTCTCACTCGATCTAACACAAGTTCTAGTACTGTTCTTGAGTTCTTGAGTTAGTTCTTCGTGTTCTTGAGTGAGTCGCTTTCTCTCTGATTCTCTCTGAATATTCCTGAAAGCGTTGGTGTCACAATAAATGCCTTGGGGCTATTTATAGGACTTGGGGAAGGGCGTCATTTCGCTGGGACGATCATGCCCTTCGTGGACGTGGCTACAGGATCTTCCTCCACGTAGTAGAGCGGTGATGAGGAAGCTTCCTGTGTCCAGCTGTGTATGATGAACTCCGCTACAGGATCGGCCGCCACGTGCTGATGGATGATCAAACATTGTCGAGTGATGTCATACTGTCGGCTAGTGATTAAGGACTCCTTTCTTGCGTTCCTACTTGCTTGGGACTCCGTCCTTGCTCAAGTAGTCTCTAGCTGGTCCTTACTTCCTGTTAGCTAGCGTCCCTGAGCTTATGGGACGCCCATACACACTTGTTGTCCTTTTGATCACTGGCGTTCCTGAACACTTGGACAACTTTATTAGAATCAAAGTGAGTTTGTCATATCAAAACTAAGGGACGGTTGTGTGGAACACTAACAAGTACGCAAGCGTTCTTGATAGCGTCCCAACACTCTTCCACCCTATAACCCACTACACACTCTTAAGATGTACTCCAACTTTGACCCCTTTATGTTCATTGATCTTGTGATGCTCACTCAAGCTCGTGAGCAAGTAGCCTATGCACTATCCAATCTCACCTCACCCTTGCTTGAGACAATGATGATCCCTCCCTACCTTTGTGCCTCACCTATGGTGTCTACTGGCTTTGGTGGCAGCTCTTCTACTGCCCCTATTCCCCAGCTTACTTACCAGGGTTTGACTGGTATGGATCAAGGGGATGAGTCCTCCAACTCCCAACTGCGCCCCCAAATGAATGATTTTGACTTTAAGAGCTCAACTAACACCTCCACTGAATCTTCCAAAAGGAAGGACAATGCCCTTTGCCATTGATTTGGTTGATGTTGCCTCTGTCCCAAAAGAAACCTAAGAAGACCAAGGCTCGATCCAAACTTGTTTAAATGAACTGTGACCTTAAGCTATATGTCTTTTATTTTCTTCAATGTCCCTTTCAAACTATGTTTAATCACCTATGTAATGCTTCTTGTTGTTTCTGTCAAGGTTTGTATGTACACTCTAGTATGAGATGGGGCTCTTGTGGGAGTCGATTTTTGGCTGTTTTTTGCCTCTGCTAGTGTACCCTTTTGTAACACCTTTGTTGACCTCCTTGCTGCAGTTTCTGCTACAGCTCCCTGTATAATACTAACGTATGAAATTTCATCCTATATACTGTTGTTATCAGATAAGTGTTATACACTACATACCTCTTCTCTTACAACTAGTTTGGTTTCCATAGTTCATCAAAACTACAGGTTCATCAATATGTTTATTTACATTACTTGTCAAGCTTCTTGTCACGTATATAATACCCTTTCTTTGACTAGCTTAAATCATCATTCTTGCAGGGTTACTCATTACTGTCTATACATCAATTGCTACATCAAATGCGTTGGTTGTGTGCTAATAGCTTCTAGTCTTGGATCTCATGTATCCTTTCAAGCTAATATTTTGGTGTTAGCTCAATCTGAACCAGTGATGAACGGAGAAGGAATTTAAAGAAGGGGGGGGCACAATTTGTATAGGAGATTCGCTGAATCAATAACCGATAAATTCAATTATGCAATACTCTTGAATAGTAAAAAATAGTTACTTATTTATCAAATAATTATATTATGTATGAGATCTAATTTATGCAAAAATAAATAACTAGTTGATGTCTCTCATTTTGGTGGTGTTTTAGTGACTAATTTCCCTTGTAAATATGTGTCTTTTGTTCCTTTCTTTGCTAGTTTTGTTCTTTTTTAGCTTAGATTCCGATTTTCTATGAGATTCGGAGACTATGCGAATTTGTTGTGTTTTGTAGGTAAATTGGCGTGTTTTAAGGAAGTTTTGGAAGGAGTCCCTAAGGAGGAGCAAGGTATGAGCATCAAGGAGCGGAAGAGCCGAGCGATCAACGAAGAGGAGCTCAAGAAAAGCCAAAAAGAGAAGAAGACCGAGGCCAGGATCGAGGTGCCCAGCAACTCGGGCCCGAGATCGGCTCATGGAGATCCGGACCGAGGTGTGGCAAGTCGGGCCCGAGGTTGATCCGTGTCGGTCCAAGTCGGCGAAGTGTAGATTGGGCACCAAGGCACATAAATGTGATCTACCACTTTTGCCCCTCTTCCTTTTTTGGATATTCTTGGCCCCTAATTAAAAGGAGAGATCAATTAGAAAAAAGGAGAAGCTTAGACACAATTAATCACTCTCAAAGGCTCAAGGAAGACTTGGAGAGCAAGGAGGAAGAAGGAAGAGGAGAAGAAGAGGAGAAATCGGTGGAGGTTTGCTAGATCTAGGAGGAATTGTGAGTTAGAACTTGTTTTGTTTTGCAATTTGTGAATTGGAGTCTGGATCTTGTGATTTCCCTTTGAATTGAATGAGATTTGGCTTTGATTTGAGTTTGATGATTGAGATTTGTTTGCTTTGTTCTTTGATTGCTTTTTACTCTTTCCATATGGAGTAGATTCCATAGTCTTGGGCTATGGGGAAAACCCCTAGCTAGGTTTGGGTGTGAACCCCCAATTCCATAGCCTTGAGTGCTTGATCTAGGAATCCTCTCTACATAGAGCTACAATCTCTTGTGAAAGCAAGGGATCAAGGGCTTATGACTGGCAAGAGTGAGTGAAAGCGATCTTTTGCCTATCACTTGAACTTGCATCGAAAGGGAAGTCAATTTCCCTAGGGTCGATGTGTAGAGTGGCGGGATTGAAGGCGGACAACCTCGATTCTACGAGGATCAACACTCATTGGCTGAATTGGGGTGGAAATACCCACATCTAGTTAGGGAAGGAACCCAAAAAACCCAAGACCGATCTCTCATTTTGCTTAGTCTGACTTACCTAGACCTCGGACCCGACTTCATTAGTGTCGGTCCCTTGCAAATCCAACGTCGATCCTTCTCGGGCCGAAGTGACCCATGTCGGTCCCGAGAAGTTCCTTTTGATTTTCCTTGTTTTTACCCTTTCTTTCCTTTTTTTTAAAGTCTTTTTGGTACACTCAACGCACGAACTCCCGAGCGTTCGACACCCTATCCTTGTACTACTACGGGGTTCGGTTTTTAATTGAATTTTGACCCCCCAATCCGGACCGATCAGAATCCTGGCGCCGTTGTCGGGGAGTTCTACTTGTTTGAGGTACCTCTTTTGTTGAGTCTTTGATTTTGTAGTGATTCGGGTGAAGGATTAGCCCGAACCCCTTGTTTGTTTTAATTTGGTTTTGTTTGTGTCTTTGCATATAGGTGTATGCGAGCTCATTCCGCCCGAGGAACACTTGAGTTCGACTTTGTGAGTGATCCGGAGAGCATAATCAAGCAAGCTCTAAAGAAGAAGAGAATGGAGAACCAAGCACTACATGATGATGAGGTTGCTAGGATGAGGGCCGATATGGCTCATATGCAACTTGAGATGGAAAACCGGGATGCCGAAGTAAGGAGAGAGCGTGAGCAAAGGATGAGATTGGAGGCTCAACTCAACAATCAACCCCGGAATGCACGCCAATACATGCATCCGGAGTTGAAGGTGCTGGAGCCAGCCATTGTCTTACCGGAGGTTTCAAAGAACTTCGAGATCAAGACTCAATTCATATCACTTATCAAGAGGGACCAATTTGAGGGGCGACCGAATGAGTGCCCGATTGAGCATGTGAAGAGGTTCAAGGATATGTGTGAGACTATCTCGACGGATGAGGAGACACTACCGTACGTGCTACTCAAGGCTTTCAAATGGTCGTTAGGAGGCAAGGCGGCACATTGGCTAGAGAGCCAAGCTCCTCGATCCATCACATCTTGGCGGGTGATCGGTCCGGGATCGGAGGGTCTCACAATTTAAATTTATAAAACCGAACCTCAAATTGTAGTAAAGAGGTAGGGTGTCGAACACACGGGAGTTCGTACGTCGAGAGTACCCGAAAAGACTAAAAGAGGAGAAGATAAAGACAAAACGAAGGAAAACAAAAGAGATCTCCTCGGACCGACACAAAGTCACTTCGGCCCGAGGTAGGATCGAGGTCGAGTTGTTCGGGACCGACGTGGTGCAAGTCGGGCCCGAGGTACTGGGTAACTCGGTCTTTGACAATTAGTAGATCGGTCTTGGGTTTTTGGGTTCCTCCCCCAACTAGACTTGGATATTCTTCCTCAATTCAACCAATAAGTGTTTGATTCTAGTGAGATCGAGGTTGTTCGTCTCAAATCCCTCCAATCTACACCTCGACCCAAGGGAGCTTTCGCATCACCTTCGATGCTAGAGACTTGTGATGGGATCGAGACCACTTTCGCTTACTCTTACCAAACACAAGCTCTAGATCCCTTGCTTTCACAAGAGAATTGAAGCTCAATGTAGAGAGGATTCACAAATCAAGCACTCAAGGCTATGGAATTGGGGTTTTCTACCCAAATCTAGCTAGGGGATTCCCCCATAGCCCAAGACTATGGAATCTACTCCATATGGTAAGAGAAAAGCATGATCAAAAGGGAAATCAAGCAAAACTCAATCATCAACATCCAATCAAACTCCAATCGCATTCAAATCCAAAGTGTCTACAAAATCCAAGTCTTAATTCTACTAGATCAAAGCAAAACAAAGTACAAAACTCACAATTCCTCCTCTCTTCTCCACCGATCTCTCCTTCTCTTCCTTCTCTTCTCTTCTCCTTGCTCTCCAAGCCTTCCTTGAGCCTTTGAGAGTGAATTTGGTTGTGGTCTATCCAAACATGCCCTTAATGCTCTCTAATCACCTCTACTTATAGCCTCTCATGGATTGGGGACCAAGGAATCCCAATTTAGAAAGGGGCAAATGTGGAAAGTTGCTAAAAATATGCCTTGGGGAACAATCCAATCCAATGCCGACTTGGACCGACACGGAACGACCTCGGGCCCGACGTTGGGAACGTCGGTCCGGTTCACTGAGGGCTCGATCTCGGGCCCGACTTGGTGTATCTCGGTCCTGGGCCTCGATCCTTGTCTTCTTCCTTGGTTTCCTTTGGTTCCACTTCATTCTTGGCTTGGCTCTTGCACTCCTTGACTTGGCTCCTTCATTAGCTCCTCGAAATTGTCCTCGTTCTTGCCATTTTTACCTACAAAAACAAACAAACTCGCATAGTTTCCGACTCTTGAAGAAAACCGGGAACTAAGCTAAAAGGGAAACAAAACTAACAAAGAAGAGAATGAAAAACACATATTTACAACAGAAATCGACTACTAAAACACCTCCAAAATGAGAGACATCAGCGGGCTCTCAATGAAGCATTCTTGATGAAGTTCTTCCCACCAACAAAAACAACGGAGCTTAGAAGGAAGATAACAAGTTTCTAACAAGAATCAAACGAGCCACTCTTTGAGGCTTGGGATCGGTTCAAGGAGATGTTGAGGCAATGTCCAACACATGGGCAACAACCATATGTTCTCCAAGACATATTTTTCCAAGGAATCAACCTCGCCGCCAAGGACAAGTTGAATCTTCACACCGATTGTGGGTTCATCGATTTGCCACCGGAGCAAGCATGGGAGTTACTTGATAAACTCTCCGACTACGAAGCTATGTACAGAGTGAGTCAAGTCAACAAGGAGGCAAGAGTCCAAGGAGATGGTACAAGGAGGCTCTATGACCCGAAGAGTGAAGAGGTCGACAAGGATGTGAGACTCCAATTTCTTGAGGATGAGTTGACTAAGATGAGGAGGCAAATGAGTCATTTCAAGCAAACCTCAAGGGCGTGTGAAGAATGTGGATCTTTCAAGCATGTTGCTCAAGAGTGTCCCAATGAACACCAAGTTCGCTTGGCCGAGCAAATTGAGGAGGCACACTTTGTTCAAAGAAAGTATGGAAGAAGAGCCAACTTCAACAACGGAGGCAATGGAGGAAATGGATGGTGGAACCAAGGCCAAGCCAATGGCTACAACAACAACTACAACCAAAATAAGCCAAGGGCCCAACCACCACCGTACCGACCTCCGGGGTTTTATGAACAAACTCCACAATGGGCACAAGAGATGAGAAGCGAGTTCAAGGATTTGAAGACTCAATTCATTAATGTTGAGAGGCGAGTTGATGAGGTGAGCACTCAATTCAAGGAGTTTGGTGTATAGAGAAGACAAGTGGACAACCAATTTGTTTACATTGCAACTCAACTTCCGAGAGAGAATGGGAGAGTCCCGGACCGACCCAAGGAGAATCCCCGTGCCCCACAACACCAAAATGAAGTCCGAGCTATTGGTTTGAGGAGTGGTCGGAGCTTACCCGAACCACATGTGTCGAGACCAAGGGAAGAGAGTCGGACCGAGTTACCCAGCAACTCGGGCCCGACGTGCCAGGATATCGAGCCAGAAGTCGGAAGAGGTCCCCTGCCTAGGACCGAGGAAGGGAGGAAGTCGGGCCAGACATGCCCTGAAGTCGGACCGACATCCCAGACACCACTCTGCCCCTAGACCGAGGACCAGAACATCGGTCCCGATGTCGAGCCTACATCGGTCCAAGCAGAGAAAGATGTGAATGAGCCAAGCCGGTCCAAGGAGGTCGATCCCAACAAGAATCAAGACGGCACAACTCTTCCTTACCGATCAAAGAAGCCCAAGGAGGTTGTAGAGGGCAAATTCAAGAGGTTCTTGAAGCTTTTGCAAGGGTTGAACATCACAATACCGTTCACCGACGCTCTAAATAAGATGCCTTCATATGCCAAGTTCTTGAGAGAGATTTTGAGCAAGAAGAGGTCGATTGTGGAAATGCAAGATGAGGTGAAAATCTTGGAGCTACCTCAAAAATTGGGAGACCCCGGGAGATTTGCAATAACCATGGGTATTGGATCTCAAAGTTTCCAAGCTCTATGTGACCTCGGAGCAAGCGTATCGGTTATGCCCATGAGCATTTGGAAGAGGGCTAACCTTGGCGAGATTGAGCCGATTGACATGTCTCTCACAATGGCCGATGGTTCGACTACAAAAGCCACGGGAATTTTGGATGATGTCCCGGTTAGAGTGGGGAAGTACTTCGTCCCCGACGATTTTGTGATCCTGGATATGAAGGTAGATCCTTTGGTACCTATTATTCTTGGAAGGCCGTTTCTAGCCACGGCGGGAGCAAAATTTGACGTGAAAAATGGAAAGGTGACTTTTGAGATAGGAGAGGACAAGGTAGAGTTTCACTTCAACAAAGCTCTAAATGAACCGGATGCCTTGACAAACTTGAAATTGGAAGAAAATGCCAAGAGGAAAAGGGAAGAAGTGGAAGCCACAAAAGAAGAAGAAGAAGCACCTTTGAGGAACCATGAAAGGGTCAATACTCAAGTTCAAGAGAGAAAGTTGGTGGATCCATTTGAGCACCAAGAGGAGTCAAGAGGCGATGATAGTCCAAGGAGCAAAGAAGAGTATCCTTCTTCGTATCCTTTTGATGTTGGAGACTCTTATATTTGTTTAAGTGACTTAAAGGAGGATCTAGGAGATAGTTACATATGTTTGAGTGATTTGAAAGAAGATTTGAGCTACAATGTTATTGAATCTCCTAGAAATTCTCTAGATGTTTGTGATGTAGGGAAGGAAGATCAAGTTGAGAAGGTGCAAGAGGTGCTAGCCTATGCTTTGGAGGAGAAAGGTGAAAGAGAGTTGGAGGGCCATGCTTACATCAACCACAAGTGGTGGTTCTACGGCTATGAAGGGAATGGCAATGGACATGACTATGGTGACCAATTCACTATCTTTCATCCACCATGAAGGTTGAGGTTAGAAGTCAAGCTAATGACTTAAAAGAAGCGCTTCTCGGGAGGCAACCCGAGCCTAGTAGGTTTATTTTCGTAATTTTAGTTTAGTTTCCTTAGCTTAGCTTAGATTTTCTCTAATCTCTTCCTAGCATGTATTTTGTGGATTGTTGGTGTTATATGTGCTTCATGATTGAGTAGAGGTAATGGTGAAAATAATAAAAGGATTTATGGGAAATGAAGTAGCAAAGTTGGAGTGATTTTTGGTGGTCGGACCAAACCGGGTCGAGGTACCCAGCACATCGGGCCTTACTTAGGTGACTCGGTCCGCCCAACTCGGTCAACTTTGGTCAAGAGTTGTGGAAAATGCCAATTATACCCCTCTGACCTAGATTTTGTTTCTTTCCCATTTAAAGCCCTCTTTCCCTTACCTAACTTCATCTCCCTCTTAACAACCACTCCACAAAAATACCCATCTCCTTCACCAAACACCAAAATCGGCCCTCTCTTCCATCACACTCGATCCACCCTTGCAACCCCTCAACCATCTCGATCCAACACCACAAACACTCACAAACATCAAATCCAAAGAGAAAATCCCAAAACCTTCATTGTTCTTCACATCTCCTCTTGACCTAAGTGGAGCAAAGTTGGGTTCTAAGTAGATTGATTGCTAGCAAGTCTAGATCTCTTTAATTTTGGTATGTGAACCTCGATTCCTATCTAATTCCTTGTGAATTTCATGCTTTCATTGCTTGAATTGAGTGTTTCCATGTTTAAATGAGTGTAGATCTTGAGCGTCAATGGTGTTTTGCATGCATAGGAGAATTTGTTCTTAATTGTTGATTGTGCATGATTGAACCTTCTTAGAACTTCGATTGGTGAAGATATATGATTGATATTGGATTCTAGGAGCATGATAGGTTGATTTTTGGGTGAAATTAATTGAGAAGACGAGTTTAGAACCGGACCGAGATACCCAGGTACCTCGGGCCCGACATAGGAGAGTCGGTCCATCATTGCGGACCGAGGTTGAGAGCACCTCGGACCCGATGTCTAGAGTTCGCCGGTCCTTGTTCTAGAAGTCTTTTTCTTGTGTTGACAATAGGATTCATGAGTTTGATTGTTGGTTATGGCTTGATTATCATGATATATCCAATAGCTTGACCGTTGTTTTGTGATCCTTTGATCATATATGTTGGATTTTGTGAGTTAAGTGTCTAGAGGATAAGTATGGGGTTATTCTTGTGTGATGAGTTCTGAGTTGTGAATATGTATGATTTTGTTGAGGTTGTATGGATTTTATCTTATAGTTCTTTGCTTTGAGTGTGTGTAAGTATCATGGCTACCTGAGCATCTTCTTCACACATGGAGAGGCCTTCAAAGAAATCAAAGAAGTCAAAGAAGGCACCAAAGATGGATGATGTGAGATTTGATGACGATGATGTGGCGGAAAGTTATGAGCGGTACATGGGTCTAGCTCACCACACAAGGTGGCTAGATTGGGAGGCTATAAGGAAGATGGGGATGGTTGTAGCTCTCCCCCGTTGCTATGCTCACATTGGCCTTGATGTGATGTTGAGGTGGTACAACACCCACTACCCCGCCTTAACATCGGAGTTCATGGCCACCTTCAAGTGTACTTATGAAGGAGTAGAGGACAATGACGGCATGATCACCTTCCAATTGCGCAATGAGACACAAGAGCTCTCTCTTCGGAACTTGGCGGTCTATCTTGGGTTCCCGTTTCTAAGAGACGAAGCTTATGTTGACAATGAGAAGGTGAATTACCTATGGAAGTATGTAGCGGGGAGGAGTGAGATGAGGAAGGGAGCTTCTACAAATGAGATTGCTAGCCCTCTCTTCCGGGTGATGATTCGTGTCTTGGGATGCGCCATCTATGCCCGGCACGAGCTAAGCAAGCCTATGAAGGAAGAAGCCATGTTGCTCCATGAGATGCTATTCCAAACCGAGAAGCCATTGAATCTCACTTGGGAGTGGGTGAAAATGGTGAGGGACTTCCAAAGCTCTTCATGGATTTACTTCGGAGGAATGATAGCCCGCTTGGCTAGTCGTCTCGAGGTTGATCTATCCAAGTACACGCCGGCACTGAATGGAGTGGAGTACATGGATCTCAAGTACTTCAAGAAAGCCAACATCATCAAGGAGAAGGTCACCACCGGCATCACCACCCATCTAGCACCTCATTCAAACTTTGACAAAGTGTACGTTCCTTTGGGGCCAAGACTCTTTGACCTTGCTAGCTATTACAATTGGTTCCAAGTTTGGGTCGGGAAGGAGAACCCATTTGGAGAACCGGAAGGGACGATTGAGTGTAGGCGTCGTGCCCAACACATTCGCTTTAATACTCCCCAACCTTCTCTGGAGTCCGATGAAGAGCCCAACAACTTTGAGTTTGCTAGAAGAGAGGCCATGGATGTGGACACGCCTCCCGAAGAAGACGAAGGTTTCCAAGGTTTGCTAGCCAACCTCCGAGAAAGAAACCAAGCTCCCACACTCTTGGACCGAGATGCAGGGCACCTCGGGCCCGGCCCGACGTTCACCGACGTCGGTCCGAAGCCTATTTGCCCGAGTCGGTCCCGAGCCACTTTGAAAGAGGAGAGGGAATCGGAGCTAGGCAAGAGCAACCACACTATGGAGGGTACGAAGGCTACGCCCAATGGTATGGGTCCGGAATGGTCTTCCCCGAGCCTCAACAACCGGTGGACATGGCATTCCTAGCCAACCAAATGGCTCACCTTCAACTCCAACAATCAAGCATGCTACAAGAAGCCCACCAACTCAACCTTCAACAACAACAAATGAATTTCCAACAACAACAACTCTTCCAACAACAAGAAGTCTTCCAAGCTCAACATGAAGAAATGAACCGGAATCTTGCTTACACAAGGCGTGACGTGGATGATTTGAGGACGGTGGAGGACCAACGGTGGAGGGTTCAAGAGAGCTTCAACGATTGGATGGTCGGGAACTACCCTTCCCGAGAGGACCCATGGATGCGCCCAACACCTCAACTCCAACCACCAAGTCAAGATCCTTTCCAAGCCCAAGTGTACGAGCGAGAAAGATAAGCGAGGCTCCAAAGAGGAAGTCGCCGAGGGCATCCTTCCAACTAAATCTAGACATGCCATTCAAGAATAAGAAATTGTGAGCTTTTCCAACTCTCTTCTCTTTTATTTTGAGTTTTGATTTCTTTGTTTTGATGAGGACATCAAAATTCTAAGTATGGGGTGGGGGTTAGTTGCTCATAGTTTCATGTGTAGTTCCTTGTGTTTGTTCTTAGTTTGTTTTGGGATGTTTTCTTTTGGATTAGTGGCATGTATGTTGCATGAATGATGATTTGGTTTGATATGGTTTGAATGGATGAGTTTGTTTTGTTTTGAGAAAATTTTTTGCAAAAAAATCCATAAAAATTTGAAAAATTGTGTTGAAAACAACAAAAAAGATTTTGTTTTTGGACTAGGAATTCCCATCTTAGATGTCCAAAGAAGGCTAATGATGATGTGAGCATGTAAATTCCTTTGCATATTTTTGGATAGTTTAGCCTTAAATGGATGTTGCTTTTAATGTGATATGATATCTTGCATGCTTTTATTGAGCACATGAGTTCTAAGAAGGTTTTTGATGCAACTAAGTTTGAGTGACCCTTGTGAGATATCTTTTTGGCCATTTTAGGGATGCTTGTTCATATTTGCATATCCCTCATCTTTCTTATGTGATTAGCTCATGCATGCTTAGTAAAACATGTTATTGCGGTGTTTATCTATTTTCCAAGACCAATATGAGATTTGTTCTATGGATTGTCACATTGATTTGAACTTTATTTCATTTAGTCACAAAATGTTCCATATCCTACCTTGAAGATAAACCGTTGTTTGTAGCCCCGTTTTAGCCTTAGACCTTTGTTTGAAACTCCTCAAAAATATGATTCCTAGCCTATATGACTTGACCCTTATGGGATTGGACTTTAGTGGAGAGGTTATGGAGTATATTTGGAGAGTTGAGATTCTCTTGGGTGAAGGGTAAAGAATGGAGTTATAAACCAAGTGGGTAGTGCATCTTTGTTGAATAAAGTGAGAAGAAAGAAAGAAAATGTTGGAAGAAGTAGTGGATTGAAAGCAAAGTGCTTAAGTGAAAAAATGGGTCCCGACCGAGTTACACGTGACCTCGGACCCGATGTGTAGTGCAAGTCGGTCCTATGTGCAAAAGTGTGAAAAATCCAACAAAAAATATAGTGCAAAGATGAAGTGGAATGTTAAGTGAAGTTGTGGGTTGAAAGAAGAAAATTCAAAGTCTTTTGGATGAGAGTGAAAGTTGAAGGTGGAATAATTTGGTGAATTTGGTGAGAGATTAGGAAGTTCAATTCCCATTGTAAGCACCACAAGACCAAAACGATTCCTACCTTGAGAAATACCAAAAGCCCCATTACAACACGGCCGAATGGAACCTCTTTGAGGACCTCCATTGAGCCAAGTTCATATTCTTTGTGTGCATTGTAATAGGCATCTCTAGGTGGAGGAATTGGTGATATTAACTTCAATAGTAAAGTCTTTACTTGCATGATTCTTGAGTATGAGTGTTCATAGCTATACCAAAACACATGATGAGTGATACACATTTTCATGTCCCTAAAGTGAGGCTTAGTTGCATTGATTTCATTCCTTGAACACTTAATCATGTGTGATGACGTAATCTTGCTAGCATATCTATCACTTGTTCTTGATTGTGTTTTCATAGGAGGCTTTACTTGAAAATAGTGCTTCGGTCTTGCTTACATTGTTATTGCTTGAGGACAAGCAAGTTTAAGTATGGGGTATTCTGATGTCTCTCATTTTGGTGGTGTTTTAGTGGCTAACTTCCCTTGTAAATATGTGTCTTTTGTTCCTTTCTTTGCTAGTTTTGTTCCTTTTTAGCTTAGATTCCGATTTTCTATGAGATTCGGAGACTATGCGAATTTGTTATGTTTTGTAGGTAAATTGGCGTGTTTTGAGGAAGTTTTGGAAGGAGTGCCTAAGGAGGAGCAAGGTATGAGCATCAAGGAGCGGGAGAGCCGAGCGATCAACGAAGAGGAGCTCAAGAAAAGCCAAGAAGAGAAGAAGACCGAGGCCAGGATCGAGGTGCCCAGCAACTCGGGCCCGAGATCGGCTCATGGAGACCCGGACCGAGGTGTGGCAAGTCGGGCCCGAGGTTGATCCGTGTCGGTCCAAGTCGGCGAAGTGTAGATTGGGCACCAAGGCACATAAATGTGATCTACCACTTTTGCCCCTCTTCCATTTTTGGATGTTCTTGGCCCCTAATTAAAAGGAGAGAGGACAATTAGAAAAAAGGAGAAGCTTAAACACAATTAATCACTCTCAAAGGCTCAAGGAAGACTTGGAGAGCAAGGAGGAAGAAGGAAGAGGAGAAGAAGAGGAGAAATCGGTGGAGGTTTGCTAGTTCTAGGAGGAATTGTGAGTTAGAACTTGTTTTGTTTTGCAATTTGTGAATTGGAGTCTGGATCTTGTGATTTCCCTTTGAATTGAATGAGATTTGGCTTTGATTTGAGTTTGATGATTGAGATTTGTTTGCTTTGTTCTTTGATTGCTTTTTACTCTTTCCATATGGAGTAGATTCCATAGTCTTGGGCTATGGGGGAAACCCCTAGCTAGGTTTGGGTGTGAACCCCCAATTCCATAGCCTTGAGTGCTTGATCTAGGAATCCTCTCTACATAGAGCTACAATCTCTTGTGAAAGCAAGGGATCAAGGGCTTGTGACTGGCAAGAGTGAGTGAAAGCGATCTTTTGCCTATCACTTGAACTTGCATCGAAAGGGAAGTCAATTTCCCTAGGGTCGATGTGTAGAGTGGCGGGATCGAAGGCGAACAACCTCGATTCTACGAGGATCAACACTCATTGGCTGAATTGGGGTGGAAATACCCACATCTAGTTAGGGAAGGAACCCAAAAAACCCAAGACCGATCGATCTCTCATTTTGCTTAGTCCGACTTACCCAAAACTTGGGCCCGACTTCATCAGTGTCGGTCCCGTGCAAATCCAACGTCGATCCTTCTCGGGCCGAAGTGACCCATGTCGGTCCCGGGAAGTTCCTTTTGATTTTCCTTGTTTTTACCCTTTCTTTCCCTTTTTTTAAAGTCTTTTTGGTACACTCAACGCACGAACTCCCGAGCGTTCGACACCCTACCCTTGTACTACTACGGGGTTCGGTTTTTAATTGAATTTTGACCCCCCAATCCGGACCGATCACTAGTTTGTAGAAAACAAATTAGAGAGAAATACATTAAATGTGAATAAAAAGCAAAATGATGCTACTAGGAATTGAACCTTGATGGGATGAAAGCAAAATTGAACAATAGACCATCTAGACTAGTTGAATTACATGTCATTGATTCGCTCTAGTTTGTATGTGATAACTCTTGTATTTTAGGGCGTTAGTGAGTGTGTTTAGGTTAGATTTGAGCATTATTGTAATATGAAGACAAAAGACACAAGATTTGAAGAAACGAGAGTTTTTCGGGCTAAGTTTGAAGTAAATTTCGTTTAGACTAGACAAGAAAAAGAAATTTATAAAATACTCGTTTAGATTTGAAAACGCTTGACTTGCAAAATCAACCTACGCAAATTCGGTTAGCAAAGTTTGAAAATATAAACTTTCAGGTTCATTTATGTTCAAAATAGCGATGAAAATGCAACTTCTCAAGAAATATTCTAAAGAATGGGCAAAACGTCATTATAATAATAACTTTGAACAATTAAAAATTTCCGAAAACCAGTTATTTCGCCTACAGAATCAACTTCTTATGACCCCTCACAATGCCAACCTTAATGCTAAGCTACAACAGCATCTGAATAATAATAACGCCTTAATGAATTTTCGCCATAAATAGTGGAATCAACCTGCTAAATCAAACCATCTCCTGTGGATAAAACCACAAAATATTTCCAAACAATTTTGAAAATCCGCAAATTCAAGCAAAACATTACCTCCTTCCAAACCCATGACGGTCTAGTTATTTTTTTATCATGACTCTATCTCAGCAAATATCACTAGATAACTAGCTCTACGTTTTCAAAATACTGCCTCATCAATTATCATAAGTAACGGCTTACAAATCATCCCTAAACTTGTTAGCTCAATTGATAATATTGCACTTGTCAAACCGCCCACTCCTTCCGAAATTAAATTAATGGTTTTTGACCTTGCATTAAATAAAACTCCTAGTCTTGACGGATTCACAGTTGAATTTTTTCAACATTTCTGGACTACGGTTGGTGAGTCTGTGGTTCGGGTTGTGACTGTCTTCTTCCACTCTGGCTCAATGCTCTTTGCAGCCAATAAAACCTTTATCACACTAATCCCTAAAATTGATACGCCAATTTCAATAAACCATTTCCGACCAATCAGTCTTTGCAATACTATATATAAAGTTATTACTAAATTATTATGCAATAGAATCCAACATATTCTCCCATCAATAATACACCCCTTGCAAAGTGCTTTTATTAAAGGATGCCTCATCCAGGACAATATCTTGATTGCTCATGAAATCTTCCACTCATTTCACAGAAAGAAAAAAGGTCGCCTTGGTTGGATGACCATTAAACTTGACCTTGAAAAAGCCTATGATAAAATTAGCTGGAACTTTATAACCCTTATTTTGAATAAGTTCGGGTACCATCCTAAATGGATTCAACTTGTCATGACTTGTATCACAACTTCTTCATCCTCAGTATTGGTCAATAACGAGCCTAGCACCGAATTCTCACCTTGTTGTGGAATTTGACAGGGTGACCCAATGGCACCTTTCATATTTGTACTATGTATGGAATACCTATCGAGAACACTTCAAGAAGAATCCACTTTTACCTCTAATCATGTTGGAATCCAACTAGCTAAAAATGGTATTGTGTTACCTTTTCTTAAGTTTTGCTGATGACATAATTATCTTCGCCAATGCTACTTCCCAGAATATGGAATACATTAGAAATTTACTCAACAAATTTATAGTTATTTCCGGCTTAGCAATTGATTATCACAAAAGCTCTATTCAGACATCAACTAATGTTTCTCAACCCTTGTCGGTTGCCTTGGCTAGTATTATTGATATTCAGACCACAACATTGATGGAAAAATACCTTGGTATCCCGATTCTAAAAGGTAGGGTTCAATATATGTTCTCTGACTCCATATCTAACCTCAAAAAACAACTATTCCATTGGAAAGTTAACTCTATATCTCAGGCAAGACGAGCAGGCCTTATTCAATCTTGTCTTTTAAGTAAAGTTAACTATCTAATGCAGAGTTTCATGTTACCTCAAGGTATCCTTAAACAAATTGATAACGTCTGTAAGTCTTTCTTTTGGAACAAATTCGTTCCAAACCGCCATCCGCTTATCAGTTGGAATCGGATTTGCTCTCCCAGAAGCGAGGGTGGCTTAGGCCTCCGCTCGACTGAAAATATTAACCTATCTCTACAAATGAAACTACTTTGGAAATTCCTCACACAACCTTCAAATGTTTGGGGGCAAGTCATCACTGAAAAATACCTTCGTACAGACTCCATCTTTGACTACCATAAGAACAACTGTTCTTGGTAGTTTGGCCGCCTTCTTAATATCAGAGATACCTTCTCTAGAGGTATTAGATGGCTCATTGGTAATGGTAGCTCTATCAATTTCTAGAAGGATCATTGGGTTCCAGATATTGATTCGCTACCATTTCTGGATAATGCGTATCCCAACCTTCGTGTTGCCAATTTCATTCTGCTTAACCACTCTTGGGACTTTATGTTCCTTCAACAACTACTGCCAATCCTGATAGTAGATATCGATCATAATAAAAATTCGTATTCCATTTACAAATCAACCTGATCACCTCATCTGGCTTCCTTCGGCTGATGAGGATTTTTCCATCCATTTTGCTGCCTCAGTTTTATCCTCTCCCACCTCCACTTCCACTGATGCGTATTCTTGGATTTGGAAAACTAAGCTTCCACCTAAAATAAAAAACTTCCTTTGGAAGGCTCCTGTGGATTGTCTTCCACCTACAGAACGAATTAGTAGATACTATAACTGTATGCCAAATCCATGCTCTCTTTGTGCCCTGCAAAATGAAAACCTGAACCATTTATTCTTTGAATGTCTGTTTATAAAGAGCATGATTGCCAAACGGGGGAAACTCTTAAACCACCATTTCACCCTAACTACTACCTACACATTTCAACGTACGTAACATTCAGGATACACTAGCAACCAAGATTTTAATAATCACCTTTGCTTCCTCCGGTGATTTATCTGGGCATATAGGAATGCTAAAAAATTTGATAGTTCAAGATTAAACCCCAAAAGACTTCCATCTGACCTGACTTTCTCTGGTACGCTTGAATGGGAGAGTATTAACCCCTGTAAAAAAAATATATAACACTGCTTCTAAAAGAAAGAACCATTCTCCCTAGAAAAAACCACCTCCTAATTGGTCCAAACTCAATTTTGATGCGTCCAAGTTACATAATGGTGTGACCCATGCTAGGTTCATCTTACGTAATCACTCTGGAATTATTATGTCAGTCAGTCGTCAGTGTCTTCCGTCTATGAGCATAGCTCAATGGCTGTCCAACGGTCCGGGTAACCCGTAACCCGGCCCAAACTGACCCGTAAATTTACAAGTCGGGCCACGGGTCATGAAATTTTAGATTTACGGATTACGGGCAGGTTACGGGTCAACCTGTCGGGTCACGGGTCAAACCATTAGACCCGTAAAATTTTTAAACACTAGTTATATTATATATACAACACGTTAGTATAGACTTTTATTTCACTATAGGCCTTAGAAAATCAAAGCCCAATACTCACTCTAGCTGATTAATACAACTCTCCTTCTCCTTGTAGTAGGGTTGTCAATGGGTCGCGTTATGGGTGGGTGGAGCACTTCCACCACCCGAACCGCAAGTATAAATGCTCCACCCGACCCACCCGTCATCCGCGGGATATTCCACCCATCACCCAAACCATCGATCACCCGCTGGTTATATGGGTGACCCATTCACCCATATATAACCGTTATACTTTTATTTTGTTTCATAATATGTATCACTATATGGGGCAATTTAATACTGATAATTCAATACGATAAAAAAATATAAAGATAATGATTGAACAAACAAATTATCAATATACTACTTAAATAATAATGCAAATCCATAAGCAATATAAAAAAATACATCCCAAATTATTAATGTGCTTTACCATGATATTTAAAATTTGCAAAATATGAGAATGAAATGCTACCATCCAATGGATCTTCCTTCAAAATTTGAAATCGCCATCTAACTCTACATCTTGACATACAAAATAAATGGATAACTATAAGAATCAGTCAATTTAAAAAATAGGATATTAAAAAAATTACATAAAAAAGATACAATGACATACTTTTATCATCTCATCAGTTGTTTCTTCAACATCTTTATCCTCCAACAAACTGATAGAAGATTGTAACTTATTGGAACTTTCTAGAATGATAATGGAAAACAATTGGCACAAGTTACGTAATAAGAAAAGTAATTAACAAAAAACATCAACATCTTATGTATAACAAAAATATATAATATGATTCCTTACCTCCATATTCATCACTAACCCAAGTTGAGAATTAGGGATGATCCGAATAGAAGTTACCAATTGGAAATTGAATATTGTGAAAATTGAAAAAAAAAAGGAAAAATGGTTGAATTTTATATATATATATATACGGGTGAAGTGGGTGGTTCGGGTGAAACGGGCCGGATGGTGGGTGGGTGAATGGGTCGGGTATTGGGTGACAAACTCGCACCCATATATTATCCGATCCATCACCCGTTTCGCCCGTCACCGCTCCACTCATCAACCACTTTTTTTAGGTTTTCACCCATTTATCATGGGTGGGTGAAATGGGTGGGTCGATCACCCGTGACCCATTGACAGCCTTACGGCTTGTAGCTTTTATAATAACTACTCTCCCTTCCCTTTCTCTAAATCTCCGATATGGGATAGAAAAAACCCAACACTCACTCCATCTCATTTGAGTCCCTCCTTCCCACATCCTACATCGCTTCTTAGAAATTCTCAAGCCAAAACTGATACTATAAATCCACATCGCTCCTTTCCACATATACTTGTTTTTTGGACTTTAAATTTTCAAAGTCTAATAAAAAACATAGTAAATTATATTATTAGTGCTATTTTATAATTAAAGATTTGTTATTAAATTATGGTTACGGGTTTTCCTACCCGTTAGACCCGTAACCCGGCTGGGTCTCGGGTTACTTTTTTTTTTTTAATTTACAGGTCGTCTGGTTGGTCCGTAAATCGGGTTATGGGTCGGGTCGGGTTGACCCGTTGGACAACCCTAGCTCAGGCTCAGGCTGAGGCTTCCGCTTTATTACACGCCCTCAGAAATATGATTGCTCTCATATTAATAATTTAATCATTGAAGGAGATTTGATTGTCATTAATTCATTAAAACGCCAATGGAAAGTTCTTTGGGAATTACATTCAATTATAGCTGAAATCAGGAATATTATTTTGGTAATCCCCTGTGTTTTATTTTATCATTGTTTCAATGAATCTAACGCTGCTGCCGATTTCCTTGCAAGAAGACCAGTTAATCCTCAATGTCTTACTGCAGCCATCCAACTGTCCTCTTCTTATCTATCCCGTTTCTAATTTGCCTGTAATTTAGTCGAAGTGTTTGTTGAGTCAACAACTCCTGTTATTTGATTTTTTAAAGATCATTGGTCGTGATGTTTTAAACTATCTTTTTAACGTATAGATGGCCTAGTTTTGATTGTTTGAGTTGAGATAGTAGCTCCACAAACAAAAAAAAAAGGAAATAAATTAACTAGTTCACCTTAAAAAACACACAAAAAAAACCAAAGGGAAGAAAAGGGTTTATTGAACGCCGTTGTCTGCAGCTGAGGTTCCAAAACCCCTTGGAAAGTCGGCGTCGTTCTTCCCTTGCCCTTCCTCAACCACAAACACTGCCCTAACGATGGTGAGCCAAAGGCAAAGGCTCGCCCGGAAGAAGTTCAAACAAGAAAACCCTTCGCTTTTCCCCAAGCCGGAGCCCACCCCTCCATCGGAGTCTGCCGGAAAGAAGAAGAAGAAGAAGAAGCAGCCCACCTTCAAGCGCAAAAAGCCCGACGCCGCTGACCCCCAAACCCCCAGAAAGCCATCTGCCTTCAAGAGAGGTCCTCTTAGGGTTCCCGGATTGAAGCCTGGCGATTGCTGTTTCATCTGCAAGGGCTTGACCCATGTTGCCAAGGATTGCCCTGAAAAACTTCTGTGGGAAAAGAATAAGGTCCTTTATTATTTTGATCTTCTCTTCCTCTTCTTGTTAAGATATATCTATGTCCTGATTATTGATGTATTCAAAATGTGGATGTGTTTTACTTATGTTGCAATGCTATGGGAGGTTTGAAATTGGATTAAGTTTTGCTTGCATCTTTTGTGTGGTGTGTGCAGACATGCCTACAATGTCGACAACGTGGGCACACACTTAAGAGGTGTCCAAACAAGAATGAAACCTTGGACAAGAAGATGTGTTACAATTGTGGAGAAAGTGGACATTCTCTATCTGAATGCCTACAGCCTTTACAAGATGGTGAATATTTCTGTCTTCTTTCACCATGTTCTTACGATTCTTTATATGATGTGAGCTTGTTAACTGTTGATGTTGGTGACCGATCCGTCTGATCCTTGTGCTATTTACTGACCCCTGTTGTTCCTTGCTGATGTATTAAGTGAGATTGTATATGTTTCGTCGTCTTTACTGATGTAATCATGCTTTTGGTTTTATAGCTGCATTTGCATACTCAGGGTATCTCCTCTTAGAGTTCTAAAAAAGTTTCTTATAATACATTTACTGTTGGAATGGTGTGGTAGGGAAGCGGGATTCTTACAGGCAGGGTTATTTGGGTTCTTTTCTGCCATTGGATACTGAAGCTTCTCTGATGTTTGTTTTTAGTACATGGATGTAGGTCTATCAGAATTGCACTTAAGAGGAAATCAGCTAGAGCAAAATTCACTTGAACAAATGATATTCAATCATCCAGAGAGCAGCAACTCTCTAGCCACAGCTAATAGTATCTTACAACCAAAATTCACAAAAAAATGGATGTTCACTGGTTGCCTGCCTTATCGGTGTTAGAGTGCCCTTATTTATACTATTCTTCCTAGTGATAACTGATAAGTCACTAAGACTGATGATACTAACAAGCTGCAATAGTAAATGTTGGTGATACTAGCAAAGCTCTATTTTTTTTTTTTGAATCGGTGAAGATTAGGATCTCGCTCTAGGGCGGGATTCCTAGTGCATCATTTCGGATGAGAGCTAGAAGCTCGTGATGATTCCAAATAATTTTCCATGAGAGGCTGTGGCCCAAGAAAACAATTTTATCGGCCACAGAATTACACTGTCTGTTCTGATGAAATATGCGGACTGACTCGAAACCCCTGAGGGATACGAGAGTGTCTGTAATAATTCTTTCAATTTCCGATGGGCAACAATGTTGTCCTGTTAAAGCTTTGATAACTGTAATATTATCCCCCTCCACCTCGAGTTTTCTTATGCCCAACTGCTTGGCCTTCCTCACTCCATCCCATAGTGCCATTGATTCCGCCAATAACACCGAAACTTTTCCGTATATTTTGGATGTTCCGTCAACTGGTTTTCCATATTCATCCCTTATAATCGAGCCTCCTGATGCATTCCCGTTACTAAGTTTAGACCCATCAAAATTCAATTTTGTATACCCTTGAGGTGGTTTCTTCCATTTCCCCATTTTATTTCGTGACTGGCCTCTTGATCTAGTACTCTTGTTCACATATTTTTCTTCATCCTCATTCCAGTGCTTCGCTTGTTTCCATTGTGCTAGTTGGTTCCGAATATATAGACTCAGGTCTTGTATGAGGTCATTTGTTGTTTGTTGGAAGAGTATCTTATTTCTCTGGTGCCATATACCCCACCAGGCCACTGCTAGCTCAGTAAACTCTTCCTTTCGTAGTTTGCTATTCAGTTCACATAGGGTGTTTCGGGGGTTCGTTTGTGATGGAGTATGTTCTTTAAGTATGCGTTCCACAACCTTGTATGTTAAGCAGAATCCTTTTTTCCTAAAATAGTTGGCCACTATTGATTCAGTCTCGTGCACCTTGTAACAGAAGCTTCTTCTATTCAACTTTTGGAATACTTCTTTCATTTCTTTACATCTGCGAAAACATTCTATGACTTCTCAGTTTGCTCTGTCATTTCGTATTATGACTTGTTTCCTTACCTTTGGTTTCTTATTTTGGATTATTGCAAAAATAGGTGGCACAAAATTTGCCAGCTGCTTTATCTGCAATGAACAGGGGCACTTGAGCAAGAACTGCCCGAAAAGTACACATGGGGTTTACCCTAAGGTATGTTTGGTAGCTAGAGCTTTCATTTCTGTGCTTAATTAGATGTTACGCATCTAGATATTAACCTGTAATACCTTCAGGGAGGTTGTTGTAAAGTGTGTGGGGGTGTGAATCATTTGGCAAAAGATTGCCCAGAGAAGGGGCAAAGAGCATCTGCTGGTCTAAAACCGAGAGGTAAGATGACTTGCATGCTTAAATGTAAGAAATGCGTAATAATCTTACTACTTAGTTATTTGATGAAGTTTGGAAATAATAGAGTACATTGATGCTTGAATTCACTTTAGGATATCTATGGCTAAATGACAACACTTGTTTGATAGTATTTATTGATTTATTAAAGTTTTGAGTATAGCTTAAGTGTGCTTTATCCACGGATTACAGGAAACCAATACACAGCTACACCTACAGGACGAGTAACAAAGCTTGTAAGCGGCGATGATCTTGAAGACGATTTCATGATAGATGATCATAAAGCAGGTGATAAGAAGCCTGAAAAATCCACTTCTGAATCGAACGATGCCCTGGTGAAACCAAAATCCAAACAGGGGCCAAAGGTGGTGAATTTTGTAGGTTGATGACATCCCAAGGAAAGATGGAAGAGTGTACAACATGAAAGGTTTTGATCTATGGTTTTTATTCATTCAGAGATTTATGTGCCTTGTTATAGTTTCTCCATATTTATTTCTTGCCCCTAGAAGAGCATTGTGATACTTTTGCAAGTTTTTGAAAGTTTTGCTGTAGCCTTGTTATGTAAAATTATATTGGGGTGGAACTCTTGAGGATGTCACATTCAGATGAAGGCTGCCCTTCTTATCTTTCCCTTTTGGCAATTTTGACAACACAGAAAATTGACATTTCACACCTCTAATGATGAATCAAGAAACATCAGTCCAAATCTTCATAGCCTATACTTGAAAGTTATAAACTTAACGTACTAAATGAAGCCTAACTAACATGGTTACCGTAATTATGGATGGATTAAGGGCAAAGACAAACGAAAGCAAAACGGAGGAACAGCACAGATGGTGGACGAGATGAAGGCCCCTATGGTTAATCCTCCATTTTCAAATTCACCTGATATGCCTTTAATAAAAATTACTCCTTTTGGTTATGCCAAAAATTGAATTTATTGAAGCAAAAATAGATGGCCGTGTATTTCTAAGGCGTGAAAACTCACCCACTAGCCTGGCATTGGCCTCCCACTATTGAAGGAGATCTCTCCTCTCTAAACCCTCCATTTCTCTCTTCTCTGTTTCCTCCATTTTCACAACCTTTACCCCCCTCTCTCTCCCTCTCTTTTCATCTTTTCATCTTGTTTCAATTCACCACAACGTATTGCATCAAACTAGCTCGTCAACATGGTAAATCCTCTCTCTTTTCATCGCGCCCTATAGACATTCCTATGTCACTATGAAACCCATGCCATTATGATGATTCTGATCATTTCGTCGTTCATTATGATACTAATCGTTCGAAGTTTTTCATCTTGATTCAATAATGTCCTGAATGATCATGGTGGATGTCACTAAACTGATGTTTGGTACTTACCTCCTTAATTAATAAGATCCGATGTTTAAAACATCTTTGGATGTAGTCTATCTTGAGGAATTTTAATCATCTTGTTTTGATCAGGTCATTGATTTGCTGCTTTTTTAAGGGGGACTACCAATTTATAATTGATCATAGAAACAGCTTTTCTGATCCAAAATGATTCCAGGCTAATGGGTGATCATGTTGTAATTAATTTTGTATGATACTCTGGATAATAACAACACAATGATTCGATACGATAACTGATATAGTGATCATGTATTAACAGTACATTTCTATTTATAATGTCATAGAATATATGATCCAGTTAGAGCATTTTTCGTTTGATTTTCTGTTAAGTAAAGCAGTTAGGGGGTGATCCGAGTCAGGATCAATGTCGTTGCGTAAACAAGTTTAGATTTACTTGTGTTTTTAATTTGGGAATTGTGGATGGATAGGCGAACGCGGCGTCTGGAATGGCGGTTAACGACGAATGCAAGCTCAAGTTCCATGAGCTAAAGGCCAAGAGGTCATACAGGTACATCACCTACAAGATTGAAAGCCAAGAGGTTGTGGTGGACAAGGTTGGCGGCCCTGACGAGTCCTATGACGACTTCACCAACTCCCTTCCTCCTCAAGAGTGTCGTTACGCTGTCTTCGACTTCGATTTCACCACAAACGAGAATGTCCAGAAGAGCAAGATCTTCTTCATTGCTTGGTACGTACATGTGATCTCCTCATAATCCCTTCTCACCAAGTTATTTGCACATACAAGGCATGTTTGGATTATCATGCATTATATATGTCATTTTTGTGGTAATCCAAACAGACCCTAAATCCATTTGGCTGATGATAAGAACCAAAAAGCCCAAGGAAACCAAGCAATAAAGACAAACCCATGTTCCTCTTTTTCATATTAAAGGCAACACTTCTTCTGGGCTCAAACAAAAAGGAGGACTATGGACTTTTTTTGTTATGAAAACAACACACTATCATAATAGTCTATTATTTGCTGGGTGCAATGTTGCCTGCATACAAAGAAGAAGCACTTATGGTGCTGATTAATGACTTCATATGAAAAATGAATGTTAGGGCTCCTGATACCTCAAAGGTTAGAATGAAGATGGTGTACGCGAGCTCGAAAGACAGGTTCAAGAGAGAACTCGACGGGATTCAAGTGGAGTTGCAGGCCACAGATCCCAGTGAAATGAGCATCGACATCGTAAAAGGCCGAGCACTCTGATTTCAGTCCACTTATTCATAAGTGCCCTAGCTAGCTTGTTTTGGCACCCTATTACTTTCTGAACAAACTTTGCTGAGGCTTGTGATGATGAAGACAATGCTTTAATTGTCATTACAAACAACTACCTTATCAACTGTGTGCAAAAATGCACTGTGCACCTGATTGTGTCTACTTGCACAACCCAACAACCTCAAACCCACACAATTGGTATTTATATGTTACATTATGTATGCAAACTTTCTCTCTTCTCAAGGTTTGTATACTTCATCCTTTGAAAATAAATCACTTTCTTTGATACTGTTGGGGTTTAATCTCAACTTGGATAATGAATCTGATATCAAGTGCAAACAAGCTTAACAAAATTCAGTACAGAAAATCACACAGAGCCTGTGAAGCATTGAATTGATCAACCAAATCCACAGCATACAAACAAAAATGGACCGAAAAAACCCTCTCATGGGACATGGCATAACAAACTGCTGATTATGAAACCCAATTTAATGTAAATGTAAAGACATTTAGAGAAAATGGTGCTTACCTATCTGGTCTATTTATCATCGGCTTGCAAGTTCTTGGGGATGATTGGATTCTTGTTGAGGAGGCGCTCCATGAGATCTCCCCAGCCTTGTTTTGTATTCCTGTTGGATGTTTCAGATAGAGATCTTCCAGCACTCGAACTAGTAGAATAATCACTGTCCTCTCCTTCTTGATCATCAAATGTTCCGTACTCTGAAGGGGAATAGGCATGTGGAACCGAAAGCGTGACAGCCCTTTGTAGAGCTGCCTTGTACTCTACACTGTGCTCTCTGGCTAAGCTCTCTTGTCTTTCCATCTTTTGTTTTGCTGGGATTCCAAGTGCCTGATCCTTCTCTTGCATTATCTAACAAGAAAAAAAATATAAGAGTGTTATATATAACCTGCAACTTGATATGAGCCGCCTTCTTAAATAAAAATAAAAGAGAATGAGTTTAAGCTTGGTGTTGACAGATTAAAGTTTTCCCTTCCTGAAACTGACATTTCTGACCCTATTAAAAGATAAAAAATGACAAGTCTAATCAGTCATTGTGGAATTTGAAAAAAAAGCCATGTAATTGTAACTTATGTACTTGCAGCAATAAAAGATGCTAAATCCTGCTAAGATAAGATTTCCGACTGCAAGGAAACACACCTCTAAAGCCTTCTGGGCTTCCCTTTCAATCCAAATGATGGCATGATCAGAAGTGGCATTACAAGAAAGTACAATGTGCTCAAATCTTCCATCAACAGGCACCGCCGTCCTAACAACTGGGGGAATCCTCCCACAACTGCAAGAAGGTTGCATCAACGTATAATATTTTAGAAGCTGAGCGACACCTTTAGTCCGGATGATAATTGGAAGAGTTTATAATTCTTCTTCCAGAGCAAGTACCGAAGTGTATATTGTTTTCTAGAAGATAAAGCTAAAGTTAAAGTTGACAGCCGACAGTCTCATAGCATTTTTAGTTAAGCATATTGATAAGTATGTCTACACGTACCCAAAAGGTTTCCTCTCAACTATGTGATACAGCCGACCAGGTGCATACAATCTCCTCGGATCTTTAAGCATCTTTTCCTCTGGAATAAAAGTATCCCTCATGCATCTTAAGCATAGCAAGCATGGCAAGCTGTCAATGAAATCACAAGGCAAAACATTAATGAAGAAAAATATTATGAATTGCTCCCCCAGTTGAACAACTTCTCAATCCATAATTCCAGCAGCATTATCCTGAGAATTCTGAACTTTTTAATGGCAACTAAAGCTGCCTCAAAGAGCTATACCCTTGCTTCGCTGATGAGAAAAATTAGGTTGCTGAGGTACTATAAAAAGTTTCAACTGTAGAACTAGATAAGGCTAGACACAGAAGAAATAATCAAAAGAGCTTGTGCTACGATAGACATTACCAGAAGAGAGACTTGAAAATGTCTTCCAATGGGGTAGCTGTCCTTGGCAAGAAGTCATCCTATTTTCAAGTGAAACCTTGATGTTAGAAGGCAATTGTAGATTAAACACATTAGGGACATATGAAGCACACGCGCATAATGAGAACGCACAATAAAACATGCTGGATAAAAAAGTTGAATCCGCTGTGGGACTACACGGAATCTTCAATCAAAGAGCTGAGCAGGACCCTAATCAAGGCATTGGAGCTAAAAGCATACTGATTAGAGCTTATGCTTACAAACTAGAAGTGGTAGTCTTAGATATAGAAAATGTAGCTTTTAAGCTTGTTGCAAATAGTAATACTTGCTACCTCTAAAAAAAAAAGAAGTAAACCTTACTACCAGCTTTCCATTGTAACATAATATTTGTGAATTTAACTAGGTTAGTTCATGAACTTCCAGTCTAAGAAGACAGAATACACTTAAGAAGACAGTGTTAATTTTGACACTGCTATTATTTATGAAGTTAGTTTGTTTACTTTGCCTAGTATTCCTATGGCATCACAAATATATCATTATGATAAATGATTCAAAACTAAGAGGACATGACCCTCAATGTTATGAAATGAAACTGACAATATAGGGTCCTTCATTTTTACATAGAACACATACGAGAGGAATACTAAAGCAGCACTAACCTGATGTTTTTAAATTGTAGCATCATATGCAAAAAGCTTCAAGAAAAAAGCAATTCACCTGAAGAACAACAGAGTTGATAACATCTGCATATCTCACTGCCAAATTTAGCGACATACATCTTGCCGGTGCAATAGCATAGCACCTTACTCTTTTCCTGTCGATGTTGCCCAATTTATCCCTATTCTGCACTACCTCCATTGTTAACAATGGCGCGACACCCGAGCCAAGGGAATGCCCCGTAAAAGTCAATGTATAATTTGGATACTTTTCCACTAACTCCTTCAGAAGCTCACCTTCTTTTTTCAACACCCACTTAGCTGACTTATGTAGTCCATGGTGAACATACCCACCATCGAATTTCTGCTGTCCCAACTTATTATCTAATAAGACTGCATAATCACTTTCTTTGGCCATATTCAATCCTCTGATTGCAAGGACTATATCCGCGTGATCATGATCAAGATATAATACATATGGCGGTGCATTCCCCTGCGTATCTTCATATGTCCTTCTCATTATTACCCATTCCGGATTGATTCCATAGCCATTAGGCGGTTCCCATTGTGGGTTTCTGAGATCATCTTCATAGACTGCAAGAATGTAACGGCACATACGGGGAACAGGCTCAAACTCTTCAAATGCAGCGACTCCCCAATCCTCACTGTCGTGGCCCCCACTGTGGAGACAACGTTTCCATGCCCAACGGGCACAGGCCGTGCAAAACATACACTCGATAAGAGGTATACCACAGATGATCGACATTGTCCTCTATGGTCTGAGGTGCTTAACATAAATCAACTATAGGGTTGTGTTTGGAGAATTGTGAGGAGAAGGAAATTGGTTGTGCATACAATGGGGTTGCTGATACATACATGGGTTGCTGTTCAAATCTTTACACTCTACACAGAGAATATTGTATCCAGATGGCAAAATTGCAGGGTACGAGTCCTTCAGAATCAAATACAGTATTTACAAACAGAAAGATCGGATTATCTAGAGCAGAAGGGAAATTTTACGAAATCGAATTCGATATCGATAGGACAATAATACAAAGAAAAAAGTAGCAAGCAAGTAATCACAAGACTGAATAAAAGCAGAAGAACAGGGTGAATTAAACGAAGAATTCACAAGCACATCAGCAAATGCGATGCTATCTGAGCATCACCTAGATTGAAAGTGGACCTCTGCAAGCTGTAAAACCACTCACCTGATTATGTAAGAACCCTTTCTCCAAAATCGAAAGAATCCCAAAAAAAAAAACACTAGCAACAGCAGCAGCTAGAAAGAACCCCAAAACCCCCAAATTTCAAAAATTCAAGGCCTGAACGGGAAGTTGAACTGACCCAGAAGGATTTTCCCGATATGCACTTCCAAAGCAAGTTCAGACGATGAATTCCCAATTCTCCTCTCCCTGTTGTTGTTGTTGTTGTTGTTGTTGCCAGAGGAGCAACCGAAGAGTCAAAAGGCCCCAACTGATTAATTAGCTCAAAAGAAATAAAATAAAGAGGAGAGGAAAGACAGGAGAGAAATGTAGTAGAACAATTGTGTACCTTACCTACTAGTCAACCACCGATTTTCGTGCGCAAGCGCATCTTCAACGTATGTTGAGTAAGAAGAGCCATGGAACGACCGGTTCCACCACAGCAAAGGGGAACAAAAAAAACATGGGAGGATCGACAAACATAAACAAGGGGAAGATGAGAAAACAAAAAGGAGATTTTTTTTTTTGATAGAAAAAAAGGAGAAAATTAATCATTAGTCTAGCTGTGTTGCCAACGTGTCCAAAGTGGCCGTTCAGCAATTTGGCGGCGAGAATCAAGGGCATATCCGTCATAATGGCAATAAGTGCTATTTGTGTGATCGAGTCTTGCCCCTCGTCACGTGTTGAACTCATAGCTCAAACGGTCTGTAAACTAAGACTTCATACAAAAGTGACCCAAATCTGAAATCCGAACCGAACTCGAAATTGGACTCGAACTATGATGGATGAACCATTCGAACATGACCTGAGATCCGATCTGAATCCGATCCGATCCGAAATGACCCGAATTAAATATGATTTGAAATTATTTGATCCAAAACTACCCGATCCAAAATGACCCGAACTAAATTTGACCCGAAATCATCCGATCCGAAATGACCCGAACTAAATCTGTCTCGAAGTTAGCTAAATTAAATCTCAAGATTAAATATACTCTCAGAAATAATGTTTATCATCAAAAAACCTGAATAGATTCAATCCGAAATGACCTAAAAAATTATAATCCCAAAAAAACTTGAATACATATAAAATCCGCATCCAAATTGACCTGATTCGAAATGATCCGATCAGAAGTAATCCGAAGAGTACCTAAACTGAACAACATCCAAATCCAAACTGATCCGAAGTATTTCAATCCGAATAGACCTAAGCTGATCTAGACCCAAACCCGAACACAACCCGAACTGTTTGACTCGGACTACCCGATCCGAATGAGCTGTTTGACATGTCTACGTAAACCGGAACTTCAATTAGCTAAATATCGGTTAATCGGAAATTCGGTTACTAAATTATGATAATTATTACCGAATCATTATGTATCGGTTATCGATATTGAATAACCATAAAAACCGGTACGGTTAATCGGTTAACCATTTTTTGAAAGAGATATTTTTTTAAATACATGCATTTTGACCAATAGATATTGAAGTATGTAATCAAAACACATAATCCAATACATTGTCGAAATGCATAGTCGAATTACATCCAATTAAAGTCTTTCATAAAATTTCAGAAATACACAATAAGACCAAATATTTGCTCTGAAATCCTGAAGATCGAAGTGCATAACTAAAACCCAAAAACTAATTCACACATATTCATTGTTCCATAAGTGGAATCAACTCATCGATTTCTATTAAAGGTTGCACCAATAGTAACTTTTTTCATACTTAAAAGTTATAATATATAAACATAACAAACAATAAAAATAATGAGTTACAAAATACAAATAAAAAAAAATCGATGAGATTAACTAACCAAATAAGCATTAGTAAACTAGTAAGAGACCACCATAATTAAATAACATTAAGTGTATAGAGACGTTGAGCTAAACCAAACCGATTACGATACTACACTTCATTTACATCAATAAGTTTTATACAATAAAATATTTTAGCATAAGCCCAAAATAGTTTCAAAAGCTACTCATCAAAAAGGGAAAAAACAATATAGAACTAATTACTAATTTATACCACTTGTTTTTTTATATGGGAGAAAATAATAAAATCAAGTGTCACTTGAGTTACAAAAATCAAGACAACACCCACTTAAGAAGGAAAAAGATAAAACGGTTGTAATTTTATGTCATTTGAAATAAAGACCTAATGCCTTATTAAAACAAATCTAATACAAGTCTAATACTACTAGACTAGCTTATTTATATTATTTTCCTTCTAAAAATATACATATTATATTATTGGTAAACGGTTAACCAATTGAAAAAAATTGAATAACCATTACCGAACCATTAATCCGTTTGAAGTTTTGGTCGGTGAACCATAACCGGTTTTTTGGGTTTTCTCAATACGGCTAACCAAAAAAAGCAATCGATTTATCGGTTACGGTTTTCTTTTCTCATCCCTATGCTCTACTACACTCTCCACTACAGAACGAACTGCCTGATAAGTTTTAGGCGGTCACAAACCCGATTCTGAAATGTATCGGTCTGGGTTTAGAACAAAAGTCGTGTCCATTTATTTCGGCGAAATCCGAAAGAAGTTGTAGATGCGAGTTAACATGACCGTTAAAGATCCACCCGAATATCCTGATCTGGATAGTCTATCAAAACCCACACCTTAATACATAAATGAACAGTTGACCTATGTTATACTCATTGTCATATATATGCAAATTGTTTCATAATATACTAGTACACAAGCATTATTCCTATAAAATAGTGCATATACAAAGGCTTATAAATATAGTAGATAAATAAGTACAAAGTTGTTCTTTAAAATAAGACATAAACATTAAAGTTCCAAAACAAAATCTACACATTAGGAAACCACCAACATCAAACATCCAATATCCATGTATCACTACTTCCTTAAGAGTAAATTTAATTCATTAATGAGTAGAAATTCTAAATCAATTGAGAAGAGGATCCTACATCCAAAAGAGGTTTATTGGAAATTTGGAACGGAAGAATTTTGAATTCTAAAATATAAACATGTAACATTTTATAGGTATAAATTCATTAATATAAATATTTAGTTTATATTAAAAATAATTTAAGTATTCAGACGGGATACTTGGTCTAGGACTATTGTTCATGACTTCACGTCTATTCGATGAATTCGAACGTACAACCGGGCTTATTTATCCTGACAGGTTTGGAACCTTGTCCATGTCCAAATATTATTTCCAATGGACAATACAGGTTGCGCGGGATAGTCCGTTTGCTCAAGTTTATTTATATATATGTTTAGATTTTGGACTGGATTATGGATAGAAATATCGAAAGGTAGTAGTGTACAAACTTGGATATTGATCAACTTTATTATGCAATTATATGCATGTTTACAATTTGAGGTACGAAATTGTTTTGGGACCATGGTAGCATGAAATGTATTTGTCAATCTTAGAGAAAAGCATAAAAGGCCGATATATATGGAATTAACTTTATATCAAAATCAGGGTAGGTAAAAAATAACGCGATCAGACTAACATAACGACATGTATAATCACATATTTTCATTTGGCATTACAAGTGTAAACCTATTTTACCAAGTCTAATATAAGTTCAATAAAACGTCTCCTTAAGGGGTTGGAGCGTGTCGTCCCTCATTCTATAAAAAAAAATCCAATGTAATTTGGTCATGTATACATTTACTTTGAGGCTTAAAACATATACAAACACCTGAACTTAGCCAATTTGGTCATTTGGACACCTAAACGAACGTATTGAGCATCCCAACTTGTAAAAGCCTACCTATTAAACACCTCGTGCATGATTACGGAGTGCAGTAATACGCACGCGCTATTACGTGAACATGATGATGGGGAAAAAGGCCACGTAATGTTAAATAAGGCCTCCTCGTTTAATTAATTGTCACCTAAAGCCGTCACTGTAATACATTGGCGGGCAAATTTCTTTATACATGTAAGCTTAAAAATAACTGGTTTTTAATGAAAACACTCCCAAATCAATTGTACATTACATGCGCAATTCCACGTTGGGGACGAAGTGTTAAATAGGTAGGGTTTGACAAGTTGGGGTGCTAAATAGATCCGTTTTAAAGGTCAGGTGTCCAAATTATCAAAATGGACAAGTTGTCTATATATATTTTAAGCATTTACTTTGAATTTAAATTATGGTTGTAATATATAATATCAATCAATTTAGTAATAGAGAATGTCCAATTTTTACCCTTCATGCCATGAGTTATATTTTTAGATGTATTTTAAACCAATGTATAGAGATACAAGTATATGAGAAGAAAATGATCAATCTCCAATTTCCAAGAGTACTAATCTTTTATCTAAAATGATAACTATTGATTAGCAAAAAAATAGACTAAACGACATTTATTACCCAACTAGAGTAGTAGCGATTGAGATATTTGTTAATAGTTGTTTTTCGTGAGCAATCAAACAACTCGTTTGGTGCAGTTTTACTTACGTCGTTTTTAGGGATCAAGATGTACGTACACTCTCTTATCGATACTGAACTTGTCTTTCTATAAGAAATCTTTCATTCTATTCTCCATTATGAATGCTCTAACAATCTAACCACCTACACAATCCCCCCAAAAACCGACCATTCACAATTATTAATAGGAGCACCAACTCTCTGATTGACACAATAAGAAGAATATTTGAAGACTATCCATGAGCACCATGAAGATGCCTAAAGTCCACCAAGGAAAATATCATATTAGAAAAAGTTTTAAATTTCAAGATCTCGTCAAAGTTTGAACAATACTCAATAAATTAGATTTCATTTAAAATGTAATTTTAACGGTAAAACAAAATGATGTCGAAGGTATTATTTGTAAGAAAGAAATAATACAATATGTTTACAAATTCCTGTAAATGAAGTACATATACTCAACTTAAATATAATTCAGTACATATATAAAGTACATATATGCTAATATATCAAAAAAAATGATGTAACACGTGTTGTAATATGCATGATGATGCATTTAGCAATTTAAGTCTATTTGCATGCAAATATGCAATGCTAAAAACAACAATTCGAAGAACAATGGATGAAAAGTAATACGAATTTTTTTATCAAAAAAGAGAACGAAAAAAGAAAAGAAAACAAAATGCGTCTGCCGGGAGTCGAACCCGGGTCTATTGCTTGGAAGGCAATTATCCTAACCGTTGGACTACAGACGCTTGTCTGCTGCATTGCCAAAGTTAAACGAATTTGTCTGGTTAGCGTTTCAGCGAATGTGTACAAGGTCTTGAGTATTAAGCATTTCTACCCACTCCCACTGTGTGCATCGGCTAGCAAGCCGTGATCACTGATCTCCCTCTCTGTAGACTGTTGGCTGTAGCAATGGCGTCCCTTTTCTCGGCCATTCTTTTTCTTGCTGTCGCCTCTTCTTTCTCACATCACATCGTCGCTGAAAGGTATTAAACCAAATTCTGCATTTCCTTGGTTCCGTTAACCCTTTTCTCTTACGGTGTGTTCATATTTCATCGTCTCCAGCCCAATTATTGATGTTTTTTCTGCTTACTTCCTAGGGTTATGAGACTCCATCTGTTTGATTTTGTTCGCGAATTCTGCTGGAGCGGTAGTAATTGAAATTAGATGTATTAGACCGCTTAATGCTACTTGTATTGATGATTAAACAGATCAGTTTTGCTGGTAGATGGAATTTATTGTTGAGAGTTATAGATTCTTGTACGTTGTATGATTGTTGAATGATTTATCATGGAATAAGGTGTGGCATTTCACAATTTAGTATCTTCAATCCACTTTGTTGGGTTTAAGTTGTTGAGATAGGTTTTGCCTCTGGATTCCCCTAAACGTGATTTTGATTGAAGTTAAGTTTTTCGTTAATCATCGAGATGCTTAGCTGTCCTCTATGCCACATTTCACTGCAATCTGATGGAATCATGTGAAGATAGACTTACTTTATAGTCATATCTTTGTAGTGAGAGAGTGTGAGACACTGAGAATTATGTGCTCTTTATGGATCTCCTTTTTTTGGCTGTACTGTTCTTGTTTAAATGGATGATCCCTTTGATGAACGAACTGTTTGCCTGTTTCAGTGCCCGCAAGGAATTAAGAAGCAAGCTACCAAATCAGGAAGCTCCTGCGAAATCGAACAGGATAGACCCATCACGGGTTGTTCAAGTCTCTTTCCAGCCAAGGTCAGGTATTTTGATGTTGCTCCTTCATTATGAAATAAATGACAAGTTTATCATAGATCAAAAAACTGAATTAGAAATTTCTATACAACCATTGTTTTCTTATGGTGAGCCGACCACTGAATAGAGATGATGTCCATGGTAGTGGACGTAAGCTTACTGTTACATGTCTGCAACTTATCAAGTCCTGGATAGATTCTTTGTTATGTCTGAAATCTGAGATTAGGCCTAATACATGTAAACACTGACAAGTGTTCAATAATAGAGGGGAAAAGGCCCCTCTACCAAATCATATTCAACAGCAAGATAGCAAGCTACTCAGGCCAAGGCCAATGCATTTACAACCAAATATACAAAGAATACTGTCCGGGTACCTAAACAGTGTCTGAAACACCTTATTTATACTACCTGTATAATTCTTCATTTTTAAGGATGAGTCACCACCTTGGCAGGAACCAGCTTCCTGTATAATTACAACCTATGGCTTACCTTTTCCCTCAGCTGGTTCCCCTTCTTTCTGGATGAAGCTTTTCTCTTAAGCCAATTTCTTCTCTGAAAGTTCCTATGCATCACATTTTTCCTTTTTCATTCGCTTTTACTTGCTCTTATCTGACGTATTTCCTGGTTTTCTTAGGGTTTTCATTTACAGAGGCTTTATCACTGATGAGGAGTGCAACCATCTCATATCTCTGGTAATCCCCTCAGTGGTTGTTCTCAATCACACAATTGTGTTGCTTGATTGAACTTAATATTTTTCCTCTTATAATAAATTCAGGATCGTGAAAAGCACAAAGACAGAGTGTCTTTTGTTGTCAATACCAAAGCTGAGAGCATAAGTTCACAAAATAAGCCCTCTAATGGGAAGGTAAGAAGATGAGTTCTATAGGACTCTTTTACTCCTTCCTATTTTGTAGGGTTGTCATGTCAATTTACAGGTTGATCCTTGCTTATGTGTCCACTTTTAAGATGTTAACAACTATAGAAAATGTCGAAGTCTTTCATCCAGCTGTTTTGGTGACAATCTTTTTCTAGGATGACATAGTTTCAAGGATAGAGGAAAGGATTTCGGCTTGGAGTTTTCTTCCCCAAGGTATGGTCCCAACTCCAATTCCCCTATAGGTAAATCCTCACTTGAAAAGAGGGAAAGGGAATTGGCCTTTCCTTATGTTGGTTCTCAATCCATTGTTCCGTTATCCTTTCTCATATGGTAATAAAAAGGGTTAGATAAACCCGTATTTTAGATAAACCCGTATTTGATCTTATCCGCACCACTTGGTTAAGCACCACTAAACCCCGTTGTTGTGCTGTTTTTATCTCCCTAATCTATGCTTGTTGTATTGTGTTCTTTATCTTCAAGAGAACAGCAGGTCCCTTCAGGTTCAGCATTACACTTCAGAAAAGGCTACTGAAAAATATAATTATTTTGGGAACAAATCCACATTGGAGGTAAATGAACCTTTAGTGGCAACGGTCATATTATATCTGTCAAATGCTACTCAAGGTGGTGAGCTGTTCTTCCCTTATTCAGAGGTGAGAAACAATCCTTCTGCTAATAACAGTGAGAAATTTCTGTATAACTCTTGCATTCTAACTAGTTGATCAATTACATTTTGTGTTGAGTGTTGGCTGTGTTGCTTAAAAAACTAAATCTTTTTGCATGAAAAATGGCAAGTAACATGATTTATCAAGAATTCTTATTTCATTTTTAAAGGGGTGAAAACAGCCTGATAGGAACAGTTTGTTGATCAAACATAATCCTGCAGGTTGGGAAGAGTAGTCAAAATGAATGGCTAAGACCCACAAAAGGAAACGCGGTTATTTTCTTCAACGTTCACCCAAATGTGTCCCCCGACAAAAGTAGCTCCCATGAAAGACGACCTGTTGTCAATGGGGAGCTTTGGTGTGCCATCAAGCTCTTCTACCTGAGACCCATCAGATCAAATGGTCTTTTAGACGATGATGAATGCACTGATCAAGACGATGACTGCCCACAATGGGCTGAGCGTGGGGAATGTGAAAGGAATCCCGTTTTCATGGTTGGCTCTCCAGATTATTATGGCACTTGTAGGAGGAGTTGTAAGGTGTGTTGATGGGAAAAGCTGTTTTGGAGAGATTTGATTCTCATAATGGTGCAGGAATTTCAGCCTCTTGGATCAAGCTCGGATTATCAATACCCATCCTGAAGCAGCTAGCAGATTTTATGGAGGGAATTTTGATGGCATCTTGTAAGCTGGTTGATGATGTTTTGTTCTAAGCTGTTGCTTGTGAGTTGTGACAAATAAAGTCACCCAGGGAAGTTTTGAGCATTGGCTGGATTTGTAACAAACCAAGACACAAAATAGTATAATTTTTTTATTAATAAAATCTCAATTACAGTTCAATGCCCCATCTATTAAAGCTAAGAACCAGCATAAGTTTCCATGCCATGTATGGGAACAATCTATTTCACTGATGAGCTTGAGTTGTTATACACCATATACAACCAAATTCTGGACAGTAAGTATGAATACATCTGTGTTGTGAATTTCTTTTGTGGTATCCTCCGTTGGCCAGCATGTAGATAACTGAAATCAATCAGGAGTACAAGAAAAGTCTAATTCATATCAAATCAATCGGGAGTCAAAGCTACAAAGAAACAGTTGATGGAATTGCTCAGTAGCACCCAGCTATAAGGGAGCCAGTCAGGGAAGAACCATTGTATCCAATAGACTAAAACATGGTGAATTTTTATCTTATAAAATGTCGAGTAAAATGCTAAGACAGAGCATGAGTTATGCAGATGAGCCACCATTAGTATTAGTATGTGGCTTCTTCAGGGCGCAGGAAGACTTGAAAGCCTCTATTTGTGATTGGCACTTGACATAATCTCCCTTGTTTTCTTCCAAACACTTCTTCAAAGCTTCAACATCACACGGTGACAGTACTTTCTTCACATTATCTGCCTTCTGATCCATCTAAACAAAGCCCTCCGAATAAAAAAAAAAACAAAAAAAAACACCAGAAACAAAAACAATGAAAATGTGGATGTTTCTCAATTGAGAAATAAGAACCACAGATGACATAAAGACAATAGAAATAGAATACAATTGAGAAGGAGAAGTTCGAACCGATCAATTTTGGAGACGAATTTGTAGATTTGAAGAGAAGAAGACGATATGCTGGCGATGGAGGGAAGATTCTTTCTCCCGAGTCCCTGAGTGTTTATCAATAGAAATGAACTTTGACAACAACAAAAACAAAAAGGCAACAATAAGTTGAATGAACTTGGGCCTGTTAAAAGACAGGCCCGTTACAAGAAAAAAACAGGCTCATGATATGTAATACAAAGACCTGATTTTTTTTTAATACGCTAATAATAACAACTTCAACTTCACATTCACATAAAAAAGTGAATAAATTGTTAAAAAGAAGTAAATAATGAAGTAGAATTTTTTAAAAATAAGTATTGTGTGTGCGAAAACTACTAACAAAGAAAATATTTATATAGTTTCAAGGCCGTCCAATGGTTTTAAGAGGTCCCGTACGAAAAACTTGCAATCCTTTAGGTCCGATTAAATTATGACCGAGTCACTAATATAATATCTTATACTATCATAATTCAATTATGTAAAATGAACTTTTTAATTTCTAGTATAAGTATAGAAATGCAAAGATGACAAAACTAATAAAAACTTAAAAATAAAAATTACTACAAAATTTAAAGACTAATTTATAGACTTGTTTAAAAAAATTACTGAACGGACAAATTGTCTTTCCATAACTGTTTTTGGATGTTATGACATATGAGTAATCAACACTTTGGTCCATTAATATCTCATCATTTTATCCTCATTTAATCCAATACTACAATGAGTTGAAAATAAGATTCTTATTTCTATTACTTTGTATTTATATAAATGCTAAATATTAACTGAATATAAACTAAGTGTACAAAATCTATCATTATTTATGCTATATTTTTTACAGTGTAATATTTTGATAGTTAAATGACTATAGAAGCTGATATATCGTTTTTTTTAATATTAAATATGTAACATAAAAGCAAGAGGGTGTTATATGTTAGCAAGTTGGTAAGGATTTGAGTCAACACTTATTCATAGCATGAGACAACCATTTACTAGCGACGAAGTGAGCAACAATATTCTTATGTTGGCTTACGCACGGGAACATTACAAATTTTAATTATTTAATTATCTCATTTTTTTTATCAATACTCTATATTTCACAAATTATTCATTAAACAACTTCATTCGAGCTAAATATACTTTGTAACTTCTATACATTTTAGAAATAGTTTGATATTTAAATACATTTCATAAACAGTCGTTTTCCATTCATTTGCCATCAACTTCTCCTCTGTAACTACAACCAAACTCACAATTATTCTATCAATCCATATCTATGACATACACAATTAACTTCTCAAAAACAAAAACTAATGTGCATGTTTTTTAATTAAAAAATAAATAAAATATGACTGATGTGCAATCACCTTTAAAAGCCCAAAACCAAAAAACAAATAAATTAAAAGTCTGTATTTTTACCAAGAAGACAAAAATAAGTGTTGTAAAGATAAAATATGAAGGAGCTCTATTCCGTTTTAAAGTAAAGCACAATGTGAGATTTGAACCTGCTCAAGGCAAAAAAAAAACACCCTTTACCACTGAGTCAATTAATCAATCTAAATGTAGATTACTTTTCTTATATATAAATTGTATTGGGCTTGAGGCCCTAAATAATTTGGAGGTCCTATACAGATGCACTACTTGCACCTGCTCAAGGGCGGACATGTATAATTTACTTGGTGATACTGTTTGACATTATTTAAAACACATAGATTAAAAACAATATACTGAATTTAAGAGGAAAAAAATATATTTAATTAGATTTATAATATAAGAAGTTGTTTGAGTTTGTGTAGGTACTTTAAAATGATAATAGAACTGGTATAAGTGTCTATATTTTGTAAAAGTTTCATTAAATATGACTAATAGAAATAAATAGTTAAGGACTAGATAAAATTTATGTTATATACTTAAATTTATCTAATTGTAGATTTTATTCTACTAGCATCGGCATTTTTGAATTATTTTATTTAAATGATCTATGTTCATATGTCTTTTTAATTTTTTGTTAATTAGATGGTTAATCTTGTTGAGTATCATATCTATATTTTGAATTCTACATACATGAATTATTATTACATATACAATCACTGGTATAGTTTATACACTCATTCTTATACACTCAAAGTGTTATATTAATGCGTTATACCTTATTCGGAATTATGATTTATAATGCAGTTTCGGAGAACATGGAAGATGAATTTAGTTATTTGAATGAAAACAAGCTAGACACAACTGATGTTCACAAGGATGACGTTGACAATGAAAATGAAGATGAATTAGTAGATGAAGATTCAATGTATGGTTTAGATTGTATACACGATAGAGAGGATCCCGATAACAAGATGTGGATACCTCGACGTCCAGAAGAATTCGATCATGTCATTGAAAGGTATGATATTCAACAATGTTGATGATGCTAAAGCATTCTTTTGTGAGTATGAAAAACGAGTTGGTTTTGATGCTAAAGCAGGTAGCAGTTGAAAATTTAACAGATCCAATGTTTTCAAGGAGAAGTATTATTGTTGCAGAAGGGAAGGTTTGAATCCACCGAGTAATATTGGCAAGTAATGTTAGTCTGTGTATAATGCCATTCGAAATCAAAATAGTATCGGTTTATAAACAAATATAACAAAGAAATTATTGGCAAGTAATGAACATGTTTACAATCAATTAACACAACATTACATACTAGTGTAGGGACGAGATTACCATATTTTGCATTCGGATCATCATCTCTCGATGACGATGTAACACCCCTATTTTAACCCAAGGGTATTACCGCTAGTGATCTCAGATTTTACCATTTAAGACCACCCGAGGCTGTAGGTAACACAACACGGTTCAAAGTAATATAAAACAGGATAGTTATATTACATTAAAGTGGTTCATTGTTTACCAAATACTTGAAAAGGCGTTCAAGGGTCTGAAACGCTAGTGCTTGAAATGGAAACGACATTAGATAATAGTGCAGCGGAAATTAAGACAATAATATTATACAAAGTAGCTTGGCGGACCCAGAATGTCCAAAAGACTTGAAACCTTCCTTCCTTCAGATCCTTGAGCCTTCATCTCTAATCTGCTACGGTCTTCCCCTTGATACCTGATATTTCCATAGAAGCAAGAAATACCAGCCGACCAATGTCGGGAAGAAAAGAGAGTGGTATTAGTCTAACGCGAGACTAAGCAAATGGCAGAATACGACTAGGTTCTTAAAAAGGCTAAGTATGTCGGCATCAGAGTCCAAAGGGCACTGAACGATGCACGACAAGTCGGGTTCTTTGGCAGTGAGAGAGAGGTAAAGTAGTGAACTATCTTTCTTCGAATACAATTCCGGCAATGAGAGGAAAGGATTCTGGTGCGAAAAGAAATACGAGATTTCTTTTGAAGAATAGGAAATCACAGGGAAGTGACTTCCTAGAAAGAAGATTATTATTCTTTGTCTGTTGGGAACGTTATTAATTCACAGCAAGTTTGAGAAAACTCCATCGAGTATTTTCGAGGAGCACTCAAATTCATTTTTTATCACTAATGTGCATAGGCACTTAACTTTGTCTAAAGTCATAAGGCAATACAGATGTAGTGCGTGACTTTTAATATGGCAGCTCGCTCTGCAGAGAGACGATGCCTATAGAGTAAGGGGAATGACCCCTGGCACTTAGCTAGAGTGCAAAGTTTCACCCCTCCAGCGGTGGAGCGGGCAGAGTCATGACCCAGTATCGGGAGCCGATAATAAATATACCACCCAATACAGTTATAAAGAGATGTTGAGAGTCAAAACTCGCATCCCTAATTCCTACACTAGTCCACAACAAAGTCTCGAAAAGAGACTTGAAACAATCAGAGACCACAATCATCGGTCCTAAGTCCATGGGCTAACGCAGTACAATAATGTAAATAACAACAGGGTCGTTATCTCTAAACAATAAATAACCCTATGTTCATTTTATTCAGCAAACAAGGTGTTCCCAACAAACTGAACAGGATAACGAAGAGGAATCCACGATTATCAAATATAAAGAGAGTATGAAGGGAGAACCATCCACTTGCCTTCGATTTTCGAGCGTTAAGTCTTTACGAAGACGGAATTTCTGAACGAGCGCTCCTAGAAGCTTAACCTAATTCGAGGCACGGAATGATAACGAAATAAATTAATAATTAATTTATTTCTTAGTGTAGGAACTCCTCGAATTGTTAGTTTATAAAAGCTAAGTTTTTGGATTGTTAGAATGTTAGAAGCGTGTTTAGGATTTTTGTAAAATCATCGGTTTATGAACGTCCTTCATAAAATTTATTTATAAAACGCTTCTTAAGGAAATTAAAGAGATACTTAATTAAGATTTATTATTCATAATAAAATAATATTTTATAATTATAAATCTCAATTAAGAAAAGGGTCAAGCTTATCTTATAAAGAGATTTACTTAATTACATGGGTAAAAATACCTTTAATCAACTTAATAAATTTTATCACTCTATAAAAATAATTATTTTAATGGGTATTGGTCCTAAACTTATTTAACATCACCCTTATATAAGAAATTACCATTAGATCCATTTTAACATGTTTGTTCTAACTAATCAGACTAGTGGGCTTTTTAATTAACAAATAGATTAATGGGCTTAATTAGCTTAACAAAAAATTTAGGGGAGAAGCCCACCTTTCCCTTTTGTGTTTTACGTACCCACCTTGTGCCTGCCTCCTTCTTTTCCTTTTGTACGCCCACACACAATAGCAGCAGCACACGGACAACAGCAGCAAAGCAACGGCCCGACACAGCAACGCGGCGTGTGCGACTTCGGCGACCGACGGCGACAGCAGGAGGGCGGCACACCGCAGTCTCCGGCGAATTCCTGGCGGCAAAGAAGGTGGCTGGCGGTTCGGTAGGCTTTCACCGGTGAAGAAGGAAAAAAATCAGATTTGAAGAGTTTGCAATTGGGTCAATTTTGATCGGTTTTTGGGACAAATTCCTGGCTGAAATTGATGGGGAAAAACTGCTGGGAATTCAGGGGTTTGAGAGAGAAGGAAGATGGAGTTGAAGATGTGAATTGAAGGTTGCCAGAACCCCCGTCTTATAGCAGGTTTTTACCAAGTTCACGGGAGAGAAGACTGGAGAAGGCAGCGGAAATCCCGGGCACGAGCTCGTGAATTCGGATTTTAGGGGTTGATGGGATAGAAGAGTAGAGGTGAGGGCTAGAGGAATGGACGAACGAGTGGGTTTCGAGTTGCCATGGACATGACCGAATTACCTTGGCGTGATGGAGTGAAAAGAACGAGGCTGACAATGGGGAACGCAGGAATTGGACTTTTTCCAATAGTCCAAAGGGAAGGGTAATTCGGCTTAAATTAAATGTCGTTTCTTTGACCGATAGAAAGCCTTTGTAGCTCAGCCGGTAGAAGGAAGGGAAGGGTAGGAGAGGTTATGGGTTCTAATCCCCACCCTTCTCCATTCTCTTATTTTTAATTTCGGCCAATTATGATTAGATTAGCACTTGATTAAATCACTAGACTTGTGAATTGATTATAAGTGAAAATACTTGATTTTATCTTTAGATTAAAAATCTCTATTTTATACTTTTAAATTATATTTAACGATTAATATGCTTTCTTGAAAGTTTTAATTTGTCGTTGCGAAAACGAATTAATTAGAATTGTTCTTATACTTCCAATAGAATATAATACATAATATCTTATAAAAATAGCGGGTATTAAAGACGAATTGTCTATGATTTCAATACACTCGTTCTCAAAGTTATACCATACTGCATCATAAGTTTTTAAATTAATGCATGACCGTTCTCCCATAATAAGTTTTGTAATTTGACTTGGTGACACTTGCGTTCTTTTTCTACCATAATTCTTGTACCTTGTACTCATATTTAATAGGTGCCCCTAGCTTGTTTGTTGTTTGGCTATGTTTCATAATGTGTTGATGCTTCTCCTTGATAGCATGAAAACGTGTGCAGTGATCGGTCCGGATCGGAGGGTCTCAAAATTTAAATTTATAACCGAACCTAGTTGGAGTACTGGGTAGGGTGTCGAACACTCGGGAGTTCGTTCGTTGAGTGCACCAAAAAGACTTAAAAAGGGAAAAGAAAGGTTAAAAACAAGGAAAATCAAAGGAAACCACTCGGGACCGACATGGTCACTTCGGCCCGAGATGGATCGACGAAGGAATGCACGGGACCGACACTGATGAAGGTTGGGCCCGATGTACTGGGTGAGTCGAACTAGGCAAATAGGAGAGATCGGTCTTGGGTTTTTGGGTTCCTTCCCTAACTAGATATGGGTATTTCCACCCCAATTCAACCAATAAGTGTTGATCCTCGTAGAATCGAGGTTGTTCGCCTTCGATCCCGCCACTCTACACATCGACCATCGGGAATTTTACCTCCCTTTCGATGCAAGGTCAAGTGATAGGCAATAGATCGCTTCCGTTCACTCTTGCCAATCACAAGCCCTTGATCCCTTACTTCCACAAGAGATTGTAGCTCTATGTAGAGTGGATTCCTAGATGAAGCACTCAAGGCTATGGAATTGGGGGTTCAAACCCAAACCTAGCTAGTAGTTTCCCCCATAGCCCAAGACTAATGGAATCTACTTCATAAGGCTAGAGTAAAAAGCAATCTAAAGACAAAGCAAGCAAATCTCAATCATCAAACTCAAATCAAAACTAATTCTCATTCAATTCAAAGGGAAATCACAAGATCCAATCCAAATCCACAATTTGCAAATCAAAACAAAGACAAACTCACAATTCAACCCTAGATCTACTCCTTTCTCCACCGAAATTCCTCTTCTTCTCCTCTCCTTTCCTTCTCCTTGCTCTCCAAGTCTTCCTTGAGCCTTTGAGAGTGATTCGATGTGTGTGTGTGGATCTAGCCAAGGGTTTCTCTCCTCTTCAAGGAAAGGAATTCTCCCAAATCTTCCTCTAGATCTTGGGTTCCTTCCCTCCCTTGGAGAAGAGTCCACTCCCTAAAGTTGTCTAGATGATGATAGATCACAAGAGTTTAAATACAGATTTCCCTTCTAAACTCCTTGGGCTCCAAGGCTTGTCCTTGACCTCCAAGGCTTCTAGAACTCCTTGATCTCCAAGGCTTCTAGACTCCATGACCTCCAAGGAAGCAAATACAATTTTGGGAATTAACAAGAAAATCCCAAAAAGAAAGGAATCCGGAGCCACGACCGACGTGGATCGACATGGAGAACTTCGGGCCCGACTTGCTTCAACCTCGGTCCAATGGCATGTCTTTCATGAACCTCGGGCCCGACTTGCCACACCTCGGGCCACCACCTCGGGCCACCATGGTACCTCGGGCCCGACTTGCTGGGTACCTCGGGCCTAAGGCAAAAATCAGCTTGTTTCGCTCCGTTCTCTCTCGTTTTAGTCCGATTGACTCGATTCTTTCGCCATTCTCTTCGTCTACACTTGAGGCTTCTTCCCATGCATCTTTAGCTCCATTTTGGCTCCTTTTTCATCCTTGAATTCCTCCATGATGCCATGCTCCAATCTCCATGATTTTTGCTCCGAAATGCCTATAAAACACACAAAACGCGCATAGTCTCCGAATCTCATAGAAAATCGGAATCTAAGCTAAAAAGGAACAAAACTAGCAAGGAAAGGAACAAAAGACACCTATTTACATAGGAAATTAACCACTAAAACACCACCAAAATGAGAGACATCATGCAGCTTCCTGTATTGTCTCCTTTTCCAATTTTCCATTTTGAGCTCTATTAAGTAGCTATATGACAATTTGCACTCTCTGATTAACTTTGACTTTGTGGCTTGATGGCTGATGATGTTCTTTAGTTCCCACATGCTCTATGTCCTCCTGATTTGATGACTCATTCAGTCTTGCAAAGTTAAATATTGGTTCTTGTATGTTCCCATTTGGAAACAGAGATCCATTGAAAGTAAAGGCTGAAACCATCCACTGCAAAGAATGATGACCTTCTTGTCCCTTTTTATATTTAATCTTTGAAAAGATTTTGTAATTTATGTAAGAGCTTTGAATGCTCCAGTGTAATGATGGTAATAGATTTAGTTTGAGGGTTTAGATGGGAGCATGTTGTACTATACGTTTTTTGACACAATCCGTGTGTTGTGAGCCAATGAATACTTGCATCTTAGAGCATCTACAACGGTAGTTGCAAAGGGTGCATTATGTTAGAGTTTAGAATAAAAAATGATGCATGTCCTTTGAAAAAAAAAAGTTGCAAAGAATGCAAAGGTAGAATAACGGAAGAAATAGTAAATTAGGCGCATGAGCCTCCCACAACTACACAAAACATAGTGTTTTTTGTGTAAAATTGTGGTTGTCGACACTAACTTTGCAACTTGGAGAAATAAAAGCAACACCACGTGTCGCTCATATAGTGGGCAAGACAAATGAGATTAATGACTTAGCATTAATTTATATAGTCTTTTTTTGGGCAATTTCAAGGTTTTAAAAAAAACAAAAACTTACCATACTTCATTATTTTTTTTATCTATCTATAGACACTAATATTGTATAAGAAAAATGAAATTTAAAATTAATTGTATATTGTTAAGTTTATACTGGCATTCGTCACGATCGGCGGAAAATGGTCATACGATGTCCGCATGACTATTGTTATTCTTTTTCACGAGTCAAACTCATGGCTTTGCGATGACCCAAGGCTTTTCCGGGTGTTTGAGGTCATTTCGGAGCCAAAAAGAGCATTTTAGTATTTTTCGAGTACGAGGTTGATTAGGATATATAAGTATTATATTTGTTAAATCAAGTATCTTGTATGCCGTTTGCTATGTGTTTTCGTGTGTTGTTTTTTTTAGCTTGAGATGTACTCTCTTGTTTGGGTATGTAAAATAACTTTTGATGTCCATGGTTTTGTTGTCCACGGTTTTGGCGGTCTGGTTTTGGGTTATAAAAACCTAATTTGTGGTTATATATAGTAGCTACTTCAATCTCCATTTGCATATCTCACTCTATCATCAATTTTGAATAACTTGCCGAAGGATTATATTCAACAATTGCTCTCTCATTCGTATGGTAATCCATTTGCACAAGTTGTTATGACTTTCCCATTTAACTTTATTCATAATCCAAATATACAATTCCGATACAATTTGTTCACACTCTCCCAACTTTGTTCACCTGAGATGGAAGTGTTGATCTTTGGTCCTTACAAAGGGAAATGGAAGAATGAAATCTGTCAAATTGTCCTCTTCTCTTTCCATTCATTACTTTTGTACTTTCTCTCAAATCAAAAAGTTCCCCTTTTCTTGCATTAATTCTAGTGCAAATTGTCAAATGAGAAAAAATAATATCGGGATGGGGGAGTATTATTTATGGGTCTATAAAAATCAAGAGAAAATTGCAACAACCCGTCATGGAAGACTTGAATATTTGCATCCTACGACTAACTTGGTGTCAACAAACTTTGAGTCAAGTTCCTTCTGAAGAGAGCAGTGCTTCACGAAAGGTGAAGTAAGGATGATGATATTATGGTCACGTAAACAAATTTTCCACATGACGGAACATCCATCTTTTATTATCACAATGCCTTTCCCAGTTTTAGCCAAGAAAATGAATCGAGGAAGAGGAATTTATCAATGGAGGTAATTCTGTAGGCCTAAACAGACAGCTCATAATACAACAATTTTCTACCAAGGTATTATAGCCAAAAAATGCAGGGCAACTCTCTTAAAATAAAACTGAAGAGAGATGAAAACATCATCAAACTGAGGCACTTGACAAGGCATCGCCTTGATCATCATCAAACTTGTACTGCTTGTACACATCAAGCAGCATTTCCCTGCAAGGGACAACTGCACCTAGTTTAATGCAACCAAGAAAAGCACCCGAAAGCTTACGGTGAAGACTGTAAGCCTCGTCCGGTGGGGGCGTCAAGCGGTGCTTCAGCATCCTGGCCCCAAGATTAGAGACGCTTTGAGCTATGTTGGTTGCCCGAAAATCATATCCCCCGGACTTTGCAAAAGGCAAGCCCACGATGAAGCCTGCTTGGACATGGGCGTCTAGCATCACATCTGACTCCATACCTGTCAAAAACCCGAGCCTACGTGACATTTCTATCACTCGGTCCTTGTCACTGTTTGCACACGCAACAACCTGCAGAATTTTCAGATTGTATCAGAGAAAAAAAAAATTGTCCCACAGGCTAGATCATGGTTCACAAGAGTCAGATTGACATATTTTATCACGAGACGAAAGAAAATTTGATTATCACTTCTAGATGGACCTATCCTTCCTTAATTAAAAAATGAAACATCAAAGTGATCTCCTTTAAACTCGTAAGAGAGACTCAATTGAAATCCTTTTTTACATAAGCAAGAGCCCCCACTTGGAGTCATCTCATAATGCAGAAGGCAGAGCTCTGCATCAAAATCAACTCAGAAGAGAATGTTCATTCTGCTAACAACGGTTACATCCACTCAATCCACTTTCTAAAAGAAGCATAAATGACTTCAACATACCAATTCTGTAAAAAAGACACAGAAAACACCCAATTATAAATGTATAAGTCAACACCCAACAACAAATGGGACTCACCATTCTTAAATAGTCATCCACAAAGGATTTAGGGAAATCCCGAGCAGCTCCAAAGTCTATGAGGTTGATGACATTAGCTTTCTTATCATACATAAAATTACTCCAATTTGGATCCGTCTGCATGTGTATTATAATATAAAGTAAATAGATATTAATCAATAGAGTTTTAAATGAAATGAAGTTAGTAGTCAATATGAGTATGCTCAAACTTGCATATTACGCAAGGGTTTGTGGATGTGTCTTTTAGAGATGAAGACAGTACCTGCATGAAACGGAATTTGAACAGCTCCATTAGAGTAAGCTCCAACAATTTCGTCCCAACGTAATTACGTGTTTCTTGATCTAGCACTTTCACCTTATCAACAGCAACTCCTGCAACATTAAAGTAGTAGAAGTGATCAAACCTTGCTAGACACCAATACATTGTGCATGCTAATATAACTAGCTTATACATAGACACTAATCCTTGAAAAAGGCTAACCATGCAAAAATATCATGAATATAGTCTTAGCTTTCAACTGCTCTCTCTTGAATTAAATTAGTTCCTTGGTGCATGCTACAGCTAGAATCTTACGAAGAACCAATATTTCATTTCTAATTATCAATTGAATGAAGGACAAGATCATCAAACAGGATGGTTGACAAGGATATCAATAGAAAGATTGGAACCTTGATGGGACTACAAAGCTATGAATACATACATAAATATGATTGAAACCGAATTTTTGTGCTATTCTATGAAAATTCGATTCCAATACAAGCACTTTTCACCATTTAGTTATCAATTTGAACAGATCCTAAGGCCACTACTCCTGAATTTCTTTAAACACGGGTATTCTCCTTCCGAGCCACCACAATACATGAATAAATAAAAAAAAATCCTCTTCAAACCAGCTGAGGAATTCATATGGGCATGTGCTAAAAGAAAGGGATACACAGCCAAAACCACTACCTTATAGCCCAAAGATGACAATATACTTCATAGGGCTTTGAATGGTACAAAACATATTCTCCAACACTTTCAAACAGACCCAGAGGTGTACAAATAGATCAAGATTTCCAACAATGGGCATAGAAATATTACCAGAAACTAATTCAGTTGTCAAAACTCTTCTACTTGACAACTCTTCCACTACCAAAGGCACATAGAAGCCATCATTGTTTGCCAAAAATTCGCGATATCTTTGTTGGTTTTTTGCTTCAAGTATGTAGTCACACTCCCGCGATAGCTCTTCCTTTGCAACCTGCAGCCAGTATATAAGAAGAAGCTCTAAATTCCAATACATCACTATAGGGCTGGTTAATAACAAAAACGCTATCAATTGGTAGGGAAAAATGTGTGCCTAGAGCGAGTTTTAAGAAAAGCTTATACATATTGCTAACAGCAACAAATCTAAGAAAAAGTAGGAGATACTGAGAATAACTCAAATGTCGCAATATATGCTCTAGTACCGGTGCAAATTGTTGCAAGGACACAATGCTTAGAGGAACAACAGTGTAATGAGGCGAATTTGAGAAATCAACAGATCACGTGTAACCTAAGATGAGAAGATTTTAAACCTATCTCACCCAAAAGTGAACGTATCTACCATACTACATAAGCCTATTGACAAATCACAGGGAAATGAGCATTCATTTCAGGCACCTCAATGTATGGAATCACTTATACATTAACAAAAAAAATAATCCTGAACGTACATCTGTTGACCGTTAGCAAGTTGGTCAGCTTAAAAAATTAAATATAGAAGGCCCTCAACTAACTCATCATATGCCTCCATAGAATCAACGTCATCAGGCCCAACTATGCAGTCATTTATTTAGACCTATCCACCTTACAGTCCTCTCTTTCCAATGTCATACAAAGTAATGCCTCTACTTTAGTGAATATATAACAAAACTGACATAGAATCCACTCACTGCCTAGTGCATAAGAAACCCCAAATATTTAAACTCAATATAGATGGCTTTGATTAATTTTAGAATGTGAGCCGTACACCTTACTAATGCCACACTAGCCTAACAGCATTGGCGGCGTAATATTCCAATAAATAAAAGACAATAAAGTGAGTTCTCAGTTACCTTCATAGCCTGGTCAAGGTACAGACCTTCAGGAATTAGCTTTGTATAATCCAACAGCAGTTTCACGTTCTGAATGTCACTTTCAATGCTATCTGCTACACCTGGATACTGGATCTTCATGGCAACATGCAAACCATCGTGTGTCACAGCACGGTGCACCTAGAAGTTTATCCAAATTGTGAGGCCAAATCTTGTTTGATTAATACCTAGTTTACTAATAAAACAATAAGTAAGTCAAAAGAAGTTTTTTGTTGGTCACACAGAAAGATCATTCACCAACAAAGAGAGGATCTGATGAACATTATCAGGACTCAAGAGGTATTTATCTGAATGATTAAGCATAAATAGAAAATTGGATGGCAACCACTTTACAGTCACTAAATATGCCAGATATTAGCTTACTGCAAATGTGGGGAACTCAATCTTACATTTCATTACACTGTATTTCTACATATACACAACAATGAAGGTTATTCCTTCAAGCATAATGTCACATAAATTTATTAAAGGGCAATTTGCGAAAATGCCCCACCCAGAAATACGGTTTGCAAAAACGCCCCTTAAAACAAAAAAATAGCGAAGCATGCTGTTTTGGGCGTTTTTGCAATAAAATTCACATTATTTTGTATTTTCTTTTAAATAGAAGTTTATTAAAAAATCATTATAATTACAATAAAAATATTTAGCCATAAATTCTGGAAATTCTTTTTAAATACAATATTAAAAATAGAAAAAGAAAAAGAAAATATAAAATAAGAAAATAGTTTTAGAACATTAAGATTTTTTGGAAACAATGAGATATTATAGAATATATGGTGGAAGATATTGTTGAAGATATTTTTTGAAAATATAAAACGTAAATAAACGTGGAAGATTTTTTTGTTGAAGATTATCTTCGTTTCAACCTTCTTCGTTATTATCTTCGTTTCATCATAAAGTAGGGTAAAATTCATCATGTCACCCTGAGTAGACATCTTGTCATACACAACGAATGATCCTGTCACAATAAAAAGATGTTTTTCGGCGAGCAAGCGACAGGATTTCGGCGAGCGAGAGAAATTTGGTTGATTTTGTTTTTTGTTTGTTTTTTAGGTAAGATTTTTTGTTCGGCCCACCGAGAGGATTTCGGTAAGATTTTCAATTTTCCTTTAATTTTAAAAAAAGGATAGATAAAAAACGAAATCTTTTTTAACATCAAAATATTTATAAAATCTTTTTATTTATATATTTTTTTCAAATTTGGATAAAAAAAAGTTTGTTAAAATATTTTATTTCTCAAATAAAATATTAATAAAAATAATAATTTTTGATTTTTAAAAAAATTTTCGTTTTTTATTTTATTTGATAAAAATTAGTCATTTTGGGCATGAATATAATATTTTTAGGCATAATCGCAATATTTTTAGGCATTTTTGCAAATCGAAAAAAAAAGGTCATATTTGCAAACGGATTATCAAATAGGGGCATTTGGTACTAATTCCCCTTTATTAAATGCTGCAAGCAACAATGTTTTACAAGAAACAACCAAGAATAAAGGAAATGCACTCCCTCTAACCGTACATAGTCCTCAATCCAGCTGTGAATTAAGGATATGATTCAACTTTCAAGCATATTACTGATAAGACTATTGTTATTTGACACAAACCGTTTCTTACCTGGGGTGAACACAGCGAATCAACCAAATGTAGTTCATTCTAATCAATGTACATATTATGTTATCTCCTTACATGTGAGCAAAAAAAGTAAATACAATTATAAAATCGACAGATTTTGAGTCTTTGTCATATAGGGTCTTTTCCAAATAAAGTTGTTAAAAAGGTAAAAATAAAATAAAATGCCTGCTTGTTTACTTAAAATAAAATATAACCAAAAAAATCTTATCAGACCTTGAAATCTTATTGATTATCTAAAAGACTAGATGACTAAGTTCTTTTAAACAAATAGTCTTGAATTTTTCTCATGGCTTAACAAGCTAAAGTGAACAAGGGTTTAAAATGTTGGTTCCCCCCAAAATACCATAGAGAGGACATGTCTAAAATCACATTATTTTAGCTCAAGTTTATCAACATCAATGAAGAAAAATGCAACTCGGAAGCAGAAAAAACCTCTTCTATTAACAAGTACATAAAATAAACCTTACAAAGATAATGGCAGCAAAATGAAAAAATATACATATAGCTTTTAATGTTCCCTTCGCTTCTTTTTTTTCAGGTTTAGAAGAATACCTGGCCTATACTTGCAGCAGCGAGTGGTTCATATTCAAAGCTTCTCAACTTTGAGGACCAATCAGCACCTAGTTCAGTATTAAGAACTTTGATGAGTTGACTTTTTGGCATGACATCAGCACCTTGGCGGACCATCTCCAAAGCGGCGAGGATCTTCAAATATAGACAGTGGACAAACTGTCAAAGAGTATCTTTTGATAAAATAAACAAACAGAAATTCTTGACCCAATTCCTTGCCTTTGTCATCCAACTTACAATACAATGGAAACTAGCAAGTTTAATGCCTAACCAGCTATCAACACTTCAGAAGGAAAAAGTTCAGATTCAGAAACTAAACACCACATAAAAATATTTACTATTTCTTGTTGCTGATAAACATGGCATCAATTCAAGGGCCTGAACGAGAAAATAGTATTACCATACAAGCAATACCTCTCTAGTTTTAGGTTTCAATGAAGACAAAGGTGAAAGGCCCAGGAAACATAGTTACTAGCACCCCGTATCAGGTGCTTCTAGACACTATCTATCCGATATGGTTTTGTTGACATGTTTTCATTGATGAAGTACTTGCTCATATTTAAACTCTTAGTTTATTTCTCGTAAAAGAAACATTTAACAAAAATAAGGTGACGTTTTTTTTCAAATCAACGAGTATTCATATGCTGCACAGAGCAAACACACATGCTTCATCATGAATGTTCAACAAGATGGTCATTTCTTGCCTCTACAAAAACAAGACCACAATCATAGGACTGATGGATCAGACTAACAACTCCAGATGTTATCATTTACTGGTTAAATTTGAGCAATTTAATATTTTGGCAACTCTCATTTTCCAGTTAGAGATATTTTCTACAAACACTGACAGAGAGCATATTAACTCACAGGGAAACAACATTTTGAAGGGGCTCAACTTTCAGTGCTTTAGCTACTACAACAACTTCCAATTTATTATATTTTATTTAGGATATAGGAATAGGAGTCATGCTGCTTTATTTAAGTGACAAAAATTTACTTTCATTAAAAGTTGAGCAATGAGCAATCTAAGGGGCAGTTTCAGAAGCAAAAGCATTATTCATAATAATATGTTAAAAGCAATAATTCTTATTTGGTATATTAGGTATAAATTAGCCCTTGTTTTTATCCTTTGCTCAAAAATCACTCCAATCACACATACCTAAACCGGTCTCTTCCCCACCCTTTTATCTTTCAATAATCAATTTTCAAAATCCTTTCTCCCAAAACATACCCTAAAAAAGAACTAAAAGGAAATAAACCATTGAGCCTATCTGAATTCAAAATAGAAGCTCCTACCGGAGGAGGTACAAGGGATTCGTCTTGGATACTCAGCATCTGGCCCAATTTTAGTGCTGCACCACGCATCCTGCATAATGCAAGAGCCAGCTGTTGTGCATTCTGTTCAGATATGAAAGAAGAAACTGGAGATTGATTGCCTTCTGTAATAGGTCCACCATAAACAAGCCTCCTGGCAGACTCCTGAACTGTTCCCCAGGCGAGACCAGCACCTAGACTTGCAAACCTGAGAAAATGTATAGATGACATGTAAGGTAATGCCTTACAGGTACTAGTAGGAAGCATAGCTGGACACATGTAACACACCACCATTACTGTCCAAATCAGACATAGAGATTAAAGAAGAAAAACAAGTCATTTGTAAAACATTCTTTCCATAACGATTTCATTGAGGCCTATAGAGATATGAAGAAGTAATCATAGCTATCAATGGAAAATGAATACAAAAATTTATAAGCAACGTTTTCATTGTCCTGAAACAAACAGTATAGGGCCATACCAGTTACCAGGAATCAACATCAAAACAGATTTATTTTTTGAAGCACGTATTAAAGGGGGCATTCACCAATTAACACTGTATAGTATATACCCTTCTTAGACATTAATAGTAGGGAATTGAGAAGCATAGACCATACCCAAGTGCCCTGGTGAAGGGAGTAGAAGGAACTTTTCTCTCCCTAGGCCGCCTCCTTGGCTTCTGTAAAATGTCATCATCAGAAACTCCGCCTGCACTACCATGAACATCAGGTGATGCAGGTTGTCCTGAAGTCACTGGGGTATACAACTCAGATGTACTGGCACTCCCATCTTCTCCTGAGATGGGCAAGGAAATCTCATCATTTGATTCCACCAGTCTAGGAGGAGTGGGCAAAGGAGCATTATCATCCACTGGCATCAAAACCGGAGCACCTGCTTCTTCATCATCCTTACTTGGCTCATCAGATTGGAGGGGCTTACACTCATAGTTATACCCGTGTGGCCTGCTTCTTGTAAGCCCGGAAGCATCGGTTGCAGAAACCAGGGCTTTCTTAAGCAAAGAGGATTCTCTAGTTTCCGTTTTCATAATCTCTTTGACCACCATAGCTATGCCATTGGCAAGCCTGCCTAAGTCCTTACTCTTCCAACTCATGATGCTTTAGCACTTTTGTAAGATCCCTGTCCTTTTCCCCTCTCAATTTTTGCAATAAGAGATTAGAGGAGACAGGAAACCTGCATATAAAGCCAATCATCACCCCCAAATCCCAATGCATACACAGAATAAACACATTGCGCATCACTTTGAACTTAAAAAACAAGGAACCCTGAGGAACGCCGGCAAAACGGGAAGGGTCTAACTCGCAAACAGATCAAGGGAACATACAATTTTAGGGTAAAGGCATTGAACAATATACATAATAATAAGGAAGAATCCACAGGGAATAAAACCAAGCCAATTTCATTCCGGGTTTGAACTTGGGTGACCCAAGTTTTTGGGTCGCCAGCAGAATGAAACAATAATAATGCAGGAACTTGTACCGCTACTTGAATTAAGGTTTCCAGCCAAAGAATGATTTGCTGCGCAATTTGATATGGATTCCAATCGATGCTTTCCGATTAGGATTGTGGCCAGAAAGGGAGGAAGGGAGAAACGGAAAGCACGAACCTTGGAGGAGAGAAGGTGATCAGCAGCAAAACGACGACGTCGGTAGGCGACAGAAGCGGTGGTCTGGGAAGGAGGAGCGTGGCGGGATTGTCCTTCAATGCCCAAAATTCGTGGGTCCAGGAAGGCCGTTGAATTATAGGGTGCCGGTTTGGGATTTCTATATATACTCGCTACATTTCGATGAACCAAAAAAGTCTAATTTCTCCGATGAATCAAAAGGCTAAAAATAAACATTTTAAAATGGTTCATCCATGTCATGTACCTAGAGGCAGTGGCGGAGCCAGGAGGGGCGAAGGGGGGCGCTCGCCCCTCCTCTCCTTGAGTTAATTATATATAGTGTTGAGTTTACAGTGAAAAGCACAAGTTTGAGTTTGTCCAGCAGTTATTTGTCCCTCTTATCCCTTTCTACTCCCGTGTTCGAACCTTGTCAAAAGCATATTGGTGGAATTAACTTTTCCCTCCATTTTGTCCAATTTTTGCCATTTGCAGCTTTTCAATTTCTGCCTTTACTTGGATGTGTTTCTACATTCATGTAGGGTTGTGGAGTTATATTTCTGGATTTTTAGGGTGCTTGACCATTACTATGACCCCTTTGTTACGAAGACAATGACAATTAGTATCACACTTCTCATACCACTTTTTGAACATCTTTGGGAAAATTGGTATGGCAAATACTTGCACCTCATTTTGTGTTGTATGATCATTATCCATCCACTTATTGCATTATATTGTGAGCTTCCTTGGGAATTTGTTATCTCAACTACATGCTTAAACTGCCCAGTAATCCACTACTTCTTTTGTATGTTTTGTAACCCTTTCCTCTATAAAGTTAGAACAATGCACAAACCTTTTTTGACAAAAACTTGGCTCTTTCTTTCTTACAGCATGAATAATGACATTACCTGCTTATTTTCCCTGCTTCTACTGTCTTGTGGAGGTTTTGGTGCATGCAAGTATGAAATCTATCTTCATAATGTGTGGTTCGACACACTGATGTATCAGACTTTTGTTCTCCCTAAATGTAATTTTACTTGCTGCTATCTTAGAATGGTAGCTCTTGTTTGTTACCCTCTAATTGTCATAAATATTAAGCATGTATACTTCCTCTCTTTGGTTCAAGTTCCCTACAGTCTGAACAGTTTGTGTGTTCAATTATACCATTATCCACCTTATGACTTATTCTTCTACCTGTTGATTGTTGTGTATTTAAATTTGGTGTTTTGGATCTTTGGTTCGTTCTTGGTAAGGTGTTGTTGCTGCTGTTATTTTGTTATAAGTTCACAAATCCTGTTAAGGATTATGAAATATTTTCTGACCATTGATACAGGCTATTTTGTATAGGTTAACTCTTGTACTTTGAGATGATTTTGAGAGTGTTTAGGTTAGTTTTGAGCGTTATTGTAATACGAAGACCGTAGACACAAGTTATGAAGAATCAAGATTTAAAAAGCTTAAAGATGAAGATTCGCCACTGCATGGATACCGCGGTCGCGTTGTCTATGACGCGGGCCCGGTGGCGTGAAGAGGCGAACCCTTGAAGATCATGAAGGCCGCGGTCGCGCTGTCTGTGGCGCGGTCACGGTAGAAGCCCACTCAGCCTTTGACTTTTGGAGACCGCAGCGGGCGCGGTGGTGACGCCGCGGTCGCGGTGCCGGCCGACTTCGAGACGGGCGAAATTCTATCTTTTCTATCTTGTTTTCTTTCTTAACTTTCGGTTTCCTTTCTTATCTAATCCGAAGAGGGTGTTCTTTGGGCTATGTAAGGGGAACCTTTCTAGGTTTTTAGAATAATTATTCACTTGTCAATCAATTGTTATTTCAATAAAGATTGGAGTTTTCTTTGTAATGGAGAACTAACTCTCCTCTTGAGTTTATTCGATCAAGGAAGCTTTATTATGAAGTTGTGAAATTCTGGTAACTTTTTTATCCCTAGGTCTTTATTGATACTCTTGTACTTCATCCCATGATCTATGTTTGATGTTATGAGCCTGATCAACTTGTTTGATTGACTTAGATCTATCATTTGATTTAGGATTGGTTGTTGTCTATGCATCTTTCCTATTTCTCGAAACAACTCTATTCTAGGACCGTGGACTAGTTTAGGGAAGAGTATTCAATGGTTTAATTGTGCATGAGACTCGTAGCTTGATTGCATGATTTGATTTCCTAATATCCCTGTTCTCTATGCTAATTCTAGGTTAAGCGTCCTTGCCTAGGGTTATAGAATTGCTTGGACTGTGGACTTGCGATTGTTTATGATCGGGATTGGAATTGACCTAGGGATATAAAGAAGTGGATGAATTCATGATCAACTGATTAATAAAGTGGAATTGATTGGATAAACTCTACTTGATAACTTTGATTGAAAACAACTTTCAAAACCCCCCTTTTGATTACTTGCGTGAAAACCCTAAAATTTGACTAGAAACTGATTCCTTTGGGTTCGACCCCTTGCTTGCTCACTATACTGATTGTTCGCATGTTTGAGATTTATTTTTGATAAGGGAACAACGACTTTGCCCGAGTCAACCATTCTATTTGACTAGTTACGATTCAAACCGTTTTTATGACTTGTGCATTTTGGAATGTGCTTGGTATTAGGCGGGCTAATTTCTGGGATGAAATTGCCTACCTACGAAAATTACACAAATTACAATTTTTATGCTTAGTAGAAACAAAATCAAATATACAACCTTCGGATGCCATTATTAAAAAAATCGGATTCCATCAATGTATCATCTCCTTCGGATGGTGCTAAAGGAGGTATTGCCTTGTTTATTTACCAAACCGAATTTACTAGATCTTGTAGCCTCTTAATACAAACAGCTAATGTGATTATCATGAAAGTTAATAATCCTTTTCACCCTTATCTCATAATTTTTGTCTATGCTCCTTCTAGAGAAGAGAATAAACCAACCTTTTGGTTTGAATTAGAAACCTTAATTACCCAATATCAATTACCGTTCCTCTTAATTGGTGACCTTAATGAAATTGATACTCCAGCTGACAAATTTGGGGGGGGGGGGCTACCCCGTCTCCGAGCAAATTTAACCGACTTAGAAATTTCCAGAACAAAATGATCACGTTAAACACGAGCTTTTCAGGCTTTCCGTTTACTTGGAGAAAAAGTATGACTTCTACAGACAATACTTTCGAACATCTTGACAGAGTTCTTATTCATAGTGATCTTGTTACTACTTTTCCCACACTTAAAATACACCATCACCCCTTCACAACTTCCGATCATTGTTTGATTTCTTTTGATTTAGGTGTTAAAAAGAGATTTCTAAAATATCCATTTCGATTTGAAAATGCCTGGATCGACAAACCTTCCTTTTCTAAGCTCGTAAAGAAGGTTTGGCAATATAAACTGATAGGATCTTATATGTTTAAAGTCACAATGAAAATGCAACTCCTCAAAAAATACTTAAAAGATTGGTTAAAACGATATATTAATAACAATTTTGAGCAATTGAAAATTTCAGAAAAACAACTAAAAAAGTTACAAAATGATCTACTTCATGATCCTTATAACACGAACATTCTCACAAAACTACAACAACATCTTAACAAATACAATGCATTAATGGACTTCCATCACAAGTTTTGGCAACAAAGAGCAAAAACAACACACTTACAAAATGTGGATAAAATTACTAAATACTTTCAAACCATTTGAAAAATAAGAAGGTTCAAACAAAACATCATGCCTTTCAGACTCATGATGGATTGATTCTTTCGGATCATGAATCATTATCTGCAAATATAACTTCCGAACTAGCTTCCAGATTCCATACAAACTCCAATAGGGCAATCACTCCTCAAGAGTTGGACATTATTCCAGCCCTTGTTTCGGATCTCGATAACATCTTAATAGCAAAACAACCATCTCCATTTGAAATTAAAACTGCTATTTTCGACTTAGCACTTAACAAAACTCCTGGACCGGACGGGTTCACTGCTGAATTCTTCCAAAGTTATTGGCCGACTGTTGGCGCATCGGTTATTCGAGCGGTTGTAGCTATTTTCCATTCTGGATCAATGCTTACCGCTGCAAACAAAACTTTCATCACTTTAATCCCCAAAATTGATACGCCAAACTCAATAAATCATTATAGGCCCATCAGTCTTTGCAATACCATTTATAAAGCTATTACAAAAGTTTTGTCAAACAGAATTCAACATATCCTTCCTTCAATTATACATCCATTACAAAGTGCCTTTGTAAAAGGCCGCTTAATTCAAGATAATGTACTCATTGCCCACGAAATTTTCCAATCCTTTCATAAAAGAAAGAATGGTTGCCTTGGTTGGATGGCCATTAAACTAGATCTTGAAAAAGCTTATGATAAGATAAATTGGAATTTCATCCGCCTTGTCCTTACAAAGTTCGGTTTTCACAAAAATTGGATTCACCTTGTCATGACTTGTATCACGACTTCGTCTTCCTTCATTTTAGTTAACAATGAACCAGGAACTGAATTCACTCCTTCTTGTGGTATTCGTCAAGGTGACCCAATGTCTCCCTTTATTTTTGTATTATGTATGGAATATTTGACTCGAACTCTTCAACATGAATCAATTTCGACCCCTAATCATGTTGGAATCCAGCTAACCAAGAATGGGGTTGTTATTCCATTTCTTAGTTTTGCAGATGACACAATCATCTTCGCAAATGCTTCGATTCAAAATATGGAACATATCAGGAGCATTCTACAAAAATTTACACTTGTTTCTAGTCTATCCATTAACTATCACAAAAGCTCTTTACAAACATCGGCTAATATCTCTCAACCGACAACTATTGCGCTTGCAAGTATCCTTAACATTCAAATCACTTCTACTATGGAAAAGTATCTTGGAATTCCCATCCTAAAAGGAAGAGTTCAAATTTCTATGTTCTCTGATGCCGTTTCAAACCTTAAAAAACAACTATCTCAATGGAATGCAAACTCAATATCACAAGCTGGTAGGGTTGTCCTTATCCAATCATGTCTTCTGAGCAAAGTTAATTATCTTATGCAGAGCTTCATGCTACCACAGGGTGTTCTCAAACAGATAGACACGGTTTGTAAGTCTTTCTTTTGGAATAAATACACCCCGAATCACCATCCTTTGATCAGTTGGGAACGTATATCTTCCCCAAAAGAAAATGGAGGTTTCGGCCTTCGTTCAGCTGAAAACATTAATATATCATTACAAATGAAATTGCTTTGGAAAATTGCAACGCAACCACAAAGTATTTGGGTCCAAGTTATCACGGAAAAGTACCTGAAAAATGACTCATTATTTGACTATAGCAAAAATAATTGCTCTTGGCAATTTGGTAGACTAATTAATATCAGAAATATTTTTTCCAAAGGCCTTAGATGGCTTGTGGGTAATGGAAGAGACATAAAGTTTTGGATGGATCCATGGCTCCCTGAAGTGCAATTGTCAACGTTTATTGATAACTCTGATCCGAACCTTCGTGTTTCCAGTTTTATCTTGCCCGATAGATCCTGGGATACTCAACTACTTCAACAGATATTACCTTCACAAATTGTCAATATTATAGCAACTATTAGAATTCCATGTACAAACATAAAGGACCGTCTCATCTGGTTGCCTGCAACAAATGGGAACTTCACGGTCCAATCGGCAACATCCTTATTAACACCGACAATTGATCCCTCCAATAATGACTGTGATTGGATTTGGAAATCTTAACTTTCACCTAAAATAAAAAACTTTCTATGAAAATCTTGTGCTGATTGCCTTCCAACAACAGATAGAATTAATCGATATTATAACTCAGTTCCAAACTTGTGTTCACTCTATTAGATGCAAGATGAAAACTTGAACCACCTGTGTTTTCATTGTCCTTTTACAAAGGCAATGGTTGTAAGACTGCAAAAATTATTAAATTACAACTTCACAATCACTTCACACAATAGTTTCAAACAAAATATTCAACAGACATTTGCGAACAATGAATATACCACATTTCTAGCCTTCCTTTGGTGGTTCATCTGGGTTCATAGGAATGCAAAAATATTTGACCCATCAAGAATTAATATGAAGAAATTTCCATCTGATTTAGCTTTCTTGGGTGCTTTAGCATGGGAAGGCTGTAAAGCTACCACTCAAAATTACAACAAAAAGTCAAAAAGGAAAAATCATATGACATGGAAGGAAGCTCCTATTTAGTGGTCCAAATTAAACTTTGACGCTTCAAAACTTAAAACAGGATCAACACATGTTGGTTTCATCTTAAGAGATCACAATGGATTTATCACTTATATTGGACGTCAACAACTTCCACCGATGACAGTTGTGCAAGCTGAAGCGACTACTCTACTCCACTCCCTAAGAAGTATAGACTGTTCAAAAATCCGAAATCTTATTATTGAAGGTGATAATCGGATTGTGATTAATTTAAAACGTGTCTGGAAAGTTCCTTGGGAACTACATTCTATTTTAGCTGACATTAGAAATATTATCTCTACTATCCCCTCTGTTGTTTTTTATCATTGTTTCAGGGAATCAAATGCTGCTGCTGATTTCCTAGCAAGAGGACACATCAATCTTCAAAGTCTCATTGCAGCTCTTCCACTTCATCCTTTGTCCTTTTTATTTTCTCATTTGTCTATAACACAGTCGAGATGTTTGTTGAGTCAACAACCCTTGCTGCTTGATTTTTCCAAAATCATCCGACGTGATGATTTAGGCTATCCTTATAACTAAAAAGTGGCCTAATTTTGGCTTGTTCGAGCTAGTAGCTCCGCAATCAAATAAAGCTCTTTTAAATTTTTTGGGTAGTAGGAGTATTACACTAGGTACCGTAGCTTATCTTGTACGCATTTTTCCTCTTGAGCAAAAATACTCACTTAATTAGTTGTTCACCTAATTAGTTGTTCACTTGTTTTATTGTATTCCCTTTAAAATATCTCACTATAGTACTCCCTCTGTCCCGAAATGAATGTCCTAAAGCACTAGTTGCATGAGATTTAAGGCAGTAAAAAAGTGAATTTATTGTGTCAGATTGTACACAGTACAAAAATTGAAAATCACAAATATCTGCTTTTACAAAAGGCAGGATCCAGCTGGAGATTTTTTAACCAATGGGAAGTGAGTACACAAAAGTAACAACCAATAGAATTACAACATTTATTTCACACGGATCACCACTTTCATTAGAAGATTTCATCTCCTTAAAAGACCCATAAGCCCTTCTTACACTTCATTTACAGATACAAGAACACTCAAATTCCCAACGTAGAAAAACAGAGTATTTTCAAAAGGTTCATTTACAAGCATCACTGCCTCCCTGCTATGGTCTCAGTTATTGACTTAAATGCCTACCCACCTTTGGAAGATGAAGAAATGGATGTTGTTGCAGAGAATCTGAACACAATCAACCTCAAACGAAGTACCAGGGAGCATAAATGGTGATACACTTCATCATCAATGCAGCCATCATCCAAGTCATCACCAAACAGAAGCAAAGAATGTGCAGGATACGTTTCAGCAACCAGAAGCAAGCAACAATGGTGTAGGGACACATCATCAACCATTCACAAGGAGGCTCAGCATGGATAGAAAGGTGCAGATATTGATGCAACTCTTACAACTGTCAACTGGGGGGCATCTACCAACACATTCATACAAATCTGTTGCTGCCAAATTCAATATGTCAAAGAAGACAATAAATAGATTATGGAGATCATCACGAGCACAGGAGCATGCTATGGGAGTACCCAATTTGGGTACACAATATCACAAATGTGGTAGGAAGAGAGCTCAAATTGAAAATGCACAAATAAGAGGAATTAGCATGGGAGACAGGACATGCATAAGGGATTTGGCTACCAGTTTGGAGGTTTCAAAGAGCACGGTACACAGAATGGTAAAGAGGAAAGCTATTAGGCCACACACTAATGCACTACATCCTGGGCTTAAAGAATCAAACATGAAAACAAGACTATAGTGGATTATCAATCTACTAGAGGGAGCTACACTAGAAAGTAAGATAAAATATTATTCCATGTTTGATTTTGTTCATATCGATGAGAAGTGGTTTCAATTAAGCAAAAAAACGCAAAGAGTGTATCTAGCACAAAATGAAAAGGGACAATATAGGGCTGCAAGTTCTAGTAAGTTTATACCCAAAGTTATCTTCACAACAACAGTTGCAAGGCCTGGGTTAAATTCAGAGGGGACATGCATATTTGATGGAAAAATTGGAATTTTTCCATTCACATACCAAGAAGCAGCCAAAAGGAAGTCAAAAAACAGAGATAAGGGTACTATGGTGACCAAATTAGTTGAATCAGTCAATAAACAAGTCACAAGAAGAATTCTAATAGACCAGATTGTCCCAGCTATAAAGGAAAGATGGCCATAACATGAAGGTCACAAAGTGATTTTTATACAACAAGACAATGCAAAGGCACACATCACTCAAGAGGATCAAGAGTGGCAACAAGTTTACAATCAAGATGATTTCACATTCATTTTGATCCAACAACCACCTAACAGTCCAGATTTGAATATATTAGACCAAGGTTTTTTCATAAGTATCCAGTCATTGATGCATAAGAAGATGCCCAAAGACATAGAGCACATGCTAGAAGTTGTACATGAAGCATTTCATGAACTACGTGCAACAACACTAGGTAATGTATCGCACTCATTACAGTATTGTATGAATGAAATACTCAAGGGGAAAGGGAGCAACGATTATGAATTACCACACGTGAACAAGAAAAGACTAGCAGCACAAGGTAATCTCCCTATTCAAGCATCATCGCCACAATGGGTAGTTATGCAAGCATGGAACATACTACAAGGTGTGCCTCAACAAACAGAAACAGAACAAAGAGCTGAAAATGCAGATTAGCAAAATCAGGAGAATGATGATGTATTTATGGATGAAGAGCTTGAATTAGATGAAATGGCAGACTTTAGCGAAAATGTATAAGGGGTTGGAATGTAAGCAAGATGAATTTTGGTGTAAATTATGTAATTTTGTGTGTATTACAAACTTTTTGGAATGCAGAATTATTTTGCAGCAATTGGTTAATGACATTATGCCCATTATTATGAAATGCAGTGATAGATATAGCACTTAAACTATGCTTGAAAAAAAAAACAGTCTCAAGGTCCCCTCATCATCAACACCAATCCAGCCCCAAGACTTAACAATCAGTGGCCTCCAAAGCCACAATTTGTGGCGGTGGCCCCAAGACTTAACAATCAGTAGCCTCCAAAGCCACAATTTGTGGCGGTGGCCAAAGACATGTCAGGGGAAAGGGTTCAAAGTGATTGGCATCTCAACTAATAAAGGTATCATCATTGACTTAAAAAAAAAAACAAATTATCTCAGAGCTCCCTTTGCATTATCAACACAAACAACCAACATATATCATTGGACTTGCATTGACCTCCAAAGCCATATGTAAATGGCGGTGGCCGAAAGCATGAGATGTTTTGGTCTGTTATCTCCGCACAAGGTTTTCATCATTGAAAAAAAAATTAAACCAAAACATGAACAAAGAAACAAGACTCAAGAGGACACATGACAACACTCAAATAGCAACACATATTAGCATGATCAGTTTACTTTATCTCCTAACATCATTAAGAAAAAGGTCAAGTTTGTCTCTAAGTAATCATGCTTAGTGCGCGCTCACAGAACTCATTACATGCAATCATATTCAAGAACAAATTAAATCAGTCATGTTCATCAAACAACATATAACAATTTGTCAACCATTCATTGATACAAACTTCAGCCGTTAATCACGCAGTAAACAACACCAATTCAAGACTCAATTATGCACTCAAATAAAATCAACATGATTTAAGAACACTGAATCATGCACTCATAAAAAAAATCAACCATTTCAAAATTCAACAATTCAAAGACATCAACATTTTAAGAATCTATGAACAAAGCAAGATGAGAATCATGTAGTGAAGAACTTGAATTCAACAATTAGTCATGCAAAAATTAAATCATCAGGATCTAAGTATCGTCATAAAAAATTCATCAGGATTTATGACTATAAAAACAACACTCAGAGTTTAAAGTCATCAGGATGTAAGAACACAAAAAAACTCAACAATTTAGAGACAATCAGGATTTAAGATCAAACAAATAACACGCAGGATTGTATATCATCAGGATTTAAGGACAATCATGAAAAAATCAAGCATACAAAAATCAATTCAGATACATCAACATTTCAAGCATGCATGTATAACAATGGATTCTGTAATCTCAACAATTGAAGGATTTAAATACATAAAAACAAAAAATCAATCATGCACTCAAACAACACCAACCGGTTCCATTCAAAAACAAGGGAGCGATTAAAGCCATATACAGAGGGACCAGTTCCAGCTCAAGCCATAGACAAAGAGAGCTAATAAAGCCATCAAGGTTCATTCATGCATGCAACATTCAAACGAATCAGATCCATAATCGTAGAGAGCATATAAAGCCAGGGGACTTAGCTAATTGCCCTGCGTCGAAACAGACCCCGTACTCTCAAGATGCAAGACTTCAGTTGGAGTGGCTGGGATCGCCACCGGCTGCTCAGCACAATCATCATCTCCGGGCTTGTAGATGCCCTCAACCGACGGCTCAGAACGTTCACCGGGAGAGTAGGAGTGCTTTCCGGTGCATCCAAGGCCCCACTCACACCGAGGGTAGTCGGAGCATTGGTATGTCGCCGTGTCTTCAGACGTCGGATCCGGAGCACTGAAACAATCGATTATCGATTCTCGACTCATCTCAGTGGAGAAGGTGCAGAGATGGAGGCCTAACGTTCGGTTGTTGAGAAAGAACTCGCTCAAGGGGACGTTTCGAGCTTGAACACAAGACAAGGCAAGAGCACCGGCCTCAATATTGTGAGAGATCGAGTGAGATTAGACCTGGCAATTCGGGTTGTTCGGGTCAATTCGGATCGGGTCGTTCGGGTCGGGTCCGTTCGGGTCAAATAGTCATTCGTGTCTTGTTTGGTTCGGTTCGGGTTCGGGTCATGTTCGGGTTCGGGTCTAGTTCGGGTTTGGGTCGTTTCGGGTCATAATATTTCGGGTTAGTTCGGGTTCGGGTCATTTCGGTTTGGGTCATTTCGGTTCGGGTCTAGTTCAGTTCGGGTCCTTTTCGGATTGCTTCGAATCGGATCATTTCGGGTCGGGTCAATTCGGATTCGGGTGTTATTTGGATTCAATTTTTTTTTTAAATTATAAGCCCACCCGCAACGGTGAGTTTTTAACATAGAAAGTTTGGGCACTTTAATGGTTACTTTAATGTGTCTTGTATTAAAACATAGTTACTACATATTATTATTGACAAATATTTAGATGTAATTTCTACTTAGTTAATTAAAAAAAAATTACTATTTGTATTATACACTTGCGGGCACATTCAGGCGTCTTGTATTATAAATCATTAATTAGATTGGATAACATATCATTGACACATTCATGACATATCTATATATTTTAACACGCGTCTCAATTTAAATATGCTAATTAGTGTCAGATCCGGCTAATTACCCGGTTCAATCTGTTAGATGAAGCAGGGCCCCCAAATAATTGGGGCCCCCGATATATCAAATGTTTTACGTAAGATTTAGGGATATAACTAGGCTTGGTGGTAGGGGTGCACAAAAATATCCGATCCGCCCATCTGGCCGATCCGATCCAATAAAATCTGGATAATTTGGATAGTTATATCTTTTATTTATTCATAACTTTTCTTAATTTTAATAATATAATTTGAAAAAGAATGCTAAAACGGATAATTTGGATATCCATAATATCCAGTCTCGGATTTCCGATCCAAACGGATATTTCTTATCGGATATCCAGTTAATAACGGATCGGATACGGATCGCTAAGTTTGACCAAAAATTCGGATATCCGCTATTTCGGATCGGATAATCCGTTTGCTCATCCATACTTGGTGGTGTAGACTGTAGGGTAGACTATAGTATATTAGTATAGAGTTTAGCAATGTTGTAAATGATCGGCTGTTCGAAACTCCATCTCTTTCTTTTTTCATTTGTTTTATTTTCTTATTGTGCGGGTCATCGTCTCATTGAGCCCTAAAGTTTTCTTTTTTCACCCATATTTATAAAACTATATAATATGTTATTTCTTTTTTCACCCCTAAAGTTTCGGGTCATTTCGGGTCAGAATTAGTTCTGGTCGTTTTGGATCGGGTCATTTCGGATCGGGTTACTTCGAGTCAAGTTTAGTTCGGGTCAGTTCGGGTTCGGGTCAGTTTGGTTTACATTTTATTCGGGTCATTTCGGTTCGGGTCATTTCGGTTCAGTTCGGGTTCGGTTCGGGTCTGGGTCACGTTCGGATGGTTCATTTTTCGTTGTTCGGGTCAAATTTCGGGTTCGGGTCGGGTCAGTTCGGTTCGGGTTTCGGGTCCGGGTCACTCTCTTCCAGGTCTAAGTGAGATCGAGAGGAGATCGAGGGGTATGGAGCAAAGAAAGACAGAGGCGGCCGTTTTTGGAGCTAGGGTTTGGTGAGCCAAAAAGAGAGCTTTTTCAGATTTAGAGAAATGCAAATGGAGGCTTGGGAGCAGCAACACTAGGGTTACGTATTTAAACCCTTGAAGTGTGGATCTCAAATCTAACGTGGACCAAGTTTCAATTTGTAAATGGGTTTGATCCAATCCAATATTCAACTGCACAAATAAAAAGTGGGGTCTTGTGGGTTGGAAAAAAACATGGATCAATTTGATAAAAGAGGTTGTTTTTTTTTTACCGATCCATTTGGCCACTAAGGTGGAAATTGGACAAAAATGGTGGGGCTTTAATGGTGTTTTTATAATGGTGGGAATGGTAGGTGGAAAGTGGAAGAGAGAGAATGTAATTAGGAGAGATGGATATGATGGGTAAATTGGGTTGTTGAATGAGGGTATTATTGGGAATAAGTTGTAGATATAAAGGGAAAGAAAGGGGGAAGGGACAAACTTTTTGGGACGACGAAAACGGAAAAGGGACGAACATAAAGGGACGGAGGGAGTAATTTATAAAGCTAGTCACTTATAAAATTGTAATTAGTCCGGTAATACAAGAGACTTAAGTAAGAAAGATAATTGTGATTGAAAAGTTAATAATATTTAAAAATGGTTAAAATTTTGTGTTTTTTCTATAATAGACACGAGATAGGAAAATATGAATTCATATTAGCGAGAATCCACGAGAAAAAATAATTTAATAGAGTTCTTCTTTTTGTGTTTCTTTATAAAGGATTCAGGTAACTGTTTATTTATATATTCCTAACTAATACCTAAAAGACATAAATAGAGGTTAATAATAATATCATTAGTAGTCCCTGATTAGTGTATTTGTACATATCAATTGCCCTCCCTTTGAAATTATTTTGGCTCCACCACTGCCTAGAGGCCTTACATGGATCGGTTTGGACGGGTTCGGGTTTGGTGTTTTCGGATTCGGATTAAGTGTGGATTCGGCTCAATCTGGTTACAAGTCAAGTTAGGTCGAGTCTTGATAGGTTATTGTTCAGTTTCGGGTCGACCTAAGACCATTTGCAACCATGCTCCCGTTACAGTACCATGCATCTTCACTTTTTCAATTTCTCTCTCTATTACATCATCTATGCACCCTATTTCAATTTTTATCCACGTCTAGGGGCGGAGCTAGGGAGGGTTCTGAGGGGTCATGTGCCTCTTCCACCCTCCTAGTTTAATAGTATTTTACATATACATTGTGATACGAACCCGATGTAGACTCGTATCGGACCCTTGTTGGTCAAGAGGAGCTGAGGCGCACTCGGTGTGGGAACGGCTCGGATAAATGCGATTGGTAGTCACGGACCTTTTTGGGCAAGGCTTGAATCGAATCCCGGTGTGGGACTTGATTCGGATAGAGCGCTTAGTAGGCGCGTTAAAGAGCAGAAAGTGCAAACTAGGGCAAAGGAATATACTTTTGGTATTGATTGCTTCCAAAATAACAAGATTACAATATATATATATGATGAATTGAAAAAAAACTTAATGTTAATGCTAAACCTAATTCTAACAGTTCAACAAGCGCGTCTCGGGAAAGAACCATAAAGAAAACCCAGATTAATTAAATCAACTAAATATTATAATAAAATATATAATATCTAATGTATCACTTTGACATAGAGTACTCAAACTTTACCTTGCTCAAATGGTATTGGGCCCCCTATGTAACACCCCTATTTTAAACCAAGGGTATTACCGCCAGTGATCTCGGATTTTACCATCCAAAGTCACCCAAGGCTTTAGGTAACATTACACGATCTTTTAGAAAAGCGACAAGGACTTATATTACAATAAAATGGTTCATACTTTGATACACTTAGAGGAAATCATTCGACAATATAAAATTGTTCAAGACGACATCTTAAAATAGAAAGCAGCGGAAATAAAATGACAATCCAAAAATACAGTCGTGATCAACGTGTGGGACTCATATTGTCAAAAATTAAAATAGGCTTGAAGTCTTCCTTCAATCTTCTCGTCTTCACCTCTGTATACTACATGCTGACGGTGAATCCGTCCTTCCTTCCTTCACTTCACGTAGCTTCAAATCTTTAGCTCTCAAGTAGCGCTCCTCATTGTCCTGATGTCCAGTCATGCAAGGGAAAAGAAGAGAGGGTGGAAGGGTTAGTCTAATGATAGACTAGCAAGTGAATGGCGGCTATGGTACTAACTAAACTTGTTGGTATCGATCTCCAAACGATGGCGATTGGTCGATGACACAACAGTTAGTACCTCCATCAGGATAGGGAATTGAAGAGAGTTTTAAGGTGTAACATTGTAAGGATGGAGTTTCGAGAGATGTTACACAACTACTTTCATCACAATTCACGAGGAAAGAAATCCGAGATTTCTTTGGAGATGGGACGCCATAAGGATGGAGTTCCATCAGAATATTTATTGGCAGGATTCTCGAGGAAATAAAACGGGACTTTCTTAGAGATGAACACTACAAGAATGTAGTTCCATCGGAAGAGTTATTTGAGACTTTATTGTTTCATACATTGCACATTATTACACTCTTAACTAGAGATTTATATAAGGCATGGCAAAAGACATAAGCCTTATTGATTTTTAAGTACGGCGGCAATGCCACAAGAGTTTCTTAAAGATGTAACATTACAAGAATGTAGTTCCATCGGAAGATAGGTTTATTATTCCATGCGTTACACATTATCATACTCTTAACTGGAGATTTATCTAAGGCATGGCAAAAGACATAAGCCTTAGTGATTTTCAAGTACGGCATTGCAAAAGACATAAGCCGACTTTTTATTACAATGTGACATTGCTTTAAGACAGAAGACGAATCCCAGATCCGACATTGCTTAAAGACATTAGTCCACAAAGTAAATGGAGTCATGACCCATACACAATACATTGTTATCATAAGTGATTTAGGACTTATTTCATACGTCTCTGTCCTACACTAATCCAGAGAAGTTCTCTAAACGAGATACTTTAAACAAACAAGGCCATAGTCATCGGTCCTAAAGTCCAGTACTATCGTAGTACGAATGACAATAACGAAGTCGTTATATCTAAGCAATAAATAAACCTAAGTTCGTTTATTTATGCAAACAAGTCATATATAACGATCAAGAATATTAAACGGAACAAAAATTCACGCTTAATGAAAAGGGCAAGAGATCCATCCACTTGCCTTTGATTTTCGGAATTCGAGTCCTACGAAAATCGTTTCACGAGCGTACGGCGACTCGAGTACTCGACCTAAATTAGACGCGGTTTTCAAGACGAGCGAACACGAAATTAATTAGTATTTAATTTACTTCTTGATTTAAAGAGAGTATTTTCTCTAATTATCATAATTCTCTATAAGAATTCGTGAGGTGAAAATAAATCGTTTTTTGTTAATGATTTATAATTATTAGTTCGACAAGGAAACATTTCTTATACTCTTATAAAATGATTTAAAGACTTTCCGTATTAATAAATTAATATTTGGTAGTAAAGGTAAATTAAGTAATCACCTAGTTCACTTGTCATTCTAGGACAACTCGGATTATCATTATCTTTTATAATGATTTTCTTTTTATGTCTATAAAAGTTAATCTCATAGTATATATATACCATATGAGCAAAAGTACTCTATTTAATCTCATAGTACTCTATTTAATGATCGTAACCAAAATATTGTAGTTTGTAACTCTAATGGGCATAATAACAATAATAATAATCCCCATGTACATACATATTTATTTACATATTTAGCATGCTTTACGTGGTAGTAATTTTATCTCACATGGTCAATTTAAGAGGTTTGAGTGTAATACTACTAAGTGGATGATTTGCTAGCTAGCCAAATGGCTACTTAAAATTTTATTTTATAACAAAGGTGGAATAGCTATTTGTATACGTATTAATACCCCTAATTGAGTTTGGCCAACCTCTTAAAATTGATGGGTTGAATGAAGCAATTTAGTGGGCCTGATTTTTAAGCAAAACCCAATTAAACCATACTACAAAGCCCAACCTTATTTTTGTGTTGAGCAGCCTCCTTCTCCTTCCTTCTTCAACGTACAGCAGCACAACCACGACACACAAGAGCGCAACCTCGGTCGGCGGTCCGTGGTGGTTTCCGGCGACGTCCTGGTGGTGGAGAAGGTGGGCGAGGGTACTGGCGGTTGGGCCGGGCGACGGTGTGGACGGGGACGCTCCGGGTTCCCGTCGGAACGAAAAACGGGCGACAGATTTTTCGGGAAAATTGTTCGCAGATTCAGGGCGTTTGGAGAGATTTTGGGACGGGAGAACGAGATACTGAGGGCTGAATTAGTCTTAAAGAGGATGATGGAATGGGTTGAGCAACCCTCCAAATTTGTAGACAGATTTCTCGATGCTATACGCAAGGAAAGGTCTTGGGCAGAGTTTAAGGAGTTGAGGGTTTGTCTGCATCCCTCTTTCCAAATCTGCAAAGAGCTCCACCACAGTTACACGCAAGGGGAGAATGCAGGATGGCAGGGAAATTACTAAGGGAGGCATAAGTCCGTCCATCTCGCGGATATGACCGGAGAAAGGAACCCGCGATTTTCGCCGGTCATAATTGGTTCAGGGGGGTTATTTGGGTTTAATTAAAATGCGTTCCCTCTACTTAGCGAGAAGCTCTCGTAGCTCAGCTCTTTTCTTTTATTTTAGTTCCAAGATTAGGGTATTGGGCTTAGTTGGATTTCGGATCCAACGAAAACTAAGCCCAAATCTCTGATTTAAATTATACAAAATTAATGATTAATCCAACTCGATTAGTTTTTGTTAATTAATAATATTAATCTTCTTAAATTACATTTTTAATTTATCTACTTTACAATAACTAGAATTTTAAATTATTTATAAGTGAACATACCTATTTTTATTTTTAGATTATAAACTTCTACTTTATATTTTAAATTATACTTTAATAAATACTATTATTTCTTAGAAGTTTCTGTTTATCGTTAAGAAAACCAATCCATAAGAATATAGTGTGACACTTCCAATAAAGTATAAATTATATAATATATTATATTATATAAAAATACTGGTTATTACACCCTATAACTATAAAGAGGTCAGTTGTTCGAGCACCCGTGTTTTTAAAACTAAAAAGCTTTGCTATCTGCTAGTTGTCTTCCAATAAGGATTAAGCTTTTATTTGTGAAATATGATACGTATGTTAGTATGTGGATTAGGGAGTAAGGACGTTAACAAATTTAATTATTTTTAGTTTATTCTTCTTTTTGTTTTAGGTTTGAAATATACATTTCGTTCTTATTTTTTTGAGTTTTTCAAGAAATGTGATTGTTTGTCTAGTCATTAGTTCACCTATGTGAACTTATTTTGATGACAATTGTACATTTGAAACTTATGTAATGTAAGTTTGGATAATTCGTAATATAAGGAACATTGAAGTTAAATTAAACTTTCTAAGTAGACTCATTTATGATATAAATATATATTTTTATATTTTTTACACTATTTAATAATAAAAATAAAAAATCTAAACTATATGTCTATATTCCATAAATGTGAGTCTATGACCCCCCATTCAAATTTCTCTAGCTCCGCCTATCGATACCCGGATATGTCACCACGTTGGTGCGCTAGATGAATAATAGTAAAGAAATAAGGATTAAAACGTGGAGCAGTTTTAGCGCATGTAGGATCAAGGATACCCGAAATAACGAGAAGTGTATAACTTGACAATATCGTAGTTAAGTTCTTTTGGAGGGCCAGTATCGTAAATAAAATCCTTTTGGAGGGCCAATAGCATGATTTTCAACATAATGCAACGTTGGCTAGTGGCTTTTGAGCTACGTGATGATGAAATTGAGAATTTGTCCCACATCGACATAGGGAAAGGTGAGTAGGCAGCTCCCTTTTCAACTTGCCTTTTCAAGTTCGCTTGAATGGGAAAGTATAATCAATCCTGTCAGAAAAATTTACAACAATGGACCTAAAAGGAAAAATAAATTTTCTTGGAAAAAACCACCGTCAAATTGGTCTAAACTTAATTTTGACGCATCTAAATTAAATAATGGTACCACCCATGCGGGCTTTATTCTCCGGAATTTCGGTGGATCTATTGAGTCGCTTGGCCGTACAAGACTTTCAGACATGTCAATAATGCAAGCTGAAGCAACTGCGCTGTTACACGCCCTCCTAAATATTAACCGTAACCAAATGCAAAACTTGATCATTGAAGGCGATAACTTAACTGTGATTAATTCTTTGAAAAGAGTTTGGAAAGTTCCTTGGGAAATTCTCTCAATTATTATAGACATTAGAAATATTACCGCGACTATCCCCTCTGTTTTATTTATTCATTGTTTCAGGGAATCTAACGCTGCTGCTGATTTTTTTTGCAAGAAGACCTATCAGCCTTCAAAATCAAAGTGCAGCCATTCAACTCTCCTCTTCTTTTCATTCCGCATCTAATTTATTTGTAACTCAGTCAAGGTGTTTGTTGAGTCAACAACCCTTGCTGTTTGATTTTTTAAAGATCGTCCATCGTGATGATTTAGGCTATCCTTGTAATAGATAGGTTGCCTAATTTTGGCTTGTTTGAGCTAGTAGCTCCTCAATCAAAAAAAAAAAGTGAGTAGGCAGCTCCCTTTTTTTATATATAGGGTGGTGATGGTACGTAGTAAAGGACTGGAAAAAGGCCGAGTCCCGAGACGTGTTCTCGAAGGATGGGTCCCGACGTATTTGAGTCTCCGAGGAGTTCGCACTATTTACGGGAAAGACCTTAAAAGGTCTTATAAGCCTCCGAAAAGAGAATAAAATAATACGCGGGGGGTTGGAGAGCTCAAAGTAAGATGAGCCGGTTTTTAGCGCGCCGAAAGGCCCGAGAGTTGGTAGTAATTTCGTCCCGTATTGAGTTCAAGATTTTCGGGCTTCAACACCGCCCACATCCATGCAACCCGTTAATTCATATTTTTCTCATTCCCAATACTTTTCTCTCTCTCCAAAATAATTACATATCATCTAATCTAATACAAATTATATAAAATAATGTAATTAACTACTATTACTTCATAAAAAATATTAATTTGTTAATTTATGAAAACCTAATTAAGAATTTTATATATTAAAACTATTTTATATTAAAGGGTATTAATACACGAAATCAAGGAAATTAAATTTTATAAAATGGATACATAATGTAGTTAAAATCTTACAACATAGTGGCAATCACACCAAAAGAAAATGCAAGAAAACAAACAAGAAACAACACACGAAATGCTTAACTCAAACAAATAGAATACTTAAAACTCTTAATCCGATTCGTATTGATGCCCAAATGTTGTCCAAATGTGCTCCACCAAGTCTGCCTTAAGCCGGTTTTGCCTTCCTTGATCGCGTGGTTGAAGATTGTTTTGGATGTAGCTGCTCATTTGTTGTGGTCTCTTGGCTAAGATTGGTCGGATCCCTTCTAGCTCATCATACGGAGGAACCACCCATCCATTACTCTCATACTCATCTCTTTCATCTTCTATAATCATATTGTGTAAAATTACACAAGCTTGCATTATATTCCCCATTAACCCAGCATACCAAGAACGAGATGGATCGCGAGTGATATGGAATTGGGATTGTAAGACTCCAAATGTCCTTTTCACGTCTTTGCAAAAATTCTCTTGGCGTTAGGCAAATAATTTTGCTTTGGGACCTTGAGGGAAAGTAACTGATTTGACAAATGTTGCCTAGGTTGGGTAGATACCATCAGTAAGATAATACTCTTGTTATATTCATGCCCATTTATCGTAAAATATACTAGTGGAGCTACACCTTGAAGAATGTCATCAAATACAAGTGAACTCTCAAGCACGTTAATATCATTGGACACACTCGGTGTGCCAAAGAATGCATGCCAAATCCATAGACCGTATGACGCAACAACCTATAGAATAATGGTTGGACCATCATGATCTCCACTATTAAATTGACCTTTCCATGCAGTTGGAAAATTCTTCCACTTCCAATGCGTGCAATCAATGCTGCCAAACATGCCGGGGAATCCACGATCCTGTCCAATGCTCAATAGGCGATGTATGTCTTCGGGAGTTGGTTGCCTTAGGTGTTAATCACCAAAGAAAGTAATAATACCTTCAATGAAGTAGGAGAGACATTCTCTTGCATTGGACTCCCCAAAACAAAAGTACTCATCACAAGCATCCACAGTCGTGCCATACACCAACATTCACATTGCAATTGTACATCTAAGGCCCATAAGCCAAGCCTACCGGTGGCATCTGACCTTTGTTGGAAAAAAGGTCATCCCGGTTGAGAGAGTATTAACAATGCGCTCGAACACGTGCTTGTACATTCGGAACCTACGTCGAAAGATGTTGGGTGGATATACTAGATTGTCGGAGAAGTAATCATTGTATAGTCGTTCAATGATGTCCGCTTTTTAGGTAGTATTTTTAGAGTCTAGATAGGTTAGATTTAGTGGTATTTCGCGCTTGAGTCTTGTGTTTTTGAGTCTTTTTGCATAAGTTTTCGTATTTCCTTGAGATTCGGAAACTACGCGGTTTTGTGTCGTTTTGTAGGTGTTTTGAAGCTTAAAGAAGAGTTTGGAGCAATGCCAAGGAAGCAAGGACAAACTAGGAGGAAGACTTGAAGTGGAAGAGCTAAGGAGAAGAGCCAAGAGAAGCTAAATCAAGAGGAGAAGTGAAGAAACCGACCCCGGGATCGAACTAGGAAGGGTCGAGCACGAGCTAAGTGAAGAAGATAGAAGAAATTGAAGAGAGTGCTCTCCGGACCGACCCTGAGGGGGTCGAGAACGACCCATTTGGGTCGATCCTGGGCAACCGACCTCCTTTATTCCGGAAATATTGTGGGAGTTTCCTAATTTGTATTTAAGGAAGGTTGTTTCTTTGTGTTTCCTAGTTAGATTAGGACTCCTTTTCTTCTATAAAAGGGGTTGAACCTTTAGTTTTATTTATGATCAAGACTTGGAAAGCTAGGAAGAAGACTTGGAGAACAAGTTTGAGAATTTTGTAAGATTTGTCCTTTGTTTAATTTGAATTTTAGTTTGGGTTTTGATGATGTCTTCTTCTTCTTCCTTGTCTCTTTTTGCTATGTGTGAGTAGTCCTCTTAAATTCTAGGGTTGGGTGAAAACCCAACACAATCATGCATGCTTAAAACTTGAATTCATGACTTGAATGCTTAAGGATCATATCTAATATATCTTGTGCTTAATCCTTGATAAAAGTTGAGGCATGTCTTGTAATTAACTATAGCGAAAGTGAAAAGTTAGTTGCTTGATTAGATCTAATATGATTATTTGCAAAAGTTGATATTCCTAGGTTGAAGGATAGATAGAAAGTTTTTTGATTTGCGAAAGTTGATTGAATGGCTTGAATTGTTTACGAAAGTTAACTTTTCTATGATCTAGATTGCATGATAGTTGTGAATTCTTGTCGAAAGCATGTATGGTTGTTGTTGTGGTAGCCCTAACCCTGGAATTTGCCTTTTAATTGATTGAAATTTGTGTCTTCGCCTTGATCTCGACCCCCTAAGTCGTGCTCGAGCCGTTGCTAGTGTTTTGTGTGCATTCGTGATTGTTTTGCTCTCAGTACCGACCCCCTAAGGGTCGAGATCGACCCTCCTCAGGTCGATCTTGAGTTGATCCGCTCTTGTAACTTTTGCTCTTTCGTAGTTTTCGATTATTCTTAGCACTATTCTCGCTCCCGTAGACGATCCTAACTTCGCTATACTCAGCGGGGTCTTGAATACAAATTTATTTGTTTAAGAAACCCTTAAACAAATTGGCGCCGTTGCCGGGGACTGTGCAATAGTGCCGAGTTTAGTTGATATTTGGGTTTGGGAATAGCCCATACCCCTTGTGTGTTACTAATTCGTTTTCCCGTGTTTGTGTTTGTAGGTGTATGCCCTCTAGTTCATGAAGGAAAATCGACTATTTTCCTTTTGATCCTAAAATAGAGAGAACCTTTCACCGCAAGCTACGAGAACGAAAAGCAATGGCCGACGTTGAGGCTCTTGCTCAACAAATGGAACAACTCCGCGCTTAGATGGAGAGCATGCAAATGGAGCCTAATGCTCAAGATGCTGCTTTGCATCGAGAGAGAGAGGCTGCTGCCCGAGAGAGAGAGGCTGTTGCCCATCTCCAACAACAACTAGATGCTATTCCGAGGAACGCTAAGCAATACATGCATCCGGAGCCTAGAGTTCCCGAATCCGCTATTGTGCTCCCGGCAATTGAGCGTGCCTTTGAGATCAAGTCCCACTTCATCACTCTCATCAAGAGGTCTCAATATGAAGGCAAGACATCCGAATGCCCTATGGAGCACATCAAAAATTTCACCGATCTTTGTGACACCATCGCCGCCGATGGCGTGTCACTTGAATATGTGCTCCTAAAGGCGTTCAAGTGGTCTCTAACCGGGAAGGCACTTCATTGGCTCGAGAGTTTACCCGCTAGGTCAATCACTACATGGAAGGTTTTGCACGACTTGTTCATGACGAAGTTCTTTCCACCGGCCAAGACTACCGAGCTAAGGAAGCGCATCACTTCCTATCATCAACTTCCCAATGAGACTTTTGTTGAGACTTGGGAGAGATTCAAAGAGCTTCTTCGGCAATGTCCTACTCATGGACAACCTCCTTATGTTCTTCAAGAGATATTCTTCCAAGGGATCAATGCCGCAACAAAGGGCCGCATCAATCTTCACACCGATTGCGGTTTCATTGAGATGGATCCCGATGAGGCATGGGCTCTATTGGACAAACTCACCAACTATGATGTCATGTATGGGACCCAACAACCCATCCGGATTCAAACAAAGAAGCTTTATGATCCAAAAAGCGAGCCAATTAATCAAGATGTGAAGTTCCAATTCATGCAAGATAAGATCAACCGGTCGAGAAGCAAGTGAGTTACTACAAGTCCGTTGCCCCAACTTGTCAAGAATGTGGTTCTCAATCTCATACCACCGTTTCCTGTACAAATGTGGAGCAAGTCCGGGCTGCCGAGGCATATGCGGAGGCCTACTATATGCGAGGACCCTATCGAGGCCAAAACAATGCTTATGCAGGGAGGAACAACAACAACTATTCTCAATGGAATAACAATGGCCAAGGCCAAGGTTATCCACCTCCTCCACAAGAGCAAAGGGCCCCTCCTTATAGACCTCCCGGTTATCAAGCGGAACCATCATGGATGCAAGAGCTGCAAGAAGGACTCATGCGAGGGATGCGGACCGAGCTGGATACAAGGTTGGGAGACCTCGACTCATGGAAAAAGAACGTCGATTCCCAACTTGGGAATCTAGCGGCTCAAATCCCACGACCACAAGGACACCTCCCGGGCCGCCCCGAAGAGAATCCTAGAGGCCGAGCAAGTAATGGTGAAATCCGAGCCATAAATCTACGGAATGGCAAAGCATTGTCCGATCCACCGAAGCAAACGGCGAAGGATGTTGCCTCAGGACTGACCCCACTTGGGTCGATCTCGACCCCCTCAAGGGTCGGTCCTGAGGATGCTGATGATGAGGACGAAGGGGCGATCGACCCAGCTGAGGTCGAGCTCGACCACCTTGCACCTGGTAAGTCTTCTAACCCTTCTACTTGAATCACTCCCGATCCCACTCCTTCCTCTTCCAATTCTAAGATACTTCCTTTCCCTTCTAAGAAACCCAAGGACTCGACGGAAGGAAAGTTTAAGCGCTTTGTTAATTTGCTTCAAGGCTTGAATCTTTCTATTCCTTTTGCCGAGGCCTTGAATGAAATGCCTGCTTACACTAAATTCTTGAAGGAGATTTTGTCTAGGAAGCGATCAATGTCGGAACTAACGGATGAGGTGAGGTCATTGGACCTTCCCGAGAAGCTCAGTGATCCCGGGAAGTTTGCTATTACTATCGGTATTGGATCTTATCGTTTCAAAGCATTGTGTGATCTAGGTGTTAGTGCTAGCTTGCTCCCACTTTCAATTTGGTCCAAGACCAACATGGGGCCATTAGTACCGGTGAACATGAGGTTATACATCGCGGATGGGTCATGCGTTCAGCCGACGGGTGTAGTGGATGATTTCCCCGTTCAATTGGGGAAGTTCTTTGTGCCCAATGATTTCATAGTTATGGAGATGCCCGAGGATCCCGTAGTACCCATCATACTCGGACGGCCATTCTTAGCCACCGCGGGAGCTGTCATTGATGTCAAGAGTGGACTACTTACTTTCAAAATTGGTGAAGAAGTGGTCGAGTTCCGATTCAACCCAACTTTGAAGTAATCAAGTCATGAGGAGGTCAAGATTCTATACACACGCTCCGACTACATTGAGTGCAACAACCCAACTGGACGATTTTTGACATGGGAACCTCTACCACAAGACTTGAGGGTCTCAGGACCGACCCTACTTGGGTCGTGCATGACCCCCCTAGATGGTGGCGAGGATTCTTTCCTTGTCATGGATGCACTCAAGGCGGAGCACGAGGATGAAATTAGCTTGCCCGAGCCTACTCTTGAGCTAAAGAAGCTCCCCGATTCTTTGAGGTACGCTTTTCTTGGTCCAAATTCTTCTCTCCCCGTCATTATTAATGCCAATTTGAGTGAGGATGAGGAGGGCAAATTGCTTGATGTGCTTAGGACCCATAGGAAAGCCATAGGATATTCTCTAGAGGAACTTAGTGGTATTTCACCATCATTATGCATGCATAGGATATATATGGAGGATGATTATAAACCCACTATTGAGCACCAACGTAGGTTAAACCCTAACATGAAAGAGGTAGTGAAGAAGGAAATACTTAGAATGTTAGATGCCGGTATCATCTTTCCTATCTCCGATAGTAAGTGGGTTAGCCCCATACATGTGGTTCCTAAGAAAGGGGGGATGACGGTTGTAGAGAATGAGAAGGGGGAGTTGATTCCAACTCGGACCACCACTAAGCGGAGGATGTGCATAGACTATAGGAAACTTAATAGTGCCACTAGGAAGGATCACTTTCCACTCCCCTTCATTGACCAAGTCTTAGAACGCTTAGCTCAACATGATTACTTTTGCTATTTGGATGGCTATAGTGGTTTTTGGCAGATTCCCATTCACCCCGATGATCAAGAGAAGACCACATTCACTTGTCCATATGGGACGTTTGCTTACAAGAGAATGCCGTTTGGGCTTTGCAACGCCCCGGCTACATTTCAAAGGTGCATGATGGCCATCTTCTCCGACATGATTGAGGAAATAGTGGAGGTGTTCATGGATGATTTCTCGTTTTATGGTTCCTCTTTCAGTTCATGTCTTGTTAACCTCTCTAGGGTCCTTAAAAGATGTGAGGAAACGAACCTTGTGCTTAATTGGGAGAAGTGTCATTTCATGGTCAGAGAAGGAATTGTCTTAGGTCATCTAGTGTCTAAGCGTGGGATTGAGGTGGACAAGGCAAAAATTGAGCTTACTGAGAAATTGCCCCCTCCATCCTCCGTGAAAGACGTTAGGAGTTTCTTGGGGCATGCGGGGTTTTATAGGCGCTTCATTCAAGACTTTTCTAAAATTGCTAAACCTTTGACTCACCTACTAGTGAAAGATGTAGAGTTTAGCATGTCTTTGGATTGTCTTGAAGCGTTTTACAGGCTGAGGAAAGCTCTTGTGACGGCCCCCATCATGCAATCACCGGATTGGACACTTCCCTTTGAGATCATGTGTGAGGCTAGTGACTATGCCATTGGTGCGGTCCTTGGGCAGCGGAAAGACAAGAAGCTTCATGCCATTTACTATGCAAGTAAGACTCTTGATGAAGCCCAAAGTAAGTACACTACCACCGAAAAAGAGTTTCTTGCCGTAGTATTTGCATTTGAAAAATTCCGCTCTTATCTAGTAGGTTCTAAGGTGATTGTTTATACTGACCATGCCGCGATTAGATTTCTAATGGCAAAGAAAGACGCCAGACCTAGGTTGCTTCGTTGGATGCTTTTGTTGTAGGAATTCGATCACGAAATCCGAGACAAAAAGGAGCGGAGAACTTAGTGGCGGATCACCTATCTAGACTACCCCTTGGTCACCTCATGGAGTCCGGCGGATCAATCCCCATCAATGATATACGCCCGGATGAGACCCTTATGCTCGGCAACAAAGATCACCATGAAGCCATTGGAGGAGAAGAAGCAGAGCTCTCGAGACCGACCTCATCAGGGTCGATCTCGACCCAAACAAAGGAAGCAGCTCTCAAGACCGACCCATCTGGGTCGTGCACGACCCTATCCTTGGGTCGAGCAAGTGAGTCCTCTTCTTTCTCTTCGGTTCTTTCAAGTTCTAATGTTCTTCCATCTTCATGTTCTTCTCGTCCCCCTTCTATTCTTGCTATACGTGGGTCGAAGACCCCTTGGTTTGCGGATTTTGCTAACTATGTTGTAGGAGGCATTATCCCGGATGGATTGACTTCACAAGCCAAAAAGAAGTTCCTCCACGACGTCAAGCGTTACTATTGGGATGATCCCTACTTGTTCAAACAAGGGAGTGATCACATCTTTCGACGTTGTGTGCCGGACGATGAGATAGAGGGAGTCATCCGACATTGTCACACCCTACCGACGGGTGGCCATGCTGTGGGATTCAAAACAACCGCAAAGATTCTCCAAAGCGGACTCTATTGGCCAACTCTCTTCAAAGATGTGCAAGCATACGTGACAACATGCGATGAGTGTCAACGGTCGGGGAACATCACATGGAGGAACGAGAACCCACTCACCGGTATCTTGGAGGTCGAGCTCTTTGATGTTTGGGGTATTGACTTCATGGGACCCTTCCCCTCTTCGGGTCCCTACAAGTACATACTCGTGGCGGTTGACTATGTTTCCAAGTGGGTCGAGGCCATAGCCACAAGGAGAAATGATGCACGAGTGGTGGCCAAGTTCATGAAGACCAACATCTTTCCCCGCTTTGGTGTCCCTCGAGTCCTCATTAGTGATGGAGGATCTCACTTCATTGAGCGGAGCTTTGAGGCGCTTTTGACCAAATATGGGGTGTCTCACAAGGTGGCCACACCTTATCATCCTCAAACTAGCGGTCAAGTGGAAGTTTTAAACCGGCAAATCAAGAGCATTCTAGAGAAGACGATGTCCCGCTCAATAAAAGATTGGTCTTCCAAGCTCGACGATGCTCTATGGGCATACCGCACCGCCTACAAAACACCACTCCGCACCACTCCTTTCAATCTAGTGTATGGCAAGTCATGTCACTTGCCCGTCGAGCTCGAACACAAGGCTTTATGGGCTCTCAAGAAGCTCAACATGGACCTCGATGCGGCCGGAGCAAAGCGTTTCATGGACTTGCAAGAACTAGAGGAATTGAGGCTCAAAGCATATGAGAACTCCAAAATCTACAAGGAGAGGACCAAGAAGTGGCATGATAGAAAGCTTGTGCCAAAGACCATCAAGGCCGGTGACCAAGTGCTCCTCTTCAACTCAAGGCTCCGACTCTTCCCCGGAAAGTTACGGACCCGATGGAGTGGACCATTCATGGTTCACCACGTTTACTTGCACGGGGCAGCCGACCTTATAGATGAGAATGGTGGTATTTTCAAAGTCAATGGGCATCGCTTGAAGAAGTACTACGCCAAAGTGGAACCCGATGAAGAGATCCGAGCCACATGGGCTCTCACCACTTCGGACTAAGCTAAGGTATCTCTCGTCAAGCTAATGACGTTAAACAAGCGCTTACGGGAGGCAACCCGGTTTCTAGATTAGTTTTTCCTTTTTATTTTATTTTTATTTTCTTTATTTTTGATTTTCCAATTTCTAGACTAAGTATTTGTTCCTTCTAACCTTCCTTAGATTAGAATAGGATATATTTTGTTTGGGATAGGATTTTTGTGGTGTTCTTGCAGGACTTTAAGTTGCAAAACACGAGCTCAAAAGACGGGACAAGACGACTTTACATGGGGTATGATATTGCGGATTTTTCCAACAATTACAGGAGGGTCGAGATCGACCCATTTGGGTTGTGCACGACCATGGGCGGAAATTCCGAAAATGCCCCCCTTCATGTAAGGTATGTCTTTTTCCCCAAAACTAATTCAAAAATACCTCTCCCTTCCCCCCATAGCAGCCCGACCCCCTTTCCATTGCCCCCTTGTCCGCTCGACCTCGCTCACCCACCTCTTCTACTCTCTCGCCGCCGGAAACCACCGCTCCACCGCCGCTCCTGTCGCCACCACCTCACAGCTGCACCAACACCACCCACCCCCCTGAATTTCCTACACAAAAACGCCCCAACACAGCCCCAGAAACGAGCCCAAAAAGCCCCTTCTAGATCTAGTCCAAGACCGACCCGATTTTCTACTTCTTTCACTCCTAACAAGGAATTTCGGTACTATGTCGGCTTCAAGTTCTAAACCCGCAAAGAGGGCAAGGAAGGGCGACAAACCCGTGCTTAATGATTACCAACTTGCTTCCAAGTACGCTAAACCATGCAATCACTGCCTCAATTTGAAACACAAGACAAGGTGGTATGATAAGGCGGATGGGCAACGGTTTCACATTCATGAGGACTTGAAGGAAGCTTTCTCTTACATAGGAGCCGCAAACTTGCTGAAATGGCACAATCATCATTACCCAATTCTCACTTGTGAGTTCATGACCACCTTCACCACTGACATCAAGAGCCCTCATACCGGTGGGAAGATGGAGTTTCAGTTGGGTAACAAGTGGTTCAAGCTCCGTTTAAGGGAGCGCAATGATGCATTCGGTTTCCCCAACCCGACAGAGGATGATCAGAGTTATGTCCCAGTCCTAGAAACATGGAGTTATTTATCCGGACAAATGGAGAGAAGTTTCCACAACTTGGCCAGCAAGAACATTGCCAATCCTCTTTTCCGGATCATCTTGCGTATTCTTGGGAGCACAATCTTCCCGAGAACTGAGCTATCTCGCCCAACAAAAAGGGAGGTTATTGTGTTAAGGACCATGCTATTTACCTCTCCCGCTCCGTTGAACCTTGGCTTCGAGTGGATGAGATGTGTAGAGGATTTCAAGGGACGTTCAGGCTCGATTTTCTTTGGAGGTATGATTGCCCGCCTTGCAAGTAGTCTTGGAGTGAATATGAAGGCGTATTCTAGGGAGAAGCCAATCTATGTGGATATTCCGTTCCTCATCAATGCTAAGTTGATTGAAAAGCTTCCCAACGACGAGAACAACTACTATTCTACTTTCAATGGGAAGACGGTGGCCCTTACTCGAGGGCGGGCTGATTTACTTCATTTGCCCAATTGGTACGCCGTGTGGTCCCCAAGCAGATTTCCATTACCGGATCGGCCTGAACACGAGGAGTCTTTGAGAGTTCGCCCGCGACGGTACCCAAGTCCCGAGCCGAGAGAAGACGATCCTCTCGGAAACGAGCTTCTAGCTCTACCACCTCCTCCATCAGCTCTCAGGACCGACCCTATGGGGGTCGAGAACGACCCATTTGGGTCGGTCCAGCACAGCATGCCCCCCTTTACCACCACCTCTAGGGCACACTTTGAGTCGGGGCTTCCTCGGGTGCCAATCCCGGGACTTCATATGCCGAGCCACCACCACAAGACGCACCTCCAACATATGATATGGCTTACTTGGCTAGAGAGATGGCCGCCATGAGAGTCACTCAAAGGGAAAATTATGAGGAGATCATGAGAGGCCAAGCGGCCCTTTTGGAGCATCAAAAGCAGACTCGGGAGTTGATGGCGCAACATCACCAAAGCTTCCAACAATTCCAAGGATATTATCATGCTCAACAAGAGGTGGACGACTACCGATGGGCTCACTTGGAGGAATACATGCGGTGGGACCAAAGGAACTACCCGGATAGAGATGCATGGACTCCCCCTCAGCATCCTCCCTTCCGTCGGCGTCAACCACCTCCATCTCCATGAGGAACTCCATCTCCAATCAAGCTTCAATAAGTCCTTTGTGAGTTTTCTTCTTCTTTTCTCTTTACTTTTTCATATGTTTTCATGAATGGGGACATTGCATGATTTAAGTATGGGGTGGGGAAGAAGAAATCTCACATGTTGTACATAATTGAGTCTTTGCTTGCTTTGTTTGTTTGTTTGGTAGTTTGCCTTGTTAAGAAAAATCTTGAAAAACCCAAAAAAATTGAGAAAATGTCAAAAATCCAAAAAAAATTGCAAAATGATGAAAAAAACCAAAAATAGTTGCTTCTTTGTTTGTTTTAGGATGAAAAACGCTCCATCTTAGATGTCCTATGATGAAAACTAATTTTCATGCTTATCATGCAGTTCCTTTGGCATAATTGGATAGTGTAGCCCAAGTTTATGAGAGGTTGCTCTTGATTGTGAAAATTGAATTGTGATGAAATTGAGCATATGTGTTTTGAGTAGAAGTAGTTGCAATCCAACAAATTTCTACCTAGTGAGGAATTTTTGCCTTATAGGGAGATCATCATTAATTCCCTCTTCTTTATATGTGTGATTGTGCTCTCTTTATGCATATGTCTCTTGTTGTTGATATGGTTATCTATTTCTTGAAGCCGATATGAGATTGTTCATGCATGTTAATTGTGATTAAGAACTTATATTTTTATCCCATGTTATTCCATGCCTACCTTGAATTATCTTTGTTGAGTGTTGGGAATAACAAGAAGGAAAAAAATGTTATAAGTGCAAAGCCAAGAATTCCTAGTATTTATAAGTTGTATTATGGGAGTTTGGGTTAGAAATTGAAGGGTGTGAGTTTCATTGAAGTGTTTGGTTATGAGTTTAAAAGAGAAGAAGTGAGTTGTTTTGGTTTGTAGTGTTGTATTAGGAGTTTGATTCCCGGATTTAGCACCACATGGCCAAAGAACTCCCTACCTATTGTTATTACCGAGCCCCATTACAACCCGGCCGAATGGAGTCTTCTATGAAGGTTTCATTGAGCCTAAGTTCTTATGATGATTGATGTGTTTTGACTTCTCTAGGTAGAGAGATTGGTAATATAAGTCTCAATGATAAAGTAGATGTTGCATAAAGATTGAGATGAGAGTTGATTTGATAACCTAAACACATGAGAGTTGAGCGAAACACATTTATATCCCTTGTGAGGTTGGATTGTGATTGCTTGTACTTGAGACTCATACATATGTGATGACGTTAAAATTACTTATCTTCTTTTTCACTTGTGTTTAAAATGTTTTGATAAGGGCTATGCTTGAAGATTGTGTTATTGGTCTTGATTTGGATGATTATTGCTTGAGGACAAGCAAGTCTAAGTATGGGGTGTTTTGATGTCCGCTTTTTAGGTAGTATTTTTAGAGTCTAGATAGGTTAGATTTAGTGGTATTTCGCGCTTGAGTCTTGTGTTTTTGAGTCTTTTTTCATAAGTTTTCGTATTTCCTTGAGATTCGGAAACTACGCGGTTTTGTGTCATTTTGTAGGTGTTTTGAAGCTTAAAGAAGAGTTTGGAGCAATGCCAAGGAAGCAAGGACAAACTAGGAGGAAGACTTGAAGTGGAAGAGTTAAGGAGAAGAGCCAAGAGAAGCTAAATCAAGAGGAGAAGTGAAGAAACCGACACCGGGATCGAGCTAGGAAGGGTGAGCACGAGCTAAGTGAAGAAGATAGAAGAAATTGAAGAGAGTGCTCTCAGGACCGACCCTGAGGGGGTCGAGAACAACCCATTTGGGTCGATCCTGGGCAACCGACCTCCTTTATTCCGGAAATATTGTGGGAGTTTCCTAATTTGTATTTAAGGAAGGTTGTTTCTTTGTGTTTCCTAGTTAGATTAGGACTCCTTTTCTTCGATAAAAGGGGTTGAACCTTTAGTTTTATTTATGATCAAGACTTCGAAAGCTAGGAAGAAGACTTGGAGAACAAGTTTGAGAATTTTGTAAGATTTGTCCTTTGTTTAATTTGAATTTTAGTTTGGTTTTTGATGATGTCTTCTTCTTCTTCCTTGTCTCTCTTTGCTATGTGTGAGTAGTCCTCTTAGATTCTAGGGTTGGGTGAAAACCCAACACAATCATGCATGCTTAAAATTTGAATTCATGACTTGAATGCTTAAGGATCATATCTAATCTATCTTGTGCTTAATCCTTGATGAAAGTTGAGGCATGTCTTGTAATTAACTATAGCGAAAGTGAAAAGTTAGTTGCTTGATTAGATCTAATTGGATTATTTGCGAAAGTTGATATTCCTAGGTTGAAGGATAGATAGAAAGTTGTTTGATTTGCGAAAGTTGATTGAATGGCTTGAATTGTTTACAAAAGTTAACTTTTCTATGATCTAGATTGCATGATAGTTGTGAATTCTTGTCGAAAGCATGTATGGTTGTTGTTGTGGTAGCCCTAACCTTGGAATTTGCTTTTTAATTGATTGAAATTTGTGTCTTTTCCTTAATCTCGACCCCCTAAGTCGTGCTCGAGCCGTTGCTAGTGTTTTGTGTGCATTCGTGAATGTTTTGCTCTCAGGACCGACCCCCTAAGGGTCGAGATCGACCCTCCTCAGGTCGATCCTGAGTTGATCTGCTCTTGTTTTTTTTGCTCTTTCGTAGTTTTCGATTATTCTTAGCACTATTCTCGCTCCCGTGGACGATCCTGACATCGCTATACTCAACGGGGTCTTGAATACAAATTTATTTGTTAAAGAAACCCTTCAATATTCAAGCCCATTTTCCCTTCCTCTTTCTATATGTGCTCGAGTGCCTCCTCTTCTTGATCTTTTGGATCGGACCTCCCTACGACGTTGGGGCAGCTTGTTGGAGGTACTCGTACACAACTTGCATTTGGTTCAAAGAACTCTCTAGCTCATCATCTATGTTTGGAATACTTTGACAGGAGCTTGAAGAGTGTGTTGAATTTGAAGAATCATCAGATATTTTGAGGAGATTTTGTAAGTGGAGATATGAGGAGTTATGTTTTATAATTGGTAGACTATGGTTTATGTAACAATTATTCATATTTCGAATTTTGAATGTTGAATGTGCCATAACCACATAACATCTGCACATTGGCAGAATCACACAGTTTCTACACATTAAGAATCACACATTTCATGCACATGGGCAGAACACACATTTTCTACAAGTCGCAGAACCACCCAAATGAATTATTACTTTATAGTTATTGAAATTAACAATCAGAGACTTGTCACTGTCAAACACATAGACTTGTCATTTTTCACCTTTTCCTATTTAACAAAGTGATTTGATAATTGAAGGCATTTGTTATATATCAAACAACTTCTACTAATCAATAAGGATTACTTCAAACAAGAGTGACATAAAACTTCAATTATATTATAAGATTACATACGAAAAAATACAACAACCACACACTAGGGTCAAGCAACATAAAAATCAAAATAGTATGACAAACACACACTCCTGCAAGCAACATATAAATCAGACAATACAACAAGCACACACTGAAATAAGCAAGCAACATAGATATTGAATAATACAACAAGCAAACTAGGAAAGCCTACACTAGAGACCATTGAAATTTAGACCCTTCAATTGGATATGACAAGATCATCCATCAACCGCTTCTTCACGATTTCAATTCAAGGAGGGAGTGTTGAAACAGATTCCATCTTGATTATTTCCATCAATCGGTTCCAATTTTTCTCCCTAACCTCCTCTTCTCTTGCTTTCTGATCATGTCAATCTCTTTCTCCTTAATTCGACGCTCCTCCATCTTCAATGATTCCATGTGGCTAGTATGTTGATGAAGGTTCTCCTATATCGTCATCACTTTCTCATCAAACTCGTCAAGTGGGTAAGAGATCTTCTTTTTCAATCTTGCCGCCTTTGCAACATTTATCCCCGACGGACGTTTGATTGGTAAAGCATTCCAAGCTCTCACCCAGGTGTCTGGATCAGGATTACTAGAATCATCTTCATCATTGCCCCTTTAACCATTTTAGCCACTACTTTCTGACTTTAAGTTCTTTCGATTCATCTGTATCATATACTCATCATTCCACCTTGGTTCTTGTGCATGATCTTCCATGCTTCCTCATCATCAAAACTTTTGTCCTTTGGATGATTATTGCGATAATCATTATTTGCTCTCTCGAACACATCCTTATCAAATTCACCGCTAGCCATTTTGTAGAAGCGAACAAACATATTCACTGATCTATTAATTCTTCCCCACTTTGTCTTCAACATGGGTGTGTCTTTGTAAGGTTGACTGCTACTTTTGTGAGTAGAGTAGAACTCCTCAACTCGGTTCCAAAACCTTTCACCCTTTTGGTCGTTGTCGGTGATAGAGTCGTTGCTAATGTTGACCTAAGAGTGAATGAGAAGCTTAACGTCTATTTTATCCCAAGGATGTTTTTCCATGGGATCTCTTTGTTCGGCACCAGTAACCCCATCAGGTCCACGAGATCGACCACCATGAGAGCCATCACCATGGGAGCCGAGATCACTAACACCCTCTGGTTGAATGTTATATGCTGGCATGGACGATAGATCTACACTTCCATCTGAGCTAATGGTCGTTGATGATGGTTGAGTATGAACGGAGTTGGATGAGGAAGGCATACCAAATTGTGAATTCAGATGATGAACAAAGTTTGGTGGTAAAGGCATAGCAAATTGTGCATTTGGATTAGCAGCAAAGTTGTAACACCCCAAAAATATGGGACTATTACCGCCAGTAGTCTCGGGTTTGACCAACCCATGACTACTTAGGCTCTAATCAAGTGTAATCCAACTTAACGGAAACGCATATTACAACATCATGTAGTAATAAGATTATCATTACATATATTAACATCCGAAGGTAGAAAGCGGTTCATTACAACACATACGACAACTCGTGGAAAACTAAAGATACTGCCCTCGTTACATAGTACGACTACTAAAGGATAAGAGTAGAGAAAATCTATCATAGGAGTCTAATAATACGAAAGATCGCCAAAAGTACTGCAGTGCTGACGCTCGGGATCTTCAAGATGGATCATTCATCGCGGATGACTATCCCTGTAGGACCTGATGTGTCGTATAGGAGACGGTGCACACCAGCCGGCCATGCAATTGAATAAAGTGGTCGGGTTAGTCTAACAAAGACTAAGCAAATGGGGGAAGCAATTGGTTCAAATGGTAGAAACTGAACAATATCGGCATCGTACATCGTATAAAAACCGAACGATGACTGGATAGTCAGTGACTCATCATAAGGAAGATTAAGAAACGTGGAATGCATGTTTTGTGGGATAAGCCCTCACTATTAGTGTCTAGCATCATATGTGGTTCTTATCAAGAGGGATATGAGAACGGTGTTGGGAACTATTTATAACACACTCAGGATTAAGAAATTCTCCGTGGACTAATTCTAACTCAGCAGGAACGACTATTCGTCCTGACATCTTAGTTTTGGTGCCTATTGCACTTATCTTATAAGGTTGCTAAAGTTGCACACAGGTTCGTAGCTTTTAAGGTGCCGAGTACGACCAAGATCAGAGGGAAAAATAGCGACTCCATGATCGAATCCCAAGCGTAAGAAGAACGCAAGGTTCAACAAGTGCAAAGCACGATTGCTCACTCCAAGCCGGGAGGAGAGTAGAGTCATGACCCTAAATACTAGAACTCCAATTTTAATATGCCCTAGTATATATCTTTTAGAGAGACGGTATATCAAGCCGATAGCTTCCGTCCCTAACGCTATCCTAGCACATGCAAAACCTCCATCGAGGTTCATCCAGTATACAAATCACAAAATTTCGGACCAGTATACAAGCGCATGCCACTAGTAGAAATGAAACTACGACAATAATAATAACAGTAGCTACAATAGGTGTAACGTATATAACAACATGGTCATTAATACTAACAACCTATAATCATTCTTATATCATACTATAGCATGCATATCAGTTCCCAACGAAATTACGAAATATAAGATGGATACAGATCTCATTTAATATACAAAGTGCACAGGAACCATCTACTTGCCTTATCTTAGCGAGAGTAGAAGTTTCAGCTAAGACTATCACTGAGGGGCCTGACTATTTGGACCTGAACAGACTTCTGTGTCCAACGACAGATGGAGTACCGGAAACTAGAGAGTAAACCAATAAGCTTTAACGTTTTTCAACTACGAATGTAATTATGGGATTTCCGACTCGAAACCGAGGAAATATACGGTCTTTGAAAATCGTATGATTTATACTAAAATTACTTGTTTTTCAGAAAACTAAAAGTGTTATACTCACACTTTTCGGGAAGATAGTTTCAAGCCTAAAGTAGATTACCCAAAATTATTTCCGATTTGATCGCTATTTTAGTTATATTATAAGTTATTCCACCACCTAATTGACTAGTTAACTTACTTCAATTGTTCATACATGCATAAAGGTATATAAATAGAGTGATCTTCTTTTCTTTGTTTTATTATTAAACTTTTGTTTATTTCCACCAAATTTTGGTTACATCCAAACGTTTTTATCCAAATCAGAACTTGTCATTACCACATTTAGACCCAAGGGAAAAGATTTAGTCTAGATGGTTAGCCACAGAAATTAGAAAAGGAAGTAATTAACACACCACTCATACTATTTACAACCCATCCAAATTAGAAAAATTAAAAAAATGGAAGCAAAAAGGTAAAAGAGAGAGGATGATGGGACTTGACATGCATGTAAGTCTAGTAGGCTAGCTATCACTAGTACCACATTTTGCTATATCTCACACGCCAAGACACAACACTATTCCCCCATTATATAATTTTAAATGCAATTAAGACTTAATTAATTAGTACTAAGAGTGTAGATTGTTAATTATCTCACGTTTTGTCATCTATCTCAAATAGTGGTTGCATGCATGAGGTAAATTACCCAAAAAAAAAAAAACACATACGGCCTCGAAGCCTAAATCAAATTAGCACTAAAATCCCAAATTTTTAAGTTTAAAAACCCAGAAAATTCAACATGCAATTTGTTAAATATTGTTGGATCATAAGTCTGTTAGAATGGGCGTCCTTAACTGGGTTAAGGGCGTCCTTAAGTGCAGCGGAAAATAGACTTAACAGGAAAACGGAAAGCGATAATGGACACGAGTATTTTTAGAGGAACCCCACTAAGACCAACTAGTCTTATGGGTAAACCTCTACCTCCGTTGGAGGATTTTCAATAGCCGTCCCTTATCTTATTAAGAGCGAGTCCTTACAACTTAGGCGAGTCGTTACACTTCTCTGAGCTAAGCGTCCGTCCTTAGTCTCACTAGTAACACTCCTTTCCACCTAACAAGTAACCTAACTCTCTTAGCTTATAAGGAAGCTATTACTCACGTCTCTCACGGTCCGTTGTGAGAGACAAACAACAACTCTAACTATTTTGTGGTTTATTTTGGATTTGATGTGGTTGGAATTTCTTTCTCTTGCTTCAAGCTCACTTGGTCTCCTTGTTCTTCGTTCTTGAACTTGAATGCTTCGGGAGAGCTTGAGAGAAAGTCTTCAAAGTCCACACCGCTATGCATACCCCTTGGAGGATATTTATAGCGGAAGTGGTTCTTGTCCTCTAGCGTCCTCTGAGACTTGGCAGGATCCTTGATCTTCCATCAACGGTGCGATGAGCATCTTGAGGAAGTCAACTTTGTTGACGCTTGGAAAGCCTCCGCGTGGATAGGGGACCATTGCTGGGAAAGCGACATCTTTGGAATTGTCTACACGTGCCCAGACAAGGGAAGCTTCCTTCTGAGAACTACGGCCGAGTATGATGTAATCATGTTGGGGCAGCCTTGGTTTGAATTTGAACTTCGTCCGTATTTTGGCGCGCGTCCCTTCTTGATGAGGACTGCGTCCTATCTGCGCAAGGACTTTGCCAATTACGTTCAGCTTTGGAAGTTCTGATGGAGTGCGTCCTTACAGAGTAAGGGACTCTAGTTCACTTGTTGTCGTTTTCGCTCATGTGCGTCCTTTGGACTTACCTGAGATCAACACTTGGACAACTTATCAAATACTTTTGAGTTTGTCATTATTAAAACTAGGGACGATCATTATTGGTTAGATATTAATGACTGACGTCCTTAATATCGTCCCAACAAATATGATCAACTAGATCTTGGTATGGCACCCAAAAGAAGAACAAATTAGCCATGGATCCGGATCTCTCGCATGCCCCGGCCATCGGGTTCGCTTGTGCCGAGAGGTATGCGTTGATCCTTCACCGGACCGAAAGAGAACCAATTAGACAAAATTAACATGCATGCACTTTAATGGACTTTAAACCCATGTTCTTGGCCGAATCGAAACGATCCAACAGATCGGGTCTCGTCTAGATCTGCGGGTTCTTCATTGAGTCTATGTGTTTACAAGAAAATAACCATGCATGATTAATTAGAAATTGAAATCAAAGTAGTGTTCTAAGATTATAACCTCGAGTTGTTCTTATCAAAATAAAACGGGAGGGAGAAATTCAACCATCTACTACTTGGAGGAGGACGTGGCCATCTCTTTAAAAACTTTGCTTTTGAGGGAGGAAAAGTTGAACAAAAGAAAGAAGGCTATTTGTATTGAGAGAGTTCATGGCATCAGGAAAGAAATAAAAGGTAGAGGAAGAAAAAATTTGACAGTGTAGCTATCTAGGATTCTAGGCACATGCATTGGGGAAGGTAGTGGGAGTTTTCTTTAATTGGGGTAAATTCATCTCAACACTTCCCATGAGACTAATGAGTTGGCATAAAAGAAGAAGTGGGATGTTGACATCTTGTAGGTAAAAGGAGGAGACAAAGAAAGTAATTAAGGTCAAATGTAATTAATGGCATTTCATGCGTGGATGGTGAGCAAATAAGTTAGCTTAGCCCATTGCCACATGAAAAGGGGTTTTTCTTTCTTTCTTTCTTGTCTTGTATTGTTTTTATATATTAAAAATAGCTTCATTTAATAGATGTACCATTAATTAATTAATAATATCAAAGAGACCAAATGGTGCGACCATAATTTCATAATATTTGGTTTGAAAATCCCGATTATTACATTAGGACCCCCTTAAAATAGTTTCGTCCCTGAAACTAGAGGCTCACAACTAAAATGAGGGGGTTTACAAAACGTTATTGGTTTATTTAGGGTACTCTCTGAGTACCCCCTTAAAGGAAAATCCCTAAGATTGGAACCACTCGGGAAAACACTTCCGCATCTCTTGTTCGGTCTCCCATGTTTCCCAGCTGACTGCTTCACGGCCGTCCTTTGACCATAAGACTCTTACTAGAGACACTTCTTTTCGACACAACTGCTTGCGGCGATGATCCAAGATTCCGATTGGCCGCTCTTCATAGGTGGCATCCGGCTGAATTTCGATGTCATCATAGTCGAGAACGTGCAACTCATCTGGCACGTATTTCCTCAAAAGTGAGACATGGAACACATTATGCACTGGATGGGCTGAAGGAGGTAGGGCAAGGCGATTGGCAACCTTGCCAACTTTTTCCAAGATCTCAAAGGGCCCGATGTATCTTGGGTTGAGTTTACCTTGCTTCCCAAATCTAAATATTCCCTTAGATGGCGATACTCGAACAAAAACCTTCTCGCCAACTTGAAACACTAGCTCTCTTCTTTTTAGATCAGAGTAGGACATTTGTGGACTCTGAGCTGTCAACATTCTTTGCCTAATCATCTCTATTTCTTTTGTTGTCTGCTCTAACAATTCCGGTCCAAGCAAAATCTTGCCAGCACCTTCATCCCAACAAAGCGGAGAACGACACTTGCGCCCGTACAATGCTTCGAATGGGGGCCTTGATAGTCGAATGCCAACTATTGTTGTATGTGAACTCTATTAGACTCATGCTGGTATCCCAACTCTAAGCGTTCTAAAGGCGCAAGTGTCGTTATCCGCTTTGTTGGGATGAAGGTGCTGACAAGATTTTGCTTGGACCGGAATTGTTAGAGCAGACAACAAAAGAAATATAGATGATTAAGCAAAGAATGTTGACAGCCCACAGTCGACAAAAGTCCTACTCTGATCTAAAAAGAAGAGAGCTTGAGTTTCAAGTTGGCGAGAAGGTTTTTGTTTGAGTATCGCCATTTAAGGGAATATTTAGATTTGGCAAGCGAGGTAAACTCAACCCAAGATACGTCGGACCCTTTGAGATCTTGGAAAAAGTTGGCAAGGTTGCCAATCGCCTTGCCCTACCTCCTTCAGCCCATCCAGTGCATAATGTGTTCCATGTCTCACTTTTGAGGAAATACGTGCCAGATGAGTTGCACTTTCTCGACTATGATGACATCGAAATTCAGCCGGATGCCACCTACGAAGAGCAGCCAATCCGAATCTTAGATCATCGCCGCAAGCAGTTGCGTCGAAAAGAAGTGTCTCTAGAAAGAGTCTTATGGTCAAAGGACGGCCGTGAAGCAGTCAGCTGGGAAACATGGGAGACCGAACAAGAGATGCGGAAGTGTTTTCCCGAGTGGTTCCAATCTTAGGGATTTTCCTTTAAGGGGGTACTCAGAGAGTACCCTAAATAAACCAATAACGTTTTGTAAACCCCCTCATTTTAGTTGTGAACCTCTAGTTTCAAGGACGAAACTATTTTAAGGGGGTACTAATGTAATAATCGGGATTTTCGAACCAAATATTATGAAATTATGGTTGCACCATTTGGTCTCTTTGATATTATTAATTAATTAATGGTACATCTATTAAATAAAGCCATTTTTAATATATAAAAACAATACAAGACAAGAAAGAAAGAAAGAAAAACCTCTTTTCATGTGGCAATAGGCTAAGCTAACTTATCTGCTCACCATCCACGCATGAAATGCCATTAATTACATTTGACCTTAATTACTTTCTTTGTCTCCTCCTTTTACCTACAAGATGTCAACATCCCACTTCTTTTTTTATGCCAACTCATTAGTCTCATGGGAAGTGTTGAGATGAATTTACCCCAATTAAAGAAAACTCCAACTACCTTCCCCAATGCATGTGCCTAGAATCCTAGATAGCTACACTGTCAAATTTTTTCTTCCTCTACCTTTTATCTCTTTCCTGATGCCATGAACTCTCTCAATACAAATAGCCTTCTTTCTTTTGTTCAACTTTTCCTCCCCCAAAAGCAAAGTTCCAAAGAGATGGCCACGTCCTCCTCCAAGCAGAAGATGGTTGAATTTCTCCCTCCCGTTTTTTTTGATAAGAACAACTCGAGGTTATAATCTTAGAACACTACTTTGATTTCAATTTCTAATTAATCATGCATGGTTATTTTCTTGTAAACACATAGACTCGATGAAGAACCCGCGGATCTAGACGAGACCCGATCCGTTGGATCGTTTCGATTCGGCCAAGAACATGGGTTTAGAGTCCATTAAAGTGCATGCATGTTAATTTTGTCTAATTGGTTCTCTTTCGGTCCGGTGAAGGATCAACGCATACCTCTCGGCACAAGCGAACCCGATGGCCGGGGAATGCGAGAGATCCGGATCCATGGCTAATTTGTTCTTCTTTTGGGTGCCATACCAAGATCTAGTTGATCATATTTAACAAATTGCATGTTGAATCTTCTGGGTTTTTAAACTTAAAAATTTGGGATTTTAGTGCTAATTTGATTTAGGCTTCGAGGCCGTCTGTGTTTTTTTTTTTTGGGGTAATTTACCTCATGCATGCAACCACTATTTGAGATAGATGACAAAACGTGAGATAATTAACGATCTACACTATTAGCACTAATTAATTAAGTCTTAATTGCATTTAAAATTATAAAATGGGGGAATAGTGTTGTGTCTTGGCGTGTGAGATATAGCAAAATGTGGTGCTAGTGATAGCTAGCCTACTAGACTTACATGCATGTCAAGTCCCATCATCCTCTCTCTTTTGCCTTTTTGCTTCCATTTTTTTTATTTTTCTAATTTGGATGGGTTGTAAATAGTATGAGTGGTGTGTTAATTACTTCCTTTTCTAATTTTTGTGGCTAACCATCTAGACTTAATCTTTTCCCTTGGGTCCAAATGTGTTAATGACAAGTTCTGATTTGGATAAAAACGTTTGGATGTAACCAAAATTTAGTGGAAATAAACAAAAGTTTAATAATAAAACAAAGAAAAGAAGATCACTCTATTTATATACCTTTATGCATGTATGAACAATTGAAGTAAGTTAACTAGTGAATTAGGTGGTGGAATAACTTATAATATAACTAAAATAGCGATCAAATCGGAAATAATTTTGGGTAATCTATTTTAGGCTTGAAACTATCTTCCCGAAAAGTGTGAGTATAACACTTTTAGTTTTCTGAAAAACAAGTAATTTTAATATAAATCATACGATTTTCAAAGACCGTATATTTCCTCGGTTTCGAGTCGGAAATCCCATAATTACATTCGTAGTTGAAAAACGTTAAAGCTTATTGGTTTAATCTCTAGTTTCCGGTAATCCATTTGTCGTTGGACACAGAAGTCCGTTCATGTCCAAATAGTCAGGCCCCTCAGTGATAGTCTTAGCTGAAACTTCTACTCTCGCTAAGATAAGGCGAGTTGATGGTTCTTGTGCACTTTGTATATTAAATGAGATATGTATCCATCTTATATTTCGTAATTTCGTTGGGAACTGATATGCATGCTATAGTATGATATAAGAATGATTATAGGTTGTAACTATTAATCACCATGTTGTTATATACGTTACACCTGTTGTAGCTACTGTTATTATTATTGTCGTAGTTTCATTTCTACTAGTGGCATGCGCTTGTATACTGGTCCGAAATTGTGTGATCTGTATACTGGATGAACCTCGATGGAGGTGTTGCATGTGCTAGGATAGCGTTAGGGACGGAAGCTATCGGCTTGATATACCGTCTCTCTAAAAGATATATACTAGGGCATAATAAAATTGGAGCTCTAGTATTTAGGGTCATGACTCTGCTCTCCTCCCGGCTTGGAGTGAGCAATCGTGCTTTGCACTTGTTGAACCTTGTGTTCTTCTTACGCTTGGGATTCGATCATGGAGTCGTTATTTTTCCCTCTGATCTTGGTCGTACTCGGCACCTTAAAAGCTACGAACCTGTGTGCAACTTTAGCAACCTTATAAGATAAGTGCAATAGGCACCGTAATTAAGATGTCAGGACGAATAGTCGTTCTTGCTGCGTTAGAATTAGTCCGAGGAGAATTTCTTAATCCTGAGTGTGTTATAAATAGTTCCCAACACCGTTCTCATATCCCTCTTGATAAGAACCACATATGGTGCTAGACACTAATAGTGAGGGCTTATCCCACAAAACATGCATTCCACGTTTCTTAATCTTGCTTATGACGAGTCACTGACTATCCAGTCATCCTTTGGTTTTTATACGATGTACGATGCCGATATTGTTCAATTTCTATCATTTGAACCAATTTCTTACCCCATTTGCTTAGTCTTTCGTTAGACTAACCCGACCACCTTATTCAATTGCATGGCTGGCTGGTGTGCACCGTCTTCTATACGACGCATCAGGTCCTACAGGGATAGTCATCCGCGATGAATGATCCAGCTTGAAGAACCAATGCGTCAGCACTGCAGTGCTTTTGGCTATCTTATGTATTATTAGACTCCTAGGATAGGTTTTCTCTACTCTTATTCTTTAGCAGTTGTACTATATATCTAGGGCAGTATCTTTAGTTTTCCGCGAATTGTCGTATGTGTTGTAATGAACTGCTTTCTACCTTCGGATGTTAATATATGTAATGATAACCTTATTACTACATGATGTTGTAATATGCGTTTCCGTTAAGTTGGATTACACGTGATTAGAGCCTGAGTAGTCACGGGTTGGTCAAACCCAAGACTACCGGCGGTAATACTCCCGTATTTTGGGGGCGTTACAGAAGTGGTATCAGAGCAGATAAGTTAGCTTAGCCTATTGCCACATGAAAAAGGGTTTTTCTTTCTTTCTTTCTTGTTTTGTTTTGTTTTTATATATTAAAAAAAGAGCTTTATTTAATAGATGTACCATTAATTAATTGATAATATCAAAGAGACCAAATGGTGCGACCATTATTTCATAATATTTGGTTCGAAAATCCCGATTATTACAAAAGTTTTGTGGGAACGGCATATAAAATTGCGCATTTGGAATACCATAAGATTGTGAAAGGAATTGTGCATAGTTGTTGAAAACTTTCTGGAAGTTAAATTGGAAGGATTTTATGACCAATTTTTGGAGGCATTTTGTGAAGGAATTATATTGAAGAGGTTCTTTGGAAGATAAGATGGAGGGAGATGGTGTGAGATGGAAGAATAGTCACCCACCACATGATATATATATGTTACAAGCATTAGGGTTTTTTGGCCCAAAACCACAATTTCAACTTCGAGATAGAACCAAGAAAATAATGGATTCAAACCCTAAACGATGTCGGTCGGTTTCAAAATTTGAAGAAAATATTAATTCAAAAAATATAAAAATCTACTTTAAGCCTTTAAGCGACTTTAAATGCTCGAAAAACACCTTTGGTCACGGCATAGCGGTGAGTTTTACTCGTGAGCGAATTCCGTACCCAAAAAGGTATAATAATAGTCATTTCGACTTAAAATGCCCGTTTTCCGTAAGGTGCAACCTGATTTCTACAACAGATGTCGAATACATTAGGCCTTTTTTTTATCAGAGGAATACATTAGGCCTTGTTTGGCAACACTTAGATGATGAGTAATAATATGTTATTTTGTATGGAATTTGCTACAGGTCTCGCAATATAACCGAGGCAGTGGTCTCGCTCGTATGTGGCAGTGGGTTCTTTGTCACCTTTGTTTCCCCATTAAAATACCCTTTATTTTTTTTGATACTCTCGAAGGGCAGAATTCTATATGGTTTCAGATTTCACCCAATCATTCAATTAATTTTTTAGCATTGATATTCACTTCACGTTTCAATCTTAAAAATTGAAGTTCACGAGTTTTTGCAGTTGTGCATCCAGAAACCCAGCAATTTCAAGACAACAACAGGCCACAACCGCTAGCATACAATAAGATAGACATGTCTTTTTGAGTGCCCCACAATTAATGGGTGTGAAAGAGCGTCTGGGATAGAGATTCACAAAAGGCGGCATTGCAGCTGGACTCCGGGGATAAATGGCGGAACCCACTGAGAGGAGGAGCGTTGATCAGAAGAGCTCGCCACCAGCAAGTGCCACCACAGCACGACCATTTCGACACGCAAGCCTGGCTCGGACTGGTTTTAGTTTATGGGGCGACAACTTCACTTTGCAATTCTGCTAATCGTGAATACAACCCCTTTTTCTCGACAAGTTCTTTGTGGTTGCCCATCTGCAAAGCGATCAGAAGATTAACTAGAGACAGTGAGTAATGAACAGTTGAACACTGATGCCTAATAAATTAGGCCATATGCATGTCTATTTTCTATGTTGCTATGTGGAGTAAGATCTATAACCTACAGGTTTACGTTTGTGGTGATAACATAGAGTGTGCATGCATTTTGTTCTAATGAAACAAGCCTTTGGGTTGAATTATGTGTAGACTGTATTAGCACCTTCTAAAACAAATGAAAACAGAAATGATCCAATCTAACACATTGCCGGAAGAAAAACCCTTACCTCAACAATCTTGCCACCATCCATCACTAAAATTCTGTCTGCAACCCTGACAGTGGATAACCTACAAAGTTGCAAGGTAAAGATGTAAATACTAAGCACTAGAACAAAGGCTTGAGAGCAGAAGACATGGAACAGAGAATTACCTATGTGCAATGACAATGTTGGTTCGTCTTGAACTAGAGTCTGACTTCAGTGCTCCAAGAACACCCTATGATGCAAGAAGTCAAATTACACTAGCTGATGTTTCAAATACTATATCTTGAGCATATAATGTTCATTCTTGGTGGGTCATATTTTCTAAAATTTTCAAGCCAGCAGAATGGGTTAGGCCACATTTTGAAGGTCTATTGTTTATATTACTTTAACACAGGACATGGAGCATCACTAAGCAAGCAGAGTTAGACACGTTGGAAAATCAGTGAATTGACTGATAAAATAATTACCGTGATGTAGTGTTCACTTTCCACATCAAGAGCACTTGTGGGTTCATCAAGAATCAAAATCTTGGGGCGTCTAAGAATTGCTCGAGCAATGGCTATTCTCTGCTTTTGTCCTCCACTGAGTAGATTATCATTCACCAGCGTGTCATAGCCATTGGGAAGTGATGAAATGAAATCATGTGCATCGGCAAGTTTTGCAGCCGATACCATGTTATCATGTCCAACGTGTGTGTTACAGCCATAAGATATGTTTGATTTCACGTCCATATGCATCAGCTCAGGTTCCTATCAAAGTAGAAGTAAGGAAGTCCAGACTAAGTTGGTTACAAAAATGGGTTAAACTACAGACTAAGTAGCTAACCTGTCCAACATACCCCATTCGGTCTCTCAGCCATCTAACATCCAACTTCACTATAGGCACTCCATCAATTAAGATCTGTAGCATATATAACATAACAACTCATAATTGAACTTTTTTTTGAAAAGCACAACTGATATCTAAGAGCGCAAGCTATAATTCAGTTTTTATTGCAAATAAGCATAATGAATAATATAAAAGTCAATGCTCAGCCACTATTTTCTTTCACATTGTGTCTTGAATTATTAAGCTCCCCAGTAATACACTTTTATAAAATGTATTAAGATTCTTGTAGCACACAACGTAAAAATATTTTGAAGCTGAAACCACACTCACTCAGGCTTCCACTGACACATACAACACGAGGGAAATTCTGCTTTGTGCCTCTCGAGTCTCGACTTCTACCTATCTTGTAATTTTGCAATTCCTTTTATATGGCTATGGATGCTAATACTAAGTATGGGATATACAGTCGTGTAAGGAAGATTATCTAACAAAAATCTTCAAAATAAGAAACCACGTAAAGTAAAAGTTCAGGGTATCATTTTATGGCAATTGGCAACAAGCAGCATCAATTTAAGTTGAGGTATATGCAAAGATTACTTAATCAAAGTTCATTTAGCAATCGAATATGCCATTGCTAGGGTTGACATGTCATAGCTTAAGATTGAAACTATGAGTTGGTCTATTTGTGCAAAAAGTATGTTGACCGTGGTCAAAATTCCTCAAAAGTCAGTAACAAGTGAAATAACTCAAAATATTATACAGTACTATGACAAGGAAGTGTTAACTTTTGTCATAGAGGCCGCCATGGTCAAAACTTCTTAAAAGTAGAATACCACGCAAAATAACTCAAAGATATTTTAAAAAAAACAAAAGAGAAGGACCTATTATTGAAAGAAACAGCTCTTAAAATATTGTGACAGAAAGTGTGAATCAAGTCTATGACAAAAGGTTTTAATATAGTGGAGAAATATTTCATAAAGAGTGACAATCAAAGACATATGAGGCAGCTATTTATGTTAAGAAAACAAAGAAGTCGATTCCATAAAAGCAAGAGAAATGCAACTCACCACACCATCTGTTGGTTCATATAGACGAAGCAACAGCTTGATTAATGAGCTCTTTCCCGAACCACTAAGACCAACCTGAGAAAATCAGCTACAGAATTACTAATTATAACAGTAATAATAAGCACATAACCTGCAGATGAGTAGAAGCATATATAACTTACCATGGCAACCACTTCATTAGCCTGTATGGTGACATTAACGTGCTCTAAAACTGGGATCTGTACAAAAATCACAAAAAAGTATGAAGAAATTTTCCTGCTTTCTTTCCCATATTCAAAACAAACATGATTTTTCCAGTCTTGGGCAGTAGATTACAACAGAATACAAAACAAAAATATAAGTAAGGAAATGGTTCAGATGTGACTTCTTTCTTTCACAAGGAATTAGTTCAGATTTTCAACGTAACAACATAAACAACTGTCAAGACCTAAAGACATCTTTATAGTTAAGGAAAATGGTAAGTCTGCAAGATTCTGACACTATATTCAACTCATGAAAAATTCAACAAAAAAGCAGACAAATTTCCAAACAGCCTATTGGTACTGTACAGTTGATCATCCACCATGAAGTTAAGGCACAATTTGTAGGTTTACACCATTATATTTCAGTGCACAGAGCATAATAAGAAATGAAGCTTATAAAAGAGCATCACTAAATTTCGCTTCAGAAATGTGCATTTACTAAAATTCTTCAATTATCACCTGTGTCCTTGTCGGATAGCAAAATGAAACATCTACAAGCTCAATATGTCCATGTAGCTTCTGAAGCTTCACTCCTGAATTCCAACGAATTATAAGTATTATATAATCATCATGTAGAGATTGATGAAACAAGCAGATAATAAAATTATGTGCAGAGATAATCTGACTAAACTTTTTTGTATGGTGCAAGAACCAGATATATTGTATCTCTTTTAGAAAAACTGAACACATTTTCATAATCCAAGGCGCATTTAGCCTTATAGTAATATGCTGCTCACCTTTCACTGAGAACTGATTGCTGGGCGAAAGATCCATCATTTGGAATATAGTTTCACTAGCACCAATTGATTGATATAATGAGGCAGCATTGTCCACAAGGCGCCAAGTAGCATAAATCAGCCACTCGCAATACAAAATATACTTCAGTAGTTGTTCAGGCGTTATATGACCCATGGAAACTGAAACTCCCCCAAATGCCACAGCTATAATCTGCATAATAAGTTGCTAAGTAAAGTCAGTTTCAAAGTACAATACACAAGCAACAAAATTTTCATAGCCAGAATTTACTGGGAAAAAAAAAAAGAAAACACAAACCATCCATACCACTTTGCAATAGCCTATATATATGACATATAATGATTACCTATTGCAATTTGGAAGGTTCACGGTAAAATAAAGCTCATAGAAGAGGAATAAATGTCAGCATACAGTTTTAGATGACTGAAGAAAATTTTAATGAAAATACTATTAGTATCATGGAACTGTAACCAAAGTTAGGAACCCACCTGTGTGGAACGATAAAGGGCATTGAAACTCAGATTCCAGAGTCCATATGCTACGCTTTCTCTAAGGTTTATGAAGGCTAACTTATTCAACCAATGCTTGTACCTAATACATAATAATCTGATTCAGTATTTCAACACATCCTTGACACCAGAACAGGCGATAACTTGTACCTTCCAACTTCTTCATCTTCTGTGCCATGAACTCGAACAGTTCTAACCAAATAAAATGTATCCCGTGCAACCTACAATAGAGAGAAAATAGCTCATCAAGATTAATCAACAATATCAATATCTACAGCACGATCAGGGTGTTTATATCACTTGCATGATTGGCAGTAGCTTCCAACTCTTGATTGAAACTTGCAGCTTCTTTCTGGTACCTATATAATAGACATGAAACAACCCAATTTTCAGGAATGACAAGAAACATTTCATCAGATATTTTACACCTCGTTTCCATTTTTACAGACTAGAATGCTAATCAGAATCATGAGAAAGGATACACTCATTGATGCACTGACAGTTCTGTACATGGGCAAAACAAGTATCATGCCACAAGACACTTTGACATCAACAAAGTCACACTACACATGTAAGACAGTGATCACAGTATTGTACATGGGCAGAACACACTAAAGAAGAATTGTACAAAAAAAAATAGCAAGAATATGCATTTAACACTTGCATTACTGGTGTGAAGAACCTTTTTTCCTTCGAAAAGAAACAGAGACTCAACCAATTGTCTCAAGCCAAAATATACTAAATCTGTTTACAGATGTGCATTATTGCAATTCAAAATGGAAAGAAAAGTATAGATTATACAGATAGATTTGTTGCTTACCTGCCATAAATCAGAAAGATGAACGCCAGAATAAAGCACACTGCTAATGATGAGAATGCAAGAGGCCAAGACAAGAGAACTAAATTAATGAATGCTCCAATACCCTGCAGATAATAAGCCAACAAGTTCTCGCTTCATCAAAGAACCAAAATAAAAAACAAATGGAACAATTGGTGAAGCAACACAGTATAGGAAAGCAACCTGTAGGATATTTCGAAATATCAAATGTACGTTACTCCCAAGTACAGAAGAAAGCCGCTGACAATCTGCATTAAGCCTACTTGTCAAACCTCCAACTGGCTCTGCATCGAAAAAGGAAATATCCTACATCAAAATTATATCAGAATCTATGGATATAAACATATAAAATACTCCTTAACTTACTACCAATGATGACTAAAAACCTGAAAGAGAATAATGGTGTACAACGTCTCTCTCAGCCGCTTAACCTACAAATATTATAATATGCTGTCAATAAGTTGTCATAGCAAGGATTTGCCAAGAATCATTGATATCAAAGTTTCAGGAATAATTAAGACAGTAAACTTACTAAGACAGAATTGGCGATTCCAAAGCAACCGCCCCTCAAGCCACTATAATTTGCATGAGATTGGATAAGTATTAGCATAGATGCCATAATGGAAAAGTACAGGCATACATATAGCCTGCAAACTGAGGTACCTCAAACTAACCTAAATATCCCGGATGTTATACATAATAAAACCAACACTCTGCAGTTTCTATAGAACACCACGGCTTCAGCATTCTTCGCAGTGAAAATGGATGCTGCCAATAAACTTGGCATTGATATCTCCAACAACTGCAATACAATAAACACATACTTGACGACAAGAAAGCATGACTCAAGGCCATTTTCTCAAACCTAATCCGGGTCAACAGTGAGAATCTTTTTCGCCTCCAATTTACAAAGTACGAGACGATTACACACTGCTAGCTACTTGCTAACACTTGAACATATATCTACGTGTGTTATTTTTACCAATTCAGCGATGTGTAGTCAATTAGCAGGCAAACTGATCTTACCGCAGCAATTGTTAGGGAAGCAAATGCAGCAAAGATGATAGAGGACTCGTCCGACACCAGCAACCAAATCCTCCACAAAGCGGAAGGAACAGTAACCGATTTCCCCTTCCTGTCGCCAGAAGATTCCAGAGAATCACGTAACTTCCACCAATTGACACCCGGGGCAAACGACCGGAGCAACCAAATCCAACTCCTCGTAATGATGTGTTGATCTCGATCGCAATTTGCTGGTCCGGTTCTCGGCAGAATTCGCGCGGAGAACTCTCCGGAGCGTGATTGGATAAGCGAAAGGTGGCTGTGGTTGGGGAGCCTAGCATGAGTTGGGGTGGTTTGTAATTGTAGTAAATGGCGATTTCTTGTGATGGAAGTAGCGGTGTGGAGTTGTAGAGGATTTGAGTGGGAGAGGGATATGGGTTTTGCATAGTAAGGTTGGATATTCACGCTGCCTAAAACGGCCATGGCAGGGGTTATCGGGGTAGGACTGGTTTTTTTAATATTTGAGCCCAGAACTGGTTATTCCTTCATCAACATATCATTTAACTTGATGCTCCTGCACGACTAGAGGTGGAATTCGGGCCGTTCGGGTCGGTTTCGGTTCGGGCCATTTGGGTTCGGGTCATTTCGGTTCGGGCTATATTTCGGTCCAATTCAATTTCGGTTCGGGTCGGTTCGGTTCGGGCCGATTGAGTTTGTGTCAATTTCGGGTTTATTTCGGTTTGGGTTATTGCGGGTCGGGTTGTGTTCGGGTTTGGGTTACCGTCGGTTGAGTAATATTTGGGTCCAATTAGAGAGGGTCGGGTTGTGTTCGGGTTATAGTTAGTATAAATTAAGTTGCATGTGTTCGGGTTTTGATGACTTTCACATATTCGATATGTCAATACGTTATGTTGGAGTTTGAATTAGTGTAATTTGTGGATTTAGTTAATATATATATATATATGGATGGAGATTTTGATAGTTTATAATTGTTTTATTGTATTCATTAGTTGGTTTTACTTCATTAGTAAGACTTTATGTTAAATAAATTATGTAATATAAAATTATCAATTAAATTGTTTTTTAGAAATGGCATATTATATTTTAATGTCTTTAATTAGTTGATCGGGCCTTTTCGGGTTCGGTTTATTATGGGTTCGGGTCATTGTGGGTTCGGGCCATTTCGGGTTCGGGCCATTTCGGGTTCGGTCCTAATTGGGTTGGGTCGGTTCGGTTTTTGGGTTGTGTATTTAACTAAGTTTTCGGTTTTGGTTTGGGTTCGGTTCGGGCCGGCTGGGTGGGTTTTTCGGGTCGGGTCGGTTCATCCCACCTCTATGCACGACACAAGCATACCAGGAAATAAGTGAACTGTATGATAAGCATGGTAATAGTGAATAGAGATGGTACATAGAGGATGATGATGGAACCTGTTTGATTGCATCATAGCAATGGTAAATTTTGACAAACTGTATAGGACAATCATAGAGTAATAGTTGATTGAATTCAGGGGAAGCTTTGGAAAATTTTGTCTCAACCAATATCATTTGGCCACTGTTTGTTTTCTTGCAGTTGGTTATCTCCACTTGTATCTCGTTACTCTATGAACACAAGTACTTCCCAGTTTCATTCTTCCTGCTTTAAGCTCATTTACAATGCAACTTTTACCTATTTTGTGCAATTCTCTGTAATTTTCTTAGACTGTGGGTTTGTGCATGCTCAGTTGTGGTTATCACCTTGTATGGAACACTTTAAACTCCATCTTCATCAGACTATGGATCATTCAATCGTGTGTATTCAATATGCAAAGTTACAAATATCACTAGGCTTTCAAAACATATATAAGACTGCTATGTGTATGTTTCTATATTTTAATTCAAGTTCTTCTCAATCTAAATCTCTCTACGATGGCAATCAAATCATCTGCAGACCATCCTCACTATTTTTTATGATCCTTGTATGCGTTCCACCTCACTTAGCTCGTCAACTGGGTTTAGACTTCAGTTCTCGTTTTGCTTGGCCTTCTTTGCCAACATTGTGTGCATGACTATTCACTTACATTCCGTTTATTTCTATCAAAAATTTGCTAGCTATAAGGTATATCTCTCCTTTCAGGTTGGCACTAACCTTCTTAGTTTACTGATCTTGCTCATATTATGCTATCATTACCATTTATCATTCACCTTTGAAAGGGGATCGAATTTACACATCCAGCGTTATTATAGTTGCAACTCAAACTATTTTACAAAAAGTTTTTTCATAATGCCCTATTATGCTCTACCAACTCTAAATACAATCTTATATGACCGACCGTATATAAAATTGTTATTATGACCTGCGCCTATTGGAATGTTCGGGGTATTAGGAGGGCCAATTTCTGGGACGAAATTGCCTTCCTACGAAAACTTCACAAATTGCAATTTTTATGTTTAGCAGAAACTAAAACTGAAGTTCATCCTTCAGACGCTATCATCAAAAAAATTGGTTTCCACCAATGTATCTCCTCTCCCGCAATTGGTACTAAAGGTGGTATTGCCCTCTTTATTTACCAAACAGACTTCACTCGTTCGTGTCACCTTGCTCTTCAAACAACAAACGTTATTATAATGCACGTTAATGATCCTTTCCATCCATACCTCTTAATTTTTGTTTATGCGCCTGCTCGTGAGGAAAATAAGCCTCTCTTCTAGGATTGGCTTGAACAAACTATTGCATCTTACCATCTTCCGTTCCTTTGGAGACCTAAATGAGATTGACTGTACTTCTGATAAATTTGGGGGCTCCTTACCACTTCTTAATAGATTTAACCGTCTCCGACCTTTCAAAATAACCAAGGAGCTATCAATACAAGGTTCTCTGGGTTTCCCTTTACCTGAAGAAAAAACACTACGTCTACGGATAATACCTTTGAACGTCTTGATCGGGTCCTTATTCACCAAGACCTCACGACAGTCTTTCCTTTATTAGAAATCCATCACCACCCATTCACCACTTCGGACCACTGCCTAATCTCGTTCAACTTAAATGTTAAAAAGAAATTTATTAAATACCCTTTCAGATTTGAAAATGCGTGGACCGCTAACCCTGCCTATGCAAAATTGGTTGATAAAGTTTGGAAATATAAACTCACGGGCTCTTTTATGTTCAAAATCTCTATAAAAATGCAATTACTCAAAAAATATTCCAAAGCTTGGGCTAAGCAACATATAAACAGTAATTTCGAACAGTTAAAAATTGCGGAACAACAGTTACTCCGTCTACAAAATGAACTCCTATTAACACCTCAAAATGCGATTATCATTACCAAACTACAGCAACACCTCAATAAGTACAATGCTTTAATGGATTTCCACCATAAATTCTGGCAACAACAAGCTAAAACAAACCATCTGATTAATGTTGACAAAAATACAAAGTACTTCCAAACAATTTCGAAAATAAGAAGATTCAAACAAAATATAGTTTCTTTCCAAACTCATGATGGTCTTGTTGTTTCGGATCATGCCTCCATTTCAGCAAATATCACGTCTGAGCTAGCCTCGAGATTCCAAAGTTCATCTGCTTTACTCATTAGTAATGATGACTTACAAGTCATTCCTACAATGGCCAATGCTACGCGCACCGGCCGGTGCGCTTGGCAATTTTGCAGCCTTTTGCCCCTTACCCTTATATTTAGTTAAATTACGAAATCTACCCAATACTCTATGAATTATTCCAGATCTATCCTTTTTAGATGGTTTGTTAAATTTAATGACTTAAACTGGTACTTGCTACCATAATCTACTAACTATATCATGAATAATCTATTTTCTTTGATCACAAGCCCACCATGCTCCGTAATAAAAGATAACAAAATTAGAGAGGTTTGACCGTCACCTGGACGTAGTATCACTGGACCTCCGGCGTTCCTGTAGCTCCCGGATTTCTAGGGGTGGCTAATCCTCAACCAGGACGTCTGAGCTAGCCTCGAGATTCCAAAGTTCATCTGCTTTACTCATTAGTAATGATGACTTACAAGTCATTCCTACAATGGCCAATGCTACACGCACCGGCCGGTGCGCTTGGCAGTTTTGCAGCCTTTTGCCCCTTACCCTTATATTTAGTTAAATTACGAGATCTATCCAATACTCTATGAATTATTCCAGATCTATCCTTTTTAGATGGTTTGTTAAATTTAATGACTTAAACTGGTACTTGCTACCATAATCTACTAACTATATCATGAATAATCTAATTTCTTTGATCACAAGCCCACCATGCTCCGTAATAAAAGATAACAAAATTAGAGAGGTTTGACCGTCACCTGGACGTAGTATCACTGGACCTCCGGCGTTCCTGTAGCTCCCGGATTTCTAGGGGTGGCTAATCCTCAACCAAGACGTCTGAGCTAGCCTCGAGATTCCAAAGTTCATCTGCTTTACTCATTAGTAATGATGACTTACAAGTCATTCCTACAATGGCCAATGCTATGCGCACCGGCCGGTGCGCTTGGCAATTTTGCAGCCTTTTGCCCCTTACCCTTATATTTAGTTAAATTACGAGATCTACCCAATACTCTATGAATTATTCCAGATCTATCCTTTTTAGATGGTTTGTTAAATTTAATGACTTAAACTGGTACTTGCTACCATAATCTACTAACTATATCATGAATAATCTATTTTCTTTGATCACAAGCCCACCATGCTCCGTAATAAAAGATAACAAAATTAGAGAGGTTTGACCGTCACCTGGACGTAGTATCACTGGACCTCCGGCGTTCCTGTAGCTCCCGGATTTCTAGGGGTGGCTAATCCTCAACCAAGACTCCCTTAGTCCAAGCACAGCACAGATCTGTTTCGTGTCCTACCTCAGATCGTAGTCTCTAACTTATAATCTTTGAATAGGTGGATGGAAGGTTTGTAATCAAGAAAACGGTTTATTCAAGACATAGCTTTCGATTAAGTAGCTTTCCCTTTCTTAAAAACAAACTTTTATTGAATTTGAAAGGATTACAAGCACACAAACACACTGAAAAACACACAAATCACTCAAACACTCAAGCTAGAAAGATCCATAGAAGGATTTGAACTCTTAGAGTGAGGGAAACTCCGCTTCACTAGCAAGTTCAAAGCTTTCTCTTTTTCTTTCTCTAGATTCAGACTTTGCTCTCTATTTTTTGGTGCCCCTTCTAAGCTTACAAGAGGGTGTATTTATAGAGCTGGTGAGAGCATAGGGTGCTCTCTTAGTGCTCTTGAAATTATAACCCGACAAAGTCTTAGGGAATCCACTCACATGGCAACAGATTCATTACTCTCTGAAAAAGAAAAAGCACTCTGAAAATAAAATACATTATTTGAGATCCCCATTCTTCCCATATGTCGTAAGTCTCAGGGAATCCACTCACATGGCAACAGATTCTTTAGAATTCCTGCATCTTCATCGGGACTTCCAGGTAGACAAACTCCTCCAACTCCAGACTGGCCATACATAATTTGAGATCCCCATTCTTCCCATATGTCGTAGTAAAGACCTGAATTTTTATTCATCACGTGAGCATACCAATCTGGAAAATCTTTATATTTCCAATAACCCTTCAGTTTTTCCTGGAGCTCCCAAGGAAGCTGAAGCATCTTGTTAGCTATTTCTAGCTCTAATATTCTGGTACTGGACATGCAGTTTGCTATCTGATATCCATAGCGACATCTTCTCTTACCAACTTCTTCTAAAAAAGAAACTACTAAATTACTGGGAGGTGACACCCATCCCTTATGATGCTTGATTTTTTCAGCGAACTTAGTCCTCTCGCATCCGAAGGACGCACGGAGAGGAGAAACCTGACTGACTCTTCTATCTACTCTGGAGAGGCATTCTCTAATCCACAATCTTGATACAACCTCATAACTGGTTGTTGCCCGCTTGTTATGTATCTGTTTGGCATTTTTATCACTTGCAAGTTCTCTTGTTAAGCTGTCTGCCAAAGAGTTCTTTGATCCCTGCACATGTTCAATGTTAAAGGAAAACTGGTTAAGGGCTAATTGCCAACGCAGGAGCCTCCCTTGCGCTTTCATATTATAAGATTATTTTGAATAAAACCCAGTATTCCTTTACAATCAGTTCTTACTGTAAAGGGTTTTGGAGCAAGAAAGATTATAAATTTATTAATTCCTTTTAAGATGGCAAGAATCTCTTTTTCCATAACTGTGTAGTTACATTCAGCCTTGTTGAAACTTCCACTGCTGTACCTGCACAACTTATTATCCTTCTTAATCTTTAAAACAGCACCCCAATGATAATTACTCGCATCAGTTTCAAGAACAAGTTCGTCATCTTCATTGGGTAAAGTTAACACAGGCAAATTCATGCAACATTTTTTAAGCTCTCAGACTATCTTAGTGTCCTGACTACTCCAAGTCCACACATCTTCTTTTTTCAGCTTACTCTGTAATGGCTTCCTAAGTTTAGCCAAATTTTTTATGAAGTCAGAGGCATAAGTGAGACATCCTAAAAACCTTTCCAATTGCTTCCTATTTTCTATAATATCAGGGAATTTTTCTACCTTTTCGAGGATATGATCTTGTAAAACAATCTCCCCTGCCTTAATCTTCAATCTTAGGAATTCAGTTTCTGGTACTGCATAGATACATTTTGTCTGTCCTAGAATGATGCCATGATTTATGCACTCTTGAGTAATTGCTTTAAGATCATGCATATGTTGTTCTAAAGTCTTAGAAAATATTAAGATATCATCAATGTAAACAAGACAGCAATGTTTAAGATCTTTAAAGATTTTATCCATTCTTCTCTGGAATATCTGTGGAGCGTTCTTTAACCCAAATGGCATAACTACCCATTCATAATGACCTTGTGGTGCACTAAATGCTGTTAAGGGTATACTATCTTTATCCATTTTAATCTGCCAATATCCACTTTTACAGTCCATTTTAGAGAACCAAGTGGCTCCTTGTATCCTATTGAACAAGACTGTTTTATTAGGGATATAGTATCCATCAAAGACAGTGTTATCATTTAATTTCTTATAATTGATAACCATTCTAGCCTTTCCTCTTTTTTCTTCAGCATGATTCCTAACCATAAATGCAGGACTAGAATGAGGACTCTTACTTTCTCTAATTAATCCTTTTTTCAACAGTTCGTCTATTTGTTCTTTAAACTCCTGTTGATCTTTATAGGTATAAACCATTTGCTTAACTCTGATGACAGTCTTAGAATCTATAAGCTCTATCTTAGCAAATGACTTATCCTTATCCCAAAACTTTAAAGGATCTTCAGAATATAATTCTCTACATAAATCCTTTTGTTGGGTTGTTATCTGTTCTTTTATGCCTACTTCATCTATAAAGAGCGCAAATTCTCTTTGCGTTGGAACTATCTGCTCCTCACCACGCTTACTGCGTGTGAATTCAATTTTTTGATGAGTATAGGCATCTTTCATTTTTCTAACACAAGCTAAATCTCCATTAATAGTAAATATCATACTTTCTAAGCTTTGAGTACACGGAGAATATAGCCTTTGAAAGTTATTTCCTATTATCATGTCATGAGATGTCTGTTCAGTAGCCCAAATAATAGGAATTATGCAAGGGTAACCTCCAAGCATAATTGGTAAATCCAAAATAACTTCAGAATGAACCATAATACTATTATCAGCTATTCTAACTTGAATAGGTTTAGTAGCAGGTTTCCACATAAATTCAGGGAATAATGTTTTCTTTCCAAAACAAACAGAACATCCACTATCTACGAATGCACATAGCTCATAATTATTAAATCCTTCAATGCATATCGCTATAGGAATGTAAATACTGTTTGGATTAGTGACTCTTAGACAAGCTTCAACCTGCATATTTAACTCTTCATCTTCTTCATACACAGGTTCACTAATGGTTTTAGTTTTAAATCCTATTAGCTTTCTATCAGATCTAAAGTTCGAGGACTCTCCTTGTAGCATTGGACGACCTTCTGAGTTTGGGTTAGAACTTGCCATTGATCCTAGATCTATGCTATGTCTAGATGGCTCATTAATAGTTCTACCAATGGTGTCCATTTCAAGTTTCTTATTCAAAGCTGCTAATAGACTAGCAATATCCTCATTTATCTTAAAAGGACTTTCTTCTTTAATTGTCCTATTTGGAGGAACTAATTGGTTTCTCTGAGTAAGATTCAAACTAGGATTGAACCTAGAACTTCTACTTCTTGAAAGACTCCTATCCATCGTTAGGTTTGCGGGTGATTGAGATGTGGTATGAATTCTACCTTCCTCATCAACCGTTAAGATTTTTTCATGCTTAGCGTTTGAAGGGTTCTCAAAGGCATTTATCCATATCGTTTTTAAACTGATTTGTTCAGACTTAACCTTAACAGGAACTGCTATCTGACCTGGTCCACTAATTTCATATTTATCAGCTTCTACCATTTGCATCCTTAGTGGAGGATTGGTGGTGTTTTCTAGTTTGTATACCACCTTCCACTTCAACTGTATAGGGCAAGTGCCCTTATGCATATTAATTCCTTCAGTGAGCAACTTAAGAGCTAAGAATTTAGGTGCAAACTGATCTTCCAAGCTAACATAATATTTAGGCCTACAAATCCATGACACTGGCCCTTGACTTAGGTTGCATATGACTCCACTTATGGTCTGATCACTAAACTTCTTATGCCTAGTATCGCAAACAAAGTTGATGCAATGCACATTTTTACCAAAGTCTTGTAGTGGAGTTATGAATATTTGGATACCACACACAAAGATATACTTATATCTCTTATCCTTGTTATGTTTCTGGATATTTTTCCAGTTGATTAGATTGATTTCGGTAGCTTGATTTTCGTTATTTTTAATTACTATATCTCCAAGCATTTCTTCGCACACAAACTTAGAGAATGCTGGGAAGAAATGTCTCTTGAAGAATTGTTCTTTAGCAATAACAGGGAATTCTACTCCTGACTTACGCATGTTTTCAATCTGTTCCTCATCTATGGAGGATTCAGCTTCTTGGAGCTGAGCTAGCGTAGTCATTTCCCCTCCAGATTCGAATGCTTCTGAGAAATCAGCGATGCTAAAGCTCTCTCCTTGCGTCATTTCATTAATTTCTTCACAATCCGAATCTTCTACCTCTTCTTCTTCCACTACTTCAACAACTCCTTTGTTGTTGCCTAACGCTAATTCTATAGCTTCATCCTCAGATATTTCAATGTAATCCATACTTCCTAATGCTTTTGCTAATTTATTATTCTTTCTATTCTTGCATTCATTAGCATAATGTCCAGTCTCTCCGCAAGCCCAGCACTTGCAACTCTTTTTCTTTTCTGGACAATAAGAGGCTTTCCTAAAAAACCTTCTTTTCTTAACAAAGGGTTTTTTATAATATTTCTTATGATATTTTTCACCTCTCTGCTTATTGAAACTCTTTCTTCTATAGTGTTTTCTTTGATAATCTCTCTTATCACAACCCCATTCGTTAGGGAAATCCCAACATGTTAGAAACTGTCGTTTCATTTGCTGTGTTCCCTTAACCTCTCGGCATTTTTTCTCAACCCATCTTTTGAGGTATTTCATTCTATTTCCTAGGGTATCTCTAGACATATACCTTTCTTTCCACTCATGGTAACCATCACTAATTTCTTCATTAATTGGTTTGGGAAGTTTATCATAGAGCATTTGAAGATTAATAGGATTTTCACCAATCTTATAGTAGTAATGCTCAAATTCAGAAAGATAACTATCTAGATATTTCATGTTACAGATTTCAAGGGTGTTGAGTTTTCTTTGCCATTCGATAAATTTCTTATCATCTTCATCCCTTTCACCAATAAACTCTTCATCTATAGCCTCACAAAGGTCTTTGAACATAGATGAAGCTGAGTTATTAGCTCTTAACCCTGCTTTGAAATCTTCTGGTACTCCTTCATACCAGTCAGCAACTATTCCCTCTAGGCTATGCTCGATATAGTTCAGGAAGTTTGTTGCTCTCCAATCTGTATTGAGGTTTAACACGCTCATCATACTTTTCTTCCAGAAGTCCATTACTTCTTCACGTTTTCGAACTCCATCCAAGTTTAGCTTATAGCCAGTTTCACTTATGGGTTCCAATTTGAGTTCTTTCTTGTTAGGTCGGTTATTGGGCATAATCCTTACCCCAAATCTGGCTGTTTTCTCTAAAAACTCTTTAGGCTTACAATAAGGTTTTCTATAGCTACAAGATCCTTCTTCATATTTTTTATAATAGTATCTGTTAGCTTCATTAGTTTCTTCCAACTCAGCAGGTGTTATTTCTTCTTCCATTTCGTTGGTGTCTAACACCCTTTTACCCATAATTTTACTTATCTTGCGTTTTACTTCAGTTATAGGTATGGTTTCCATATCTTTTAACCTTATCAAACCCATTTGTTGATACATTTCTTCCTCTTCTGTATCATATTCAGATTCTTCACTACTGATGATACCAGGTTCCTCCATGGTATCTTTTCTTGCTTCCAAACTAATTTTCGTTGTCTTTTTCATTTTCTTCAAGTTTGGTTTTTCCTTTTTCGTTAATATTTTTAATTGGTACTGAAAATATTTTTCCTGGGTTTTGATCTTGGAATGGATACTTGTAGGGAAATTTGGTTGATTTTTTAACGTCTAGACCTTTTGCAATTGCACCTTGATGCCTAATTTCGTGAATAAGCTCGGCAGATATTTTCTTATTTTCTTCTGATAAAAGGTTACAATAGATTTTAAGTTCTTCTCTAATATTTTTGATTTTTTCACTTAATCTAAAGATACTACTTTTAAGTTCAGCGATATCATCAACTATGATATTTAATATTGCTTCATGATGTTTTTCGCCAGTATTTAAATGCTTAATATGTGGAGCTTCTCTATTAATGCATTTTTCGGAAATCTCCAGCTTGTTGATTGATTAACTAGGCTCTGATACCAAATTACAGGACTTGATTATAAAACAAGCTAGTTAGAAAGCAAAGGCTAAATAGTCTTAGGACAACCAGAGTATATATTAAAACTTATAGAAATACTTCATAAATATACAATAATAACGGGAACTAAACGTAAATATTACAAATTGCAGGCGAAACTGAAAAGTGGAAAAGCGGTGCGCTTTGTGATTCTGAGCGGCGCGCGTTCAACTACCCCCTACAATTGTAAGCCCAGTTGACAACATTTCCCTTGCTAAGGCAACAACTCCTTCGGAAATCAAGTTATCAGTTTTTGATCTCGCCTTAAATAAAACCCCCAGGTCCTGATGGATTTACTGCTGAATTTTTCCAACACTACTGGCCCACGGTTGGTCAGTCTGTCATTCGTGCAGTCACAGCTTTCTTCCATTTAGGTTCAATGCTAATTGCTGCCAATAAAACAGTTATCACATTAATCCCAAAAAACGATGCCCCAATATCAATTAACCATTTTCGACCTATCAGCCTCTGCAACACCATTTATAAAGTGATAACTAAACTTCTATCAAATAGAATTCAACATATGCTTCCATCTATAATTCATCCCTTACAAAGTGCTTTTGTGAAAGGACGCCTCATTCAAGATAATATACTTATAGCTCATGAAATCTTCCATTCCTTTCACAAAAAGAAAAAAGGCCGTCTCGGATTGATGGCCATTAAACTAGACCTCGAAAAAGCATACGACAAAATTAACTGGGAATTTATTCGGCTTATCCTGCAAAAGTTTGGTTTTCATCCTAAATGGATCCAACTTGTTATGACCTGTATCACGACTTCCTCCTCGTCTGTCCTCGTCAACAATGAACCTGGTATAGAATTCCTCCCTCGATGTGGTATTCGTCAGGGAGATTCAATGTCACCGTTTATCTTTGTCCTATGTATGGAGTATCTCTCAAGAACTTTGCAAATTAAATCTTCATCTTCCCCTAACCGCGTTGGTATTCAATTAACTAAGAATGGTACCAAGTTACCTTTTCTTAGCTTTGCGGCCGATATAATAATCTTTGCTGACGCAACTGTCCAGAATATGGAATATATTAGAAACACACTCAATAAATTCACATCAATCTCTGGATTGGCAATCAACTACCATAAAAGCTCAATTCAGACTTCGGCAAATATCTCTCAAGCTATTTCGACTGCTTTGGCTAGTATTATTAATATACAAGTTACAACTTCAATGGAAAAATATCTTGGGATCCCGATTCTCAAAGGACGAGTTCAAAACTCTATGTTCAATGATTCTATCTCTAACCTTAAAAAACAATTATCTCATTGGAAAGCAAATTCCATTTCGCAGGCAGGGCGTGTGGTTCTCATCCAATCCTGTCTCTTAAGTAAAGTTAACTATCTTATGCAGAGTTTCATGTTACCTCAGGGTATTCACAAACAAATTGATAGTGTTTGTAAAGCCTTTTTTTGGAACAAATTTATCCCTAATCACCATCCGCTTCTCAGCTGGGATAAGATTTGTTCACCAAAGCATGAAGGGGGTTTAGGGCTCCGTTCGGCTGAAAACATCAACCTCTCACTTCAGATGAAGCTTCTGTGGAAATTAGTAACTCAACCCTCCAATTTGTGGGTTCAAGTTATTACGGAAAAATACTTAAAAACAGACTCAATCTTCGATTACCAAAAGAAAAATTGTTCCTGGCAGTTTGGACGTCTTCTCAATATTAGAGATACTTTCTCCAAAGGACTTAGGTGCTGTGTTGGAAACGGTTCTACTATTAACTTCTGGAAGGACCCTTGGGTTCCAGATATTCACCTATTGCCTTTTCTTGACTCAGCCGACCCTAATCTTAGAGTTGCAAACTTCATCCTACCCGATCGCTCTTGGAATGTTGCGTCCCTCTTACAATTGTTACCACTACAGATTGTTGATATCATTTCCACAATTAGAATACCATGTACAAATCAGCCCGACAGACTAATTTGGCTTCCGTCTTCTGACGGGGAGTTCTCTGTTCAATCGACAACTTCGATAATAAACAACAACACGATGGCTCATAATGATGGTTGTTCTTGGATTTGGAAAACAAATCTACCTCCCAAAGTTAAGAATTTTCTCTGGAAGGCAACTTCGGATTGTCTTCCTACCACAGACCGGATTAACAGATTCCATAACTCTGTTCCAGATCTTTGCTCTCTTTGTGAGCTACAAAATGAAAATCTTAACCATCTATTCTTCGAGTGCCCCTTTACCAAAAACATGATCGCAAAATTAGGTAATCTACTAAACCATAAGTTTACCATTGCCACAAATGACACATTCCACAATAATATTCAAAATACCTTAGCAAATAAAAAATTTAATAACCAACTATGCTTCCTCTGGTGGTTCATCTGGGCCCATAGGAATGCTAAAATCTTTGACCCATCAAGGATCAACCCAAAAAAATTGCCTTTTCAACTAGCCTTTTCAGGTGCGCTTGAATGGGAGAGTATAAACAACCCAGTTAGGAAAATTTATAGCGCCACACCCAAAAGGAAAAATAACTCCATTTGGAAGAAACCACCCTATCAATGGTCTGAACTAAATTTTGATGCGTCCAGATTAAACAATGGTACTACTCACGCCGGCTTCATCCTACGAAAATATAATGGGATCATTCAGTCCCTTGGTCGCCAACAACTACCACCTATGTCAATAGTCCAGGCTGAAGCATCTGCTCTCTTATACGCCCTTAGAAATACTGACTGCTCAAACATACACAAATTAATCATTGAAGGAGATAACCTAACTGTCATTAATTCATTAAAACGCCAATGGAAAGTCCCTTGGGAAATACATTCAATTATAACTGATATTAGAAATACAATTGCAAATATCCCCTGTGTGTTATTTTATCATTGTTTCAGGGAATCCAACACTGCTGCTGATTTCCTTGCAAGAAGACCAGTCAACATTCAAAGTCTTAGTGCAGCCATCCAACTTTCATCTTCGTCTCTTTCCGCTTCTAATTCATTTGTAACTCACTCAAGGGGTTTGTTGAGTCAACAACCCTTGCTGTTTGATTTTATAAAGATCGTCCGTCGTCATGATTTAGGTTATCCTTGTAATAGATAGGTGGCCTTATTTTGACTTGTTCGAGCTAGTAGCTCCTCAATCAAAAAAAAAAAAACATGTTTTTGAGTACTTTCTACTCCTTCTAGGATATATGTAGAGGGCTGATTTTGTTAAAATTTTGCTTATATATTACTCTAATCTATTATATACATTTAAAACCACTAAGAAATAAAGCCTTCTCATTGCGCCACGTAGGATTTCGCCACATGGCGCTCCTATATTAAGCCACCTCGGATTTGTACACGTGTCATTTTCTTATTAAGCCACATCATTAATATTTACCTTTCTAATTAATCCACCTCATGTACACTTTGTCCACCTAATATACAAGTCACATCTATAATTTCTAAAAATGACACCTCATATTTACGTATGAAGATCAATTTGATTCACGTACAAAATCAATGATGGATACTTATTTTTCTAAGATTTAGTTACTATAATCATGCTTAGAATTAGGAGGAGGTTAGTAGTAGTATATTTAGTACAAAATCAATTTAGAAGGTTATCCAAATTAATGTACGTGGATCCTATCCAAAATTTTTTTAGTTTGAATAGGATCAAAAAAAAGATTATATTTTTTTAAAAACAAACGTTAAGTTTCTGCAGATTATAATTTCAAGTTTTATTTTTGGGTTTGTTTTGATCATATCTACATATCTAATCTAATCAAATCCTACTAAGTTTATCCCCTTTTGAACCTATCCTTTTTTGCAAATTATAATTTCTCATTATAAATTTAGATAGGATCAAATCCATTTTTTCACCAAATCTTTAATTTTCAATTATGATTACGATTTATATTTAATTTTCGAAATTAATTTAGATAGGATTCTATCGTAATTTTTTGAATTATGTCCCGGCCATATTATATCAACTAAAAATAAAAGTAGAACCAGAAACTTTATCCAAATTAATGTACGTGGATCAATTTACGTGGATCCTATCCAAATTAAGCACAAAATCAATTTAGGAGGTTATCCAAATTAATGTACGTGGATGATATCCAAATTCTTTTAGTTTGAATAGGATCAAAAAAAAGATTATATTTTTAAAAAAACAAACGTTAAGTTTTTGCATATTATAATTTCAGTTTTTATTTTTGGGTTTGTTTTGATCATATCTACATATCTAATCAAATCCTACCAAGTTTATCCCCTTTTGATCCTATTCTTTTTTTGCAAATAACTATCATAATTGTTTCTACATCATGAAAAAAAATTATATTTAGCAAGAAATTTTACCGAATCCTTTTTTGTTATCTTGAAATTATGATTTTTTTATCGATTTTTCTATTATAGGTATATTTGGATTTTATTAAGGGTATCCCGAAAATATTTTTTTAGTCAAATATCACAAAAATATTTATAGTAATAGTATATCTTGGTAAAATCCAAATCTTATCTTTTTTACCATATCTATCGTTTCCATTTATATTTTATATTTTCCCTATAAAGTATAATTGGAAACAAAAAAAAAATCCTACATCAAAATAAAAAAAAATTTAAATTATATTACACCATATATCGGTTTGGTTCCCAATATATCGTTTTAATCTTTTCCCTTTAATTTGTTTCCATTTATACTTTATATATTACAACAAAATGAAAAAAAATCCTACATCTTGAAAATAAAATAGTTCACCGAACCCAAATTGAAATTGTACAAAGACATATATTTAGCAAGAATATATATAGAATCCATTTTTTTATCATGATTTTTTTATGATAAGTATATGTGTAGTTAGCAATCACAATCTTTAATAATCAAAATCTTAAAGTATATTTGGAATTACATTTAAATAGCTCATTACTAAAAACTTTCTAGAATTAAACCATATGTATATTTTGGTTAGGTTTAATAACTATATTACACCATATATCCATTTTTTTATCATAAGTATATTTGATTAGTCTTAATTTTCTAAAATTATTTAGAATTTTTTTACAGGATTTACTACTTTTTCTTTTATGATTTACAAATTAAATATTTTTATAATGTGCCCTTTCATTATGTCAAATCTTTGATTATGTAGTTGTTTCAGTTTAGATATACCGTGATTTTACAGTCCCTTTATCTGACAACATTTGATTGAGATAAAATTGTTGTTGGAAATTTACACATGAATCAAAATCATCAGATCTTTCAATTATATAATAATTTTACACCGTGATGATTTATTTATCAAAATGTTTTAGCTTCCACCTATTCAATCTTTTTTTGACCACATAGCTATTTGATATTGACTTTGGATATGAAAAAATGTTTTTTTTTTATAATTGTTTGGCATATAAATTAAGTCATTTCCTTAACCGATTATATGATTTTTTTTTGGTAGAAATTATATGATTTTTTTAACAACATCTTTGATATCTTTTTTTAATGGCATATTCCTTAAAATATATTATTCAAATTAATTTGGAGCATGAGCGTTCACAAGGTCTAAATTAATAAACTTAGCTAAAGTACAAATCATAGTGGAAAACTAATTAAGCGGAGAATCAACTCAAAAAATTTATTAGCCATTTCCTTAAAGTTTCTTGACATACAAATTAAACCATTTCCTTAACTAATTATATTGATTTTTTTTTTTACTAAATCTTTGATACCTTTTTCTTAAATTTAAAAAGCGTTTTTAAGCAAAGTGATGTCAATGAACTAAATTATACTCAGTATATAATAAAGTTTATGATATGATTATAAGCAAAGTGATAAAACTTGGTCATTTTGTAAAATTATAAAAAAATATATACTCTAAAGATATCGGCTCTATATTTGAAAAATATATTGATTGATTTTTAAAGATTTTTTTTTTTGTTCTCAAGTTGCTTTGTCTTCTAGGTAGGTTTTTTTAATATGAGATGGAAATGTTAATAATGAGACAACCGTATTTTTTCTTTTTTTTTTGCAGTGCAACCGTATTTTTTCTTTGTTACACAATGTCATGGTTTAAAATAACACTATGTAATATAAAAGTATATAATTGATATTATATATAAAAATTTATTTCATTTCTTTGAAAGGCATAGGGTATACACTAATTGTTTCCTTAATGAGTTAATCAAAATTTTAAAAAGAATTCACATATAATTAATTTTTGTTTCTATTGAAGATTCATTGATAAATATTAACTAGGTTTTATGATATCCTACTTTTTAATTAGATACATGCATATATTCTCATAATTAACAACTATGTCAGTTTGAATTTTAAAGGAGCCACAAACTACCAAAATAAACTTTTATAAAAAAAAATCATAATTTAGTAAATTATCAAACACATAATTAAGTTGATGTCAAATCTAGACCTGAATGAAATAATTTAACTTATAGTTTTACTATACAACAATAATATTTTTCAATTTGATATATTAGTTTAAATTAGACAATACTTATTATACTGATATTTATTACTTAAAATATTAATTGGTATATATAAATGTATATTCAAAATTATTAGACATGTATTCAATCTATTAACATAAAAAAACAATTAAATCAAGATAAAAATTTTTTTTTTTAATACCGTATTTTTGACACAATATCTAAACAAAATTACAAAAAAATCCGCGAAGGGCGCGGGAACTACACTAGTTATATTAGTTGTATCTATCATGTCAGGTACAATACGTTTTAAATTTTAAAATTATTTTTATTATAAATATGGTATTAATGAGTAGATATATAATAAAGATTGTTTTTCAGATTTATATGATCATACGTATTAAATTATAAAAATATAAAATTATAGAATAATTAAAAGGGTAGATAGTAGATTATACTAGTAGATATATGATTTGTTTATATAAATCATATCACTGTAGTATTTACAAAAAGTTGGATGGGAGCCGAGCAACCAATTGCGCTCCCACACCCTTATTCAAGGTAAAACATAACCTATGTAAAATAAAAGACTGAATTTTCGCACTAGAGGCATGACTCTGAGTAGCCTGTGTGATCCTAGACAAAAAATCAATAGCATCACTTCCCAATTCTCCAAAAATGGAGAAAACGAAGGCAATCAAACCGTATCCATTTTCAACACATTTGGAAGCATACTTGCTCTTCTTTTTGGCGACAGCCTTAGCCACAGCAGCCCCAGGGACGAAAGCATCAACACCCACACCAGTGAAGGGGGGAACACCGGTGACATCCAAGCAAACGTTTTCATCCTCTAAAATTTGTCTCTAATGATTAGTATATATATATATATTATTATCCCTATTATCATAGTTTGAAGGCATTATATTATAAGTTAATGTGATATAAAATAAGATGTTTTAATTGGTATCTTTGGTTTGATCGTATATTTTTATTTTAATACTATAACTTATTAATATGAGATATAATACAATGAATTTTTATTTAATTAAAAATATATAAAGATATAATGTAAAAATCTAGAAATATAGAATGGTCTAATAAGATTCTAATGGCTTTATAATATTAACAGTTATTTTATTACGAACGATAAAAGCTAAGTTATTATAAACATGATAATATATAAGTTAATTAAAAGATAATAAATATAAGTTGATTTAATATCAAAGATAAAAATATTAATTTAGTTAGAAAAAAGGGCTTCCATTTTTAAATTCAAAATTTTTTAGTTACTTCTTACATAGAGAGATTAAAAAGACAATTAAAAACACAACTAATATATCATAAAGCATAGAATATCTTTTCAAATTTCAAAAATTTTAAAATATCTTTTACAAAAATTGATAATAAAATATGTAATTGGAATAATTAATATGTAGTTACATACGGTACATGATACATGTATATATAGATTAGTTTCAACATACATGTGTGGACCCTTGTAGATCATAAGATTGAAAAAAAAGGATGTCTTATTTCCCTAAAGTAGTTATATGTTGCATAATAAAAGAATAGATTAGTGTGTTAAGTTATTATGGCTATTATTTTCAATACAAAAGAAAGGAACTATATTGGATAAAATTCTCTCTTAAAACATATACTTAACATGTACTACTTTATTTTAACCATATATATTACCATTTCTTGTAAATCTCCTTTAAGTGGGATGGAGATAGTTCATGAGATTGTCGAAAGGGTCCGTGGGCTTGAGGCGCGCAGGTGTGTTGAGGAGGAGGGGTCATGCCGAGGAGGAGGAGGAGCGGTCGCGGGAGATCATAGAGGAGCGGTCACGGGAGACGGTTGAGGAGGAGAGGCGGCCTCAAGAGATCCTTGAGGGGTAGGAGCAACCATGAGAGACGGTTGAGGAGAAGAGGCAGCCTCGAGAGATCCTTGAGGAGGAGCAGCGGTGGGAGACAATTGAGGGGGAGGAGGAGGAGGGGCGCATCCGGGAGCCAACAACAGAGAAGTTGTTTCATGGGGTAGAGGTACCCTTATGGCAGGACCAACTCAGCTTAAGAGGATACGTAGTGGCACTCGTCAACAACCAACTACTCTCTTTCATGGCGCTTAAGATTATCTTCACTAGCGGACTAGGATCTTCTCTAAATATAGTTGTTGGATTGGTCAACTACATTTTCGCCTGGTTTTGGATAAAAATCCTGAATCCACTTGGACGCTCATCTAGACCCTTCACTCGTCAAGAAAATATATATTGTGATTCAGACTTTCTTCACTTCATCCATTGAGATAGCGTATAATGATATGATTTTTTTTCCTTCAATTCCGTCTCTCTAGCTAGTACGCACTATTTTATACTAAATAAACGAAAGTTTCTAAAGCTTTAAACTATATTAATTGTCATAAGACTGTATTTATAAATTGATATGCAAAGGTAAAAATTACAAAGAATTAATGTTTCATGATAACGTATAGGCGGCATTGACACTTTTCTGCTTGTCATAACTCTAGTTATCGTCAAGTAAGTAGGTGAATCAGGACGAAGAATTGTCAAGGACTTATTTCTCAGATAGAATCACAATATTTCTTTTGATTATGAGCTACACAGGGTACTTTACCGTTGTTATTTTTCGTAAGGTAAACAACCGACAATTGTAACCAATTTCAAATTTTCATGATTTACAATAAAACAATTTACAAGTTCGAATAATAGTATTATTATGTAGTTCTTAATTATATGCCTCTTTTTTTGTTTGGTAGTCCATGATCCAGCAATACAACTTGGACTATCCAAGTGGCACAACCAACGCTCATATGATCAACAACTTTTACACCTTGCACGGATCCAAGTTATCTAGGTGAAATTTTATTCTACTTAAGTTTTATAATGTATATGAGCTTAAAATGTTAAAAGTATATACGGGCTTATGAATTGTAGGTTCAAGATGATAGTATCTGCAATGTCTTCGATCATCGGCTTTGGTTTCATGGCATTCAAATGGATAGTCTATGGAGGGCATGGTTGTGGATATGTGATTCCCATCTTTGGTTCTTCAGCTTTCAAGCAAAAGTGTGTGTCTACTTAATTGTATACCTAGCTTTACCTCTTCCAATTTTGTTGTGCTTTTGTTTTTAACATGTATATCGATTTGATGTTGAGTTTTCTCATAGAAAGGTTACAATATTAATAGGTTGAATGAGAAGATTACATAACATAATCAATTAAGCCAAATCTCTCCACATCAAGATCATGCAAAGATACGTAGATAATATGCTAAAGTACAATATTACAACTTATATAGGTAACCTCAAGTGCGTTGTAAGTAATTTAAAAATATATATATATAAGGGTCATATATGCAAGGTCCAAGACCTATACATATGTTGGTTGGTTGTTCACCTCCACAATAGCGATACTCCATCGTCACCGACTAGGCTAGAAAGTTCACGTTGGCTAGTAACACTGTCCAAGGAGCTTCAAAAAGGCTAAGTAGATATGGAAGGATGATAAGCTAAGAGAGACCAAGTCATGGATGGTGGAAAGTTTTCACGAATGGGTTGTCAGAAACCTAATGGGTCAAGATGCAACTAGGGGGTCCGGATGAGGAAAGAAGGTGGCAAGTTGGTGCTAAGAGGCCATGATCTAGTCAAAGATATTAGGAAAATGGCACACAATTGGGAGTTAAAGTCTTTGAAGGCCTCCCAAAGTACTGGCCAACTCTCTCATTGAGTTTCTTCTTTATGGGTGTCCTTCTCAATCTAGTCTAAGATATTGGGATGCACTACTGCCAACGTTGGCCTAAGTGGGTGACTCTTCCAACACCGTTTGCCATTCCACTCTATGTTGGAGGTTCATTCACAATTGACATGGCTATTGGGAGCAATTTGTTATCCATCTCGTGCCAATTGGACAAATTCACTACTAAGAGATATGGACATTCCCTGGCATCATGACTTATGAAGTTGAGAAATAGTATGGATAGTCTAGTAAAGATTGTGGAAATCGATATGAACAACTATCAATTGATCACAAAAATCAAAACCAACCTAGCTCATATCTTCTCATTGCCTACGAACTTACAATAAAAGATTTAAACGCATGAAAATTTTATTGCACAAGGCCATAACACAGGGAGTTTGAAAATTTATAGCACAATAACACATGGCTATGATAGTTATTAAAGTCTAAAATATAAATTTATTCTTAAAATTAAATCACGATTTCGGATTAACAAATATTGTCACAATTTCAGATAAAAAAGACGATGTCAATACCTAATTCCTAAGAACATTAATACATATTCTTGTATCAATTGAATAATACATCAAATCGTGTACCGTACAAGGTACGGACAATAAACTGGTTTTTTATATAATAAGATACAAATATATATCCATATCAGTAGGTCGTGCCTCCTACCCCAAAATTGGAGGGAACACATTTTTAATTAATGTGTTTGCCAAAGTTAAAACATACAATATCTAATTGATTAACAATAAGATACATAATCAGTTTTTGAGTCTTACCACGTGATCTAGAAATTATCTTGAATCTTACTTGATTCTCTAACGACTAATTTAGGTGGCAATACAAACTAGTCTCACCATTGAAATGTAAGCAACGATCAATTTAGGTGGCAACACAAATTAGTTTCACCATTTCAAATGTAAGCAACAATCGATTTAGGTGGTAACAGAGATTAGTTTCACCATTTCATTTCCTCCCAACACTCCAAATTGATGATATTGTTCATCAGTCCAAATTGACGGCATTCTTGCAAAAGTAGTTGAACAAGAAATTGTCTCATTTAAATATTTAATCTCTACTTATTTATTTGATGAAACATATGTGCTCATGTTATACTACAGTGCTTCATTGACATATGTGGGCTTATGCGTGATTTTCCCTTACATAGGGAGCCTCTCTTTCATAATAGGAGTGATTGTCTCTAGTGTTATATGACACTACATTGAAAGGAAAAAGTGCTAGTGGTACAATGTTTGCCTCGACGACAGTGATTTTCATGGCCTTTAGGGGTATATGTTGGGTGACATGCTCCACAAGTTGGTGGCGACGTTTTACCATTTTCTGACGAGGCGAGTGGAGAAGGGGTTTTCTAGAACACCGATCATCCAGCTGGATTGACATATGATGAGGTGCGGTGCAACCTGTATTTTGAGAGGGATCACATTCCCACTTGGATGACATTTATGGCTTATGCAATCGTAACCGTCATTTCATATCCCCCTCCTTTCATTCATATACAATCACTTTAGGTAGTTTAATACCTACACTCATCCTCTATGTCATTGCATTTTTCTTCGGATTCATCAATGCATACGGATGTGGTGTGACCGACTGGTCCGTGGCGACTTCATACGGTCGTGTCATCGTTTTGCTTGTGGCATACTGGATTGGTTTTGGACGTAGAGTAATAGTGAGCCACCTGGATGCTTGTGGAGTTGTGGAATGGTGACGAGTGTGGTTTCAAGCTCAGCCGACGCGATGTAGGACATCAAAGCTTTTTATTTGACATTGGCGTCCCCTAGGCCATTACTAATCGGTTAGTTAGTAGATGCCTTTAATGGGATTCATACCACCTTATCAAGCTTTTAAAGATTATCAAGTGTTTTTGGAGATACTGGAGAGGTGAGATCAGATTTCCTAGCCCCAAGTGCAGTCATCTTTAGAATCATGGCACAGTTGGAAGTTAAAGGCTTTGGAGTCTTCTCGGAAAATTGGTTTCCTTTCTCATTAAGTTTCTTCTTGCGATGGAAGTAGTGGTGTGGAGTTGTAGAGGATTTGAGTGGGAGAGGGATATGGATTTTGCAAAGTAGGGCTGGATATTCGGGTTGCCTAAAACGGCCATGGCAAGGGTTACGGAGGTAGGACTGGTTTTTTTTTTTTTGAGCCCAAGTAGGACTGGTTATTGTTCCTTCATCAACATTTATGTTTATGAGTACCTTCTAGGATATATGTACAGGACTGATTTTGTTAAAATTTTGCATATAAATTATACTCTTACTATACTAGTGATGCGTATCATGTCATGCATGACACGTTTTAAATTTTAAGATTATTTTTATAATTAATATGAATGAGTAGACATATAATGATCGAAGATTGTTTTTCAGATTTATATGACTACACGTATTGAATTATAAAAATATAAAATCAAATTTTAATTTTAGAATAATTTAGTAAATATAACACACTACTTTTTCATCCTCTAAAATTTGTCTCTAATGATTAATATATATATATATATATTATCCCTATTCTCGAGCACAATTTGGAGGCATTATCTTATAAGTTAATGTGATATAAAATAAGATGTTATAATTGTCATCTTTGGTTTGATCTTATATTTTTTTTTTATTACTATAATTTATTAATATGAGATATAATTACAAAGATTTTTTATGTAAATAAAATATATAAAGATATAATGTAAAAATTTAGAGAAATAAAATGGGTCTAATATGATTATAATGAATTTGTATATTATTAATAGTTATTTTATAACGAATGATAAAAGCTAAGTTATTATAAACATGATAATATATAAGTTAAGTAAAAGATAATAAATATAAGTTGATTTAATATCAAAGATAAAAATAACAGTTTTATTAGAAAAAAAAGGGCTTCCATTTTTAAATTCAAAACTTTTTAATTACTTCTTGCAAAAAGAGATTAAAAAGATAATTAAAAACACAACTAATATACCAAAAATGATAGAATACCTTTTCAAAAATCAAAATTTTCAATATATCTTTTACAAAAACTGATAATAAAGAATGTAATTAGATTAATTAAAATAACATTATCAAAATTTAATTGTTTAAATATGAGAGATGAAAGATAAGTTATTATGACCATGAAAAAAATATATATTAAGTGAAAGTTAATAATATAAATTGACTTAATATTAAAGATAAAAATAATAATTTATGTAGAAAAAGGATTTTCATTTTAAAATTATTTTTTGAATTCGATTTTCTAAAATTACTTCTTATTTAAACAGAATAAAAAGGCAGTTAAAAAGATAAGTGATATATCAAAAAGGATAGAATATCTTAACAAAATCTAACAAATTTTAAATATCTTTTACATAAATAGATAATAATGAATTTGATTTGATTATATTAATTAAAATAACATGAATAAAAATTAATTGTTTAAATATGAGGTGGGGTCAGAATTAACGTGGAAACTCGAATGGTCTTGACTTTAATATATAGTATAGATTGAAAATGTATCATATAACTTGATTATATAAATAAATTAACTTATATGTATACTAAGATATAGTGTTGGATAAAAAAATGAATTAAGCATGACGACATCTAGCTTTGAACAAACTCGGATGAAATTTTAAATTATTTTTTTCCAGAATTTTGCTTTTCATTGAGTATAGCCCACAAATGGTGAAAACTTGTGCCTAACTAGTACAAATCACTTACCATGTAGGGTAATGTATATATAAATATGAATTAACTGATTCGAGAGTGAATTTTGATAGAAATTTGCTCTTAGCTTGAGAATTTATAATCCAAATCCTAATAGACGGGAGTCTGAACCTATTGACATGTATATATACCTTTATTAATACAATGCTAATTTTAGAAGAAAACGTATACTTATTAATAAGAAAAATGGTTAAGATATAAAAAAAATCACTAGTATTGTATTTATTCATATAAAGATATAATGTTAACAAATCATGTTAGGAAAAAATCTTAAGATATCAAAAATTGAGTAAGATATAAGTAAATAGAATGAAAGTGGATAAGATATCGAGTAGATATATAAGTTATTTAAAAAATATATAATGTAAAAAGATAAAATCATTATTTTATTCAGTGCTGATGATGTGGTGCAAATTTTAACAAATATTTAGGTTCCACTTTATACTGTATTATATTAGATAAATTCCCTTATCACTCGATCAATTTTGACAAACATGCAAATACTGCTATATATTGTACAAAAATCTACAAAAAAAATTTTTTGACCCAAAAAAAATCTACATAATTAATGATAGAGATTCCAATCCTTTTGATATGGAAAACAATACATAAATCTATTGGACCACCTAGTCGCATATATATATAATTATATATATATATATAATATTTCATCGAGCCTTCATGTATACACTTAGTTATGATCTTCTAATAGATATGATCTTTTCATTTATATAAAATATCAAGATAATCGGAATGTAATTTTTGAAAAGCAATTAAACTTTTGAATGAAACGCTTTATGTGTTGAAAAATAAATTAAAATATTGTAATGTTTTCTTGAAATGGCAATATTATAGATAACTAACCATTTTTATGCTATAAATGGACCAGAAATCCCACTTAAAAAATATTAATATTTATCAAAAATTATTTTAGCTATGAAAGTATTCATCAATATTTTATAAGATAACATTAATTTATTTTTATCAAACTTATATTTTAAAATAATCCTTTACATAAATAAATAAAAAAGACAAAGATAAACTATTTTTCTCCATTTTTAAATAAAACATTTCTTCCAAAATATAATTATGATAAATTAGTTTTCTTAATATTTAATGGTGAAGTCATGTGTAGATAATTTAGAAGTTTTATTAAAAGATGTACCAATAAAAAAATAAAAATGTTAATATCTAGTCAAACTTATTAGTTAAATTGTAAATTTAAGGGACGAAAATAAAAGATTGACAAAAACGTGGCAAATCAATATGACTATAAAAATACTGTAAAAATGAAATTGTAGTGTGAGAAATAAGATTAAAATCATCAATGTATATTATAAAAGCCGACCGTTTTTGAGCCACCACGTTGATTCTAGTCCCATTTTTTAAAACAATTTTATATGTTCTATTGTTCTTAATTATCTAATCTTTAATTTTATCTTTTTTCTTACTCATCTAATATCTATCTTTAAAATTTTCTTAATTATCTATTCTTTAATTTTATCGTCTTTCTTACTCATCTAATATCTATCTTTGAAACAATATTATCTATCTTTAAAATTTCCTTCTATAAAAGATACATATTAATTAACTTATCTTTTCAATTACCATTATAATCTATTTATGTATGAAGTAATATAAGAAATTAGAATTTTCAAAAACATTTTGAAAATAGAAGCCCCTTTTTCTAAATCAATTATTATTTTTATATTTGATACTAAATCAACTTATATTTATTATATTTTACTTATATTATATATTATCATGTTCCTAATAACTTAGCTTATATCTCTCATAATTAAGCAATTGATTTTTTTTCATGTTATTTTAATTAATCTAATTACATTCTTTAGTATCAATTTATGGAATTGATATGTTTTGAATGTTGATAAGATATTCTATCCTTTTTGATATATTAGTTATCTTTTAAATCTCTTTATGTAAGAAGTAATTTAAAAAAAATGAATTCAAAATAATTCAAAAATAGAAGCCCTTTATTATAATCAAATTATTATTCCTATCTTTAGTATTAAGTAAAGGTATATTTACTATCTTTTACTTAAACCTATATATTATCATTTTCATAATAACTTAGCTTATCTTTCATAATAAAATAATTGTTGATTAATATATTTTATTTATCTCAATATATAAAGTCATTAGAATCATGTTGGAATCATTTTATATTTCTAAATTTTAATATTTTAAATTAAATAAAAATTCATCCGTATCTTGAATTTGATTAAAAGAGGCCGCTTTATATAAGTTCTTCTAATATCAGTTTTTTTGAATATTATTTAAATAGTTCTTCTAATATCAGTTTTAACTTTAAATAGGATAAAGTTAAAATTAAAAAACCCTAGAAAATTTGTAGACAAAAAATTTCTTATAATATCAATACCTGAATTATAGACTATTAGTTTTTATTAAAGAGACGAATAATAAGATATCATATATAAAGCGGCCTATCTTATATAAATACCACGTTTAAAAGATTTTTTTGGTTTAGCTCAGGTACCAAAATTGTAATCAATCAATATATATATTACAAAAACCGACCGTTTTCGAGCCACCAAGTTGATTTCGGCCCCGCTCGATTTTAATTATTTTTTTTCCAACTTAAATAGATAATAACAACTCTATATCTTTTATTTTCCTTAATTATCTAATTCTCAATTTTATCTTTAAAACCATACAATCTATCTTTAATGTTATTTGATAAAAAATTATTTTTCTATTTGTTTAAAAAGATATAATCAAATTTTTGAATTTCAGTAAGATATTTTATCCTTTGTAAATTTGTAATATATCACTTATCTTTTTAATATTGATCCCGACTTCCTGTATCATAAAGCTATATCAAGTAAATAAATAAATAAAACAATATCACGTAAACTCCTCTACGAGTGCGTGATTCCAATATCTAATTATATTATATTATATTATATTATATTATATTATATTATATATTATATATTATGTTATTTCAATTGATTCAAATCCTTTTCAATATTTCATTCTAGACCAAGGTAGTTTCATCTCATATTGATATTGTTTATTGTTATTAAACATAGTATAGATACATGAGTACTATGATTTTCCTTACCAATCATAAATATAGAAAAAACATCCACTATATCAATGAACTCAAATTCATTTAGATGAAAACTATTAAAATTGAAATTATTTAAATTTCAAAGCTTTTAAATTTTAAGTTAATTCGAATTGGATTTTATTAATGGGCGAAAAGGTGTATAAACTCCCTATTATAACGTATCTATAAAAATAAGTTTAATGTAAGGCATAGTCGTACATGGTACGACAGGTTAAACTAGTATTAATTATAATTTTGATTCATAAAAAAGAAAGTCGCAAATAGTTGGAAGAAATAAAAATTAGAAAACACTTAGGGGGGCGTTTCGTAGGAGGGTATGAAGGTATGAGGTATGGGGTTGGGGAATGGAAACCCCATATCTTATGTTTGGTTGTGTGTTTTTTGGGTTTCAAACCCATACCTCATACTGGATAGGTATAGGTTTTTGATACCTTACTACCCCCTTGGGTATGTGTGGTAATGAAGAAAAAAGAAGTAAATCTCCTTTAAAAACACTTCTCCCAAACATCCTTTATTATGTATGGGTTTCTAACCCCATACCTCCTCTTGTTTCCATACCCGGATTCTAACCAAATGCCCCCTTATCGTTTCATCTTCTTTCTCCTTGTTTTTACATCCTCTAACCCTTCAATCTGGGCTGCCTAGTGCCTACCCCACTCCTCCCACGGTCTGTGATTGTTCACATTTTACCCTATGAATTATATACATTGGAACGCGACTCTAAAATTGCTTTTTTTTTTTGGTTGAGGGCATGGCCCATGAGAGTCGAACCGGTGACCTCTGGGTACTACCGTTGAAGGCTTAACCGTTTTGACTAAATGCCCGAAGGCAACTCTAAAATTGCTAGCCATAACTATTACCAACAACTTTTTTTTTTCTTCCGTAATCAGGAACATTATATAATTTGTTAGAAATATCCAACCATTAGTGAGGTTTGTAATATACAATACATATATAAATAAGTAGGTGCAACAAAAGAAATGATCTATACACAAATCAATGTCCTTCACAAAACAGATAGTCGATAAGCGCATGGGTCATTATACACTGTAATGGAGTAAGGCCTGCATTTCAGGAAGGATACGCCTTGTACTGCTTATCCTGTTGGCACCAGCAGCAGCTGCAGAAGCGTTAGCTTTAATAGCTCTCCACGGCCAGCAAATGTGCCTTACACGTCTACTGTTTCTCTCCCTGTTCTCCGCTTCTTCCAGCTGTCGCGTTAACTCCTCGATCCTCTCGCGTAGTCCGGCAGCTCGGCTGTCAGCCAACTGGAGGGATGCCTCTGCAGCTTCCTGTGCTGCCATTGCTGCTGATGCAAGCTCTTCCTTCATCTTCAGCTTGCTGTTTGAAACTTCCAACGCTGCCCTTGTTTTCTCCAGCTCTTGTTTTAGTATGTCAGCCTAGAATTGATAGAACAAAGCTTAGCAGTTGGGTTAGATAATAATGTAATTTTGGACTACAGTTCAGAGAAATAGTCTTTTACCACTTTGTCACGTTCATCGACAATGGTCTTTCCAGCTTCTACTTCAAGCTCACAGGCTTCCCTCCATCTAGCAACATCTTCTTCAGCAGCTTTCATTTCCAAAAGAAGCTCTTCTACCTTGATTTCCGGTAAGACGAAGTAAAATTAGGTTAAGATATCAACTGATATATAACAAGAAGCCTCCAATCCAATGGTGAATGATGTAGAATATTAATTACACTTTGAGTTAGCATTGTCTCTCGCTCTTCCAGCTCTTTTATGTAGAATTCTTGTTCTGTCATCTGCTGAGCTTGTCTCTTTGTAAGTGACTGTAGACGCTCAATGTCTGACCTGGCATATGGAAAATTTGAATAAAATCTGGGTCAAAGAAACATAGGAGCAGCTGTATTTCTCACGTAAGAAGATGCAGAAGTGGCATATACAGGCAACAGCATCAATAACATCAGCAACTACATTAAGGGTTCAACTACACTTAATAACTTTGCAAATATACATATCTCACAGTTGAAAACTGGATGGCTACAATTGTTTCCAGCAAAAAATAGACATGCCAGACTCGATATGATGCAGGAAAACAAAGTGCAGACTGTCAGAAGGCTGCTGAATTCTTGAAATTTTAATTTTTTTGACTTTTGAGTGCTCTTTCTTTGATGCCATAGTTAAAGGAGGTTCTACAATGCATGATCAATCCTCAGTTTCCCACTACATTCAATTAAGAGATGAGTAGAGGAAGAAGTATGTGATGTGAAAGCATGAGCACTCAGTGCAAATATGCATGCTATTTGGCAGGACAGGGACTGGGTTATCTTCTAATGTATCAGCACTGCTGACCAACTGTGATTGTTCAGGGATTAAGAGTAGGACTGAAGATTAGATTTTTTTTGTTTGTTCTAGTATATCACGGAACAATTGATACAAACAGCACAACAAACTAAAATAGGGCCAATTAGGGTCATGTAAAATCCTGGATGTTGTGATATAACTGATAATAAGAGTAACAAGTTCTTTGCAAAAGTTAAAGTGGATAGCTTAATAGAGAGAATATTGCAATGCCAAAAATGAACGCCTAATGTTAGAAAACTCTCATCCGATCAGATAGAATAGTAGCAAGGGGGAAAAGCAGTGCCAATTACTCAGATGCCTACATCTTGTAAAGCGGGCAACTTTTAGTACCTGGATTCCTCCAATGCCTTCCTCAACTGTGTGATTTCAAGTCGAAGATTCTTCATTATTTTCTCCACGGTTGATGCCTGGCAGCCAAAGAAAACAGCTAAGAGGTGAGAAATGTCTAGTCACCTATAACACAAAGTTTAATGTAATTGGAAAAATTAAAATTAAATTTAGGTCGTTTATCAAAGTGCAAGACAAACAATTTTTAATACAAATAGAAGGGAAGCTCTCTCTGGAAATAACGATTAGATGTGTGATTGATTTTTACATTCAAATGCTTCCATGGTAGGCAAACCAAAAGTACCTGATAGCAAAAACTGGAAGAGTGAAATTATATATGAACAACACAAGGATGTCAGTACCAAGAGCTAAGTAGAGAACATGTCAAGTTTCTTCAATGAATTCGATAGCATCAATGTAGTCTTTAGCAAAGTATTCCTCTAGTCACTTATTTTCATCTTATACATTGCAAATTTAGCCAAGATGTCTACCAAGATATTTCACACTATGCTTTCTTTTGATTATAATTTGCTTTTATTTTCAAATTCTACTCTATCTTGTTCTTTAAGCTTTATTAGGGTTGGGCTTTCTATGTTTTGGAAGATGCATAAGGCAAGCAAATCAGTCCACCTACGGTAAACAAGTAGATCTGTACATCAGGTTAGGTTGACCCTTCATCAATTTTAATTTCTGCTTTCTGCCTACATTTGAGTAGATCGATTCATCATAATTCATAAGCATGGAGTTGCTTTCATGAAGATGTTGACATGGATCTGTGTGGAAGAAGATTCTTTGATACTATGGCTTATTGCTATTGTTGAAAAGCATTTCCAATTGAGCTACAGTACTTTGGACATCACAAGGGTGAGATCGACTTAATTGTAGGCTAGTTGGGGGGATGTAAACAGTTCTATAGTTAGCTCTCAAGTTCATTCTTCTAATAAGCTGGAGGATAATTTACTCAGAAGAAAAAGAACTGTAATGATTTCTTTGAATGCACACCTCTACTTGGCATTTTTACTACTTACTTGCTGGCATTTTTACTACTTGCTGGCATTTGTTAGTGCACAAAATTGCAAGTTAGAAGCACATAGTGCATTGTAAGATGAAGAATCTAAACTGTACTGAAACATAGCAGATCAAGGAATAAGGTAGGTGAGGCATTACCAAGCTGACAACCTCCTCTTCACACTCGCTGCTATCAGAAACATTACTAGCAGTAGATGATAAACTCTCAGCCACAGGTGGAGTTGCCTCATTAACTGCTGCTCCCATCATGAAACTAAAGCCAACTCTTTGCAATCCCCTCTCAGCAATCTGCAGAAGTGCAACCCTCTTCTGATCAGGGTTACCCTTAATCTTATTAAGGCTCTTCTCGAGCGAGTCCTTTTCAATCAATGCAATACGCAGCAAACTATTCACATCTCGATTCTCCTCGGTCAGACTCACCACACTGCTCTCAAGCTCTTTCTTCTCCTTCTTAGTCCTATCCCTGTAATCACCCAGCTTTGTCTCAACCTTTTTCACTAACTTGGCCACAGCGTTCAATTCGAGTGCAAAATCATTGGATGATGTTGAACCACTCTCTTTCAGTTCCTCTACATCGTCATCGAATCCCTCACAGAGACCAATCAAAGACTCCTTAATCAAAGAAAGACCTTGCAAACTCTTCAACACTTGTCGATCCCTCTCCCGTTGAAACTCCTCCAATTCCTCAATCTTAACCCTAAAATCCCCAATTTCCTTGAGCAAACCCTCCCTCTCTCTCATCCCAAAGTCAATCTTCTTCACGAGCTCCTCCCTCTCTCTCATCCCCTCGTATATCTCTCTCTCCAAGCTCTCCCTTTCTCTCTCGCCCTCCCTCATCTTCCTCGCCAACTCTTCCTGTTTCTTCCTCCATCCAGAGACCTCCTCCCGGAGACAATCTCTCTCAGTCAGCAACTCCTCAGCCATCACGGATCGCGCCATAGCCTCGTCCCGCTGTTCCTCGGCCTCGTTATACATCGTTTGTAGGCTCTCAAAGGAGACTCGGAGAAAGAGGACCTCGGCGAGGAGGAATTCGTTGTGATCCTTTAGTTCGTGGAGGCCATCGGGCGGAGCGGGACTCTCATACGTCGCTAGCGGTGGTGAAGGCTCGTCGTCGCCGCCGTCATCGACGTCGGCGGTGGCCGGAGATCCGGATGGAGACACGAGTACGTAGGGAGCATCCATGGTGGTTTGTTGTTGAGGTCAGAGGAGAGTAAAGATGAGGATGATGATGATGAGGGTTTCATCGGAAGAGAGAAGAGGGCGCCTAAACCTACCAGTCAATGGGGAAATAAACAGAGCGCGCGAGGGCCTTTCCTTCGTCTATCATTCAAGTTTTCCGTAATACCCATAAACAAACCGAACCGAATTTTCGGTTCGGTCCAATTTGGGCAGAACCGAATTATTTTTTTCATTTTTTCCTTGAACCCTAACACTTCTCTACGAGGGATTTTTAGGTGAAGGCGATTAGTTTGAGGATAGTCAAAAGGCTCTCCTAGTAACATTGTCTATTATTATTATGCAAATTAGCAGAGTAGGCTCGTTAAGCGCGGATGTTATTTGCACGCGTGAACAGTAGCTATCCGCATCCGCGGAATAAAGTTTTGTAAAATTTTATGGAATATGGTTCCGTGAGATTCATAGATACACGGGGGAGTAGGTGAAGGTGCTTAGTTTGAGGATAGTCAATTCACTCTCCTACTAACATTGTCTAACATTATTCCGCAAATTAGGAGAGTAGACTCATTAAGCGCGGATGCTATTTGCACGCGTGAACAGTAGCTATCCGCAGTCGCAAAACCTAGTTCCGGGTTTAAAATATAAGAAGACAAAGACAATTATGCGTTTAGCTTTGATACCATTATCGTAACACCCCTAATTTTACAAGAGTATTACCACCAGTAATCTTGGTTTTGACCAACCCGAGAGTACTCAGGCTTTTACAAAGTACATTTAGCACGTAATAAAAGACTTTGCAACTGAAACGTAAGGTTATATAGGGATTTTCGTAATTACAAACCTAGAGAGGTTATCCAATACTAGATAAATCACAAATCACAAATAATCAAAGAATTATAGGATTACGAACATCTCACAACTTTGTCACCGCCTTCTCACTCATTGATATCCTTAACCCTCATAGAGACTCGATTATAAGAATCTCTATGACTACAATTCATTCTTTTGCCCTCATAATGAGACTCGGCCAAAAGAATCAATGTACCCTAATATAGTATAGAAGTACCCATCAAGCATTGAATAATAGTATTCACATCATGATATTAGAAGAGATCTAGCAATACTATCTATAACCGAGTACGAGACTCATTAAGAAGTAATTATCACGTGAATAAGTTCTAATCAGAACCAATTCCAAGTACCTAACTCAATGTTTCATGCCACATATTTCAGAAAATGGAGATGAGATGTAAGGAACCTAAATTTAGTTTACTAATAGAATATGAGAAAGCAATTTGCTCCATAGAATACGTTAGAGTACGAATGTCCATCGCGTAATAAAGAGTCGACCATCACGATCTAAGGTCAAAGAAATAATGCCAATACTATCTTTAACCTACTAAGCATGGTTACCAAAGTATAACGGGGCGAGAAATGCCCAACTTAACAGGACGCCGAGTGCCTAATTTACCAGGACGTACGCATATCGCATATATTGTAAAGTATGTCAATAAGCAAGGTTACGATTCTCCGAATCTAAGCTTATTGGTACCATGACTAGCCCAATAACGCTAGCAATATAGATAACAACAACTGCCACGTAGATGTCAGTTTCACTAACTAGATGAATCAAAATGCAATAAGCACTAATGCCATAATAACTTGGTTAATTAGACAGTGTGACTCTCGTTGACGAACTAGAGCGTCCTAATTTGCTTAATCAACATAGCTACACAATCGGGAATCAACATAGTCCATTAAGGAAACGATAAGTGAGGGAATAAAATTAAATAATCAATCGAAGAGCAAGAGAGGACCGAAAGCATCATTTATATACCAATGTGCTAGGGAAAACACGTCCTAGCTGGTAAGAGAATACGTCCTAACCAGTGGAAAAATACAAGGACTAACACCGTCCTATAAATACCGATATGTTAGGGGAAAAAACATCCTAGCCGGTGAAAGAATACAAGGACTAACACTGTCCTATGAGTACCGATATGTTAGGGGAAAAACATTCTAACCGGTGGAAGAATACAAGGACTAACACCGTCCTATAAGTACCGATATGTTAGGGGAAAAACATCCTAACCGGTGGAAGAAAACAAGGACTAACACCGTCCTAAGGTTACCGATATGTTAGGGGGAAAACATCCTAACCGGTGGAAGAATACAAGGACTAACACCGTCCTTCATCCCCCGTCATCGGCCGTTAAACGCCCAAATCTGACCTCCATCCTCCGTCAACGACCATTTGAGCACCCAAATCCAGCAACGCCTGCCTCCATCCTCCATCATCGTAGATACGAGCTTTCACGTCTCCGACCTTCCAACTCTCTCCGAGCTTCGATGCCTGATAGGCTACTAGACCAATACCGCAAGTGTACGGGTCGTGTAGTACCAAGGTGTCGATCTCTAGGACTTTAGTAGAGCTGGTTGAACCGACAATCAAAGTAGCTAGGCAAATGTGAGGAAATTTCGGATTGAAATAAAGGAATTCAAATAGCAACTAAGTAATGGGAGAAAGCAAATAACAAATGATGCAAGTTTAATAAGGCAAAGGCAATCCTAGAGCCTAGGTACTCACACTATGGATCTAAGCAACACTTTGAAAGCATACAAGAATCTAGATCAAATCATGGTTTGGAGGCATCTATCTAATTTCATTGTCTAATCCTATCGAATCAAACAAATCGTGTCTAGAATATGATAATCATCCACTTTCGTGGCTTGATCCAAGACTAGGCCCTTTAGGCTCAATAGGGGCTCAATCGGGTCAAGCCCTCATCCACCGTCGTGGCTTGAGTGAGCTCGTCCTACTCAACCCTCTATCAGTAGGTCAACCTCTCAAGAGATCCCAAATCAATTCTCATGTCAAAGGGACCTCAATCAATCAATCCTATAGTTCAAGTTAGGGAAGAGGTCTCTCAACACAAATCCCTAACCTAACTCCCTATTGACAACCTAACCTCTCGGTTCTAATCATCAACAAGTCTCAAATCACAATCAATTTGGCATTAGGCACATAGGATTGAAACAAACCACAATTCAAGTCTCAATTCATGCAAGCAATTCAAAGCTCTACCTAGAATCCATAGGGATTTCCCCAAACCCTAGGATTTGGGAACCTAGCTAAACATGGAAAACAAAGGAAATGAAGAAGAGAGAAGGAAATCCATACCAAACTTCATTCAATTGATTGAAAAGAGGGAAGAATCTCCAACACTTTCTCCAATTCTTCACAAGAGACTCAAGTTCTAAAATGGGAAAAAGTCCCCAAAAGGGGCAAAGAAAAATTGTCTTCCAAGGGGAAGAAGAGGTATTTACACACCCCTAAAAGGAAAAGAGGGGCAAAAGAGGAAATCGGGGGCGCCGTCGTGTGACCCGGGGGCCGACCCGGGCCGTGACCCGGCCGGGTCAGAGTCGGGAAGGCAAAACCGCGCACAAACATGAAGAAAAGCCCTGACCCCGTCCACGACCCTGGCCGTGACTCGGCCGGGTCGGGGCCTGATTTTTGCCGGTTTTCACATGGCTGGGCAGGGGACCCGACTCCGGCCACGACCGGCCCGTGACCCGGCCGGGTCCAAGGCTGTGGCCTCGGGTTTGGTCCCTTTTGCCTCAGTTCTTCGGGTTGCTTTGCTCGGTCTTCGGTTTGGCTTCTTGAGCGTCTTCTCGGGCCTCTCCTTGACTCCGTCTTCAAGCTCTCGTCGCCTCCTTGAGTCCTCCTGATCTCCAACGCTCCATTCTCTTCCACTTTCACCTGAAATACGCACAAACAAGGCGTAGAGTCCGAACCAAGAAACTAAGCCCAAACAACAAAAAAGCTAACTTAAAAGAGAGAAAAGAAAACCGCAAGCTAACGAAACATGACCTATTATGCACTCTAAACATGAGCTAAATGCAAGCCATCAATGCCCTTCAATGGCGTCCTTGAATAATCGACTATCGAGTTTACTTTTATTCCCTTATTTTTAATTTTAATTTGGATCTATACGAGAATTGGTTTCAGATTACTTCTTTTTTATTGGATGTTTTTAGCTTCTATATTGAATTCAAGTAAGAGTACTTGCAAGTTCTATTGAGATTTAGAATGTGATGGTATGGTCTTGGTGGAGTTGCAAGTTCAAGGAAACACGTAGAGTACGTGCATAACAAAGAAGAAGATGAATAGTGTGAATAGATCAAATAAAAAATATATTGAGTGGGTGATGTGTAATTTAACATAGAAAATAATAATTGAGGTGTGAATTAATGTATTGCAAGCACAGTACGAAAAATGACAAATGTGAAATGTCAACCTTGCTCCTTTGTGTCCTAAGTTTATACAGCATTTATTATTAGTTATTTTTTATCCTCTCATCTTTACTATTTTAAAATATCAACAAGAAGCTTGGCTATAGATGTCTTATCACACTTCCTCAAGTCGGTTTGTCTTGCCCTATGACGACCTTATATGATTGTGTTTGATTTTCTTTTAGCTAGTGACACACCTTTCTCCTATTGAGCCTTGCTTGAGCTTTTCAATGTATATGTTCAAGTTTAATACTACTTTGTTCTTTTATTTTTATGAATGTTTCTTCATGTCGGTTTATCGAATTACCAAATTTCATTTCAGTCAAATTTTTGGGATGTGTTCACTGCAAACATATTATACAGAATTATGTATTATAATGAATTTTTTTCAAAAAGTTGTGTTCGTTTTGTTGTATTTCTCCCCTGTTATCCTTCACATCTTTTTAGAAGTAGTCATATTTTTTTTTCTAAAATAAGCTCAATATAATATATTATTACTTATAATATGATGGAAAATGAACACCCCTTACTAGTTTCCATCTAACATTACAAATTCTTACCTTAATAATTTTTTTTCTTCAAGAAAGACAATATAAGAACACCAACGACTAGAATTTCACAAATAGAAGAATTAAAACAAATTAATTTCACAAATAGAGAACACAAAAACCAAAACAAGTTTCTATTTGCGGAACAACGGGGATGGACCAATAGAAGAATGAGCATTCGAACATATTAAGGAAAATCAAAATCATTCAACCGAAAAAAGGAAAATCAAAATTAAAAAACGAAAAAACCTAATCCCCCTTATCTCTCTGCCTTGGAGAGAGTCACAGACACAACGGTACAACACCATTGCAATCCAAGTGTTGTACATATGGAGGCTCTGCAAGAATCGCCGGTGGCATTCGAAATCCGGTCGACGCCACCACCACCGGTGAGGGCCACCCAGGCGAAGCTCCTTGCTCTTTCCACCTTCAAAACGTTCAGACTTCCCCCCTCCCTAACCACCACCACCACTAGACGTCGCCGGGGAGGCTCGAAAGGCTGCCCCGCTCTCTCTCCTGATCAGGCTTTCGGCTTGCTCAACTCTCGTTCTCTACCAATGAGCGAGCCCCCTGACCTCCACACTCTGGCATCGTGGCTTCGGTCGCGTTACGGGGTGAAGGATCTTCCGAAACTGCACGCTCTGATTGTTAAATGCTACGCCGGGGACTCCATTGTGTTCCTGTGTAACAATTTGATCAGTGCCTACGTAAGTCTTGGGAGATTGGGCGATGCCCGCAACGTGTTCGATGGATTGCCTCACAGAAACGTTGTTTCTTGGACCGCGTTACTGAATGGGTACTTGAATTCCGGTATGTACGACGAAGCCGTGTTGCTTCTACGGGAGTTCGTAGACGACGGGGTTGAACCAAATGCAACCACTTTCGTCTTTATGTTGAATTTGTGTGGGAAGAGGATTGATTATGGGCTTGGGAAGCAGATTCATGCTTGTGTTGTCAAGGGCTGCTGGAATAATTTGATTGTAGACAGTGCCCTTGTGTACTTTTACGCGCGGTGTGGTGACTTGGTGAGTGCCTATGAGGCTTTTGATAGGATGGAGGAGAGGGACGTGGTTTCTTGGACGACCATGATCAGCACCTGGTCACAGCAAGGATGTGGAGATCAAGCTCTGTCCACGTTTTCCAGAATGCTATCGGCTGGCTACTTCCCCAACGAGCACACCGTGTGCAGCATCATGAGGGCGTGCGGAGAGGAGAAGAAGCTGAATTTTGGCAGGCAATTGCACGGCCTTGTGCTGAAGAAGCTCATAAAAAATGATGTGTATGTAGGCACTTCCCTAGTGGGCATGTATGCCAAGTGCGGGCAGATCGTTGACTCAAGGAAAGTGTTTGACAGGATGAGAAAACGGAACATGGTCACATGGACTTCGATCATTGATGGGTACGCGAGAAACGGGTTAGGGTATGATGCTTTGGATCTGTACAGGCTAATGAAGAGAAGAAAACTCATGGTGAATAACCTGACCATTGTAAGCATCCTCAGGGCTTGTGGCTCTGTGGGAGCTCTTTCTCCAGGGAGGGAAGTTCACGCGCAAATAATCAAGAACTCGCTACAGAACAATATCTACATAGGAAGCACCCTTGTGTGGCTTTACTGCAAATGTGGAGAATACACCAGAGCTTGTATAGCACTCCAGGTAATGCCTCTCAAAGACGTGGTGGCATGGACGACTATAATCTCTGGCTGTGCTCGTCTGGGGTACGAGCTTGAAGCCCTGGAATTTCTCAAAGAGATGCTAGGGGAAGGTGTGGAGCCTAACCCTTTTACCTACTCGTCCGTCCTCAAGGCCTGTGCTAAGCTGGAGAATATCCAGCAAGGCAAGTGGATACATTCTTCGGTCAACAAGAGCCCTGGCTCCTCCAACGTATTTGTGGCGAGTGCTCTGATTAACATGTACGCCAAGTGTGGGCATCTCTCGGAGGCCTTTCAGGTGTTTAGTGGCATGCCGGAGAGGAACCCGGTTGCTTGGAGGGCGATGATCGTGGGGTACGCTCGAAACGGGCACTGCAAAGAAGCCTTGGGACTGATGTACCGCATGCGATCAGAGGGTTTTGAGGTTGACGATTACGTCCTGACCACTGTGCTCACAGCGTGCGGTGATATTGAATGGGAGATGGAACCCTCAGTAGAGCAATTTTTGGAGCCAAATTGAGCCTAATTACACATCATTAGGTTTTGTAGACTTAGGTGTAGTTTAGATGGTTGTAGACTTGATTGGTGTGTACGTATAGAATGTGTTGGAATCTCATGTGGGGGTCACGCTTTGGTTTATTACCCCACTATAATTAGAAAATTCTATTATGGAACGATGTAAATCCATTGTAACATCAAAAGTCAGCTTGTATTCAAGAAGTATGAGAAGTGCCAAACATCAAGTTTAAATGCCAAATGTGGGGTTTGACAACCTTTTTATAAAAAAAATTGTCAAATAATGGCATAAAAATCTCGACAATGCAATGATGTTAAATGGAAATCGATACATCTAGGTCAAAAACACTCTTGTTTTACTAGTGTTTTTGTATTTCTTCGTGATTACTCCGTTGGTAAAATAAAGGTGAAGAAGGGGCAGTGTTGAAGCCGATCTCCTATTCCGTAGACCTCTTTCCATCGCAAGCGCCACCGCCTCCGCCGCCGCGACTCTCTCACTATCAGAAACCGCCGGCAACGCTACAACCTAGGTTAATTTCTACTTTCGTCATTGCTTGTTTGCTTTGATTTGATCCCTCCTTTCTGAATCCCAATCTCAATTAGTTTTCGTGCGCATTTGCTTTAACATCGAGCATGACTCGATTTTATTGCTCGATTACATTTTGATCGTAATTCTCCACACAATCAACTGCATCAACTGTTTTGATCGGGATTAGTGGGAGATGTAAACTTCATTTGCTTTCGTGATCCTGCTCAATTTTGCAATTGTTGTAAAGCCAAACAACACTGCCTAACTAATTTCTCTCTATTTCCCAATTCTATGTAGATCTAGATTTTCATGTATGCCTGATTTCATTCATTTCTTGTTTTGAAATCAATTCCTCCTTGTATTAATAAGCAAGTCCAAATTAAAGATCACCAAATTGTATCTTGCGGCCATAGTCTTATCGTGAAGCTGTGTCACTACAGAATATAGAATGCTGATATGGAATATTTTGCCATTAAATTCTCTCTTTTCGTGCTTTTACTAGTCTTTATAAATCTCTATAAAGCCTTGTGTATTTTTTGGCTGCATTTTTCTTATTGATTGTAATTTGTAGACATAGGTTCCAGGCTGTTAGGTTTCTGAAGCTGTACAAGTCTTAGAGTCTTATCATCTATTGTCAAGAAGGTGAATATGGCTCTGATCAAACGAGAGGTAGGTTGCACTGTTATTTCATTCAACTGCCTTATAATATTAAATCGCCGCTGACATTTAATACAATTATGGACTATGTAGTTTAGACGAAAACAAAGCTGACATAGGTAAATAGGGGAAGAAGGAATGGGTAACCCAGTGTATCCATTTGCTTCATCATTTTGTTTGGTTGAGAAGGCTTCCCTTGATTTTTCTTTCTTTGTTTGCACATCTCTTTTCCCCTTTGTTTCTAATGATGCGCATCAAGATTCATCATTCTCTTTCTGACATTTCCCTGTCCAACTGCCCTCTTGGTCCTTGCTGTTCATTTCTTGTTTGATTCGTGTTTAAGTAAACCTTTCAACGGGTTCAATGGTGATGAGTATGTGCTTCATGCTGATATACATAATTTTGCGTAAGCAAAGATCCAGATGAGCCTAATGTAAGGAACTAACAAGCAACTTGCAAAGGATGCATTTACAGACCTTGTTACTTGTAATTTCAATGCAAAGGATGTACCAAGCTTGTTTTCTTTCTTTCTTAACCTACTTGACGGGTTCAAGACTTCAGTTTTTCCCTTCCCGTGACCTTTTTTTTGTCATCAAAAGGTAGTTACTTGACAACGGGGAGGTAAACTCTCCTTAAATTACACATAATCCATTCTGGGTTGGGTAGAACAGCAGATGGAATAAAGTTGCTGACTTTTGACATGTAGTCTCTTAATTTGTTCTTAAAATTGGGTTATTAGGGGTGCTTTGGATTGCTCCAAATAATGTATTAATTGCATTAATTCTTGCATGCAAAACAGTTTAATGCGTCATTTGGTGCTGCCCAAACACACTCTTACCTTTCCTGTAACCTTAAATGAAAAACTAGCTTCTTTTATTGTTAATGTTAATTACTTCATGAATTCTAGAAACAGTTTTTTTTTTTCCATGACCTTTCTTTAATTAATCATGGTTGTATACATCTAGATGAGGTGACTGATGGTTAAATTCAACAGGTTGTGGAAGAAAGTTTATCTGGTACTACTGCTGTGATGAAACCAGAGGCAAAGAATTCCCTTGACACTTTCATCAGACAAGCAATTGGAAAAGAGCCTTTTCTTTCTTTCTCAAGGACGGGTGACAGCCCGATTCAGTGGATCCAGTTGCTGCAGGCATTGGATCAGCAAGGTACTTGCCAATTTTTAAAATTTGCGTAGATTATTCCATAAACAGAAGGGGCATTTATCATGTCAGTGATCTGTATCCTTTTGTATTGATGATTAATGACTGCAAGGAATCTGTTCACCATCAGCGGACTCTCTCTAAAGGAAAAAGTTTCCACTGTCTCTTTGCAATCCCTCAAAATTCCCGAGGCTATTTCGCCTCACTTCTGTGGTCAATGGTGACCTTAAATCTATGCTTCTAGTAGCTTCCAATAGTGTTTGCTATTTGTTCAAGTAATTATTGTATTTGTCCCATTGCAGATGTCCCTGGGTGGCCTCTTTTTTCTCCTGTGAAGATACAGCTGCAAAAGTGTGATAAGTGCTCTCGTGAATTCTGCTCAACAATCAACTATAGACGACATATTCGATTGCATCGCCGCTCTCTTAACTTTGACAGGGTTATATGTCTATCTTGCAAAAGTTTTGTTAATCATTCAATTTGAATTCTTTGTGAATCTGATTTCTGGATTTAGCTGTTTGTTTTCTCTACTCACCCCCATATCAATGTTGCTGCTGCAGGATTCCACTATTAGGAGTAGGGAATTCTTGAGAGCATTTTGGGATAAGGTATTTTCCACTTCCATCTGTTTGGGTTGTTGTGTATGAGTTTCCCAATAATGAGCTTATTTATAAATTCTTTATGCAGCTCTCATGTGAAGAGTCAATGGAAATTGCTTCATTGAAAGACGTTACCTTGGAGGTAATTTTCTGATACTATTAAATTAGCCTTGAAGTGCTGTAGTATAGAAATGCCTTGGTTGGCTATCAGACTGTCATTTACTTTTAGAATTTGACAACTTTAGCACTCTGGCTCTGAAAGTTTGGCAACTTTAGCATTTCTTTATGAGCAGGTCTGCCTTTAACTGTTTCTCTAGCTTCTTTATTTATCCGTTGTGCATTTTTTTTTCCTTTTGCCTTACAGTACACATATGTGTTGATTATATTTGCAGGAAGTTCCTGCTTCTTCAATTATAAAAGCACTGACAATGTTTATCCGAAAACCTGGGTTTTCATCTCTTCCTCATGCTTATATCAAGGCTGGTGCTGCGCTATTGGTAAGAGGAGGCTACTTTCCTCCTATTATAGTTTTCATTTGTTATATCAAATAAAGTGATGGACATGTATATGGCTTTCAACAATCAGGTAAGTTATGGTTTTTTATTTTATTTTGGCAGGATATAATCCAAGCAAGACCTTCTAGGTTCCCTGTGGTGTCACAGGAATTATTTAGTATACTTGATGATGCAAGTGAGAAAACTTTCTTATGTGCTGGCAAAGCGGAAAGTTTGCAGAAATATGTTTTCGATGGTGAAGCAGGAAAGATTGGGCTTGAGATAAGGAACTTGGTTGCTTGTACGAGCTTCTTGATTGAGCAAAAACTGGTACACGACTTTGTATAGGGTTCATGATTGCATTTTTGTTGAATATTCTTGTCCCTGGATTGTTTTATGGTGCATGTTGGTAACACTTCTAAGATGTAGGTTAAGGCATGGCTTGCTGACAAGGATGCTGAATCGTTGAGATACCAGAATTTGCTTGTTGAGGAGGAAGAAGCTGCTCAGAAGAGGTACATAACTGTTTCTCGGTATTCTACAACTTAATTAGCTTCATATACTTAATCATCTTTCGTCTCTGGAAGAGGTGGCCGAATTAAAACTTTCTACTCTGATTTAAAAGGCCAGGGGAGAGGTTCCTTAGCTTAGATTGTTGAGGTTTCTCTAATTTAGGAGAAAATAAGAATAATAAATTTATGGGCCATGTCATTATTGATTGTAAGGATAATCTGTGCGAATTGACTATACACACCTCTGCTGATTGGAAAGTTCATACTATGCTTGTTTTCTGGTCACGTGTACTCCAGGTGTTCAAAGTTAAATTGTGCGAGAGCAAACCAGTAGCTGTCTATTTTAGTGATAGTCTTGAACTATCCTTAAACTTGAGCAAATTTTCTTCTTCCTGCATGTTTTATATTATAGGAATTTGTTGGAGTACTTGTGTTGCTTTTTGTGTACTTGTGTTGCTTTTTGTTTTGCCATTTTTGGGGGCAACATTCAGCCTCAAAGTGTACCTGCGCACTGCAATCTGCTACACAGTCACTTTTGTTGAACATGGCATATGTGTTGTCCTTGTTTTCATTCAAAAGTAATGCTTAATCATGCAATGCTCTTAATGTTCTTTAGTTCAAAGGTGCATCTATTGGATACTAGTCGATAATACTTGCATTCATACCTTCTGAGTCGCCCCTTCTGACTCACCACTTTAGTATGCCAGATTATACGGACGAAAATCTTCTGTCCCCCCGCACGTCCCACCCGCACGTCCCACTCCTTCCTATTGGTCGATGTTATTTATTTCGGTAGAATTAAAGGGAAAATATAGGGGGGGACCCATAGTTTCGACCAATAGGAAGGGAGGGACACGGGAGTGGGACGTGCTAAGGGGACAGAAGATTTGAATCTAGATTATACACCTGCCTGTGGACAAAAAAAATTCATTTGTCTAAAACTCAAGTGGAAAGAGGTCTATCTATGTATGATAAAATGTGTGACACAAAAGGGTACTGAAAATCTATGATACACTATGAGAGGTTATTTTCATTGTGTTTCTGGCCAATTTATTAACCGATAGTAACATCTTTTTGCATATATAGGCAAACTGAGCTTCTTGATAGATAAAATGTGTGACACAAAAGGGTACTGAAAATCTATGATACACTATGAGAGGTTATTTTCATTGTGTTTCTAGCCAATTTATTAACCGATAGTAACATCTTTTTGCATATATAGGCAAACTGAGCTTCTTGAAAGGAAAAGGCTCAAGAAGCTTAGACAGAAAGAACAAAAGGCCAAGTCACTGCCAGAGGGCGAAACTGCAAATTTACAAAAGGATGCTGCAGATACAAGTGACGGCAGCGCCCCATCACCATCAGGGTCTAGCCCCCCTAATCCCTTCGATTCCGTTTCACAAATTCCTGACTTCTTGCAAGATTCAAACCCATTATCAGTTGAAGACAACGGGAGTAGTGAATTGCTGTCCAATTTGGACTGTGGATGTTCTGGGGCTAATGGCCAAATCGTTGATCAGAAAACCCTACGCAAAAATGACCGTGTACACACGAATAACTCGAGATGGCATGCACAAAAACAGCAGAGAGGGCCCAATGGCTTTCATGTTGGTCAAAACAATCAAAAGCGTGGCTTGTATCGGGAGTCCAGGAATACACCCTTCAACAATGGCAATAAAATCTGGACACCAAAGCCAAAGTCAGAGAATGATGAAGAGACCTGTAGAAGTCAGTTGCTGGCCGAAGAAACCAAGGCGTCTGATCGAAGTAAGAACTTGGAAGTTCTGATAGGTTCTATATCTGTCGCCATAGGAAACTGCAAGGAAGAACAGCTTGGTGGGGTCTTTCGTAGCTCTGATATTGAGCCTCTAATCCCGAAGTGTAACATTCAAGATAATAAGCCAGCTAAGCCTGATAATCATTCAGCTGTTAAGCTCTGGAGACGGGTAAGCAAGGGCGATAATGGAGGTAGGGTTCTTGTTCAGAATTCTCCTGATGATCTTGAGAGTAACTCTGCCTTGAGATTCTCAAGCTGTGCAGCAGAAGCTTTTCTTGCACAAAGTAAGTTTTTCTTTTTTCTAGTGTCCCATTTGGATTACATGTGACAAGAAGCAATGCTCTCAAGTCTCTTAACCCTTTGTGGATATTATTGAAGGGTGGAGGGAAGCCATTGCATCAGATCATCTGGAGTTGGCTGTCGTTCCAGAAACAGAGCCTCGGTTTGTGGAGGTCCAAAATGAAGGCAGTTTTAACTGTGACAAGGAGAATCGAGTTGGAGTGGCCCCTGAGATCAAATCCAAGTACAGATCGCAGTTTGAGGGTGGGAGTAAAGTGAGGTACATGCCCAAACAGAGGAGTGTTACTTGAGGAAATCAACTAGGTAGCAGGAGGGTTACACAAAATATGGAGTTCTTTAAAAGCCAATGTCATACTTTTAGGAGTGAAGCTTTTAGGAAATGGTCGATTCTCACAAATTTTGGTCACCAGTTATTCTTGATTATGTAAGATTTTTCCCCCCATTGTTTCTTTACTGTAATTTAAACTGGAAGGTATACAAGAAACCAAAACTAGATTTGGAAAGGGTATACAAGTAACTAAGACTAGACTTAGCAAAGCTCAGAATGACCAAGAAAGATGAATTAAGGACATACATTTTTAAAAGAAACTCGTCATCTTGATTCTTGAAACCTACCTTTCATAACTTGTGGGTCTTAGCTTTTTGATCTGATTATTCATCTTATTTCATGTTCTGAATTGCTACATGTTTGCCACGTATAATTCCTTTGAATGGATTGATTGGGGTAAGTTGTACAAAATATAAAAACAATTGAGTTTAAGGGAAATCGAAGAAAAGTACTTATCAAGGCGTATACAGGACTTACCGTAGACACTTATGTGATAGGAATGGAGGTATAATAATGGTATACACGTACATCACATTCCCACTTCAAACCCCATCCCACTTCAAACCCAATCTCACACCACTTGAAATTATACATTCGGTCGTCCATTGAGAGGGGTGAATTCCTTCCATGGGCCTAACCTATCATATATATAGCCCATATCCCTAACTTGTATAGAGCACCCACAATCGGAGGTTCTCATCGAGTCTCTCAATATTTTGAAAAAAAAAAAGAAACAAAAAGCATAATGTGATTTTCGTGAGATGAGTCCCTCAAATGAGAGACTTTACTCAAAAAATCAATATACAATTGGTGAAAGATCCATTTGAGTCTCTATCATTAGAGATGCCCTTAGTCCCTAACTGATATAAAGCCTTTTTAAAATCACTAACCTTTGTAAAGTGTTACTATATAGTCCTTTTTCAAATTAGACTTTGAATTTAATTCCTAATCACCACCCATTTTTTTCATCATAATACCAATATTTATATTTTTTTTTTATATAAACCTACATTAATCACATACTTTGGAAGACAATAATACAATCACATAATCTATTTACACTTTTTTTAAGAGTACTTTTCTACATATTACTTTTTTTAAATAGTATATATTTTCATAAATAATAGGTTGGGTTATATATTTATTGCACTATTACTGCAACAACATTGACCCACAGAATCCCGAAATAGGATCTGGGGGGAGGGGGAGGGTCCGGATGCAGGCACTCTAAACCTAGATAGAATGTGTCCGATAAGACCCAAGGAAGACACCCCAAACCACTCCAGTCCACATATTACAAAAAGGCCTAAAAAGAACAAACACTAGAAGAATTAGGATCCATTTGGTAACTCAGTGTTGATGTTGATGTTGATCGATTGTTGATGCTGATAGTATTTGATGCTGATATTTAATTGTTGATATGGTTACTTAAATTGAAAACTTATTTTTTGGATAAGCAAATGGGTGTTTGGTTAGACGGTTTGCTGATTTTGTAAGTATAAAACGTAATTTGACCAATTTACCCTTAATAAAACAAAAAAGATTTTAAAAAATAAATAAATGGGTTTCTCTCAATTTCAAATCGAGAATCGTTAGCGATTTTCAGGTCATTCTCCATCTCCGACGGCTTCTTGGACCTTCTCTGCGTCGAGGACTCCGCCGGCTCTTTCCACCGACTCTCCGATCGAGCTGTCGCCAGTCCTCGATTCTCTAGCGCAATTCTCTGACGAGGAGTCCATCGTCGGATTCGCCCAATACGAGTGCAGATGTGGGAAGTCTCGTGTGTCACCTGTGTATCGGGTTAGGGAGATGGAAGAGAGGGGTAGGGGGTCGGCAACGAGGGCGGGGGTCGGCGACGAGAAGGTGGCGGAGGGAGCGGGTGACGATGAGGGTCTCGATGGTCAGCAACGATTGGCCTTGCTATCATCACCGACGACGGGGATCGAATCGGAATTTGAACGAAGGACGGCGGCGGAGTGGTGGTCGTCGGAGGGAGAGGACGGGGAGCTTTCGCCCTCTAGCCGTCGTGGCCGGTGGTGGCTGTCTTGGTCAATCGTGAAATAGGAGATGGAGGTCAATCGTGAAATAGGAGATGGAGAGGGGTAGGGATAGGAAAATTGGGGATAAGCCATGCTTATTTTTTTGTGCTTATTTTCATAAGCATGGGGGCTATTGATTATTTTTTCGGTTGCTTATAAGCATTCGAGTGTTTATAAGCATTTAAAAAAAATTGTCAAACACATGTCTCAAGTGCTTATTTTGAAATTATAAGCACAACAGTGCTTATAAGCACTTAAAAATTGTCCAGACAAATGGACTATTAAACAGAAACTTAAAACCAACAAAGCAAATTCAAGGACAAACCTCCACACAAAGAGCCAACTGTGCCAACCAAACACATGTTGGCTAACTGTCAATCAATCTAATTTTCTCCCTCAATGTCTCTCTGCACTGTGCCAAATCCACTGAAATTCCTAATAGGTTGATATCTTGCTTTATGTTATCCATCCAACGTCTCTTCGGACAACCTCGATCCCTCTGAAAGGCCCCTAGATCCAAACGCTCGCACCTCCTAACTATAGCCTCTCCCTCCAAATTTCCAGATTATTAATCACTTCAACTCTAGACTCTTCTACCAAAACGATGTCGTCTACAAACAACATACAACTCGAGACCTCTCCTTGAATATATCTCTAGTCAACAGATCCAACACTAATGTGAACAAAAAGGGGTTCAGAGCTGAGCTTTGATGCAAACGCACACCAACCTCTAAATACTCCGTATCCCCTCCTTGCATGCACACACTCATCCTTGACCTCTCATACATGTCTTGAATGATTGCGATAAACGAGCTCGACACTTCCTTGACTCCTAGATATTCCCAAATCAACTTTCTAGGAACCATGTCGTAGGCTTTTTCTAGGTCTATGAAAACCATATGCAAATTTCTCTTTCTCTCTCTGTGCGCTTTCATCAACCTTCTCAGCAGATGAATAGTCTCTATGGACAAATGCCCTAGAATGAAACCAAACTGATTCTTTGACACCTGCACTAGTCTCCTCAATCTCAACTCGATTGCCTTCTCCCAAACTTTCATTGCACTATTACTCAATTTAACAATTCTTGCATTATTCACTTTTTTAAAAAATATAAATTTCCTTATTTGCCTCTTGTTTGATTTAATTCTATAAACCAAAGTGTTTAATCTATAATATTTTTTTCACACTTTAGACAAAGTCCTTACTATCAACCTCGTTTGTTCATTTAAAGAAAGTACTGATTTTTTATTATCAGAAGTGTTAGTAAAAGATATATAATTCTTTTCTTTTTTATAATTGAAGAAGTGTGAACAATTGCGACATTTATAGTTGTCAAAACTTGATCTAAACTGTCAAACCGATCCAGCCCGAGAATTACAAACTCAAGAGTCAAGACCCATAAAAAACCCAACCCAATTGGCTCAAACTCGAAACTCGTTATGTTCATAAATGACACTGTTACGATACAATGCATCTTATAAACATTAACAATATATCATAAAACGACAAAAGTGTATTCCTAATTTGGATGCACTTTTGATGCTTTACAATGTACTTTTAATCTAGATCATAGATGAGAATGTATTCAACTAGTGGAGGAGTAGTAGTCCCCATTAAGTTTAAAAAAATATTATCTATGAGTATTTTGAATTTATTGATTTGCCATATGGGTCCTCTCAAATTCTCTCCTTTCTAGATCTCTGGCTCGGTCTAGGTCGTTATGCCAATTACAAAGATAAGTAACCCTAATACAAGCTAGTATAGCAAGTAAGTCGGGGTCATACTCAAGAGAAGTTGCGGCTTCTAGTATCAATATTTTGACCAACTGAAGATAGGGGGAAATCAAGAGAGAGATAAACTAAACTAAGAAACAATCAAACAAACAATAAACAAATTAATTAGTGAAACAAGTTTATTAAAAAGATCCACTCTGAAATAATCATTCGATCATAGATCCATCCATTGATTCATTTTACACCTATGGTTAATTCCTATTCTGATCTTATTTAAATGTCTGTCCACAGTCCAGGCAAATCTTAATACTAACAGAGGACACTCAAATCAAAACTAGCAAAGCAAACAAGGATATGTAGGATACATGCAAAGGCAATCAAGCTACTAGTCAATTGTAGAAACATATAATTAAAACTCTTCCTTAACTCCCTAGTCCACGGTCCTACGCAAGCAAATTGTTTTCACAGAACAGGTTTATCCACGGTGCAAACCCAGATCCAACAATAGAAAATCACCTAATTGAACAAGTTAACCAGACAAGCAAAATTAATCAACATTCATAAAATGAAACACAAGAGAATTAATATTAACCAAAAGATAAAAATCAATTTCCAAAACCTCACGAACTCATACATCAAAACTTCTCCCTTGAACAAACCTTAGAAGAGTTAGTTCTCCATACAAGAGAAATCTAAATCTAAACTACAAACTACAAAGAAAAGAAAATAGATATCTTATGAATTCTAGATTGAATGAAGATGCTAAAAACCTAGGAAAACCAAAGCTTAAATAGTACTTGGAAGACAAGCCATCCAAAACTGTAAGATAAGAAAAATAAAAGAAGATAGAAAAATAAAGTCTTCTAAGATCTGGCACCCACCGCGCACGCACTGGCTCCACCGCACTCGCGGTATACTCTAGTGAAAGATCGCGCGCACTTCGCTAATCTCCCTCTACCACGCACGTCTTTCGTGATCCGTGGTGTAAAATAGACTTCCTTGGGATGCTACCGAACCCACAACCCATGCCACCGCCATTGCAGTTTAAGTACATAATCGGCTCTTCCTCTTGGATTTGCCTTAAAAACTCTCGAATCTTGAATCCTTTTGTCTTCAGTCTTGATATTACAATTAAGTAAAAGTCTAACATAAAACACTCAATACATCCCTAAAATACAAGAGTTAAGATATCCTAAATAGAGTATATCAATCTATATATCCTCAAAATCATCCCTCTTTACACATCCCCTCCACGACTCCACCGGCTAGCACCACGTTATTTTCTTTCCTCCTCTGGAGAGGTATCTTTTCTTTCTCCAAATATAATTTCTAGGGGTTTGATAATTTTGTACCCCTCCGTCTCCGAAAGTTTGTCCGCCTTTCCTTTTTTGACGTTTCGATAAGATTGTCCATCTCTCACTCTTTCCATTTACATCCAATTTTTCTTACAATAATACCCCTACTCAATTTCAAATATTACCCCCACTATCCAACTTTCCCATCAACTTTATCATTTTTCTCTACAAAAATACAAAAATACTCTCATCTAATATCACATATTACTCTCATTATCCAACTTTCACATCAACTTTATCACTTCTCTACACAAATACAAAAATACCCTTATCCCCTTTCAATATTACCTAAATTACCTTACTTTTCCACTTTTTTTTAAAAACAACAAAATGTTGCTTTATGGACAATCTCATGGAGACGGAGGGAGTATTTAGGTAACTACACATTGAGATTTTTAGGTTTAAATTAGGGTCAAATGATCAATATTTGTATTTTAGGTTTTTAACCATGCAATGAGGTTTCGGGAATTGATGTCCTTGGCGGGGCAGTTTTTTTCCCAAGCATGCATATGTTCGTCTTAAACTTTGAAGTAATGATGAAGTTTTAGTTTAATGACTTGAAATTTTGTATCCAATTCTTGGGTCCGAAATTTTTACCCAAAATTTCTACCGTAAGTAAACTGAATTAATCATTTACAGATTCATACATAATTATTAGAATTTTACCTAAACAATGACATTATTATTATTATTAATATGATTATTATTATTATTATTATTATTATTATTATTATTATTATTATTATTTGATCAAACTTATTATTATTATTATTATTATTATTATTATTATTATTAAGCAATAAATATTATAGATAAGTTTGAATACTTGTAATGATAAGCAAGTAATTATATACTATATCATAGGTAAAATGAAAATTTAAGTATGCAAAAGAAAACTGAATTATTGTCTTTAATTATACAGGAAGAAAAATAAGGATTTATCATTAACTGTTAAATCAAAGATTAATTATATCTAATAATATTCCTATTTTATTTTATCAATAAACAAAACAACTAAAATTTATTGATTATCAATCAAAATAATAATATTTAAACATACTCACTTGTAAAATAAATAAATAAACTAATATATAGCACATAAAATGTAAATTTAAGTAGAAAGATTGGAGATGAACAAAATTAAACTAGAGGAGAAGGGCAGAGGGCGTCTCAATTCCCAAACAAAACAACAAACACAATAAATGAAAAAGTTTCCCCTTTAGATTTGAACACAAGGTTACAGGATTTAAGAGGGGACAGATTGCCAATCATGCTAGGATTTTTAACTGGCATATTCACTCAAATCTTATATATTAAGGCTGTTTCATTACGCACCCGCAAAATTTTGTAATTACACCCGAATTTACACGCATCTAGGGTTTGCGCGCAACTAGGACTCGCGTAAGGGCAAAATAGTTATTATGAAAAAAAACCAAAAAAAGGAAACCGGGGCCGGCACACAAACCGAGGCACGCACCTAGTGCTCGTGCGAGCCCTGGCTGCGCGCCACCTCGATTGGCGCGCAAATAGGGCTCGCGCGAGCCCTGGGTGTGCGCCTCGGTTTTTGTGCCAGACCCGGTTACCCTCGAAATGTGGCCCGGGTTACCCTCGAAATGTGGGTCACTTTCCCGAATATGGCCCTTTTTTCCCAGCCTTATAAGAATAAAGCTTAGTTTTAAATATGGGCCTTTACTTGAAATAGAAGCCCAAATAAAAACACTCAAGTATCTCCTTATGCCTAGCCTTTTATAATAACTAAAGCTCCTTCCCCCCTTTCAAAATTTCGATGTGGGATGGGAATGTGGGATGGGGAGAAAGCCAAGGCTCCATCACAAATTCTCCCACATCGAGTTTTGACTAAATCTCAAGGCCGAATGCTACTATAAAACACATACTATAGAGAAGCTTAATGCATATGTGCTTGATATTTGGACAATAAAATTTTGAAGTCCATTTGCAAACAAGGCATATTATATTTTTAATGGTTTTTTCAAAGTTTAATTTTAAAATTTTAAAATATTTAAGTTAGGGATATGGGTTACGGACCAGAAAAACGGGTCGGACCACGGGTCAGTATATTTATTTACAAATCATTGGGTTGTACCGTAATCCGTAAAGGGGTCGGGTCGGGTTGACCCGAATTTTCACAAACATGGACCGGGCTGGACCCGGAATCCCGGTCCGGTCCGAGTCAGACCGGTTTTTATTTTTTTAATATAATATAATATATTTAATTGAAATTTATTTTTTTGATTTTTATATTAAAAATTATTTTATTAATAGATTTTAATTTTTTTAATAGGTTTCCATGTAATTTAAATACATTTTATAAATAAAATTTATTAAAAATAATCTATAATCATATTAATATATGTACTTTTTATAAATAATAATATATTCTGGTCCATTCCGGGTTTGGACCGGACCCGACCGGAACCCGTAATCATAAAGGACCGCGACCGGACCGGATACTTCCGGTCCGGTCCGATCTAATATTGCACAACCCTAGCTAGTAAGAACATAAACCAAAAGACGATACACGAACACGATGAAGAATCGAAACTAAGGCCCGAACTCGAGTTAGGCGTATGGGCCCATTAGGCCCAATACAATCCAAACCGAGTAGAACTCTCGATCCAATGCAACGTTCTTAAAAGAGTAAGAACATAAACCGAAGCAATAGTTGAACTTGATGAAGAACCGAAACTAAGAAATCGAACTCGAATTTGGCCTATGGGCCCATAAGCCCAATACGATCCAAACCGAATAGAACTCTCGATCCAAGACAACGTTCATAAAAGAGTAAGAATATAAACCGAAACAATAGTTGAACTTGACGAAGAATCGAAACTAAGGAATCGAACTCGAATTGGGCCTATGGGCCCATTAGACCCAATACGATCCAAACCGAATAGAACTCTCGATCCAAGGCAACGTTCATAAAAGAGTAAGAACATAAACCTAAACAATAGTTGAACTTGATGAAGAATTGAAACTAAGGAATCGAACTCGAATTGGGCCTATGGGCCCAATAGGCCCAATAAGATCCAAACCGAATAGAACTCTCGATACAAGGCAACGTTCATACAAGTGTAAGAACATAAACCGAAACAATAGTTGAACTTGATGAAGAATCGAAACTAAGGAATCGAACTCGAATTGGGCCTATGAGCCCATTAGGCCCAATACGATCCAAACCGAGTAGGACTCTCGATCCAAAGCAATGTTCATAAAAGTGTAACAACACAAACCGAAACAATAATTGAACGTGATGAAGAGCCGAAACTAAGGAATCGAACTCGAATTGGGCCTATGGGCCCATTAACCCCAATACGATCCAAACCGAATAGAACTCTCGATCTAAGCGAATGTTTATAAAAGAGTAAGAACATAAACCGAAACGATAGTCGAACATGATGAAGTATCACCTGATTTCGAGCCACCACGTTGATTCTGGCCCCGCCTAATTTTAATTTTTTTCCAACTCAAATAGATAATAATAAGTTTATATCTTTTATTTTTCCTTAGATAATAACAACTCTATATCTTTTATTTTCCTTAATTATCTAATCCTCAATTATCTTTAAAGCCATACTATCCATCTTTAATTTTATATTCCTTAAATAATTTTATCTTCAAATTTCTTCTATAAAAGATGCCCAACATGCATTCACATACACCGTTCACATACAATAAATTCACGACCGGACATGATTATTTTGAAAAAACAACTAGTTCATCCAATCTAGGATTGAAATTTAAAGATAAAACTAAGATTGAAATTATAACAATTTATAATACTTTAATATAGTATAGGTTGAAAGATAACATGTTTGACGTCCCCCGTGCCTTGAAGGTTTAAAAATAGTTTAATATAGTATGGGTTGAAAATCAAATCTTTCATATGATTTGATTACTAATAACATGTTTTATTATATAAGAGAATTAGTGAAATTTTATCTTTAAAGCCATACTATCTATTTTTATATAGAATGTTCATAAATCCAAAACAAAACTAGACCACACATTTGTTCCCAAACCTTAAAGATCGATAAGACCCGAAAATTAGTTCCATCATCTTCATTCTTCATCGAATGAAATCGACTCGTCGGTTTTTATTAAAAACGGGTGCGTAAGAATCCCGCGTAAAAAGATTATTGTTCAATTGAAATGAAATATATTTTCTAGAAGGAGTTTGGTTAGTTTTTTTTCTATTAAAAAAAACTAAACCATATATGTCAATTTGAGAATTTGTCATTTTGCTCATTCTTTTTTATAAAGACATTATTTTAAAATCTATAAATAGGAAGATTGGGAATATACCACATATACATATTCTCAATCAACTAAACCACTTCCTCTGTTTTTTTTTTTTTTGTATTTGTCTAAAAAGAACAATTTGACCAATATTAATCTAAATGGTTGTCTAGTTGAAACTATAAACTTAGTATACATGTCAAACTTGAGTGGTGCATGCTCAAACTTAGATTCTATGACCAATTATTTTTAATAAATGTACTGTCAAATTATCAAATCATTACTTAGCTTCGAAATATTGCAATAATCATGACTAGGGAGTATGGACCCTTTGCTTACATTAACTTATTGGTGCTTCTCAAATAATTGAATGAAGAATAATGCATGTGACAAAAACAATTAAGGATCTCACAACTCACAAGTGTAATTTTGACCCCTATATAAATGATTGTTAATAATTCAGGAGAACGTGTGTACGAGTAATTTTGACCCCTAGCTGCCGCGCAAGCAGCCTGCGAGCCGGCGCTCAAGGAGCCTGCGAGCTGCTGCCCCGATCCCGCCGCGGACATTTTTGCCCTTAGTCGAGCCCTAGTTGCGCGCGCAACCAGCCTTCGTCGGCCGTCGGTGCAATTACGAAAAATTGAGGTGCGCAAGAAAGGGGCGTATATTAATTGTACCCAAAAAGCAGAGAAGGGGCGGTCGCCCCCCTCCGCTCCGCCCCTAGGGGTGTGATTATTGTGCAATTTGAAGGAGCTAGAGTTCAATCAACAAGGATTACAAATTGAGCAAGTCATGAATCGAACTCGGACGACCTAACATTTTCACATTCCGTCATACCTTCTACAAATAGGTCACCGTAACTTCTAACTACAAAACCAGTTTAGTTTAACCATTTTAAAAAGTCTCGTCCGATACCACCTAATACAACCTATCGAGCATTCCAAGTGGGACGCCATAGTTCCGATCTGACAGACCAGAGGTATGAAGCAAGTGGGTCCTCCAAGGGTCAGAGCCGTCACCTCTCGGTGGATGAGCAACTTTGGAACCCCGATGGATTCGACATTCAACTTTAAAAAACTATAAACCGGTTTATAGCTATATCCAAAAATCCAAAATAGGAAAGGTGCATATATTTGGCGTGTTTAGCCGACATGGCACGATTGAGAGATCTATATGCAATGATAAGCAGCTGGGAGTGGGACCCACCAGGCAGCAAACGTGTGGGCTTCAACCTCCTCTGCTCGAGTCAGCCCAATCTGAAGTTGAATACCCTACCACATACATGAAAAACTTAATAATTTAAGGAAATTTCATGTTGGTGTACCCGAGTTCAAGAGAAGATTCAATACTGTCCCAAAATTTAAGAATATTGAAACCCAGATGAACTTCAGGACTTGATCGGTTGCGGCTCGGGTGTGACTCGACTTGTGAGATGTGATGAAATGTACAAGGCAGTGGCTCAACAATAGGAGAAAGAATTGAAAGATATAACCTTAATACTATTGTGATTCATATGTATCTTTTTATGCGTATAGGATAAGTACATACGACGACTATGCCTAGTACGATCCTTCAAGGCATTGGAGACAGTCTTCTCACAATTAAAAGAATAAAGGCCTTTTTGACTAGTACATTACCCTCCCTTCAAAAGGAGAAGTGATATAATCTGAAAATGATATTATACTTTTTCTAATTCTAACTAATATATCTATTTCTGAATTGGACAAATTATAGTTTTAGCAGCCAACCTTCTTTTGCCACGTTGAGCAGCTATCATGTTCTAAGCTATTATTTTCTCATCTTTGGAAAATTTCCAAGTTCCATCATAAATATGATTTGTCCAGTTCATCTATAGAAATTGTAAGAGAACTGTACAGAAATTTGCTTTGTATAAATCTAAGAAATATATATACATGCATGGTATAAGTTGACGAAAAATATATCTGCTCAAAGTAAAAATAGAAGTAAATGTAGAACAAAAACTATGACCAAAATTTAATTTACCATCATTTGGGGAAGATTAATCTAAGCATCATTTTTTTTAATGATATACTTGATCTCTGTATTGGACAGTGGCAAATCATTACAACCAAGTGTGGGAAGAATTGGGTTTATTGGTCTCTGCTTTACTGGATCCAAATTAACACCGTTTTTTTAGCCTAAATATTGTATTCAATTACTTTTTACATTTTATGCTCGAGTTCTTTTCTAAAATCTGCCCCAAAGTTGACAAATTTTGGCAAATGTAGTAATTATATAGGATCCTGCACTGACGGCAGTAAGAACCCAGGTCAAGAATAAATTGCAAAATTCACTAAAAGGCTAAAAATGGACTTCTCTGACCACTTACAAAGAGCATAAAGAGAGATACACAAGTCATGAGTCAGAATTTTCCTTATAAGCTTAGCTACTCTCCATCTTATGAAGGATCAATTTCATAACTTTTTGATAAAACAGCTTTAAAGAGCAAGACTCAAGAAACATAGCACAGGTTATAAGGTCGTCTGGAATTAGAAGAGCAAAACTTTGTCAGCATTCTAGCAACACAGAAGAACATTTCATTGTAAGAAGACAAACGCACATTTACAGCTGAAGGAACCTGTTGCAAGTGAAAAGAAATAGAGAAAAAAGGTCACATACTGTCTAGGCACGCCGTTTGCTCAAACGCCATGAATTAGGCTCGTGATATCTGTCATAAAGCGGTTCAATACGTTCTTGACGCTTTCGCTTGCTCATTTTTGTGGGATCTGCCACTTTGAAGAACCTTGGTGCCAATTCCACCAGCCACTTCGGGTCAACAACAGTAACTTCTCGCATGTACTCCTTTGTTGTCATCACCAATTCATGATATATAACCCAGTCAGGTTGTCTCTGGAAAAGAGCACTGCTCGGGTGTATATAAACTGGCTGGTTCTCCACTAGGGTTCTATACCCCTCTTGTGGATCCTTTCTGGCACCATGGAAGAAAAATCCAGCAGTAATCGCCTTCCTTAGCTTGGTAAAATCTTTGCCACAACTCACAACATCCAACTTGTACCTGAAATCACATAGCCAAATTAGGACCACAGCTAAACAACAAAGGTGACCCCAATTATAATTTAATCTGCCTTTCTTAGGGCATAGGATAATAATTCCGATTCAAAAACTAACACCCTAAATTGGAAAAGACAAACCCTATAATAGAAAATCCTAAATCAATAAACCTAAGAAATCTATTCTGAGCCTGAAATCTATCTTATACCAAAAACCATAATTCAATAAAACAGAAAAATACTAGATGGGTAAATGCTAGCACTTACTTGTCCATAATGCTAAGAAGCTGCTTTCTAACATCCTGAGCCCTTCGCAAGGAACGAGCCTGAACAAAATTCTCAAAGCACCAGGGACCTGAAAAATTCTTGGCCTTCCAAGCCTCATATACAGCAAGTAAAGTGAGGTGGTCTCCCTCAGGTTGGAAAAACTTGGCTTTCTTCTGGTCAGCCTGTGCTTGTTTCTCCCTCGGTCTGTAAAAAATATTTCCAGTCGTAATCATGGCAATGATGGTCAATATTTCATCACTACACCCAAGGTCGACACTGGCTAGTAGCATCTTTGAGAGTGGGGGTTCCAGGGGAAACTCTGCCATTTTTCTTCCCAGTTTAGTCAAAAGACCCTCATCATCCAGAGCACCAAGACTGTATAATTGTTCCATTGCAGAAATGAGTGCTTGAGGAGGTGGTGGGTCCATAAAATCAAAAGCCAGCAGATCATTTATCCCCATAGCTTTCATGGTAAGAGTGGTCATGCCAAGATTAATTCTCTGTATTTCTGGAACTGAGGTTGGGGACATCTCATTCCTGTATGCACTCTCTGTGTAAAGACGGTAACATTTTCCTGGCCCCGTACGCCCAGCACGTCCAGCTCTTTGCTTTGCAGATGCTTGTGAAATTGGAGTAATAACAAGTGAGTCTAGTCCTTGCTTTGGATTGTATACATTTTGCTTAGCAAATCCAGGATCGACCACATAGAAAATTCCATCAATTGTCAGTGAGGCTTCAGCAATATTGGTAGCCACGACAACTTTCCGTTTCCCAGGAGGAGCAGGTTCAAAAATTCTGGACTGCATTTCACTGGGAAGAGCACTGTAAACTGGCAAAATAATCAATTCTGGCACATCTTTACCAAGTGCCTTCATTCTCTCAAACAGGCATTGACAAGCAAAATCAATTTCCTCCTGACCAGTCAAGAAGACCAGAATGTCACCCTCAGGTTCTGTTAGATGGATCTGAAGAACAGTGATCAGAGCAGCATCGAGATAGTCAGTTTCTGGCTGTTTAGTGTAAAGTATCTCCACAGGAAAAGTTCTCCCCGGTATTGTGAAGATGTTGCAGTCAAAGAAATATCCAGAAAACTTCTCTGCATCCAACGTGGCTGATGTGACAATCAAGCGAAGGTCAGGTCTGCGCTTCACAAGCTTCTTCAGCAGCCCAAATAGAACATCAGTGTGTATTGTCCTTTCATGAGCTTCATCAAGCATAACCACTGAGTACTGAGAAAGATTCTCATCAATTAGGATCTCTCTAAGAAGCATTCCATCAGTCATATACTTAATTACTGTCTCAGGCCCAGTACAATCTTCAAAACGTATGGCATATCCCACTTCCTCCCCAAGTCGACATCCAAATTCTTCAGCAACCCTCTTGGCTACAGACATTGCAGCAACCCTACGGGGCTGTGTACATCCAATTTTCCCCCTAGTTGTGTAGCCAGCTTCCGCAAGGTACTGAGTAACCTGAGTTGTTTTACCAGATCCAGTCTCACCAATAACAACCAGAACCTGATTATCATGTACAGCTTGAATCAACTCCTTCTTCAACTTATAAATTGGCAAGCTTTGTCTCTGTTCCTGTAAAGAAAGCTTAGACTTCTGCCCAAAAGTTAATGCTTTCCCATAAGATTCCTTCTTCCACTCTGGCATGTCATAAGCTGATAAGCCAACACCCCTCAGCTCCTGTGCGAGATGCCTTTCACCTGTCTCAGGCATTGGATCTTCCCAAGGACGATTGAGATCCTTGGGAATGGAATCAAGCATTGTCCTCTGTTGTTGCTCACGTACTTCTCGCCTTTCCTTAATCAAAGCAGACTGAAGAGCAGCTGCACGGCTCAAGGAACCCTCTGGATTCTTAAATATCTTAACCGGTGACATATCAACAGAGTACCGAGTCTGGCCATGCAAGAAGGCTGGTTCATCGTCATTCAACTCAATTTCAAGCTCCTCTTCAGCAACCTCTTCTTGGTAAACTGCCCCATCTCCTTCTTCATCATACATAGGATAATCCTTAGCACTCATAACACCAGAAGCAATCAACTGCTTGGCCTCCCACTTTTCTGGTGAGCTCATACGTTTCAATGGTCGACGTGAAGATCCAGATTGATTCTCTTCCACTATCCGAATCCCTGAAAGGCCTATCCTGGTGGTGCCCCCATTTGATACAGATGGATTACTCCTGAACGAATCATTTTCTGAACGCTTCTTCAGTGGTTGTAGATCCCTGCCTGAATTCTGATCCACATCTCTAATTGAAAGGCTCAGCTTCTGTCCTGAAATTGATATCACCTTTACATAAACCTCTTGATCTCTCTTCAGAACATCCTTTGCATTAGCTATCCTCCTAGTGGCCATCTGTGAAACATGAACCAGACCTTCCTTCCCCTTAAAATCATGCAACTGAACAAATGCCCCACTGTCCATCACCCTCGATACCCTGCCCTTGTAAATCTCATATAACTCAGGCTCTGTGGAATAACTCTTAAGCCTGCTGCTATCAGCTCTCCTATCTTCCCCATCATCAACATTGTCCCTGTCTTCATCATGATCATACTTATTCCTCCCATGCCTATCCTGCCTTCTATCACCATATTTCCCCCTATTATCATCATAACCATCTTCATCTCTTTCTCTGTGCCTACCACGTCTGTCACCATGATCCCTCTCTCTGTCATGCTCCCGTTCTCTGTGTCTACCCCTGTCCCTATCTCTATCTCTATCTCTGTGTCTATCCCGTTCCCTTTCTGTGTCCCTCTCTCGCCGATGCCTCTCCTCTCCTTCCTTCGCCTTAGCACGCCTTTCTTCTGCCTCCATCTCAATCTCCTTCTCCAACTGCTTTGCCCTCTCCACACTATCAGCCACAGACAATCCCGGGAACTTTGAATCCCTCCCATCCCCATCCTTCTTTACATCCCTGCTCTCCTTCTTAGGCTTAGGAGGCAGAATGGCATGGATTATGGTCAACAGCGTCCTAACAAAGTAGTCAGGAAACTCAGCACCATTCTCTTTCAATATAGCATCAAATTCCTCCACAGTCTCACTCTCCCGACCTAGTTCAACGATGAACTCCGCGAGGACCTTGTTATCCGTGCCCACATGAGTCTCCAACTCAGTACAAACCTTGGAGATCAGGGAATGGTACTTCAATTTCTCAGCTATGCCAGCCTCCGAAGGCATTACTAACCTAATCCCCTATAGCAACAAGAAATCTGGAGCTGCCGAATTGATATAACAACAAATCAAAGATTTAGAGAGCAGCTAGCTTTAGAAGTGGCGGCCGGCCGAAAGCTCTCAGCCAGGCGCCAGCGGCAGAAAACGAGTGAAAATTTGGATCTTTCTCGATTCAGAAATAAGAACCACAGTTGAACCAACACGAAAGCATCATGAAACAAAGTTCAATTGAGAAGGACAAGTTCGAACCAATCAATTCAGGAGACGAATTTGACGAGCCAGAGAAGATATGCCGGCGGTGGAGAACTCTTTCCCCCGAGTCCGTCGATCCGTGCTGAATCTCTCTGTTCCTTGCTCCTGACCTAGGGTTTGTTTATCATTCGAATGAGCTCGGGCCTGTTTGAACGACACGCCCGATAATCTGTTTCGGTCGCAAGAAATATCTATAAATTGTTTTTTTTTTAATTTGAGATTCAAAAATGTGAATATCTAGATTTTTAAGATAGATAGTAAAAAAAACGTGAATATCTATCTACCAAATCTCCTATTCCTATTTTGCTACTATAATATTTTGTCAATGGAGGTATTTTTTATAGAAATAGTCTTTTATGATTCCATGATAAGATTTTAATGTATCTTTGTGATTGATCCAAATAGATTTTTAAGATTAAATTACTAATTAATTATATAGTTGGTACTTATAAATCATATCTTAACAAATCTAATCCCTTTTTAGCAAGAATATCCATCTGATAAGTTACGTAATATCAATTCATCAATTGTAAAAAAAAAACAAACTGTTTCAACCAAAAAGAAAATAATTTATTTAATATAATATATATACTATTTCTGACATGAATAGTCAAAATAACTTATAAACATGTTATATAATAATACCAAATTTCTATATATAAGTATTGTCGATCAAAACAAATAAGAAGTATAAAAAATATGATATTCTTAAAACTTCCAATTTAGTTAACCAAATCTTGCCAAAACCAAAATTGTAGTCATTAACTTTGATATTTTCATCTATTTTAAAAATAAACTAGTTTAACCCCGTACCATGTATGGGTAATGTGATTATAAATCCAATTTAATATACATACGTAATGTCAATGATCATATTAAAATTATAGGATCATATATATTTATCTTCGTATTATGATTAGTTTTTTTTATCAATAGTAAATCATCTCATAATATAAATAAGTTGGATTTTTTAGAATTACTTTATGATAAATATCACGTTTTATTAAATAGTAATATTATGGGAAGATTATAACTAATTCTTGGTAAGTGATAATTTATAATTTTCAGGATAATTCATAATTTTTGGTAATTTTTAAATCAATTTTTACAAGATAAGATTATATGAGATTCGAACTACCTAATTTGTATAAAGGGGGGCCCGACTGAATATTTTATTATTGAAATGACACGTGGCACAAATTTTTGTGAAGAGATTGTCTCCGCTTTATACTATAGGTAGTATAGATAAAAGATATTACATAATATAATCAATTCTTTTCAAATTTAAGTAATTATGAAAAGATTTTGAATTACCATTGAATCTATCAATAGGATAATATCAACAACTAAATAATTTTATAAACATTTTTAACTACCATTTTAAGCATTATCACTAAAGACTTATGTTGTATAAATCTTATTCAAACTTTATAATTTAAACATTGCTTCAGTTCACAACTCATCTTTTTGCTCCAACTAAATATTGATCGCCTTTCATTATATGTCCTTCTATCTCTTGACATACACTTTATACTTTATATTGCAAACCCTTCTACTTTATATTGCTTTATTAGGAGTACAATTTGTACAAGTTATTTATATCCACCAATTCTTCAAACTAACAAATGTACAATTTGTAAAACGGAATTTATAACCTATGTCTTAAGGGCCTAGGATAAGCACCTTAAAATACAAAGATTTTTTATTTTTATTTATTTAAGGATTTAAATCTTGTTTATGGAATTATTTATTTTCCTTATAGAGTTTTAGTTTGAAAAATCGGGAAGCTTATCATATGGCCTACGGTTAAAGGTTAGATACACCGCTTATAAAAAACAGTTCTATTCAACAAGATCTATCAATATGCATTCTAACAGAGTTAATATTTTGAGTTGAAACGTGTACGAGAAGTTCGTATAATTCGTATGTAGAACTCTATGACAAAAGATAATTCAAACATCCCTCATGTACAAGATCTATTCCTTTTCATATCCAAGTCATTAATGCATCTTACTTTCAAAATAAAAACAAATTTATACTATATTATAATGAAACTACTACGAGTAAAAAAATAATTTCATTAAAAATTGAACAAAATCCACGCAAGGCGTGGGAAACTTCACTAGTTTTCACTGTTAAAGTAACGACTCTGTTACTTTCTCCGGTTAACTCATGCTAAATATCTATTTTAATTATAACTTAAACTAAAAAAGGTAAACTAAGAAAAGCAATCTAAAGTGGGAGCTTATATTCACTAAGCTAAAATTTAAGTAACATATTTAGCCTATTAAAACATAAAGTTGAGCTATTTTCATTAAGCTAAAATTTAAGTAACATATTTAGCCTATTAAAGCATAAATTTGTTTCATTAACTGCGCAACACCTAAGTATAATAACCTAAATAGAGCAAAAGTTATATTTGACTTAAAACCTGAATTATTTTGCATGATAGTGAGAAATATCCTTTTGATACTTAATTGAAAGTAAATATCATTTTCTTGTTTTCATTACATTTGTATCTCCTAATATATATTACAGTGATGATCATCTGCTATTGTATTCACCCATCCCTCTACCAATAAAAGAAATTTGATTATATTAACTAGCAACATTCCTCCAAATTGGACCCGCACACTAAGTTAATCAAATTGGAACCGTTTCCACACAGCACACAGCACACAATCTACTCTTTACAAATGAAAAAATTGGACACAATAAGATAATCAAGTGTAAATCTCAACAAAGAGAGTTAAGAAGCAAAGTCCATGAAAAGAATAAATCAATTGGAAGGTACTTTACCACACACCAAAAACACAAAGCGTCAAAGAGAAAGCTTCGGAAAGCAATAAATAAGGAGTACTAAATAGCAGGAGTAGATGACTACAAAACCCACATGGAAGAAGTGAACGAACTAACTTTGATAACTCCAAGCCCATTCGTATTCAACAAGACTACCTCTCAAGCATCCGATTCTCTATCAATAGAGTTTGCAGTCTCCGCTTCCGGTCACTCCCCCGAGCCATGATGCCGATTTGTCGGAGAGCTCAATGCGAGCGAACTGGTGCTCGGTAGCGAAGGCGGCTAGGTTTTTTCGGCGAGCGAGCAGTGGCCGAAGATGATGAGGGAGCCGTCGATGATGGTGAGAGAGGCGGCGCTTAACAGATCGAGGATCGCCAAAGCGATTGGGCGTACTCTAGTCCTGTTGTCCTCCTCGACGTCGCCTGGAACCTCTCTTCTGCCCTTGTGGCGACTGTAGTTTTTGTGCTTAATTGGAAGGAGGAGCATGCACTTCCCATGAGGTTGGATACGCTCTTCGGTGTTTTGCTCATATGTTATGTGTTTCCGCCAAGTATCATTGGAGGAGGAGGCAGTAGAGGGCGGCGGAAGGCGATGGCGGAGAGACTGACCAGGATTCGGAGTTGCAAGACGAGGAGGATCCCAGGTACGCTTTGCTCTTGTGGAATTGGTTATCAAATCTCAATTATTAGGGTTTAACTGATAATTGATGTTGTAAATGGAGAAGGATTCTAAAGGATTTTGGATTGGTATTTGCCCATCAGATAAGTAGCAACATCTTGATGCAATGATTATTGATTTGGCTGTGCGTTTGATTGTTTTTGCAAGTTGTGGCTTACTGTTTGGGGGTTTATTGCATTCTTGTAGTTTTTTCCAAGTAGTTTGTGTTTTGCCGTTGTTGTGTGAAGAACTGTATCTACTTAGATTAGTTATTTAGGTGCTTGCAAGGTTCCCTTTGTCTGTAATTGGTATCCAATTTTGGATTTTTGGTGGTACGTAATGCACTTTGTGTTAAGGGATCTTTTGTTGATTTCTCAATTTCTTAAGCAGGGGTTATTGCATTATTTGGTTAATGAATGCTTGAAATCGTGCTTTCTTTGATCCTTGAGAGTGATAGCATTTTTTGAGTGAGAGCAGGTTTTGCACCAAGTATGTGGACTAGTTTGCATGTTACATTTGATACTCATGATCTTTGGATGAATCCAATGTTTTGTGGATTGATTATTATAATCTTCTAACTTTGGTTTTGTGCGATTCTACTTCTAACTTTCGGTTCTCTCTTTCCTGCAGTTCCACTTCCCTTTCTAACTTTGGTTTTATTCAAAGCAAAGAATTTGTGAAACTTGTTTGATTAAAATCGAATCATAATGCCGTTTGAGTTACAATTGAAATGTTTTTTTTGTTTATATATTTGACATATATATTTTAGAAGCTAATAACGTCCGTAAGCTATCTGGATTAGTTACTAAAATCTTCTAGTTATTTGTCAAATATTGTCACTTGTGATGACAATTAAGTCTTATTTATTTATAGATTATTTGTTAGTTAGATTGTACGTGTGTAATTTGTGATGACAATTAGTGTGATGACACTAAAAACATTTGACATATATCCACTTATGAATGACATATATTGTCACTTGTGATGATAATTTGCAGTTGAGTACACAAATCTTGTTTTAGTTATACTTATTCGGTGTAATTACTATAATATTCTAGTTATTTGCTAAATATTGTCACTTGTGATGACAATTAGGTGTTATCAAGAAGATCCTTTGATAACACTGGTGATAATATATATTGTCACTTATGATGATAATTTGGAGTTGTGTACATAAGTCTTGTTTTAGTTATACTTATTCAGTGTGATTACTATAATATTCTAGTTAATTGTTGAATATTATCACTTGTGATGACAATTAGGTGTCACTTGTGATGACAGTTAGGTGTGAATAGTGTCACTTGTGATGACAATTAGGTGTGAATAATTGCTGAATATTGTCACTTGTGATGACAATTTGGTTTGAATATTGTTACTCGTGATGACAATTAGGTGTGAATATTGTCACTTGTGATGACAATTAGGTGTGAATAATTATTGAATATTGTCACTTGTGATGATAGTCAACACTGGTCAACGGCAGGTCAACTGCTTGTCAACACTCGATCAACAGTTGGTCAACGCCGGTCAATGGTTGGTCAAATAATTGAGAGAGAAAGTTGTTTGGGTGTTATGTTATTTACCTAATTTTGTACATTTGCTTATAAATTAGTAAATATGGTACATATATATATATATATGCATTGCTATATAATTAAATCTTGCTATTTTGTATTAGTTTTTCATGATTTTGTAATTATATTCCTTTAATAGGTTTTTCTAAAAAAAAATATTGTTTTAATCCTAAACCAACTTGGTCAGGTTAAGTTTGAGTTTCATCCTTTTGGGAATTGGATACTTGTCTATGTATAATACTATAAATTAATGTTTTGTTACGGCCTATGAGGCATGAATGTGCATGAATCATGAATTGTGGTCTACTTAGTTTAGTTGCCGTAGTCATCAAATAATGTTAATCTAGGCTTATGCCTCCGAGCTAATGTAGTTTTCCGGTTACGTTGCTCTTCATTAAGCGGCCTAATTCTTTGCTTGCGGTTTATTCTCGTACGACCTTCAAACTTTAGGCTGTGTATTCTCCTTTGGTATTTCGTACTTGATTTGGTTTTTGTGGGTTGATTCCCTTTGTATTTTGTGGTTTGTTTGGTTTTTGTTTTAAAACTTCCATGCCTATAATTTGCGCAAATTTTCACCCAACTATCCTCTATACATGTTAAGTTTATATTAAACCTCTTTTTATGTTCAAATTTATACTCCTTTGTTGGAATGACATAGTACTTCCTATGGGTTAACACGAAGGACAAAAATATGAATTAAATTGTATACTCCCTCCGTCCCAAAGAGATCATCCGCCTTTTCTTTTTCGGCCGTCCCTAATAGTTTGTCCAACTCTATTTTCTTTCCATTTACATCACTATGTTTTTACAATCTTATTTTTATACAATCTCATATATTATACACATTATTCAACTTTCCCCTCAACTATATCATTTTTTCCTATAAAATTACAAAATTATTCTCATCGAATCATATATATTGTTCTACTCTTTTTTATTACCTTTTTCATCAACTTTATCACATTTTCCCATCACTTATCAAACTTTTTCACTTTTCATTAATCCGCGTGCAAATATGCTTTATGGACGAATTTTCGGAGACGAAGGGAGTAGTTTTGAAGTTGAAAAGTAGTTTTTTTCAGTCAACTTTTTTTAAAAATCATCCATAAAAATATTACTTTCACAAAATCTCACGATAAAAGCAATTATTATCACTAAATCACCCAAAAAACAATTGTTTTTTTTCCGGAACTCTTGGACAAGAGTTGGGTTAATTGGGCTTGTATGGAGAAAAACAAAATCAAACTGAAATCTAAATATTGTAAACAAGGATAACCAAACCACTTTCAAATTCCGAAGTTTTGTGTAATGATAAGGGCTAGTTGTGTAGAAAGTTGAGGGCATATTTTATAAATAGGCTAAAGCCTGTAAATGCTTAGTTGAGTTTTGTTTTTCGGTGGAGTTATCAAAAGATTGCTAATGGCATTCATCATCTTCTTCCTCTCTACCTTTCTTTGTATTTCTTTCTCTAATCTTCCTTGTCTCCCTAAGCTTCCCTATTCCTTAAATCCTAACCAAATCTTTTAGGTCACGGCATTTTATTTCTAGCAGTTCTTGAATTCAAACATGAATTTCATAGATACTGAAGTTCTTCCCCCAAATGTGAATTTTATGATACAAAGATCAACTTAAACCTAATAGAAAATTGAGAGGGGTAGGTGTTTAATAACAACTCCTTTTTATGGGAGTCTTGTAAATTTTGTATTTTTATGGGTATTTTTGCACAAACTCATATTTTTTGTTGGTGCTCGTTTGATTAAATGAATAAAGTATAATTCATTGGAGTTTAATTTATAAGAATGGGTTTCCTATAAATTCAACCGTACATGAACTTTGAAAAATTGCTCGTTTAAAAATCTGTTTTCCAAGAATTATGTGAGAAAGAAATTTAACTCACCCCTCTATGATTTTGAAAATCATGAGATTTTCAATACAAACTCTTTAATCAAACAAATTTATATTATCAATTTCCTGTAATTTTTCAAATTAATATGAATTCATTTAGTAACTAGACAAATAGGGTTGTTCATGAACCGACCGAAGCCGAAGATTTTAGCCGAACTGACTGAACCGAACCAAAACCAAAACCAAAACCTAATCTTTTCGGTTCGGTCTTCGGTCCACTGATCTTAGAAATATCGGTTTCGTTTCGGTTCGGTTTATTATCGGTTCGGTTCAGTTTAAACTGAATTTATAAAAAATAACTTTTGAATTTCTTTTATGTAGTGGGCTGCTTGCTTTTGCCTAAACCGGAGGCCCGAAGCTTGCCTTTTGTTTCTTCATTCGGGTGAAAAGTGGAAACCTAACCTAAGTTCTCTCACACACAGGCAGCAGCGGCCAACCCCAAATTCCCCCAATCCAAGTTCTCTCTCGCTGGCCTGTTGACGCCGTCAGCCCGTCGCCCTCTCGTTGTTGTCATTCACGCCGGGTCGTCGGCCATTGTTAAGAGCCTCGAGGAACCGGTTGGAGTATCAGAAGGTTCGTCGTTCACGTCGGTTTCGGTTCATCGTTGTCATTCTTTGCCTTAATCTCCTCGAGCCGGAGTCGCTGTCGTTCACGCCGGCTGAAGCCTAAGATTCATCTTGCTTACTTACACCCTCGATTGGAGTAAGTTCTTCGCCCTATGTCTAATGTCTTCTTACTTCTTCGGTTATTCATACATGCTCAGTTGTATAGCTGCTAGTGCTACACATGATTACAGGAAAACAAATACAGATTTTCAGGTCCGATCCGGTTTTTTCGGTTTGTATATGAACCGAACCGGTACAAACCGAAACCGAACCGAACCAGAAAAATTGGTTCGATTTTCGGTTCACATATTTCAGAAATATCGGTTTTGGTTCGATTTGGTTTTGGTCGGTTCGGTTTTGAACTGATGAACAACCCTATAGACAAACGCTCACGTCGTATAATGCATTATCTTGAATTCTAGAACAATATATGGTGTGCTCCAAATAGATCGTTAACTGAAAGCTTTACTTGAATGTCACAATACTTAACTTTGATTGATATGTATGTGTTATATGTAAACTTTTCAATCGGGACGGGTCATCTTGGGTTTGGATTGAAATGAGTTCGGGTCGGTAACAGGTCAATGGAGCCGTTGTGGGTTTTCGGGTTTGGTCAGATCAACCTAACGAGTTAAGAACATTGATTTTTTTACCAAAATCTAAATAAAATATTATTTTTATTTATTTCAATAATAAAATATAACATAAGTTTCGGAACAAGTTTTACATTTTGTAAAATATAATAAACTGGGTTCAACCCAACAGGTTCAGGTTTTCAATCGGGTCGGATTGAAACTGGGTCACTAGTCTAAATTTTCGAATTGAAACCCAAAATTTCCGGGTCGAGTTGGGTCTACGGGTCGAGTGAGCCTGAGGCAGAGCCAGGACACAAGCATTAAGAGACCGACTTTCTTAGTTAAACTTAAACATATAGTAAATTTATAACTTATGACATGATCATAAAAATTAGTCTATTGCATTATAGAAATATTTAATACCCTTAACTCTATTAATTTCCAAATAATTTTCAAAAACCTATTATATTATAAATAAAAAAGATTTTTACTATCAAAGTTAATTAGGACTAAGATAACATATTTTATTGAAAAAATTGAAGACTAATTAATTTTCACAATAACATATTGTTTTTAAACTCTTGAATTATAGTATGAATGTAAGAAATTTAATAAAGGATAATAGTATTTAGATTAAGTAAATGAATTGAAATTGGTTTACGAACGTTCATTCTTTAAATATTCATAACTATTTGTTTAGACACATAGGAAAAAATTGTTGTTATTGCATGTAATATATCAAATTGAAGCCTCATAAAATAAGAATATACATAGTTAAAAAAATTGGATTAAGGGGTCATGATCCCCACCGGCCGCAACTTAACTCGGCCTCTAGGATCAGCTTTGGACAGATCTATTTCTATGTGTGCGCTTGGGGATGAAAATCAAAAAGTACGAATAATAAAAAGATCACTAGAAATCGAGTTTAACATACAATAAATATGGTGGATTTGATTTCCTTACTTTCATGTCAAATCGTCAAACAAATTTTGAAAAGGCAAATTGAATAACTTTTTCGAGATATCACACCAATTTGATATTGTCTCGATCTTCTTCTTCATGCACTTCTACTAATGGATAAAGGAGGTTTAAGTGTTCACACTTAATTGACAGTACTGTTCATCAAATTAATATTCGATCGATTCAAGATTGGACCAGAGTGACATATGGTTCATTCAATTCTTCATGCAGTCTCTATTACTCCATCCACTTCATTGTATTTGTCGTGTAGGAGGAACTTGGTGCCTCAACATATTTATCGTTTAGACAAAATCAATGCATATTTTCAAATGGTTACATGTTGAAATTAGGAGGGTTGATTATAACGAAGGGGTGACCGTTTTACAATGGGAGGGGTAAATTAACTCTTAATTCTCGATGTGTGATGACAATCTTCACATACTCTTGGCCCCCAATTGTGTTTCTAGTTAATAGACCCTTTTTCGAAACTCGTGTGTGTGCGCATTGTCTACGAGATCATTTTCGTAACTTCCTCACCAAACGTCCGAGAAAGTCGGGAGCGCTCGCGAGAAAGTGGACGTGGTCAGAGGAAAGCTGTTGGAAGTCATTCGAAAATCTTATCTTGTAATTGTTCTAAGATCAATAAAATCATTCGTTGAATTATTTTACGATTCATTCTTCCATTGTTTTACAGAGTTCTTGATCGTAACCTCTAATCTTAGGGTGTTTAAGTGACTTTCGTAGTTTTTCACCCCAAACACATACCGAATCAATATTGATGGAGGGGTGACCATCTTGTGCGTGTACATGATTGAGCCTTATACATAAGCTTAGGGGCTTCGGATTATAGTTTTGACAGGGGTGTGCTACAACCCACCCTGAAAAAATAAAAGTAGGTATATATATTACAAAAATACTAAATTTTACATTGAACTTAGTTGCTCAGATGGTAGGCGTATGTGACTCTATCTCAAACATCCCATGTTTGAGACCAGTAAACAACTCCATTCCATTTTTTTCCCCATCGTGTACGCTTTCCACATGCCCATATATTTTTTTTTAATAAGTTAAGTTTTACTTTAGTCAATCTGCTCTTTTATGTTGTGCATTGTATCTTTGTATGCCTAATGCCTCAATTTACATTTTCGTTACTTATAGTTAGATTTTGGTTTGTATATATAATACATGTTTTAGTTGCAATAAAATAATTTTTTCTCAAAATTAATCTTATATATCAACATTTGTTTTATATATAAAGTTTAAACAAAAAAATTATTATTCGTATCGGGCTTTGAAAAATATCGAGACAATATATTACTATAGGGTAAATCCAGCCCACCCAAGATTAAAATCATGGCTCCGTCCCTAGGGGCTTCCATCTAAAACTAATTCACGATAAAAAAAATCCTATGTAACTATATGATAGGTAAACTGAGCGCCTGCTTGTTGCAATGATGATTACGCCAAATAATGGCTTATTTGTATGAAGAATATTTTGGACCAAACAAGATAAACTAAAATATAAATAAATGTGCCCACGTTTTCTCTATTGGTGCATGTCTTGTAAGTCTTGTCTGGTAAAAACAATTCCTTTTGAAAAAAAACTATTATTGTGTATAATACGGATAAACAAACCCTAAATCTTAATTTCCTGGTATGTATGGGATAACATTTTTCATAGTCCTCATGCATTTCAGTACGGAAAATCGATCAATCGACTCCCACCAATATATAGTAAGTGTTAATGTATTCTATAAAACTTTAAATCAATACTACATTGTAAAACTTAACAATAGTCGATATGCAAAATGTGAATTAAAACAATAAATGTAACAAAACGAAAGACAAATTAGGTGTTCGTTCCAAATAGTTAAAAGTTATTTTATTGATCGGGCAAGAATTAGGGTTGCCAAAAATGCTATTTGGATTGCATAAAGTATCCACTAGGGATGATCACTAACCAAATTTAAGGGGAAGAAAAGGCAAACTACAACCCATAAAATTCAAACCGGTGCCCTTAAGATATTGTCCATGGAATTAGCCGCTAAATTGGATGTCCTAATGCAAACATTCAAAACTTACGTGTGCATGAAGATTGTACTCTTGTGTCATTGTAAGAGTTTGCATATGTGAAGAATTCATATAGTCCCTTCTTGGCTAGATTTCTGACTAAGATACAACATCTAACATCTAGTAATGCATCTCATATTACATAACATTCATTTCGCGCATGATTCACACTCTCAAAACCTCTTCCAATTGGTTTTGTACATGGTCTATCTATAGAATAGTTATGGATAATAGTATGAAAATTTTATAGGAAATATTACTCGGGCCTTAATGGATTCTTCTATGAGGGGGTTAGACATTTGAAATCATATTACTACATGTAGAAGCAAAGTGCTTCATGCTAAGTTTAGGGAGACATCAATCATGAGTTAGGTAGTTTGCAACCTGATTACCTTCTCTATTGTAATGAAAAACTTAATATCAAAGGAATGCCTCATAAGATCGTAAATGGCATGAATAACTAGGTCAATCTCCCAAGGAATAGTCTAGATTTTCCTAAAGCTATTATACCCGCAACTCCCCCCTCCCCCCTACAAGGTTGTCTCCTTCGAAATAGAGTTTTTTTCAAATTAACTAAGTTTAGCCGTCTTACGAACATCTTCAAGCAAGGCCAACACTTCTTCTTCCATGATTTTTGGTGAAAAAATGGCTTGTCTACAAATTAATGGATCGGCATATATATGATCTTAATGTCATGATTGATAACAATGAAGGTATTTTGGCCTTAGTATTGGCAAAATTAAGTTTGATTAATCCACACCAGATCTTATTTCACTCTATGCACACAAGGTAGTTACTAAGGTTGAGAATTTTATAAAAACTAGACAAATTTTAATCTCTAGTAGTGCACGAGTACAAATACATAGCCTAGTGTTGTTTATTCGCAACAATTGGTCTCGAGTACAAAAAATAAGTGCTCACAATTGGAGCGAGCCATCGTTATGTGAGTTGCATGATCATTGTAGTTTGGCAATTGATCCGAATTTTTTGTCCCATAAACACGTCCCATTGTTTTTGATTGGTTGAAATGTTGTAATGGGAAAAGCAATGGGATGTGTTATGGGACATGTTTAGGGGACAGAAGATTTGGATCGTTTGCCAATAGAGAATCAAGGTTAATAAGATTTTTTTCTGCCGCAAGGTTAGTGAGATTTTTAGGATTGGTTCCCTAAGCTGACTCATAATTAATATATATTATAAAAGCCGACCGTTTTCGAGCCACCATGTTGATTTTAACCCCACTGCATATTTGATAAAAATAGCTTTTATTTATGTTATTTTAATTAATCTAATTATATTTCTTATTGTCTATTTATGTAAAAGATATGATCAACTTCTCAAATTTTGGTAAGATATTCTATCTTTTTAATATATCACTTATCTTTTCTAAAATTGATATTGGACCCACCGTCTTTTTGATAAAAAAAAAGTAGTTTTTATTTGTGGTCTTTCAATTAATTTGATAAATTTATCTATTTATGTAACAGATATATTCAAATTTTTTCATTTTGGTAAGATATTACGTATATCTTTTTTAAAATTTCCCAAAATTGAAAAACATGATTCTAATATATATCTTGAATTTTCGAAATATAGTTACTATGAGCTAATTATATTTGATTTACTTAATGAAATTTAGAATTTTTAAGATAAAATTTTGAATTATTTTTTAATAGAAATATTAATTTTGTTACTTTATTATTTGATTTACTTGAATAAATTTAGCATTTTTAAGCTTAAGTTAATTATTTTCTATATTTACATGATCTAGTATATTTTTTTACCCATTGTATTTGATTTTTTTTTTCTATCTTGATAACAAATTTGATTTTTATTTCAACTACTTTGTTAAATTTATAGTATCTATTTATGTAAAAGATATACTCAAAATTTTGAATTTTTGGTTAGATATTCTATCTTTTTTAAAATATGACTTAATTGAAAAACATATATATCTTGAATTTTCGAAATATAATTACTATGAACTAATTATATTTGATTTACTTAATTTTTTAAGATAAAATTTTGAATTATTTTAAAAAATACTAATTTTCTTACTTTATTGTTTGATTTACTTGAATAAATTTTGCATTTTTAAGTTTAAGTTAATTATTTTCTAAATTTACATGATCTATTATATTTTTTACCCATTGTATTTGATTTTTTTTAATATCTTGATAACAAATTTGATATTTTAGCCAAATAATAATTTCGATTTATATCTTGATAACGTACATCTTTTTCATACTTTTTACTTATTTACAAAATGATCTCACAATTTTTCTCAAATTATACAAACGCCCCATATTTTCCTAATACAAACATACAAGTGGTCGTTTTAACCACCACATTAATTTTGACCCTACCTCATATATATAAAAAATCTAATTTTTTATATTCACAATATATAGGGTACGGTTTTCCTATTGAATTTTTTCTTATCTACTTATAAGAAAAAAAAAATCAATTATTAATTCTTAAAGCATTATAGGGAAAAATATTTCACAAACAAATTAAGAAAAATCTATAAATATTGGATTCAACTTATTTCTCTAATACAAGTAAATTTGTGGTTTCCGACATTTTCTATTAAAGTTTTATAAACTTTGTCAATATATCAGTTGATGATTTTTTTTTAATTATATTTACATTTATGATAGTCGTTATTATTATATGCTAAAAATTGTAAGTAAAATATCAATTTATATTCTTATAATCAGGTTTTATAAAAATATAAAATGAGTGAAAAAAGTTATGTCTTATATATATTTTTTGGGTTATATGAACTTCAAAAACAATATCACTCTTTCTAAAAAGATAAAAAAACATGTCCATATAATATTTTTCATATAAATATTTAATTATAAAATATATACTTTTATTTTAATATTTTTAAGTGAAATAGTCGTGCCATGCACGACATGTTAAGCTAGTTATTAATTTATTTATTTTTTGAAAAGGTAAAGATTAGGAGACCGCCCTTACGGGGGGCGTCCTAGAGCATCCTTTCGGATGAGAACACGTAGTTCTGGTAATGTTGAGATGGTAGTGCTCGGGAGACTATGACCCATTTTTGCAATCAGGTCGGCCACAGTATGACAGCATCTACCCACATGAGATATTTTGACAGTTTCGAATTTTAGTAAAGAGACCATTATGTCAGATCTTAAAATTTCTATTTCCCATGGACATCGTCCAATATTTTGAACTCCTTTAATTATTGTTAGGTTATCCCCTTCTATTTCAATTTTGTTTAATCCTAGTTGTATTGCTCTCCTCAGTCCGTCTCGAAATGCTAATGCTTCGGCTTTAAGGGCCGAGGCCTTTTGATACTTGGTTGTTGCAATATCAATTATCTCAGCTTGATCGAGTTCCCCTTATTATGGATCCAGTTGTTGCCGATCCATCTGCTAGCCTTGATCCATCCACATTTATCTTGAAAAAACCATTATTCGGCTTTTGCCAAGTCTGATTTCTCTTCTGTCGTTTGTGTGTGTTTGTGTTGTTATCTGTTTGGGGACTATCCTCTTCATTCCAGCGCTTTGCTTGTAGCCAATTGTGAATTTGTGTTTTTATATATTGTGCTAAGTCTGGGATTATATCAGTTGACTCTGGTTGAAAAGTCATTTTGTTTCGTTGATACCAAACTGCCCACCAGATTGTTGCTAGTTCTGAAAATTCTTCAGTTGTCATTCTTTGTCGTAGCTCCTCGATGATTATTCTTGGGCTTTGTGAATTCGTGTTGATCTGTTGAAGTAACTGCATAGTTTTTGTGTTAATCTGTCTTGTAATCTCTTTTGTATGACTACAATCAATGAATAAGTGCCTTGTGTCTTCAAATGTACAATTGCACATGAGGCAACCTCCCGGTATCGAAATGTGTTTTTCTCGTAGTCGGTCTTTTGTTGGTAATCCATTATTAATCATTTTCCATAAGAAATTTTTAACTTTTGGGATAACATTTAATTTCCATATCCATCTGTTATCATTTCCATGGTACGAGTCTATTTTTGCTATGTGAGATATTGCAGATGATGTAGAGAACCATCCATTCCTGCTTGGAGCCCAATATAATCTATCATGGATCACATTATATGGGATAGGGGTTGATAGCACATCTTCTACTATATTATTTGGTAATATTCTTCTCAGATCGTCTTCTTTCCATGTGTTATTGTTCGATATAAAATCTCTGACTTTCTGTTCTTTGTTGATTGTTATTAGGTTATCCAACGGTCAGTCTAGGATCGAATAGTTTCTCCGTTACCTACTTGCCAAATCAGACATTCTTCAAAGTTATTGCGTAGTTTCATTAGATTTCGCCATTGCCATGATGTGTTGGATTTGACTCTGTGTTCAAACAGGCTGTCTCCCTTTAAATATCTTTCTTTTATAATTTTGACCCAAATATTGTCTGGCTCAAATAGTATTTTCCATAATAGTTTCATTTGGAGTGCTTTATTCATATGTTCAACTTTGCGAATGTTCAGACCTCCTTGGGATTAGGTCTGCAAATTTTATCCCACCCTATGAGTGGTTTATAGTGTTGGTCTTTGTTCCAAAAGAAACATCTATTGATTTTGTCAAGTTCTTGGTGGACATTTGTAAGAAGCATGAAGTTTTGCATTAGGTAGTTGGGTTTTGTTGCAAGGTTCGCTCGATCTTATGAAGATTGTTCTTCCTTCTTGTGATAGAGAGTTGACTTTCCATTTAGTTAGTTGCGTTTTCGTTTTTCCTATTGTTTCCTCAAAGGTTTCTTTGTTCACTCGTCCATTGATAATGGGGCATTCTAAGTATTTTTCGCCCCGGCTTTTTGCACACTATTTTTCGACTTTTTGCACCACGCCATTCAAAGGCGTCGCCATTTAAAGGCGTCCAATTATTATATTAATTAAATTTTGAGAAAACAAAAGTGCGAGCGTCACCGGACGCCGGCGGAAGGCGTCGCCGGACGCCGGTAGGAGGCGTCACCGGGCGCCGTTCAATGGCGTCTCATCACGCCGTTCAAAGGCGTCCCATATAGTATTATTTTTAATGTAACCCTAATACTTCAACAAGTTTAACTAGCCTAGTTGGCAATTACTCAATTTGGCTTTTCAATGTGTCATAGGTTCAAATCTTGTTAACTGCATCTACCCATATTTATTTATCTCTAGTATGTATAAGGAAAGATACTTACCAATTGTGCTAATGGGGTTTTGTGATATTTAATGCCCTATTAAAAATATATGCATACAAAGATAAACACAACCATTGATGGGACGCCGGCGAGAGGCGTCGCGGGACGCCGGCGAGTGGCGTCGCGAGACGCTGTTTCGTAATCTCTTGTGTTTATATATTATTATTATAATTGACGCCGTTCGAAAGCGACGCCTTATAATGGCGTGGTGCAAAAAGTCGTTTTTTGGTGTGCAAAAAGTCTATGCCTTTATTAATAACTAGCTTAATGTGTATCAATCAAAACAATAATTGACGAATATTGTGCGATATCAGGACAAAAAGTTATTTATCAAAAATCTGTTTTTCATACTTCTAAATTGGTAACCAATCAACAAAAGAGAACTATTCAACATACCTTCAATATCTCAACAATGACTAACTTGGAAAAATACGGCATAAACTTTTTGCACACAAAATTTTGACTTTTTGCACCACGCCATTTAAAGGCGTCGCCGTTTAAAGGCGTCAGAATATAATAATACTAAATTTCGATCGGGAAAATTCCGAGTCGTCGTGTGACGCCGTTGACCGGCGTGGTGGGGCGCCGTTGACCGGCGTGGCGGGAGCATCCCTTCCATCAACGGTATTTTGGTCTTTCTATGTATATAAATTTAGTAGGATATTAAATATCACAAAACTCTATTAGCACAATTGGTAAGTACTTTACCTTATGTACACTTGAGGTTCCAGGTTCAAATCTCAATAGCTACCTTTTTTTTTTAAATTGAACACTTCTTTTCATATAATAAAAAAACAATATATACATGCAAATGCAGTTGACAGGATTTGAACTTGGGACCTTGGGACACATTTAAAAACTCAAGTGAGTAATTGTCAATTGAGCTAATTGAACTTATTGAAATTTTAAGGCTTTATAAAAAATATATCTTAAGTAGGAACGCGCCAAGGAAGGAAACCATCACCGTTGACTGGCCATGGCGCCGTTGACCGGCGTGGCATGACGCCGTTGACCGGCATGGCATGACGCTCCCTGTTTTTTCCGTCTTTTGTTTTCCCGCAATTTAATTAATATAATATTCATACGCCTTTAAATGGCGACGTCTTTAAATGGCGTGGTGCAAAAAGTAAAAAAATAGTGTGCAATGCCGGGACGTTAATAAAACACAAGAGCATCTTCAATAGTGAATTTTAATACAAATTTCTGAATTGTACTTTTTTAATAATTTCTTTTCACCACGTCAGCGTAATAACTTTTACCTTATATTCGTGAAAGTTGATGCAAGTTTTTTTTATTTTACTCCAAACCCTTTTAATTTCTCATCCTCCCTTCTCAATGTGGACCCTAAATTATTCGAATGTTTTCCATAATAACTTAAATCAATTTCATTCCTTTCAATTTTTTATATGAGAGTAGATTGTGTTAGGTATAGATTTCTTCTAACAGAACCTTTACCTTACACAATCTATTTAATTTTTGAATTTTCCTGACATAAAGTTTTCTTCTAAGAAGCTCTTATAAATTCTCTAGTAAAAAGCTAAGAGAGAGTGGAATTGACATGCTTAGATAGTTGGTTAATCATTATTTCCTATGGCGGTTTACGTGAGAATACCACTAATTACATGTGTTATGTGTTGGACCCGCGCAGCGTGCGGATGAAAAATACTAGTACGTAGTTTTTTTTTTTTACCTTCTGAATGCAAGTTGCGAAACATAAGAGTGTAGTGAACTGTCTAACATTACTGTCCATTTTCAATATACAGTAACACTCGACCTTGTACGTACATTTAATGACGATCGTTTATATCAATCAATAAATTCGAGTACCATTCTACCAAAAAAAAGAATTTGGAGTACCATGTAGTGTAATAATGAACATGTTCGACCACTAGCTACCACAAATCCCTGCAGCAAGACCACAAGCTAGCTAGCCAGATACCACATTACCACCACGTACCTCTAAACTAATCTTTCAATTGCTATGGCAAGCATTTACGCCATTGTTGCAGGGTCCATATCCTTCTCCATCTTCTGGGCACTCGCCGTCTTCCCCGCGCTCCCCGTCCTCCCGGTGGGGTCGGCGGCCCTCATGGTGGCCTCCGGCGTCATCACCCCGGACGAGGCCTACTCGTCGGTGGACCTCTCCATCCTGGGCCTCCTCTTCGGCACCATGGCCCTGGTGGTCTACCTAGACCGAGCCGGCCTCTTCAGGCACCTCAGCCGCCTCCTCACGTGGCGCAGCCTCGGCCCCCGCGACCTGGCCGCCCGGGTCACCCTCGTCTCCGCGGCCTCCGCCTCCCTCCTCACCAACGACACCGCCTGCGTGGCCCTCACCCGCTACCTTCTCCAACACGTCTTCCAGGGAAACCGCGGGCTAGGCCGAGACAAGATGTCGCCGCTCCCCCTTCCTCCTGGCCCTGGCCTCGGGGGCCAATATCGGGTCCTCCGCCACCCCCATCGGGAACCCCCAGAATCTGGTGATTGCTCTCAGGGGCAGCATCTCTTTTCTGGACTTCTTGAAAGGCCTGCTGCCCGCCGCCCTTGTAGGACTGCTTGTCAACGTCGTCGTCCTTCTGTGTATCGTTTGGCAGGCTCTTGATCATGATAATGATAATGAGGCTTGTTTGGACGAGTCAGCTCCACCGGTTCTCGTTGAGGACTCATCAAACTTGGTAATCATGGCCGTAGACGAACAAGAGAGCAATAACAATGTTGTTGATGATGATGATGATGATGATGATGCAAAGGGGACTAGGAGGAGTCTGCTATGGAAGGCTTGTGTCTACGCGGTGACAGCTGGTATGGTGGCTGCCATGCTGGCGGGGCTTGACATGTCGTGGAGCGCCATTTGCGGGGCCTTAGCTCCGGTGGCTCTTGATTTCAAGGACGCTCAGCCCTGCCTCGACAAGGTCTCCTATTCCATACTCGTGTTCTTCAGCGGCATGTTCATGGCGGTGGAGGGTTTCGACGCCACGGGGATACCGGGGGCCTTCTGGGAGCTCATGGAACCCTATGCTCGGATCGATAGTGTCACCGGCTTGGCAGTGCTGTCCCTTGTTATCGTGGTGCTTTGCAACCTCATTTCTAATGTCCCTACTGGTATGCAGCCTTCTGTCTTATAGTTATATCTATGCATCCATCCTTTTCGTTTCCGTATCATAATATAAATAGCTCGAAAATCAAAGCTAGGAATGAACTTTTGTGGCTAATTCTATTTCTAAGTATTCGGTGCCTTTACATCAAATAACCCATACCCAAGTTGTGCCGTGGTCCCGGACATGTGGAGTGGACCACTGTGTTTGTTAGCTTTGTGTGGAAAGGATATTTCATTTTCAGTGATAAAAACAGAATAAGAAATGCATGTGCTGCTGTCCAATCTTTAAATTGGTCGTGTACTTGGCGTTTCATCTTGTCTCTTTGAATTCCCTAAATTTTTTCAATTCAGGATTGAAATGCAAGCCAAATCTCCTAACTTAATTCGATCAAGTGTTAATCCTATTCTGATAATCACTCTTGGGGCTTCTTCTTTTACAGTGTTGTTATTGGGGAGTAAAATAGCAGCATCAGCAGGGAAGGTGTCACCGGAATACGAGAAGAAAGCATGGCTGGTTCTGGCGTGGGTGAGCACCGTCGCTGGCAACCTAACTCTGCTGGGCTCGGCCGCCAACCTGATAGTGTGCGAGCAGGCTCGTCTTTCGCCCGCTCACTTGAAATTCAACCTCTCCTTTTGGCGGCATTTGATCTTCGGTGTCCCCTCCACTATTCTTGTCACTGCCATAGGATTAGCCCTCATCATGCTCTTATAGAACTCACCCAAACTGTGTTATGCATTGATCAAACTCTTGCTTGGTTTATTTATATTTTTCTGTCAAAAAAATACATTCAAATTGCTTGACAGATGAACATTAGAAACGCTATTGCAATCTAACGAGTGATGAAAACACTCTCTATCATATCAATCGGCCGTGGAGAAATTATGTGTACACGTTTTGTGATAGGAACTCGGATATTTCACTTGCAGCTACGTAAGAATCCTCGACGCAACGCCCCAAGGCGACTCCAGAAACATAGTTACCGCGAAGAAACAGACCTCTGAAACCACCTTGGTTTAATGCAGCCTTGGCTGAGTCAAGCAGATCGAAATGACCAACCAGAAACTGTGGTATAGCCTGAGGCCACACTCTCACACCCAGGGCTAATGGGTCACTGGCATTGGTGTTTATCAGCATCTTCCTCAAGTCTCGATCCACAGCCTCAACGATTTCACCTTCCGTCTGAAATTCATGCAATCAATTGGCTAAGTTTGATTTAGTGAAATATATAAAACACCAACATGTGGAAATGCTGTTATTCCTTATTACCTTAGACGAAAGTCCGGGATTTGTAGCTCCTCCAATGTAATTCAAGAGGAGTACTCTACCTGGTGGTGCTCGGTTGGGAAAGAGGGACGAACTATATATGGTTCCTGTATTATCAGTTGAAAAAGGTTAATTCTAAGGAGATGCCAACGATTATGATTAAACGCAACCATTTCTTTTTTAACTAAGCGGAAAAAAGATATGGAAAAGGTGTACCTAATGTTTCCACCCCTTGGCTTCGAGGATGCAACTGGCCAAAGCCTTTGAGCTCACCATCTACCAAGCGTTCTTTTTTAATTGCTTCCTTGGGATACGAAAGCGATACAGCAGCCACAGAAGGATAGTAGAATTTCGAGAGAGCCTCACCCGCCTCAGCCTGCAAAGTTAGACCACCACATGATACATATAACTGACTTTTCAGAAATGATCAATAAACCAAAAACTTGCATCAATTTCATCAAGAACATTAGACATGATAATAACATCAAGCATCTATCACGTTATCACCATTCCATCAGCGACCACAATAAAAGGGAAAAATGATCTGTTAGTGAGAACAATAGAAGAGCAAATATGCATCAGAAGTGAAATAACTAACTATTTCATTTAGATATACTTGCGCGTGGGAAAAGAAAAACATGATGGCACATTAACACAAAACCATATATGACGAAATGAGTTCTGCTACAGCATTGCGTCACTTTCTTTGATAACAAGCAAATATACCAAGTTACACAAACGAATTCAAATGAATAAGTTCAACGCTGGATCTTCAGAATTTCATGAGATGACAACGTCATAGTACTTACACAAATAGGCTGTATCAGTCGGGCTGCTATGTGTGATGGAATGGTCATAACAACACACTTGGTACGTAATGAAACCGACCCTTGTGGTGTGTCATATGTCAGGAAATATTCTCCATTATCTTGCTTAGCAATACTAGAAAGCTTCCAGGATAATTTCACTTTATTCCCTAATCTGCATAGGGAGACAGAAAACAGAATGATTGAAGATGCATCAGTAACAGAAATTATCCGACTTCAGTGACAATGTTTCTGCATGACATACCTCTCAGATATTGCATTTGGCAACATAATGAGTCCTTTTCTAAAAGATCCAACCGTCTGACCCTTTGGTGTTGGAAGGCGACTACAAAGCCAGACATATACATCATCAAGATGACAAAACTGTACAATACATAAACCACGAACAGCTAGTAAGCCAATTTATATTACGGGTCTCGAGGTGGCTTAGGATTGTTCTTTCGTTCTTGAATTGTTTTGAATGTACCACCAATGATGCTGCCACCCTTTTCCTCCAACGTCCAGACTTTCCCAAACGCAGCCTTCATGCTAAGCTTCGAAGGATCCCCTGCATAAACACCTGCACATGGAGTTGAGCCATTGGATCAACTTCAGAGAAAGGTAACATAATTTATACGAGTTATAGGTCAAACAAAGTGAAGTTAAAACCTATCGAGCAAACTTGAATAAAATGGAGTTACTAAGAGGATTCACCTGAACAGAATGGCTCAATCAAGCGCTCAAACACCTCATCCCCAAGATTACGCCGCACAAACTCCTCAACAGATTCCTCATAACCCTACCACAAATGTCAGGAGAAATAAAAATGGAAACTTTGTTGCAGTTTTTGCACTAAAGAGGAGAAGCTTCCAAATGTATAGATTGTAGAACAAACCGGGGGCGAAGGCCGTAATCCAAGAGCACCAAAACCAGCTCTAAGCTTCCCACCCAAGCTCATCAAATCAAAGAAGGGTAAGTCAGCAGGCTTTGAAGGAACTGGCCTCAACTTCCCATTCCACAACACAAAACGTGGGGCATTTGGATCACCAAGCACCAGCTCATCTTTCAACCCACTATCAACCTAAGTATGAAACAAGCATATCTTAACTACTCATCATCCCATCATCAACAGTCAAAATGGCCCAAGTATGAAACAAGCATATCTCAACTACTCATCATCATCATCAATATTCAAAATTGTGCAAGGTAATATATATACTATAGAAAGGGGAAGAACAAGTACCGTCATTGTGAGCATGGGATCTGAAGGTTGGAAGCTATTAGGACCCTCTTCCCAGAGATACCCATCTCTCTCAAGGGTAGTGATGTTTCCCCCAACACGATCCCTTGCCTCCGTAACCAGAACGTTGGAAGAGAGGCCGCCATGTTTTGTGGCCAGAGCCTGTGCTATGCAGAGGCCGCTGATTCCAGCCCCAACTATGACACAGTCAACTGCGGATGGCTGAGAAGTGCTGGTTTCCTTGGAAATTGGGCCAATTGATTGGGCATTCGAGGTTGTAGAGCATTGGATGGTTCGTCGCCCGTGTCTACGGCTTTGGGGGAAGGAAATTGGGCAAGGTTGGAGGAGGAGGACTCGTTGGGTTGTGCATTGCCTGGTGAAATGGAAGGACAACTGAGATAGGTCTTGGGGAATTGTGGTTGTGAAAGTCATGGCTCAATTGTGAAATTGGGGTTGAGCCTGACCTCAAGGACTAAGGGCGAATGAACAAGGAAACGAGACTGAGAATCGCGATGATCGTGAGCAAGTATGATGATGGACAATGGAAAGAGAAGCGGCTAAGAATGACAGTGAGGAGAGCGATGATTGGATATTGAGATCTTCTGCTTTTCCTAGTCTTCAATTTTTATTTTTTTTAAACGAAAGGTGAATTTTACAAAATCACCCGTTACATGTTGGTTCCCGGTAAAAAAGCCTTTTTCTTATTACGAAAAGGGGAATTGGACAAGAACCGTCGAAACAAAACGCTATCCTAGAGCATTCTTATTGACGAGGTCTCGGAGAATCGTATTAGAGTCGAGCGGGCAAGAGGAGACAAGTCGGAAGGACGTAGCGATGAAGTCCGTAACAACATTGGCATCACGTTATGCATGTTATATCGACCAACCTTGGAACCAACATAACAATCCCTGAATATCCGTACGAAGCATCTCGACCTCCCAAGGGCAGCTCCAATCTCCCTGCATGACTTTGATAGCCTGCAAGTTGTCACCTTCAATACACAAGTGGGGATAGTCACGTTGAATGGCTTTCAAAATCCCCTAGCGAAGCGCATAAGCTTCAGAAAACAACATGGACCGGCAACCCAAGAAGCCACCGTCCAAATGCACGGGCATGCCACATCCATCCCTCAGAATAAAACCAAAAGAAGTTGCACCGTCAGAATTGAATGCACCATCAGAATTGAGTTTGATAAAGTTGTTGGGTGGGCTGCTTCACTTTGATTTCTTTCTAGTATTGTCTTTTTGCCTTTCGTTTTGTATTCCTCTTCCTCGTTTTGCAACGTGACTTGTACCCGTTCTTTTCTTTGTCTTTCAAAAATTCCTGGACTTTTACAAATGTTATATGATTATGATTGTCACCATCAAAAGTTTTTTTGTATTTTATTTTTGAAGTACCAAATGCTCTACCATATAGATATGATTTCTTCGAGCTACTTTTTGGAGATTTTGTGCCTAATCTCTTCAATGAATTGTCCTGGGCTTCGATTGTCGGGGTTAACCTTACTGATGATTTGCCAATACGTGGTTCGATGAAGCCAAAGTCTGGAATGTAGTAGGGCATTTTAGGAAAAGATGGTAGGCATCTTCGTATGTATATTGCAAAAGCAACAACCTTGTGGAGCCGCAATGTGATTAACAGCCAGCCTAGCTTTCGTAGCTAACCCTTTTTGACATAATTTCCACAAAAAGTTCTTTTATTTTGGTGGAATATTTAGTTTTCAAATCCAGCTGAGATCATAGTTGCAGGATCCTTTTTTCTCGTTGATCCAATTCACTGTTGAGTGGGTGGAAAACCATCAATTCTTGCTTGGTTTCCAATATAATCGATCTGGTATCTTGGTATGTAACATGACCGTTCGTGAAAACTTTTCAGCTATCTCATCGGGGTAGGACTAGGGGTGTCCAAACCCGGTTAACCGTAATTGTGCCCGTTGTCTTTGTTTCAGAAGAATTTTTTGTTTGTTTTGTCAAGCTCTTCATGGATAGATTTCAGGAGGTAAAATGATTGCATTAGGTAGTTAGGTTAAGCTGTCAGATTTGCTTTTATGAGGGTCCTCCTGCCTTCTTGCGAAAGGGAATTGGCTTTACATTTTGATAATTGGTTTTTGTTTTCACTGTAATGTCTAAGAGTATGTGTTTTGTTACCCTTTCATTAATAATGGGACATCCTAGTATTTTGTTTAGAGATTTGATATTTGTAATATGTAAAATCTATTTTACTTGGTTTTTGGCCATGTTGCTTATGTTTTTCGTAACTTGAAATGTTGATTTTTAATAGTTGACTTTTTGCCCTGATATCTCGCAAAAGTCCTCCAAAATGCCTTTTATGATTTAGCATGTAAGGTTTTTTGCATTCGTAAAAATTATGATGTTGTCTCCGTAGGCTAAAAATGGGATTTTTGTGCCCCCTTTGGATATTTGAATACCCATGCCATTTTTGTGCCCTCTCTGGATACATTGTGTTACATAGACTAATCGGTCTAGTAGCAAACATAATTTATTAAATTTTTGATAATCTATGTCTTTTCTATAAGTGAATGATTTTTTAGATTTTGTAATATCTTTATCCATGCCATCAATCATTGGATTTCCATTTGTAATAGAAAAACTTACCTCCATCCGGTTGAGATCCGACAAAACCGCCTAGTTCTATGTGAACTCTGTCACTTGAACCACCTTGTTGCGATCCTTTAAACTGATCTTTATGATCCCTCATCAAGCGCCTACTCAAAGTTCCCGTTCTGCCATTTTTGGTAAATTTGTATTTCAAAGTTTTACCCTTCTCCTTGCAAATTTGGCACAAACATTGAAAATGACCGAAGTTGTTCCCTTCTTTGATCTTATCGAAGTGTTTCCAAACCCCATGAGGCCTTTTTTTTTTACTTTTGAGCTTCCCACCTCTTGCATAGCACTCAATTGAGATGGGTTATTAAGTCTACAAAATAAAATTTACAAATATTTTATTTTTAATTATTTATATTATAAACAAAATAACAAATAAATTTAAAAGGGGAAATAAAATTATCGAGTTGATCTTGCATTTGAGCCCTTCCATGCTCCACCAACAGCTTAAAGTTTTCTTGAGTTAGACCTAAACCTTGAGCATCCTTTTTTTTATTAAAGGGGCAAAAACTTAATTGTGAAATGCAAATTTGTAAATAAGAGGAAGAGGATATTAGAAATTTAGAATGAAAAGATTAAGACTTTTTTTTATGGAAAAGAGATTAAGACTTGAGAGAATGAGATTGAGATTGAGATTGAGATTCGGACGACCCTTTGTGACCTCTACGAAACACTAGCCATCACTCAAAGTGTCATCTTTGTCAACACGCATCGCAAGGTGGGCTGGTTGTCCGATAGCATGCGTAGCCGGGACCACACAGTGTCAGCGACACACGGTGACATGGACCAGAACACGAGAGACATCATCATGAAGGAGTTCCGTTCCGGATCGTCCCGTGTCCTTATCACAACTGATCTCTTGGCCCGAGGTATTGACATGCAACAGGTTTCGTTGGTTATAAACTATGACCTTCCAACACAGCATGAGAACTACCTTAATCGTATCGGACGAAGTGGAAGGTTTGGAAGGAAGGGCGTTGCAATCAACTTTGTGACGAGGGATGATGAGAGGATGTTTGCTGATATCCAGATCGAGGTTTTACAATGTCGTCGTTGAGGAAATTCCTACGAACGTTGCCGATCTTATCTGATTTGGATGCTGGTGTTGATGATGATGAAAAAGCTTCTTTTTTCTTGTGGGCGTTTCACAAGTAAAAAGTAACCGATATGGTATGTCAAAACTGTTTTTCCTCATCTGTATATTGCAAAATCAAGTATGGTGTAATATAATTGCTTCTGCTACTATGGCCTTGCTACACTTCTCCTCAAAAGTATACTTTCCTCCAAAAACTACTTTCAAAACTCTTGAAGTGTGCGCAATCCTTCTACTTTTTAGGTTTTTCAAGACAAAAAAAAACCACTTTCACCCAAAAACTACTTTCATCAAACAAGTACAGCAAGGCGTAGCTGAGAAGCTTTTTGATTATAATTGGATTCTGTAATTTTGTTTTTGGTTCACAGAATGTGGATTGGTTTTAGTGGTGGTGTGATCTGTTGAATGTCATTAGTTTTGAATCTTGGTGCACTGAACTTGTGCATAGTCTATGTTCACTGGTAAAGTTTAGGGATGTGTTTTATTATGGCCTTAATTAAGCATAAGGATCTAGTAAAGTAATTCTGTCTAGCTATTTTTTAACTACACGAATAAAAAATACTTTCCAATTCATGTTTACACTTCATGTTTACTGACTTTTTAACGACCTTATTGCAGTTTAGTTATTACATCTGAATATAATACCTGCTGCTATTAATTTAAATGCAGATGTCCGATTTTACATCTACTGTCTAACATTCCACATCCTCATTGCCATTACATTGCATCATTATGTGAATAAGATTTAATCAAATCCATCTCACACAGGTTGAATGGAACCTCCCTCAATCACATTACACAACCAAAAATTGCACACTGAAACAGGTGGAAATTACACACTGTACAGTGCACACTACCAACGCGGGAAATTGCACACTGTACAATGCACACTACCAACGCGAGAAATTGCACACTGTACAATGCACACTACCAAAGTGGGAAATTGCACACTATACAATGCACACTACCAAAGCGGGAAATTGCACACTATGCAATGAAGCTGATAACTACAAGTCCTTCACATTCATCATTAGGACCATATCCCTCAATCACATTCCATTGGTTTGATCAACCCTACAATCAATCAATACAAACATCCACCTACCTCACAACATTACATCTTCCAATCGAAGAAAGACTGCAGTTTTAACTATAGCTAGCATTTACTTGTCTACCATAGTTGACAATCTAAAATTTCAAGGATAACACAGTTCCCGAACAATGTCCAACCATTAAATGCACAAACAATCGCAGATAATTGCAACACAAACTTTAATTTGCAATCGCAAAGATAAATATCCGCTATTTCGAATTCATACAAAATCTACAGATTACGTACCTTATTACTGCCTTAATGGGCGATGAGGTACAATATAGTAGGAAGAAGACGAATTTAGCTTGACAACAATCTTCGGTCGGCGCCGTCGAGTTTTCCCTCTTTGCTCGGTGTTTTGTTTTTAACCTAGAGGGGTAGAACGATAATTTTCTCTTTGCCATGATTAATCCCGCTATTTTATCCCGCTCAACTATTTTCATCCTCTTTTTTTCCTTTTTTTTTCTGCTTTAGTTGGGCACGTGTGAGTCATCCAATGGTTGCACCTTTTTTGTGTAAGATGTAATCGTACACATTGTGTAAGCCTACATTTTTCGCTTGGTTTGGTGGGTTGGCTTACCCCAACAAATGAAAATAACATTACGCAAAGCCTCTACACGTGGTCAAAACAATTTTTCACCAAAAAAATTTCTTTTACCTTTTATATATACACATTTTATCTCTACTTTTTACATTTCTTGGTAAAAAAGATTTCACCAAAACCCATACTTTCTCCTTAAAAAAATCTTTCTACCCACAAAAATAACGAGCCCTAGCATCCGTGGTTAACTTGTGCTCCACTTTTTTTTTGTAGAACAAATGGAAAACACTAGGCCTCCTAATTAGGGTAGGACCAGCCTAAATCATCCCCCCAGATGATCTTCAAGAAATCTCTAGCTTCTCGTATTCTTCCTTCACTTAATCCAAACGTCGTCTTTAAGGATTCCTCCCAATATTGCGTTTCGCAGCTTGTCATCACACTAGCGAGTAGGAGTTGTGGATCCGCATTCCTGGCTGCTAAGTAGTCTACAACTTTGTTACTTTTCCTGTAGCAATGGAAAACGTGAACCTCCTCAAAAGAAGAAAGGATGCCTTTTATGTCACCAATAACTGTCTGGATTTCCCAAGGGCATCTCCATACCCCCGTAATGCTGTTAATCACACATAAGTTATCACATTCAACCACTAGCTTTGTTATATTAAGGGGCTTGGCCCTCCAAACCCCATCCAGAGCCGCCAGAGCTTCAGCCTGGAGTATGGACGGAGCGAACAATTTCCGTCGATCTGGCCCCACATCATATTTTTAAAAAAATAATGATTTTTTTTCACTTTATTATTTAATTTTACTTAAATAGATTTATCCTTATTAACTTGGATTATTTTCTATATTTACATGATCAACTATATTTTTACCCATTATAAATTTTTCTATCTTGATAACAAACCTTATTTTTAGTCACATGACATAACATAGAGAAAGTATATACGCATATCTCTTTTAATAATATCAACTTATTTACAATTTTAGCCCCCAATTTTGTGAAATTATATAAACACCTCTTATTTTCATAATACATACATACAAGCAGTCACTTTTTAACCCCCAAATTAATTTTGATCGTAGCTCATATTTAATAAATTGATTTTTATTATTCACAATATATAACTTTTTCCTATTACATCTTCTTATCTATTATATATTTTTTTTATCAATTATTAATTCTTAACACATTACTGAAAAAATCTTTCACATTCAAATTAAGAAAAATATTTGAATATTTGATCCAACTTATTTCAATTAAAAAAATTGTGATTTCCTACATTTTCTATTAAATTATGATAACTATATCAGTTTATCAATCCATAGAACATTGCTTTTTATAATTTAATATATGACCGTCATTATCAATTTATGATAAATATTATAAGGGAAATATCAATTTATACTCTTATGATGAGATTTTAGAAAAAAGATATATCTAATAAAGTGTAAATATTATGTCTTCTATGTATTTTTATGGTTATACAAACAACAAAAACAACATCACTCCTTTTAGAAAAAAATATGTTCATATATCATAACTTATATCATATTTTTCTATATCAATATTCGCTTTTAATATATCTAATTATAATTTTAATATTTTAAAGTCAAATAGTCGTGCATAGCACAACAGGTTAAGCTAGTATAACTAATAAGTGCACCAGTCCAACGGTTAGGCCTTGAGGGTGGAATCTCGAGGTCACCATTTCAACACAGCCACAAGCGACGAAGCCATGTAATTTAATCATTTAGAATGTAATATGAGAAGAGTATTTTACATGTTTGATTTGGTTTTTTCAAGGGCTTTCCAAAGCGTGAAACCTACTTTACAAAAGAACAAACACTATGTTTTAGGAAAGAGGAAACACAAGTGCTATCTCAAACTCAAAATCAAGTTTAAATCATATCATATCATATCCACCAGCCTGCAAGAAAGATAAAAGATTGTCTACATTACAAAACCCAGTGCTGTGGGATGGGATGAAAATTGCGAGCCACACAATAATGTTGTGGGATGGGATGAAAATTGCGAGTCACACAACAATGCTCGTTGCGTCCCACTTATTTGTCTTCAAGCTAAGGAAAATGCCATTTATGGCAATCACCATTGCCATTTAAAAGCTTTTTGATAACTTAAGATATAAGAGCTCGTATAAGAAGAGAAGAGGAGACAAATGGAGATGTATAATGCAAGGTTTCTCACTGAAAGAGTGGTGCTTATTGCACTGCCGAAAAAACAAAAGCAGATGCACCTTTGAATTCAGTAGTGTAGCCAGTACGTCCTGCGTCTGAACCAGTTGTAATCCGGCAGCACCTAGATCGGTCCCATGGCAGCAATTGCAACATCCTACAACACCAAAATTTGATGCCCAAGTTGTCAAAATGCTTTTACTTAGAAGGCTTCAATCGGTCATATAAACAAGTAAAAGCAGCTATTATGTCATTAATTAATGTAGTCCTGTGATTGGCCAATGTATGATACTATTCCTGACTAATGGTTGCTGCAGAAATAGGATGCTGTTAGAAAACCGAGTTCGTGTTTTGATGGTTCCAAACCGAAGAGGTTGCCGAGAGGTCGCCGACCTCAGTTCCCAGAAGCGAAGTGCGTGCGGAAATTCAGAAAAGGAAATAACGTGTTTCTTTGATATGGAAACTGCGTACAACATCTTCAGCAGTTCGTTTAAAGCAAAGACAAGATCATAAAGATGGAAAATCATCAAGAGATCAAGGAAGATATTGAAGATGATTTTATCATGGCTTAGGATTTTATTTTAGGAAAGATCTTGTAGAGATTGTGTACGATTCATGTCTTAGCCGATTTGGCAGAATCGTGCAGCAATATTCTTAGTTCTCTTTATATAGTTTCGTGAGCTTATTGGTAGAACTAAGGAGAAGAGTGCGAACATTGTAATTGTGAGCGAGTGTTGAGTGAGATCGTGAGATTCGGTCTTAGGAGGTTGAGTGTTGAGCGAGATTGTATTGAGTGAGGATTGAGATAAGGCAAGAGTACTTGCTAGAGTGTGTGGGATTCACATCTAGGAGTAGGAACATTTTTGTAATCCGAGAAAGCAATACAAGCGAGCGAAGTGCTCTTCAAGTCCCTCTAGGTTGAAGCTTAGAGGGCAAGTGGTTTTTCTCTATACAAACTAGTTGGTTTGTAGAGAGTTTTCCACTATAACTCCTTGTGTTCAAAGTGGTAACGTATCAATCTTTCTTGTGTCTTTATTCCGCTGCATAACACTAGTTGTTAAATCTGGTCGACGACATCGTAGGTGTCGACGACCTCTGAAGTACTAACGCAGATCCTACAATTGGTATCAGAGCCTTGACTCTAGATTTTTCTAGTACTTTGCAGGAAAGATGTCTACCACCAACACCTTCTGGAAACCTCCAGTACTCAAGCTCGGAGAGTACGATTGGTGGGTGAAACAAATGCAAACCCACATTTGCTCTCTGGATGGACAACTTTGGAAAGTGATTTCCATTGGTCCTGAGAAGTTCCTTAAAGCTGATGGAAAGGAAAAAGAAGTCACGGAGTATGACGACGCTGACTTCAAAAAGCTTGAGAAGAATGAGCGTGCTAAGAAGGTCCTTCATCACGCTTTGACTAGTAGTGAGATCAAGAAAGTCATAGGTTATGACACTGCTAAGGATATTTGGGATGCTCTCAAACGTCTCCATCAAGGAAATGATGATGTCAAAAAGGAAAGAATCATAACCCTTGAGCGAGAATATGAGAATCTATTCCAAGGGAAGAATGAGTCCCTCCATGAGTACCACTCAAGATTCCAATCGGTGGTCAATCATCTAGAGTTCCTTGGAGAAAAGCTTGCAAACCAACAAGCTGATTTCGGGTCTTAACAAAAAGTGCGACGGCATGGCGACTTCTCTCTTGTCTCAAAAGGACACGAAGTCGATGACCGTGGAGGATGTGATTGGTCAACTGACCATGCTCGGAGGTATCCAACAGAGAAGAGAGGATAGATTTGACTCCGAAAAGGTCAAAACTATTGCTCTGAAAGTCGAAAAGGCTTTTGACATTGCTCAAGGACAGGATGATGAAGAGGTCATCGACGACGACGTTGCTCTCATTTCTAAGGCGATGAAAAGACTTTGGAATCGCAACAAAGCTCCTACCAAAGCCCCTGAAGGTGCAAAAGATCTAAAGGGAGTGATATGCTATCACTGCCACGATAAAGGGCATTTTGCTAAACAATGTCCAAAGAGAGAGGCTGGGAAGAGCATGATGGCAACTTGGGACATGTCTGACGAGGAGGAAGACGAGTCGCCGACCAAAGAAGTCTGCCTGATGGCCTTGGGTGATGACTCCTCAAGTGAGGTAAATGATAATGATAATGATGTTTCTTCTCTCTTAGCCAAAAAGACACGTGAACAACTTTATGCTATCATTGAAAAACTTGGTCTTCAGATTTCCGAGCTTAGCGAGGAAATTGATGAAAAAGATGAGAAAATTGCTAATCTGATAGATGATAATAAAGTTTGGTCTTCAAAAGCTATAGATCTAGAGAAGAAAAGTGTTTCTAAACCTGTTGATTGCTCTAAATGTCCTAACCTTGAGTCTCAGGTTGCTGACTTACAGAAACAGGTTGACGACCTAGGAAAACAGGTGTCTAGTCTCGAAGGTCAAAACGTCATGCTGAAGCTGGGAAACACTAAGTTGTCTAGTGATCTTGAAAATGTGAAGATAGATGATGAAGCTAAAAAACAGAAGTGGAAGGATGAGTTTGTCGTTGACAAGGTCCAAGAAGTCAAACAAGACTTCGAAAGAAGGTTTGTGAAGGTTGTGGAGCGACCTGGTCTAGGTTATGGGAAAAACCAAACTGAAAAGGGGAACGCCTCTACCTCCCAAGCATCTAAGGGAAAATCTCCTATGCATGAACACAATGCAAGTTGTTCGTCGCATGTGGCGGATCCCAAGGGTAAAGGGAAGCAGAAGTGGTACCCTAATCAAAAGGTTCGTACCATGTGGGAAAACCAAGTCCAGAAAGCCGGCCCCTCACGAATTGACTTCCAGGCCCGGGTTGACAACAAACCTGTCTATCCAGGATATAGTAAGTATGTAGGGTTGAAATCTCACATCACATGCTGGTATTGTGGCAAAGGAGGCCATTACCAACATGAGTGTTTCAAAAGGACTAGAGATTCTGAAAAGGCTAGGAAGTCGAGGACTTCTAGAAAGAAACCTAAAGTCACCAACCCCGTCAAGAATCCAAAACCTGCTAATGCTAATGTTTCTACTAATGCTGTGAAATCTGTTGATCGAACCAGAGGAGTTGTGAAACAACTCTGGGTTCGTAAAAACTAATCTTGTTTGTGCAGGTTGAAGTGAGTGTCGACGACCCCTGGTTTATCGACAGTGCGTGCTCAGCTCATATTACTGGAAAATCTGAAGATTTTGTCTCACTTCAACAACACAACGGAGGTAATATTACCTTCGGAAACAATAGCAAAGGTGTGGTTTCTGGAATGGGAAAAGTGAAGATCTCAAGTAAGGTTTCAGTTTCTGATGTTAGTCTGGTTGACAACCTTGGTTTTAACTTATTGAGCATTGCTCAACTGTGTGCTAACGGGAAAAATCAAGTTGTCTTTGATCATAAGCAATGCCAGGTGATTGAAATAAGTACAGGTAGGACGCTTCTGAAGGGATTGTGCAAAAACAATGTTTACAAAGTGGATCCCTGCTTCCAACCTGAAGAGAGTTTGTGCTTGAAGTCTGGTGTAGAGATTGCCGACCTCTGGCATAGTAGATTCTGTCATGCTAGCCCGTAGTTATTGGTCAAATGGCACAGAGAGGAGCTAGTTCGTGGATTGCCCAAGTTTGATGTCTCAAAGTCTGGTGTATGTGATGCTTGTGTGAAGGGTAAGCAAGTAAGGTCTTCCTTTAAGTCCAAGAAGGAGGTGAGCACCCCCAAGCCTCTTGAGTTGGTTCATATGGACTTGTGTGGACCGATGCGCGTACAGAGTAGAGGAGGAAATAAATATGTCTTTGTGATTGTTGATGATTATTCACGCTATACTTGGACTATCTTTCTTGCTTCTAAAGATCAGGTTTTTGCAGAGTTCGAGAGATGGGCAAAGGCTGTCGAAAAGAAGCTTGGAAATTCTATAGTGGCTATCAGATCAGATCATGGCACAGAGTTTGAGAACTCTGAATTTCTGGAGTATTGCAGGAAGAATGGAGTCAGACACAATTTCTCAGCGCCTAGAACCCCTCAACAAAATGGCGTGGTCGAGAGAAAGAATCGAGCTTTGGAGGAGATGTCGCGGACCTTGCTCATCTCTAGTGGTCTCCCAAGGAATTTCTGGGGAGAAGCTATTCATGCAGCTTGCTATGTGATGAATAGAGCCATGTTGCGTCCACTACTTGGAAAGACTCCTTATGAGCTCTTGAGAGGAGTGAAGCCTAGTGTCGCCCACCTCCGCATCTTCGGGTGTAAATGTTATGTTCATAACAATGGGAAGGACAGTCTGGGCAAGTTCGATCCAAGAAGTGATGTTGGCACCTTTGTTGGCTATTCCCCAACAAGCAAAGCTTACGAGGTGTACAACAAGAGGACCAAGAAGATCGAAGAAAGTGTTCATGTGGTGTTCGATGAAAACACCATGGCAGGTTCTCTGATTCTGGATCGTGATGATGGTGATCAAGGCTACTTCCTAGGGCTTGAGTATGTCTCTGACAAGGACAGTGCTGAAGGTTCGTCCGAGGTCGCCAACAGCGACAATGTCGCCGACCCCAATCCGAATACAGGGACAGGTCAGAATCAGGTTCAGGATCAGGTAGCAGATACTGTGCAGAATCAGAACGTATCAGAGGCTAGTGGATCAGGTCAAGCAGCTCAAGAGTTTGATCAAGCAGTTCAAAGATCAGATCAAGCAGTTCAAATTTCTATTCCAGGTAGTTCGTCGCAGACTCCAGTGGTCGACGACCTGACTCAACTACCTATCAGGAATTATCAGCAAAAGGATGCTCATCCGGTCACCAACATCATTACTGATTATTCGAAGGGTGTGCAGACGAGATCCTCACTCAATCTCTTTGCATTCAACGCCTTCATTTCTATGTTGGAGCCGAAGAATATCGAGCAAGCCTTAAAAGACTCGGATTGGGTTGTTGCCATGCAAGAGGAACTTCATCAGTTTGAGCGCAACAAGGTGTGGCATTTGGTCCCAAGGCCGAAGGGAAGAACAGTGATTGGAACACGATGGGTGTTCAGGAACAAGCTGGATGATGAAGGAAATGTTGTTAGAAACAAAGCCCGGCTTGTAGTGAAAGGATACAATCAACAAGAGGGAATTGACTATGATGAAACCTTTGCCCCGGTTGCTCGTCTCGAGGCTATAAGGTTGTTGATTGCTTATTCTACCTTTCATGGATTCAAATTGCAGCAAATGGATGTCAAGACCGCATTTCTTAATGGGTATTTGAAGGAAGAATTCTATGTTGAGCAAACCCCAGGTTTTGAAGATGTCGCCAACCCGGATCATGTCTATAAGCTTGATAAGGCTTTATATGGGTTGAAACAGGCTCCTCGTGCGTGGTATGATAGGCTATCGCAGTTCCTAATCCAGCATGGATATGTTTGAGGAGAGATCGACAAGACCCTATTCTTGTTGAGAAAAAAGAATCACACTCTGGTGGTTCAGGTCTATGTCGACGACATCATCTTTGGCTCAACAGATCCAGAGTTAGTGAAGGAGTTCGCCAACCTCATGTCGAGTGAGTTTGAAATGAGCATGGTGGGGGAACTCAAGTTCTTTTTAGGACTTCAGGTCGTGCAAAATGAAGAAGGTACCAAGATTCATCAACAAAAGTACCTCAGGGAGTGCGTGAAGAAATTTGGTCTTGAGAGCTCTCACTCTTTTGATACTCCCATGTCGACGACCACTTCACTTGGAAAAGATGAAAAGGACCCAAAGGTCAATGCTACTGTGTATCGAGGTATGATAGGATCTCTCTTATATCTTACAGCTAGTAGGCCAGATATTGTCTTCGCTGTGTGCCTTTGTGCAAGATTTCAGGCCGATCCAAGAGAATCTCATCTAAAAGCTGTAAAGAGGATCATTCGCTATCTCAAGGGTAGCGACAACCTGTGTCTATGGTATCCACGGGTCAGCGACTTCGACCTAGTCGGCTACACCGATGCAAATTTTGCAGGGAATCGTGTTGATAGAAAGAGTACATCAGGGATGGACCAGTTTCTTGGCTCGTGCTTAGTTTCTTGGGGATCCAAAAAGCAGAATTCAGTTGCTCTATCTACCGCCGAAGCCGAGTATGTCGCCGCCGCAGCATGTTGTTCACAACTCTTATGGATGAAGCAACAATTCAGAGATTATGGTGTAGAGTGTGGGTCCGTATCCATACTTTGCGACAACACGAGTGCCATCGATATCTCAAAGAATCCGGTGCAACATTCCAAGACAAAGCATATTGAAATCAGGCATCATTTTCTTAGAGATTGCGTGGATAAAGGCATGGTGTCCATGAAGTTTTGCAGGACGGATGAACAAAGGGCGGATATTTTCACCAAGGTCTAAATCGTGAACCCTTTGAACGACTTCGCATGGAGCTAGGTATGATCTCACTTGATTGACTTGCTAAATCATTTATGCTATCCTCTTATGACTGGTTGAAACTTGATTGATTATCAGTTTGAGAATTTCATGCTTATATAGTGTCAGCATAATGAGGTGTGTGTGCATTTAATCGATGAAATCTCCTGCTTGTGTGCATGTCGACAACCTCCTTCATATTGTGTTTGAAATTGCATATTCAATTGAACTTTTTCCTTGAGCCCAAAAGAATCAACTTGATGACCCTTTAACCCTCATTAGAAGCCCAAATGGTGGTTGATTCTACTGCCGTCCCCGACCTATCATGCTTGAGAGTCTCTATGAACCTATTTTCTTGTTTTTGTGTCTTAAACGGAGACTTATCAACTTGATTGACAAATTCCACAAAATATTATATTTTTATGCTTGGTTTGCTTTGACACCACCCGGTGTAACCCAACCCCCAAGCTACTTCATGTGGTAAAAGTCATGGCGCAGTAAGGTTGTTGTCTGGTTCAGAATTCAAGAGAAAAACAGGTTTGAGGTTGACGACTTCAGATGTGTCAGTTGCAGTTGATGATTTGACAGATTTCAGGTTTGTGGAAAGAAAGTTTGAAGTTGAGGTAGTCGACAAAGTTGACGACCAATTGTTGGGACGCTATCAAGGACGCCCTCGTACTTGGCAGCGCGCCCACAACCGTCCCTTAGTTTTGATATGACAAACTCACTTTGATTCTAATAAAGATTGTCCAAGTGTTCAGGAACGCTAGTGACAAAAAGACAACAAGTGTGTATGGGCGTCCCATAGACTTTGGGACGCTAGCTAACAGGAAGTAAGGACCGACCAGAGACTACTTGAGCAAGGACGCAGTCCCAAGCAAGTAGGAACGCAAGCAGAGCGTCCTTACTCTATAGCCGACAGGATGACATCACACGATAATATTTGATCATCCAAGGACACGTGGAGACCGATCCTGTAGCGGAGTCCAACACTACGTGGCGGACGATCCTGTTGCAGAGTCCATCAACACGTGGCGGCCGATCCTGTAGCGGAGTTCATCATACACAGCTGGATACAGGAAGCTTCCCCATCACCGCCCTACTACGTGGAGGAAGATCCTGTAGCCACGTCCTCGAAGGGCATGATTGTCCCAGGAGAAAGACGCCCTTCCCCAAGTCCTATAAATAGCCCCAAGGCATTTATTGTGACGTTAACGCTTTCAGGAATATTCAGAGAGAATCAGAGGAAAGCGACTCACTCAAGAACACGAAGAACTAACTCAAGAACAGTGCTAGAACTTGTGTTAGATCGAGTGAGACTTGTAAACAAATCACAAAAACGGTTTGTAACAGAAAACCCAAAAAGAGAGAAAGAGTTCTGCGAAGTACTGCAGAACGTAGGGATAGAGTCCTTTAGTAGATTGAACCAGCTTTAGTTGTAGGCTTAAAGGAGTTCTTTACAAGTGAACTTAGGGAAAAGCTAAGTGTCAGAGAACTGTGAAGACTCGCCAGTACAACTGTAAGGACGTTCAATATAAAGGAAAGAACTATTCAAAAATCCTCCAAGGAGGTAGAGGTTTACACTCAAGGACTACTTGGTCTTGAGTGGTGCCTCTATAATTCACTGCGTTCATCTATTAACTTGTTTAGTATTTTATTCCGCTGCATTACTCAAGGACGCCCCTACACCTCGTAGGGACGCCAGACCAAAGGACGCCTTTACTCCAGTAAAGGACGTCCCTCAGTACTAACGATCCAACAATTGGTATCAGAGCAGGCGCTCTAGATTCTTACTGAGTTGCAGGTTAAAGATGGACATGGAACCGATTGGAATCTCTTTTGTGAAGCCTCCGCGCCTAACGGACGGCAACTTCAACCGTTGGAAAATCAGATTTGAGAACTTTGTAAGGAGTCAGAACTATCAGTGTTGGAAAGTGATCATGAAAGGTGACCTCGCCGTTCCTACTGATAAGAAGGACAAAGAGGACGAGTGGGGTCCTGATGAATTCAAATTGATGGAAACAAATGCAAAGGCTATATGCTTCCTTCAAGCGTCTCTTTGCGAGAGGGACGCCACCAGAGTTAGCAATTTGGCAACTGCCAAACTTTAGTGGGAAGCTCTTGAAAAATTCCACGTAGGAACTGCTGAGATGAGGGAAGACGTTCAACTTGAAATCAAGAGAGATTTCTATGCTTTTAGAATGCTCCCAAATGAAACTGTGAACGACTATTCATACCGTTTTGAACAACTTGTTACCAAGATGAGGAACCTGGGCGTTCCTGAAGCTGAAGTTTCAATGAGAAACAGAGTTCAAGTGGTCATAGATGGTCTAACAGGAAAGTGGAACTTTGATAGAACCATGTTCAAGGAGAATACAGCCAACAAGACTCTTGACATGGAAGAGATCTATGGTAAGCTAAGAGGATACGAAGCAAGGAGGAACTCCGATTTGGCTGAGCTAGCAAGGAATCCTCAAACAGATCTAGCATTAATGACATCAACACCAGAGTACGCTGAGTATCTTCGTCGTCAACAAGAACTCGCTATGATGGTGGAAGCCAATAAGAATGAGAACCGTGAAAGGATGCGCGTTCAAGCATTGAAAGAAAAAGAAAGCAAGTCTAAGGAACAGCTTGAAGAAGAGGAAGGACTTGTTCTCTTTAACAAAGTTCTGCGTTCTTTTGGCAAAAGAAACAAATATTTCAACAAGAACAAAATGCCAAAGAAAGAAAGTCCCAAGTACACAGAGGTAGAGATGAAAGAACTTACTTGTTACAAATGTAACAAGAAAGGACATTTTGCTAAAAAATGTACGACGGGAATGTCCTCAAAGGAGATGAGGACGAAGGCTCTCATTGGAGCTTTCGCATCTGCATGGGATAATGTCAGTTCAGATGATGAAGAACCCGATGAACAAGAGGCATACATAGCTCTTGAGGACGCCTCTGATAATGAACAAATAGCATTCATGGCTATGGAGGACGTCACAGCTGCTGAGGAGGACGCTCCGAAATCTGAAAATGAGGTAACCCGTGAGTCTATGATGAGTTCCTTAGAAAATTGTTCTAAATCCAAGCTCATTAAACTTATTGGAAGAATCATGGAAGAAAGTGTTATCATGCAACATAGAATGGATGAACTTGAACTTGAAAATGAAAATATTGTGGTTGAATGTGAAAACTGTAGTTCTATGACCATTCAATTAGAGTCCTCATGTGAAGAAACTAAGTCCCTAAAAACTGAAATCATGTGTCTCAAACTTGAGAATGCTAAGCTTAGGGAAGAAGTGAAAATGATGGGTAAGAGTCCCATAGTTGAAGAAGTTAGACCAATGGTCTTCGCTCCAGCTAAGAGAGGTCTAGGTTTTGAATCTGACACTAAGAACTCTCTTCCTAGCGATTTTGAGGCTAGCAAAACTTCAGAACTTGAACTTGAAAGAGAGAAAACTAAGAATCTCCTTGAAAGAATTAGAGTCCTAAAGAGTGGAGAGATAGGAAAAGAGGACTACTACACTAACTCCACTAGTCATAGGATTTACAAGAAAATTGCTAAAGGGGAAGGTTCTAAAGTCTGTGATCCTCAAAAGATGAAAGAAAACAAAATCCAACGTCCCAACAAGAAGTACTACCTCGGTACGTACTATAGGACGTGTTGGTACTGTGGACAAGGAGACCACTTCAAATTTGAGTGTGAAAAACTGAAAGAAGATGTTGCAAGTGGCAAAGCTGCTAGGACTAACATTGAAAATGATAAGTCCGTTCCTAAAGTTAATCCTAGGCGTTCTAGACGCTCTAAGAAGTCTTTCCGCAAGCATGCTATTTCAAATGATGTTAATATAAATGACTACATGCCAGAACCAGAGTTCTATTTCTGTAACGAACCAGGTAAGGAACACCTTGCCTGGGTCGCAAAACACTAACTTTGTTATGGCAGGTAGAAGTGAGGGGACGCCCATGGATCATTGATAGTGGCGCCTCAAATCATATGACAGGAAGCCAGATCCATCTCACTTCTATCCAAAGTAGTGCCACGGGAGGAACTGTCTCGTTTGGCAACAAGGGCAAGGGAAAGATCAAAGGGACGGGAACTGCCATTCTCAATCCGTCCATCAAAGCTATGAACGTAAGCCTTGTTGAAGGACTAGGCTTTAATCTCCTTAGCGTTTCCCAAATGTGTGACCAAGGTGAAAATCTAGTCACATTTGACTCAAAGGAGTGTCTCGTTATCAACAAGAAGTCAAACAAAGTTGTTCTCAAAGGAGTACGCCAGAACAATGTTTACATCTTCAACCAGGAGTTCAAGCCTAAATCAAAATTGTGCCTATCTGCTTCAAAGGAGGACGCTGACCTCTGGCATCGCCGCCTTGGCCATGCTAGACCAAGCACAATCCTCAAATTGCATCAAAGAGATCTTGTGAAAGGACTTCCCCGAATTGATCCTGAAAAAGTTGAACAATGCGAAGCCTGTATCAAAGGGAAGCAAACAAGAACGTCTTTCAAATCCAAGAACGAGATTAGCACAAAGAAGCCTTTGGAACTCCTCCATATGGATCTTTGTGGACCAATGAAGACGTTGAGCTATGGTGGAAAGAGGTACATTTACGTTCTTGTAGATGATTTTTCTCGATTCACTTGGGTTCTTTTCTTGGCAACCAAAGCAGATTGTTTCAATGCATTCAAAGTCTTCATGAAACAAGTGGAAGTTGCCCTTGAGACGCCTCTCAAAGCCATAAGATCAGACCATGGGACGGAGTTTCAGAATTCAGAGTTCCTGGCCTACTGTGATCAACATGGTGTCTCACACAACTTCTCAGCTCCAAGGACTCCTCAACAAAATGGAGTTGTGGAAAGAAAGAATAGGACGCTGGAGGATATGGCAAGGACTATGCTCTTGGCCAATAGCGTTCCCACGTACTTCTGGGCGGAAGCTATTGCTACAGCGTGCTATATTATCAATCGTGCTATGATCCGTCCTTTGCTACAGAAAACGTCCTATGAGTTGTTGAATGGAAGGAAGCCTCGCATTGACTATCTCCGAGTTTTTGGATGCAAGTGCTTTGTACACAACAACGACAAAGAATGACTTGGAAAGTTTGATGCAAGAAGTGATGAAGCTATATTCCTCGGATACTCTCTAACCAGCAAAGCATATAGAGTTTTTAACAAAAGGACTCTAAAGCTTGAGGAGAGCATTCATGTTGTGTTCAAGGAGAGCGTTTCTCACAAAGAAAAACCAAGTAAGAAAGAACGCTCCTCCTCACAACAGCAGGACGACTCTGAAGACGAAGCTGATGTTTGGTCCTCTGGAAAATACTATGTTCCTAAGGACGCCACTTCAAATCCTGAAGAAGTCTCAGTAGACGTTCCTAGCATTGTTGAAGGAGTTCCCTCTCGAAGTGAATCTCCAGTTCAACAAGATGTGGCTGAATCAAGTTTACAAGGTGAGCAAGGTCAAGGTGTGGACGCTCTCTCTGAGGGGGAACACACTGAGGACGCTTCTCAAGAAAACAGTGATGATTCAGATGATGAAATTGATCCAAGATTTGCTCAATTATTTCAAAGAGAGTCCCGCTTCTCAAAGGATCACCCAACCTCTCAGATAGTCTCAGATCCTTCTCAAGGAGTTCAGACAAGGTCAGTTGCAAGCAAGTCCCAAAGTGCAAATTTAGCGTTCTGTGCATTCAATGCCTTTGTCTCTATGGTGGAGCCAAAGAATATCAAAGAAGCACTCCAGGATGCTGATTGGATTCAAGCGATGCAAGAAGAACTCAATCAGTTTGAAAGGAACAAAGTTTGGACTCTCGTCCCACGTCCCAACGGCAAAAATATCATAGGGACGCGATGGGTGTTCAGAAATAAGCTTGATGAGAGTGGACGTGTGTCAAGGAACAAGGCAAGACTGGTGGCTCAAGGATTCAAGCAAGAGGAAGGCATAGACTATGATGAGACTTTTGCTCCTGTTGCTAGAATTGAGGCCGTTCGTCTCCTTATTGACTTCGCCGCTCACAAAGGATTCAAGTTATTTCAGATGGACGTCAAGACTGCCTTTCTCAATGGAAAGCTAAAGGAGGAAGTGTATGTTGCTCAGCCACCTGGCTTCGAGGACGCCTCTCACCCAGATCATGTGTACTACTTGGACAAAGCGCTCTATGGACTCAAGCAAGCCCCTCGTGCATGGTACGACAGGTTTGCGTCCTTTCTTTTGTCTCATGGGTACACTAGAGGTTCAATTGATAAAACTTTGTTCATAAAGAAAGTTCACAAGGACATTTTAATTGCCCAAGTCTATGTTGATGATATAGTCTTTGGTAGTCCTAACATGAAACTTGTAGATGAGTTCAAGTCCTTAATGAGTAGTGAGTTTGAGATGTCCCTAATTGGAGAACTCAATTTCTTCTTGGGACTTCAAATCAGTCAACTCAAGGAAGGGACGCGTATCCATCAACAAAAATATGTCCGTGAAATGCTTGAGAAGTACGGGATGAATACGTCCAAACCCATGGCAACACCTTGCTCTCCCAACTCGCGTCTTTACGCAGATGAACAAGGGAAGGACGTTGATCAAAAGCTTTACAGAGGAATGATTGGCTCTTTGCTCTACTTGACCGCAAGCCGTCCCGACATCATGTTTGCCGTTTGCTTGTGTGCACGCTTCCAGGCAAATCCAAAGGAGTCCCACATGCAAGAAGTTAAGAGAATCTTTCGCTACCTCAAAGGACGCGATGATATTTGCCTTTGGTACCCCAGGAAGACGTCCTTCAAGCTTGTTGGCTACTCGGACGCTGATTATGCGGGTCATGTAATTGATAGGAAAAGCACCTCAGGAATGGCACAGTTCCTTGGTTCATGCTTAGTCTCTTGGGGATCTAAGAAACAGAACTCTGTGACGCTTTCAACCGCGGAAGCGGAGTACGTTGCTGCTGCCTCGTGCTGTTCACAAGTTATCTGGATCAAATATCAACTAGAGGACTACGGTATCAATCTTGAAACTATTCCCATTCGTTGTGATAACACAAGTGCTATTGAAATCTCTAAGAATCCTGTTTTTCATTCACGCACAAAGCATATTCATATAAGGCATCATTTCTTGCGTGATAATGTTGAGCTAGGACTCATTAGTATGGAGCATGTAAGGACTGAAGACCAAATAGCTGATATTTTCACTAAGGCGCTTGATAGACGTCCCTATGAGCATCTAAGGTTGCTCTTGGGGATGATAACTTTTAAGTAGCAAGTCCCGTTCTACTATTCCCTCAATGATTGACTATGTTTGGTAGATTCTAAGTGTTTAAGGACTGTTTTGCATTAAATTCATCTTTGCAAGGACGCTAGTCTAAAACTTCATGTGTTTGCTACTTTGGAACGCCATTCAAATTTTCTCTATTTTGTCTTGAAAAGAGTATCCCTGATCACCCAACCCTCATTATAAGCCGAAATGATGGGAACTCTAAGCTTACCCTAGCCGAGAACTCCGCAAAAGCATCCTATGAGCTTCATATTTTTCTTTTACGGGACGTACTTGCTTTGTTCTCAAATGGTTCGCAAGGTGATCACAAGGACGGTTGTCAAAGGATTGTTTTTGCTTGAAGAAGTAAAATTTTGCTAAGTATGAGAGGACGCTTAATCTGTGATCGAGAGAACGCCAGTTCAGATTGTGCGGAGAAGTTGAAGAGTCAGAAATTTGAACTTTTGAAAGTGTGAACAGTGACCGTTGCTTTTGCTCAATTCTTAAGGGGGAAGTTTTGCCACGTCTCGCACAGTAAAACAGTGGTAATTACAGCTTGTGCCACCGCTTCCTCTTTATAAGGCCAGAACAGTCGCAATCAAATTTATTACGCTCAACCACTTTCTCGCTCTCAAATCTGCTCTGACATCTCTCTAGAACTCCGGCGACTTTCTCACTCTAAAGCTCACCTGAAAAATGTCTCAAAGACAGTTGAACGTGGCCGGATCTTCTACCGGCGGGAAGCGAAGAAAGCTTGTGAAGTCCCACTACATAGAGAAGCCAAAACCCATCGTTCTTAATGAATCTCTACTGGACTTCATCAACAAGAAGCCCAGGATGCTGTACAATTTAATCAGGGAACGCATGCAAATGCCAGAAGTAAAGAACGATGCAGTGAAAACAAGAAACTATGAGAAGTTTATTGAACGCTTCGTCGTCCCAAGCCTCCACAACACAAACTTCAAAGACCTACCTGGACGCATGGACGATGTGCTCTTCTTCTCACAGTTTGGAGGTGAGAATCTTGGCCCTCTACTTGAGCTTATCCCAGACTTGCACAATGCAGTCTTGCCCGAGTTTCCTATGTACCCAAGGAACTCCTTAGCCTTCCAAATGACCAAGAACCGTGTGCCAAGTCTCTCTCCACCTCCTCCTGCCGTTCCTACCATAACCACCAAAAAATTGCTAAAGCGTCCTGCCCCATCCTCTCCCCTCTTAAAATCTTCTCAACCCTTCTCCACTTCAAAACCAACGGAGATTGTAGATAAGTTTCCTTCCCATTTCAAGGAGGGACGCTCCAAGAAAGTTCACGACCCAAGGCCCCTCAAAAAGGCCAAAACCTCGAGCGTCCCCTCCTCCAAACCCCCCACAAAAAGGCCTAGCACCACAAAAAGGCCATCTAACCTTTCCAAGGAATCCACTCCTCCCCCTCAACCCATCTCAATCGTTCAACTCCCGACTCCCCCTCCGTCCCCTCAACCATCCAAGAAAAATGCCCTCATTCCTTTTCCTCCCAAACCCTACTCCCCTCTCAATCTTGCCAACTTCCCCACAGCACCGGCCCATATCTCGCCCTCAAAAGATCCCGAGACCCCCAGATCTCGCCGTCCCTCATCTGAGAGTGGACCAGAGGACGTTGAGAATCGTCCTGCCCTTGAACGCACCTTCAAACGCTGCAAAGCTGGCGAATCACCAAAGGTGCTCATGGTCCAAGCTGCTACAGAGCCAGAGCACATCTCCTCCTCCTCCTCTAGCTCATCTGAGAGCCACAGAGGAACGCCTCAAGAAATTGCTGAAGGAGTCTCCCCTATTATAGATGTCGTTGGGGACTCCGATGATGAGGCTGAAGGAGTTGAGAATGCTCCAGCTGGAACACAAGTGGCTGAGGATGCTGGCGAGCACCAGGTCCCTCAAAAGGACGCCGAGCCAACTCTTTCAGAAGAACTCGAGCGTGATGCTCATGAAGTCCCACCCTACAACCAAACCCTCCCTCTCCTCAATCCCCTCCCAACTTCACAAGAAAACCCATCCCCCACAATCCAAACAGAATCCCAAGTCCTAGCGGACGCTGAGCCTCAAACAGAAATCCAATCAGAAGCTCAGGACGCTGAGGGCGCGTCCCAAGGTCAGACCTCAACTGGTGCCAATCAAGCCACAGATGGTGGCAATGCTGAAAATGAACAAGGTACAGAGGACGCTGTTGCCCAAGACGCCAATCATGAAGAGACAGAGGACTCCGATGAGCACAGTTCTTCTGATGATGACGATTCAGAGTCCCCCAAGGGCAAGCGCAAACGCAAACCAGATGGTGCCCCTGTCAAAGTTCTCAGCCCGCTGATCTACTCAGAGGAATGGCTCGCCTCCTTTGAAGATGATGGCGTTCAGGAGTTTCTTGAACTTCTGAGATTCCAAGGCTGGTTGAACGTTGGGCCAACACCTGCAGTTGTTGACAAGGAGCAGGTGAAAGCGTTATACAGGGATCTGCGTTACAAGCCTAAAGATGGCTCTCTCCATTTCAAAATAGATGGTGAGAAAGCCATAGTTAATGAACGCCAGGTTCGAGCTTTCATGGGTCTAACTGCTCAGAAGCCCCCGTCCAATGCTTTAAGTTCTCTTCCAGAAGGCGGTTTCGAGACAACTGATGAAGAACTGCCCCTGGTCGAACATGTTTTCAGGGCAAGAGGCCATTGGGACTGGACAGAGTTGCTCACGTTCTGAGCAAGGTAGGCGCCATCGCTCATTACTTCATATGTCGCGCCGTCCTTCCTAGGCAGGAGAAGAGGTCAATCGTGCAGACTCACGACATAATCCTCATTGACGCTCTTCTTGAACGCCGCCCCATCAATTTGGCCAGAATTGCTATGCAACACATGGCTAAGTGTGGGAGGAAGCGCCATGCCTTGCCATACCCCAGCCTTGTCAAGCTCATCCTTATGTCTCAGAACGCCTATGACGAAAGCGCTCTTACTGAAGAGCTTGGCTTGAAATGGAACGCAAAGAAGGGACTTGTTGAAATCAGGCATAATGAAGAGTTGCCTTCTGTGATCAAACAGCAAGAAGCTGAGGCTGAGGAAGCAAGGAAGAAGGCTGAGGAAGAACGCTTGGCAGCTGAAGAGGAAGAACGCCTTGCGTCTATGTCTCAAGAGAATCTTCAGGAAGAAGAGCCTGCTGTCGACTTCACAGTTCTTGATCAAGTATTGATGGCTACTTCTCCTGCTTCAGAACCTCCTTTGAACGCTCCCTCCTCGAGTTCATGTCCAGTACCTCGTTCTGCCCCTGCAAATCTTGCCGAGCATCCTCCTGCAGAACTTATGGGCGCCATTATGGACAACCAGTGTCTTATCCTCTCTGCTCTAAAGGACTTGTCCTCTGCTTTCGTCAAGTCGGCTGAACTTCAGGAACAACTTCTTAAGTTTTATCAAGACAAGAGCCGTTCTCAGTGATCACCGTTCCCCACCCCTTTATCCCTTAATTACTTTTGCTTGTGCTTCTTTTCTATTTTCAAACACTTGACTCTTGGTCTGTAATATTCTACTTTTGTTTGAATGGAAGTTCCATTGTTTGCTTGCATTATGATTGTTTAAGCGTTCCACTGCCTATAGTTATGTTTTTGTGCTTAACGTTCTTATCACTTGTTATCCTTTTCGATGATGCCAAAAGGGGGAAGTGTAGTTTTGCAGAGATGCGCTATAAATTAGTTATCTAGAATAAGCAAGTGTTAAGGGGGAACTATTAAGTGAAAGGTCTAAGGAACGCCATGCTAGAATAAACGAGAGGACGTCTAGAAAATTCTAGGACACTTTTCTCTCCTTAAAATCCAAAGGTTAGAGAATCAAAGAATGAAAACTTGTGCTAAATGAAATTTCTCTAAGTGTTAGAGGATGCTTTTAAGTTTTCATGCATGCTAAGCTCAAACGCCAAAACTATTTTGCTGAAGAGTTTGTCATCATCAAAAAGGGGAAAATTGTTGGGCCGCTATCAAGGACGCCCTCGTACTTGGCAGCGCGCCCACAACCGTCCCTTAGTTTTGATATGACAAACTCACTTTGATTCTAATAAAGATTGTCCAAGTGTTCAGGAACGCTAGTGACAAAAAGACAACAAGTGTGTATGGGCGTCCCATAGACTTTGGGGCGCTAGCTAACAGGAAGTAAGGACCGACCAGAGACTACTTGAGCAAGGACGCAGTCCCAAGCAAGTAGGAACGCAAGCAGAGCGTCCTTACTCTATAGCCGACAGGATGACATCACTCGATAATATTTGATCATCCAAGGACACGTGGAGACCGATCTTGTAGCGGAGTCCAACACTACGTGGTGGACGATCCTGTTGTAGAGTCCATCAACACGTGGCGGCCGATCCTGTAGCGGAGTTCATCATACACAGCTGGATACAAGAAGCTTCCCCATCACCGCCCTACTACGTGGAGGAAGATCCTGTAGCCACGTCCATGAAGGGCATGATCGTCCCAGAGAAATGACGCCCTTCCCCAAGCCCTATAAATAGCCCAAAGGCATTTATTGTGACGTTAACGCTTTCAGGAATATTCAGAGAGAATCAGAGGAAAGCGACTCACTCAAGAACACGAAGAACTAACTCAAGAACAGTGCTAGAACTTGTGTTAGATCGAGTGAGACTTGTAAACAAATCACAAAAACAGTTTGTAACAGAAAACCCAAAAAGAGAGAAAGAGTTCTGCGAAGTACTGCAGAACGTAGGGATAGAGTCCTTTAGCAGATTGAACCAGCTTTAGTTGTAGGCTTAAAGGAGTTCTTTACAAGTGAACTTAGGGAAAAGCTAAGTGTCAGAGAACTGTGAAGACTCGCCAGTACAACTGTAAGGACGTTCAATATAAAGGAAAGAACTATTCAAAAATCCTCCAAGGAGGTAGAGGTTTACACTCAAGGACTACTTGGTCTTGAGTGGTGCCTCTATAATTCACTGCGTTCATCTATTAACTTGTTTAGTATTTTATTCCGCTGCATTACTCAAGGACGCCCCTACACCTCGTAGGGACGCCAGACCAAAGGACGCCTTTACTCCAGTAAAGGACGTCTCTCAGTACTAACGATCCAACACCAATTTGTGCGGAAAGCGCACGTGCTATTTTGGGGCGAAATATTTGACAGGTTTTCAGTTTGAAATTTTTGGAAAGGGAAGATCTTCTAACGGGATCATGTACTCGAGTGGATATGCAATTGGCTTAATTGAGAAGTTGTACTTGCATAAAAAGAGATAAAAAAGGTACTTAGACATTACTCCCTTGTCCCTCTCTCTCTCTCTCTCTCTCTCTCTCTCTCTCTCTCTCTCTCTCTCTCTCGCTCTCTCTCTCTCTCTCTCTCTCTCTCTCTCTCTCTCTCTCTCTCTCTCTCTCTCTCTCTCTCTCTCTCTCTCCAAAAACCCCAAACGCCATAACCGACCCTCAAGCTTTTTCCTTTGCTCCAATGGCGTCCCCAAACCAGTCCCCACTGTCGAACCTCACCCCCGAGCAACTCCAATCTCTTCTCATGACCCATCTTGGAGAGGAAGAGTTGAAGAAACTCGCGGCCAAAACCCTAATCGAGAAAACCCAACCGGAACCCGCCATGGCCGAAAGCTCCAAAACTCAAAATCCCGACCCCATTGCCCCTGAATCTCCTCAATCCAAGCCCAAATCCCCTCCACAAGAACCCTTAACCGAACCCGAGCCCCTTCCGACAGAGAGTGTGTCGGAAATCGCCCCAGATCTGGCGGTTTCAGGTGACATTCCTCTGGTGGTAGAAAAACCCGAACCGGAGCCGGAGAAGGAGGAACCGCCAAGGGAACCGGCGGTTGAAGGAGAAAAAGGTGAAGAGAAGGACGAAGAAGCAGAACCCGTCGCTGAAACAGAGTTTGAGGCCACAGAGAAGGTGGTCGATGCTTTTGAAGAAGAAGTTACTGTTCCCGCTGAAACAGAGGAGAAGGTTGAAGACGACACCCAGAAAGCTGAAGAGGTTGTCGACTTGGAGAAAGTCTCAGAGGTTGTTGCCAAGGTTGTTGACTCTGCCAAGGTCAGAGGCAAACGTCCAGTGTCTATCCCATCTGACAGTGAAGGTACTGAATCTGATCCTCTTTTTGTTGAGAAAGAATCTTTGTCTAAGGCTAAAGAAGAGGTTAAGAAGCAGTTGTTTGGAGAGGATACCCCTATTTCTAGGAGATCCACTAAGAAACCCACTGTTGAGCATAGGCCTGTGACTAGGAGACTGAAATTGATGACTGGAGAAGATGTGCCCAATATCCCTCTGCCTGATGAGAGTGAATCTGAAGGGAAACTTAGGAAGTCTAGGGCACCTTGATTAAACCTAAGGCCTCTGCTAGCAAGAAAAAGAAGAAGCCAGAAAATAGGAAAATCCAGTCTAGGGATTTTACTAAAGTGTTGTTGTGGGAGAGTAACTTTCTGAATGAGTTTAAGCTGTCTAAGGTTGAGAGGTGGATGGAAATCCAAGGTTGGAAGGATTTGTTCTGTGAAGAAGAGAAGTTCATAGCTGATCTTGTGAAGAAGTTTTATGAGACGTTGACCATAGAGGATTATGGCAACAAAACTGTTGGGAAGTATGTCTGGGAAGGAAAGGAGTATGTGTTCACCAGCCAGGAGGTTGCTGACCTTCTAGAGATTCTTCATGAAGGCTTTGCTGAATATTACAAGGGTGCGTGGCCAGAGAATGTAGACGCTAGTAGTGCTTTGAAGAATGTACTTGGTGATGAAGGTACTGGCACTGGTCCTTATCTTGTGAACTCCATGGCTATTGATAAGAAAGTGATGTTCTCCTACCTCATTAGCAACCTCCTACCCCGAGACCAAAAGAGGCATTGTGCTTATATTTAGGAGATCCTTGTCCTTGACAAGATCTTTAAGGGAGAGAAGGTGTGCTTGCCCAGGTTGATCATGCTGCACATGAAGAATGTCTTAGAGAGTCCCAATCACGCTTTGCCTTACGGCAGGCTGGTCACCGACATCTTCATTAATCATGAGAATTGGGCTGATGAGTGTTCTGGAGATGAAGTGACGCCTGGACATCGCATTCTCAACAAGGATACGTTAAGGAAGATGGGATGGAATTTAATTGATGGAGAGTGGCAGAATAAGGAAGCTGAATCTGATGCAGCGCAGGCTGAGGAGTTGCCAACCGAGGAATTCTCAAGAGCTGAAATTGCTTGGATGAAGAAGGAGCTGCAGATTCAATCTGAGAAGATTGATGCCTTGACCAAGCTGGCTGAATCAATTGCTGAAGATGTGAGCCACATCAAGGAAGGAATTTGCTAGGTCGCCAACCTCTGTTGCCTTATGACTGTTGCCACCACCTGCTTTCTACCCCTACCATGTTATTCCCTTTTTCAAAAACTCTTTTCTAAGTTCGATTGGGTTGTAAACCTAAATACTCTATGTTTGGTTGCTCTGTTTGACATTGCCATGCTTGCGTGGTTGACAATTTTTGATTGATGCTGCATGCTTTTATTATCTATTATATTTGCCTAAGCTGATTTCTTTATGATTTTCAATCTTTTTGATGATGCCAAAAGGGAGAAAATAGCTGGGATTGCAGGTCCAATTAAGGGGATATACTGAATGTCATGAGTTACTTGAACTTAGGGGGAACTTTTGAAAAGTTAAGGGGGAATATTTTTGCTTGCCTTTGTAGTTTGTGTGTTTGAGATGCTGAACAGGTTAACGAAGACCCCAGAACCAAATTAGAGAAGATGAGTGTTTGTCACCATCAAAAAAGGGGAAATTTGTTAGAAAACCGAGTTCGTGTTTTGATGGTTCCAAACCGAAGAGGTTGCCGAGAGGTCGCCGACCTCAGTTCCCAGAAGCGAAGTGCGTGCGGAAATTCAGAAAAGGAAATAGCGTGTTTCTTTGATATGGAAACTGCGTACAGCGTCTTCAGCAGTTCGTTTAAGGCAAGGACAAGATCATAAAGATGGAAAATCATCAAGAGATCAAGGAAGATATTGAAAATGATTTTATTATGGCTTAGGATTTTATTTTAGGAAAGATCTTGTAGAGATTGTGTACGATTCATGTCTTAGCCGATTTGGCTGAATCGTGCAGCAATATTCTTAATTCTCTTTATATAGTTTCGTGAGCTTATTGGTAGAACTAAGGAGAAGAGTGCGAACATTGTAATTGTGAGCGAGTGTTGAGTGAGATCGTGAGATTCGGTCTTAGGAGGTTGAGTGTCGAGCGAGATTGTATTGAGTGAGGATTGAGATAAGGCAAGAGTACTTGCTAGAGTGTGTGGGATTCACATCTAGGAGTAGGAACACCTTTGTAATCCGAGAAAGCAATACAAGCGAGCGAAGTGCTCTTCAAGTCCCTCTAGGTTGAAGCTTAGAGGGCAAGTGATTTTTCTCTATACAAACTAGTTGGTTTGTAGAGAGTTTTCCACTATAACTCCTTGTGTTCAAAGTGGTAACATATCAATCTTTCTTGTGTCTTTATTCCGCTGCATAACACTAGTTGTTAACTCTGGTCGACGACATCGTAGGTGTCGACGATCTCTGAAGTACTAACGCAGATCCTACAGATGCTACTAATAACCTTATCAACTAGGAAACATTCAGCGACGCGTCTCACAGTTTTAGCATCAACAACGTCGATTCTTGCAAATAGTTCAGCAAATGGGATTCTTTGTCCATAAGCGAATAGCTTCACATAGGTATATTGATAAGTAGTTTGTTATAAAGAGTATTTAAATAATTATGAGTTTCTTATAAATGATTAATAGAGCAAGATATCTGGATATGCCAAACAAAGCTCAAGGACCTGGTGTCCAATGTTGTCAGCAATGGCCTTGTTTCCATTGTTGCTCAACAGCAAGTTTGATTTGACCTGAGCATGAGAGTATGTGAATGAAGTTAGATGAAGCATATAATAACAAACCAAGAGAATAAAATTAATAGGAACTGGCACTGCCATACAGAATTACCAAGTGCACTGAAAAGGAATGAAGCAAGTACTGCAATGAACTTAAACTAGCACCAGGTTACAGGCACGAGTGACGTCGGCTTCTGTGACTCGATAGGCTAACTTGCTTATCTCATACATAATTGCGTATGCTAAATCATCAACACAATCGGGCTGTCAAAGAATAGAACTTCATAGTTTGTCAGATGTTAATGTGAGGTTGAAGGGATTAAGTTTCCGAAATATATATATTAGACATTTACCAGTAATACATATTCAGACTCACCTTGGCTACAGCATCTACACCAAATAGACCTACATCGTGGTAATTGATATTGAAGGCCCCTATTTCTTCTGCAATATGATTAATGGCGGCTCTTTGGACAAGATGTGAACTGCTTGCAGAAATCACAGAATCATCTGATTAGTTAAGTGATTAGACAGCTCAAATATACTACTAATGACACAGAATTTTACAGCATTGGAAGAGATGTTGGGAAGAGGTATTCCCAGTAGCAGATAATAAGAAAGCTCAATATCCTGAAATTTGAAAGGCCTGCATGAATTACATTTGAGAAAGCATTGTATGCAAGCTTGAATGCAATGTAATGCATTATCAAGTGTAACCCAAACACACCCTTATGAATGAACAGACTACATACCCTTTATGGATACCACCAGAGTCATTCTTACTCCAGGAGCCTAGCATATACTGCAGGACCATCAGAGCAATGGAGTCCGGATCTGTACTCGAGGTTCACTTGAATGCAACAGCAAATCTTGCAAGAGAAATGTCGTCATCAAAGATTCGCACCTAATATAAAATCATCCGAGGATCATTAAGATGTATGAGGAAGAGAAAACCACTAGCACAAATATGATGCACTCGGAAAAATCAACAAGTCCAAACCTCAGGTCTAGTAAAACTTGCTTGCTCATTTTTAACCAGTTGAGAAACTGTATTCGGATTAGCTGACAGTTTTGTGAAGACCTTTTTGGCTTGCTCTACAACTTCCTCATGCTTCACAGCTCCTGAAGCAGTAATCACCTGTGGGAATTAAGTTTATACATGAATAACCAGTTTTTGAGGCAAAATGAAGAATAAATGAGAAACACCTGTTTGAAAGTCATACCATTCTATGAGCAGAGTATTGAGAGGAAAGGTATTCTTGAATCTCAGCATTTGTGATGGAGTTAAGAGTGTGCAGTGTTCCTGTAAATGATTTACCCAAGGGAGTATACTAGAATGCAGTTGCATGTAGTTGGTCGAAAATAATATCTTCAGGTGTCAGTTCTACCTGTAGGATGATTCTAATCAAATTAATAAACATAAGAGTGAATTGCTTTAAGGGAAGAGATGACATAGACCCATTTCTTTCATCCTCAATACTAGATAAGTCATGACTTTGGATACCCTTGATTACACTGTAAGATAAGTGATGACTTTGAATTCTGACTGTTAGGATTATATTAGCTTTACATTAAGTGTATTGCTTTTATATTTAATCTTGTAAGGTGGGTTATCTTATGCTAGAAGATAACTTGTCCTAGTTAATTAATTAAGCCCGGCCAAAACTCTTGTATTTAAGCAAATGCTTTTCCCTGAATACGAGACACCAGATATTCCAACTCCATATGGTATCAGCCTTAAAAATCCTTGGGCCTCTATTCACGCAACCCTAGCCGTCGGTGTTCTGCCCTACGTCGTCGGAACTCTCATCGTTCTTGCGCCATGGCTGAATCCGCACTTATGCTACCCAATCCCCACCAAACTGACAGCCCTTTTGTCGTTGTTCAGTTCGGTAACATCATCCGACTCTCTCCCACAAACTATCTTCAATGGAAAAGTCAGATCGAAGCCACTCTTCGGGGTTTCGGCTTGTTCAAGTTCCTTGATGGCTCGCATACCATCCCAGCCAAGACGGTTCCGGGCGCCAACACCCTACAAGTCGCCAATCCGGCGTATCTCACATGGGAGCGACAGGATCAAATCTTGTTTGGTGCCCTACTTGGTTCCTTAACCTCGTCGGTCGCCAGCCTCGTTACCCAAACCAAGACGTCGCAAGAGTTGTGGGACGTCCTCCAAAAGACTTACGCCACGGCATCCCGTGGTCACAAGAAGCAGGTCAAGTCCCGCCTGCACAATCTCAAGAAAGGGTCCATGACGATCGCTGAGTATATGAACTCGGCGAAAGCCTCGGCGGATATGCTGGCGTCTCTCCAAGCACCCGTGAATTAGGAGGATCTCACCGATTATATCCTTCGGGGGCTCGATGACGCCTACAAACCGATTGTGGATGGCGTGAACATGAGGGATACGCCTATCTCATTTGAAGAGCTTCATGAGAAGTTGCTCATTCATGAAACCAACCTTAAAACTGAACTGAGTTCAACGGAAGCACCCGCCACCGCTCTAACGGCTCAGGCCAAGTTCCACAAGAAGCACAAAGCGCCTGCTACTCCGATGTACTGGCAACCGCAGCCCTCAGCCCAACAATCGCCTCATTCTTGGTCCAACCCCCAACCCTCCTTTAGGCCACCTCAGCACCAAAACTACCCTCGTCCCAACCCCTCCTACAACACCAACGCACCACAACCTAATCAACCCAAACCTTTCAAGGGCCGATGTCAATTCTGTAGACAAGTTGGTCATGTTATTTCCCAGTGTTCGACCTTTCAAAAAGAATACCCCAACGTCCGTCTTCCTTCCACCACTCGCTTCCCGGCTCAAGCCAACGTAGCCACCACCAATCAAACTACACAGCCCTGGATTGTCGACAGTGGTGCGTCGCACCACGTCACCAACGATTTTCAACAGCTTGCCCTTCACTACCCATACCCGGGTCCGGACGAGCTCTATGTGGGTGATGGCTCAGGTTTGCGCATTTCGCACACTGGCTCTCTTTCATTAGTTGGCTCTAATTGTGGTTTTCAACTTGCAAATGTTCTCTGTGTGCCTAAAATGTCCAAAAACATCATTTCGGTTTCTAAGTTTAGTGCGGAAAATCATTTTGGCATTCTTTTCTTACAAGATCGTTTTTGTGTGAAGGAACTTTCAACGGGCAAAACAATTCTTGAAGGACCATGTGTTGATGGAGTTTACGTGTGGCCAAGTCGTCCACCGACTGCCTATACCGTTAACCTTCATCAAGCGGACGTTCTTCATCACAAGTTCGGGCATCCGTCTTCTTCTACTATGGCGTTTCTTCAAAAGCAACTTAGTCTTGGTGTTTCTTTTCAGCACTTCAATTGTACCTCTTGTCAAATAAGTAAAAAGTCACAAACTCCCCTTCAAGGAGTCGACTATTACGTCCAATTTTCCTCTAGAGGTTGTTTTCTCAGATGTATGGACTTCGCCTATTTTGTCTTATGATAATTTCAAGTACTATGTTATCTTTGTGGATCATTATTCTCGTTACACTTGGCTATACCCACTCAAAAAGAAGTCGGATACATTTGCAATGTTTGTTAAGTTCAAAAATCTTACAGAAAACTATTTTCACACAAAAATTAAGACACTTTACTCTGACAATGGTGGTGAGTATATGGCGCTTCAATCCTATCTTGGTGATCATGGCATTACTCATCTTACCTCACCACCACATACACCGGAGCATAACGGTATGTCCGAACGACACCATCGTCATATTGTTGAAACGGGTTTGTCTTTGCTCAATTTTGCAAAAATGCCTCTCACACATTGGCCTCATGCCTTAATCACAGCTGTGTATTTGATTAATCGTTTGCCCACAAAAATTTTATGTAACCAATGTCCATTATTTGTTTTAACACGAACTGAGCCTAACTATTTGAAATTGAGAAGCTTTGGTTGCTTGTGCTTTCCTTGGCTTCGTCCATATACCTCGCATGAGCTTGACAACCGATCGACACCATGTGTGTTTGTTGGCTATTCAAGTACCTAAAGTGCATATCAATGCCTTGACCTAACCACCAATCGGCTCTACACATCTCGTCATGTGCGATTTGTTGAAACCGAGTTCCCTTTTGCCAAACACTCTTCATCCACACCGAATGAGGTGTCCTTAGGGGTGGAGTGGGGTTCAATCTCCATCCCTCTGGTGTCGCATTCATCTCTTCCACAAAATGCCCAAACTAGCTCTTTTGAAGAGGCATGGGGTTCAATTGCCTCGGATCTTGATGCTAGTCCGTCCACTACCTCCAACACAAACCTTAACCTTCACCCGCTGCCTACTCCTCCTGCTTCCACTTCTGTCCTCTCTCGGCCAAGTCCCACCCATGTTCCGCTTCCTGCCCAAGCGTCTCATTCGCCCACCGAACCGCTCCACCGGAACCTACCTCACGAGCCCTCACGCCCCCTTCTTCCGCAAACCCGAACCTCACCTCTCCTACTCATCCGTCCATGCAGCCCCTCGACTCTCCTACTTCTCCATCTCCTCAACCACACATATCACCGAGTCCAATCCCTCCACCTCCACCCCCTCCCCAACATGACATGGTTACCCGTTCCCGTAACAACATCGTCAAACCTGTCCGACGCCTCAATCTCCACTTTAACCTTGCCTCTCCTAAAGAACCTCAAAACATAACCCAAGCTCTCAAAAGTCCCGAATGGCGTCTTGCCATGCAAAACGAGTTTAATGCGCTTTGTGCTAACAATACATGGACCTTGGTTCCTGCTACTTCACATCAAAATCTTGTAGGTTGCAAGTGGGTCTTCCGCATCAAGTACAAACCGGATGGTTCCATCGAGCGGTACAAGGCTCGCTTGGTGGCCAAAGGTTTTCACCAACGCCCTGGCCATGACTATCACGACACCTTCAGTCCGGTGGTGAAGCCGGTGACGGTTCGTGTGGTTCTCACCTTGGTGGTTACTCAAGGCTGGTCTATTCAACAACTTGACGTCAATAATGCATTCCTTCAAGGTTCTTTGCATGAAGATGTGTACATGGACCAGCCTCCTGGCTTTACTAACCGAGCTATGCCCCATCATGTTTGCAAGCTCAAGAAGGCTATCTATGGCCTTAAACAAGCACCGCGTGCGTGGTACAATGAGCTTCGGAATCATCTCCTTCGGCTTGGCTTCACCAACTCTGTTGCCGACACCTCTCTATTCAAAGAAGCTAAAGAAACAGGGTACACAAATCCGTTTGTGTACGTACACAGCAATTGCAAATTATCCTCCAATGCAACCAACCCCTGCAGCGTGGGCAGCCTCGGACGTGTTGTCCTCCTCCCTCGGAAAGGCGGCCAGGTTCAAATACTTGTCGGCCACCCCGTTCGTCCACCGCGCCCGACACACGACGCAGCTGGCCCAGCGCCGCCCGAGGCTCCTCTTCCACTGCATCAAGCATTCCTCGTGGACCGGGTTGCGGCACGTCCGACACGCCACCAGCCTCTCCCCGCCACTCAGCTCCTCCAAGCAAACCGGGCAACACGCACCCTCATCCGCCTCTACGCGCTCGGGGTCAGCTGTCCCACTTTCCCTTATAAAGAAGAGATCATGGAAGCGGCCGCGGAGGGCGGGGCGGGCGAGGGATTCTGGGGCGGTGGCGGTGGCGAGGAGGTGGGAGAGGTGGCAAGGGCGTAGGGTGCGGTGGCGGTGGGAGAGGTCGTTTGGCGGCACCCCGAGCATGCGGATGAGGACGAAGAGGATGTGCTTAAACCGGGGTGCCCGGTCGGGGCAGCTGCAGCTGGGCGCTTCCGTCAGGGCCACGCTGTAGACGTCGGACGTTGAGCCAAGCACGTAGAAAGTGGAGCCGGAGCGGTGGAGGAGGAGGAGGAGGAGGAGGGGGCCGTGGAGGACGCGGTTTATTCTGTCCGCTAGTGCCTGTGCCGGGGGCTTGTGGCGGTGCCCGCGGGCGACGGGTGGGTCAGGCGAGTTTGAGCCAACGGATTCGTCCATGAGGGGGAAATGGGCGTGCGTTATTTGATCTTGGGGAGTTGTGGAGGCAATGTTTTAGTTTGTAGTATGGGTTTGGGAATTGTGAACAATGGTGACGTGGTGGCGGGCTGCCGACAACCAAGTCTCAGATGGTAAAACTCTGAACCCTAAACCTCCTAGAGACGATCTGGTTTGGTTTCTCCTCCACGTAACCTTGTTGATTTATTCGAAGTGTGTTCGGAAATTTTTTGTAAAGTATGAAGTTTTGTCTCAAATCTCTACATGGCAATCTCCCCCTTGTCTCTTAATTGTGTGGGTTGACACCTTTCAGGGGTTTGTTCTGGCAAAATTACTCCCTCCTCTGTTAGACGAGGGTGATGGATTTTGCAAAAGGCCCCTTGTTGTGGTGGCACCCGCCTTTGGGATGTTCTTGACAAAGGGCTTCTTACCTATGAAACCTCCTATGAAACCTCATATGAAACGCTTCAAGCATCTGAAACTTTGTACACCTGGCACTGGTGTTGTCTCTGCAAGTTCCAGGATTGTACATGTTAATGAACTTGTGAAGGTTGTAACAGTTTTGTGTGACTTTGGGATTGCCCCTGTTTTGCCCTCGTTTCGGTTTGAGTTGATGTCTTGTTCTTGTCTTTATGATCGCCTTGTTGAAACTCTATATGACAAATTATTTGAACCTGCAGTAATGAAACTCGCTATGAAGGTTGTATTTACTTTTGTGACAAATGGTTATGAGTCCGGGCAGTTAATTTGGTTATGTGCTGTAAACCTCAAATTGGTTTTTCTTAGCAATAATTTTGTAAAAAACTGGCTTGTAAAGGTGAACTAGCAATCATGCCCCGTCCGATGGATGGGGGAAAGCACGTCAGAACAATATTAGAAATTCTTAGTAATACCTTGTTAGATGACATTCATATCTCATCCGGTAGACAGACCAAAACGTAAAGAACCAAACGAATTTTATTTTTAGTATTTTTGTAAAATATTTTAAAAGTTTAATTTTTATATAAAAAAGATAAAAAATACAAATTTAATACATTCGATTATAAGTGTGAGAAAACCGTTGTTGAACATGCATCAGCTCACTCTTTGAAAGAGCATAAAACAAAGGGCCACCACATCACTCAAAAGCGCATCTGACAACCTCCTCTACACAAGAAGCTTGCAAGACAGGCTATTACATTAATTTCTTGCAACGTTAGCAGCTGCACCACCGGCAAGGAGAGCCTCCTCTAGCTCTCTTACTTATTGTGTAAGCGTATTCTCTTCCTAAAGTAAACAAACAATAAGATGAAGAGAAATGAAAAGAAAATAAGATGAAGAACCTGACAGATTTCTACTTGTTTCATCAACTCTTGTTTTTTGTTCTGCAAATCATCAACCATAGAAGCCTTTGCAAGGGCATTTTGTACAGTCTTCTCAACATCTAGTAAGGCAGCTTCTATTGATTTTGTACACTCTTGATTATTGTTGTCATCCTGCAGATTTGCAATATGAAAATACCATGATAAGAATCAGTCAGATGGTAACATGTGTAAATGCTTGAAAATAGCTATAACGGTCGTGAGGCAAATCAAATTCCACAATGGCCACATCCAGGCGAGCAAGCTTAAGCTCAAATGTAAACTATTAAGGAAATGGTTCAAATGTAAACAAGCAAGACCTGCATTTTGTGATTGTTGCCCTAATTAATATTTTGCAAGTGTTGAATTGTGGCAAAAAGACGAAACCAAACATGGATGAAAGCTAAAAAACTTATGAAAGTAAGCCAATCATGATTGTTCTTAGGCTAAATACAGGTGGCATTTGAAACGAACTCCATACTTGATATACAGTAAACAATCTAAAAAAGATCAAATACAGACTATATAACTTACATCCATGGCTTCCAAGATAGTTGGAAACTCAATGTTGTCAACTCCACCCATACTGGAGCAATACAACACTTGAAATCTTTCGGATTCCAAATCAAACCTTATAGCACTGTCCATAAACTTGACAAGCATATCTTGAATCTACAACATTTGAAAGCAACTCCATCAAAATAACGGGTCAACTCCAATTAAAAACATCAATGGAGAACATTGCAGAAGTGAAATCTCACCTCTTCAAAGCAATCGATGTTGTCAACTCCACCCATACTTGATATACTTCACCGCTTAGTGGCTTCTCTAATCCCATAATTAGTTTAAGCAGAGTACTTTTACCACATCCATTTGGACCAATAATTGTAATCTTCTCTCCTCTTTGTATAGTAGCATTTGCCTTTTGAAAAAGCATCTGCCACAACAAGGCCAATAATAGAAATATAAATGGCTAAGGTAGGTTGCTAGCTATTCCAAATAAGAGTCCACATATAATTTAGCAACTACTCACATTGTCTCCAAATCCAAATTGCAAATTGTCGAGTGTCACCACTGATTTCTCACTCCTACCACGCTCAGGGAACCTAATTTTCATTTGTTTTCGTATAAATGGCTTCTCAACTTGTTCTTCATCTTGAAGCTTTTCCAATTTCTGCCATGACAATTTCAAATGAAAAAAATTCTTCAATAAATTTGGCAAAATAAGATTATCCAGTTACATGAACTATCCAATACTATACCTTCTCAACAATGGACGCTCGACATGCATTTGCTCCTGCTCCTAACCTACTAATTATATTTCTTGTTCTTGAGCGGGATCTTGCTAGCTACACAACCAACCTATGCAATTCAAGTTCCCAGCATCACGTCAAATGGGAATCAACTACAGAGAAAACCAAACAAATACACCGGGCATATTCAATAGGCAGTGTACAGACCTGAGTAAAGGCTCCAACGATAACCCTGCTTCCATATGTAACGTTGAAAGCTGCTTTGAAATAATCAATTCCTTGTGTACCAACACCAAAGGCAATGTCTGTGTGAGTGGCACCATCTCATTGTAAAAGGAAATAAAGTCTTCTGCCGTGTTCAATTCCTGTATAGAAAAAGCGCTAACTAAGTACAAGCTATATACAAAGAGCAAGTCAAAACCAATCCTTTACATGAACAGAAACTTACTCTCCAATGGATGAGACAGTCCAGGAAAAAAGTAGAATTCGATGGCTCGGTCTTCACTTGGCTAAGGCTGTGGAAAACATCGATTTCGGTTTCTGAAATTCTATCCCGAAAAGTTTTGAACTGCAAAACAACATGAAAAACATCCATTACAATCCAACATCCCGCTCAAGAACAAAGACAATAATTCTAGTACAAAACTTACCACAAAGCGAAGATGAAAGTCTCAACGGAGTCGATGAGCTCGTCGGCGTTCTTCAATTTCTCGACAGAAGACCGCCAAACAAACGAAGGTGCAAGGTAGCACATGCCGCCATGTATCGGCCGCCGACGAACGATCCCCGGAGCAGATTCGCTCCTCAAACTCCACCTTCTACAGCAAGCAGCCGGCTATACCACCCCGAAATCCGCGATTTGAAGTCGTTCCTCGCCTTCACCACCCCGGAACTGCTCCCCAAGATCTCTAGTTCCAGCCCTGCTCTCCCAATCACCCTCATCACTATTGACCACGAAAACCCTAAATCCTCATCCGGATCCAGAATATTAGAAATTGACAGTGTGGAAGCGAATAACGACGGATTGGAATGGAATAAGGAGAGATTCAATGTTGGAATGGAAAAGGACGGAAACCGCCGGTGGAAGGTAATTATGCATCATTAATGTGAAGCAATAGCAGAGGTGGAGAAGAAGAGAGACGCCATTCACGGAGAAGGGTGGAACATGAAAGGGGAAAAACAAGGAGGCGAACTAACGCCAGTACCAATTATTCAACTCGCAATATTTTTTAACTCGCAAAACCTAATTTCCTTCGCTTAAAAATAGAAGAAGCCTTAATGATCAACATTTATTCAATTGCAGAACCCAAATTTTCAATAGATATAGAAGATTGTAGATTATGTATAATCATTCGTATATTTCCTTGCTGGATATTAAGGATTGATTTATATGTGAAACCAAGTTCATTTCCTAGCTGGATATTAAGGATTGATTTAGATGTGAAACCAAGTTCTTTTGTGATGATCCGACGGGAGGAAATGTGGTGCCTTTTGCTTGCTAACGGTGAACTAGTGCTTTTCTACTCTTTTGTTTGTTTTGATCCTTTTCAATTGTCATTTACTTGTGTCGTTGTCCTTTGTTTTAGTTCTGTTTTCTTTTTTTATTATGGTGAAACGTTGTTTGACCCCATCTATGAACCCTCATCTATGAAACTAGCTATGAAAATCAAACTTGCATACATGAGTATTGTGACTTCTTCCACCTATGAACCCTCATCTATGAAACTAGCTATGAAGATCAAGTTTGCATATCTAAATATTGTGACTTCTCTTCATCCCATTTTTATGTGCACAGCTGGCCATTATGTTTTTTTCATCATTAAAGAAGGTCTTTTCCAAACAACGCCAATGTGCCTTTTCTAACTAGCACTCACCCTACTATTTTCTAAACAACGCCAATGTGCCTTTTCTAACTAGCACTCACCCTACTATTATCCATATATATGTAAATTTGTCCAAAATTACACCCAGCCATTCTCATTCTTCTATCTCCTTCGGTCCTTCCTCTTCTCCTCTTCTCTTCCTCTCCTCCATTCTCTCATCAAATCTACTACATATCACAAGTTTTATCAAGCAATCTTTCTACAAATCAAGTTTACAATCACTTGAGGTATGCTTTATGTCCAATTTCAACAAATTTCATTCACCATAGTTTTCTACATTGATTGAATTTAGGGTTTTTGATAGTTAAGGTTCTTAGGGTTTAAGATTGTAAAATTCAAGTGGTTCTATGAATCTAAATGGGTCTCTATTATATTGGAAACCATTGTCGTAATGTTAAGCTTGTTTTCGTATGAATCATTTTGGTTCGCTGCCATCGTCGGATCTTTGGGGAAGACGATACAGCATGGCCTTTACGGCAGAGGGGCCTCTGGCCTTAAAGGCGGGCGCGCCAGCTGCCGTTAAGGCAGAAGGGTCGTGTGCCTTAAAGGCTGGAGACCCCCTTGCCGTTAAGGCAGAAGGACCATTGGCCGTAAAGGCTGGCGTGCCCTTTGCCATTAAGGCAGACTGGTCGTTGGCCTTTACGGCTGGACTTTTTCAATTAAGGCAGACGGGTTACTTGATTCTATGTTGTTTTCCTTTTCAGATGTCGACTCGTGAAGAGACGAGTAGATCAGCTCGTCATCGTCGTCGTGATGCGCATAAAGATCAACATGTAACTCAAGCTCCGCAAACAAACATTAACACTTATGGTAGGAAACATGGACGGACTGTCATATTCACTGACTCATTGCTCGTAACAGTGGGTAACTCAGAGCACGAGGTTCAGACATCATCTTACGAGACACCGTTTATTGAGACTCCAATTCAGACTTCGTCTATTCCATCTCCTCGGCTTGGAACGTCGACTTCATGGGATGGTACAGGTTTTGCTTCATAGAGCACCATTCCGTCACCTAGGTCTGGAGTATCCACTTCTCAGACACGTGATGCTACAAGGGATGGTTCACGAGGCATTGAGCACACCACCATACAGAGGAGACGGAGCCGAGTTATCCGAGACATCCAGCCGATGTTGACTAGTTCATTACCTGGAGGCCCAGAGAACCCAAAGCTCCTATTGGGATTTGAGGAGCATATAGCCCGCCACATCTACTCGGGCAATGTAAGTTAAATATTTGAAGTATTACATAAATAGTTGCTCATCTTAATAGAATGCCTAATTGTATTTTATATACGAAGTCGCACATTACAATCATCTGACTTTTTTTATAGGGACGACCACCGTTGACATTTCAGTACCGCCACGCGCAGCTAGACGGTTGGCGTCCATAGGGTCTTACAATTAGGTTGATAAGGCACTTGACATTGGGCTTGCTCATCTTCAAACAATCATGCATAAGAATGTTCATAAGAATCTGATAGAGGCTTTTGTGGAAAGATGGCAACCCGAAACTAGTTCATTTCATAAGCCTTAGGGTGAAATGACCATAACGTTGCATGATGTTTCTTAGATCTTGGGCCTTAAGATAGATGGTGTGGCAGCTGTTCCAGTTTCTGGTGATGAAGATCTTGATATCCCAGAGCGAAAGGCAATAAGGATGAAGAGATTTTGTGATTTTTTCGGGTTCGACAAAGCAATAGTCGATAAGGGAGGAGTGGGATGGAAAGCACTGAGAGACCATTGCTTGAGTGACTCCTTCGAGGATGACCTAGATACACATGACCCTAGTATGGTAGCATCTGGATATCTGATGTATTTGATAGGATCGACCCTATTTCCTGACAAGTCTCAGCATCGGATCCCTATATCATACATTGATCTTATAGCGGATCTCGATGTTGTACAGAGTATGTCATGGGGTTCAGCTACGCTCGCTCACCTATATAGATGCCTTGGTGAGTCGACACGATCTCAAGCTTCTCTGATATCAGCTTGTTTCACCCTATTACAGGTACGTATTTGTGTTAAGATATTCCTTTATCGTCAAAATTATGTATTTATTATCTTGGTAGTTTATACTAATGCAACACTCATACAAGCATAAAATTGTATATTTTTACTTTTCAGTCTTGGATCTTCTTGTATATCCCTGCCTTTCGCCCTAACCCAGATCCAAAGTGGCATGAGCACTCTCCATGGGCTGAGAAATGGGGTGATGGTGGCAAAGTGAATTCGGGGCGTGACTACAGAGTAGAGATTCAGTCTTTGACGGCGAAGGATGTGAGTGTATTACTTATAAATTACTTTCAATATTTATTTCTTGTTAAAGCTATAATATTTATCTGAAATACCCACATCAGGTTGATTGGGCTCCTTATGGCCCATTGGATTTCAGCGGTCCCCTAGCACCATCCCTTTACCACGGCGTCATTTCGTTTTTAGAGGTCATTGAGCCATACATGCCAGATCGGTGCGGCAGGCAATACAACCGCGTGCAAAAGATACCGAGACCTCTAATAATGCCACTTAGAGCCCTTCGAGCAACGACTTTGAAGAGTTACAAAGTGGAGTACGACACATCTCGTTGGGTTTGGAATGCAAGGGACTTACACTCCTTTAGTTTAGATGATCTGGGACGCCCAATTACTGATGACCCAACTGACTGCATCCCTGGATATATAGAGTGGTTCAAGGCGCGTACACACTCTTATGTTAGTCCGTTGGACCCTAGCGCCAACCAGCAGGTTTTGATTGTTGCGCCTTCCTAAATCTGAATACTTATATTTCTATTTGCACTATTAATTATTTTTGAATATATATAGCGTATGCAGGAGGTTTTGGGTTATCTTATGCCCTTTGTCACATCCACTTCAGCACCGGCACCTGAGCTACTTGACGCTATCAGAAGGTCTGTATTGGCTTTAGGAGGGCATGTCCCAGGGTACGACGATAGTCAGGTGGTGCTCGAGATGGCAGTGATATTGAGGCTTTTATCTCATTTACTTGGAGCTGGAGCAATGAGTGATACTGAGTAAATGCAGTGTCTAATCTCAAGTGACCGGTAGTCAACCAATCTTTCAAACCTGAATGTTGCCCTTCTACCCTGTAAAACAGAATATTGAGTACATGACACATAATTAGATAGTTATTCATTGTATTAGTACAAGTAGTGCCTGAAATTTGTGTGAAGTGTACATACCTATTCGTCGTGTTGCACTGTAATGTCAAAACTGTATCTGTCCAAGTCGAGACGATTCTTGTCTTATATGGTTCAAGCCACTCTCTTCTTACATATTCTATGAGTGATTTCCTAGCTCTCCATTTCCTCTCAATTCTAGCTAGCTCATAGTTGTATTGCACTTCAGTTGTCACCTTAAACAACGCTCTATAGTCAGCTACGAAGTTTGTTGTAATTGCAGCATTCTTGTGATAGCCTTTGCTCTTCCTTCAATATTTTTCAAAATATGGAACCTACAGATGAGATGTTTTGCAGTAGGAAACAAAGCATCCAATGGATTCATCAAAGCCTTCTCTCTGTCTGTCACAATGCAAGTGGGCGTCCTCTGTGCAATTCTACAAATCTGTGCAAGCTGAGTTATAGCCCAAGTGTAATTTTCTTCTCGCTCATGGGCCAAAAATGCACCCGTTAGAGTATAGTTCTTCCACGTTGAAGTGCACCCGACAATTTCCAAAAAAGGCATGTTATACCTGCATAAAAATTCATTTGTAAAACCCTAAACACAAATAAAGAAAGAGCTAGAAGAATCAATATTCACATATTACCCACTTGTTTGTGTTGTAAGTGGAGTCCAACAGTAAAACATAGGGAAATGCCTTCAAGAGTGATATGGAGTCGGGATTGGCAAAAAATATATCTGTAACCTTATTAGTCTGAGAGTCCTTTGCATGTGGTACAAAGTAGTTATTTTCTCTGGCTTTGTGGAAGAACTCTTGGACCACAGTTCTACCTTCCATCCCTTCCCTCCTTATGGCATATCTAGAATTGTACACTTGCCTCTTGCTGGTGTAGTTCAATGGAAATTTATTCAATGCCACGGAGACTTGGTTCGCTATACAGTTGCTCTCTGTCATCATCTTCACCAAATTTTTCTTAGCCGGTGTGAGTCTTCCAGCCAGTGGGTGCCCATACAAACTAGATTCAAGTTTATGGTTGTGAAATTCATTTATAACAACAATCTTCCACGATCCTCTAGGCTTCTCATGACACTTCAATCTAAACGGACAACCACACTTCTTGTTCGTGCACCCTTTGTGCACTTTCCGATCTCCACTTCTAACTGGGGTGTGTGTGCCTTCCCTCTCACAATATAGCCAAGTCTTCCCACAGTGAGATGCATCCGACTTTCTGTCCCGGGCTATTTTTAGGCACATATTATTTTGAATACCTACAGCTTTAGCCCAAGAAATGACATCCTCTCGGCTGTGAAATGCCGCTTCAATAGTAAACAAATGTGAATAATCATCTGACAACTCTTCGACATTCTCGATTTGATTTGAAAACTGTGGATGGTTGCTAAGAGGTGGAAACCCAAACATGGTCTGTGTAAGGTGTTCTTGTTGGGCTGGCATTGGGGCTACTTGAGGCGAAAACCCAAACATGTTCGGTGCAGATTGTACAGGATTGGTTGGAAATGGGGTTGCATTAAATGGATACCCAAACATGACAGGGGCTGATTGTACGTGTCCCGTCTGTAATGGTATAAAACCTTGACATCCATAAATGACCGATGCATTTGGAAATCCAACAACTGGTGTGGATTGTGGATCAGAGCAGGAGTCGAATGTCGATGTTGTGGAACACACATTTTGGTATGCACTTGCATCACTTATCTGAAGGTCTTCAAGTCCAATGTACACCTCATTCTCCTCCTGGAACGATGTCGAAAATTACGTAAGTTTCGAAAACAACTATTCGTTACAAATGCCTTAACGGCAGAAGGACCGAATGCCTTAACGGGAAAGGGACAAAGTGCCTTAGCGGCAAATGGTCCTTCTGCCTTAAAGGCATGTGGTCCTCTGCCGTTACGGCACTTGGTACAGGTGCCTTTCAGGCATTGCTTTCGGTCTTCTTCTATGGATTATAGTGAATGGTTTCCGGTTATTCATACGATTACATTTCAATATGTTTTTTGGACATTCTTAATATCTCACTTGAAACTATGCATTTAGTAAACTTACATTTTTGAAACAAATCAACTCTTAACTATTATATCTCATTTTGTTTGCTAAATGATGTTATTATCAAAAGTTCTACATTTCCTCTTAAAACAAGTTCAAACCTCCACTAAAATAGAATAAAGGTTTTACATGACTTTCTATGCCAAAACACAATGAAAATATTGAAATAGCTTAGAAAGAACAAACTTACCTCGTTGTGTACTATTGTAAAAGAGTTATCTCCCACATTGAAGTTTTTATTCCAATCCTCTTCACCATCCATTTTTGAAGATGATTTTTGTTTTTGAAAAGAGAAGAAAGGTTTGGAGGTTTAAGGTCGGTCATGGTGTTTAAATAGGTAAAAGAGTACAATAAATATCGTTAGGTGGACAGATTAAATGCATTAAATGCGATAAACTAAAATTATGTTTAGCCGTTAAGGCAAGTGGACCATCTGCCTTAAAGGCAGATGGACCACCAGCCGTAACGGCCAATGGACCACCAGCCGTAACGGCCGGTGGACCGTCAGCCGTTATGGTATAAGTGGGCATTGCGTAGGTCGTAGGTCCTATTAATAGGGTGGGCATTGTTTAAACACTCCGTTAAAGAAATGCAATTTACTCAAGATGAAGAAGTAACCACTTGCTATATTTTTCATGAAATTTCTCTGTTGTGTTTTTGTTGTTTTGCCAGTTCGGGTTCTTGTTTTTGTTTTTTGCTTTTGTTTTCGTCTCTCTATGACAATTTTTGTGAACCCGCATCAATGAACCTACCTTTACCTTGAAATGAATGGCTTTGATCCTATATCCTCTAGTTTTATGACTACTGTAATGGATCCAAGAATATATGATCTTCAATATTCTGCTATAATTGAAGATGTCGTCTATAATTCTCTGATGAATTGTGCTCCTGATGAGGGGATAGTGGTGAGGAATCTGCAGGAAAAAACATCATAAAAGGATTGTCCAAGAAAATATGGCGATGGAGATGGATACCCCACTACCCTCAAGGATTGTGGGTTAGAATTTCTCCACCGTAACGAGTCCTTTGAAAACTTATGAAATTGACATGGTAAAACTAGAATTGAATATGAAAGAAGGAGGTCCTACAATTAAACCAATAACATTTAAAATTTTAGACGCTGAAAGAAAGACCACAAATTCAAGGGAAGTCACATGAATATCGGATATTGGAATGTACGGGGTGTCCGCAGGAAAACTTTTTTGGAAGAAATCGCGTATATGAGAACAAAAAAGAAACTCCATCTATTGTGTCTAGCGGAAACCAAAACCCGTGAGAAACCTCATGAACTAGCTATCCGTAAATATGGGTTTCAAGACCTTACCTTTGTTCCGGCTAATGGAACGAAAGGGGGTGTTTGGCTTCTCTGGAACTGCAAAAACATAACCCAACAATGTACCCTGATTGAATGCCATCCAAATACGATTATAATTAAAGTGGTAGATGCTGACACATCCTTTCTAATGATTTTTTTGTATGCTCCATCACGCGAAGAAAATAAAGATGAATACTGGGAGTTTCTGAAAGCAACCATTGTCAACCACAACATGCCAGTAGTTGTAATTGGTGATATGAATGAAATTGAGAGGGACTCTGACAAGTCCGGGGGGTCTCCGTCCCCCCTTGTCTTGTTTTAGACGATTACTACAGTTTGAACATGAAATGGATCTACTTGACACCCGAACTTCAGGCTTTCCTTTTACTTGGAGGAAGAGATCAGTAGGGACCAATAACATTTTTGAAAAATTGGATAGGGTACTACTTCACCCAGTAATAGCTCAAAAATACCCGACAATGGTGATTCACCACCATCCTTTTACCACATCAGACCATTGTCTCATCACCTTCTCTCTTGGATCGAGAACTGACACACCAAAACCGCCTTTTAAATTTGAGAATGGTTGGACCACCAACCCGGATTACGAAAGACTAGTCAATAAGGTCTGGAGCTACCAGCTTAGAGGATCGTATATGTACAAACTAGCCGCAAAACTAAGACTTTTGAAATGGTATTCGAAAAATTGGGCAAAAAATAAAGTGCACAATAACATCCAACAGCTAAAAACAACGGAAGAGACACTACAGAAGCTGCAGTAGCTCGCCTTGTATAATCCGACCAATTCGGACTTTCAAACACGACTATAGGGACATCAGAGAAAATTCGCTTGCCTCCTCGAATTCCAACATAAATATTGGAGACAGCGAGCCAAGTGCAAGCACATTGTCAACATAGACAGGAATTCCAAGTACTGCCAGTCGGTTGCAAAAATTAGAGCATATCGACAACGAACCAACGCCTTCCAAACCAAGGATGTGCTAACGCTTTATGATCACGAGGATATATCTAAACAGATAACTCTGGAGCTTAGGCAAAGATATCAAAAAAGCACTGCCTACCAAACTAGGCAAGATGACTTGGGGGTGATTCCTGCTATTGTGTTTGACCAAGATAATGAACTCCTTTGTGCTAAACCGACACCGACAAAGGTGAAATCTGCAGTCTTTGAACTTGCATCTGATAAAACCCCTGGACCAGATGGTTATCCAGATGACTTCTTCCAAAAATATTGGCACATTGTTGGAAACTCTTTGACGTCAGCTGTCCAGGTGTTTTTTCACTCTGGACAGATACTAATGGAAAACAATCACTCTTTCATTGTACTACTCCCAAAAATTGAAACCCCTATAAATATTAATCATTTTTGGCTAATTAGTCTGTGCAATACGACATATAAGGTGATTACCAAGGTCCTGGCAAACAGACTAAAACCGATCCTTCCCAAAATTATAAGCCCCCTACAAGGAGCATTTGTCGAAGGAAGGCTCATTCAAGACAATATCTTGATTGCTCATGAAATATTTCATTCTTTCCATAGGAAAAAAAGTGGGCAAGAAAGGTTGGATGGCTCTGAAGCTAGATATGGAAAAGGCCTATGATAAACTAGACTGGAATTTTATTAACCAAATCCTACTCAAATTTGGTTTTGCAGAAAAATGGATCTGATGGGTCATGGCCTGCATCTCAACGGCCTCTTTTTCTGTACTAGTCAACAATGAACCCGATGAACTCTTCCACCCGTCCTGTGGAATTCGCCAAGGTGACCCCCTTGCGCCTTTTATCTTTGTCATTGCCATGGAATATCTAGCCAGGACTCTAGAACTAAGATCCAACCTACCAGACAAAAAGATTGGAATTCAACTGATGAAGAATGGAATGAGAATTCCCTTCCTCAACTTTGCAGATGATACTCTAATATTGGCTGATGCTTCCCTGGAGAGCATGAATATCATAAAGGAAACTCTCGATGATTTCACAAAGAAAACGGGTCTCGCTATTAATTTTCATAAAAGCACGATGCAGACATCTTCAAATGTGACAAAACCAAATGCAGCGTCTCTTGCGGGTATCTTGAACTTGAGGATAACGACTGACACAGAAAAATATCTGGGCATCCCGATTGTTAGGGGACGTGTACATAACGCAGTTTTCTCAGAGGCAATACAAAGTCTAAAAAAACAGCTTGCTAAATGGAAGGCCAATTCTTTGTCTCAAGCTGGGAGAAAAGTCTTGATTCAGGCTAACTTGCAATCTAAAACAAACTACCTTATGCAAAGTTTCCTGTTGCCCAAAGGTATTTGGGAACAAATTGACAAAGTGAACCGGGATTTTTTTTGGAACAAGAACGCTGAAAACTTCCATCCCCTTATTAGTTGGGACCGCATTTGTACTCCTGAGAGAAAAGGTGGGATGGGGTTGAGAACTGCGGAGGTCTCTAATACAACCCTTCAAATGAAACTACTATGGAAATTTTTTACGGAACCGGGCAATCCCTGGGTTCATTTGGTGACTGAGAAGTACTTAGGAACTGAATCCATCATGACAGTTGAAAAGAAAACTCACTCCTGGTAGTTTGGACGACTCCTAAACATCAGAGCAACTTTTATGAAAGGTGTGAGGTGGCAACTTGGAAATGGAAAGACTATAAATTTTTGGACAGATCCATGGTTAGACAACGTCACTCTACGACCATACCTTTAGAGTGATGACATAAAAATGAAGGTTTCAGACTTTATTTTGGACGACAAAACTTGGGACACTCAGAAATTGCAAATTCATCTGCCGCAACATCTTGTTGACAGGATTCTGCAAGTTCGCATCCCGATTATGGACCAGGAAGATAGACTAATTTGCATACCATCCCCGGATGGGGTTTTCTCCGTCAAGACGGCTGCCCAACTGTGTGAAGAGATGAGAAATCTCCTGATCAAAACACAACAACAACATTTACCCAGGCAGTCCCACTGAAGCAGGATCTGGGGGGTCAGGATGGAGGTATTTCAGACCTAGATGGAATACGCCCGAAAAAGACCCAAGATAGACGCTTCGACCCATCCAACAACTACAAACAATAAGCTAAGAGCCCTCAACAACTAAAACTAAAAATGAACTCAAAAATAAATGGAAAGCTTAAAAAACTTTAAACTAGCTGTCTAACACCAAGGTTTTATCCCTCCGGTAACGCAAGTCTGCTCCGCCAGCTCGGCTACTATCTATCCAACACCCTGATTTTCTCCCTCCAGCTTTCCCTGCACTGAGCCAACTCCACTGAAATCCCTAACAAGCTGATATCTTGTTTAATGTTGTCCATCCAACGTTTTTTCGGGAGACCTTTGCCTCTCCGGTAAGCCCCAAAATCCAAGTGCTCGCACCTCCTCACTATAGCGTCCGGGGCCCGTCTCTGGACATGCCCAAACCATCAAAGCCTTGCTTCCCGAAGTTTGTCTCCTATGTTAGCCACTCCCAACTTGCTTCTGATATCCTCATTTCTAATCTTGTCCAACCTTGAGTGACCACACATCCATCTGAGCATTCTCATCTCTGCGATTGCAAGCTTCTGTTCTTGAGCCTTCGTCGCCGGCCAACACTCAGCACCATAGAGGATCGCTGGCCTTATAACTGATATGTAAAACTTTCCCTTAAGCTTCAGTGGAAGCTTCCAATCACAAAGAACTCCTGATGCCGACCTCCAATTCTGCCAACCTCTTTGAATGCGAGATCTCACATCCTCCGCAATGCTCCCATCACTTTGGAGAATCGAACCCAAATATCAGAAGTTATCCCTCTTCGCAATGACCTCATTCCCTAGCTGCACCTCACTCCTAGAGTCGTCTTCCTACTCATACCTGAACTCCAGGTACTCCGTCTTAGTCCTGCTAAGCCTAAACCCCTTAGATTCCAGTCTCTCCCTCCACACTTCCAGTCTGCTATTTACTTCTGCACTAGAATCCTCCACTAAGACGATGTCATCTGCGAACAACATACACCTCGGAACCTCTCCTTGGATATCATTTGTCAACACGTCCATCACGAGCACGAACAGAAAAGGGCTCAAGGCTGATCCTTGATGGAGACCCATACTCACTCTGAAAAACTCTGTATCCCCTCCTTGCGTACAAACACTCGTCCTCGACCCTTCATACATGTCCCGAATGATTCTGATAATTGTATCCGGCACTTTTTTGGCTTTCAGACATTCCCAAATGAGCTCTCTAGGAACCTTGTCATAGGCCTTCTCTCCCTGATCAAAACATGGAATGGATTTGGAACCTGAAGGATCCTCCAAAGGTGCAGAACTTTGTCTGGAAAGCTTGTGCGGATTGTCTTCCAACAACGAAACGACTGAATAGGTATTATGCGAGAGTGCCTAGTACGTGTTCTCTTTGTGATACTCGAGAAGAATCTACTAAGCATCTATTATTCGAATGTGATTTCACTATTACAATGCTTCGACACTTGGAACAACGAACTGGAGTACAGATTATTAGTAGAGATGAGGGCGATCTAAATCATAGTATTCTACAAACTGTCAAGGCTAACAAAGGAGATACCATTATACTTTTTCTTTGGTGGACCATTTGGATGCACCGTAACAACCGAATTTTCAATGCAGACAGGGCACTAAGAGATGACAAACCATCGGAGTTGGCCCTTCCTTCCTACTCACAGTGGAAACTAACGGAGCAACTAGAGCACAAGCAAACAGTGAAGCGGTAGAGACCGAGGCTCCCAACATGGAAGAAACCAGATAGGGGATGGATAAAACTAAAATTTGACGGATCCCGACGATCCAATCGTCCATGCATGGATGATTTATCTTAAGAGATAATAACTCGTGGTGGCTCGAAAACGGCCGTTTGTTATATAGCACTGACTAGTTTGCAATTTATATTTACTTAGATTTTAGTATGCAAAACACCAACTTGATATACCCAAATTAAACATGTAGTTATTTTAATCATAATATTTAATGAATAATATTTTGCCTATATATGCATGAATAGACCAAAAAAAATCTTATTAAAATATAATATATTTCAAAGATCATAATATACTGAATCTAGAAAATAATTCGTATAGAAAATATTGCGAAATTAATAGAAACTGTTAAAAACAATTAATAAAAATATAAGGTGGGGGTGAGAATAAAATTTCTTTATATAAATTTTAGAATTTTATGAATTCAAAAATTAATTAAATAAATGTTAGTTATTTGACTTCCAATTTTTTTATTCAAATACGAAAAATAGAATATAATGGCCTATTCATTCTATGGATTAAATAATAGAATAAATATTATTAAACTTCCAAAATTCAAAATTATTGTGGTGGCCTATTTAAGGAAAATAAAATTAAAGATAGATAGTATGACATTAAAGATAAAATTGAGGATTAGATAATTAAGGAAAATAAAAGATATAGATTTTTTATTATCTAATTGAGATGAAAAAAAAATTAAAATCAAGCGGGGTCAGAATTAACGTGGTGTCCCTAAAGCAGTCACCTTTTACAATATATTCTAGCTTAACCTGTCATGCCATGCACGACTATTTCACTTAAAAATATTAAAATAATTTATATATTTATATGGAAAATATTATAAAAGTTTTATTATATGAACACATTTTTTATCTTTTAAAAAGAGTGATATTGTTTTCGAAGTTCATATAGCCCAAAAAATATATATATGACATAATTTTTTCACTCATTTGTCCTGATTATAAGAATATAAATTGATATTTTACTTACAATTTTTATCATATATTGGATAAAAAATACTTTTTATCATATATTAATAACGACTATCATAAATGTAAATATAACTAAAAAATTCATCAACTAAAAAATTTATAAAGTTTATAAAAATTTAATAGGAATTGTCGGAAACCACAAATTTACTTGTATTGAAGAAATAAGTTGAATCCAACATTCATAAATGTTTTTAATTTGTTTGTGAAAGATTTTTCCCTATAATGCTTTTAGAATTAATAATTGACAAAAGCTTTTTCTTATAAGTAGATAAGAAGATATTCAACAGGAAAACCCTATTTAATGCCTGTTGATACCCGGATCCGTCATCGCGTTGATGCACGAGATGGATAATATTGACATAAAAGATTAAAGCGCTAAGCACGCTTTTAACGCGCTAAGTACGCGAATAACTAAAAATAAATAAATGGACGCGTGTGGCAAAGTCGCATACGGAGGCAAAGTTGCATAAGGAGGGAAACTTAAGCAGGCACGTCACCCTGAAATTATTCTATCCCACATCGACGGATATTGAAATGTAAGTAGGCAGCTCCCTCCGTTATATATCGGGTGGTGGTGGTACGTAATAAAGGATCGGAAAAAGGCCGGTCCCGAGACGTGTTCTCGAAGGACGGGCCCCGACGTGTTTGAGTCTCCGAGGAGCTCGCACTATTTTACGGGAAAGACCTTATAAAGTCTTATAAGCCTCCGAAAAGAGAATAAAATAATACGCGGGGGGTGAGAGAGCTCGAAGTAAGACGAGCCGGTTTCTAGGACGCCGAAAGGCCCGAGAGTTTAATAATTTTGTCCCGTATTTAGTTCAAGATTTTCGGACATCAACATTGGCGCCGTCTGTGGGAATCTTCTCGTCCTAGGACTGTCATGCTCTCGGGTCGTCGGTTAAGAATCGCGCAGGTTAGTATTTTTTTGCTTATATAATTAGTATGCATTTTTAATTAGCATGGATCGCGACCTTGGCTCGCGGCCCCATCGCGTTGCCGTGGCCTTGGCTCTCGGCCCCATCACGGCTCGTGGCCTTGGCCTGCGGCCCCATCGCGGCTCGTGGCCTTGGCTCGTGGCCCCATAACAACCCTCCGAAACGAGAATAAACTAACAACCCTCCGAAACGAGAATAAACTAACAACCTCCGAAAAGAGAATAAACTAACAAGCCTCCGAAACGAGAATAAACTAAATAAGCCTCATATGGCCCGCGACCCCATTTGGACGACGGCTGTTTTGAGCTTTGCTCACAGTTACCGTCAACGCGCTAGTCACATTCTAATAAGGCAAACAACCGATCTTCGCTCGGGGTTTGAACCGCGCTAGACGCGAGGGCGCGCTCGAGTTGACTCCATCGCTCGTAGCCGCGGTAAACCCAAATATCCAATTACGCCATAAAACACCAAAAATGTCGTTACGGAAAATCGCCAAGTTGCCGTATTTGCTTGGGGTTGTCCGCTAACGCGCGCGATGCGCATAGGCGCGCTCGAGTTGGGTTATGCCTCTCGTAGTTTCGCATAAAGCCTTAAAACATCAAAACTCCACAGTCGTTAGGGAAAACCCAAGTTGCCGTCCTCGCTTGGGGTTGTCCGCTAACGTGCGCGATGCGCATAGGCGCGCTCGAGTTGGGTTATGCCCCTCGTAGTTTCGCATAAAGCCTTAAAACAACAAAACTCCACAGTCGTTAGGGAAAACGCAAGTTGCCGTCCTCACTTGGGGTTGTCCGCTAAAGGGCGCGATGCGCATAGGCGCGCTCGAGTTGGGTTATGCCCCTCGTAGTTTCGCATAAAGCCTTAAAACATCAAAACTCCACAGTCGTTAGGGAAAACCCAAGTTGCCGTCCTCGCTTGGGGTTGTCCGCTAACGCGCGCGATGCGCATAGGCGCGCTCGAGTTGGGTTATGCCCCTCATAGTTTTGCATAAAGCCTTAAAACATCAAAACTCCACTGTCGTTAGGGAAAACCCAAGTTTCCGTCCTCGCTTGGGGTTGTCCGCTAACGCGCGCGATGCGCATAGGCGCGCTCGAGTTGGGTTATGCCCCTCGTAGTTTCGCATAAAGCCTTAAAACATCAAAACTCAACAGTCGTTAGGGAAAACCCAAGTTGCCGTCCTCGCTTGGGGTTGTCCGCTAACGCGCGTGATGCGCATAGGCGCGCTCGAGTTGGGTTATGCCCCTCGTAGTTTCGCATAAAGCCTTAAAACATCAAAACTCCACAATCGTTAGGGAAAACCCAAGTTGCCGTCCTCGCTTGGGGTTGTCCGCTAACGCGCGCGATGCGCATAGGCGCGCTCGAGTTGAGTTATGCCCCTCGTAGTTTCGCATAAAGCCTTAAAACATCAAAACTCCACAGTCGTTAGGGAAAACCCAAGTTGCCGTCATCGCTTGGGGTTGTTTGCTAACGCGCGCGATGCGCATAGGCGCGCCCGAGTTGGGTTATGCCCCTCGTAGTTTCGCATAAAGCCTTAAAACATCAAAACTCCACAGTCGTTAGGGAAAACCCAAGTTACCGTCCTCGCTTGGGGTTGTCCGTTAACGCGCGCGATGCGCATAGGCGCGCTCGAGTTGGGTTATGCCCCTCGTAGTTTCGCATAAAGCCTTAAAACATCAAAACTCCACAGTCGTTAGGGAAAACCCAAGTTGCCGTCCTCGCTTGGGGTTGTCCGCTAACGCGCGCGATGCGCATAGGCGCGCTTGAGTTGGGTTATGCCCCTCGTAGTTTCGCATAAAGCCTTAAAACATCAAAACTCCACAGTCGTTAGGGAAAACCCAAGTTGCCATCCTCGCTTGGGGTTGTCCGCTAACGCGCGCGATGCGCTTAGCCGCGCTCGAGTTGGGTTATGCCCCTCGTAGTTTCGCATAAAGCCTTAAAATATCAAAACTCCACAGTCGTTAGGGAAACCCAAGTTGCCGTCCTCGCTTGGGGTTGTCCGCTAACGCGCGCGATGCCCATAGGCGCACTTGAGAGGGTTACTCCGCTCACAGCTGCTTAAAGCCTTAAAACATCAAAACTCCACAGTTATCGTTAAGGCAAACCGCTGAGCTGAGCTCGGGGTTTGGCCCGCGCTGGACGCGAGGGCGCGCTCGAGTTGACTTAATCGCTCGTAGTCACGATAAACCCAAATATCCAAATTCTATAAGGCAAACCGCTGAGCTGAGCTCGGGGTTTGGCCCACGCTGGACGCGGGGGTGCACTCGAGTTGACTTCATCGCTCGTTGTCGCGATAAACCCAAAAATCCAATTATTATATAAAACAAACCGCCGAGCTAGGCTCGGGGTTTGACCTGCGCGATGCGCGTCGGCGTGCTCATGTCGGTTACAACAACGCGTTGACCGAAATTATGTGCATCAAGTGAGTTCCTCGTTTATCCTCGAAAACACCGAGGACATCCCAGTCACGGGGTTGTGTTGATACCCGGATCTGTCGTCGCGTTGATGCACGAGATGGATAATATTGACATAAAAAATTAAAGCGCTAAGCACGCTTTTAACGCGCTAAGTACGCGAATAACTAAAAATAAATAAATGAACGCGTGTGGCAAAGTTGCCTACGGAGGCAAAGTTGCATACGGAGGGAAACATAAGCAGGCAGCTCAAGCAGGCACGTCACCCTGAAATTATTCTATCCACATCGACGGATTGAAATGTAAGCAGGCAGATCCCTCCGTTATATATAGGGTGGTGGTGGTACGTAATAAAGGATCGGAAAAAAGCCGGTCCCGAGACGTGTTCTCGAAGGACAGGCCCCGACGTGTTTGAGTCTCCGAGGAGCTCGCACTATTTTACGGGAAAGACCTTAAAAAGTCTTATATGCCTCCGAAAAGAGAATAAAATAATACGCGGGGGGTGAGAGAGCTCGAAGTAAGACGAGCCGGTTTCTAGCGCGCTGAAAGGCCCAAGAGTTTAATAATATTGTCCCGTATATAGTTCGAGATTTTCGGACTTCAACAATGCCAATAATAAAAATTAGTTTTTATATATATATATATGAGGTAAGGTCAAAATTAATGTGGTGGTTAAAAATTGACCACTTGTATGTTTGTATTAGGAAAATAAGGAGCGTTTGTATAATTCGAGAAAAATTATGGGATTATTTTGTAAATAAGTAAAAATTATGAATAAGATGTACGCTATCAAGATATAAATCGAAATTGTTATTTGGCTAAAAAATCAAATTTGTGATCAAGATTTAAAAATCAAATATAATGGGTAAAAAAATATAATAGATCATGTAAATATAGAAAATAATTAACTTAAGCTTAAAATGCTAAATTTATTCAAGTAAATCAAATGATAAAGTAACAAAATTAGTTTTTCTATTAAAAAATAATTTAAAATTTTATCTTAAATATTCTAAATTTAATTAAGTAAATAAAATATAATTAGTTCATAGTAGTTATATTTCTAAAATTCAAGATATATATTAGAATCTTGTTTTTCAATTAAGTGATATATGAAAAAAGATAGAATATCTAACCAAAATTAGAAAATTTGAATATATCTTTTACATAAATAGATTATATAATTTTATCAAATTAATTGAAATACCACAAATAAAAACTATTTTTTTGTATCAAAAATAAGGTGGGTCCAAAATCTACTTTAGAATAGATAAGTGATATATTAAAGATAGATACAATGCATCTGTTATTTTGGTTGAGACAATACATTTATGTAGGATGCAATTTTAAAGATAGATAATATTAGACCTGTCAAAACCTGACCCGACCCGTAAACCCGACCCGACCCGGTCAAAAATTTCAAGGTTTCAACCCGGTAATTTGAACCCGAAACCCAGTTTCAACCCGACCCGGTAAACCCGGAAAATTTTGGGTTAGGGTCGGGTCCAACCCGGTGGGTCATGAAATTTTCAGGCACTAAATTTATTTTAAAATTTTTTCTAAAATTTGAAAATGGCGGGTTGTTGAATTTCTATTTGATGCAGTTCAGTTCTTTTTTTTGTAACTTGTTTGCTGCATTTTGCTTCTCTCTCTCTCTCTCTCTCTCTCTCTCTCTCTCTCTCTCTTGTGAAGCTTGTGTCCACTATGAAAGATGTCATCCTTGATTGAATTGAAAGTATACAGATGACTGGACGTAGTAAATCAAATTAATTTGTGGACTTTTATAAGTTCACATGTTTTTGTATGTTTCTAAATGCTCGACTGATTGTTTTTATTATGAGTCATTCATGGCTAAATCCAAATGTAGCTTTCCCTTCTTTCAAAAAAAAAGAACCTGATAAGAAAGAATCAAATTAAGCTAGAAAGTTCATTTCTACCCATGCCATATAATATATCCGGAATTTTGTTTGTATATATATATAATATATATATATATCCACAACCTTATACTATATATATCTAGAATTTTGTCAATCGCAATACCACACTGATTAACATGTATGTCTTCGTGGTCTTCTTTAAAGTTTCAAATTTTTAGTTCGTAAAGTTTCAAAAAAAATTGACCCACCGGCCAACCTGAACCCGTTAGATAACCCGTCAAGACCCGACCCAGATGGACCCGAACCCAAACTCAACCCGAACCCGAAATGACCCGAACCCGGAACAACCCAATCCGAACCCGCCCGACCCGACCCGATTGACAGGTCTAGATAATATGGATAGATAGGATAATATGGATAGATAATATGCAATTTTGGTTGAACATTTAAGTAGCATATATTAAGTTATACAAAGATACATATTAGGAAAAATCAAAGTGGTTGAAAATTTAAGTAGAAATCAAAATATTAATATATATATATGGTGGGGCAATAATATGGATAGATAATATGCAATATATTGAAATTTTACGTACTATATTTTATGGATAGATATTGTATATGGTTTTTTTACGTACTATGTTTTCGGCTAGATTGTGTATGGATAGATCGTAGAAAAATTAAAAGATATTGAAAATTTTCGTACTATATTTTATGGATAGATATTGTATATAGATAGATATTGTTGATAAGGTAGTTAATTAAAAGATTGAAAATTTACGTAGTAAAATTATGGTAGTTAACTAAAAGACTTTAAAAATTTACGTATTATTTTGTTTAAATATTTGGTGGGGCCAAAATCAAAGTGGTGGCTCGAAAACGGTCGGCTTTTATAATATACTAGTAGATGACCTGCACCTTGTACGGGGTGTTTTTTGTTTTTATTTATTTTATGATCAAATAGTTTTTTATTATCTTGTATATGAATTCACCATAATAATTATAGATATTATCATATGTCTAATTTCTTTTAAAACTGCATGTATATTTCGTATATCATCAAATATTTATATAAAAAATATAGTTTTTATATATATTTTTATACATACATATATATATATCAAGAAAGAATACAATAAGATGAGATGAAGTATTATATTTTATAAAAAATTGACAAAAAATACTTTGAAATTAAAATTAAATTGCATAAACTAACTTATATAAATAAATCAATAATTCAAAATAAAAACTTGAATTAATATAGTATTATATTTTAAATATAGAGAATATTTAATAAGATAAAAAATAAATCCAAATTATCTTGCATATACTTTATTATATTGTAAAAAATTATTTAAATAAGAAGTAAATAAGTATCGAATAAAAATATTAACAAATCATCATCTTAATAAGAAATCTATCTTTTATATCTAGTCTTTTTATTAATATTATTATTTGATTTCAATATGATACGATAGAAAAAGTATTTAATATACTATATTAATAACAAAAGATGACATATATACAATGGTAGAATTTGGCAATTTGCTACTAATAATGATTTTTAGAAAGTTTTGGAATAAAATTACCAAAATAGTACTTCATATTAATATAATATTTAAGTAATGGGTAGAAAATGAATGTTTTTCAAATAAAATATTTAAGAGAAATTAATATATTACTAAATAGGTAACGATATAATAATAAGAATGAGATTTATATATTATGATAGAATTACTTAAGCAACTCAAAATTTAAGATATAACTAATATTTTAATTAAATTTGTATAAGATTAAGGTCATATATTATGATAAAACTAAGATTGATCAGATAACTTTTTGAATAAGGAGATGATGTGGCGCAATATAATGGCGAAATTCGCTTCCACTTTATTATATAGTAATAGATAGATAGATAGATAGATATTGATATTTTTTTTTGGTCAGGAAACGGGGCTAGCCCCTGCGAGGAACTTTATTCAAAAAAAAAAGAACTTCAGTTTGTCCTTGGAAGGGCTACATAATCAGCATGAAATAAACTAGAAACAGAGCTAGGAAGAGCATTAAAAACTTCAAAAGGAGAGTCTAAACTAATAGCTAAATTTGCAAGGCCATCAGCCAATAAATTGGCTCTTCTACTGATGTGTTGGACAGCAAGCTGCCCAGGGAAATTGGAGATGATCGTGCGGCAAGACTGCACCAAATGGAAGTCCCGCAGGTGGTGTGTGGAAGCTTGGTTCACAAGGGAGCAAGCCATGCTACAGTCCGTTTGCACCAGCAGCCTTTGAATGTTCATGCTAGAAGCATGAGCCAAGCCATGTTTCAGAGCCCAAAGTTCAGCCGTCAAAGCAGAACAAGAGCCGCAATTAAAAATGAAGGCTTGTATGAACGAGCCAGTGTCGTCACGAAACACACCACCCCCGCCTTCCTTCCCTGGGTTTCCCTTAGAGACCGCATCCACATTAAGGACAGTCCAACCTGCCGGCGGTAGAGACCATTGGGTGATCGGTTCCTCTGTGACAGCAGGGGCTGAATTTGGCTGGAAGACGTTGCTGGCGGTTGCTTGGGCAGCGGAGTAAGCCGCCGAAACAGAGACAACAATGCTGGACAGACGGTGAACAAGATCAACCCCTTCAAAACACACCCGGTTGCGTATCTTCCAAGATTGCCAGAGCATATAAGAGAATTGTGTGCTCCAGCCATCTCGGTTACGGATGTTTTCGTGGATCCAAGTAGCAGCATCAGTGCAAGAAAAGAAGCTAGGGGCCAAGCCATTACCACTCAGCGCCAGCCAAACATCCTTGATCACCCCACAATCACGAAGCATATGCAAAAGCGTCTCATCGGCAGGGCATCTAGGACAAGTCGCCGAAGCAGCAAGATGCCTCCTCACCCGAGTGGCATTGCAAAGAACGGCTCCATGAGAAACCAGAAATAGGAAATGTCGGACTCGTTGTTGTGCCGGTACCGACCAGATGGCTTTCCATCTCGGGTGAGGATCACCATAAGCAGGATCACGAAGCAAAGCCCTAGCAAAGCGAGTACTAAAGTCCCCTGAAGACGTGTGGAACCACATGAACTTATCACGAGCAGTCGCCTCCTCCGATAAGGACACGGATTGCAGCTTCATTAAGATGTCAGGTGGAAGGAGACCCATAAGGAGCTGCCAGTTCCAGGAGTTGCCAGCCCAAACCTCAGCCACCGTCATGCCTCGAACATCCTCCGAGACCGGATGCAAAGAAAGCTCAGCCAGCGGTTTGTCCGTCAGCCAAAGATGGTCCCAAAATAAAGTGACCTGCCCATTACCCACAGACATTCCAAGACCCTTAGCCAACGTTTGAGAACCATGAATAATGCCCTTCCACATCTGAGAAGATCTTACTCTTGACTGAAACATGTCAATGTCTAAGCGGTTGCCACAATACTTCCCTCGGATAACCCGGCTCCATAAGGACTCAGGTTCGTTAAGGAGCCTCCAACCAAGCTTAGATAAAAAGGTTGCATTCATAGTGCGCATAGAACGGAGACCAAGCCCACCAGCATTTCGAGGTTGGGTGATTCTTTCCCAAGAGAGAAGGTGGATTTTCTTCCTCTCCGGAGACGAACCCCAAACAAAGTTACGAACAGACTGATCAATCTCATCACAAATAGTGCATAACATAGCTCGGAAGGCTAGAGAGGACAGAATTTGCAAGAGTTACACGACCCGCAGCCGACAGATACTTTGCCTGCCATCCGTGAAGTCGTTGCGAAACTCTATCCAGCAAGAACTTGTAACGAGCGTTTGTAAGTCGACCACACGCCGTGGGCACACCAAGATAGTTCCCGAAGTCAGATGAGATCGGAATATGAAGGGCAGCACTGACAGCGAGCTTGGTGGCTTCATCGACTCGACGAGAGAACAAACAGAGCTCTTCTCAAAGTTAACTTTTTCCCCAGAGGCCGAGCAAAATCTGTGGAGACAATCCTGAATAACATGCGCTTGGGATATGGAAGCTTCAGCAAAAAGCACAAGATCATCCGCAAAGAAAAGATGAGAGAGCTCAATCCCCCCCTTCTACAGACATTCCAAGCGCATGTTATTCAGGATGAGAGAGCTCAGCCAGCGGTTTGTCCGTCAGCCAAAGATGGTCTCAAAATAAAGTGACCTGCCCATTACCCACAGACATTCCAAGACCCTTAGCCAACGTTTGAGAACCATGAATAATGCCCTTCCACATTTGAGAAGATCTTACTCTTGACTGAAACATGTCAATGTCTAAGCGGTTGCCACAATACTTCCCTCGGATAACCCGGCTCCATAAGGACTCAGGTTCGTTAAGGAGCCTCCAACCAAGCTTAGATAAAAAGGCTGCATTCATAGTGCGCATAGAACGGAGACCAAGCCCACCAGCATTTCGAGGTTGGGTGATTCTTTCCCAAGAGAGAAGGTGGATTTTCTTCCTCTCCGGAGACGAACCCCAAACAAAGTTACGAACAGACTGATCAATCTCATCACAAATAGTCCGAGGAACAAGAGAAGCCTGCATAACATAGCTCGGAAGGCTAGAGAGGACATAATTTGCAAGAGTTACACGACCCGCAGCCGACAGATACTTTGCCTGCCATCCGTGAAGTCGTTGCGAAACTCTATCCAGCAAGAACTTGTAACGAGCGTTTGTAAGTCGACCACACGCCGTGGGCACACCAAGATAGTTCCCGAAGTCAGATGAGATCGGAATATGAAGGGCAGCACTGACAGCGAGCTTGGTGGCTTCATCGACTCGACGAGAGAACAAAAAGAGCTCTTCTCAAAGTTACTTTTTCCCCAGAGGCCGAGCAAAATCTGTGGAGACAATCCTGAATAACATGCGCTTGGGATATGGAAGCTTCAGCAAAAAGCACAAGATCATCCGCAAAGAAAAGATGAGAGAGCTCAATCCCCCCTTCTACAATCGGCTTCCAACGACCACTGCGAACTGCCCTCTGAATAAGATGCGAAAGGTATTCCATACAGAGCACGAAGAGATAGATATTGATATTGATATTGATTGTTGGGAACAACTATATAGCCATTACCCATGCCCAAGCCCAATCGGGCCGGGCTATCAACCTTCGACCCGGGACCGGCCCATGGCTTGATATGTTTTAGCTGTTGGTCTGCGGGCTGGCTGGACTGAGCTATTTGGATCCATATTTATGGGTCGTGTCGAACCAGGCTGCACTTTGGGCCATCACTAGTTTTCGGTTGGGTGTGGTTCGGGTCGATCCGTAAACGGGTAATTGGAGACCCGTGATGATTACTGATCGGGTGATTGAGATTTTTCCCGGTTGGTCTTCATTCCTTCCTCTCGACCCCTCCCTCCAAATCAGATTTCCATTTTATCCTCAAGCTTTCTTTTCGCACTCGCATCTGCAGAATGAGCTCCTCCTCCTCCTCCTGAATTCGCATTCGTCTTTGGAGCTTGCAGACTCTGTAATCCATGGCTTCTCCGCTTTCTACTCCCACGTTTTGCTGTTCTTCCTCGCTTCAAAAAACCGGCAAACCATCTCTACTCTCCCCGTCCGCTTACTACTCCTCACAATCACACCAATCGAACAGAAGACTTTCCAAATCCAATCAATTCTCTCAGCTAGGTCACTGCTGTTTCACTTCATGGACGGGTCTAAGGAACGCCGGCCTTCCTATTTCACCCAAATCTCTCAGGACAGGTGAGCTGTAGGTTTTTTTCTTCCTTCTTCCTGCGAGTTTGTTTTCATTTTCCTGGTCAATTTGTTCATATAGTAAGTGCTAGTCCATGCCTGAGTTGCTGAATCCCTAAATGGATTGTGGTTGTAGGGAAGAAAGAGAGGTGTAAAAAGCTGACTGTTCAGGCTTCTTTGTTTGGGGTTGGAGCTCCGGAGGCCTTGGTTATTGGAGTGGTGGCTTTGTTGGTGTTTGGTCCCAAGGGTCTTGCTGAGGTCAGTAGTCTTGCTGTTATTGAACCATACCCTAATTGTGTACAATGTTGCTCTCTTTGGTATGTATGCTTCTCCATTAAAGTAGAAGCTAAATTTGGTGTATATCTTCGATGTTAAAGTACGTATATCATGTGGTAAAAATTAAAAGCAGTCCATATCAACTATTATTGCTTCAAGGATCTTGTTACTTTCTTGGTTTGTTTTTCTTTTGTTTCATTTTTTTTTTCCAAAAAGGATCTTGTTACTTTGATGCACAAGAAATCTGAAAATCATGTCATCTGTGTTTCTTACTCAGGCTAGTAAACTTCAGCTTTAAGCGTTCAAAACTCTGTGAAATGAATAACGTGTCAACTATAGAATGGGTGGAATCTGGCCTTCATGCTTTCAGTATTTGCTGCCAATATTTTGTTTTGCTTAGTCTGATATACTCCTATGGGGTTAGGTCTTGTTTTGGGGTAGTTATCAATGTTTTTACAGTGTAGAGAAATTATCATTGACCATTACGAATACATAGATGCATGAGAGTAGGTACAAACGCAAGCAATGCAACTATGATGTTTAATACTTCCTTCTTGTTTGGCTCTTTCATTCCCACATGGTACTTCCATTACACTTTTGATGATTTTCTTGTGCTATGACTAATGCAGGTTGCTCGAAATCTAGGCAAAACTTTACGTGCATTTCAACCCACTATCAGGGAACTTCAGGTAATACATCTGGTTGTGGTCTTCCATAGACTTTATATTTGTGCTGCATCATTTCTCAATATATGTGACGCATTGCATCTTTTCCTTCCTTGAACAGGATGTGTCTAGGGACTTCAAGAGCACGCTTGAGCGTGAGATTGGTCTTGATGACATTCCAAAGTCATCACAAAGCTCATATGGATCTAGCAGACCCAATTCTGTACCAAATCCAACTACTCCTATCAGTGAGAGCCCTCAAACATCTTCTGACCCAAGTTAGTACCACTGCTATCTTTTCAATTTAAAATGATTACTGCCATATAATATTATAATCGACCCTGCTACAAGAAAAACATTTCTAAATTTTAATGGTTACTAGGCTTTAAGATTGCTGTAGTTATTTGTTAGCTTTAAATTTGTTCACTTTTCACCCTGGATTATTTTCATAATGGCTCTAACTTTCTTGGATGCCATCTCATTATTTGCTTGATTCAATAGTATCTCAATGCTTCTTTAGATGAATGCTTACCTTATATGATGCATCTGATTATCCACACATGCTTCTTGTAGAGCATTATTTTACTTATGTGGAAGTTTTATACCTTTAGGCTTTTCGGTCATTTGATTCTGTTATTGGTGTCAAAGTCCAATAGTGGGGTTACAAAAACACAAAAGATGAACCGTGGCACATTCCGTTCTTTGCTGATGTTCTTACTCTATAGGCATCAAAGAAAATCTGCTATGTCCTTATGGGCTTATGGCAATGACCTACACTCAACTCCGCCTTGACTTGCCATATTCGAACAGACTATGGGAAAGGGGGAAGTATAGAGAACAATCAAAAGGTTCAATGAAGAGACTAGAGGAGGGTTGCTCGAAACAATCTGTTTAAAAATGGGATTGCTTCTAACCACTCCAATATGACTCAAACAAAACAAGTGCCCTTTTGACTTGTTTAAACAAAATATCCCTTAGTGACGAAAAGCCAAGACTAAATTTTTGTTGGTTAAAAACAATTTTTCTGTAGGTGGCTTATGCAAATGAACAAACTAGTGCGTGTTTTTTTTTTATAATATACCTAAACTAGAAAAGTGAAAGCAACACATTCATTGGCAACCTGGCAGGAGTGTTGATGGCAGATGTTAATATTGTTCTTTAAACTTGTGATTATGACCTCTGAAAGAGGTAATCTCTCTTACTTTCAGATTATGTGCCATGAAAGATGGTATTTGGAGGCCCTTTGGTTAGTAATAGTGCGAGGCCTGAAGGTGGGATACTGGGATGATATAGTACAACAATATTCCAGTTCTTGAATGTGAATGGCTGTAATCAACATAAAACAATAGTCATAAACATTTTGCCTTGGGTTTACTACAATTATTATCTGTTTTCCATGTCTGTGCTGTTATATGTTGGTATTATTAAGTTGGTGTGGCTGATGTGTTATCACTTCATGCCCACAGATGGTGTTCCTCCAAACAGAGCATATTCGAGCGAGGATTACTTAAAGATCACGGAAGAGCAGCTAAAAGCTTCTGTTTCCCTTCAGGAGAAGGGCACCAGTTCTCCAGAAGAGCAAACTAACAATGATTCTCAAGGTCAGTTCAGATTCAATTACATTACCCATCGTACTTGTTCATGAAGTCAATAGATTCTATAGTGAAATGATCATGCTTGTGTATTCAGCTCACATTCAAGAAGCAACAGGTGATGCGCCTTCACCCCTGGAGCCTGAAAGAAAACCATAAGAATTCACACGAATGAGACTAAAAGAGGCCTTTGTAGGCAACCGAGCCAATAGACAGCAATATTGGAGGCTGTAATATTTCTTCATCTCCATTGATTGCTTTGTAAGTGTTTGTTGTAGATCATTTTGCACCTCTGTGCTATTATTCTGAATACATCAGTCAGTAGCCATGGACTCCGATTTGCTCTATAAAATTTCCATACATTTCTCCTGTAAGGACTCTAGAAGATTCTGAGCTGTGGGAGACGTAACAAGAAGTGCTCAGAACTGAAGCCAAAAAGGATTATTCATTATAATGCCCTTATAAGTAAAGGGGCTCATGAAGGCAACATTGGATTACATATAGCAACGACTATCAACAAGAACCTTATGACCATTGTGGTCTGCAAACATATTGACTATAGACCTTTAAATTGAAGCGAATAGAAGCCTTAGAACAACTCTTGAACAATAAGGGGTACGCCATTGCCAGGACGAAAGGAGAAGAAATATGTCGGGCAATGTCTATACGCAGGCGAGACAGAGAACGAATACCGAGAAAGTAGCAACGACAAAACTATCTTGTACTCCAAGATTGCATAACTTCTTCCAATGCACATCCTTCCTCCAAACCCGAATGGCAAGTAACCCATCTTGAGCTTGCACCCGCCGTGCAAAGGGTCTTCTTGAAACCGCTCGGGTTTGAACTCGTGCACATCGTCTCCCCAAAGAGAGCGATCGTGGTGTATGCTTACGATGTCGATCCATATGTTGGTGCCCTTAGGGATCGTGGTTTTGCCGACTTGGATGTCGCTCTTTGCTTGCCTTTGTGCGTTTGGTGATGAAGGGTAGAGGCGTAGCACTTCATTCATCACCCATCCCATCTGCAAATTTCGTTTTCAAGCATGTTTGTTAGGCTCCCAACTATAAATTTTTTGTTTGGGCGTGGGCCCGATTTACGAAATTTGTGGGTTTTCCCCAATTTTTGAAATGGTTGTTTTGTTATTTTAAAAGAAAATAAAATAAAAAGGTACGGAGGTTATTTCAATTTGGGTAGCTCTCTTGCTCTTGTCCAAAAGTACGAAAATCTCTTGGGCTAAAAAAAAAGTTGTATAACATGAGTGAAAAATGATATTAGATGAGATAATTATGTAATTTTATAGAGATAAAAAGTATATAAGTGTAAAAACTGTATTGATATATGAGATTTAATAAGGGTAATTTTATATTCTTAGAAAGAAAAGTAATAAAGTTGATGATATAATTGAATAATGATGGTAATATACGATATTGAATGAGGTCGTAAGAAAAGTAGGATATAAGTAAAAAGATATATAAATTTTTCAAAACTTTGAAAATAGAATACAAGACAATATTTCGAGGACAGAGGTTGTATAATATTCGATATTCATTAATAATCAACTGCAAAGTTTTCAATAAAAAGTTACTATATACTATGCTTAATCACGTAAGATTTGCTTTGTATTAAGCTCATCACGCTGTTAAAATCATATACCCACTTGCAATCAGAATTTTTTTTTGGTCGAATGCAATCAGAATGTGTACCCACTTTGGCTAAAAGAATATATAACAGAGCACCAAAAGTAGAGTTTTACCGAGTTATATCTTATACTAGTGAAAAAGCAAGTGTATTCTGATAAATAAATAAAGGCAATATCGCATTAGAATGATCTAGTGATCTATCTTATACTAGTGAAAAAGCAAGTGTGTTCTGATAAATAAAAAAAGGCAATGTCGCATTAGAATGATCTAGTGATCTAACCAGTAAAAATCTAAATCAAATATTCTGCTTCGTATTTAACATTTTTTCATATTTTATTAGGTCAAGTCAAATTCCAAACAAAATCCAAAATAGAAATTTAGATATTAATAAATTATTAAAAATATTTTTGGTCAAACATAAAATATTAAAAATATATTTTAACTAATTGAATACAATAAGGAAGTGGACAAATTAGACCGGTAAGAACTCCCCCCTGTTAATTGCAATTTTGAATTTTTTTATTGATGATTTCGACTTGTTATTGTTCGACATAACTTTTTCATCCCAATAAGCATGTCATTTATCGCGAGACACAGATACAATTTAATATGCCGTTATCTAATCAGTATCAATTGTTTTGACCAAAGAAAAAAAATCAGTATCAATTGTTCATCATTAGTTTTCGTAAAGCAAAGTTATCATGATTAGGTGAGAAGTCCCTTTATAAGCATAAGAACATAATATGCTACTTATGTATAATGCGTATGTGATAAAAAATCACAGATCACATGGACACATGCTATAATTTATTATACAAACAAGTTAATGTCACTATTATCACTTCATCAATTCGCTTACTATATCATATCCTATCAACTTCAATCTATGTGTTACATGAATATTGCTAACCTTACTTACCGTGATTAGTATAGGCATGACCAATTGGTACGTATAAGAAATTAAGATGAAAGAAGAAAATGTAAAATTACCTTCTTGAGATTAGCAACCATTGTGAAATCAATTTCTCTATCTCCAACCACATGATTGATCTCTTCCCTTAACTCATCTTGCCATTTAGGGTTCAACGCCAAGAGCATCAAGCTCCAACTCATGGCGAGCGCCACCGTCTCATGCCCACCGAAGAAGAAAGTCTTGCATTCGTCAACAATCTCTCGGGTCGTCAAGCTCTTAGCATTTCTATTTTGGTTCATGTAGGCCTCTTCGAGCAAGAGCCCAAGAAGATCACGTTGTGGCTCAAGACCGATGACCTTTTTGCGCTCGTTGATGATGGACAAGAGGAGTTGGTCCACCTCTCTGCCGAGGGTTCTCGCCTCCAGGGCTTGTTTCAAGCATAAGAGATTGCCAAATGGCACACCCACGTACCGCGGGTGCTTGAACAAGGCGACTTGCATTGCTCTTAGCTTATTGTATAGATCCTGGCCCCCTCCATTGTCAAGGCCGAAATTGGTCTTGGCTATGATTTTCCCGGCTAGAGACGAGATCTCTTTCTCCATGTCAATCTCCATTTTCTTCGAGGCGGGGATTAGGGTTTTCCACCCTTTCATCAAGTTGTTGGTGCACTCCACCATTGAAGTTGTCATCACCTATACGTACACATACAATCATGTACGTACGTTACATATATAATTTAGGAAGAGCCTGTAGTCTCCAAGAAAGTGGGAAATTAAGCATTCAATTCAAATACGCATTTTGTCTAAAATCAATCCCTTTCATCCTTTTTGGGAGGTGGGCATATGTATGTAAAATGTTCCTAAATTGGGAAACTCCAAGTTTAGTTTGAGTTTTGCGTACGTAGCCGGCCTAGCTCACCGGCCATGAACGTGTACGTATGAGCTTAAATGATACTCTGTATGATATGATTCACTCAGAATCTATGTGGTACCTTCAAGCTAGAGGACGAAAAGGCAGGGGTGATGATGTGGCGATGGCGAACCCAGTCAGGGCCTTCGAGAACGCTGAGACCGAACCGTCCAAACATGGCTTCTCTGTCGCTCCTGAACACCGCCGGCTTGCCCCAGTCCTTTCCGACGACTCCTCCGGCCATCTCCTTCAGATACGCCGGGTCCGCCACGTACACAAACGGCTCTGTCCCCATCCAGTACACAAACACCTTCCCTGCCACCAACCAAATTAAACCATATTAAATCAACTAATAAGGGTTACATGTGACTAAAATATATGGCTTTTCTAACCTATACCATTAGGAATATTATTTTTATTAAATATTAAATTTTAAATTTTTAAATAAAGAATATAATAACAATAAAACCGACAACCCTGAATAAATAAAAGTTAATAAAACACTTAATATCTCGTTTAAAAAACCTTAGCACATGTGCTTCGGACCGATCGACTAGGTTAAAAAAAAATCGATATACCATGAGATTTTTGCCAGCTCGCAAAGTAAGGGAGGGAAGTTGAGTGGATGTCATGGGTGATTGGAGGAGAAGAGGCGCCATTCTCCGAGCTCGTATTCGTCTTCTTTTTCATGGCCTTGAGGTTTCCGAGAGGGAAAGACGGAGTTGGGCCGGTGAAGCCATGGGATTTGAGGTTGTGGAGAGCCATGAGTGGCTTCAAGAACCAGGAGAAGACAAGCTTATAGAAGACGAAGACTGCAAATGCAGCGCAAAGAGCTAGAGCGAAGCTCATGGCCATGTTGATTAAAACAATGGCTTTGTAGGTTGTGTGTTTTTTTGGGGGGCTTCCTTTTTTGTAGGTGTTTGTGTGGGTTGTGAGAAACTCGTGCACCCTTTTATAGGGGTGGAGGGGAGGGAAAAAAATAGAAGAACACTACTACCACTTTGACCCCAATCAACGTACCTTTTCAATTTTTCCTTTTAGTATCTTCAGATATAAGTATTGTAGATCAAAAGTATATGACCAAAAAAAGGGTGTATATATTTTAACGAATTTTGTCAATATATGACTTTTTTCAGTCTAATTTGTTTCTTTATACATACTTGTCATTTTCGGATTAAAAAAAATACATACTTGTCATTTTATACTTTTAAAAAGGTATATTTCATACTTGTTTTTTGTTTGTTTATATATTTTTCAATTTTATACCTTTAAAAATACCTAAAAGGGTAAATTTGGTTTTCTTTCTCAAAATTAAAAAAGTAAGCAAACTAATTATAAAAGAACAATTAGCTAAATTTAAGCAGTTCCTTAATAGTTTTTATTGATCCCTAAGAACAATTAGTGTTAGCATCAAATTGCTGCATTAGTTAACAGTTCATAAATTCTTATTAAAATAAAAAAGATAATAGTTCATAAATCTTCTACCAAAAAAAAAGAGTTAATAGTAATTTATAACTCTTGGGGCAAAGAGTAATTTATAACTCTAGCTATAGATAGAGGTGCTATATTTCTTGGGGAGGGAGGAGTGGAGGGTCGAACTAGTTTTAAAACGAATTAATCGTTCTTTTTTAAATCACTAGCTAGTACAGTATAATACTACTTGTACGAGTAGGATCCAATAATATGCGTGGAGTACAATACTTGAAAGGAATCTATACTTTAATTATTGATTGTTGCAGTAGTACTTAAACTAATCTAGGTTTGACTGTTATTTTGATGCCATGTTAGAAATAATAATATGCGCTGTTTTTCTCGGTCAAATAATATTTAGTTTTTTTTATGGGAAATTCCTTTTGGTACCCTTGTGGTTTTGACAATTCCTTTTGGTGCCCTAGGAAAAAATTTATTCCTTTTGGTACCCCTATGGTTTATACATTTTCCTTTTCTTAGCCAAAACTCTATTTTAACCTATTTTTCATCCAAAAAAAATATTTTTCATTTAAAATTTAAATTAAAACGAATTTGCTATGAAAATATTTGAATATTTAAAATTTAAATAAAAATATTTTCCATCAAAAAATTAACTTGTGAACTTTGAATATTTAAAACTAATGAGTTTCGGGATTTGTAATTGATTAATATCACATATACATGTTATCAAAAATATATTGAGAATGGTCCAAAAATATATTGAGTTTTTTGATTTGTGAATTTGCTTAGTAGTATTTTTTATGATTTATTAAATTGAGAATGGTCCAAATTAATCCCAAAAAATTAAGGTTGTTGAAATATAATCTAAAAATAATTTTATATTATATAGTCTACAAATTGTAGCATTTTGCAAGAAAAAGTAAATTCGTTTGTATTTAAATTTTAAATGAAAAATATTTTTTTTGGATGAAAAATGAGTTAAAATAGAGTTTTGGCTATGAAAAGGAAAATGTACAAACCATAAGGATACCAAAAGGAATAACTTTTTTTCTAGGGTACCAAAAGGAATTGTCAAAACCACAAGGGTACCAAAAGGAATTTCCCTTTTTTTATTGGGTAAGGACTAGGGTCGCCTAAGTACTATTAGATTGCGCCAGATATATGTAGTTTTTTTATTGAGCAAGAATTAGAATCGCTACAACTAGAAAACCATTTCAAAAATTGTTTTTACATATTAGGAGTTTTATTTGCAATTTCAAAAAAATCATTTCAAAAATTTAAGCAGACCGTGGGGTTCGAAATGATAATCTTGGGATAGTACTCCAAAGACTTAACCACTAAATCGGATGTGCGAAGGTTGATGATATGTAGTTTATCAGCTTATGTATGTGTTTGCTTTAGATCATTTGATTAGTGACCTAGTATTTGATATTCACAATTTCTCAAAGATTTACTTCCAAATAAACCGATAATCTTACAAGAAACTCTTCTTTTGTTATTATTTTTGGCTATCACTGACATTTATATTACTTTTTTTCTTCTAATAATACTTAAAATCTCAAATATCACCCTTGCAAATCACCCAAATAAACTCTCAATTTTCCCATTGTCTGTTGTGAGGAAACGTTATAATTATTTTTTATAAGGAAAAAATGACTTAAAATAATCCGAAGTATCACCTCTCAAACAAAAATACTCCCAAGTTTTAAAAGCATTACTAACGATACGAACTATCATGAAATTAACCAAAAACTTGTCGGAAGCCTTTTCTGACGAGTTTTTCGATGGAATCGATGCTTCGGGATCGAAAATTTGACATAACAACTTAATATTTTACACTTCGTTGAAATATTTTTTATTGTCCTATCATCTATTCCATCGAAAAAATTGTCGAAAAATGATTTCAGATAATTTTTGGTTAATATTGTAATAGTTTGTATTGTTGGTGATAATTTTCAAACTTTGGATTATTTTTGGTTGAAAGTTGATACTTGAGATTATTTTGAATCATTTTTCCTTTTTATAATGGGCTCACTATTTTATCCTTACGCCTTTAATTTCAATATTTAATATGCCTATAATGTTACTTATGACACATGACATGATAGAAAATCCCTAAACCATAAGTTCCGTTTTTTTTGGGGTTAAATGACCACTGGCTATTTATTGCACAATCCTCGATAGTCGATACTGACGAATAATGTAAGAGCATCCACAATGGAGAAACTTCTCCCCATTTCTTAGAAATTAAAATAAGGCTAAAATCAAAATTTTGAAGAATTGTGTTAGACAAATCAGAGAAATTCTTCTTCTCTCTCCTATTTTATTTCTAGCTTGCAGTAGAGAGTTTCTCTACACTATTCTCTTCAAAACACTGATTTTGTCAGATTTTTTGTCGAGAATTTTGGGTAATGGACTCAGATAGTGACAACAATAGGGGAAGTGGACGGCGCGGTGAATTAATGAGGAAAATAGGCTTTTTTGGTGACAACTACAAAAACATCCCAGAACATGGCGTCATGACACCCAAACCTGTCACCACCAAACAAAAACTTGTCACCGCGTACAGAAAATTCCCCTCCCCCATACAAAACCTTGTCACCACGTACAAACCCCCCCCATACAAAACCTTGTCATTGCGTTTACAACTTGTCACCTCTCAAACTAATATCACCAATATTGCACTCTAATTTGTTCATCACGTACAAAAACTTGTCACCTTACCTAGAACCACCCCCAAATTGCACTTAAACTTGTCATCAAAAATTATTAGTAAGCCTATGTGGGATTCGAACCACATTATCGTACGCTAGGCACGTTGCTCTACCATTTGAGCTAATAAGCTATAATTAAAAGTAATATATAAAAACTTATCATCACCTAGCAATCAAAGCTGTCACCAGCACACAATGTTGTAACATGTTAAACCAAACAGAGAACCTATATGCGTTCAAAATGTCACCGCATAAAAACTGAATTGCATTCAACATGTCACCGCGTATAGAAAACCCTAGATCACACACAAACTTGGTGACAACCAGAGCCCCTTATATCAAGTGCAAATCTTGTCACCGCAAAAGAGGAGTTTCTGGTTTGTCACCGCAAAACTTGGTGACAAACCAGAAAACCCTAGATCCAACTCTAGGGTTTCTGTCACCGTTTTTTAGATCTAGATCTAAAAACTTGTCACCGTTTGTTAGGATACCTTTAATTTGATTAAACAAAGAATTAGAGAGTATTCATCTCATTTGCGAGAAGTTGAGAAATAGAAATTGAAGGAAGCCAATGGACCATCGGCATCACCGAGAGCAGCCGGTGGTGGCTCTTCTCTGGATCTTGTCGTGGGCTAGATTGATTAATTATTTAAGTAGCTCCAAAATAAGCGTAATCAGTAACCATTACATACACTAGACATTTACCCGATGTTCCTCGGGAGATTATTATTTTGGCAGTTTTGTATAATTATTGTTTATATCTATGATTTCAATTTTTTTTATATTTGAATAATATATTGTCGTGTTAAAAGATTGAAATGACATTATTATTGTATTTTTCGTATTATTAATATTATAAATCCCTGAATATCAAAACATTATACCCTTAATCTATAAGTTTATAGTTATAATACTAAAATTGGAAATTCAAAAACTGACTTAATTAAAATTATGAAAAGAATCTTATAGTTTTTATATGATATAACATTAACTTTAAATAAGAAAAAGCGAGATCTAAATCATTATGATGGAATTAATTGCCATAAAATAAATTTTAAAATGCATACAAATATAATATCATTCAATAATATATGGTCTAAACTTCTAATAAGAAAATGAATGATTATAAAAATAAATAAATAAAATCTTTCAATTTGTAGGCCGTATCATTTAATAAAAAAATTTATTCAATAATATAATATTTAATATATATCTAAATACTTATTAACAAGAGTAACATAATACATCTGGTAATGATAATTTAATTAATAATACCACGTTAATTAGAAATGAATTTAATAATATAAATTATATTTTATGTATTATAAAGTAATAACATATAATATTCAATAATAACAATATAAGGTGAAATAAATTTATTGAGATAATATATAGTATAAGTAATAACAACAGTACAACACCAATAATAATAATAATAATAATAATAATAATAATAATAATAATAATAATAATAGTAATAATAATAATACTGCTGCGATCAGAGTTCTCTCTTCCTCTGGTATTGCTCCCTTTGATGATGCCACTCTTCAGGACTTGCAGGCTAAGCACCCTTTTTCCCCGTCTCCATCCTTGCCAAATATACCCGTTGATCACCATCACCTCTTTGCTTCCCCATCTATTGTTTTGGACATGATTAAGAGTTTTCCTCGTGGTACGTCATGTGGAAGGGACGGTTTGCGTGCCCAGCATCTGATGGATTGTCTGAGTGGTGCTGCGGTTGCTATTTTTGACGAGCTAGTGGCCTCTATTTCTCAAGTGGTCAATCTCTTTCTTGATGGGAAATGTCCCCAGGTATTGGGTGAGTATATTGCTAGTGCTCCTCTCACACCGCTTGTCAAACCCGGGGGTGGTATTTGTCCTATAGCTGTGGGCACTGTTTGGAGGCGTTTGGTTTCAAAAGTTAGTGCTCATTTGGTTGGTCCTTCTTTGAGTGGTTATTTGGGCGGTCTTCAATTTGGTGTTGGGGTTCCTAGAGGCGGTGAGGCAATTCTTCATGCCATGAACCGTTTGGTTGAAGCTCGTGGTGATGATGTCGGTCTTTCTATGTTGTTGGTAGATTTCAAAAATGCTTTCAACTTGGTAGATCGAGAGGCTATGTTACGAGAAGTTCGTCTTCGTTGTCCAGCTATTTCGCGTTGGGTTGAATTCTGCTACTCTAATCCTGCTAGGCTTTATTATGGGGAGCACACCTCATGGTCGTGCCAAGGGGTCCAACAGGGTGATCCACTTGGCCCTCTGCTTTTTGCCCTTGTGTTACATCCCTTGGTATGTAAAATTAGAGATACCTTTGACTTATGTCTACAGGCATGGTATTTGGATGATGGCACTATAGTTGGTGATACCTTGGTTGTGGGGAAAGTTTTAGAGTTGATTTTGGAGGATGGACCTCGGTGCGGCCTACATCTCAATGTGGCTAAAATTGAAGTCTTCTGGCCTAAAGAAGACCCTCGTAGTAGACTTGTGGGTGTCTTCCCGCCTGATATTGCTAGACCTCTACTGGGTGTTAAATTGTTGGGTGGTCCTGTCATTGTGGATTTCACTTTTAGCAGTGAGCTTGTGATGAAGCGAGTATCCAAATCCGTTGAGCTTATGGCTGCAATTGCTAAGATTAATGACCCTCAATGTGAGTTGTTGCTTCTCCGTGCTTGTGCTGGAGTTTCAAAACTCTACTTCGCTTTGCGTACTTGTTCCCCGCGTGTCTTTGAAGCGGCTCAGCGCTCCTTTGACGTGGCTCTTCGCTCTTGCTTAGAGCGTATTGTTACCGCTTCCGGGCCTGGGTTCGTCAATTGGCAATGGAGGCTTGCCACCTTACCCTTTGCTTTTAGGGGCCTTGGTGTTTATTCTGCAGGTGATGTTTTGCATTATGCTTTTCTTGCGTCGCGTTTGCAGTCTGCTTGTTTGCAAGATAATCTTCTTCAGCAAGCAGGTATCGTTGCACCGGGACCTACTTTTTATGATGCTTTGAGTTTGTTTAAGGAGGTTGTGGAGTCTGATATTTTGAGTAGCCCTAGTGAGATCGCTGCCCCCAAACTTTTGAAGAAACTGGCAGATATATATTTCACAAAGGTCGCTAAAACAGTAGAATCCACATTTTCGTTATTTGCACGGCAATTTGCTTTGTGGAAATCTCAACAGGAAGACCACTCCTCTGATTGGCTTCGTGCTGTACCGATTTCTGGTTTGGGACAGACTATGAACGGTAAGACTTATCGTTGTGTGTTATGTTACCGTTTGGGTGTTCCTTTGTTCTCCATTTCGAAGCCGTGCTCTGCTTGCTCCCGGGTTTTTGATGGGGATATCTATGGTGATCATGCCGTGTCTTGTGATGGTATTGTTGGCATTAAACATCGGCATAATGTTGTTCGTGACACCCTTGCTGATATCTGCTACCGGTTAGGGATTTCTGCTGGTAAGGAGGTAAATATTGGGCTGCGTGACGGGCAAGGCAGGCCTCTTCGTCCTGCTGATGTTTTGCTCTACTCATGGGAGGGGGGGCTTGATATGTGTGTAGATTTGACCGGGTCCTCTCCCTTAACTCAATCTGGGATGACTGATTTTGTGCCTGGACGTGTGGTCACAGAGGCGGCGCGTCGTAAACGTCTCAAGTATCAAGAAAAGTGTGGAGCGCTTGGGTATAGTTTCCTCCCTTTCTCTTTCTCCTCATTGGGAGAATTAGAGACAAAGGCTATTTCCTTGCTTAAGCGCATCCAGAAGTTCTCGAAGGCACATGATGTTGGGGCGCGCGCTACTGCTTATATTTTCACTAGAATAGGTTTTGCAATTGCTAAAGGAGTGGGGGCCCAGATAGTGTCTCGGCTTCCCACTAATTTCATGTAAAACCTTTCGGGTTTGATGTTTTATTATATTTCATAATAATAATAATAATAATAATAATAATAATAATAATAATAATAATAATAATAATAATAAGAATAATAATAATAAATAAAAAAATTGCGGAATCCACATTCTTGTTATCCCCCGATATAGGTGGCTTTATAGAAATCTCAATAGGGTGGTCACTCTTATGATTGTCTTAGGATCGTGCCGGGTTGGGTCAGACCATGAATGGTAAGTCTTTTCGTTGTGTGTTATGCTACCATTTGGGCATTCCTCTTTTCTTCCATTCGAGACCGTGCTTTGCTTGCTCCCGTGTTTTTTATGGTGATATCTATGGGGATATGCCATGTCTTGTGCTGGGATTGTTGGTACTAAACATTGGCGTAATGTTGTTTGTGACCCCCTTGCTGATATCTGCTACTAGTCCGAGATTTCTGTTGGTAAGGAGGTTGATATTAGGTTGCTTGATGGGCAGGATAGACCACGTCGTCTTGCTGACGTGCTGGGAAGGGGCTTGATATGTGTTTGGACTTGACCGGGTCCTCTCCGACCCAATCTGGGATGTTTGATTTTGTGCCCGGACGAGTGGTCATAGAGGCGGCGCATCGTAAGCGTTTTAAATATCAAGATAAGTGTGGGGTGCTTGGTTATAATGTCCTCATTTTCTCTTCCTCCTCATTGGGAGAATTAGAAACGAATGTTATTTCCTTACTTAAGCGCATCTAGAAGTTCTTGAAGACGTAAGATATTGGGGCGCATGCTGCTGCTTATATTTTCACTAAAATAGATTTTGCTATTGCTAAAGGAGTTGGGACCGAGATAGTATCTTGGCTTCCCACTAAAATTTATTAAAACCTACCGGGACCGAGATAGTAGTAGTAGTAATAATGATAATAATAATAATAACAATAAATATTATAGAATAAACTAATAATAACAATATCATGTTAGATTGAATACAATTTATATCTATATATACTATAAACATTGGTGGTGTGCCCATTAAATTCTCCATTTAGTGATTATTGCAATCTTACATATATAATTAACAATAGACCTACTAAAATCAAGTAGACCTTATTAGCTTAGTGGTAATACCCTTCCCCAATATATCATAGGTTCAACTGTTCAAGGTTCAAATCTCCTAAGTAACATTTTTATATGATTATTTTTTAAGCAAGAATGTCTGTCTCAATGAAATAATATTTTTTATACATTTATTTTTTAAAACAAGAACGTTCACCCCAATTTATTTTGAAATCCAACACTATCCCCTTAATTTTATTATTAATTTTGTTAATGTCTGGAATTGCTTACACGAACAGATCAAGTCCATCAATACTACTGTATCATTGTTATTTGTTTCAATTTGCTATATGTAAGACTCGCCATATACAATGTTAACGGTCATATTCTCATGGAAGGTGATACAAACTTCTTCATTAAAGTACAATTTATGGGGAAGGACTAAAATAAAGGATCGAATTTTGAGTACTTAGAAAAAAAATTGATATAAGTTTGTAGTTATATATCAATGTGAAAATTTTCAAGACATGCATAATAATGGAAATAAATATCTAATCTTTATTAGAGTTATAACATTAGTTTTTTAAATTTGTTTTTACACATTAGGAGTTTTATTTGTAATTTTTTATTATTAATTTATAGCTTTGTTAAACATTTGGTTTTTTGATTCTTTTTATTTTCCTTGCTAAATTATTATCAAACTTACTAATTTATTAAATTACAAAATATAAAAAACATGTATATGTAATATCGGTTAAGAGGGACTTGATATCTATATTGTATAATAGTTTTAATTAAATATCCATTTGGGTGAAAAGTTATGAGAGTGGTATATTTAGCTATTCAAAAATTTAAAAAGAAAATTTAAAGGACTATATCTCCTTGGACAATTAAGTGAATTAGTTATAATTAACTTAATAGACTTTTTAATTAAAGTTGATTAATAAAGCTTAAATATAAATTTTTAAAACTCGTTCTTAGCACTGGACATGACTTATAGTGTATATAAAACTTAGGTGGTGACCCCATTAAATGCTCCATTTAGTGTTGGTTGCAGTCCTACCTATATAATCATCATTATGAAAATTAAATCCAAGAAACATCATTAGCTTAGTGGTAGTAGTGTTGCCCAATAACCTATAGGTCTCAGGCTTAAAATTATATGGTAACAATGTTTTGAAACAGTTACCAATAATAAATTTTTGATTTTTTTTCCACTATACAAAATCTTAATAAATGTCTTGAAATGATCTAAAATTAATTTACCAATAATAAAATAAGGCTAATTTATAATAATTTTTTCATCCATCACTATATATATAATAAGAAGATACATTGACTATTTCTATTCATTTTTAGTATTTATCATTTTCTTCTTATTATATAATATTATAATAAGATATTTTGTTATTATAGGTCACTAAAGTATGCCATACAAGTATGTTAGATACTATTAATTTATAATCATGATATTTATTATATTTGATCATCATTATAAATTGGATGACAAATTTAGACTAACAATAACGCAAGTATAAAAAAATTGGAGAAATTTCATATATACACATGCATATGCATTCATATAGGATGACAATTTCCATACTACATTTGTTAATTAGTAATGGAAAACTAAAAAGATGACATATAAAATAAGTTAGAATTTTTCATCAATGGCGGAAAAAATAAAAATCTTTATATTTGTCTTAATTTATAAAATAAATTATATCTATTAATAATATTGCTTGAATATTGATCATTTGTGTGATGAGAAATTTATTTTACGGGTTTAGGTGATGACAAGTTGGTTTTAAGGGTTTGGGTGATGACAAGTTGGTTCTACAGGTTTGGCCGATGACAAGTTGGTTTTATGGGTTTGGTTGATGGGCAATAATGTGGGTTCTAACATTACAAAATACATATTCATGCTAAAAAATAGCAAATTATTTTATTAAAACTTAAGAATGTTTTGAAAATATTTTCTACGTAGCACGGGAAATCACACTAGTACAATTTAATGAAAGGGAATTCATTTAAGGCATTTAATGCCAAAAAATACAGCTTTAGATGTAGACTAGCATTAGGCCGCGTGCCTCGAAGAAACGATTTTGATTTAATTAAACCTTATTTTAAATTTTATAAAGGTATTAAAAAGAAAAGTTTGATATAAAATCTTGTATCATTTTATTTAATTTGTTTTTACATATGTAGAATCTCCAATACAGTTTTAACCAATAAAAATAGACGTATTAATCAAATTGATTTAATAATTTGGGTATTTGATTTATTATATCTTTAGTATAATACTATTAATTTAGCTATATATTTATTTAGAGTTGACATATGTTGATCTATATAATTATTTTAACCTCCAATTTAGTATATGTAGGATCTCGGTTAGTACTTCAGAGGTCGTCGACACCTACGATGTCGTCGACCAGAGTTTAACAACTAGTGTTATGCAGCGGAATAAAGACACAAGAAAGGTTAACGCGTTAGCACTTTGAACACAAGGAGTTATAGTGGAAAACTCTCTACAAACCAACTAGTTTGTATGGAGAAAAACCACTTGCCCTCTAAGCTTCAACCTAGAGGGACTTGAAGAGCACTTCGCTCACTTGTATTGCTTTCTCGGATTACAAAGGTCTTCCTACTCCTAGATGTGAATCCCACACACTCTAGCAAGTACTATTGCCTTATCCCAATCCTCACTCAATACAATCTCGCTCAACACTCAACCTCCTAAGATCGAATCCCACGATCTCACTCAACACTCACTCACAATTACAATGTTTGCTCTCTCCTTCTTAGTCCTAGAATGTATGCACGAAAAGTATAAATAAGACTAAGAATATTGCTGCACGATTCAGCCAAAACGGCTAAGGCATGAATCGTACACAATCTCTACAAGATCTTTCCTAAAATATAATCCTAAGCCATGATAAAATTATCTTCAATATCTTCCTTGATCTCTTGATGATTATCCATCTTTATGATCTTATCCTTGCCTTAAACGAACTTCTGAATATGCTGGACGTGATTTCCATACAAGAAAAACACGTTGTTTCCTTTTCTAAATTTCCGCACGCGCTTCGCTTCTGGAAACTGAGGTTGACGACCTCTCGGCAACCTCTTCGGTTTGGAACCATCAAAATACGAACTCGGTTTTCTAACAAATTCCCCATTTTTGATGGTGACAAACACTCATCTTCTCTAATCTGGATCTGGGGTCTTCATTAACCTGTTCAGCATCTCAAACAAACAAATTACAAAGGCAAGCAAAAATATTCCCCCTTAACTTTTCAAAAGTTCCCCCTAAGTTCAAGCATCTCATGACATTCAGCATTCATCCCCTTAATTAGACCTGTAATCCCAGCTATTTTCCCCCTTTTGGCATCATCAAAAAGATTGAAAATCATAGAGAAATCAGCTAGGCAAATATAGTAGCAAGTAAAAGCATGCAGCATCAATCAAAGGTCAACAACCATGCAAGCATGGCAATGTCAAACAAAACATCCAAACATAAAGTATTTAGTGTTACAACCCAATCGAACTTAGATAAAAGTTTTTGAAAATAGGGAATAATGTGGTAGGGTAGAAAGCAGGCGGTGGCAAAAGTCATAAGGCAGTAGAGGTTGGCGACCTAGCAGATTCCTTCCTTGATGTGGTTCACATCCTCAGCAATTGATTCGGCTAGCTTGGTCAACGCATCCAACTTCTCAGTTTGAATCTTCTGCTCCTTCTTCAGAAACTCAATTTCGGCTCTTAGGAATTCCACTTCGGTTGGCGACTCTCCAGCCTGTGCAGCATTAGATTCAGCTTCCCTATCCTGCCACTCTCCATCAATCAGATTCCAACCCATCTTCCTCAAAGTATCCCTGTTTAGAACTCGATGTCCAGGCGTCACATTATCTCCAAAATTATTATCAGCCCAATCATGGTTGATGAAGATGTCGGAGACCAGGCTACCATATGGCAAGGCATGATTGGGGCTTTCCAAGACATTCTTCGTGTGCAGCATTATCAACCTGGGCAGGCAAACCTTCTCTCCCCTAAAGATCTTGTCAAGGACAATGATCTCCTGGACATAAACACAATGCCTCTTCTGCTCTCGGGGTAGGAGGTTGCTGATAAGGTAGGAGAACATTACCTTTTTGTCGACAGCCATGGAGTTAACAAGGTAAGGACCAGTTCCAGTACTTCAACATCAAGCACATTCTTCAAAGCGCTACTGGAGTCCACATTTTCTGGTCACGCTCCCTTGTAATACTCAGCAAAACCTTCATGAGGGATCTCTAGAAGGTCAGCGACCTCTTGGCTGGTGAACAAATACTCCTTATCTTCCCAGACATACTTTCCAACAGTCTTGTTGCCATAATCCTCTATGGTCAACGTCTCATAGAACTTCTTCACACTTTCAGCTATGAACTTCTCTTCTTCACAAAACGAATCCTTCCAACCTTGAACTTCCCTCCACTCCTTAACCTTAGACAGCTTAAACTCATCTAGAAAATTGTTTTCCCAAAGCAAAACCTTAGTAAAATCCCTAGACTGGATTTTCCTACTCTCTGGCTTCTTCTTCTTTTTGCTAGCAGAGGCCTTAGGTTTAAGCAAGGTCGGCGACCTAGGTCGCTTAGCCCTAGACTTTCTAAGTTTCCCTTCAGATTCACTCTCATCAGGTAGAGGGATATCAGGCACAACCTCTCCAGTCATCAATTTAAGTCTCCTAGTCACAGGCCTATGCTCAGTAGGTTTCTTGGTGGATTTCCTAGACACGGGAGTATCCTCTCCAAACAGTTGTTTCTTAACATCCTCCTTAGCCTTAGAACGAATTTCTTTCTCAAAAGAAAGAGGTTCAGATTCAGTACCTTCACTGTCAGATGGGATAGACACTGGACGTTTGCCTCTGACCTTCGCAGAGTCAACAACCTTAGTGACAACCTCAGAGACCTTCTCCAAGTCGACAACCTCTTCAGCTTTCTAGGTGTCGTCTTCTTCCTTCTCCTCTGTTTCAGCGGGAACAGTAGCCACCTCTTCAAAAGCATTAACCACCTTCTCTGTGGCTTCAAACTCAGTTTCAGCGACGGGTTCCGCTTCTACATTCTTCTCCTCGCCTTTTTCTTCCTCAACCGCCGGTTCCATGGGCGGTTCCTCCTTCTCCGGCTCCAGTTTGGGTTTCTCAACCGCCAGCGGAATGTCGCCTGAAACCGCCAGATCTGGGGCGATTTCCGACACATTCTCTGTCGGAAGGGGCTCGGTTTCAGTTATGGGTTTTGGTGGAGGGGATATGGGCTTGGATTGAGAGGATTTAGGGGCAATGGGGTCGGGATTTTGAGTTTTGGAGCTTTCGGCTATGGTGGGTTCCGGTTGGGTTTTTGCGCTTAGGGTTTCAACAGCGAGTTTCTTCAATTCTTCCTCTCCAATATGGGTCATGAGAAGAGATTGAAGTTGCTCGGGGGTGAGGTTCGCCAATGGGGATTGGTTCGGGGAAGCCATTGAAGCAAGGGAAAAAGCTTGAGGGGCGGTAATGGCATTTGGGGTTTTTGGGCAGAGAGAGAGAGAAATCAGGATAAGTACAAAAGAGGTAAGAGAAAAGTACCTTTTTGATCTCTTTTTATGCAAGTACAACTTCTCAATTAAGGAAACTGCAGATCCACTCGAGTACATGATCCCGTTAGAAGATCTTCCCTTTCCAAAAAGTTCAAACTGAAAACCTGTCAAATATTTCGCCCCAAAATTGCACGTACGCTTTCCGCACAAACTAGTCGGCAACCTTTTTGACTACCTCGGCTTCAAACTTTCTTTCCACAAACCTGAATTTTGACAAGTCATCAACTTCAACTGTCACACCTGAAGTCGTCAACCTCAAACTGATTTCTTCAAGAACTCTGAGCTAATCAACAACCTTACTATGCCATGACTTTTACCACATGAAGTAGCTTGGGGGTTGGGTTACACCGGGTGGTGTCAAAGCAAACCAAGCATAAAAATAATATTTTGTGGAATTTGTCGATCAAGTTGATAAGTCTCCGTTTAAAATACACAAACAAGCAAATAGGCTCATAGAGGCTCTCAAGCATGATAGGTCGGGGACAGCAGTAGAATCAACCATCATTTGGGCTTGTAATGAGGGTTGAAAGGTCATCAAGTTGATTCTTTTGGGCTCAAAGAAAAAGTTCAATTGAATATGCAATTTTAAACACAATATACAGGAGGTCGCCGACATGCACACAAGCATGAGATTTCATCGATAAATGCACACATATCTCATTATGCCAACACTATATAAGCATGAAATTCTCAAAATGATAATCAATCAGATTTCAACCAGTCATAAGAGGATAGCATAAATGGTTAACAAGTTAATCAAGTGAGATCATACCTAGCTCCATGCGAAGTCGTTCAAAGGGTTCACGATTTAAAGCCTTAGTGAAAATATCCGCCCTTTGTTCATCCGTCCTGCAAAACTTCATGGACACCATGCCTTTTTCCACGCAATCTCTAAGAAAATGATGCCTTATCTCGATGTGCTTTGTCTTGGAATGTTGCACCGGATTCTTCGAGATATCTATAGCACTCGTGTTGTCACAAAGTATGGGTACGGACCCACACTCAGCACCATAATCTTTGAGTTGTTGCTTCATCCACAAGAGTTGTGAACAACATGCTGCGGCGGCGACATACTCGGCTTCGGCGGTAGATAGAGCAACTGAATTCTACGTCTTAGATCCCCAAGAAACTAAGCACGAGCCAGGAAACTGGGCCATCCCTGATGTACTCTTTCTATCAACACGATTCCCTGCAAAATCTGCATCGGTATAGCCGACTAGGTCGAAGTCGCTGACCCGTGGATACCATAGACACAGGTTGTCACTGCCCTTGAGATAACGATTGATCCTCTTTACAGCTTTTAGATGAGATTCCCTTGGATCGGCCTGAAATCTTGCACAAAGGCACACGGCGAAGACAATATCTGGCCTACTAGCTGTAAGATACAAGAGAGATCCAATCATACCTCGATACAAAGTAGCATTGACCTTTGGATCTTTTTCATCTTTTCTCAGTGAAGTGGTCGTCGACATGGGTGTATCAAAAGAGCGAGAGCACTCAAGACCAAACTTCTCACGCACTCCCTGAGGTACTTTTGTTGATGAACCTTGGGACCTTCTTCATTCTGCATGACCTGAAGTCCTAAAAAGAACTTGAGTTCACCCACCATGCTCATTTCAAACTCACTCGACATGAGGTTGGCGAACTCCTTCACTAACTCTGGATCTGTTGAGCCAAAGATGATGTCGTCGACATAGACCTGAACCACCAGAGTGTGATTCCCTTTCCTCAACAAGAATAGGGTCTTGTCGATCTCTCCTCGAACATATCATGCTGGATTAAGACCTGCGATAGCCTATCATACCACGCGTGAGGAGCCTGCTTCAACCCATATAAAGCCTTATCACGCTTATAGACATGATCCGGGTTGGCGACATCTTCAAAACATGGGGTTTGCTCAACATAAACTTCTTCCTTCAAGTACCCATTTAGAAATGCGGTCTTGACATCCATTTGCTGCAATTTGAATCCATGAAATGTAGAATAAGCAATCAACAACCTTATAGCCTCGAGACGAGCAACCGGGGCAAAGGTTTCATCATAGTCAATTCCCTCTTGTTGATTGTATCCTTTCACCACAAGCCGAGCCTTGTTTCTCACAACATTTCCATTATCACCCAGCTTGTTCTTGAACACCCAGCGTGTTCCAATCACTGTTCTTCCCTTCAGTCTTGGGACTAGATGTCATACCTTGTTGCGCTCAAATTGATGAAGTTCCTCTTGCATTGCAATGACCCAATCCGAGTCCTTCAAGGCTTGCTCGATATTTTTCGGCTCCAACATAGAAATGAAGGCGTTGAATGCAAAGAGATTAAGTGAGGATCTCGTTTGCACACCCTTCGAATAATCAGAAATGATGTTGGTGACCGGATGAGCATCCTTCTGCTGATAATTCCTGGTAGGTAGTTGAGTCAGGTTGGCGACCACTAGAGTCTACGACGAACTACCTGGAAAAGAACTTTGAACTGCTTGATCAAACTCTTGAACTGCTTGACCTGATCCACTAGCCTCTGATACGTCCTGATTCTGCGCTGCGTCTACAACCTGATCCTGATTCTGATTCTGATCTGTCCCTGTATTCTGATTGGGGTCGGCGACACTGTCACTGTTGGCGACCTCGGATGAACCTTTAGCACTGTCCTTGTCAGAGACATCTTCAAGGCCTAAAAAGTAGCCTTGATCTCCATCATCACGATCCTGAATTAGAGAACCTGCCATGGTGTTTTCGTCGAACACAACATGAATACTTTCTTCGATCTTCTTGGTCCTCTTGTTGTAAACCTTGTAAGCTTTGCTTGTTGGAGAATAACTAACAAAGGTGCCAACATCACTCCTTGGATCGAACTTGCCCAGACTTGCCTTCCCATTGTTATGAATATAACATTTACACCCGAAGATGCGGAGGTGGGCGACACTAGGCTTGACTCCTCTTAGCAACTCATAAGGGGTCTTTCCAAGTAGTGGACGCAGCATGACTCTATTCATCACATAGCAAGCTGCATGAATAACTACTCCCCAGAAATTCCTTGGGAGACCACTAGAGATGAGCAAGGTCCGCGACATCTCCTCCAAAGCTCGATTCTTCCTCTCGACCACGCCATTCTATTGTGGAGTTCTAGGCGCCGAGAAGTTGTGACTGACACCATTCTTCTTGCAATACTCCAGAAATTCAGAGTTCTCAAACTCTGTGCCGTGATCGGATCGGATAGCCACTAAAGAGATTCCAAGCTTCCTTTCAACAACCTTTGCCCATGTCTCGAACTCTTCAAAAACTTGACTTTTAGAAGCAAGAAAGATAGTCCAAGTATAGCGTGAATAATCATCAATAATCACATAGACATATCTATCCCCTCCTCTACTCTGTATGCGCATCGGTCCACACAAGTCCATGTAAATCAACTCAAGAGACTTGTAGGTACTTACCTCCTTCTTGGACTTAAAGGAAGACCTTACTTGCTTACCCTTCACATTCATACACCAGACCTAGAGACATCGAACTACGGCAATCCACGAACTAGCTCTTCTCTATGCAATTTGACCAATAACTGTGGGCTAGCATGACAAAATCTACTATGCCAGAGGTCGGCAACCTCTGTAGCAGACTTCAAGCACAAACTCTCTTCAGGTTGGATGTAGGGATCAACTTTGTAAACATTGTTTAAGCACAATCCCTTCAGGAGCGTCCTACCTGTACTTATTTCAATCACCTGGCATTGCTTATGATCAAAGACAACTTGATTTTTACCATTAGCACACAGTTGAGCTACACTTAATAAGTTAAAACCAAGGTTGTCAACCAGACTAACATCAGAAATTGAAACCTTACTTGAGATCTTCACTTTTCCAATTCCAAAAACCACACCTTTGCTATTGTTTCCGAAGGTAATATTACCTCCTTTGTGTTGTTGAAGTGAGACAAAATCTTCAGATTTTCCAGTCATATGAGCTGAGCACGCACTGTCGATGAACCAAGGGTCGTCGACACTCACTTCAACCTGCACAAACAAGATTAGTTTTTACGAACCTAGAGTTGTTTCACAACTCCTCTGGGTCGAGCAACAGATTTCATAGCATTCCTAGAAACATTAGCATTAACAGGTTTTGGGTTCTTGACAGGGTTGGTGACCTTAGGTTTCTTACTAGAGGTCCTCGACTTCCTAGCTTTTTCAGAATCTCTAGCCCTTTTGAAGCATTCATGTTGGTAATGGCCTCCTTTGCCACAATACCAACATGTGATGTGAGATTTCAACCCTACATACTTACTATATCCTGGGTAGACAGGCTTGTTGTCGACCCGGGCCTGGAAATCAATTCGCGAGGGACCAGCTTTCTAGACTTGGTTTTCCCACATGGTACGAACCTTTTGATTAGGGTAGCACTTCTGTTTCCCTTTACCCTTGGGATCCACCACATGCGACGAGCAGTCTGAGTTGTGCTCATGCATAGGTGATTTTCCCTTAGATGTTTGGGAGGTAGAAGCGTTCCCCTTTTCAGTTTGGTTTTTCCCATAACCTAGACCAGGTCGCTGAACAACCTTCACAAACCTGTTTCCGAAGTCTTGTTTGACTTCTTGGACCTTGTCGGCGACAAACTCATCCTTCCATTTTTGTTTTTTTAGCTTCATCATCTATCTTCAGATTTTCAAGATCATTAGACAACTTAGCGTTTCCCAGTTTCAGCATGAGATTTTCACCTTCAAGACTAGACACCTGTTTTTCTAGGTCGTCGTCTGTAAGTCAACAACTTGAGACTCAAGGTTAGGACATTTAGAGCAATCAACAGGTTTAGAGACATCTTTCTTTTCTAGACCTAAAGCTTTAGAAGACCAAACTTTGTTATCATCAATCAGATTAGCAATTTTTTCATCTTTTTCATCAATTTCCTCGCTAAGCTCGGAAACTTGAAGTCCAAGTTTTTTCAATGATAGAGCAAAATTGTTCACGTGTCTTTTTAGCCAAGAGGGAAGAAATATCATTATCATTTACCTCACTTGAGGAGTCATCACTCAAGGCCATAAAGCAAACTTCTTTGGTCGGCGACTCGTCTTCCTCCTCGTCAGACATGTCCCAAGTTGCCATCATGCTCTTTCCAGCCTCCCTTTTTGGACATTGTTTAGCAAAATGCCCTTTATCATGGCAGTGATAGCATATCACTCCCTTTAGATCTTTGGCAGCTTCAGGGGACTTGGTAGGAGCTTTGTTGCGACTCCAAAGTCTTTTCATTGCCTTAGAGATAAGAGCCACGTCGTCGTCGACGACCTCTTCATCATCTTGTCCTTGAGCGATGTCGAAAGCCTTCTCGACCTTCAGAGCAATATTTTTGACCTTTTCAGAGTCAAATCTGTCCTCTCTTCTCTGTTGGATACCTCCGAGCATGGTCAGTTGACCAATCACATCCTCCACGGTCATCGACTTCGTGTCCTTTTGAGACAAGAGAGAAGTCGCCATGCCATCGCACTTCTTGTTGATTCTTGAGATCAGCTTGTTGGTTTGCTTCCATTGAGGAAGCTTTTCTCCAAGGAACTCTAGCGGATTGACCACCGACTGAAATCTTGAGTGGTAGTCGTGGAGAGACTCATTCTTCCCTTAGAACAAATTCTCATATTCCCTCTCAAGAGTTATGATTCTGTCCTTTTTGACATCATCATTAACTTGATGGAGACGTTTGAGAGCATCCCAAATATCCTTAGCAGTGTCATAGCCAATGACCTTCTTGATCTCACTGCTAGTTAGTGCATGGTGGAGAACCTTCTTGGCACGTTCATTCTTTTCGAGTTTTTTGAAGTCAGCGTCGTCATACTCTGTGACTTCTTTTGCTTTGCCATCAGGTTTAAGGAATTTCACCGGGCCAACGGAAATCACTTTCCAAAGTTGCCCATCCAAAGAGCAAATGTGGGTTTGCATCTGTTTTACCCACCAATCATACTCTCCGGGCTTGAGAACTGGAGGTTTCCAGAAGGAGTCATTGATAGCGGTGTTGGTGGTAGACATCTTTCTTGTAAAGTACTAGAAAAATCTAGAGCCAAAGCTCTGATACCAATTGTAGGATCTCGGTTAGTACTTCATCGTCGACACCTACGATGTCGTCGACCAGAGTTTAACAACTAGTGTTATGCAGCGGAATAAAGACACAAGAAAGATTAACGTGTTACCACTTTGAACACAAGGAGTTATAGTGGAAAACTCTATACAAACCAACTAGTTTGTATAGAGAAAAACCACTTGCCCTCTAAGCTTCAACCTAGAGGGACTTAAAGAGCACTTCGCTCGCTTGTATTGCTTTCTCGGATTACAAAGGTCTTCCTACTCCTAGATGTGAATCCCACACACTCTAGCAAGTATTCTTGCCTTATCCCAATCCTCACTCAATACAATCTCGCTCAACACTCAACTTCCTAAGATCGAATCCCACGATCTCACTCAACAGTCACTCACAATTACAATGTTTTCTATCTCCTTCTTAGTCCTAGAATGTATGCACGAAAAATATAAATAAGACTAAGAATATTGCTGCACGATTCAGCCAAAATGGATAAGGCATGAATCGTACACAATCTCTACAAGATCTTTCCTAAAATATATTCCTAAGCCATGATAAAATCATCTTCAATATCTTCCTTGATCTCTTGATGATTTTCCATCTTTATGATCTTGTCCTTGCCTTAAACGAACTTCTGAATATGCTGGACCTGATTTCCATACAAGAAAAACGCGCTGTTTCCTTTTTTGAATTTCCGCACGCGCTTCGCTTCTGGAAACTGAGGTCGGCGACCTCTTCGATTTGGAACCATCAAAACACGAACTCGGTTTTCTAACAGTATATAGTCAGACTAATTACTTATATCATTAAGGAAACCGTATATATATATATATATATAATTTTGTTGACATATATTCTTTCATACTTTACATACATGTGGAGTCTAAAATCAAATTTTCAACAAATTAAGTTATTTTATTAAAGTTGTTACGAGTGAGAAGAGAGAGGATAATATCTATCAATCAATATCTATCTATACAATATAAAAGTCGAGACCTTTTGAGGATCCACGTTAAGTCAAACCCCATCTCATATTACATTAAGAGGGATTTGGGGGTGAGGGGGGAGGTTTTTGGGTGATAATGTATTAAATAGACCCCTTTTAAAAATTAGGCATTAACTAGTCTTCCCACCCCATATAAAACCCCTCTTTAATTTCTCTCTCTCTCTCTCTCTCTCTCTCTCTCTCCATTTTCTTTCATCTCCCTTTCGATTTCCTCTCCCGTTGCCGTCGCCGCCCTCTCCAACCAACTTCGCCACCGCCGTCGCCGCCACCGTCATCAGATTTGGCGAATTTCAGGTTCGCCTGCTATCTCCCTCTCATCCCTCTCTCCTAGATCTAGGCTCATACAAGCCAAATCTAGGCTTGTACGAGCAAGATCCAGGCTCCTACGATCCAGATCTAGGCTCGTTCGAGCTAGATCTAGGCTCCTATGATCCAGATTTGGCTCGAACGAGCCAAATCTAGGCTCGTACGAGCCAGATCTAAGGTTGGGTTTGCTCATCAGTTTCTTTAGGAGGGTAATGGAGGTTTTATGGATTTTTGGGATGACAAGTTGATTTTATGGGTTTTGATGATGACATGTTGTTTTTATAGGTTTTAGGGATGACAAGTTTATTTTACGGGTTTGGGTGATGACAAGTTTATTTTACAGGTTTAGGTGATGACAAGTTCGTTTTATGGGTTTGGGAAATGACAAGTTCGTTTCCCGGGTTTGGGTGATGACAAGTTCGTTTTAATCATTGGGGTGATGGTTTGGGAGATGACAAGTTCGTTTTGATCTTTTAGGTGATGACAAATTTATTTTACGGGTTTAGGTGATGACAAGTTGGTTTTATGGGTTTGGGTGATGACAAGTTGGTTCTACGGGTTTGGACGATGACAAGTTGGTTTTAGCGGTTTGGGTGATGACAAATTGGTTTTATAGGTTTGGGTGATGACAAGTTTTAAATGCGATAACATGTTTTATTTCGCATTGTTAAATTTGTCTATATATTACTTAGAATTATGGCTATTAGCCCAAATGGTAGATCGAGCAAAATGATTAACACAATAATGTGGGTTCAAATCCCAAGTTAGGGTGATAATTTAACTGATGACAAAATTTACCTCATGTTCAGTGATGAACAAATATGTGATGATAGAGTATTTAGATGATATGATAGGTGATGACGAGGTTAAATACAAATATAAGTAACGATAGATTCAGTAATGACTAGTTTTGACAACAATTAAGTCATGACAAGTTCGAGGATGAGTGATGACAAGATTATCGATAATTTGAACGATGACTAGATGAGTGATGACAAGATTTCATGATAAATTGAGTGATGACAAGTTGGGTGATGGCAAGTTTAGTGATGACAAGATGGGCAGTGGCCGATCAACGCCGGTCAACACTCAGTGATGGTAGGGAGTGATGATGTCATCATGTAAATTTTTTAAAAAAAGGAAAAATTGGGAAAAAAACTTTTATCATGTAAATGAAAAATTATTGCATTGCATTTGATGTAGGTTTTTATATATTAGGTTTAAGGAATTCATACTTTTATTTTTTAATTTTGTATTAAGGATGAATGTGTGTTGAATTCTTGGTTAAGCTTTTCTTTTGAGATGAATTCTTGGTTAAACATATGGATGAACAGTAGTTTGCTTAGTTTCAGGTTAATATTGCTTAGTTTTAAAAATTTCATGTTAAAAAATTGCAGTTTTTTTTAGCTTAAAATAAAAATGGACGGCCTGACGGACAACCTTGCCCAGCACTGTGGGCGGATCTGGGCAAAATTATTAGGCCCTGCGGGTAGCCCAAACCCGGCCCGGGCTTTTGAAATGAACTGAGAAAAAAGTCAAACCCGACCCAGACCCGGACCCGACCCAGACTCGTGTTTGATCAGGTCTAGTTATCTCCTATTCAGACCTAAGCTTTACTACAATTCATTCATAATAAAGAAGAAGCACGTGCCTAATGAGCACGTAGAACATATGAAGTCCCATGTATCTGTTTGCAAATAAGGTTTTTTATCTTCTACAAAAAAATTCAACAAGTGGGATGACTTGAGGTACAAATATTCACCATTCGCAACATTACTTTAGGATATAACTAGTGGCAGTACCTGTGCCTTCAAGGCACGGTGTTTTTGTATATATAAAATCTAGTATATTTTTGCGTCTTTATGTTGAAATTTAGTATCTATTTTCTTTGTAGGAGGTTCCTCTTGAATCAGAAATTGTTGCTGTAACCACCCAAAATAACTTTTATTTTGCTCTTTCTGCAATACACATCATTGCTCCACAGTACTTACATTCATGTATAGGATCACCAATATCCCAATATCCTTCTAAAATATACTCCCTCTGTCCCAAAAAGATTGTCCATATTTCCTTTTCGGTCGTCCCACATAGTTTGTCCAACTCTACTTTCTTTCCATTTATATCACTATGCTTTTACAATCTTACCCTCAACTTTATCACTTTTTCCTATAAAATTACAAAACTATCCTCCTTCAATCTTATATATTACTCATTTTTATTACCCTTTTCACCAACTTTATCACTTTTTCCCATCATCTATCAAACTTTTCCACTTTTCATTAATCCGCGTGCAAACGCGCTTTATGGACAAATTTTTTGGGACGGATGGAGTACAAAAAATTAGGAGCATATAGTGTAGATAGATTCATCTATGATTAAGAAAGGTTATAGCTTTTCTATGATTTGATACATCCGAAAGAAACATATAGTCTCTATTTTAATTAAGTATGAAGGTAAAACATATACACTTTTACGACATGAGTTTGAAAGATTGTCTTACGATTACCTGTGAATTGAGTTGTAGCTCGTTTACGTTTTCCTCTCCTTGAATAATCTCTTCTAGTATTTCCAGCCATCCTATAATTATAAAAAGAGTTAGAAAATTTTCTGGAGTGATAGTTGAAACTCTATAAACATCCAAAACTGCATTACATGTGACCGCTTCAGGCAGAGGCTTCGAAGGTAATGTGGAAGAATAGAGGTTGTTGAACACCAAGTCTAATTCTCATCCAAACATAGCAATCTGAACTTACGAAGAAGTAAAAAAAAGCATCAGATAAAATTCTCGTAGACCAAGATGTTATTGACCAAAAGAACGAATAAGAAATACATGCTGTCAAGCACGGCAAGGGTATACGTAACATACATTCTTGGCCAAAAGAACGAATAAGCTGCACGGTTAATCTTGTGACAAAATTCTCGTGCCTTTCTTTATTGAATAGATATTAGATAGTTAATCTTGAACTAGTACAAACCCCGTACCATGTACGGGTAATGTAAATATAAAACCGAATTAATCGATTTGCGATCGAATTTTGATACAAATACGCTTTTAGCTCAGAAACTTATAATTCAAATCCGATAGACCAAAGTCCAAACCTATTGACCTATATATGTACAATTTTAATTCTAAAATTTTAATTCATACAATTTTAATTCTAAAATAGTTCTATTCAAATTTATATTATTAATGAATGTACTATTGACACATGTGAAATTTTTTTCACTATTTTTCAAGATTCAATATTGACAAAAATGTATACTAATTAATAAGAAAAAATGGTAAGGAATATAAAAGAAAATCACTTCAATTTCCTTATTCGTATAAGGATATATAATTGAGTAAGATATTAAGTATACATAAGGAAATTGAATAAGATATCAAGAAAATATATAAGTTATTTTTTGAAAATCAATACAAAAAATAAAATCATTTTTTTATTCAGTGTTGATGATGTGGCGCAAATTTTAACAAAGACTTGTGTTCCGCTTTATACTGTATTATAGTAGATAGATATTTAATACAATATAATATCTTCTACTCTCCTAAATAGATTTGGTAAGTTAGGATTTGTTTTTTTTGGGATAAATTCTATAGCATACGGTAGTTTGTTTTATAAAATATTAATTAATTAAAATGAGAATTAGTAGATGAGAAGAAATCTAATATGGGGTCTACAATCAAATTCCAACCAATCAAATAAATTGAATTGTTTTATTAAAGATGAATTACGCGGTCAAATGAGAAAGTGCCACGTATCGGTCTAAATATTAAATCTAACCTTCACTTTAGTATATAGTTATGATGATTCTTGGTGGGCATAATCATTGAAATTTGTGGTGCCTTGAAAGTATACAGCATGAGTGACATTTCATCCTACTATACGAAAGATAATTAGTTTACATCAATTATAAAAGCAAGAGAATAAAATAATGGTAGCCCAACTATTAAAAAAAAGTATATTTTAAATTTCTAACCGTTCTCGTGCTAGTCTAAAATAAACAAAGGTGTTATATATATAGGCAAATGCAAGAGTTTTTTTTTGATAGAAGAGCTACTAGCTCATACAAGCAAACATTAGGCTACCAGATTATTACAAGGCCAGCCTAAATCATCACAACGGATGATCTTAAAAAAATGAAACAACCCGGGCTGTTGACTCAACAACCCTTTAAGCTGGATTACTGATAAAGAAGGAAAAAGGTGAATGGAGGTAGAAAGAGTAGACAAAGCGTTATTAAGACTAGTAAGATTAACTTGACGCTTGGCAAGAAAATCGGCTGCTTGGTTGCACTCCCTGAAACAATGTAAAAAAACAACATGAGGAAGATGCGAAAGAAGGTTTCTAATGTCGTTTATGATAGATAGGATTTCCCAAGGGATTTTCCAAAGCCGCTTCAATGAATTGATAACTGTTAAGTTATCGCCTTCAATAATTATTTTAGAGCAAGAGGCGATATTTATATTTTGTAGTGCAACAAGAAGGGCAGAAGCTTCTGATTGAACAACAGAAAGATTAGAAAGTTCAGTCCTGCCACATTTCAAAATCTGGCCATGTTCATTTCTAAGAATATATCCAGCATAGGAATTTCCATTTCCACTTTTAGAAGCGTCAAAATTTAATTTGATAAATTGTGTAGGAGGTTTCTTCCAAACCCCTTGAATTTTCCTTAGCGGTCTTTTATTAATTTTGTTTGAACATTTCTGTTGAGCACTGTCTCACTCAAAGGACTGTGAAAAGGCAAGATCTGAGGGAAGCTTTGCCGGGTTAATTCTGGAAGGGTCAAAAAGTATTGCATTTCTATGTGCCCATAAAAACCACCACAGGAAGCATAGAGGGGTATTATACGTATTTTGCTTGAGAGTGTTTTGAATATTAACTGCAAAGGATTGAGAAGTAGTAAGTTGGAAGATGTACTTTAGAAGAATTCCCAACCTAGCAATCATGGATTGGGTGAATGTGCATTCGAAGAAAAAGTGATTTAAATTTTCATCTGATAAATCGCAGAGCGAGCATCGGTTCGGGACGCAGTTGACAAATCTGTTAAGCCTATCAGTAGTTGGGAGACAATCAGCACAGGCTTTCCAGAGGAAGTTATGTGTTTTAGGTGGAAGTTTGGTTTTCCAGATCCAAGAGATGTCATCTCTAGGAGCAGAGTTTGGTGTTGCAATTAGAGTTGATGCTGTCCGGACCGAAAAAATACCATCATTAGCCGGAAGCCATATTAGGCGATCCTCAAAAGTGGTAACTGGAATTCTTATTTGGGAAATGATATGTACAATTTGTGGTGGCAGGATTTGATTTAAAGCATTCACATCCCAGGAGTAGTTGGGTAGAATAAAGGCTGAGACTCTTAGGTTCATATCAATATTGTCAAAGAATGAGATAAGTTCAGTGTTGGGGACCCAAGGATCAGACCAAAATTTAATGGAGGTTCCATTCCCAACCAACCACTGAACTCCAGGAAAGAATTGATCACGTAGGTTTAATAGACGGCCAAACTGCCAAGAACAATTCTTTTTTTGATATTGAGAAAGTGATTGATTATTGAGATATTTTTCAGATACAATTTTAACCCAAATGTTACCAGGTTGAGCAACAAGTTTCCATAACAGTTTCATCTGTAAAGCAAGGTTTATATTAAGAGCAGATTTTAAACCTAATCCACCCTGTTCTTTAGGTGTACAAATTTTCTCCCAACTTAGAAGAGGGTGATGATTAGTATTAAATTTATTCCAGAAAAATGATCTTGCTACTTTGTCAATCTGGTTTAATGTTCCTTGTGGAAGTAAGAAACTTTGCATGAGATAATTAACTTTGCTTAATAACCATGATTGGATAAGGACCACTCTTCCAGCTTGAGAAATGGAGTTAGCCTTCCACTGGGAGAGCTGTTTTTGAAGATTAGTTATTGTATTATTAAACATACTGTTCTGCACCCTACCTTTGAAGATAGGAATTCCAAGATATTTTTCCATTGAAGACGTAACCTGGATATTAAGGATACTTGCAAGGGAGGCAGAAGAGTCCCTTGAAATATTAGAGGACGTTTGAAAGGAGCTTTTATGGTAATTAATTGATAGACCTGAAAGACGGGTAAAATTATCAAGAAATTATTTAACGTATTGAACATTTTCACTGTTTGCTTGGGCAAAAATTATAGTGTCATCAGCAAAGCTGAGGAAGGGAATTATGGTTCCATTTTTGACAAGTTGAATGCCAACATGTTTAGTAGAGGATGAAGCCTCATTCTGAAGGGTCCTAGAAAGGAATTCCATTGCCAGAACGAAAATGAAAGGTGCCATTGGGTCCCCTTGGCGAATTCCGCATTGGGGAGAGAATTCAGAACCCGGTTCATTGTTAACTAGTACTGAAGAAGAGGATGTCGTAATACATTTCATGACTAAATCGATCCATTTTGGATGAAAACCAAATTTTGTCAAAATTAGTCGGATAAAGTTCCAGTTTAATTTATCATATGCTTTTTCAAGGTCCAGCTTAATGGCCATCCATCCAACCCGTCCCTTTTTCTTTTTGTGAAATGAATGAAAAATTTCATGCGCTATAAGAATATTATCTTGAATAAGTCTACCCTTAACAAAGGCACTTTGAAGAGGGTGAACTATTTGTGGAAGTATGTTGGTGATACGATTGGAGAGTAATTTAGTGATGACTTTATAAATAGTGTTGCATAAACTTATCGGACGATAATCATTAATAGTTTGTGGTGTGTCTATTTTAGGAATTAGCGCAATAAACGTTTTGTTCATTGAACGCAACATGAGTCCCGAGTGAAAAAAAGCGTTCACAGCAAGGATAAGTGATGAGCCAACTGTCGGCCAAAATTGTTGGAAAAATTCAGCAGTAAACCCGTCGGGACCTGGCGTTTTATCAAGCGCAAGGTCAAAAACCGAACTTTTGATTTCTACAACCTAATCGACTAAGGTTACGCGAGAAAAAGTCTAAGTCCATCTGCATTATTTTCACAAAATTATTTTAGGATTACATTTCACAAAATCTATACTATATATCAAATTCGAGATCTTTCGATCATCCATGTTAATCCTGACCCCACATAATATTAAATTAATTATAAATCAATCATAGTTTAACATTATATATCATTATTAATTTTAAAAAATTTTATAAAATTCATATATCTTTATCTAATTACTATATATTAATATATCAAAATAATATCTATATCCATAATCTATCAAAATAATATCATATGTTTATAAACTATCGAAATAATAACTATCTATATAGTCTATATTTATCCTTAAAATATGTCTTTATCTAACTACCATACATTAATATATCAAAATAACATATATCTATAATCTATAAAAATAATATTCTATATTTATAAACTATCCAAATAGTACATATCTATACAATATATCAATAACATACTAATTCAGAAACTTTGAACTTAAATATAATAGTACTAGCATGGTGTATTTTATTAGTATGTGAAATAAATGTGCATAAATTTAATAATAATGTATTCAAAATAGTTTTGATATTTTAGACACAATCGTAAATGGTATGACGGGCTAAGCTAGTTTATATTAAGGGTGGGTATCACCATCAATTAATTAATGACCCGATTGAACTCGAACCCATTGGCTGGACCAGGTTTATTGTGTTTTAATATCTATATAATTAATTTTGAAAATTTTTACTATATTATAGAATATATAAAAATTATTTTGAATATCTACATTTTATTATGTAAATAAGTATCTTTTATTTAAATAATGTTAAAAAATTCAATACTCTTGACACGTTGGGTTGATCCGACCCAATTGACCTGTGACCCGTTACCGACCTGAGCCTATTTCAACCTGAACCTGAGATGACCTAACCCGATCAACCCAATTGACAAGTCTATTCATTACCTATCAATTAAGTTGGTGAAGCTTGATATATGTTAATGCATTCTAAGCAACCATAATCAGTGACGAACCTAGAACGGATTTAAAGGGGGCATAACTCGTGTATAAGATCCCGATTTAAGAATAGCCGATAAATGTAGTTACATAAGACTCTTAAATGGTAAAAAATAGTTACTTATTTCTCAAAAAGATTACATTATGTATGAATCTAATTTATGCAATAAATGACTAGTTTATATAAAAAAAAATTGAAAGGAATGCATTAAATGTGAATAAAAAATAAAATAATGTGATAGAGAATTGAATCTTGGTAGAATTAAAACAAAATTGAACAACAAAATATCTAGACTATTGATTTTCATGTCATATTAATATATATTTATTTAAAATATATTTATATTTAATCTAAAACTCTCTATATATATCAATAATAAACCCGACAAGGGGAACATACCACTCATAACTCTTGAACCATCTATGCCCAGGATAAAGGGACGAGTATGCATATCAAATCTAAGAAGAAGACACGTACGTAGATTCGGATTTGGAATTTGAAAACGATGTTGAACTGAATGCACTCTTTTTAGCTTTGTAATCATTGATCATATACAACTTAGAAGATTGTGGAGTCTCACATAAAATTTGAAGATTAGATTTCTAGCTTATTAGCTCTCAAGTGCACTCTCCGTCCAGTATTGTGCGTTGACAAAAAATAACTAGGTGAGTAGGTAGGTGCACTTTGGTTTAGCGCGCGCGCCGCAATTACGCGTAACAAATTAAACTACGAATATTGTTGGTCAGTTCACGTACCTGTATTTTGTTTTTGTCTAGTCCACATGCCTTAATTTAACTTTTGTTTGGGTCAATACTCAATTATTTTATTCGGCCGGTCCATACTCGTTTATTAACATCTTGTGGGCAGTTCAATTATACTACTCATGTATATTGTTAGTCCATGATCTTTGGTGGGTCAAATGCGTGTACTTTTTAAATTTTTTGGGTGACCAAGTCCACATAAATGCAACCTCATTTTAAATGGGCACCGTCCGTCTGTTTTATGTAAAACAATATGTAATTTTGTAAACTCATGCTGCATAGTGCGTACTAAAGATATCACATATTTTCTCAAAAACAAATATCACAAATATAATGTGTCTTTTTTGTCGATAAAATTTAGGATGAGGGGATAATACCCCATTTCAAGAACAGGGAAGACCCAATGATTCACTAAACTCTTATAAGGGGATTACATATGTCTCACCTCAAGGTGACCAGTGGGGGATATCACATATGTAATATTACTCCGTCTTGTAAGTTAATCATACAAGTACTCTGCATATATATAAATATAGTTTTAGCCAAAATTTACTTATAAATCTAGTAAGCTCCGGCCAAGATCGGGCCGAAACGAAAATGTTGCTTGAACTTAATTAGATTGATTCGGATTTTTGTAAAAATGAGAGTGTTTTTGGTGATTATAAAACTTCCTCCCTTTGATCCTTGAGCCCCTCCCCCCCTTACAATTGTTCATAACCCCTGTTTAAGATGTTATTTTCTCCTCTATTAACTTCTTCCAACCGAACAGTCTTCAACCCCTCTATTAACTCCTTCCAACCAAACAGTCTTCAACTCCTCTTCCATAGTCTTTTCACTTTCCTACCTCTTAATATCCGTTACAATCCATCACATTTATGATTAAGGATGTTTATTAAGCTATATAAATGCTCTAACTAGCTGGCCTCCCTTGTCATTTCTTCATGTGAGGACATCTTTAAGGAGTTGCTAGGTTGCCAGGATGGAGGCTTTTGTGGATTGACGAGCTCTTGTTGGGCTTTGACGGTCTTGGGCTTTAGTGGGCCTTCTTTGGACCAGACCCAACATACATATATATATATATAAGTTCAAGTGAGGACTAATCTTATGGTAAGGACAACTCCTTGTGGTAAAGAGTAATCCTTATCCATTAGATTTACATCATTATCATGAAATGGATGGGCCAGTTTTTTTTAAGAAAATGTTTATCTTAAGAATACAATATTATTTTTCTTTTTCTAAAAAGTACTGTAGAACACTTAAGTACGACAATTCAATTTTATACACTAAAAATTCAAATTAATAGACTAAAAGATCATCTTATAAATACTATGACTTCAACTTTTAATATTATACTATTAGTTCAATTTTTTGTTATATGGGATCAACTTTTATATCTTTCGAGTTCATTTTTTCTATAATTCGATTTTCACAAATGTAAAATTATTTTGGTTTTAAATAATGTTAAGGGAAATTCCGGATGGTGCTCCTAAGTTTTGGGCTTTTCCGGATGGTGCCCACGAAATAAACTTATTCCGCCAAATATCCTTGAGGTTTCAAAAAAGTTCGGAACGTGCCCTTCTTTTAATTTCTCCTACAACTTCCGTTAACTTCCTAGAAAAAAAAAAAGCAAACCAGCAGTCGGTGGTCGGGTTTCCATCGGCGGGAGCGAAGAGGGGAATCGAGGGCGGCACTTCATCGGCGGGGACTTCCCGGCGGACGTGGGCAACAACACTCTTCATATACGTAAGGTTGTCACTCCCCTTTGCGATCATGGATGAAACCCTAGGGTTGCAAGGCAGATGGGGGAAACTGGAGTTGGTGGAGAAATTGCTGTAATGGCCGCGAAAATCAGGGCCGATGTTGACAATTCCCAACGGTTTGGCCTCGAATTCGCCGGCGGAGGCTCTGAATTTGTGCGCGCGATAGTTGTGTGTGTGGATTAGGGTTTGGTGGTTCTGGAAGGGGGTGGCGATGAGAAGGAAGGTGGAAGGGGAGAAGATCAAAGAGGAGTTTTCGATGGAGAAGGTGAACTCAGATTGGGAGGAGAGGAACTGAGAGATGGAGAATTCGCGGAGGGATGGACGGAGTTGAGATCGGCGGCGGAAAGAGAACCAGCCGAGGAGGTTGTGAGAGAGGGAATGACGGAGAATTTGACGGAGTTTGTCGAGGTCGATGTTTCCTGCGGAGTTGTAGAAGAAGGCTGTTGTTCCGGTGGAGATGATTCCGGTGACTGTGGCTACGGCGGCGGCCGGAGTTGAGGAAGAGTGGTTGTCGGAGAGAGAAGTTGGGGAGATGAAAGATACGCGGCCGAAGATAAGACCGTTGGAATCTCTGGGATCGGTAGAGCCATGTTGGAGGAGGGAGGCGAGAGTGGAGCCTCCGATCGTCACTATGTACGGGGAAGGTCTTCTTCCATGGCTGATTTGCAGAAGTTAACGGAAGTTGTAGGAAAAATTAAAAGAAGGGCACGTCCCGAACTTTTTTGAAACCTCAGGGGTATTTGGCGGAATAAGTTTATTTCGTGGGCATCATCCGGAAAAGTCCAAAACTCAGGGGCACCATCCGGAATTTCACTAATGTTAATTCAAAATTATTTTTGCTACAAAATAAAAAAACTATAATAAATAAATAAATAATATAAAGATAAATATATATATATATATAACGATAAAAAAATATCTTTCTTCACAAAAAAATGATTATAGTACTTATATGTGGTAGTTCAATTTTTATAAACCAAAAGTTCAATTACGTGTACTACAAGTATAATTTTGTAATTTGTATAGGTTCAATTTTTTGTACACTTAGTTTACTTTTTTCCTATTGTTAGTTCATTTAATGTTTAGGGAAATTTCGTTTGGTTCCCTTGAGTTTTTTGCTTTTCCGGATAGTGTCCTAAAAAAACACTTATTCTGCATGGTACCCTCGAACTTTTCAAAAAGTTCGCCCCGTACCCTTGAGGCGAACTTTTTAAAAGTTCAGGGGTATGGGCGAACTTTCTGAAAAGTTTGAGGGTACCACGCGGTATAAGTTTTTTTTTTGGGCACCATCCGGAAAAGCCAAAAATTCAAGGGCACCAAACGGAATTTCCCTAATGTTTATTATAAGTTCAATTTTTATATCATTCGATTTTTTCAAAAATCAAAATAAAAAAAATTTTAATTTTAATTTTTTTAAAATAAATAAATTCAAAATAATATGAACCATTCATGATAAGGTAAGGAGGTAAATCCAATGGATGAGGTTACTCCTCACCATAGGATTACTCTTTACCACAAAGAGTTATCCTTACCATAAGACTAGTCCTCACTTGAACCAAAACTCCTCACCATATATATTTTGCTATGACATTTGGCATAAACGGTTATATTTTGCATAATTAGCGTCCGTCCGGCAACAACAGAACCACTAGCGCGCGGAACGGGGCGGAAAATCAATCTTGAGACGCTTGATTTTGTCCCCTCATACCCCCCAGGGGACATCGTCTCAGGAGCGGGACTGGAGAGCGGGGAGCAGGAGCGGAGAGATACCGAACAGAGCCCTAAGCTCTCAAATTCATGCTAAAAGAGTTAATTTATGTGAGCAATAATCTTTGTACGAGATTTAGTGCAAAATGTTGCATCTATACTACTATAGTTGTCTTTACAAACAAATTTGTCATGTATCATTTCCATAATAAAATAATTCATCGGACCATCCTTTATATGATAAGCTACAATCTTCTAATAAATATTACTATTTAAATAAAATATGATCATTTTACACAAACAAAAAAATCAAGATAAAATTGGAAAGTAATTTCTAAAATATAATTCTGAAACTATTCTCAAACAAATATTTATACATAATTAAAATATAATTCATATTTTTTTATAATTTTTAAATATAATTTATGCTTGTTGAAATAAAAAATTCAAGCGTATATGTATATGTATAAGATTTTCTATCTAATTTAATATAAAAAATCTTTCCATTTAAACAAAAAATTAATATAAAATCATGAAGTGATTTCTTATATATAAGCTTGAAATTACTTCTTAACACATATAATATATTTCAAAATATAATTCGGATTTTTTTAACAAATACTCTAGATTATATCTATATGTTTCTATCTAAGAATCTATATCTTCGTTAATTAATCTTGATTTTTGAAATTAAGGTATGTAAATTCAAATAACTTAAAATATCTTACCTTATTTAATAAAATTTATTAACTAAAACATTATATATTTATTTTGATAGTTTAGACTTTAAATATCTTTATAAAATTTTAAAAATTATTTTAATTAAATCTTTTTAATTAAATATTTTTTCAATTAAATGAACTTCGTAAATATAATATATTGTTTTACCAATATGCTTAACAAATTTATTACAATTGCTGGTACATGGTACGATGGTTAAATTAGTTATATACTCCTTCAGTCCTTCCGTCCCAAATTGTTTGTATATAAAGTACGGTTTGCACGATAATTAATAAAAAGTTGAAAAATTATGAGGGTACTTTTGTAATTTTATAGAGGTAAACAATTAAAAAGTGATAAAGTGGATGAGAAAGATGGATAATGGGGGTGATATATAAGATTAGATGAGGGTAATTTATACTGTTATAAGAAATTTTGATAAAGTTGATGAAAAAGTTGGCTAATAAAGTAATATATGAGATTGGATAAGGATAAAAGTGTAAAAATGCATGGATAAAAATAGAAAGATTTGAGAAATGGATAAACCTTTTTGGACACTCAAAATAAAAAGGTGGACAAAATTGATGGGACAAACGGTGTATTAAAGATCCATCTGCACCGAAGAATGAAAAACTAGTGGTCGGCAAAATCCGGTCCAGAACGGATTTTTGGACAGGACAAGACCGGCATGGACCGGGAGGATACTCGTCCAGTACTCGGTCCATGAAAATGGAGGTTGTCGGTTCCGGTCCGGTCCGGATCAGGTTTTTTATAAAAGATTAATTTTAAATAACAATTATTTTAATTCTAATATTATCTAGTTTATTTTTCATATTTAAGTTTTACATTTATATTATGTAGTCAATAAAATTATATTTTTCATTAATAATACATGATTTCTTTAATTATATTCTTATTGTTTTATATTAAAAAAGTTATTTTTTAAAAAATAAAAATCCGGTCCAAAACCGAACCGGACCGGATTTTCCTGGTCCGGTCCCTGGTCCACATGTTTTGGGGTTCCTGGTCCTGGTCCATTCCAGTTTTGGACCGGTGGCCATCGCTATGAAAAAAAGGCAGAAATGGTAATCCAAAGTTTTTGTTGATACTCCGAGTTGAGCAAACCACAAACGAACTACTTAATGTATTATAACCGAAGTTTTCAAAATTTGACCTGATTTGAGAAACTGCCCGATATCGTCCAAAACTTAGTATATTGAAACCCATAAAAGTGAACCTGAAACCTGATAAAAACCGAACCCAATTAACCCGAATGTGATTGGGTTGAAACCCGAACCAAACCTGACCAACTTTATCATAAATTTTTTTTAATTAAATTTATTATTTAATCATGATATTATTTTAATAAACATAAAAAATTTGACGTTCTTTATCCGCACGAGAATCTGTCATGACCCGATCCGATTTAATTCGCAACCCGATTGATTCGAACCCACATTCAACCCGAATCCGAAAAAATTGAACCCGAACTTGACCAAACCGAACTGTTTGACAAGTCTAACTAAAACATTGTCATTGCTTTACTAATAATTACGACTAGCTATTGTTTTAAGAAAGTGCTAGATGAGAGGGATTGTCTAGCCCACGGCCTATCGAAGATAACACATGAACAATTGCTAGTTTGATTCCTTACAAGATGACCGACCAACATGCACCCATCAAATGGGAGAGGTGGGCAATAAGTGAGATTTATTAGGTGAGAAATTAAGTGAGATCTATCGAGGAGTCGGGGAGTTGGGAATTCCCCTACACTACATTTGTGCACGAGAAGGTTGCAAGAAATATTAGACAGATCGGGCCTAATTGGGTGGGCCCAATTTGCTTAGACGATTGCATGTGCAAAAATATATGAGTGTAGAATTTAGAGGCGGTGGAGGATGGTTGATGTGGGCCGTTCATCTTAGGCCCGCACATCGACTCCCTCTTCCCCTACTCCACAAACATCCATACATAAATGTCTATTTTAAGATTTACGAAAAGAAGAGAGATTTTAAGATTTATGAGCATGCTCAATTATTGCCTTAAATAAATAAATACATATATTTTTTATTTATTGCAAGAACTATTTTATGAACAAAAGGAAATTTTGATCTTAAAAAGGGATAAGATCTTTCTTTGCTTCCTTTAAAACTCGAAAACAACGGATGAAGATAATAAGAAGAACAGTTATCATCAGGGGCGGAGCTGGGGGGGGGGTCATGGGGGGTCCGGTGACCCTTCTACCCTCCCAGCTGAAAAATATATTTCTTATGCAATCATACATGGTACATAAAGCCAGTCTTATCTAGTTGGTCTTGTGCTCCCCCCCCCAAGGAAAATGAGGTCATGTGTTCGAACCTCCCGTCTCTCTTTTTACTTCCATAATTAGTATTACCTAGCAACTAGCAAACACGTCCTCACTTGTCTCTTTTTTCTTCCATAATTAGGCTTACGTAGCAACTAGCAAACACGTATTGTACCCTTAATTAGTTTTACAAAGCAAATGCATACCTGTACTGTCAATTTTTATGTTCTTATTTAATTAGTTGATATATAAATATAATTAATTTAGTCACTACTTTAAAATATACATACTTTATTTCTATCAACTTGCAGGTTTTTTTTTTCTAGTTTAATTAGTTAATATATAAATATGATTAATTTAGTTATATACATATTATTTGTTTCTGTGAACTTTATATGTTATTACTTTATAGTTTAGTTAATATAAATTGATTAATTTAGTCACTAGTTTTAACTATACATATTTATTTTGGTGGCGACTACATTTTGGTCTTGTATAATTAAGTTTTATTAATACGTAACATAAGTGATACATATAAGATTTAGTGAGTGGTTTAGGAATTTAAAAATAATTTTATGTTCGAAATTAGTAGACTCAAATAATAATAATATATTGGTCGTTTTTGTTCCGTAATGGGAGAATGTGACCCCCATCGAGGTTTCTCTAGCTCCGCCACTGGTTATCATCATAGCATAATCATCATCATTATCATCATCATAACTATATACTAACGTGGAGGTTAAAAATAATATTTAGCACGATACGTGTCAACTTCTCATTGGACCGGATCATCCATCTTTATTAAAATAATTTAATATGTGTAATTGACTAAAATTTTATTGTAGACCCCACACTAAATTGTAGGGCTGGGACTTAGGACCCGAAGAACCGAAGAACCGAACCGAACCGAGCAGTTCGGGTCGGTTCGGTCCGGTTCCTGGAAAATTTAAGTTGTAAACAAATCGGTTCGGTTCTTTAATAAATCTTCGGTTCGGTTCCCGGTTTTAAAAAAAAAAACAAAAAAAAACCGCATATTGAAAAAAAACCGAAGAAAGCCTTTGTTATTTGTAAATAACCCAATATACGCGTTCGGCGTTCCTAGCCCTCACGAACTTCTCAGCCGTCATCCTTCCCAAATCGAAGAATCACGCAGGTCTCCTACCTCCTCCCCTATCGTTCTCGATCTCCCGCCGGTAGGCAGTCGCCGGTCGCCTTCCTCCTCCACTGTCGTTCACGTCCTCGCGAGGTGAAAGAGCTTCCACTGTCGTCCACGTCCTCGTGAGTTCTCCGCCGCTCGCCGCCAGTGCACCTGTCGTCTTCGGTTGTCGCCGCCAGCCTCGAAGGTATGTCGTTCACGCCCTCTTATTCTTCTTCGAATTGATTCCCTTCTTCTTCGAATCTATAGTTTTGTTTGTTCGATCCGTTTATTTGGGGTTGTTTTTTGGATTTTGACTATCGGATTTGTTAGGGATTTCATTGTGTTTGTCTGAATGAAATTGGATTCAGCGTTGGATTGATGTGGATGTTGATTGTAGAAATCGGTGTGGCAGGATCGAAAAGCCTCTGTTCATTTTTAGTGCCTGTAGGTGTGGATGTTTGATTTGTTTGATACTTTCAAGTTTGTTGATTGTAGAAATCGGTGTGGCAGGATCGAAAAGCCTCGGTTTGTTCCAGTTGAGAAATATTGCGGGGTATGTTGAACTATTGAATTTGTAGTACCCGTAGTTAAAGAAGGCGATGATGGTAACACTAACACTGGTTCTGCTGCTTGTTGTGACACAATGTGCCTCCAGGTATTCATGTTAAGCTAGTGGGTAACTAATTCTTTCATTTGAACAATTTGCAACCATGTTAGTGATTGAATAGAAATACTTTTAGTCTTCAAACTGCTATGTTGAGAACTTTTAATCCACCATTGCTTACGAAGACTGATTTTTGTGCTGTTGTAGGCTCTTTCGAAGCGCATTCATTATGGCAAATTCGTGGCAGAAGCAAAGTTCCGAGCTTCACCTGAAGAGTACAAGGCAACTATTTTAAAACAAGTAATGAAAATTTCTTTCAGGTCAAATCTTATCTATAGCTTGACTAGAAAAAATTTGTAGGAACCGAATTGTTGGGACGCTATCAAGGACGCTTGCGTACTTGTTAGTGTACCACACAACCGTCCCTTAGTTTTGATATGACAAACTCACTTTGATTCTAATAAAATTGTCCAAGTGTTCAGGAACGCCAGTGACAAAAGGACATCAAGTGTGTATGAACGTTCCCTAGGCTTAGGAATGCTAGCTAACAAGAAGTAAGGACAAGCTAGAGACTACTTAAGTAAGGACGGAGTCCGAAGTAAGTAGGAACGCAAGAAAGGAGTCCTTACTTACTAGCCGACAGGATGACATCACTCGACAATGTTTGATCATCCAAGGACACGTGGAGACCGATCCTGTAGCGGAGTCCAACACTACGTGGCGGACGATCCTGTTGCAGAGTCCATCAACACGTGGCGGCCGATCCTGTTGCAGAGTCCATCAACACGTGGCGGCCGATCCTATAGCGGAGTTCATCACACACAGTTGGATACAGGAAGCTTCCTCATCACCGCCCTACTACGTGGAGGAAGATCCTGTAGCCACGTCCACCAAGGGCATGATCGTCCCAGAGAAATGACGCCCTTCCCCAAGTCCTATAAATACCCCAAGGCATTTATTATGACGTTAACGCTTTCAGAGAATATTCAGAGAGAATCAAAGGAAAGCGGCTCACTCAAGAACACGAAGAACTAACTCAAGAACTCAAGAACAGTGCTAGAACTTGTGTTAGATCGAGTGAGATTTTGTACCCAAACCACAAAACAGTTTGTAATCAGAAAAACCAAAAAGAGAGAAAGAGTTCTGCGAAGTACTGCAGAACGTAGGGATAGATTCCTTTAATAGATTGAACTCGCTTAAGTTGTAGGCTTAGAGGAGTCCTTTACTAGTGGACTTAGGGAAAAGCTAAGTGCCAGAGAACTGTAAAGACTCGCCAGTACAACTGTAAGGACGTTCAATATAAAGGAAAGAACTATTCAAAAATCCTCCAAGGAGGTAGAGGTTTACACTCAAGGACTACTTGGTCTTGAGTGGTTCCTCTATAATTCATTGCGTTCATCTATTATCTGTTTAGTACCATTCCGCTGCATTACTCAAGGACGTCCCTACTCCTCGTAGGGACGCTTAACCAAAGGACGCCTTTACTAAAGTAAAGGACGTCCCTCAATACTAACAATCCAACAATTGGTATCAGAGCAGGCGCTCTAGATTCTTACTGAGTTGCAGGTAAAAGATGGACATGGAACCTATAGGAATCTCCTTTGTGAAGCCTCCGCGCTTGACGGACGGCAACTTCAACCGCTGGAAGATCAGATTTGAAAACTTCGTTAGGAGTCAGAATTTTCAGTGCTGGAGAGTGATCATGAAAGGTGACCTTACCGTTCCAGCTGACAAGAAAGACAAAGAGGACGAGTGGGGTCCTGATGAATTCAAGCTGATGGAAACAAATGCAAAGGCTATAGGCTTCCTTCAAGCATCTCTTTGTGAAAGGGACGCCACTAGAGTTAGCAATTTGGCAACTGCCAAACTACAGTGGGAAGCCCTTGAAAAATTCCACGTAGGGACTGCTGAGATGAAGGAAGATGTTCAGCTCGAAATCAAGAGAGAGTTCTATGCTTTCAAAATGTCGCCCAATGAAACAGTGAAGGACTATTCATACCGATTTGAGGCTCTTGTCACCAAGATGAGGAACTTAGGTATTCCAGAGGCTGAAATTTCAATGAGGAACAGAGTTCAAGTGGTCATTGATGGTCTGACAGGAAAGTGGAACTTTGATAGAACCATGTTCAAGGAAAATACAGATAACAAGACTCTAGATATGGAAGAGATCTATGGGAAGCTGAGAGGATATGAAGCAAGAAGGGACTCCGATTTAGCTGAGCTAGCACGGAATCCACAGACAGATCTAGCCTTGATGACATCAACACCAGAGTACGCTGAGTATCTTCGTCGTCAACAAGAACTTGCTTTAATGGTGGAAGCCAACAAAAATGAAAACCGTGAGAAGATGCGCGTTCAAGCGTTGAGAGAGAAAGAAAGCAAGACTAAAGAACAGCTAGATGAAGAAGAAGAACTTGCTCTTATTCACAAAGCTCTCCGTTCTTATGGCAAAAGACACAAGTACTTCAACAAACACAAAATGCCATCCAAGAAAGAAAGTCCCAAGTACACAGAGGCAGAGATGAAAGAACTTACTTGTTACAAATGTAACAAGAAAGGACACTTTGCTAAGAAATGTACGACGGGAATGTCTTCAAAGGAAATCAAGACAAAGGCCCTCATTGGAGCGTTCGCATCTGCATGGGATAATGCCAGTTCTTCTGATGATGATGAAGAACCCGATGAACAAGCGGCATACATGGCTCTTGAGGATGCCTTTGATAATGAACAAGTAGCATTCATGGCTATGCAGAACGTCACAATTGTTGAGAAGGACGCTCCGAAATCTGAAAATGAGGTAAGCCGTGAGTCTATGATGAGTTCTTTAGAAAATTGTTCTAAGTCCAAACTTATTAAACTCATTGGCAAAATCATGGAAGAAAGTGTGATCATGCAAAATAGAATGGATGAACTTGAACTTGAAAATGAAAACATTGTGGTTGAATGTGAAAACTGTAGTTCCATGACCATTCAACTAGAGTCCTCATGTGAAGAAACTAAGTCCCTAAAAACTGAACTTATGTGTCTCAAACTTGAGAATGCCAAGCTTAGGGAAGAAGTGAAAGTTTTGGGAAAGAGTCCCATAGTTGAAGAAGTTAGACCAATGGTCTTCGTCCCAGCTAAGAGAGGTCTAGGTTATGAATCTGACAATAAGAACTCTCTTCCTAGCGACTTTGAGGCTAGCAAAACTTCAGAACTTGAACTTGAAAGAGAGAAAACCAAGAATCTCCTTGAAAGAATTAGAGTCCTAGAGAGTGAAGAGATAGGAAAAGATGTTGGGACGCTATCAAGAACGCTCGCGTACTTGTTAGTGTACCACACAACCGTCCCTTAGTTTTGATATGACAAACTCACTTTGATTCTAATAAAGTTGTCCAAGTGTTCAGGAACGCCAGTGACCAAAAGGACAACAAGTGTGTATGGGCGTCCCACAAGCTTAGGGATGCTAGCCAACAGGAAGTAAGGACCAGCCAGAGACTACTTGAGCAAGGACGGAGTCCTAAGCAAGTAGGAACGCAAGAAAGGAGTCCTTACTCACTAGCCGACAGGATGACATCACTCGACAATGTTTGATCATCCAAGGACACGTGGAGACCGATCCTGTAGCGGAGTCCAACACTACGTGGCGGACGATCCTGTTATAGAGTCCATCAACACGTGGCGGCCGATCCTGTAGCGGAGTTCATCATACACAGCTGGATACAGGAAGCTTCCTCATCACCGCCCTACTACGTGGAGGAAGATCCTGTAGCCACGTCCATGAAGGGCATGATCGTCCCAGTGAAAAGACGCCCTTCCCCAAGTCCTATAAATAGCCCCAAGGCATTTATTGTGACGTTAACGCTTTCAGGAATATTCAGAGAGAATCAGAGGAAAGCGACTCACTCAAGAACACGAAGAACTAACTCAAGAACTCAAGAACAGTGCTAGAACTTGTGTTAGATCGAGTGAGACTTGTAACCAAATCACAAAAACAGTTTGTAACAGAAAACCTAAAAAGAGAGAGAGAGAGTTCTGCAAAGTACTGCAGAACGTAGGAATAGAGTCCTTTAGTAGATTGAACTAGCTTAAGTTGTAGGCTTAAAGGAGTTCTTTACAAGTGAACTTAGGGAAAAGCTAAGTGTTAGAGAACTGTAAAGGCTCGCCAGTACAACTGTAAGATCGTTCAATAGAAAGGAAAGAACTATTCAAAAATCCTCCAAGGAGGTAGAGGTTTACACTCAAGGACTACTTGGTCTTGAGTGGTTCCTCTATAATTCACTGCGTTCATCTATTATCTGTTTAGTACTTAATTTCCGCTGCATTACTCAAGGACGCCCTTACTCCTCGTAGGGACGCCTAACCTAAGGACGCCTTTACCAAAGTAAAGGACGTCTCTCAGTACTAACGATCCAACAATTGGTATCAGAGCAGGCGCTCTAGATTCTTACTGAGTTGCAGGTAAAGGTGGACATGGAACCCATTGGAATCTCTTTTGTGAAGCCTCCGCGTCTCACGGACGGCAACTTCAACCGCTGGAAAACTAGATTTGAGAACTTCTGCAGAAGCACAAATTATCAATGCTGGAACGTTATCAGAAAAGGTGACCTCAAAGTTCCCGATGACAAGAAAGACAAAGAGGACGAGTGGGGTCATGATGAATTCAAGCTAATGGAAACAAATGCTAAAGCAGTGTGCTTTCTTCAAGCGCCCCTCTGCGAAAGGGATGCCACAAGAGTTAGCAATCTCCCCACAGTAAAACAACAGTGGGAAGCTCTTGAGAAATTTCATGTGGGAACTACAGAAATGAAAGAGGACGTCCAGCTGAAGATCAAAAAGGAGTTCTATGCTTTTAGTATGTTGCCAAATGAAACGGTAAATGACTACTCGTACCGTTTTGAAGGTCTTGTCACCAAAATGAAGAACTTGGGCATTCCAGAATCAGAAATCTCCATGAGGAATAGAGTTCAAGTAGTCATTGATGGGTTGACTGGAGTCTGGAACTTTGATAGGACGACTTTCAAAGAAAACACAGCTAACAAAACTCTAGATATGGAAGAGATCTATGGGAAGCTTAGGCAGTACGAAGAAAGAAGAATCTCTGACATGGCTCAGCTAGGAAAGAATCCTCAAACCGATCTTGCTTTGGCGTCCACAACACCAGAGTATGCCGAGTACCTACGTGGCCAAAGAGATCTAGCTTTGATGATGCAACACAAAGAAAAACTTGAGAACTTGCGTCCCAAAGAGAAAGAAAGAAAGCCAAAGGAAGAGATTGACTCAGATGAGGAACTTTCTCTTATTCACAAGGCTCTCAAGTACTATAACAAGAAGAACAAACATAGTAGCAAGAGCAAGTTTTATAAAAAGGAGAGTCACAAGTACACAGAAGCTGAAATGAAGGAACTCACATGCTACAAATGCAACAAGAAATGACATTTTGCCAAAAAGTGTACTGTGGGAACGTCCTCCAAGGACAAGAAGAAAGCTCTCATTGGAGCATGTACAGCTGCATGGGATGATCTCAGTTCGAGTGATGATGAACGTGAAGATAAAGTTGCATACATGGCAGTGGAGGACGCCCCAGTTGTTGAAGAGAACGCCTCCGACAATGAACAAGAGGTAACTCATGATTCAATGATGCGTTCTTTAGAAAAATGTTCAAAACCAAAACTCCTTAAACTCATTGGTAAAATCATGGAGGAAAGTCTTGCTATGAAAAGAAGAATGGATGAACTTGAAGATGAAAACATTGTAGTTGAATGTGAAAATTGTAGTTTAATGACTATTCAACTAGAGTCCTCATGTGAAGAAACTAAATCCCTAAAAACTGAAATCATGTGTCTCAAACTTGAGAACGCTAAGCTTAGGGAAGAAGTGAAAGTGATGGGTAAGAGTCCCATAGTTGAAGAAGTGAGACCTATGGTTTTTGTCCCAGCTAAGAGAGGTCTAGGTTATGAATCTGACACTAAGAACTCTCTTCCTAGTGACTTTGAGGAAAGTAAAACTTCAGAACTTGAACTTGAAAGGGAGAAAACCAAAAATCTTCTTGAAAGAATTAGAGTTCTAGAGAGTGGAGAATTAGGAAAGGAAGACTACTACACTAACTCCACAAGTCATAAGATTTACAAGAAGATTGCTAAAGGGGACGGTTCAAAAGTTTGTAATCCTCAAAAGATGAAAGAAAACAAGATTCAGCGTCCCAATAAGAAGTACTATCTCGGTACTTACTATAGGACGTGCTGGTACTGTGGACAAGCAGATCACTTCAAATATGATTGTTTAAAACCAAGGAAGATGTTGAAAATGGAAAAGCTGCGAGGACTAACAATGAAAATGATAAGTCCGTTCCTAAGGCTAATCCTAGGCGTTCTAGACGCTCTAGGAACTCTTTCCGTAAGCATGCTATTTCAAATGATGTGAATATTAATGACTACATGCCAGAACCAGAGTTCTACTTTTGTAACGAACCAGGTAAGGAACACCTTGCCTGGGTCGCCAAACACTAACTTTGTTATGGCAGGTGGAAGTGAGGGGACGCCCATGGATCATTGATAGTGGCGCCTCAAATCATATGACAGGAAGCCAGATCCATCTCACTTCTATCCAAAGTAGTGCCACGGGAGGAACTGTCTCGTTTGGCAACAAGGGCAAAGGAAAGATCAAAGGAACGGGAACTGCTATTCTCAACCCGTCCATTAAAGCAACAAATGTCAGTCTTGTTGAAGGACTTGGCTTCAATCTTCTTAGCGTCTCTCAGATGTGTGATCAAGGTGAAAATCTAGTCACATTTGACTCAAAGGAGTGCCTAGTCATCAACAAGAAGTCCAACAAAGTTGTTCTCAAAGGAGTTCGCAAGAACAACATCTATATCTTCAATCAAGAGTTCAAGCCTAAGTCAGAGTTGTGTCTATCTGCTTCAAAGGAGGACGCTGATCTCTGGCATCGCCGACTTGGCCATGCTGGACCAAGCACAATCCTTAAGCTACACCAGCGAAATCTTGTGAAAGGACTTCCCCGAATCGATCCTGAGAAAGTTGAACAATGTGAAGCTTGTATTAAAGGGAAGCAAACAAGAACGTCATTCAAATCCAAGAACGAAGTAAGTACAAAGAAGCCTTTGGAACTTCTCCATAGGGATCTTTGTGGACCAATGAGGACGTTGAGCCACGGTGGAAAGAGGTACATTTACGTTCTTGTAGATTATTTTTCTCGATTCACTTGGGTTCTTTTCTTGGTGTCCAAAGCAGATTGTTTCAATGCGTTCAAAGTCTTCATCAAACAAGTAGAGGTTGCCCTCGAGACGCCTCTCAAAGCCATAAGATCAGACCATGGAACGGAGTTCCAAAATTCAGAGTTCCTGGCCTACTGTGATCAACATGGTGTCTCGCACAACTTCTCCGCTCCAAGGACTCCTCAACAAAATGGAGTTGTGGAAAGAAAGAACAGGACGTTGGAGGATATGGCAAGAACTATGCTCTTGGCAAATAGCGTCCCCAAGTACTTCTGGGCGGAAGCTATTGCTACAGCATGCTACATCATCAATTGTGCCATGATCCGTCCTCTGCTAAAGAAGACGTCCTATGAGTTGTTGAATGGAAGGAAGCCTCGCATTGATTATCTCAGAGTTTTTGGGTGCAAGTGCTTCGTTCACAACAATGATAAAGAAAAACTTGGAAAATTTGATGCAAGGAGTGATGAAGCCATATTCCTTGGGTACTCTCTTACCAGCAAAGCATATAGAGTTTTCAACAAAAGGACTCTAAAGCTTGAGGAGAGTATTCATGTTGTATTCAAAGAAAGTTCTTCTCACAAAGAAAGACCAAGTAAGCAAGAACGCTCTTCTTCACAACAACAGGACGACTCTGAAGATGAAGCTGAAGATTGGACTTCTGGAAAATACTATGTCTCTAAGGACGCATCTCCAAATCCTGAAGAAGTCTCAGTGGACGCTCCCAGTGTTGTTCAAGGAGTTCCCTCTCATAGTGAATCCCCAGTTCAACAAGATGTAGCTGAATCAAGTCAACAAGGCGAGCAACGTCAAGGTGTGGACGCTCTCTCTGAAGGGGAACACATTGAGGACGATGCTCAAAGTAATAGTGATAATTCTGATGGAGACATTGATCCAAGATTTGCTCATTTGTTTCAAAGGGAGTCCCGCTTCTCTAGGGACCACCCAACTTCTCAAATTGTTTCTGATCCTTCTCAAGGAGTTCAAACAAGGTCAGCCGCAAACAAGTCCCAGAGTGCAAATTTAGCTTTCTGTGCATTCAATGCTTTTGTCTCTATGGTGGAGCCAAAGAATATCAAGGAAGCACTCCAGGACGCTGACTGGATTCAAGCAATGCAAGAAGAACTAAATCAGTTTGAAAGGAACAAAGTTTGGACTCTCGTCCCACGTCCCAAAGGCAAAAATATAATAGGGACGCGATGGGTGTTCAGAAATAAGCTTGATGAGAGTGGACGTGTGTCCAGAAACAAGGCAAGACTGGTGGCTCAAGGATTTAAGCAAGAGGAAGGCATAGACTATGATGAGACCTTTGCTCCTGTTGCTAGAATTGAAGCCGTTCGTCTCCTCATTGCCTTCGCCGCTCACAAAGGATTCAAGTTATTTCAAATGGACGTTAAAACTGCCTTTCTCAATGGAAAGCTGAAGGAGGAAGTGTATGTTGCTCAGCCACCTGGCTTCGAGGACGCCTCTCACCCAGATCATGTGTACTACTTGGACAAAGCGCTCTATGGACTCAAGCAAGCCCCTCGTGCATGGTACGACAGGTTTGCGTCCTTTCTTTTGTCTCATGGGTACACTAGAGGTTCAATTGATAAAACTTTGTTTATAAAGAAAGTTCACAAGGACATTTTAATTGCCCAAGTCTATGTTGATGATATAGTCTTTGGTAGTACTAACATGAAACTTGTAGATGAGTTCAAGTCCTTAATGAGTAGTGAGTTTGAAATGTCCCTCATTGGAGAACTCAATTTCTTCTTGGGACTTCAAATCAATCAACTCAAAGAAGGGACGCGGATTCACCAACAAAAATATGTCCGTGAAATGCTTGAGAAGTACGGGATGAATACGTCCAAGCCCATGGCAACACCTTGTTCTCCCAACTCGCGTCTTTACGCAGATGAACAAGGGAAGGACGTTGATCAAAAGCTTTACAGAGGAATGATTGGCTCTTTGCTCTACTTGACCGCAAGCCGTCCCGACATCATGTTTGCCGTTTGCTTGTGTGCACGCTTTCAGGCAAATCCAAAGGAGTCCCACATGCAAGAAGTCAAGAGGATCTTTCGCTACCTAAAAGGACGCGACGACCTTTGCCTTTGGTACCCCAGGAAGACGTCCTTCAAGCTAGTTGGTTACTCAGACGCTGATTATGCTGGTCATGTGATTGATAGAAAAAGCACTTCAGGAATGACACAGTTCCTCGGTTCATGCTTAGTCTCTTGGGGATCTAAGAAACAGAACTCTGTGGCGCTTTCAACTGCGGAAGCCGAGTACGTTGCTGCTGCTTCGTGCTGTTCAAAAGTTATCTGGATCAAATATCAACTAGAGGACTACGGTATCAATCTTGAAACAATTCCCATTCGTTGTGATAACACAAGTGCTATTGAAATTTCTAAGAATCCTGTTTTTTATTCACGCACAAAGCATATTCATATAAGGCATCATTTCTTGCGTGATAATGTTGAACTAGGACTCATTAGTATGGAGCATGTAAGGACTGAAGACCAAATAGCTGATATTTTCACTAAGGCACTTGATAGACGTCCCTTTGAGCATCTCAGGTTGCTCTTGGGGATGATAACTTTTAAGTAGCAAGTCCCGTTCTACTATTCCGTCAATGATTGGCGATGTTTTGTAGATTCTAAGTGTTTAAGGACTGTTATGCATTAAATTCATCTTTGCAAGGACGCTAGTCTAAAACTTCTTGTGTTTGCTACTTTGGAACGCCATTCAAATTTTCTCTATTTTGTCTTGAAAAGAGTATCCCTGATCATCCAACCCTCATTGTAAGCCGAAATGATGGGAAATCTAAGCTTATCCTAGCCGAGAACTCCGCAAAAGCGTCCTATGAGCTTCATATTTTTCTTTTACGGGACGTACTTGCTTTGTTCTCAATTGGTTCGAAAGGTGATCACAGGGACGGTAAATTGGTCGTTGATTTGCTTGAAGAGGTAAAATTTTGCTAAGTATGAGAGAACGCTCAGTGTTTGTTGAAGAAGAACGCCAGTTCAGTATTTGAGGAGAAGTTGAAGAGTCAGAAATTTGAACTTTTGAAAGTGTGAACAGTGACCGTTGCTTTTGCTCAAATCTTAAGGGGGAAGTTTTGCCACGTGTCGCACAGTAAAACAGTGGTAATTACCGTTTGTGCCACCGCTTCCTCTATATAAGGCCAGAACAGTCGCTATCAAAATTTATTACGCTCAACCACTTTCTCGCTCTCAAAGTTGCTCTGACATCTCTCTATAACTCAGGCAACTTTCTCTCACTAAAGCTCATCTGAAAACATGTCTCAAAGACAGTTGAACGTGGCCGGATCTTCTACTGGCGGGAAGAGAAGAAAGCTGGTGAAGTCCCACTACATCGAGAAACCAAAACCCATCGTTCTCAATGAATCGTTGGTGGACTTCATCAACAGGAAGCCAAGAACCCTCTACAACTTAATAAGGGAACGCATGGACTTGCCAGAGATCAAGAATGATGCAACGAAGACTAAGAACTATGAAAGGTTCATTGAACGCTTCGTCATGCCAAGTCTTCACAAAACTAACTACAAGGACTTGCCAGGACGGATGGACGACGTTCTCTTCTTCTCTCAGTTTGGAGGTGAGAATCTGGGTCCTTTACTTGAACTTATACCCGACCTCCACAACGCCGTTCTTCCTGAATTCCCTATGTACCCTAGGGACTCCTTGGCCTACAAAATGCTCAAAGCAAGAGTGCCAAGTCCCTCTCCCCCGCCTCCTCAAATCCCAATCATCACCACTAAAAACATCCTTCCGTCCAAACGTTCAACCCCCTCATCTCCTCTTTCAAAATCATCCAAACCATTTTCCTCCTCCAAACCAACAGAAATTGTGGATAAATTTCCACCACACATCAAGGAGGGACGCTCTAAGAAAACCCATGACCCAAGGCCCCTCAAAAAGGCCAAGACCTCGAGCGTCCCATCCTCCAAAACCACCACAAAAAGGCCTAGCACCACAAAAAGGCCCTCCAACCTTTCCAAGGAATCCACTCCTCCCCCTAAACCCATCTCAATCGTTCAACTCCCTACTCCTCCTCCGTCCCCTCAACCCTCAAGGCAAAATGCCCTAATCCCGTTTCCTCCCAACACCCACTCTCCCTTAAACCTGGCCAACTTCCCGTCTGCCCCGGCCCATATTTCCCCACCAAAGGACCCCGAGACCCCAAGGTCCCGTCGTCCATCCTCCGAAAGTGGCCCGGAGGAGACAGAGCGCACGCTTGAGCACACTTTTCGCCGAAGGAAGGCTGGTGAGAAGCCCAAAGTTTTGCTCGCCAAGGACGTTCCTGCGCAAGTTGAGCACGTTCCCTCCTCCTCCTCCTCCTCTAGCTCTTCTGAGAGCCACAGAGGAACGCCTCAAGAAGTTGCTGGTCAAGCTTCCCCTTTTATAGATGTCGTTGGGGACTCTGATAACGAGGCTGAAGGAGTTGAGAATGCTCCAGCTGCAACACAAGTGACTGAGGACGCTGGCGAGCACTAGGTCCCTCAAAAGGACGCCGAGCCAACTCTTTCTGAAGAGCTCGAGCGTGATGCTCAGGAAGTCCCACCCTACAACCAATCCCTCCCCATCCTCAGTCCCTCCCAAGCTCCACAAGAAAACCCCTCCCCCACAATCCAAACAGAATCCCATCAAGTCCCCGCGGACGCTGAGCCAGAAACAGAAAATCAATCAGAGGCTCAGGACGTTGAGGGCACGTCCCAAGGTCAGACCCCAGGTGCCGATCAAGCCACAGCTGGTGGCGATGCAGAAAAAGAGCAAGGCACCGAGGACGCTCCCTCCAAGGACGCTTCTGACAGTAAATCTGAGAACGCTGATGAAGAGTCAGATAATGATGAGGACTCTGAATCTCCTAAGGGCAAGAAGAAACGCAAACCAGATGGTGCCCCCGTCAAAGTTCTAAGCCCACTGATCTACTCGGAAGAGTGGCTTGCCTCCTTCGATGATGAAGACGTTAAGGAGTTCCTCGAACTTCTAAAATTTCAAGGATGGCTGAACGTTGGACCAGCGCCGACCACTGTTGACAAAGAACAGGTGAAGGCGTTCTACATGGATTTGCGCTACAAAGCAAAAGATGGCTCCCTCCACTTCAAAATTGAAGGTGAGAAAGCTTCAGTAACAGAACGCCAAATCCGATCGTTCATGGGTCTAGGTCAACGCAAGCCACCGTCCGACGCTCTTAGCTCACTTCCTGAAGGCGGCTTTGAAACAACAGATCAAGAATTGCCTCTTGTTGAGCACATCTTTCAGGGCAAAAGGCCAATGGGACTTGACAGGGTAGCTCACGTTCTGAGCAAGGTTGGCGCCATCGTTCATTACTTCATATGTCGCGCCATACTTCCAAGGCAGGAGAAGCGTTCAATTGTGCAAACACATGACATTATTCTAATTGACGCTATCCTAGAACGCCGCCCAATCAACTTAGCCAGAATTGCTATGCAACACATGGCCAAGTGTGGAAGGAAGAGGCATGCCTTTCCATACCCTGGAGTAGTGAAGGCAATCTTGCAGTCCCAGGACGCTTATGATGAGAGCGCTCCCTCTGAAGAACTTGGCTTGAAATGGAATGCTAAGAAGGGACTAGTTGAGATAAGGCACAATGAAGAGTTGCCCTCCGTGATCAAACAGTTAGAAGCTGAGGTTGAGGAAGCCAGACTGAAAGCTGAGGAAGAACGCTTAGCTGCTGAGGCTGAGGACGCAAGTCTCAATGTTACGTCTCAAGAGTTTCCTCAGGACCAAGAGCCCGCAGTAGACCTTGCCACTCTTGATCAAATGCTCTTGGATACTTCTTCTCCTCCAGCTCTTCCAACGGACGCTCCTTCTTCGAGTACTGGTCCTCTGCCCCGTTCTGCCCCTGCAAACATCGCTCAGCATCCTCCAGCAGAACTCATGGGTGCAATTATGGACAACCAGTGCCTCATTTTCTCTGCTCTAAAGGACTTGTCCTCTGCGTTCTCCAAGGTTGCTGAACTTCAAGAACAACTGCTCAAGTTTTATCAAGAACAGCGCCGTTCTCAGTGATTGCCGTCCACCCCTTTAATCCCCTATTATTTTGCCTTTGCTTCTTTTGCACTTCAAACATTATGATCTTGGTTTGTAATAACCGTACTCTAATTTTCTTTGAATGGCAATTCCACTGTTTGCGTGCATGTGTTTGTTTAAGCGTTCCACTGCCTTTAGTTATGTTTTTGTGCTTAACGTTCTTATCACTTGTTATCCTTTTCGATGATGCCAAAAGGGGGAAGTGTAGTTTTGCAGAGATGCGCTATAAATTAGTTATCTAGAATAAGCAAGTGTTAAGGGGGAACTATTAAGTGAAAGGTCTAAAGAACGCCATGCTAGAATAAAAGAGAACGCTTAGAAAGTTTTCTAGGACGCGACTCTCTCCTTAAAATCCAAAAGCTAAAGAATCAAAGATTGAAAACTTGTGCTTATTAAAATTTCTCTAAGTGTTAGAGGACGCTTCAAAGTTTTCATGCATGCTAAGTTCCAATGTCAAAACTATTTTGCTAAAGAGTTTGCCATCATCAAAAAGGGGGAAATTGTTGGGACGCTATCAAGAACGCTCGCGTACTTGTTAGTGTACCACACAACCGTCCCTTAGTTTTGATATGACAAACTCACTTTGATTCTAATAAAGTTGTCCAAGTGTTCAGGAACGCCAGTGACCAAAAGGACAACAAGTGTGTATGGGCGTCCCACAAGCTTAGAGACGCTAGCCAACAGGAAGTAAGTACCAGCCAGAGACTACTTGAGCAAGGACGGAGTCCTAAGCAAGTAGGAACGCAAGAAAGGAGTCCTTACTCACTAGCCGACAGGATGACATCACTCGACAATGTTTGATCATCCAAGGACATGTGGAGACCGATCCTGTAGCGGAGTCCAACACTACGTGGCAGACGATCCTGTTACAGAGTCCATCAACACGTGGCGGCCGATCCTGTAGCGGAGTTCATCATACACAGCTGGATACAGGAAGCTTCCTCATCACCGCCCTACTACGTGGAGGAAGATCCTGTAGCCACGTCCATGAAGGGCATGATCGTCCCAGTGAAAAGACGCCCTTCCCCAAGTCCTATAAATAGCCCCAAGGCATTTATTGTGACGTTAACGCTTTTAGGAATATTCAGAGAGAATCAGAGGAAAGCGACTCACTCAAGAACACGGAGAACTAACTCAAGAACTCAAGAACAGTGCTAGAACTTGTGTTAGATCGAGTGAGACTTGTAACCAAATCACAAAAACAGTTTGTAACAGAAAACCCAAAAAGAGAGAGAGAGAGTTCTGCAAAGTACTGCAGAACGTAGGAATAGAGTCCTTTAGTAGATTGAACTAGCTTAAGTTGTAGGCTTAAAGGAGTTCTTTACAAGTGAACTTGGGGAAAAGCTAAGTGTCAGAGAACTGTAAAGGCTCGCCAGTACAACTGTAAGATCGTTCAATAGAAAGGAAAGAACTATTCAAAAATCCTCCAAGGAGGTAGAGGTTTACACTCAAGGACTACTTGGTCTTGAGTGGTTCATCTATAATTCACTGCGTTAATCTATTATCTGTTTAGTACTTAATTTCCGCTGCATTACTCAAGGACGCCCTTACTCCTCGTAGGGACGCCTAACCTAAGGACGCCTTTACCAAAGTAAAAGACGTCTCTCAGTACCAACGATCCAACAAAAGAGGACTACTACACTAACTCCACTAGTCATAAGATCTACAAGAAAATTGCTAAAGGGGAAGGTTCCAAAGTCTGTAATTCTCAAAAGATGAAAGAAAATAAAATCCAACGTCCCAACAAGAAGTACTACCTTGGTACTTACTATAGGACGTGTTGGTACTGTGGACAAGGAGATCACTTGAAATATGATTGCTTAAAACTCAAAGAAGACATTGAAAGTGAAAAAGCTGCTAGGACTAACATTGAAAATGATAAGTCCGTTCCTAAGGCTAATCCTAGGCGTTCTAGACGCTCTAGGAACTCTTTCCGCAAGCATGCTATTTCAAATGATGTGAATATAAATGACTACATGCCAGAACCAGAATTCTATTTCTGTAACGAACCAGGTAAGGAACACCTTGCCTGGGTCGCCAAACACTAACTTTGTTATGGCAGGTGGAAGTGAGGGGACGCCCATGGATCATTGATAGTGGCGCCTCAAACCATATGACAGGAAGCCAGATCCATCTCACTTCTATCCAAAGTAGTGCCACGGGAGGAACTGTCTCGTTTGGCAACAAGGGCAAGGGAAAGATCAAGGGGACGGGAATTGCCATTCTCAATCCGTCCATCAAAGCAACAAATGTGAGCCTTGTTGAAGGACTTGGCTTCAATCTCCTTAGCGTTTCCCAAATGTGTGACCAAGGTGAAAATCTAGTCACATTTGACTCAAAGGAGTGCCTTGTCATCAACAAGAAGTCAAACAAAGTTGTTCTCAAAGGAGTACGCCAGAACAATGTCTACATCTTCAACCAGGAGTTCAAGCCAAAATCAGAATTGTGTCTATCTGCTTCAAAGGAGGACGCTGATCTCTGGCATCACCGCCTTGGCCATGCTCGACCAAGCACAATTCTCAAACTACACCAAAGAAATCTTGTGAAGGGACTTCCCCGAATTGTTCTTGAGAAAGTTGAACAGTGCAAAGCCTGTATCAAAGGGAAGCAAACAAGGACGTCTTTCAAATCTAAAAACGAAGTTAGCACAAAGAAGCCTTTGGAACTTCTCCATATGGATCTTTGTGGACCAATGAGGACGCTAAGCCATGGTGGAAAGAGGTACATTTACGTTCTTGTAGATGATTTTTCTCGATTCACTTGGGTTCTTTTCTTGGCGTCCAAAGCAGATTGTTTCAACGCATTCAAAGTCTTCATCAAACAAGTAGAAGTTGCACTTGAGACGCCTCTCAAAGCCATAAGATCAGACCATGGGACGGAGTTCCAGAACTCAGAGTTCCTGGCCTACTGTGATCAACATGGTGTCTCAAACAACTTCTCAGCTCCAAGGACTCCTCAACAAAATGGAGTTGTGGAACGAAAGAATAGGACGTTAGAAGACATGGCAAGAACTATGCTCTTGGCAAATAGCGTACCCAAGTACTTCTGGGCGGAAGCTATTGCTACAGCATGCTACATCATCAATCGTGCCATGATCCGTCCTCTGCTGAAGAAGACGTCCTATGAGTTGTTGAATGGAAGGAAGCCTCGCATTGATTATCTCAGAGTCTTTGGTTGCAAGTGCTTCGTTCACAACAACGATAAAGAAAAACTTGGAAAGTTTGATGCAAGGAGTGATGAAGCCATATTCCTTGGGTACTCTCTCACCAGCAAAGCATATAGAGTTTTCAACAAAAGGACTCTAAAGCTTGAGGAGAGTATTCATGTTGTGTTTAAGGAAAGTTCTTCTCACAAAGAAAAATCAAGTAAGAAAGAACGCTCCTCGTCACAACAGCAGGACGACTCTGAAGACGAAAGTGAAGATTGGTCCTCTGGAAAATACTATGTCCCTAAGGACGCTTCTCCAAATCCTGAAGAAGTCTCAGTGGACGCTCCTAGTGTTGTTCAAGGAGTTCCCTCTCGTAGTGAATCCCCAGTTCAACAAGATGTAGCTGAATCAAGTCAACAAAGCGAGCAACGTCAAGGTGTGGACGCTCTCTCTGAGGGGGAACACACTGAGGACGATGCTCAAAGTGATAGTGATGATTCAGATGGAGACATTGATCCCAGATTTGCTCAATTTATTCAAAGAGAGTCCCGCTTCTCTAAGGATCACCCAACTTCTCAGATTGTCTCAGATCTTTCTCAAGGTGTTCAAACAAGGTCAGCTGCAAGCAAGTCCCAAAGTGCAAATTTAGCCTTTTGTGCGTTCAACGCCTTTGTATCTATGGTAGAGCCAAAGAATATCAAGGAAGCACTTCAGGACGCTGACTGGATTCAAGCAATGCAAGAAGAACTCAACCAATTTGAAAGGAACAAAGTTTGGACGCTTGTTCCTCGTCCCAAAGGCAAAAATATCATAGGGACGCGCTGGGTGTTCAGAAACAAGCTTGATGAAAGTGGACGTGTGTCAAGGAACAAGGCAAGACTAGTGGCTCAAGGATTCAAGCAAGAGGAAGGCATAGACTATGATGAAACCTTTGCTCCTGTTGCTAGAATTGAGGCCGTTCGTCTTCTTATTGCTTTTGCCGCCCACAAAGGATTCAAGTTATTTCAGATAGACGTCAAGACTGCCTTTCTCAATGGAAAGCTAAAGGAGGAAGTGTATGTTGCTCAGCCGCCTGGCTTTGAGGACGCCTCTCACCCAGATCATGTGTACTACTTGGACAAAGCGCTTTATGGACTCAAGCAAGCCCCTCGTGCATGGTACGACAGGTTTGCGTCCTTTCTTTTGTCTCATGGGTACACAAGAGGTTCAATTGATAAAACTTTTTTCATTAAGAAAGTTCACAAGGACATTTAAATTGCCCAAGTCTATGTTGATGATATAGTCTTTGGTAGTACTAACATGAAACTTGTAGATGAGTTCAAGTCCTTAATGAGTAGTGAGTTTGAAATGTCCCTCATTGGAGAACTCAATTTCTTCTTGGGACTTCAAATCAATCAACTCAAGGAAGGGACGCGTATTCATCAACAAAAATATGTCCGTGAAATGCTTGAGAAGTACGGGATGAACACGTCCAAACCTGTTGCAACCCCTTGTTCTACCAACTCGCGTCTCAACGCTGATGAAAAGGGAAAGGACGTTGATCAAAGACTTTACAGAGGAACGATTGGTTCTTTGCTCTATTTGACCGCAAGCCGTCCCAACATCATGTTTGTTGTTTGCTTGTGTGCACGCTTCCAGGCGAATCCAAAGGAGTCCCACATGCAAGAAGTTAAGAGGATCTTTCGCTATCTCAAAGGACGCGACGATCTATGTCTTTGGTACCCTAGGAAGACGTCCTTCAAGCTTGTTGGCTACTCGGATGCTATTTATGCTGGTCATGTGATTGATAGAAAAAGCACTTCAGGAATGGCACAGTTCCTTGGTTCATGCTTAGTCTCTTGGGGATCTAAGAAACAGAACTCTGTGGCGCTTTCAACTGCGGAAGCCGAGTACGTTGCTGCTGCCTCGTGCTGTTCACAAGTTATCTGGATCAAATATCAACTAGAGGACTACGGTATCAATCTTGAAACTATTCCCATTCGTTGTGATAACACAAGTGCTATTGAAATTTCTAAGAATTCTGTTTTTCATTCACGCACAAAGCATATTCATATAAGGCATCATTTCTTGCGTGATAATGTTGAACTAGGACTTATTAGTATGGAGCATGTAAGGACTGAAGACCAAATAGCTGATATTTTCACTAAGGCACTTGATAGACGTCCCTATAAGCATCTGAGGCTGCTCTTGGGGATGATAACTTTTAAGTAGCAAGTCCCGTTCTACTATTCCCTCAATGATTGGCTATGTTTTGTAGATTTAAAGTGTTTAAGGACTGTTATGCATTGAATTCATATTTGCAAGGACGCTAGTCTAAAACTTTATGTGTTTGCTACTTTGGAACGCCATTCAAATTTTCTCTATTTGTCTTGAAAAGAGTATCCCTGATCACCCAACCCTTATCATAAGCCGAAATGATGGGAACTCTAAGCTTACCCTAGCCGAGAACTCTGCAAAAGCGTCCTATGAGCTTCATATTTTTTTTACGGGACGCACTTGCTTTGTTCTCAAATAGTTCGAAAGGTGATCACAAGGACGGTTGATTGGTTATTGGTTTACTTGAAGAGGTAATTTTTTTTTGCTAAGTATGAGAGAACGCTCAGTGTTTGTAAGAGAGGACGCCAGTTCAGTTTTGAGAAGAAGTTAAAGAGTCAGAAATTTGAATCTTTGAAAGTGTAAACAGTGACCGTTGCTTTTGCTCAAATCTTAAGGGGGAAGTTTTGACATGTGTCGCACAGTAAAACAGTGGTAATTACCGTTTGTGCCACCACTTCCTCTATATAAGGCCAAAACAGTCGCTCTCGTTCATTTATTATTCTCAACAACTTCCCTGCTCAAATTAGTGCTCTGACTTCTCTCTAACTTTCCGGCAACTTTCTCTCACTAAAACTCATCGGAAGATGTCTCAAAGACTGATGAACGTAGCCGGATCTTCTACCGGCGGGAAGAGAAGAAAGTTAGTGAAGTCCCACTACATAGAAAAGCCAAAGCCCATCGTCCTCAATGAATCTTTGGTGGACTTCATCAACAGGAAGCCGCGAACCCTGTACAATTTGATAAGGGAACGGATGGATAAACCTAATGTAAAGGAGGACGCCATCAAGACAAGGAACTACGAAAAGTTTATAGAACGGTTCGTCATTCCAGGCCTCCACAAGACAAACTACAAGGACTTGCCGGGGAGGATGGACGACGTTCTCTTCTTCTTGCAGTTTGGTGGTGAGAATCTCGGTCCTTTACTTGATTTAATCCCAGACTTGCACAACGCCGTCCTCCCAGAATTCCCAATGTACCCTAGGGACTCTTTGGCGTACAAGATGCTAAAAAACCGTGTGCCAAGTCCCTCTCCACCACCTCCTTAAGTCCCCACAGTCAACCAAAAACTTGCTAAAGCGTCCAGCTCCATCTTCTCCTCTCTCCAAATCTTCCCAACCTTTCACCTCCTCAAACCCAACACAAATTGTGGACAAGTTTCCACCCCACATTAAGGAGGGACGCTCCAAGAAAACACACGACTCAAGGCCCCTCAAAAAGGCCAAGACTTCAAGCGTCCCCTCCTCCAAAATCTCCACAAAAAGGCCTACCTCCACAAAAAGGCCCTCCAACCTCTCCAAAGAATCCACTCCACCACCACAACCCATCTCCATCGTCCAACTTCCCACTCCTCCACCGTCCCCTCAACCCTCAAAGAAAAATGCCCTATCCCTTTTCCTCCCAAACCCTAATCTCCCCTCAATCTCGCAAACTTCCCATCCGCACCGGCCCATATCTCACCGCCTAAGGACCCCGAGACTCCAAGGTCCCGTCGTCCTTCTTCCGAAAGTGGCCCGGACGAGGCTGAGAAGCGTTCCACACTAGAGCACACCTTTCGCCGACGCAAACCTGGCGAAAAGCCTAAGGTGTTGCTACCTAAGGACGCTCCAGAGCCTGAGAACATCTCCTCCTCCTCCTCTAGCTCATCTGAGAGCCAAAGAGGAACGCCTGCTGATCAAATCTCCCCTTTCATTGATGTAGTTGGGGACTCTAGTGACGAGGCGGAAGGAGTCGAGAATGCTCCAGCTGAGGAACAAGTTACTGAGGACGCCGGTGAGCACCAGGTCGCTCCAGAGAACGCCGAGCCCACACTATCTGAGGAGCTCGAGCGTGATGCTCAAGAGGTCCCCCCCTACAACCAAACCCTCCCTCTCCTTAATCCCCTCCCATCTCCTCAAGAGAACCCCTCCCCCACAATCCAAACAGAATCCCACCAAGTCCCCGCGGACGCTGAGCCCCAAACCGAACATCAATCCGAGGCTCAGGACGCCAAGGGCACGTCCCAAGGCCAAAGTTCTGCTGGTGCTGATCAAGCCACAACTGGTGGCAATGCTGAAAATGAACAAGGCACAGAGAACGCTGCTGGCCAGGACGCTGATGAAAATGAGTCAGAGGACTCTGCTGATGAGAACAGTTCTTCAGGTGATGAAGATTCTGAGTCCCCCAAAGGGAAACACAAAAGAAAACCTGATGGCGCGCCCGTCAAAGTTCTTAGCCCCCTTATTTACTCCGAAGAGTGGCTCGCCTCCTTCAATGATGATAAAGTTCAGGAGTTCCTTGAGCTACTCAGGTTCCAAGGGTGGTTGAACGTTGGGCCTGCGCCTGCTGTTGTTGATAAAGAGCAGATCAAGGCGTTCTACAGAGATCTGCGATACAAGGCTAAAGATGGCTCACTTCATTTGAAAATAGAAGGAGAGAAAGCCTCAATCACTGAACGCCAGATCCGTTCCTTCATGGGTCTCAACCCACAAAAGCCCCCGTCCAATGCTCTAAGCTCATATGCAGAAGGCGGATTCGATACAACTGATGAAGAACTGCCCTTAGTTGAGCACGTGTTTCAGGGCAAAAGGCCAATGGGACTGGACAGGGTCACTCATGTTTTGAGCAAGGTAGGCGCCATCGCACATTACTTTATCTGTCGCGCCGTCCTTCCCCGGCAAGAGAAGCGTTCAATTGTTCAGACACACAACATCATTCTGATTGACGCTCTTCTAGAACGCCGCCCCATCAATCTTGCCAGAATTGCTATGCAACATATGGCTAAGTGTGGGAGGAAGCGTCACGCCTTGCCGTACCCAGGTCTAGTCAAGCTGATTCTCAAGTCCCAAAATGCTTATGATGAAAGCGCTCCTTCTGAAGAGCTCGGACTTAAGTGGAATGCTAAGAAGGGACTAGTTGAGATCAGGCACAATGAAGAGTTGCCGTCAGTGCTGAAACAGTTAGAGGCTGAGGCTGAGGAAGCCAGATTGAAGGCTGAGGAAGAACGCATGGCCGTTGAAGCTGAAGAAGCAAGGCTTGCTTCTATGTCTCAAGAGTTCACTCGAGAGCCAGCCCTAAACTTCGCTGCCCTTGATCAGGTACTTATGGCTCCTTCTCCTCCTCCTCCTCCAGCACCTCCAATGGACGCTCCCTCTTCAAGTTCAGATCAAGTGCCCCGTTCTGCCCCCGCAAATATTGCTCAGCATCCTCCTGCAGAACTAATGGGCGCAATCATGGACAACCAGTGCCTAATCTTTTCTGCCCTAAAGGACTTATCCTCTGCTTTCTCCAAGTCGGCTGAACTTCATGAAGAACTTCTCAAGTTCTATCAAGACTAGAGCCGCCCTCAATGATTGCCGTCCTCCAACCCTTTCATCCCACAATTGTTTTGCTTTTGCTTCTTTTAATTTCAAACACTTAAGATCTTGGTTTGTAATAACCGTACTCTCTTTTTGTTTGAATGGAAGTTCCACTGTTTGCTTGCCTATGTTTGTTTAAGCGTTCCGCTGCTTATAGTTATGTTTTTATGCTAACGTCCTTATCACTTGTTATCCTTTTCGATGATTCCAAAAAGGGGAAGTGTAGTTTTGCAGAGATGCGCTATAAATTAGTTATCTAGAATAAGCAAGTGTTAAGGGGGAACTATTAAGTGAAAGGTCTAAGGAACGCCCATGCTAGAATAAAAGAGGACGCTTAGAAAACATTTCTAGGACGCGACTCTCTCCTTAAAATCCAAATGTTAGAAAATCAAAGAATGAAAACTTGTGCTTACTGAAATCTTCTCTAAGTGTTAGAGGACGCTTCAAAGTTTTCATGCATGCTAAGTTCAAACGCCAAAACTATTTTGCTGAAGAGTTTGTCATCATCAAAAAGGGGGAAATTGTTGGGACGCTATCAAGGACGCTTGCGTACTTGTTAGTGTACCACACAACCGTCCCTTAGTTTTGATATGACAAACTCACTTTGATTCTAATAAAATTGTCCAAGTGTTCAGGAACGCCAGTGACAAAAAGACATCAAGTGTGTATGAACGTTCCCTAGGCTTAGGAATGCTAACTAACAGGAAGTAAGGACGAGCTAGAGACTACTTAAGCAAGGACGGAGTCCCAAGCAAGTAGGAACGCAAGAAAGGAGTCCTTACTTACTAGCCGACAGGATGACATCACTCGACAATGTTTGATCATCCAAGGACACGTGGAGACCGATCCTGTAGCGGAGTCCAACACTACGTGGCGGACGATCCTGTTGCAGAGTCCATCAACACGTGGCGGCCGATCCTGTAGCGGAGTTCATCACACACAGCTGGATACAGGAAGCTTCCTCATCACCGCCCTACTACGTGGAGGAAGATCCTGTAGCCACGTCCACCAAGGGCATGATCGTCCCAGAGAAATGACGCCCTTCCCCAAGTCCTATAAATACCCCAAGGCATTTATTGTGACGTTAACGCTTTCAGAGAATATTCAGAGAGAATCAAAGGAAAGCGGCTCACTCAAGAACACGAAGAACTAACTCAAGAACTCAAGAACAGTGCTAGAACTTGTGTTAGATCGAGTGAGATTTTGTACCCAAACCACAAAACAGTTTGTAATCAGAAAAACCAAAAAGAGAGAAAGAGTTCTGCGAAGTACTGCAGAACGTAGGGATAGAGTCCTTTAATAGATTGAACTCGCTTAAGTTGTAGGCTTAGAGGAGTCCTTTACTAGTGGACTTAGGGAAAAGCTAAGTGCCAGAGAACTGTAAAGACTCGCCAGTACAACTGTAAGGACGTTCAATATAAAGGTAAGAACTATTCAAAAATCCTCCAAGGAGGTAGAGGTTTACACTCAAGGACTACTTGGTCTTGAGTGGTTCCTCTATAATTCATTGCGTTCATCTATTATCTGTTTAGTACGATTCCGCTGCATTACTCAAGGACGCCCCTACTCCTCGTAGGGACGCCTAACCAAAGGACGCCTTTACTAAAGTAAAGGACGTCCCTCAGTACTAACGATCCAACACGAATTAACCGAAGAACCGCACCGAATTAAGTAGGAACCGAACCGAACTAAAATTTTTTTTTTACCCTGCAGGTAGGCCAAAAAATATCCAGGAACCGAAGTATCCCAGCCCTACTAAATTGTACACATAATAAATCTATCTAAATCATACAAAAATCTATCCAAAGTTGTGCACATAATGAAAATGAACTCTTTATAATTTTCAATAGATATGTTTTTATTTAGTTATATTTTGAGAGAACGAGGTCCGCAATCCACTTTTTCAACATCTAGAAAGTAACTAGTCCCTCCTCAAAAATAAGGAACTAACTAGTCACTATAAATACCCTAATTATTTTAGGGATTATTTATCCTCCTCTTTTCTCTCCTCTATTCTGACCTTCACTCTCCCTCTCTCTCATTCCTCTCCTCCCCTTTCTTCTCTCCTCCTCACGTAACTTCCACCCCCCCCCCCTCTTTCTCCATTCTCAATGTCCAGATCCGAGTCTTTTCTCCGCATTGCCTTCCTCCGCCCCAATCCCAGCCTCCTCTCCACCACTCTCCCCCCCCTCCGCCTCCTCCAGCAACAGATCCAGGCGCAACCTCCTCTGCCATGGAATTTCTCGAGTTATCAACCGCTATTCACCATCTCTCTCTGCCATGGAATTTTCGCGTTTAAAGTTCTAGATCTAAATCTAGATTTTGTAGATCTTGATTTGGAAATTCTAGATCTAGATCTAAAAATTCTAGATCTAGATCTGGAATTTCTAGATCTAAATGTTTTGAAACGATTATGTTCGCGTTTCTTCTCTTTCTCAAAATTTTGATGTGAATTAGATGGTTGATTGATGTTTTGGGATGATTTCGTTTCGAGTTTTGTGCATGGGTTTCGTCAATGACAGGTTTTTGTGTTTAGGGTTTTGTCGATGCAGGTTTTGTGTTCATGGGTTTTATCGATGTCAGGTTCTGTGTTCATGGGTTTTATCGATGACAGGTTCTGTTTTTTGTTTACGGGTTGTGGTTAATCTGTTCATATTTTAATTTTAATTATGGCCTATTAGCTCAAATGGTACAGCAATGTGCTTAATGCACGGTAATGTGGGTTCAAATCCCGCATAGGCTCAATAATAACTTTTTTGTACGCGATGACAAGTTTTTCTTCGCGATGAGAAGTTTTTTGTGCGCGATGACAAGTTTTATAAGAAACGACAAGTTTTTGTACGCGACGACAAGTTTTTGTACGCGATGACAAGTTTTTTGTACGCTATGACAAGTTTTTTTATACGCGATGATAAGTTCTTCATGAGCGATGCCAAGTTTTCCTAAGCGATGCCAAGTTTTTATAAGCGATGACAAATTTTTTGTACGCGATGACAGGTTTTCGGGGTGATGATAGGTTAGTCATCGCCAGTCAACGGTCGATCAACGTCATGTCAAAGGTTGATGGTGGTAGAAGGTGATGATGTCACCATTTGTCATTGGTGATGTCATAATGTAATTTTTACTTTTTTTAAGGGTAATTTTGGAAAAGTGACTAGTTAGTCTTTTTTTTTTTATCTATAGCATAGTTACTTCACAAATGTTTCAAAATAGACTAGTTACCAAATTTTTTCTTATACTTTAAACCTAGAATTTATCTAATATGTTGTGTATCTCATCCTTTCCTTATACAATAATTGTACAACCTTTGTATTTACGTATGTCAATAACTAAAGCTAAAAATTATGATCAGGAAATCATAAATTATATGATATTTGATTTTTTTTGATTTTCCTATCAAAGTTAGAATTACATATTTGAAGAAATCCAAAATTTATATGATATTTGAATACATATGTCAATTATTGTAGAATCTATCCAGAATTATGACTGGGAAATGTATCTAATCTATGTATATATATAAAAGCCGTAAGGATTGAAGCCTCCACGTTACACCACGTCAGCTTATCCGACATGTCGTCCCGAGGATGTGCCACGTAGAATTTTTCCACGTGTCAACGTATTGTTGCACCATGCCACAATTTTTTATTTTTTTTATTATTTTATATTAATCCACCTCATATTTATTACCATGTCATATATAAAGTTTTTCCATATAGACTCTAATTAAGACACACCATATCTTAAAATGAGATTTTCTCTAATCATAAGTAGACATAATACAATTTAAAAGATACAAGATCACATATTTAATGCAAATTATTCTTGATTGATATATCTTTTTGCCTCAAATCTATAATATTAGCCTTGAAAAATATACTAACATGAGCTATCACTTATTTTTTGATTGACAAAGTATCCTTGATTGACATAATATAATTTACAAGATAGGTTGACACAAGATACAAGATCACATGTTTATGCAAATCTATTATTACCCACGTGTCAGCCTATTGTTGCACCATGTCACAATTTTTTTAACTTTATTATTATTATTATTTTGTATTAATCCACCTCATATTCATTATCCATGTCATATATAAAGTTTTTCCATATAGGCTTTTGTTAAGATACACCATATCTTAAAATGAGATTTTCTCTATTCATAAATAGACATAATACAATTTAAAAGATACAAGATCACATATTTGTTGTAAAGTATTCTTGATTGATATATCTTTTTGCCTAAAATCTAAATTATTAGCCTTGAAAAATATACTAACATGAGCCATCACGTATTTCTTAATTGACAAAGTATCCTTGTGATAGGTCTTAAACCTACACCGTAAGTGTACGGTTCGGTTGTAGTATTATCAAGGTGTCGATCTCTAGGACTTATGTAGCAATGGTTGAACAAACAAACATGTAGCTAGGCATAAAGAGAGCAAATATGGGATTATTGATGAAATTTAAACTAACAACTAGCAAGAGGAAGAACAAGCAACAAGATGATGCAAATATCAATAAGGAAAGACAATCCTAGAGCTAAGGTACTCACACAATGAACCTAGGCAACACATTGCAAGCATCCATGAATTTCGATTAAACTTTGGTTTGGAGGCAATTACCTAATCTCTTTGTCTAATCCTTATAAGACCAAACAAATGTGCCTAGAATACGGTAAATCATCCACTCTCGTGGCTTGAAAACCCGGGACTAGGCCCTTTAGGCGCTATAGGGGCTTAAGGTCGGTTCAAACCCTCATCAACTATCGTGGCTTGCGTGAGCAATCCAACTCAAGCCTCTATCGGTAACACTTCCTCTCAAGAGGATTTTAATCAATTCTCATTTCAAGGAATTCTCAAGAATTTTATCCTAGTTTTCAAGTGGGGGAGAAGTTCTCTCAACACAATTCCCACACCTAGCTTCCTATCAACAATCTAATCTCTCGGTCTCAATCATCAACAAGACTCAAATCCATAAGCAATTTGGCATTAAACACATAGGGATGAAACAAACCACAATCTAATTTGTAACACCCCGTCTTTCTGAAAAGGCCTTACTCGGTAGTAGGCCTCACGAGGCACTACCAAGCTAGTTCGACAACAGACATTCGGACCTTGCGACGCGGGCACGGCGAGAAAACATAAAAACATCCAACTTGTATTTGAATGAAATAACAATTATATTGTAAAACAAATTGACATGTACTAATCCCCAATAACCAATCCACATTCAAATACTCAAATCTCAAACTCATCCTAAAAGACAAACATCTGTAAGTGCACTTAATATAATTGAAAGTCAATTAATGATGAAACTAGCAATATAATAACACCCAACCCCAACACTATGACACACGCGTTACTGCTCCGCACCACCGTTTTGCCGAGGGCTCGGTCACGGGATCCTGATTACCTGGAATGAAAAATAGGCCCCCGAGGGGTCAGATCCTATCCTATCAAGTCAGAATCAACATGGAAGTTACGAGACGTTTCAAAACAGTTTCGCTAAGGTCAGCAAACAAGTCCACAATCACACACAGATCTCTAGTCCAGTCCTAGGTCCAGTTAGTCATTCAGATATCATCACATACGACTCGCAATCAAAAACTCTACCTACGGTATGCAGCACTTCCCCTATAACACTGCATACCATCACACTACCTAGACTATGCGGCACTGCCCCTATAACACCGCATGTCATGACAACGGCGTATCGATCCCACGCCGGACTCGGAGACGGGCCATCTCGTAAACCATCCATCCTCAATCCAACCATCCGTCTCATCACAACCATCCACAATAAGCCTCCACTGGAGCGCTGCCCAACACAGAGAAACCGACGACGAAAATATACGTATATATATAACAACTTTCGAAAATCAGTTTCCAAAACGATTTACACATAGCACACATATCCAAAACATTTTCAAAGATCGATCGGGACTAGTTCCCAAAACCAATCCCATGACTATCACGCAACCCTAACAGGCTAGAACAGGACTGAGCAAGCCGAAATTCGACTTACCTGAAAGACGAGAGAATTTCCCTACGAACCAAGAATGTGAAGGGCCCAACACGAATTGACGTCCGAGGAAAATTAACAACGGTTCCGGCGGCTCTTCGACAGCCCCGTCCATGACGGCAACGAACAACTCTGGAGGAAGAACATGACGGGCAAACCCCACAGAGTTTGATACGGACTCGGACGTGATGAGAACGTTGATGGACTACAGTGGCAGGGGTTCGATCGAAGTTGAAAAAGAAAAGGACGGCGCTTGGCAGCTTCGTTAATTAGCTAAGGGTTTCTTATGTACATATATACGTTTAGGGTAAGGATTATGGGGAAGGTTAACTAAGCCCAACCCAATCTGCTAACTACCCGGCTACAAAATCAATTAATTTGATAATTATAACTGGATGAGATTAGAATTTCACTATCCACTTGACTAATGAGGTAAATGGATTCAGCAGAATTAGCTAAATACTCCCTCTGTCCCGGTTTGTTTGTCCAGTATTCTATTTCGGGCGTCCCCTTTTGTTTGTCCACTTTCCATTTATATCTACTCTTTTACCCCCATTATTTCACTCTCTCACCTACTTTATCTCTTTTCACCCCCATCAATCACACCTTTTACCCATACTATTCAACTCTCTCACCTACTTTATACCAACTTTCCCAATTACCCATACTATTTTATACCGTTCTTAAAACCCGCGCAAATTGTCCTTTTGGACAAACAAAAGGGGACGGAGGGAGTAATTAGATTTGGGCTTTTGGTTCAAGGAACGGAACGGAGGAACGAAACAGAAACCGGGTCGGATAACTCGAGCATTACATAATATCTACTCATGCAAGCAAACAAATCCTACCTAAAACTCATTGAGTTTTTCCCAAACCCTAGGATTTGGGAATCTAGCTAAACATGGCAAACAAGGGAAATGAAGAAAAGAGAAGGAAATCCATACCAAACTTCATTCAATTGATTGAACAGAGTAAAGAATCTCCAACACTTTCTCCAATTCTTCACAAGAGACTAAGGTTCTAAAAATGGAAAAGCTCCCCAAAAGGGGGAAAAAGAAGTTCTCTCTAAAGAAGAAGAAGAGGTATATATACAACCCCATAAAGGAAAAGACCTAGAAAAGGCAAAGAGGGGGTGCCGCAACGAGACCCGGGCCGTGACCCGCCTGGGTCGAAGACTGGAAACCGCACACGCCTCGTACGCTGAACAGGGCTGACCCGGGCCACAACCCGCCTGGGTCACACGACCCTGGCAACGACCCAGCCGGGTCACAACCAAATGCAATTCAAGGGTTGGGCTTTTGGGTCAAGGAACGGAACGGAGGAACGAAACAGAAACCGGGTCGGATAACTCGAGCATTATATACTACCCCCCTTAGGAAAAGTTTCGTCCCGAAACTTACGCGAATAGAGGATTCGAACTACAAATTTCGGATCTATATACGAGATTACGAGACCCGTGGTCTCATAACCTCTCCTCCTTAAGAAGGTTCGTCCTCGAACCTAAATCGAACTACGAAAATGAAATACGATTCTAACAATACACACATGAACAAAACCATACTCGTATAGAACGAGAGTCAAACATGTCCAATAAAATCAAACAAGTCAAGCAAAGGCAAACAAGATCACACGAGTCTAACACCTACGAACTACTCTATCACTCTCCACTCTGGGAAGCCTCTAACAACCCTGGAAACAGCTCAAGATAACTCTCGCTCATCTTCGCCTCGGTCTCCCACGTCGCCTCCTCGACCCCTCGGTGAGACCACTGAATCAATACCAGGGGAATCTCCTTGTTCCGCAGCTTCTTCCTGCGCCTGTCCAGAACTATCAAAGACTGCTCCCTGAAGGTGTGATCCGGCTCGACTACTAACTCCCCGTAGTTCAGCCTGTGACTAGGATCGGGTACGTACTACCTCAATTGTGAAACATGGAGCACGGGGTGAACTCCCTCTAACGCAAGCGGCTATGCCAACCTGTAGGCTACCTTACCCGGTCGCTCCAAAATCTCAAACGGGCCAATGTATCAAGCTAAAACTCAACTTCTCCTCCACTCAAACCCTCTAAACTCCTTTAGTACACGACACTCTCAGCCAAACATGTGCGGCTACCTCAAACTCCAAGGGCCGTCGCCTCTTATCTGCCTAGGACTTCTGACGACTCTTAGCAATTGGCATCCGTTTCTTGATCAGGGCCACCTTCCCCACCGTCTCCTCAATCATCTGTGGTCCTACTCCGACGACCTCAACTGGATCATCCCAACACAACAGTGTCCCGTACCGACGGTAATACAAAGCCTAATACGGTGTCCTCTGGATCGAGGAGTGCCAATTGTTATTATAGGCAAACTCCCCCAAGGCCAAATGGTCCGACCAATGGCCTCCCCAATCCAGTACGCAAGACCTCGACATATCCTCCAAGGTCTGGATTGTCCTCTCTAATTGACCATCTGACTGCGGATGGTATGCTGTGGTGAAGTGCAACCTCGTGCCCAGTGCCTCATGCACCTACTGCCAGAATCTCGAGGTGAAACGACCGTCTCTATCTGACACAATCATCTTCGGAACCCCATGAAGTCGGACGATCTCACTCAGATACAGCTCCACTAACTTGCTTACTGGCCAAGTCTCTCGGATAGGCAAGAGATGAGCGGACTTCGACAATCTACCCAAACCCAAATAGCATCATGATCTCTACTAAGCCTTAGTCCGGTAACGAAATCTATAGAAATGCTTTCCCACTTCCACTTCAGAATAAAAAGTGGTTGGAGCATCTAAACCAATAATATTGTCTCAAAATCTGATCTCATCTCAAGCAAAATCCAGTCATGAAATCTTAGGTTCCCATACTCTCGTTCAAGAGGTCAACTATCTCTTTGCACGTTAATCTCTATCTCAACTCCTGACTCATAAGGCATCTCTTCTTCTCCTACCTCATCTCTTCATGTAAGGGTGACTGACACTCCAAAATTCTCAAGCTTCTCTAGAACCTTTGAATCTGCACTTCTACCTTGCACCCCAAATTCACTATACAACTCCAACTAAGTAGGTAAGCGAGTCCAACTACTCTTGAGACATTTCCTACTAGGGGTATTATCAACCACATCCACCTTCCTACGACATGAATGACTAGCATGTCCTATTAAAAACCTTTTGTCACTAAGTCTGGATAAGACATCTTAACAATCGTCCTTGCAATGGATCCTACAAATTTATATCTCCAGAACATAAGTGATTTCAAAGTCCCTTTCATCGAACAGGCTGCATACGACTTGAGACGTTATTAAAATTTGCATATCCCCTACAATCTTGCAATACAGGCAGTTTGGCGCGCATATCAGTCATCTATCTTTCAACTAGTCGTAACTCTTCTAATGACTCGCCTTTCAAACAATTTCCTTATTCGCACTCAACCGGTCAATGGTACCCAATACTAGGAGCTTTTCTTATGCCTCACAAACCACACCATTTTAATTCCATAAGCATCTTCACTCATTTGTGGTGCTAAGGTACTTTTAACATATTGCAATATCAGTTCTCTCTAGCTCATCTCTCCTTTTCTTCACTTACGTCATCTACTCACAACAGACTCCTTGGTTATCTAAAATCATATTTCACAAGCCTCGCACAAAACGGTGTCGTTTACTGTACCATGCAGTCTCCAAATCGAAACTTACTCTTCCTAATATAGGAATAACCAGAGATATCCTTGACAACGACCCCTACGATGATCGGTCCAATTTAATCGATACCATCTCCTATTAAAAAACTTTTCCCCATTAGTTAATCTTCATCATATCCTTTACAACACTCGCAGTGATTGCATCTTGCGCGACTATCCTGTAAACTTTCTCTTCTTAAATATACAACTACAAATAAACCGTCCTTTGACAAAATCTGGAGAATTATTACAATTGTAGAGGCTTTGGTCCGAGACAATCGGCTCTCAATCCTAATGACGAGTTCACATTTTGCCCGTCCATACATGATCTTCTTATCTTAACCCTTTTCCTTGTGAGCCAAATATAACCTCCTTCGGCGATGAATTCGGTGTATCTACTCTTTTTCCAGTAGGCCATTCAGTTGAATACTTAACTGCAGTGTCAAGATCTCGTCCAAGCACAAAGAAACCGACATGACCAGCCTAATCCTCGACTCCAATGTCATTAGTAAGACCTACTCTTTATTAGACTTATAGTTGTGATAATCCTTCATGAAACAACCTCTACTTATATTTGCGCACAACTGAAGTATCCTGAACTACCACACCTTGCTTGGTCCATGAAGCTTGTCTGAAGCAACTAGCGTAACCCATGATTAGATAACCTTAGTTGATGTTACATACCCAGATCTTCTTCCATCTCGCCTGATATCCTTATATACTTGTCTATGTACAAATGAGCCTCCACTATCCAACTTAGGTACTCAACTCCCCATGGATCCCATCTAAAAACCATATGACTTTTGAATCCAGTTGTAGGTTTCTACACCACAAATTATACCTTAACACTTTTGTCTAGCTGTTCGGATAACACTCTAAATCTTTCCATGCTAGCTGGCACGGTGAAGATCTTTGCTTATATCTCAACTCTTCTCATTTGCACCCCTTAGGCGAGTGAATCTAATTGCACACTGCATTGACGTTACTTCAACTCATCTACATCTTCAACCAACCTTTGGACTTACGATAACCTTGGATGGCTCCATCTAGAGCATCCATCAAAGACTCATATCCGTAGTTGAATATCTAGGCATGTTGCTCCTCTTCGAATTCCATTTTTGTCCGAACGATGTTATTAGTGTTATTATTAATATTATTTTCTTTTTAGATATCATTTGGTTATGCTACCATTCCAAACCTCCTTCCCTGAGTTAGACACTATGAATTTCTCTTTCTTGACGCAATCTCTCGCTAAGATTCAATAACCCACAATCGCCGAAGTCTACTTACGCATTCAGCTCAGACTAGATCCACACCACGCCTATTATCTTTATCAGGGCAACTCATGAATTCAACCATCTCAATCACTCAATGAAAATGATCCGAAGTAACGACTTTAGCTCTTCTATTCTTCTACTCGCCTTAGCTCGATTCTACATTAGTCACCAATATCTGGTCAGGCTGGACACGTATTTACCCTTAACCTCTATTATACTTGCCTACAATCATTTCTTAAAGTATGGTAGGTTACATATGGATATAGACAACTCCAATTTGTTCTACACTTTATACTCAAGTTCGCCCTCGTGTAAGACAATTTGTCCTTCTCTAAACAAATAACATTCCTTCTCCATTTAACATCATAACTATATACTAAAGCGGAGGTTAGATTTAATATTTAACCCGACACGTAGCACTTTCTCATTGGACCGCATCACCCATCTTTAATAAAACAATTCAATTTATTTGATTGGTTGAAATTTCATTGTAGACCTCACATTAGATATCTTCTTATCTAACCAATTTTTTTTAAAAAAAACTCTATCTAATATATTGCTTGAAATAAAACAATATGTGTTGCACAAAAAAATCTAACAAAAAAAAGTCTATCTAACGAAAAAAAATCTATATAACTTACCAAATCTATCTAACTAATATATCCAATTCAAATATGAAATTTATAAGATATAAAACATTAAATTTATAGATAAATAACCAAAGGTTCTTAATTCTTTAAAAATATAAATTATTTTATTAGAAATATCTAAATAAAATTGGATATGTACAAAACTACTAAAAATAAATAATTAAAAAAAGATACTCCATAATAACAATTAATGAAACATGGATAATTTATTTAATTCAAGTCGTGCCCTCCCGGGCACGGGCACTGTTACTAGTTCTCAGCTAAAGTTGAACCAATACCAATCCTCAAACTTCGACGCTTAAGTGAACACCGCTACAATATACACTAATGCCTTGCCATGTCGATCACATCCCCTTTTCTCCTATTGGATTCCACAACTCAAACGTTGGATAGACCAATTCCCTTAATCCTGGCGATCAATCTCTCGAAAACAAACAACTCTAATTGCCCACTGCACTCTTGATACAAAACGACGTGGCTTATATAGCACCAAAACTACACAATTGAACCATTCTTCGCCGAACTTAATCTAGGAATTTACACTTAACTTACTAAACTACGTGAGATCATTCGGCTGATGGTAGCGGAGTCGCAACGTGTCACCTACCCCTCCTATATGCAACATGACTACCCAATGAAAACGTTTGAAAACACCGGCCGGATTTTAGTTCAAGTTGGACCTCGTGTACACTCGTTGGTCAGTTCCATGTGCCCTTGCTGTCAACCTCGCTCTGATACCAATTTGTAACACCCCGTCTTTCTGAAAAGGCGTTACTCGGTAGTAGGCCTCACGAGGCACTACCAAGCTAGTTCGACAATAGACATTCGGATCTTGCAACGCGGGCACGGCGAGAAAACATAAAAACATCCAACTTGTATTTGAATGAAATAATAATTATATTGTAAAACAAATTGACATGTACTAATCCCCAATAACCAATCCACATTCAAATACTCAAATCTCAAACTCATCCTAAAAGACAAACATCTGTAAGTGCACTTAATATAATTCAAAGTCAATTAATGATGAAACTAGCAATATAATAACACCCAACCCCAACACTATGACACGCGCGTTACTGCTCCGCACCACCGTTTTGCCGAGGGCTCGGTCACGGGATCCTGATTACATGAATGAAAAATAGGTTCCCGAGGGGTCAGATCCTATCCTATCAAGTCAGAATCAACATGGAAGTTACGAGACGTTTCAAAATAGTTTCGCTAAGGTCAGCAAACAAGTCCACAATCACACACAGATCTCTAGTCCAGTCTTAGGTCCAGTTTGTCATTCAGATATCATCACATACGACTCGCAATCAGAAACTCTACCTACGGTATGCAGCACTGCCCCTATAACACTGCATACCATCACACTACCTAGACTATGCGGCACTGCCCCTATAACACCGCATGTCATGACAATGGCGTATCGATCCCACGCCGGACTCGGAGACGGGCCATCTCGTAAACCATCCATCCTCAATCCAACCATCCATCTCATCACAACCATCCACAATAAGCCTCCACTGGAGCGCTGCCCAACACAGAGAAACCGACGACGAAAATATACGTATATATATAACAACTTTCGAAAACCAGTTTCCAAAACGATTTACACATAGCACACATATCCAAAACATTTTCAAAGATCGATCGGGACTAGTTCCCAAAACCAATCCCATGACTACCACGCAACCCTAACAGGCTAGAACAGGACTGAGAAAGCCGAAATTCGACTTACCTGAAAGACGAGAGAATTTCCCTACGAACCAAGAATGTGAAGGGCCCAACACGAATTGACGTCCGAGGAAAATTAACAACGGTTCCGGCGGCTCTTCGACAGCCCCATCCATGACGGCAGCGAACAACTCTGGAGGAAGAACATGACGGGCAAACCCCACAGAGTTTGATACGGACTCGGACGTGATGAGAACGCTGATGGACTGCAGTGGCAGGGGTTCGATCGAAGTTGAAAAAGAAAAGGACGGCGCTTGGCAGCTTCGTTAATTAGCTAAGGGTTTCTTACGTACATATATACGCTTAGGGTAAGGATTATGGGGAAGGTTAACTAAGCCCAACCCAATCTGCTAACTACCCGGCTACAAAATCAATTAATTTGATAATTATAATTGGATGAGATTAGAATTTCACTATCCACTTGACTAATGAGGTAAATGGATTCATTAGAATTAGCTAAATAATTAGATTTGGGCTTTTGGGTCAAAGAACGGAACGGAGGAACGAAACAGAAACCGGGTCGGATAACTCGAGCATTACATAATATCTACTCATGCAAGCAAACAAATCCTACCTAAAACTCATTGAGTTTTTCCCAAACCCTAGGATTTGGGAATCTAGCTAGACATGGCAAACAAGGGAAATGAAGAAAAGAGAAGGAAATCCATACCAAACTTCATTCAATTGATTGAACAGAGGAAAGAATCTCCAACACTTTCTCCAATTCTTCACAAGAGACTAAGGTTCTAAAAATGGAAAAGCTCCCCAAAAGGGGGAAAAAGAAGTTCTCTCTAAAGAAGAAGAAGAGGTATATATACAACCCCATAAAGGAAAAGACCTAGAAAAGGCAAAGAGGGGGCGCCGCAACGAGACCCGGGCCGTGACCCGCCTGGGTCGAAGACTGGAAACCGCACACGCCTCGTACGCTGAACAGGGCTGACCCGGGCCACAACCCGCCCGGGTCACACGACCCTGGCAACGACCCGGCCGGGTCACAACCAAATGCAATTCAAGCATCCACCTCAAAGTAGAAGACAAAACAATAAATCAATGACCTTGAAGCTCAATAAATTGGAATCATTGCACATGTTTTATGATTCAAAAGTTGAGGACAAGTGCATCCATTCTAGGCCTCACTAGGAAGAATGTGTTTACTCTCTTGCTTATGTGTTTAGGCTACATAGTGTTTTACCCAATCTCATCTATGATCACTAATATACCATAGGCTTGAATCAGATCTAAATCTCCACCGCTTATGGACAATGCAAATGACAAGAATCAAGAGATCTTTTAAGGGTTGTAATGGGGCTAAGGTGAGAAGAATTGGATGAGGATAATTTTTGGCCAAGTGGTGATAAACTAGAGAATAAGAGTTAAAATTTCATTCGACACCAATCAACCAAATCAAACTTTCAAGCACTCTCATACCCAAAGATTCACAAATTCCTCACTTTCACTAATTTGAACTTCATTCTTTCATATTCACTTTTCTTTCATTTCAACTGAACCCTTCTTCTTTCCTTTTCTTTTCTCAACAAAATTTTGGTGATTGCCCAAAGATTTTGCACATTTTATTCACATCACCAATTTCATCTTTAAGCTCGATTTTTCAAGATTTTTCACTTTTTCCCAACACTTCCCAAACTTTTGCATTTTTCTTTGAAACACTCTCTACCAAATGAGATTTTTTCTCTCAAACCCCCAAACTCACTCAAAATAAATCCATCATTACTCCTATCCTCTAGAATGGACAAGCTATTTAAGCTAGGGAAATATTTTATGGAGTTTGAAAATATAGGCTTTTAGGATCAAAATTGTGGCTTCAAAAAAATGACACTTAAGTAGGGTGGATAGGGGAATAGTGGGGCTAACGAAAACAATGTCTCTATCATTTTAATTTCACAAGCATGACTCCTATATGCGGTCTTAACAAAGATAGCAAATTCAAGTTCTAGAGTTAGTAATTCATAGAGATTTCACACACCAAAAGCAAAGAAAGGACACAAGTCCTAGAAAAAGGCTACAAATGATCTCACTAGGTACTCAATGAATAGAACTTCAACACAAGTCAACAATCTCAAGAATCACATATTCTCATCCAATTACAAGTCAAACAAACAAGTCCATGATTATGCAAAGATAAAGGCTTCAACTATCCAAGCAAAGATATGGGCTCTGTTCGGTGCAGAGAGATTATTAAAAATAATAGCTTATAGCCCATTAAAGTTGAAAAGCTTTTTTCGGATTTTTTCTCACTCCCTCTCCCATTTCCTTTCTTTATGCACACATTTCAATAAGTTATTTTTTACAATAAGTTCATTTTAAGCTACTTATAAAAAATAATGATATGACACCGAACAGAGCCATGGAATTTTCAAGTCATGGATTTAACTTGTTAAAGACAAGAGGCTTTCCATTTAAGAAAAATGATGACATCCTTCTATGCATGAATTTTTTGGCATTTTGACTGGATTTTTAGCATGCAAAAATGGCAAAGGTAAACATGAATGCAAGACAAAAATTGAAACATGAATGCATCTATCTAGCATGAACTAACTAAATCCCTCCCCCAAACTTAAATGTCACATTGTCCTCAATGTAGAAATGAAAGCAAGAAGGAAGAGAAGAAAGGACTCACCATGTGTTCCATGTTGAGGAGGAGGAGGTGGAATTGAGGATTTCACCAATTTGGAGACTTAAGTAGGAGTCAAGAGTCTTTGCTATTTTGCCTACACACAACTAGACAAGAAATTCCACAAGCAACAATAGCAAAACGTTGTCCCAGCAAGGACAACCACAAGCAACCAACAAGCAAATTCTCAACAAGCAACAAGGCAATCAAGCCACTACAAGCAAGCAACAACAAGCAACAATGGCTTCCCAAATGCAAAGCTTTCAAATTTTATCAAATCAATTCAAAGCTTTCAAATTTTATCAAATCAATTCAAAGCTTCACTCAAGACAAGGTTCAACTAAGCCCTTCAAGCACTTAGCAACAACTACCCATCATTCAACATCAACAAGCATACCAAACCTCCTAAATTTCACAAAAATCCCCAAAATTTTCTCAAATCCCTCAAACTTGAATTTTAGCATGCAAATCCACAAATTCACCTAGGTTTTCAATTTTCATCATTAATTTGAGCAATTTAGGCTAAGAAAAACATGAATCTCTACCTAAATCCACAAATTTCAACAATTTTTACCCAAACTTGAAAACCTAGATCTAGAATTTAAACAAGAAAAAGGGAAGAAATTTGTACCAATGTCACCAAGGGGAAGGGGAAAGGGAGGTTCCTCTTTGCTTCTAGCTTTTATTGAATTTAACCTACTAAACAAAGGAAAACTAGTTGAAGACCCGTACCATGTACGGGTAATGACCATTTTTTTCCATGCTAATATAAATTATATGAAGATTATTCTAATACCTAAAGCATATGAATTACAAGAGATATGTGCAAAAAATATTTTTTCATCCTCATATATCTAACGTGTACATTAAAAGATATAAATTATATGAGATTTGTGCAAAAGATAGATATTCGGGAGATCTTAATTGGTTAATAATTTTATCTGATCTTTATTGGATACGATCTAAAAAATATAAATTATATGAGATGGTGAATCTCTTGATAAGCAAAAATATGCATAGAGATTCTAGCTAACATAATTTTCCATTTTGATACGTGATCCAATTATTAGTACACATTTCTATTAATTTTTGGTTAATAATATTATTTTATTAATAATTGTTAAAATAAAAACATTATTTTCAACATTGAGGAGGTGGCGAAAATTTTAACAAAGACATAGGTTCATCTTTACATAATTAAGAAATTATGTTTAAGGGAAGTGTGCCATAAAACGTGTACATAATTATGTGCGTATGCGCCAATCGAGTTATCGACCTATTATATAACTTGTACATAATTTTTACCCATAGTTGTATGAGAATACAATGTCTATTGTTTAAGGGAAGTGCATGTTTGGACAATATCTTCCACATGTACATAATTACGTACGTATCTATCCGAATAATTAATATGTACATAATTTTATATTCGTACAAAATAATTATGTACATAAGCAATTATTCATACAAAATAATAATTATGTACATAATTTTGGAAAAATAATTGTGGATCTCTTTGATATCTTCTTTAATTTTGATATGAAAATATAACTTTTGTTTAAATGTATTAATTTTAGGTAAAAGTGATTTTTTTTATCATTTTTATGAAGATTCTACATACTTAATTAAAATAATAGATTTCATAGTTGAAATAAAATAAAATAAAATAAAAATTGGATCTATCGGACTTGAATTATAAATTCTCGAATAAAAAACAGGTTTGGATCAAAATTCGATCTCAGATCGATTAAGTCGGGTTTACATAATATTATTTACCCTTTATCCGAATAATTTTGTACATAATTTATAATTAAGCAATTTTATATTTATGTACAAAATAATTGTGCAATTTTCTTCATAATAATTATGTACATATAAAATTAATTTTTGAGATGTACAAATATGTAAGCAATATTCTAACTACATGTACGTACCTATTGTTTAAGGGAAGTGTTTGGACAATATCTTCCACATGTACATAATTATGTACGTATCTATCCGAATAATTATGTACAAACTTGTACATAATTTTTACTCATAATTGTATGAGAATACAATATCCGATGTTTAAGGGAAGTGTATGTTTGGAAAATAATTATGCAATTTTAAAAAAAAATTCATGTACATATGGGCAATATTACATGTGGACAATATTACCCGTAATTATGCAGGTCTATCCGAATAAGTATGCAGTTTTTTATAATAAGTGTATGTTTGGACAATATTACATGTACGTATCTATTATTTAAGGGAAGTGTTTGGATAATATATAAGCAATATTCTAACTACCTAATTGGTGCATATATAAGCAATTTCAAGAATATTCATATTTTTTTAGTTTTTTTTTTTGCAATTTCGGGATCATTCATATACAGTATTTTTTCCTACAACTGTTGAGGTGACATTAATAACATTTTTTTATGCAGGGTTGATGAGGTGGCGCAATTTTTTCAACAGAGATGGGTTCTACTTTATACTGTATTATAGTAGATAAAAGGAAATTCTTGGGTTGCCTCCCAAGGAGCGCTTGTTTAAGGTCGTTAGCTTGACCATGACGCCTCCTTAAGTGCTTGGATCAATCATTGTCAACGCCCTCAATAACCTATCAAAGCTTTGTGAACACATCTCACAAAGGTGTAAGTAGCACAATGACGGTTTAAAGGTGAATAATATAGCATTTAAAAACCGTATTAACCTATCAAATAAGCTAACACTACTTTCATGAGATGGAATATGTTGAAACCAATTTTGCTAGGGTGGAGGCTTCTCAAGATATATATATAATATGGATCCAATCTCTCTTGAACACTTTTCTCAAAGGTAACTCTTAGTAATCCCTAGATTCCACTTTAGTCTCTAAATGATAGGATCAAGGATCGTTGAAGTCGGTGCAAGGACACGCTTGTTGCCTTCCCTCTCGCCTTAGGCCGATTGCTCTCAACTTGCCCTAATTTTTATGGAACTTGATGGACGTGTGGGAGGGTTGGAAATCAGATAGAGGTGGTGAAGAGGTGTGAGTCGAAGGATATGAATGAGTTAGGTTGTGGATGTAACGCACCACACTCGAACTCAAGCTACGAAATCCAAGGACAAGGATATGACTCACCTTGCTCTTGAATCTCAAGGGGGATTCGATATTACTCACGAATCTGAATTGAAACAAAGAAAACACAAAGTAATCTTATTCAAAGGCTCATGGCCGAATTCCAAGTACAAAGCAAAAACAAAACATGATAGAAAACACAAAGTTTCAAGTTTGATTCAAGTCTCCCCAAATGAAAGAGGGGCATCCCCTTTAAATATGAAATGAGAGTCTTCCACCAAGGCCATTCATGGACCAGCTTCAACTCAGGAAAGAAGGTGGGAAACTCTTGGAAAACTTGGCATTTAATGCTCCTTTGATGAAGACACACAAGTGGCACAAGACGAGGCACCCGACGCTTGCGGCTCGGCGCGCCCGGTGACCACTAACAAGCATAGCTCGCCTTCTTTGCCTTTGCCTGGCATCCCTTGGGTCATAAGTCTAGCTTGGAGATTCTCTTGTAAGGCACGAGCTCGGGCCCTTGTGATTCGACCCAAAAAGGGTTTGGTGCCGTGAGTATGTGCGGCCGGGCTACGGGCGTCGGTGGCGTCACTAGGTGTGCGGCACTCTACGTCAAAAGTGTGTGTTTCCTCAGCGGGCCTTTGTTCTTTCAACTCCATTTTGGTCCCCATATCAGCACAGGAAAGATGGCCCGAGACAACTTGAGAGGGCACGGGAGAATCGGGACGGTGCCTCTCTTGGTCACCCTCAGTGTCGGCACTCTCTATGCGCGCGATGCGCACCGGCACGAGATCAGCTTGGCCATGATGTGGCACATGAGGCATATTCACATCACTAAACATGGTTTTTCATCATGGACATCTTGAATGACAAAGGGTGAGAAATTAGGGAAAAACTTACATGGGGTATCTAAGATCGAGAGAGGAGATTCCCATGTAGAGACCATAGGAGGAGGCTCGATTGGTGAAGGACACACCTCAATGACGTGATTTTGCTCATTTGCATCACCCTTTGCTAAAAACAACTAGACTTAAATAGTAACAACCATTTTGATATAATATAAATCTGATTTATCTCTTTTCAAAAATTAAAACCGTACGAACTTTTTTACGAACTGTCTTAACATTTTATATTATGATAGGCTAATACGAGATTCTCATGTATAAAAAACTCAAATGATATATTGTTATGTATGAGTATTTCATACCAATCTCGTGTAGGGTACGAGGATTATGCTAGTATGAATAAAGCTTATTTACTCCATATAAATATATGATATTTGAAGAGAGAAGAGTATTAAAATAATAGTTATCACGATTCGACAAAAAAAAAATAGTTATCACAACATGTATAAACTTAACATTGGACCACATCACCCATCTTTATTAAAATGATTTAATTGATTGATTTTGATTGTAAACCCTATATGTATGTAAAATATGAAAGAATATATATATAATTGAGATAGTATCTATAAGGTTTCCTTAAATATATCATTACTTAATCTTACTATAGTACAAAATTGGAGATTGAAGTAATAATATAGAAAAGCACATCTCAACTCCCATTAAATATATTACTAAAATTACAATCCATAAACATTAAAATAAATCCTAAAAATCTTAGAAGCATTGAATCCTTATACAAAAGTTATAACCCTACAAATCATTATTCGATTAAAAGAATATATTATAGCAGAAATACTTTATCATAAAAATAAATTCCATAAGAAACAAACTAAATAAACTAATATAAGATTTTACATCAAACTATTCTTTTGAATAACTTTATATAAAATTTAAATAATATTTTAGTTAAATTAAAGTCGTGCCTTCAAGGCACGAGATTAATACTAGTAACTATATACTAAAGCGGGGGTTAAGAATAATAATTAGGACGACACATGATAACTTTTCATTGGACCGCATCACCCATCTTTATTAAAACAATTTAATTTTTTTAATTGGTTGAAATGTCATTGTAGACCCCATATTAGAGTTCTTCTTATCTACTAATTTTCATTTTTAATTTTTACATAATTTTTCTCGAAATCTTCTTATCCACTAACTTTAATTTCAATCTTAATTTTTGTTAAAATCATGCCCATTGAGAAGTTGGAACGATTGCGCCCATTGAGAATACATTTTTTTATAAAATCGTGCCTATTGATCAAAAGGAACATTATCAACAATGAAGAACGGATAAGAACTCTTCTTATCCCTTTTAATTGATTAACTAGTACAAATTTCGTATCATATACGGGTAAAGTAAATGTAAATCCCTTTTCATTGATTAACTCTTCTTGTCCCTATTTTTTATTCGAGAATGCACAATTCAAGCCCGAGAGACCCAAGTTTGAAATTTGACCCGAACCTATGTATGAATTTTATTTATTATAATTTTGATTATGAAATCTATTATTTTAATTAATTATGTAGGATCTTCATAAAAATGAAAAAAATCACTTTTACCAAAAATTAAAAAAACATATAAATGAAAATTATATATTCATATTAAAATTAGGCAAGCTAGGTATCAAAGATATCAAAACTCACTATTTTTTTATTGATTCTAGCAAGATTTGCTATTGATTTATATTAGAAAAATAAATTAACCTATCAAAATTGGATATATATTAAGTCGATATAAATGTTAGTTACCATTGTTAAAATAAAAACAAAGGTTATGCTTTATACCATTTTATTCAACATTGATTATGTTGCGTAAATAACATTTTTTTATTCAATGTTGATGAGGTGGCGCAAGTTTTAACAAAGACATAGGTAGATTTGATTGATTGTTTAATCCATCTTTATTAAAATAATTTAATTGATTATTGATTGTAGACTTAACATATAATATGAAAAAAAAATATCATTGAAATTGTATCTACAAGTTTTCCTTAAATATATAATTAATTAATCTCACTATATACTAAATTGGAGATTAAAATGATAATATAGAAAAACATATGTCAACTCCAATTAAATATAATTAAAGTTATAATCCATAAAAATTAAAACAAATCCAACAAATCTTAGGAGTATTCAATCCTTATACAAAATTATTATCTTGCACATGTTTGATTAAAAAAATACGTTATTGCATAAATATTGTATCATTAAAATAAATCCCATAAGAAACAAATTAAATAAAGTAATACAAAATCTTATATCAAACTATTCTTTTGAACAACTTAAAATAAAATTTAAACTATGTTTTTAGTTAAATCAAATCCGTTCCGTTAAGACACGGGAGTAATACTAGTTTTATTCTAATGGCTAGGCAAGATTCTTTTTTATATGTGCACTCTTTTGCAAGAGGAGATTGGTTGTGGGATGAATCATTAAGGACAAGAGAAAGTGTTGTAAGGCTTCACTTAAGATTATACACTTTCCCCTTTCCATTTGGGTTTATCCTCTAGTTATATACAATCCCGAAAGCTCATGTTTTGAATTTTTTTTGACGTGGGATGAGCAAACAAGCACCTAGATGGCATTCATCCATTAGTATTGCTAAATGATGTATGCATGGACCGCTTTTGCCTTGCCAACAAGTCGGGAAATGACTTAAACTACTCGGGACATGTGTCAATCCCGATCAATAGAGAGATCACGAGGCGGGGTGGGAGCTTAGGTTGATTGAACGAAAAGTGTGCATTATGAGGAAGAAAAGGATATGTTTGGATTATGTTTTGATGGGGTGACTTTTCGGAGATATCACACCGGCCAGACAAAGTCGTCTATGCATTGGATCTTAACCATCACATGTTGTTTGGACAGTGCTGAGAAGGGTGGTTCACTGACCTAAGGTCATTATGCCTAATCAAAGATAAATCTCTAGTTACACAAGTTAGTATAGTCGGAAAGCCGATCGGGGTTGAACTAAGGGAATTTGTGCTCCTAAATTTAATACTTCCACTGACTAAATAAATAAAACAAAGGTGTTTGAAGATGTATTTCAAAATTTAACAAACAATTAAACAAATCAAACAAGTAAACAGGTTGTAATCAAATTAGGAAAGCAAGTTTATTCATATACTAGCCGTCAGCCCCGTGCATACGCACGGGTTCATATTATAAACAAAGTTTATATATAGAATTTTTGAATTATTTGTCTTATTAAACATAATTTAAGCGTATTGAATTATTTTACATAAAATATAATTTAGTGTATTATTGAGTTATTTTATTTTAACAACCTCTCTTGTATTTAACTACACTTTATGTTTAACTTAATTGAAAAATATAGTAAGTTGGAGGACAATTTCAAGAGGTTACTAAAATTTCAATAATCTCTTTCGTTTATCGTATAGTTTGTATAAAAACATATGAACATTACTTGTTATTTTTTCCTAGTCTATATGCCTATTCATTGATTTATAGATAGATAGATGTATATATTTAATGTTTAAAATAATATTTTAGTAGATTTATGTTATACTCTGCCAGTTGGAGTAATAAGTAATATATCAAAAGTAAATTCGAATTATCTACAATATTGAAAGTGAACAACAAATATTTGTACCTTCCTAGAATATTGTGAATATTATAATATAAAAATAATATTTAAATATCTTTATACAATTAAAATGATGCACCAACTATAATTTAGATTAATGATTAATATTATGTATATTCAAGGTAAAATGAAAATGATCTATAATATTCACGTGAAAAATAATATTTGAATACCTTTGCATTACAACTTAGCATATCAATAGTTCAGGTTTGATGTGTATATAAAATTTTGTGACTAAATGCATAATATTGATTACTTTTTTATTCTCATTATTTTTTTATGATTTATGTTCTGATACAAAAACCGTTTTCTTTATTATGTAATACTACTGTTAAGAAAAATATGTCATAATAGCATTTAAAATAAAAATGATGTGTCATATTCAAATTGAAAAATAATATTTGACTACATTTGCATTACAACCTAGCTTACCAGCTAAAATTTTTAAATTATCTATAAAATAATTAAAAGGTGAAAATATAACTCTCATGTGTGATAGGTTCATAATTTAGAATTTTTTAACCATTAAGTTATACATAAATATATTAATAACTTTTAATTATAAGTGTATATAAAAATTTGTGACCAAATACATCATATTCATTACTTTTTTCATTCTCAATATTTTTCTATGTTTTATGTTTTCATGTAAAAATAGTTTTATTTATTAAGTAATATTAATATTAACATTAATATGTATCATGAAGACATTTAATATCGCCTTATGTATACAACTTTATATATGTAGTATACATAGATATAGCTTTCAAATGATCACTTTATGTATTCATTTTTTATTTTTCTATAGGAAACAAAATACTAATTTATACTTTTCTAATACAATAGTTTGTTTTTTAAAACAATTACCTTTTTTATTCATTTCTTTATGTTCATTAATGTGTCATGATGACATTAAATACCTTCTACTAACACAAAAGTATAAATATAGTTATATATTTTATATGAGACATAAAACACTAATTGTTATACATTTCAAATACATTTGGGCGCATTCCATCTAGGTCTGGAATGCCCCCATCCTGTCCCCCCCAGATCCTGCGTTTGCAGGTTTCCTCTGGGTAAATGTTGTTGTTGTTATACATTTCTAATACAATAGTTTTTTCTAAGACAAAATTTATAGTTTTCAGTATCAATATAGTTTTCAAATGATCACTTTTTGTATTCACTTTTTAGTTTTCTATGTGAAACAAAATACTAATTGTTATTTATTCTAATACAATAATGTGGTCTTTCAAATGATAACTTTTTGACAATAAATATAGTTTTATTTTTATATTTAATTTTTACTTTTCTACATTAAATAATATAATAATCTTTACAACTTAAAAAATGCAACACATCCATAAAACTTAAATGTTATTAATCACCCCAAAACCTCTTTCCTCCAAACCCTTTTAATTGTGGGGCCGTTGAATCTCAAACGCAATTCAATTTCCTCCAGACCCTTTCTTCCAAACTCTCTTTCCTCCATATAAATGAGAGGCAATTCATCCATCTTCGATCATCTTCCACCCTGTAGAGCTCTTGACCTTCCACCTCCAATTTACAATACCCATAAATCGTGAATGGTGGCCGATTGATCCCGCTAAGTCCTTATCCCCATCGCAAAAGCCCCGAAATGCAACCTTTCTCCTCTGATCTCGGCGTTTTGAGTCTCAATGGATGCCGGATGGTCCTCGATTCAAGAAGCTTCCGCCGGACCTTCGCCGGAATTGCCCGAGGGATGCTCTGCCTCGGTGTTGGTCAATTTGGAGCCAAGAGATATCTGTCGGATGGCGTTGCTAAGTTGCTTAATCGGGCCTTTCGAGGGGCTTCGTCGGCCGATTTCATTTGGGAGTCGAAGTTGCCGTCCAATTACCATGCTCTGATCGAGAAGGTCTTCGATGGGTTCCTCAACGGTCTGTGTAGAACAGACGTCTATGCGATGCTGTGTAGAGTCAACTCGATTGATGGCGGCTCGAAGGTAATCATGTGTGTGTTTGATTTATAGATTAGGGTTTGGGATCCCCAATTTTCAGTTCGAGGATCTGTAATTCTTTTGTCTCCTCATTTGTTTTTGTTTTTTTGTTTGTTTGGATTTTTCAATTTCCTGGTGCGATCAATCTCAAGGTAATTGTGGTTGTTACTTTCAAACGATTGATTTTAGGCTATATGGAATATTATGCTTTTGTGCTTCTATCTTGTTAATTTGGATCTTCTGGTTGTCCTGTGTTGCTGTGGATGCAGCCTGTCTCGTGGTTGAGCATGTTGCTGCTGTTGTTGACTGGCGCTGGAATTGTGTATAACTATGACCAGGAGAAGAAGCGTCATATTGAAGGTAGATAACTATGGTGAGTTTTGAATGATTATGGTTTAGTAACATGATTAAATGATGGCCTGATTCAGGAAAAAAGATGGCTTTAGTTGCATACTGGTAGCTTTACCGATTCAGGGTTGTAGTCTTATAGCAACTCTGTTATAGGTTGAGTTCTTTTCATGTTGTGTGCAGGAATAGGATGTCTTTAGTTGCATACTGTTGTCTTTACCAATTCAAGGTTTTAGTCTTATAGCAGCTCTATTATAAGTTTGAGTTATTTCCATGTTGTGTGGCCAGCGATGCAATTTTATGTCATTGTTATGCTATATTTAAGTTTACAAGAGACCCACGAAACTTGCCCTTGCTTGCAATACTTTTATTTTCGTGTTCTTGATTTTGCAATTTATCTTCAGAACTCAGTAATGCTTTGACTGCTATTAAAGAAGGACCTTCTGTTGGAAAAGCTTCAAATGGGGGGCCATTCAACCTTATAAATGATCACTGGAAGACTGTAACTGATAAAGACTTCTTGGGAAAATGGACAATGATTTACTTAGGCTTCACTCACTGCCCGGATATCTGTCCTGACGAACTTATAAAGATGGCAGATGCAGTTAATAAGATAAGTAAGTTACTACTTTGATAGTTTTTTGTATGATGACAGATGAATGTCTCTTAGTACACAGTATAGATATGACAATTTTAGATAATTTGTTCTTTTGGGTACAATGATGGTCCATCTAATCATTTTTTAAAATTCCACTCAATAATTTTATCATCTTTTGAAGTAGTAGCCCTAAACCATAAAAATTCTACTCAATAGAAGTACTTTAGGTTTTGGTTCTGATTGGTTGTGATTGTGAGTGCAGAAAGTCTGGCTTGACAAGAAGACCGGGGGGATATGCATGGTTGTATCGCTGAAGGGGCTCACCATTATCGGGATTGATGATAGGAGATACTGGAACGTTATACCTTCTGAGGAATCAAGGTGAGGTTATTTACTATAAACTTCTTTTCTTGATTGTAAGTTTTGTCTCTTGGGAGTTATGGCTTTCAGATTGGTTTTTGTTGGGTATGATCCGTGTTGTTTGCTGAAATCCTCTTCACACGTAAGTCTGGTGTTGGGTTGTGATAGCCATTTCATTGGTTGGCTATGTGGTTGGCTTATTGTACTCCATGTTTCAATTAGGTGTGATTTGTGTGTCAGTCTGGCTTTTTCTTTGGTAAGGTCTCTTGATGTTGGTGATAAACTCAACTGTCACAACCCAACAACTGGTGGTTTTGGTGATAAACTTTGTAGTTCTAGATTTAAATCAACCAGAAAATAGCTAATAATGGCCAAATTTAACCTACAAAGGGAAATTAAGAACAGTACTTTGTAAAGTCCATAACTTTGTTGTCAGTGCACATTGATATTCAAAGCTCAAGTGGCTTCATTTAATCTTTTTATAGTTTCACCTTTTGACTTATTGGGCTTCCCTCTGGTTTTACATTTATAAGGGACTCATATATTGCACAGATTTATACCTTAACTATAAAAAAAATTATGTGATGCACCTATGTTTGTTTTCTATGAATAGTCTGATAGTCATTGGTAAAAAGTACAGCCTTGATGTTTTTGTCTTATTTTCATATGACATCTACTCACCAGTTGTCATGGTTATCCCTTTTTATCTTTCCTTCTTTCTTAGTGTACTTTCTCATCAATCTTGATTTCACATGAAGAATATTGCTGAACCATTTTGCTTCTTTCAGCTTACAAAAGAAAACATCGGATTAAATTCTAATTGAGGGATGCAAGTGTTGAGTTATTAATTAGCTCATTATGTTTGTGAAGAAGAGAGCAACTGTTTGGTTGTGTTTTGAGCTTCCAAATCAGATTCTCGTTTGGCAAATAATAATTTGCCTCCACACATTCAGAAGCTGCATTGTCGTGCCTGTTATGAGGCTCTCTGTTTCTCTCCCAAGATTGAAGCAATGGGAAAAGTGATTGCAATAGCTGTGTTGGGATATTCATATCTGCTCTTGGATATCCATCTGAGACTCTTGTTTATATTGTTGTTGGAGAAATATACTGTGATGAAATTCATATGGCTGATTTGCAGTCTCGCTATCCCCTTTTGATGAACACGGTACAAATTGATAAGACATCGTGTGGCTTGTATATGATAACGAGCTTCTAAATGTACATTATATATGAGTAGTACTTCTGTTTCTTTTGTAGGCACTGCTTCTCGGGAGCCAATTTTGTGCAAGAACATTCCAAGGATTTTAACAGGTAAGGATAGTATTTAAGTTTTTCATGCGTGAGCCCGAAAGTATAATAGGGGGAAACAGAAATGTAAATGCAGACTGTTATGGATTCCTTACAGGTTGGAAGAGGCCTATTTGCATTGGCAGACATGCTTTTGGTGATCAATATCGTGCCACTGATACACTTATTGATAGCCCTGGAAAGCTGAAAATGATGTTTGGTAAGCTGCATACTGTTTTATTGGTGTGTCAGCATTGTCATGTGCTCTTTTGTTATCTAAGCTTCATGGTTATTTTCTATTGTGTGTAGTACCATAAAATGGGGATCACCCTCTGGAACTTGATGTATATGATTTCAAGGGCCCTGGTATTGCTTTCGCGATGTACAATGTGGATGAGGTACGTGTAATTTTTCCGACACTAAAACATAGATACAGTACTAATGCTGGTTTTCCGGTCCCAAATCTAATGCCCTTCATAATGTTTTCAGACTATTAGGGCCTTTGCAGAATCATCAATGTGTTTGGCATTTGCCAAAAAGTGGCCTCTCTATTTAAGTACCAAAAAAAGAATTCTCAGGAAGTATGATGGCAGGTAACTTAATGCTTGCATGTACGAGTTAATGATACATACACAGAGGTACTGCTAGACAGCAGGATATGAAGCATGGTTTTTGTTCTTTTCAATTAAGCAGGTTTAAGGACATATTTCAAGATATGAAGAGAAATGGAAAGGTTCGAGGAGCACTCCATATGGTTACTACTTTTATCACCAGCTGTCAGTTTGAACATTTTGTGAATATGTAGATTTTGAATAGATTTTCTCTTCATATCCAGGTATGAGCATCAGTTGGATGATGAGATGGTTGCTTATGCTCTTAAAAGTGATGGTGATTATGTTTGGGCTTGCAAGAACTACGATGGGGATGTCCAAAGTGATTTACTTGCTCAAGGTGATTTTTTTTCTTTTTAAATATTTTGACTTTTCAGTGTTGATACGTGCACCAAGCCACCAAATCTTCTCTCCATGGAATTACGGAGGGATCTGAATGTTATCTGAATGGTTACTGGCAGTAGACAAGTTGGTTCATTTCTTATACTGTAGTTATGTAAACTGATTCTTTAATCAAGGAAGATTGTGTATGAATGTTTCATGTCCAATCCTATTGAATGTGTCCCATCAATGGGCTGATGCTTTTTACTGGTTCTATTAAGTGATCAGTACTATGATCACATATCTCAATGCTTGATTCACCCCCTGACTTTAGAGCAGTCTTATGATTACACTCACCCAACTATGACTCACAAGCTAAGGCCTTCTACTTCTTCAAAACTTGGTTCTGGTAGGGAACTGGTAGTACAGATACAATTTAGACGGTATCTTTTTTAGAATGATGACCAAAGAAATTGTTTGTGGTTACTAGAACTGAAAAGGGTTAAATCCCTTTAATGGAGATGAAATGTGCTTCCAAGTTTAGTTTAATGCTAATTTGCACCAGATTTGTGAAGCACATGATCAGAACAAGTTATCAGAACAAGTTTATGACACTGATTTCTTGTTCCAAATTTGTTGGTTTGTATTTAGGGGATATATAACTCTTCGTTTATAACCTAAAACCCATCCTTTTACTGTGCAGGTTTTGGATCCTTGGGCCTAATGACATCTGTATTGGTTTTTAACGAAACATTGCCTTTACTATTGACGGATCATTATTTTGGTTAAAAATATCTAATGACCAAATATTATAATAGTTGCATTTTTATGGTTTAGGGCTACAACTTTATAAGGTTTGTCAGTGAATAACAATGCAATATTTTTTTTAATATTGTAATAATAAAATATAACAATGAAATATTTTTTCAATAGGGCTACAACTTTTTAAGCTCTCCAAATCAATAAGAAACTCAAATTAGATGATAATCCGTGAATATCATGAATCTCATATTATACAATCAAATGAATAAGATTTATAAGCATCTCTCTTCAATGCCGTATTCCCCTGGTTGATTCATGATATGCAAGTGACATGAAAAATAATATAAAAAGAAATTAAAAATAAGGGAAAACCTTTGGTATGCAAGTGACATGAAAGAATTAACTCATGACCTTCCAGTTTAGTTTGATAACTCATTGCATTTTTCTAAAGCAATTGTACTAATTATGTAAGTGAAATAAGTAATTATTATATTTGGCAAAAAGAAAACGGGCTAAATAAATTGCACTATCTTTTCCGCAATTTGATAAACTCACGGGCTAAATAAATTATTTTAGATTTGTGTGGTCTATATTAGGTAAAAAGAACATTTTTGAAACACTATCTTTTCCGCAAAAATCATGTATGGCTTTTTTCATGGATCAAGGCTATGTTTTAATTATTGTACAGCAAATGTTGTCCCCCTTTTACGAAGCAACACAATGTAAGCTTACGTTCAAGGCCCGTCCATCGGACGGGCACCCCCGGCTAGTTGTTATAAACTTCTAATACGGAGTACAATAGTTTATTCTTTTAAATAATCATCATTTCATTAACTTTTTATGCTCATTAATGTGGCATGAGGGCATTAAATATCCCCATGTATACAAAATTATATAGATAGTATAGATAGATATAGATATAGATATCCACCTTTTAATGAGCTTGTTTGATCATTGACTTCTTATCACATTCATTTACTTCCAATTGTATTTCCTATCCTGACCATAACCAATTACTAGTCAACGAGCAATTTAATTCTTAATATATAACAAAACGATCAAATCAAATATTAACATTCAGCATAAGGACATTCAGGATACATGCAAATATAATCACAGTGGACTAATCATAATAACATGCAATCAACTTTCTTTCTCAATGATCCTAGTCCAACGAGTTATAGAATATCAAGTTTGCTACAAAAATTAAGTTTTTTCAACGAGAAAACCTAGATCCTAGCAATAAAACACAATCAATTTTAATTAGTTGATCATTCTAAAAGAAGTCAATATAACACTCATAGACAATAAGCACAAGAAAGATTGATAAAACCAAAGGATAGAAATTTAATTAAAAGTCTTACAAACGTGCAAATCAAAGGCTTCAATGGTGAGTAAACTCTAGGGTTATTAGTTCTTTATGTTTCTCAAAAGATCTCAAAATTATCCGAACAGTGCAAAATTAGAAGTTAAGATTATGTCTTACAAAATTAGATATACTAAAATAAAATCGGACTAAATAAATAAGAAAATAATATAAAAGCTAAAAAGATAAATGGAAACGCGCCGGAAAGCTCTAACGGTGGCCGCAATCGCAACTTAGACTAGCTCTATTGTAATTGTGTTTCTTTTACTCTTCACTTCTTCGACTTTGAATTGTAAAACCACGATGGCGGCCATCACGGTGTTCTGCTGAATGTGCTCCCAATGTGTCATGCAATCCTCTTGTCTCTAGCATCATAAATTAATCCTAAACTAACCTAAAACTCTCAATAAACTTAATAAAAAGTTCTAGCTACACTGTAGTTTCTACAATGTATTAATGGTCAAGTTTGATATATGCGTTGATACAGTATATCGACGGAGGTGCGTAGGTCACTTTCTTGTTACTATACGAGGCCACCAAGTATGTGTCTTTTTGTCTTGTAGCGTGTAGTAAAACCACACACCAACAACTTGGAGATCAGGTAATCATCTTGCAAAGCTTATGCATACTCCACCAGCCTTGAGAATTGACCTCTGATCCCCTTTTGTTCTTCTATAAATACATATGGAATTGACATATGTATCGTAAGCTCTTCTTCTCGTTTTCCCTCGATACATTGTTGACATTGTACCCTTTTTACTTAGGCTTTGAAGGTCGATTAAGGGGACCTCGGTCTCTTTGTCCATTGCTTTGTAGGTTTAAAAGACAAAATGGTACAAGAATGAGGAGAAGACAAACAAGCATTAATCAGTGCAACAAGACCGTTTTTTTTTTTGTATATTATAAATTTATCAGTTTAAATAGGAAAAATTACTATAATTCTAGATTTCATATCAGAATTCAACCTCTTTCCACATTTTATTCCAACTAGCTTAACCCCCGCACCATGTACAGGTAATGTGACTATAAACCTGATTTGATATAGATATGTTTTAGAAAATTCTTCAATATGAAATAATATACGTATATGGTTAAATAGAAATTAATCCTTTAGACATAGATATAGATATCTATATCCATATCTAATGTGATTATAATCCCCCCCTCCCACCTTTTATTACATGATTTTATGTTCAATGGTTGTGTGAAAAGATAAGAAATTTAAATTTAGTACGTAGGAAATTAGGAAATATAGATGTAGTCTAACTATTTGTTTTAAAAAATCTGAATTTTATTTCAAAATTTTAAAAAAAGTCCAAAAAAATAATTTCATAATTGTATTTCCCGTCTATCTAACCACATATATCTTAATAAATTCATAAAAAAATGATTTTAAGGTACACAATGTATGTTAATTTATCCAAATTTACATATTACCTTTTATATATTAAAAGATCTTCATATATCAAAGTTGTAAGCTTTTCAACTATTACCTTACGTAAGTTTATTTAAATAAATATAAAAATAGTTTGAATACTATTACCTTACGTAAGTTTAAGGTAAGACATAGTCAAATTGCCATACTCTTATTTTTTGTATTTATTAAAAAAAAGAATAATTTTAAAATATGTTCACCGAAAATTTATCTTAGTTCTCAAAATTGACATTTCTTAAAACATTCTGTATATATTTTTGACAAAATAGAAAATAATTTAAAACCGAACCAAAGCAATACCTATGTAAATGTAAGTGTACATAATATAATTATAATTTCGTATGTAAGTTTATGTTATTCTTTAGTCTTTCCAATTAACTTCCTATGTAATTAAACTTCAGTTTTGCCTTGATGTTTATGGTATAGTAAGTTTTCATATGTCAAACTTTTAAAAGTTAAGATTTAGACAAATCCTTTATAAAAAGAGTAAATGGTAATGTATATACTCAAAAAAATCATCATCTTATATACTTAAATTGTTAAAATTATAGTGATTGTGATTAATTTTATGATAAGTTTTTCACCTACAGTTAGGTGTATATATATACACCTAACAATCTTGAGTTTCAAAAATATATAAATGTTTATAATCTGCCCTACTATAGTATCAAGTTGGGTCAATGTCCTCACAAAACAATTTGTCACATCACATGTATATAATATAATAAGCTAGTGCACTCATTTATAACATAAGTTGTAATCTTATAATATATATTATTATTTAATAAAGATTAAGATAAAATCAAAAAATAAATTCTGAGATTCTTTTTTCAAACTTTTTTTATAACTTTGAAATAAAATTTGGATTAAAAAAAATAACTAGACTATATTATATCTTTTAATTTTGTACCTAAATTTAAATTTACTATCTTTTCAAACAACCAATGAAGATAAAATCATGTATTATCCTTTGAATTCATAGTTTTCTGTAATTTCTAAGCATTGTTTTACGGAATAAGATTATATGAGATTCTAACTACCCGATTTGTATAAAGGAGGGTCAAACTGATTATTTTATTATAGAAATGACACGTGGCACAAGTTTTTGTGAAAACATTAACACTGCTTTATACTATAGTAGTATTGATACATTACTCTTAGTTTTTTCGGTGTAGCATGTGTATGTTCTTAAGACAAGTAGATTTCGGTAACTTTTTTTTATAAATTACAACAAAGATTTCGGTAACTTTTTTTTATAAATTACATTTTATAAGTACTTTACAACAAAGTAACTCTTAGAACACATTTTGTGCGAAATTTATAATTTTCTTAATCAGATTTAGTTTTATGGTAATCTAATCACGATATTAAATGATGTGGACATATTATCATGATTTACTAAGGACTTCCGCGTTTAAAAAAACTAAAAGGAACCATTAAATCACGTGGACATACTATTTCAGACAATTATCTCTAAAAAGTTTTACTCCCTCTGCCCCATAATATTCGTCCACTTTCCATATCCGTCGTCCCAAAATGTTCGTCGTACTATCCCCTCTTTCCATTTATATCTACACTTCACTCAATCTCTTTCCCACTTTATCTACACTTTATTTACTCTCTTTCCTACTTTATTTTGTTCACTCTCTCTTCTCCTCTTTACTCCATCGAAATCACCTCCATTAAAATCATCTCCAGCCCGATGTGAATTTTTTTTACGTTGATTTTGGACAAAAGAAATTTCCTACTCTCTCTGGTTATTTTGAACCCGTTTCAATGCTAGCCCAAAAAAACTTCCCACTCTCTCTGGTTATTTTTACATTGAATAAAATCATCTCCTTTGCCTTGCCGAAAACCGAGCAACCCAAAACATTTCCTAGCCCCACCATAAAACTCTAAGCATGAGGTCAGATCTCACATAAAGCTTCTGGATCCCTTCCGCCTCTCTAAACACTCTCTTGCGAACCCTAGTGGTATCGGCGCAAGAGAGCTTTGCCTCGCTCTCTGAAATCTTGCCTTGCTCTCTCAAATTTGTCCTCGATTTGGCTCGAATTCCTTCGATCTCTCATTTCTTTCTCAATTTTCTTCCTCTGATTTCTTCTTCGTTCCTTCCCTCTCCTTTCTTCCTCTTAATCTCGGCTAGTTCGAGTGTTGGATGTCTTTGTTGCAAATGGATCACAAATGCTTTCACTCCATGACTGACGAGGAAGTGGATGCCTACTTCGTCAATTTTGATGGTGATGATGGCGGCCTGTCTTCGACTCCCTCTGATTCTGTCCCATCCTCCCAACATCCGAGGTGTGAGTGGAGCTACATGTGCAAGGGAAACCATTCCCTTAGTCCTGATCAGTCTCAAGAGTCTATTGAGGGCTTGTTGCGGTCCGAAGATGAGGACTCTGTTGGCCAAGCGCGTCTTCCCTTGTCTCCGGGGAATGGTGTGAAAGTGGGAGCTTGAGATTCAACTTCTGATGACCCTAAAGAGATTGATGGCGTAGTAGTATCAGATCTGAAGCTTGATGCTTAGATAAGTCCCCTTTGAACTTGTATTAGCTTCTATTTTATTTGCATGTTGTGTTGGACATGTTTCTTCTATTGTGCATCCCCTTTTAAATGCTTGACATTGATGTTATGATTTGAGAAGCTTTATGTGGTTGATGTTTGGTGAAACTGATGCTGAGATGTGTTTTTGTTGGCCTGTTGTATGCTTGATTTTGTGGATGATATGGAATGACATTGAGTTGGTGATCTGTGTTGGATGAATGTGTTGGCGTATGTGCACTTTGAATGCATTATTGATGGGTGTATGTTGTAATCTGAAATGGATGCTTTGTATGATGTGTCTCCTATCATTTAGAACTTGTGCTTACATGACAATCAATGAAGAGAACTTGCTTTGTGTTCTCAGAGAATATTTTTTTTGGTAATCGATGACTTTTGTTTTTGAATTAAAAGGGTAAATATTATTAAACGGAAAAAGAAACGGTTACAAAACTTGCTAGCTATGCTAGCTATTTACAGCTCCTTCAAACTCTAATCTCTCCAAGTACTTGTTAGTACCTCTAGCATTATTGTTCCATCTAGCCTTCAAACAGTTTCTTATATGCCTAATACACATACTAATGCAGTCCTCTAACTTAGTAGTTTGGTTACTATAGATCATGAGATTCCTAACCCTCCAAATGAAGTAGAGAACTACACAGTGGCAATGGTTCCAAGTGTTGAATTCAATTGATTTCCTTCCCTTAAGCTGAGTAGCTTGGAGAACCCATCCTTCAATATTGTTAGACCTTCTTCCCAGCTTAGCCCATCTAAGAACTTCAGCCAACACCTTTGAGGAGTACGAGCATTCAAACTAGAGGTGACTAGAAGTTTCCTATTTGTGATCTTGACACAGCATACACTCATCTTCTTGGATGACACCCTAGCTTTTCATTGTGTCCTTTGTACTGGTGCCATTTGTTGGAACGATATTAAGGACGTCAGTCGTTAATATCTAAACCAATAATAATCGTCCCTTGTTTTGATAATGACAAACTCAAATGTATTTGATAAGTTGTCCAAGTTTTGATCTCAGGTAAGTCCAGTGGACGCACATGAGCGAAAAGGACAACAAGTGAACAGCAGTCCCTATGCTGTAGGGACGCATGTTACCAGAACTTCCAAAGCTAAACGTAATTGGCGGAGTCCCTGCGCAAGATAGGACGGAGTCCTCATCAAGAAGGGACGCGCGCCAAAATACGGACGAAGTTCAAATTCAAATCAAGGCCGCCCCAACATGATTACATCATCGTCCGGCCTTAGTCCTCAGAAGGAAGCTTCCTTTGTCTGGGCACGTGTAGACAATGCCAAAGACGTCGCTTTCCCAGCAATGGTCCCCTACCCACGCGGAGGCTTCCCAAGCGTCAACAGAGTTGACCTCCTCAAGACGCTCATCCCACCGTTGATCAAAGATCGAGGATCCTGCCAAGTCTCAGAGGACGCTAGAGGACAAGAATCACTTCCGCTATAAATACTCTCCAAGGAGTATGCATAGCGGCATGTGTGTGCAAGAGTGGACTTTGAAGACTTTCTCTCAAGCTCTCCCGAAGCATTCAAGAACACGAACGAAGATCAAGAAGATCAAGTGAGCTTGAAGCAAGAGAAAGAAAGTCCAACCACATCAAATCCAAAACAAACCACAAATCAATTAGAGTTGTAGTTTGTCTCTCACAACGAACCGTGAGAGACGTGAGTGATAGCTTCCTTATAGCCAAGAGTGTTAGGTTACTTGTTAGGTTGAAAGGAGTGTTACTAGTGAGGCTAAGGACGGACGCTTAGCTCAGAGAAGTGTAACGACTCGCCTAAGTTGTAAGGACTCGCTCTTAATAAGATAAGGGACGGCTATTGAAAATCCTCCAACGGAGGTAGAGGTTTACCCATAAGACTAGTTGGTCTTAGTGGGGTTCCTCTATAAATACTCGTGTCCACTTATCTTGTATTCTGTTAAGTCTATTTTCCGCTGCACTAAAGGACGCCCTTAACCCAGTTAAGGACGCCCTCATTAACTGACTTACGATCCATCACCATTGTTGAGAGTCTTCCATACAATAAAAGCAACTCTAGGGGTGTAGAGCTTGCTCCACACCAGCTCTTCCCATTGAACTCTCTGACCCTTCTCTCTGAGGCAATTATACAAGGCCTTGCAGTCCATTCTACCATGTCTAGAGATGATCACACAAGGTTCTTCATCTTGGATAGAGGCACATAGCTCATCTCTAAGCTTGATCACAGCCTTCCAAATAACACTAGAGTTTTTACACCTGATGGTCTAGAAGCTTTGTCCCCTAGTGTAGGTCTTTTCAATCCATTTATGCCATATGGAGTCAGATCCAGCCACAACATCATGGATGAGCTTAGCAACATTTGCTTTATTCTAGGCAGCCATGTCCTTGAGGCCAAGACCACCTTTCTCCTTAGGCTTGCACACTCTCTTCCAAGCAATAGGAGCCTTATGACCTGAGATTGACATATTCTGATTTTATACTACTATTACATACAATTGGAAACCGACCATGAATATGTGGTTGAATTGAGGCCTTAATTTGTATGTAAATGAGTTTTGTGGAATTGGTTTTTAATCAATGATTCAAAAGGGGAAAACTAAGATTGCCTTTTTTATATAAAAAATCTATGATGAGTCTTTTATGAACTGAGAGTACAAATCACATATATCTACAAATTTGTTAATATATTATAAGAAACCGGCCATGAATGAGGCTGAATTATAGCCTTTGTATTTCAATGAGTGTTGTGGATTGGTTTGAATTCAATGATGGTTTAGGAGACACCTAGGATTTTTTTAAAAAATTTGTTTGAATTGACGCCTTTGTATCTAAATTTGTTTTCATTTAAATTTTAAATATAAAATATACCTTGTGAATGAAAATGGGTTTAGATAGATAAAAAGAAAAATATATAAATCACGAGGGATTCTAAGAGAAACATAAAATTTACTCGCTCAAAAACAAAAAGAAAATATGTTTCACGTACTCCACCCATATTCCCGTACCTATGTTCGACGACAATGGATAAGGACGACGGCGGACGAGGACGAAGATGGATCTGACCTTCTCTCCTCTTTCACGTATCTTCCTTGGTGGACGACTACTCGACGAGGTGGGCTGGACAAGTTTGTTAGGTGTATTTGGAAGACGGCGACGACTCGCTTGAGGGTCCAATTCTCTATTCAATGGTACAATTGCACGAATATGATGGTAATGGCCTTCGAAGAAAGCTTATTGAGGTACGAATTTAACGATTTTATACTCAATTTAAGAAATTTTAGGTTCTCAAAAAATTAGGGTTTAATCGTGGATGGCGTTCTTTGTAATAGCATATTAAGTAGCAGGTGGCCAAGTAACCCTCTCTGGTGGATCCCTCTGCTGATCGCTGGTTCCCACCTCCCACTAACTATTTGATGATCAATGTGGACGGCTCTTCGAAGGATAATCCCGGACTAGCTAGTGATGGTGGTTTGTTACGGACTGAATCTGGAGGTTTTATCTCGGGCTTCACCTTCACGTGTGGCCACTGCAATGCTCTGCACGCAGAATTACTTGCCATCCAACATGGCCTTACTATGGCACCCTGGTGGATTTTCCTTTCTGCTCTGCACTGATTCGCTGATTGTTGTCAATTTGATCCGTAGCCATAAAACTCCTCCACATAGGGATTTTCATCTCATTGAGTGTGGCAAGAATTTGCTCAGACAACTTCATGGTAGAATCCAACTTTCTCATGTCGGACGTGCCGCTAATATGCCTGTTGATGCACTTGCCAAACTTGCCCAAACTTCTACTGCACTTTTTCGGTTTTTCCATTCACCTCCCACTGCTATTTTAGAATTGCTTAAGGTTGATATTGTAGCCATCTTTGGGCATATTTCTATTGCTTAATAAAAACCCCGCAGGGCCTTGCCCGTTTGTTGACCAAATTCTTTGTAGGAAAAGTCTTGTTGTGAGTAGGAAAATTCTTTGTAATACCTTGATCAGGTGGTGGAAGATGTTGTTCATGAACTTGTTATGCTTTACAGCTCTAATATATTGTTCAAGCAGCAGGAAATTTGAATATTCTGTTGATCTTTCCCGCATTCATTTCAGCTTATTGTAGTTGTTTTTATTTTTTTGGTAAACTCCAAATCTAACGTTAATAAGTTGAACTTAACAGTTTGGGCATGGGGTGAATTAATTTAATTTGTGAGGGTTACCAGGCGAAAATCAAAAACTACTTGGGTACCAGGCGAAATTGACTTAACCTTAGGGATACCACGCGAAATTTCCGAAATCAAAATAGTAGCAAAAGAGTAAAGCCACTTCCCAAAAATAAATTAGGGTAATTTTTAGGTAGAAAAACGTGGCGGTAGAGGAAGTGAAACGTTCGGATCCGTTCATCACTTGACAGAAGAGTGATGAAATTTAGAGGAGGATTTCATCAGGTTTGCTGGCGATACATATTGCTATCATCACTTTCACTCTGTAGCCCTCAATTCATTCATTCATATACATATACTGTTAAAAAATACCCATCTGTCCAAACCAGCTCTTCCTCCCCAAATCAAATGCACTCTCTTCTCTCCGTCCTTGAAAAAACCAACCTCTAATTCACCATCAGCATCAATCTCTCACTCTCTCACACACACACACACACACAGAGGAGGGAGAATGATCTGTCCATGGAAGCCACCCCCCTCTGCCTCTAACCCCAAGCCCTCCTCCGCTCCCAACTGGTTAGACCGCCTCCGCTCCTCCAGAGGCTTCCCGCCGGCCGATCAGAACCCACCCTCCTCCGCCACCCCAGAGCCCCCCAGATTCCCCACCCTCCGTCCCCTCGACGACTCGCATAACGGGGATCGGAGGGCGGACGACGCCACTGCCATTCTCTGCGATCTCTTCGCCATGGGAGGGGAAACCTCCAATCGTGGGAGTAATGGGACGAAGCGCTCCCGGAAACAGCTAAACCCTAGATTCTGGGACGCCACGGGCTCCTCCAATAAGAGCTCCAATGGCGTCTCCTCTGACGATCTGAGGAGACGGAGTCATAATAATGATAAAATCCAAAACAATAATAATAGTCTCAATTGCAATCATCTCAATGGACTTGGGGCTTCGAGCGGAGACCACAGTCTGAATCAGCATCGCAAGGAACGCGATTCCAAGGGAGAATTGGGGCTCGAGGAGGCGGATCAGCAAGAGTTCGATCTCAAGGGCTATTCCAAGAGTGAGGTCACTGTCATCGACTCTAGCATTCAGGGGTGGAAGGTTGAGCTGCTTGTCTTCAGGAAAAGGAAGGGTAAGAGTGTGTGGAAGGTTCGGGAGAAGACTAGCAAGTCCAGAAATCTCCTGAATCCCAGGCGGAAGAGGAAATTGTTGATACCGAACTCTGATGGCGATGACGATAATGATAATGGTGCGGAGAGACGGGAGAAGAGATTGAAGAAGAAGATGGTTGTAAGGGTTTCCGATTCGGCTCCTGCCGATATGCTTGAGAATGGCAACAACGGTAAGGAAGTTGCTGTTGTGCCATTCATCAATGAAGTAAGATTGATTTTCTTTTCTTTTTTTGTTTTCCATGATTTGCTGAGCTTGTTAATTTGCATTGTAATTGTAAGAGCTGTTCATCTTCTTGTGATAGTCATGACATGAGGTCTTGGCTTATCCTGCTTGTGTGAATATCATGGGGTTTAGGTGTTCATGCTTGTTCCCTATTATTGTATGCTCAATTGCCAAAGGCTGTTCATCAGTCAGCAGTTGTCAGTAATTACAGATCTGATGTTATGGGAATCAAGCAGTGTTTCTCACGGTAGTTGGCGTTAACTTTGACAATGGTTGCGCTCAATTATTGGTGTGGGTCTCATTCATTAATTAAATGGTGTACAGATTCATACTTTGCTTATTTGTTGCCATCTACAAAAGCTTTTGTCCAGATATCCTGAATTTGTGTGGCAATCATGGTGTTTTCCTCTCTGTCATCCATTATTTCATGTTCATGGATTTTAAGGAAGCAAACCAACTGTAGCTATAATGAGTTTGTGAGATTGTAAGGTAATGCAGGAAATATTCTGTTAGACAATGGGCTTGTTGATGTTGAGTTTTTAGATGGTTGTTTGTTTAACTGAATTTGCTTTGTGAGCAAAGATTTGCTGTTTATAAGATGCCATTTTACACTGAGCAATTTAGTTCCCATGTGGTCTATCTTTCCATATTATCCTGTTTTGGGGGAATTTTGGTGTTTTTGTATCTGAACCCCGTTATTGCATGTTGAAAAACATTGGAAAGCTCTTTCATTTTTATTTTCTCTTGCTCCTTTTGATGTCTTGGTATGCAATCTTGTGTTTTATGATCAAGTACTCCTTTTGATTTATGAGCTATTTGCACTGGTGGTGCTCTAATTTGGTGACTTTTCTTTACCAATGAAACCAGGGCATGACGTTTTCTGGAATGTGATTTTATGTAAATCTCTGAATGCCTAATACCGGACTATATACTGTCTAACATATCAATCTGTAGTGCTAACAACTGTTATCTTGCCATTAGAGAATTGGTCATGTTTGATGTGTTATGTTAAGCAACTGTGCTGCTTCAAATTTTGGAGTACTCTGTTGAAGATTATGGTGTTTCACTTATTCTGCTAATTACATGATGCCCTGCTGTGAAGTGGATGAGACGCTTACATTTTTCTTATGCCTGTATATTTAGCATTTCTTCCTTTGGTTCGAAGTGAAATATCATTTCCTCAGATTTCTCCGAACCCCAAAAATCAAAAGGCTGAATGTGACAATGAAACTGAATCATTATTGTGCTAATTTAGCTGCTTTAGGCTACATATGGAAGTTAACGTGTTCATTGGTACAGAGCTCAGTCATTTTGAAGGATATTGGAAAGATTTTTAGAGGAAAGAGAATAAAATACTGCTTTTTGTCTTTGTGAAATTGTTTATTAATCCATGCTAGATAGATATCTATGTTTCCTATCAATACCAGAATGTAGTTGTCTAGAAAAGCAACAACTCTTGTCTATAATCCAACATATGATTTTATGTTGTAATTTATATTCATGCTGCACAATGATATTGGATCAGGTGGTATCGAACAAAGTTATATTGGATCCCTCATATTTGGTTACTACTTGTGGTCTATTACTTATGTGCATTAAGGAGCCTTGCCTTAGAACTGTGTTCTGCATTATATGATAGATAATAAAGCAGAATCAAGTCTTTGCTTATATGCATTAAGGAGTCTCTGCTTATTTTTTTGGTCTTGTTGATTATGGTATCAGGAAGGTTTGCCTCAAGGTTGGCCATCATCATCTCTGTTTTAGTTTGCTAACTGTTTGAAGTGTGCGCAAATTTATAATTGTGGATCACAATGAAAACTGGAAATATTCAGTTTCATAGCTAGCAAGTCATGCTACCTTAAGTTAAGACATGGTGGTAGCATGATTTTCAGTGTCCTTATTTTATTTTATGGTGACATGCATGGTGTGTATTCAGTGCTGTAGTATTTCTTTCCCTTTCTTAGCAACTGGTCTTGATCGAATGCAGGGACAAGTACAGGACGATAAATTCGATCACACACTCAAGGGAGGAATAGGTTGCGTTCGTGGTGAAGCATCTGTCAAGAGGTAAGAAAATGTGCATTATGAAAATTTATCCGAAATTTTACAGTGTCTGTGCTCAATGAAATAAACTTTTTTACGTGTTTCATTATGGAAATAAACACATTAGGCAGACCATAGTACCATTACCATATAGGAAAATTCAAAAGTATGTAGGAGTATTTATAGCATAAGGCTATTTTACTATGAATTTGTTTTTTTCTTCGCTGTGAAGTCCTATTGATTTTATCTTTCAGTCATGATTTTGTGCTTTAACATCTGTGAAAACCAAAAAATAGAAAATGAAACTTCTATAACTAAATAATAATAATAAATCACATAATCTGGGTAAAGTGGGGAAATCAGGAAATAAAGAATCTAACTAAAACATTGGGAAAGAATAAGATAACAATTAAAACTGATGAAATGGATAATCTGGGCAACTGGGTTTGTATTATAATCTCAAGCAACTTGCTTTGCTGTAGCTCTCACTGGAAATCAAGAAGCGAATCCTCATCTGTGATTCTCGTAAAGCCGCTCTCCTTTGACAAGAGTGTAACCAGAAAACTCGGGAAGATCGCATCCATCAACAAAGACCAAAACCTAGACTAGAGGATTCTTGGGATCGATCATCTCTATCTTCAACCTTTTCCGCCTGAAGAGCTGAACTGTCGGCCTCTTTTTCTAAGAGAGAGAGAGAGAACGCAAGAGCTGGTGGTCCCTTTGAAGGCAGGAATTTAGGAAGTGTTGTGGTCATCCTTATTATTGAGAGACGTGAGATTGAGTGCAATGCAACCCAATTGACATGCACTTGATCGATCAATAGGATTCATCGTCGTTTTCGTTTTTGCGGTGCTCGTGTGTACATTGTAGTATGCTCATACTATTGTGAAAACAAACAAAAACACTTGCTTTTGAACTACATGGCAATGCACATTCTTTTTTTCAAGTGTTTATTTATTATGTTCCGGCTTGATGATTCAAGCCAACTCATGTGTGCATAATAACTGCAAATGGTGCAGTAGAGGACAACATAAAAATTGATAAAAGGAAAAATAAATTGACAAGATATGGGAGAAAAGGCTTGAATGGGGGAGGCAGTTGCCTTTTGGTCATTGGCTTGGCTGATCCCTGAGGATTGAAATTTGAGGGACAGCTCAGTTAGTTTCCATCAAGTTAATTAACTTGGTTAATTAGAATGGTATGTCATGCAATTATGATGTATTCATTCAAGCCCAAACCGTAGCAGTTGTAGATATTTGTCCTTCAATTTTGTGACCAAAGGATGTTGGCTACTTGCCAATTTGCCATGCATGTTATTGGAGGAAATTTTCACTCTATGTTCCTTGGTTGAATTAGTACATAATGCTCTGACCTCAACGACAACCTATAGATAATCCTTGATATATATGCTGGAACATTACTTATAGCTTGATACAAGTACCCAATCATCCACATGAATTGACGAGCCGTTTGAGTTGAGTAATTAACGAACAACCCGGCAGAGGAAAACATGATGAATGATCTTAATCCAACCTTCTATGCTCCCTGTATTCCTGAAAGTTTATTCAAAACGACATTTTTCATAATTATTAAGGAAAATATAAACTAAATAAAAAGTTGAATAATTGAGTTATTATATGAGATTGGTATGAGGTTAATTTTATAATTTAGTGGATGCAAAAGATTGAAAAGAGAGAATAGATCAAGCAGTTGAATTATGAGGCTATGAGAATAAACGAGAATAATATTATTAGAAAAATATAATGTAAATGTAAAGCTTAAAACATGGACAATCAGTATGACATTGCTTTCAGGACGGAGGGAGTATTAAAACTGGAATAATAAGAATATATCCGCCGCGGTTGGTAGATGGCATTGACAATTAATAATTATGCATGATTCCCATGAGTCTCTCCAACAAAATACTACTCCAGTATGTGGCCAGTTTACGTACGTTTATCCACTTTAGTCAAAAGCAAAAAAAAAAAAGCTACTACTAGTACCTGATACAGTGATACTTGCCATATGTATGACACGACTGCATTATTTATTACCTATATTGGTGCCCACATATAAGCATCAATATGGCATTCTCGAATCGGATATGATTTTATGGTCCAACTGAACGTAAATGATCAACTTTCTTTTTCGACCAAAAAAAAAATGATCAACTTTCTTTGACGACTGTACACTCCTCTGGTGTATAGATTTTCCCATAAATGATACATACCCTTGAATGCAGACCATTTTTGTGTCAATTCTGAATACAAATTTCATAACAATCTTTACCAACATCAGTTGTCATTCACAAAAACTCATCTTCTCACAAACTTCAGCAAAACCAGTTCTAGTACAGGGCAGTGCAAAATACAGACATCAATCAAAGCCCATTCCCCAAATGATCCTGATAACCAAGAAACAATAAATATGTACCCCCAATAATATAGCATACAATTAGGAAGACAACGTGTGATGTATAGTCCGATCCTCGAACGGGAGGCGAGAGCTAAGACAAGATGAATGGTCACAAGAGCTCATCTTCCTTCGGTAGTAATCAGTTGCGAAAAAACCCGGCTTGTTGAAACATCATCACTACTATCCACCCAAGTTCTAGGAACACTAGGGGCAACAGTAACAACCCTATTCGTTGAAACATTCGACATCTCGAGGCTACTGCTTTCATCGTCCAATTCTCGAGGATCTTCGTTTTCTTGTAGCTGAAGTGCATACTCCAAGTTCCACAGCACGTCTCCCATTGTAGGCCTATCAACGCCGTAATCTGCCAAACACTTCTCAGCTGTGTCCCCATATTTCTTCAAAGACCTCAGTTTTATCTGACCCCGGATTTTGGGGTCGACTATCTCCTCAATCATGCCTTTCCTTTGCCATTCCAAAGCCCATTCAGCTAAATTGACTTGCTCCCTAGCAAGCAAGGGATCAACAGCGGGTCTTGCACAAAGAACCTCGAACAGAACGACCCCAAACGAGTACACGTCTGACTTATCGGTTAGCTGTTGCCTGCGAAAGTACTCTGGATCAAGATACCCAAAACTACCCTTGACACCCGTACTCACATGGGTCTCATCTAGACATGGCCCGGATCTTGAAAGACCAAAATCAGCAACTTTGGAAACATAATTCTCGTCAAGGAGGATATTGGTGGATTTGATATCTCGGTGTATGATTCCCTGAGCAAAACCCGTATGGAGGTAGTGTAAGCCTCTAGCAGCACCGATACAAATATCCAGCCTTTGTTTCCAAGAGAGCGGCGTGAATGCACCACTACCATATAAATGTCTCTTCAACGGGCCTTTCTCCATGTACTCGTATACCAGTATCATCTCAGACTGTTCTTCACAATATCCAACCAATGAAACGAGGTGGCGATGGCGAATTTGCGACAGAATAGAAATTTCAGTGTGGAATTCAGGAAGGCCTTGTCTAGATCCAGGGATGCCTCTCTTGACAGCCACTTTCTTCTGGTCACTAAGAACAGCTTTGTAAACCATACCAAACCCACCGGAGCCAATAACCAATGACCTGTCAAAATCATTTGTGGCAAGCAGAAGTTCATCGAAAGGAATTTTCAACCCGTTGCCACCAGGTGAAGCACTGTGAGTTCGTTCAGTCATTCTACTATACGAACCGGCACGTAGTGGTGTCCACCCTGCACTTTCTGAAGCCTTGGGTTTTGCCTTCCTTTTGCATTTCAGTACCAAAACAGCTGCAATCACAGCCAAGCATAAAACAAGACTGCTACCAAGAACCGAACCCACCACAAGCCATAAGTTCTTCCTCTTTGACGCAGGTGAAACTATCGTACTATCAAGTATCTTCATGATCTCCACCCCGTTCAGAATAGCGTTCTTCCTCTGAGTATTCCCCAAAGGAGACGGACCAACGCTAACCTGAACAGCACCCGACGTATCCACATCCGCAACAAAGTCAGCAAAGTACGGGGAATTAAGATTGTGGAATGTCATTGTCGACAAATCCAGATCCTTCGACGCCATCAACCCGTTGATGAACACATTGAAGTAAAGCTGGTTAAGACCGACACTAACGAAATCACAGAAATGCAACCGAACAAGGTACTGGAGACCATTTTGCACCGGAAAACCCCACGTCAAGTTGAATGTAGCATACGCTATAGCATCGTCTAGGTTCATCTCCCGAGCCGTCATGTAAACACTATCAGGGGCGATTTCCGGAGTCGCCCCACCGGGCTGATAGCTCGGGGCTTGTGAGGTGGAAACCTTCTTGGCAGCAGATTTCAGAACCAAATAACCATAATCAGTCACCCAATCCCTCCAAAGAGTGTCATTAAAAGGCGTCAATCGCTTGCCACCCACATTAACCCTATGAACAGTCTCCAAAACCCTAGAAGTCAGATTGTTGTACTCTCGAGTCCCACCACGGGTCACAAACTGAGCTCCGAAATCAGGGATCAAGTTCTGCGGAGCCGAAATCAGCTCAATTGCATTCACAAACGCGAAATCCGCTGTTCCCTGAGGCAAGAACTGGATTTCGGCCTTACCGCTATCCAAGTTCAGCATGAACTCTCGTAGCGAAAACCTAGGGGTGCTAAAATGGCGGAAGATGGGATTGCCGTTAACAGATACGCCGAAAACGGAAGAGGTGAGATTGTAGGTTCCGGAATCGAAGGGGGAGAAATGGAAACGTACCAAATGCATGCCCTTTTCGTTGAGGGTGAATTCGTAGGCAGAGACGGAGGTGAAAACCCTAGCCGAGGCGTACAATGGCGGAGAGTTTGCAGGCGGGTTGTGATTGGTCACGGAAAGCGATCTGCCCATGGAAATGGAGAGGGATTTGGAGCGCGTTGAGTCGCCGATGAATGTGCGCCCATAGGAAGTGGTGTTTGCGGAGGAGCCACAGCTTATGAGATAGTTGTCTGTTGGGGAGAAGGAGGCAGCGGAAGAAGATGCAATTAGCAGCAAGAAGGTAAAAAGGGAAACGATTTTGGGCTCCATTGTGGGTTTTGAGAGCCTCGGCTTTGGTGTTAGTTGGTGGTTAAGGGAAGGAAGCCATGGGCGAGGAAGAAGGTGATTGGGTTTGTGAGTGTAAGTGGGTTGGAGCTTTTTTGACTTTAGGGAGTGGAATAGCAAGGAGATGAGTGGAAGACAGCAAGATTGATGGGTTTCAGGAGTGCGCTCGTTGAATTTTGTGGGCGTGTAAGAGAATTCAAATGCTTGTGTTTGGATGGCAACTTCCACAGAGAATGATTGATTTTGATGGAAGATATAAATATTACTCGTAGTACTGGAATGTGACAAGAAAATTGAGAGAATTCAGATTGTTAATGTTAATTATTTATTTCGGGGAATGCTTGGTGGTTGACACGCGGAAGAAAAGGATCGGTTCATGTGTTTTGTGGGTTGCCCAGGGTTTATCTCGAAAGACCAGTGTGAATTTTTTTAGGAAATTGATCTTCATTTCAATATCTGACAAGAAAATTGAAATATACGGAGTAACTATGTACTGTACCCCCATAGGGGGCGTATGCGAGTATTATTTTTCTACCTTGTGTCCTACGGATAGAGGTTAATAACAGAAAAAATTTATAAATTTAAAATTTTTGGTTTTTTAATTTTTTTTATAATGGGTTCACTAGTTTGTTTTTAGGATTTTAATTTATGTTTTTGGTATACTTATCATATGTCCTTAGCACACACAATAGAAAACACGTTATTACTATAGCATCTTAAAATTCTTTCTTTGGTGTAAATTTTACTCAAACAATAACGTGGTTGGTGGGTGGTTACACAACGATATAAACACAGTTTGAGGAGGCTGCTACTAAGAATGGTTTCATTTATCGTGTTTACAAGAGCTTTGTAATTACTCCATATATAAGAGCTTTGTGAAGAGGTGATGAATGTGCAAACTTAGGGCATGTTTTGATAACCATACAAATTTACAGTTTTTAATATTTGCAAGGAAAATAAACCACAAATTAGTTTTTAGTTTTAAAGGCAGTGATTTTAAAAGTTGTTTAGCCATATTTTTAAATAATTACTTTGACATAATATATCTTGATATGATGTATAAACATTGATTCAAGTCACATCAAATTCTGAAAAATATTGTCACTGTGATGTCAAGTACAAAGACAATTTCGCCAGTGCGGTGGCGGTTGGGTTTTTTAGAATAAAATTAAATATTTTATAGCTTTAAGGATTGAAGTTTCAACCCATAATAAATTAAACTAAAAGAGGGTTTAATAACAATAGAGATAAAAGAGGATGGGGTGATTTAATTTTTATTTTCATGAGGAAAAGCATATAGTTATGAATTTGAATCTAATAAAAACTTTGCTTAAGCTATAAACTAAAAACCATGAACGTGAAATAGGACTACGTGCACATGAACTAGATATACGTGAAAACAAACCAGGAAATACGCAAACTCCAAAAATTTTGTGATTTTGTGTTATTATGTGTAGTAATTTGATCCATAACATATAATTTTGAGAATTTTTTTTATTAAATATATTAATACGATCCATAATAAAAGCATGATTTTGTTCATATTTTTCTTCCAATTGTTCACATGTTTATGTATTTTGTTCACATTTTTAGTTTATAGGATAAAAAAAGTTTTCACCGAAATCAACCTCTATATTTATTTATTGACACGAATGGGCATCTCAAGAAAGCCGTGCTATATAATCCAGTAAACCCAAGTAACCAAAAGTTGGTCACAAATTCAGAAAAACTAGTACTAGTATATAGTTTTTTTTTTTTTTGATTGCGGAGCTACTAGCTCGAACAAGCCAAAATTAGGCCACCTTTTAGTTACAAGGATAGCCTAAATCATCGTTGCGGATGATCTTTAAAAAATCAAACAGCGAGGGTTGTTGACTCAACAAACACCTTGACTGTGTTACAGACAAATGAGAAAATGAAAATGACGAAGGATGAAGTGGAAGGGCTGCATTGAGACTTTGAAGATTGATGTGTCTTCTTGCTAGGAAATCAGCAGCAGCATTTGATTCCTGAAACAATGATAAAAAACAACAGAGGGGATAACCGAAATAATATTTCTGATGTCAGCTATAATAGAGTGAAGTTCCCAAGGAACTTTCCAAACACATTTTAAAGAATTAATCACAATAAGATTATCTCCTTAAATAAAAAGATTTTGAATTTGTGAACAGTCAAAACTCCGAAGGGAATGAAGTAAAGCGGTGGCTTCAGCTTGTACTATTGTCATTGACGGAAGTTGTTGTCGTCCGATAGAGCTAATCAATCCATTGTGGTCTCTTAAAATGAAACCAGCATGTGTTAATCCTGTTTTAAGTCTAGAAGCGTCAAAATTTAGTTTGGACCATTGACAACAACAACAACAACAACATTTACCCAGGTAGTCCCGCAAAAGCAGGATCTGGGGGGTCAGGATGGAGGTATTCCAAACCTGGATGGAATACGTCCGAAAAAACCCAAGACAAACGCCCAAACTGTCCAACAACTACAAACAACAAGATAGGTAACTCCAAACTAAACTAAAAAAGAATCCAAGTAAAGAAAAGCTTAAGGAAAATAGAACTAGCTATCTAACACCGAGGCTTGGTCCTTCAACTATCTACCACTTTGATTCTCTCCCTCCAGCTCTCCCTGCACTGCGCCAACTCCATTGAAATCCCTAGCAAGCCGATATCTTGTTTAATGTTGTCCATCCAGCGTTTCTTCGGGCGTCCTCTACCCCTCCGGCAAGTCCCAAACTCTAAGTGCTCGCACCTCCTCACTATAGCGTCCGGGGCCCGTCTCTGGACGTGACCAAACCATCGAAGTCTTCCTTCTCGAAGTTTGTCTTCTATACTAGCCACCCCCAACTTGCTTCTGATAACTTCATTTCTAATCTTGTCCAACCTCGAGTGGCCACACATCCATCTGAGCATTCTCATCTCTGCGATTGCCAATTTCTGTTCCTGAGCCTTCGTCGTCGGCCAACACTCAGAACCATAAAGGATCGCTGGCCTTATTACAGATCTGTAGAACTTTCCCTTGAGCTTCAACGGGACCTTCCTATCGCAAAGAACTCCTGATGCTGCCCTCCACTTCTGCCAACCTCTTTGAATGCGAGATCTCACATCCTCCCCAATGCTCCCATCGCTTTGCAGAACTGAACCCAGATACCTGAAGTTATCCCTCTTCACAATGATCTCGTCCCCAAGATGCACCACACTTCTAGACTCTTCTTCTTGCCCGAAACTGAACTGGAGGTTTATTCCTTGTCATATGATTTTTCCTTTTTGGTCTTTTGTTGTTTATTTTTGTGTTAATATTACAGCCTTCCCATGCTATTGCACCAGAGAAAGCTGAGTCAGATGGAAATTTCTTAGCATTAATTCTTGACGGGTCAAAGATTTTAGCGTTCCTATGTGCCTAAATGAACCACCATAGGAAAGCAAGGAATGTGGTATATTCGTTGTTTGAAAATGTTTGTTGAATATTTTGGTGGAACGTGTTGGCTGAAGTGATTGTGAAGTTGTAATTTATTAATTTCTGCATTCTCACAATCATTGCCTTCGTAAAAGGACATTGAAAAAAATAATTGGTTCAGGTTTTCATCTTGCATCTCACAAAGTGAACACAAGTTTGGAACTGAGTTGTAAAATCGATTAATTCTATCTGTTGTTGGAAGGCAATCTGCACAAGATTTCCATAGGAAGTTCTTGATTTTAGGTGGGAGTTTAGATTTCCAAATCCAACCACAGTCATTGTTAGAAGGATCAATTTTAGGCGTTAAGAGTGACGCTGCCGATTGAACCGAGAAGTTCTCATCCGCTGCAGGCAACCAGATGAGGCGGTCCTCCGTATTTGTACATGGAATTCTAATAGTTGTGATGATATTGACTATTTGTGGAGGTAGTATTTGATGAAGAAGCTGAGTATCCCAGGATCTATCAGGAAAGATAAAACTGGAAACTCGAAGGTTCGGATCAGAGCTATCTATAAACGGTTGTAATTCTACGTCGGGGAGCCAGGGATCAGTCCAAAACTTGATGTTTCTTCCATTGCCCAACAGCCACCTCAGGCCTTTGGAAAAGATATTTCTGATATTAATTAGTCTTCCAAATTGCCAAGAGCAATTGTTTTTGTTGTCGTCAAATAATGAGTCAGTGTTCAGATATTTTTCCGTAATAACTTTGACCCAAATATTTTGTGGTTGCGTAGCAATTTTCCATAAAAGCTTCATTTGTAGCGATATATTGATATTTTCTGCTGAGCGAAGGCCAAGACCCCCGTTCTCTTTTGGGGAGCAAATACGATCCCAACTGATCAATGGATGGTGGTTTGGGGTATATTTGTTCCAAAAGAAAGACTTACAAACCGCGTCAATCTGTTTGAGAACACCCTGTGGTAGCATAAAGCTTTGCATGAGGTAGTTGACTTTGCTTAAAAGACATGACTGGATAAGAACAACCCGACCAGCTTGTGATATTGAATTTGCTTTCCATTGAGATAGTTGTTTTTTGAGATTCGAAACAGCATCAGAAAACATAGATATTTGACCTCTTCCTTTAAGTATAGGTATACCAAGATATTTTTCCATAGAAGAGGTAATCTGAATATTAAGGATACTCGCTAAGGCAATCGATGTGGGTTGAGAAATGTTAGCCGAAGTCTGTAAAGAACTTTTGTGATAGTTAATGGACAGTCCTGAGACCTGAGTGAACTTTTGGAGTATGTTTCTAATAAATTCCATGTTTTGGATGGTAGCATTCGCAAAGATAATTATGTCATCTGCAAAACTAAGAAAAGGTAAAAACAGAACCATCCTTAGTTAGCTGGATTCCGACATGATTAGGGGTCGAAGTCGATTCATGTTGAAGAGTTCGTGTCAAATATTCCATACATAAAACAAAGATAAATGGAGACATTGGGTCACCTTGACGAATACCACAAGATGGTGTGAATTCTATTCCTGGTTCATTATTAACTAAAGCAGAGGAAGACGAGGTCGTGATACACGTCATAACAAGGTGAATCCAATTTTGGTGGAATCCGAACTTAGTAAGAACAAGTCGGATGAAGTTCTCAATTTATCTTGTCATAAGCTTTTTCAAGATCCAGTTTAATGGCCATCCAACCAAGGCGACCTTTCTTCCTTTTGTGGAAAGAGTGGAAGATTTCATGGGCAATGAGTACGTTATCTTGAATTAAGCGTCTTTTAACAAAGGCACTCTGAAGTGGATGTATAATTGAAGGAAGAATATGTTGAATTCTGTTTGATAAAACTTTTGTAATAGCTTTATAGATGGTATTGCAAAGACTGATAGGTCTATAATGATTTATTGAATTTGGCGTATCAATTTTGGGGATTAATGTGACTAATGTTTTGTTTGCAGCGGTAAGCATTGATCCAGAATGAAAAAATGCTACAACTGCACGAACAACCGAAGCGCCAACAGTTGGCCAATAGCTTTAGAAGAATTCGGCAGTGAACCCATCCGGGCCCGGAGTCTTGTTAAGTGCTAAGTCAAAAATAGTGGTTTTAACTTCAGATGGAGATGGTTGTCTCGCAATCAAGACGTTATCGAGATCGGATACAAGGGATGGAATAATATCCAATTCCTGAGGATGGATAACCAAATTGGAGTTTGAATGGAATCTGGAAGCAAGCTTGGAAGTGATATTTGCAGATATGGATTCATGGTCAAAAAGAATCAAACCATCATGAGTCTGAAAAGACGTGATATTCTGTTTAAATCACCTAATTTTTGAGATGGTTTGAAAGTATTTGATATTTTTATCAACGTTTTGTAAATGTGTAGTTTTTGCTCGTTGCTGCCAAAACTTCTGGTGGAAGTCCATTAATGCATTGTATTTATTAAGATGTTGTTGTAGTTTTGTGAGAATGTTCGGATTATATGGATCATGAAGAAGGTTATTTTGAAGTTTTTGTAATTGCATTTTTGAAATTTTTAGTTGTTCAAAGTTGTTATTAATGTAACGTTTAGACCAATCCTTTGAGTATTTTTTGAGAAGCTGCATTTTCATTGTGACTTTAAACATATATGATCCTGTAAGTTTATATTGTCAACCCTTCTTTACCAAATTAGTAAAAGAAGATTTGTCGATCCAAGCATTTTCAAACCGAAACGGATATTTTAAAAATTTCTTTTTAACCCCTAAATCGAAAGAGATCAAACAATGGTCCGAAGTTGTGAAAGGATGGTGATGAATTTTTAGTGTGGGAAAAATTGTTGCAAGATCACTGTGGATAAGAACTCTGTCAAGACATTCAAATGTATTCTCTGTGGAAGTGGAACTTTTTCTCCAGGTAAAAGGAAACCCAGTAAAGCTATTATTCAACGTGTTCATTTTATTCTGGAAATTCCGTAGTCGATTGAATTTGCACGGAGACGGAGTAACACCACCAAATTTATCAGTCGAATTATCTATTTCATTAAGGTCACCAATTAAGAGGAACGGTAATTGATATATGGTAATGGTATTTTCTAATTCAAGCCAAAAAAGGGGTTTGTTTTATTCCCTCGAAGGGGCATAGATAAAAATTAAGAGATAAGGGTGAAAGGGATTGTTAACTTTCATAATAATCATATTTGGAGTTTGTTTCAACAGGTTGCAAGATCTAGTAAAATCAGTTTGATATATAAACAGGGCAATACCCCCTTTAGAGCCATCCGAAGGAGATGAAATACAATGATGGAATCCGATGTTTTTAATAATGGCATCCGAAGGATGAATATCTGATTTTGTTTCTGTTAAGCATAAAAATTGTAATTTGTGTAATTTTCGTAGGAAGGCAATTTCATCCCAGAAATGAACCCGCCTAATACCCCTAACATTCTAATAGGCACAAATCATAATAAAGAATTTGATTGAGATCGGTCATATAAAGTGGTAGAACCAAATCTTATAAGCCAGTGGACATATGTTTGTTCACGCAAACCACCAAGTAAAAGAAAAAACACAGGTTTGGTGCGTAAATATATGACCATAGGATAACATGGCTGGATATATAGTATATAGTTAGTGATAGCTGTTTACACCTTGTATACAAAGACATTGATATTTCAACTAATTTTCCTTAATAATTGTGAAACACGGTTCACTTAACATTAATGGCAGAAGCGTAGTGGAAAAGCCATCATTTCGAAATTGAAGTTTGAACATAATCTCCACCCAGTAAAGGTTGAAGGAGGTTTTAAATGGGCGAAATCCTGTATTTGGAAAATCCAAAGTACGCTGTTGTTTTATTTTAACGTATTTTTGAGAAAGACCTAACTAATACTAGCTATTAACTACGTATTAAGTACTGTAGTAACCAGCTATTAGAGTATTTATGGACAGAGAATATCTACCAAAACAAATTCCTAATTGTAGACGCAAAATGCAACTTTTACCCAACCCCGTTGAAATGTGTCGTCGCTCGCTCAACACTGGTTTCCTACGCAGAAAAAACATAACACAAGATCAGAATGGGGGCAAATGAATTCTGGCACTCACAAGTTGAATTACGAGCTGTACTCATTGTCAAATACAACCTTCTGCTTTTTGGGTTTTTTATAGATTAAGATATAGATATATAAAAGCCCACCTCTACCTTTACCATTTAAAGCCTTTGAGCCAGCCGAGTTGTCTGACAGTTGTATACCCCCCGCCTATAAGATAAAACAAGACCCACCAATCAGCTCAAGTTTCTTCTACATATGATACTGGACAGAATAAGCTGAAGAATTCATGACTACAACTTTCAATCTTGGGCCAGATGAATCATGAGTTCACAGTTTCAGTGTATACAAATACAAAAGCCACAACTGTCATTCCACATTACAAAATTAATATGTACCAAATATTAAAAATCACGAGGGACCAAGACAGATTATACAATGCCTTAATTCTTACTTGTGTTGTAAGGAGGTCCACTGGTGGAACTGGCACCAATTTCAGCAACCTGTGGTAATATCCTGACAGCAACCACAGCAATTTCGGCAATCATATGTTTCTTGCTGCAGAAATGAACCAATTTTAAAGCAAAATGTAGGCATTACCTGACAGCCAACGTCAACTGTTTACTATTGTTGCAGAAATGCACCAGAGTAAGAACGGTCAGGCATTCTCACAATCTCACCCCACCATTTCCTGCAATGAATGTTTTTACCAAGACCATGCATCTAGAAAGGACAATCAAGAAATACAATGTCTTTACTCCTTAGCAGATGGAAAACAAATAGATCATCTTCACTAATCATTTCACTTCTCATCTCTTTTACTACTGTAAATCTTGCTAGTTACAGACAAAAGAAAAGGTATACAAGTATCATACTTTCATTATTTTCTTCGCTCATTCCACAACCAGCCATTCAGCTACTTCATCTAAAAAAGCAAAGGTGTCATTTGATTAAACATTTTCAACCTCGTGGAACAAGTTACAGCAAACTAGTAAACATGAGGGAAGTTTATTGTAAAAAACAAAAACAAAAAAAAAAACTAGAAGCCCAACAAAGACCCAGCCACTGCAACGTGACAGAGAGATGACTAATAACATAGATAGCATCTTCTTCCATCACATGATTTAAATACCAGGATTTGAGTAAAACAGATTCATGTGAGAAGTTCATCATTCCGGCCGCAAGCGCCTGGGCAGTGACGCATCATCACTGTACTCTCGAATTCCAAATTGTTTCGAACCGGCAGAATACACTCTCTCAGAGCTGTATCTTGTGCCACCTGTCTCCTCCCTGGGACCCCGAGCCACGTCAGCTGGTCTTCTATCAGCACTCCTTACAAAATTATCACCCCTGTGAAAACTTTGAGTTGCATTACCGCCATCTTCTGCATCGTATTCGAACCGCCTACCATCCCCCTCCATATCAAAATTCCGTGTAGGCCGAATTCTGTCAAATATTGTTCTCGGTTTCCTCCTGTAATCGTCGCCTTCATACTCATTCCCCCTGCTGCTAGGTTGAGCATTGTCCTGGAATCTCATTGGTCGCCCGACGGGTCTCATGTAATCACCACCAGATCTCAGTCTGCTAGGCGGTGAGCCCACATTATTATCAAACCTTTTTCCAGAATGAAACATCCTTTGAGGTGATCTCCTATCCGTCATGTTATTGTCTCTTGTATGACTGGGTCCCAAATATGGTGGCCTCATCCTTCCCATTCTACCCTCATTCCTGAACTCGGGAGAGCAGCTTCTTGACTTTGAACGTGATGATCTCCTGTAGCTTCTAGGAGGATATGGTTTCCTTTTACAGTCGTTATCATTCTCATATTCATGAGGTCTACCAGATGGTGGTCCATCTAAAAATCTGACAGGACGGGTACCAGGTCTAAGGCAATTTTCAGATCTCAATCTTACTGAATTATTGTCAAATCTGTGACCCTGACCATACGCCCTAAATGGTGCACCCCGCCTTTCCCTGAAATTGTCAGGATTTTGGTATGGAACTCTTGTTCTCCCCATTCTACCTTCAGGCCTCGAATCTGGTGATTGTGTTCTGGATCTTGAGCGAGATCTTCTATGACTACTCCTGGGAGGATGTGTATCCACTCCACTGCCACCTGGAGAAAAGCTCCGTTCTCTTTTGATGAAATGATTAGATGAATTTGGAATTTCATAAATGGGTCCACCATATCCCTCCCTAGGACCTCTACTCAATCCAGTGAGATGGTGCCTGTCATACCTGTTGTTCCTTTGGGCACTCTCTGAACTAACATCTCGTGCCTTCACAAGACCCATATCATACCCCTCAGGTCTTCCAGCTGGTGACCTCTTTTGATAGGTGTACCCACCTCTTGAGCCAGGAAACATACCTTGTCGATGAGCTCCCAGGGATTCATCATCTGAAGGTCCAACAAATTTCTCATCACCGCCTTCTGTGGAATGATCCAAGACAATGCTTCTCTGACCGCGATTCCAATAGCGATTGCCTACACGACCCCCACAGTCATTGTGCAAGGATCTACCCCTACCGAGGGATTCATCAACACCAATATGCCTTTCATCCCTATAGTAGGAGTGACTGAAATTGCTATATCTACAATTCAATACAAACAAGTACAATTCTCAGTACATAAAGAATAAAAAGTATGCCACGCCCTCCAACAGAGAAGAAAAGAGGAGGTGATAATATGTACAAGTAAACTACCTGCTTCTAGGATTCACATGATTACCCCTCCTATAGGATGAAAACGGCGCTTCTCTTCTGGAATCCTTCATTTCTGCACCTTCAATGTACACATCTCCAATATCTTTGAAACAATTGTCTTCAACCTTGGGATCATCAGTGATAGCACTTGACTTCTTACCCTCATCAAGATCCATATCCACTACTTCAGGGTTATCCATTGCATTGACCTGGGTCATGAAAGTTGAGTTTGAGGTGGACGGATTTGCCTTAAGGCAGTTTTCTCCTACATCATCTCCTGCCAAGAAGCTACCGTGATGAGGATAGCAATGGTCTTCTTCAATTTTTTTCTCTACAGCTGGAAGTTCATCACATTGTAAATCTTCATGTAATTGATTGGCCTGCTTTTCACACGATACTGCTGCAACTTCTTCTGCAGTAGGCCTATTAGAAGCATCGATAAATTTGTTTTCAACTCTATTATCAAAGTCATAGTCAACATGTTCACTTTCCCTGTCCTTGCCATCATTTTCCACCCAATAATGTTCCCGTAATTCTCCATCTTCCAAGTAAGAATCATACCCGCCTTCTAATCCAGTGTATACAACATGACTACATTCTTCATGAGAGGCTTGCAGCTGAAGGACATGATCAGAAGAATCTCCACTAGGGAGCTTTTTCAAGTCCGCATGACTTTCATCTTCCTTACCAGCTAATTTGTTCTCAATTTTCATGCAAATTTGGGCTTCATGATCAACAAATATTCCACAATCATTCTTCTTTTCCTCACCGCAATGATACTTGACAGATTTTCTACGATTTGATGTGGAGGCACCAACATCCTCTGAACTAGTAGAATAGCATGAAGTGCGGGCACTCTTTAGCTCAGAAATTCTATTCTCACTACCTATAGGATAATGTTCAACATATTTAGCAACATCATGAAGACGACATGATGTTGAATCTAATTCAATTTTCTTCTCAGGCACTACAATATTGTCACGGTTTAAAGGATGGATATTGCAGGCTTGCTCCTCATGATCAGAAGTTTGCAAGAACTCAGTTTCACATTTCTTTGCATCAAGGTGATTGGCATCAGAAGGTTGACTGATAGGATTGCTCATGCCAGTGCTAACCTTAATACATGTAGATGTTCCCAGAGGGTCTCTATTAAATTCACAATGTGAAGTATTATTAAAGCATTTATCAGGTGATTCATTCACAGAAGCTCCAACTGTTGATGAAGAAAGATCTTGCATCTTTGAAGCCATAGGATAATGCTTAGTTGGAACTTCAGTCAGCTCATTTTTCATGTCATCTAAATTCACAATTTTGGTGGAGTTCTTCATAACTTCACAAGGAGTAGTATCAGTGTCAAACTCAGCAGCCGAAACTGGTTTCAGCAACAAATTCATTTCACTCTTCTCAGTTTTATCACCTTGAACTGTAGATACAGATCCTTCAATAGCAACATCCTGAAGATCACTCGCTAATACCATGCTCTTTCCCCCAGATAATGACATTTTTGTATCAATTGATCCTAAGCGAAGACAATGATCAATTTGATACTGATCAATCACCTGAGCATGACTAGCATCAGAAGAAATCGGCTCATCCTTCAGGCAAGAAGATGGTTCGATATACTGCTTCTCGGAAGGTACCACTCTAACCAGCTGAATTGGATGACTATCAGAAGCATTTTGCTTCAACCCTGCCTTGTCTGTAATAGGTCCAGAATTACTAGTGTGGCAATCCTTCTTTTGTGCTAATTCTGACCCACATACATCTGGGAATGCTACATCAGTTTTAACTCCATTTATACTATGTTGAAGAACCGGTTCCTTCACAGTGCACACATTTGCTTGTTCCTTCTCTAGCGAACAATTTACAGTTTCAGTTTCAGTTTCCAATTTCATAGTAGAGTCAACACCTGTGTCATCAAGTGGACGATCCCACTCATCCATAGGAGCATTCAAGTCCCAGTGCAACCTATCATCACAGGTAGCAGTAGATGTCTTTGTTCCTTCCGCGATTTGACCAGTTACATAACATGATGCAGGCAATGAATCATCGACCATGTTTTCTTTAGGCGATTTTACCTTCTCTTTTGTTACAGATTCCTCAAATGCACTCACAGAATTAGCAGAAGGCTTGTCAAGCATATCAATACAGGCAGCGAGTATTGCTATGCCAGAGAAGTCATCACCACAAGCACATACCTCATCTGTAGCGTTTAGATTTTTCCCATCATTGCAAGGGCTTTCAGCATCTTGAGTGGATGTCTCCATATTTGAAGAGTCATTTTTACTTTTGTTTGGCACTGCACTAGTTGGCTGCTCAGAGACACTAGTACTTTTCTCAAGCTCCCCAGACTCATCACAAGGAGATTGAGGTGGCGGTGATGGAGACCGGAAAAGAAACCTTCTTTTCTTGATTGGTATATGCTCCATGCTACCACCAAACCGCCGTGCGATACCAGTTAACTGGGGAAATGAATTACTGGTATGAGCAACAGCGTAAGCAATTTAACATATAACAAGATGCAGAAGATCAGGAGGCTCTGCCATCTAACCCTAATAGAAAACAGAATCACTAACCTTCCCAGTTTCCGGAACTTGAGACTCCAATCTTTTAGGGCTCTTGTTCTGATCATGACCCATTTTTGAATTCTTCAATATAGGTCTTCTGGAGCGCCTCAAGGTGCTTCTACCTTTTGAAACTGTCTTCCACGTCAACTTAGGATTGATAAAGCTTGAAAATTCTAAACCAGCTGTGCTCATACTTCCAAGGGAAAACTATTCCATTAACTAGAAGTCTTCCCGCTGTGGTCTTGCCAATATCTGTTTCTGCTCCCTTCAGACACCACAATTGTACTTCAAGAATCACAACCAAGCTCACAAGATCTGTGATAAATTGGAGATAGTCTACAATCAGTTAAATAACAATGTACACAACTAGGCAACTATTCAAATTGCACAAAACCTCAATTAGGCAACCATAAGCTACAGTTGATGAAATGTTTATTAGAATGTCAGCATACTCAACACATGATTACTCACAACACTGTATTTAAGAATCTAGACATTGGATGGGTTAAAAGACAAGACAGTACTGAGAATCAATAGTCCGATCATTCAAAAGAATGTCACATACTTGCATCTAAGTAAGGCAAGTAACCACAGTCCACACGTTACAGTACATAATTTTAAGTCTTCAATTAGTAGCCTGCTCTTATATATAAGCACTCATGTGCAATATAACTGTTTCTCAAGAGAAACGAAAAAAGATCACATAATCACTCGCTTGTTTCAAGAGTGTAATCCCTAATGTGCAGTATAACAGTTGGTTTGGACCCTCAAACACAACTGAAAACTACTTTTCTTAGGTTAAACAGCATTATCTAGCAATCAGCAGATTTTAAGCCACAAAAAAACATGTAACTTTTAACAAATGTCCTTGAGCTCCTTGTTCACACCCTAATTTATCACTGTATGACATTGGTTTCAAGGCCGGACAGCTAACGAAAGGCTACTACTAGTATATGCCGCCATGGGGTTTTACCTTGGGGCAGCCTGTGAACAACTTTTTATTCCTGCAAGAAACCCCATTGGTTCACATCTGTAGCATTAAACTTGATGGATTTCACAAGCATGGAAATCCAGGAATTACCAGCCAAGTTACTAACTTGAAAATTTTCAAATGTTAACAAAGATAGAAATAATGATTCCCTTTCCTTCAAATTATCTATTGAGTAACTTTCTCCTAAGCATGATTGTCGAGTAGAGGACAATGTGAGGACTGAAGAATATACAAACCACCACCAGCAGGGATGAAATCTATTTGATGTCAAAACCTTGTGTCCTGGGACAACCCTCATATGATGTTTGGTAAAAAGGCTTGTTATAGGTTCAGACCCAGCCTAATTCAAGTACCAGAAACATGAAAAAGTAAGGCATGTGCACCATAACTTTTAAGTATGACCAACATATCCAATCAGATGAACCAAGAACGACAAGTCCTGGTGGCAAATATATGTTTCATAAGGATCCATGGCAGTCAGAATTCACGTTTCTTCGAAGTCCACCTTGCTACTACACGTCTACACTTCATTTCTGGGTCACTATCAAACAGGTAGATACCTATCTAAAACAATGGCTAGAATGATATAGCTGAGATGCTTTTTTTTCGACACACCCCTCCAGGGGTATAGAGTACTCTGGGCATCTTTAAGCCCTGTGGATTCAGTGCAAACCCTGGCATTCTGGCCCTCAGCAACCCAAGGAAGCACTAAATAGTAAATACCACCCAAATCTCCTGTTGTAGGCAACTCTTCAATTAAAAAGAGAGCAACCAGCAAAGGATCAGTGATTGATTGTTACCAGTGACGCTTTGAACCAAAGGTAGCTGATCCATACCATCGACTACAAGAAAGGGCTAATCTAACTCAGGAGATTTCTGAAACTCTTATTCGCTGAAACCGAGTCTTCATTTGTAAGTTGAAATTAAACTCAAACTAATCTCAAAACAGGCATCAGCAAATTCAACAATTTCAGCCCGATCTGGCCAATTCCCCTTAACAAGGGCAAGAATCAATAGCAGGAGAATTCATCCGTGGGCTGGTCTCGGACGTCACGAAGTAATCTTGATCAAACCCTCCGTGAAGGGAAAACAACCGAAGATACAAAAAGCGTACAAATCAAAGCTAGGGTTTCATTACCTGTTCGCAATTCCAATCAAAGAGTCCGCGGCCGCACAAATCCCGACAATAATTGAAGGAAACAATCAAATCTTCCGGACAATCAACCGTGAAAAAGCATCGATTTATAGGAATATTGCAACAAACAACTTTCCGGCAAATTCTTCCAAGTCGTTGTTTCAGGCAATCAGATTCTCTTCTCCCTCTCTACTTCTCTCCCTCTCGCCGGGTGGAATCGGCGCAAACACGAAGGCCAAATTCGAATGGCGAATTGTAGAAACGTAAGAGATTCTTCGTCCCTGTTTTTCCCAAATCTTCTGAAAGCTCTTGACATAAAGAGTGATAACCCTAACTGCGCATCTGAACACGAAATATAGGCGAGTCAAAAGTGGTGGGCTACCACGATCCTTCCCTGGCACACAGCACACCAGCATTATTATTTTTATTTTTATTAAATTAAAGTCCTCAACACAAAGAAGAGGGCTAGGGTTGTGGGACCCAGATGCGGCTAGGGCTGCAAATTAACCGAGGGGTTGTAAACGAGTCAGTCTCTCTAATAGCTCGAAAAAATAACCGAGCCCAAGTACCAAAACAATAACACTTGATTTGTTTGCTAAAATATACGGAGTATGTAGTATTATTTCTACCCATCGTGTCATGCAAACTCGTGTTTTGTAATATTTTAAATATATTATAGATAGAATATTAATATGAAAACATATAATTAAAAATCGACATAATTTAATTTCATCGAATATTAGAAGCCTTTAACTGTTCTATAATAGATTGAGAATATAGTGTTATGTAATTCACGTATTTATATTTTAGGAGGGAAAAGGCTAACTAGCCTATGGGGAAAAATTAATGGAGAGGAAGGCCCATCACAAAAAAAAAATGTGCTAACTAGGCGATTTTCCAAATTTACCCCTGGCAAAAAAAAATTTACGGGCTGCCACCGCGTCCCACCCCATATCCAAAATTACGCGCGTGCCACTGCGTCCCACCGTCCATCCTGTCACCGTTTATCTTGTCATCTGTCATTGTCACCGTTCATCTTGTCACCTGTCACCGTTCATCATGTTACCTGTCACCGTTTATCATGTCACCGTTCATCCTGTCATCCTGTCACCGTTCATCCTGTCATCGTTCATCCAAAAATTTTGTCTATTATCAATTCTGTCATCGCTTATTTTTTCATTCTCTTGTCATCGCTTAAATTTTGGTTATATATTGTCATTCTTCATGTATTATCACCTATTTTTATATCACCGAATTTGTCATTAGCCTTGTCATCGGTTAAATTATCGTCAAATCTCGTGATAAGACTTGTCACCATGTACCCTAATTTATCACCATATACAAGCAAGCACAAAAACTTGTCACCACGTACAAAAAACTTGTCACCGTATGTGTACAAAAATCTCATTATCAAAAATTATTATTGAGCCTATGCGGGATTTGAACCCACATTACCGTGCATTAAGCACGTTGCTCTACCATTTGAGCTAATAGGTCATAATTAAGTTTAATATATGAACAAATTAACCACAACCAGTAAACAAAAAAAATTGTCACCACCAAAACCCATAAACAAAAAGTCTGTCACCACCAAAACTTGTCACCGACAAAACCCATAAATAAAAAACCATGTCACCACCAAATCCTTTATGTACATGTTAACCACAACATTTCCACCATCATTCGTTTGTTACCAAGAAAAAGCACCAAATTACTCTTTTATATATCTGCAATCAATCATCATAGCTTGCAAAACTATTCATTGTTCATTATTCATTCAGGTTATTATTATATCCTAACCATTGCGAGTATCAACCAGTATGAAAGACAGTTGAAAATTGGCTTTAGGGATTCGTACAAACATATCATAATAGCTTCAAGATCAAATCTAAAGACAAAAATGGTGATTGCTTCAACGATCATCACTAACCAAAATTAAGTATTTTTTTTTTGTTTTTTTGCGGAGAACACTAATATCAATCCTTTATGGACATGTTAACCACAACATTTCCACCATCATTCGTTTGTTACCAAGAGAAAGCACCAAAATACTCTTTTATCTATCTGCAATCAATCACCAATTCACCGTAGCTTGCAAAACTATTCATTCAGGTTATCATATCCTAACAATTGCGAGTATCAACAAATATGAAGCACGACAGTTGCAATTTTGCTAGCTTCAAGATTAAATCTAAAGACAATTAGTGGCGATTGCATCAACGATCATCTCAAACCTAAATTTAAGTAATTCATTTTGCGCAAAACACTAGTATTCATTCATCTAAGCGATTTAACATGGCAACAGCCCACAGGTCATCACAATCAAGTCGAATTCCAACGAAACCCTAGCCGAACAAAACCAGATACCACCAACTAACCTTGACAACGAAATCGTAGACAAATCCTTCGGGAGAGAGAGAGAGAGAGAGAGAGAGAGAGAGGACGAGACGAGATCTTCAATGAGCGAGAGATCTTCAACAGAGGGAGAGATGCCGATTGAGCGAGAGATCTTCAATGGCGGCAGCTTCGTGAGAGAGAGCGGACGAGACGAGAGGAACGAGAAGAGAGAGAGGAGCAAGAAAAATGACCCGTGAAAAGGGAAAAAGTGGAAAAGTAGGGTTTATAAACCGCCTACTTTCTACATTTAATTTTTGGACGGACTAATTACTTCCCACAAATGTAGAAATCGCCCTCCCATCCCCTTTCCTCTATATTTTAGAGGAAAAAGGTTAACTAGCCTTTTTGGAATTTTTAATGGAGCGAAAGGCCCATGGCAAAAAAAAATGTAGAAACTAGGCGGTTTTCCAAATTTACCCCTGGCAAAAAAAAATTACGGGTTGCCACCGCGTCCCACCCTATATCCAAAATTACGCGCATGGCACTGTGTCCCACCGACCATCCTGTCACCGTTCATCTTATCACCTGTCACCTGTCACCTGTCACCGTTCATCATGTAACCTGTCATTGTTCATCATGTCACCGTTCATCCTGTCACCGTTTCATCATGTCACCGTTCATCATGTCACCGTTCATCTTGTCACCTTTCATCCTATTACTGTTCATCCCAAATTTTTGTCTATTATGAACCTTGTTCGTCCTCTTATCATCGCTTAAATTGTGGTTAAATCTTGTAATTCTTCATGTATTACCACCTATTTTGATATCACCGAATTTGTCATAAGCCTTGTCATCGGTTAAATTGTCGTTAAATCTTGTCATAAGACTTGCATCACGTATTCTAATTTATCACCATATACAAGCAAACACAAAAATTTGTCACCCCGTACAAAAAACTTGTCACAGTGTACAAAAAACTCATTATCAAAAATTATTACGTATTCTAATTTATCACCATATACTGAGCCTATGCGGGATTTGAACCCACATTACCGTGCATTAAGCACGTTGCTCTACCATTTGAGCTAATAGGCCATATTTAAAATTAATATATAAACAAATTAACCATAACCAGTAAACAAAAAAACTTGTCACCACCAAAACCCGTAAACAAAAAACATGTCACCGACAAAACCAAAGATAAAGCAACCTAATGGATGAAGAAACCATGTAACTACCAAATTTTATCCTCACTCTGGTAATGTAATGTAAGTGGTGGTGGTAATAAGTTTCACAATTTGGCATGATATGTAATCCAACTGGACACTTAAACTTAGATACATGCAGTCGCATACATCACATATAACAACAATTATGAATGACGGCTGGAATTTGAAAAAAATAAACGAAAAGGCCTGCTCATTGTAGCCTCAGTTGCTCATGGGGCCATGGCGTATGATCTCCTTTAGATATGTTTTAAAATCAATAGGTCCTTGAAAACACAATATATATACCTTACACATAGATGCATTTAAAACCTGGCATGCTGCTTGCTCATCCTCAAGTTGAACTGCACCAGAAAATTGGTGTATATTCTACAAAATCAAACTAAAGACATAAAACACAACATAGGGAGATCACTGAAGCTGTAAAACAATCTACCAACAGGCCTCTGCTGGATCTATTTAGATATGGCATCAATCTAAATATCAATTAGAGAAACAGTTAGGATTGCATGAAAGTTACTCGCAATTTTTCCAATAGGAAATATACCAAATATGCTAAAGCAAACATTTCCATCTTTGTCTGCACTGCATAAGATGTTGAAGCGTTGATGGGAAGAGCTGAGTAGTTCCTGAAATGAATCCTCGTTGTCATCCATAAAACTGGTATCTCCAGCTACCACACCAGGAACCCTTGGAGCTCTAGGAGCAGGAGGAAAGCGATATCATATAATGCTTTGACAAAACCAGATGCTTTGACCTGAACTGTAAGAAACTTGCAACCTAACTTCAAGCGAAGATAACTTACTAGGCTCAAATCATTCCAAACAATGAGAAATCGGATAGGAATTTAACTTACCACAACAGCTAGGGTTTATATGAAACAAAAGCCCCAAATTTATCTCACTCGAGTTTCATGAGTTCGATAGCGTCTTCATCTTCTTCCGACGCCGATACCTCTCTCGTTCATCGAAGCCGTCGTATTGTTCTTCCTCCGTATTGTTCCGCCATCATCAATCTCCGGCCGGCTCGAGTCTGAGCTCGCGACCGGGATGAGAACAATGCCAGATTCGGATCGGAGCCCTAGGGGAAATCCGTCGGAGAACGAATCGAAGCGAGTTCCGAACTCCAAGGCCTTGGAATCGGGCTGATCTTCGGGCTCGGGGACGGAGAACGAGAGCTTGAAGAAGTTGGAGATGGGGATTGAGAGCTCGAGCAGATCTTCAATGGCGGTTTTAGGGTTTCGCCAGCGAGAGAACCAACAAGAGCGTACGAGAGGAGAGAGAGTGAGAGCGTTAAAAGTGAGCGTGAACAGTAGATTTTGGCCCCTTATAAACCGACTAATTAGTTAATTTATTTTTAAAGGGGTCTAGTTACTACCTTAAAATGTAGAAACCGCCCTCTCCACCCCCTTCCCTCTATATTTTATAGTCAATAACTTACATTATTTTGCAAATTGTATTTACCTTTGTTTTAGTATGTAAATCGTCAACTTGGCTCGACTCGGTTCGATTACAACCTTCCATCTGTCCATAAAAGTGGAGGGGGGGGGGCATACAAGCAGTTGAAAATTTTGAAACCAAGGATCAAGTTGGATGCACAAAGGGGTGTCAATCGGGTGGGTCGGGTTCGTGATGCAATCTGGTCCCGAACCTAGCTAGATTCATCACGGCTAGCCCGAGAAGCCTGAGACCAAGACATGTACCTTGTGTCCCGAAGTAACTCGTTATTATTATATCTATTATATTTCCTAATTCAGCATGTTTCCATCCATATATAGTCAATTTCCATTTAAAATTATTTCTATTTGGGGCGTGTGTCTTCTTATGTTTAAGAGACTAGCTCAATAGCTAGAGTAAGCCCATTAGGTCTAACTTAGTTTCCATTTTGTTTTCTATGTAAGCAACTGGTTGTAATCGTTTTATTTATGTCAAGATTAATGAACTAGCCAGTTAGAGTTAAGTTGAGAGTTCCTCTCGAATTGACCCGACATCACCCATTTCTAACCCTTTTCTTATGCCTTCATCATCTTAGCTCTAGGCCACCCGAGTTGGTTCCGACCAACTTTCACCCACGAGGCATCTCGGTGGTTCGTGCTTATCTTGGTTATTGTTCCCTATGGAGAAGATCCATCATTTTTTGAGCCGAAATCAGGCACCCTTGCAAACCGACCCGAGTTGAAATGCATCAGTTAAAGTCAATCCGAATTCCAATTAGATATGGATATTTTAACAATTGGATCGATCGGATTGGACCATTTCTAGTCGGGTGTTCAATTGGTCAAGTAAAGTGCGATGTTCGGGTCAATTTCGGTTGGATCAATCAATTTTCGATTCAACTAGATTTTACGATGAGTTGGCTTTCAGGTTTCAGGTTTAGTGGGGTTTTAGTTTGAGCATAATGTTCTGGTATTGTTACCTTTAACACTAAATATTTAATGTAGCATTTAAATATAAAAATGTCATTATAATAGGAATCATTATTTGAATTTTTTAAATAAGATATTTATTTGATGATAAATGTATATTTAGTATATCTAAACTATTTTACTAAATGATATTATGTCTTTTCACAAGTACACATGAGATAGTTCATGAAAATTTGATCATTAACTTTAAGGTTACGGTTATTTCGGGTCAAGTGCTCTTGACTCGAGAGGACAAACTCCAAGAAGCGAGACTCCGTTGGTTTGGTCATGTGCAGAGGCGCAGTCCGGAGGCTATAGTTAAAAGGTGTGAGCGTTTGGAGTTAGGGATGTACAGGAGAGCTAGAGATCACCCGAAGAAGCGTTGGATGGACAACATAAGGCAGGACATCGGCTTGTTAGGCATTTCTGTCGATTTGGCGCAGTGCAGAGAACGTTGGAGGGAGAAGATCTCGGTTTTGGACAACTAGTTCGTTTGTTGGTGGAGCTTTGCGTAGTTACGACGTGGTTTGGGTCAATTGTTCTTCTTTGTCTTTGTTTTTCTTTTCCTTTTCTTTTTCTTTTAGTTTTGTTTTAGCTTTAGTGTTAGTTTGCGTTGTTGTATTCTTCTTTTTTCTTTAGTTTTGTTCAGATTTGTTTGTTGGGTGTTATCTCTTAGGTTGTTCTGGGCGCATTCCATTTAGGTCTGGAATGTCCCCATCCTGACCCCCCAGATCCTGCGTTTGCAGGTTCCCCTTGGTAAATGTTGTTGTTATTGCTCTTGACTCGGGAGAGTTAGGTTTTGGGGTTGATATCAGGTCGGGTAACTTTAGGTTTATGGATGATTTTGGGTCAAGTTACTTCGGATATTGGGTAATGTCGACGAGTGAGTACATACATTCAGATATAATCAATTACGAGTTGATTTTGGGTTCAGTTTGATTTCAGGTTTTGATCAAACCGGTTCATCTTAGAAATTCTCGGGTATACACATGTTCCCCTCCTTTTCAAGTATCGGGTCAGGTTCGGTGTCGATAAGGTTGGGTGGGTTTCGCGGGTCGGATCAAGTTTTGACAGCCCTATGCACCGTGTTGTAATATCATCGGATATTTCGAGTAGTTGTAAATTCAAAATTTATCCGTTCTATTAAATTCAAAATTTCTCCCTAGAGAGTTGATTTGGGAATGCCTTAAAGCCAAAGAGGTATCATGCATGTTTATCAAAGTCATTCGAGATATGTATGACGGCTCAATAACGAGTGTTTGCACGCAAGGAGGAGATATGGAGTATTTCGAAGTGGGTATGGGTCTCCATTAGGAATCAACTCTAAGCCCGTTTCCATTCACAATTGTGTTGGACATGTTGACAAGAGACATCCGAGGAGAGGTTTCGAGGTATATGTTGTTCGCAGATGACATCATCTTAGTGGAGGACTCTAGAACGGAAGTTAGTAACAGACTGGAAGTGTGAAAGGAGAGGTTGGAATCTAAGGGGTTTAGGTTGAGTAAGACCAAGATAGAGTACGTGGAGTTCATTTTTGGGCAAGAGATCGACGTACTCTAGGAGTGAGGTGCGGTTGGGAGATGAGGTCAATGCGAAAAGGGATAACTTCAGGTATTTGGGTTCAATTTTGCAAAGCGAAGGGAGTATTGGTGAGGATGGGAGGTCTAGAGTTTAGAGAGGTTGGGAGAAGTGGAGGGCAGCTTCAGGTGTTTTGTGCGACAAGAAGGTACCGATGAAGCTTAAAGGAAAGTTCTACTGATCTGTGATAAGACCAACGGTCCTCTATGGTGCTGAATGTTGGCCGACAACGAAGGTAGAACAAAAACTCGCAGTCGTAGAGATGAGGATGCTCAGATGGATGTGTTGGCACACGAGGATGGGCAGGATTAGAAATGAGGAGATCAAAAGCCAGTTGGGGGTGGCTAGTATAGGAGACAAATTTCAAGAAATGAGGCTCCGTTGGTTTCGCCATGTTCAGAAGTGGGGTCTGGACACTATAGTTTAGAAGGTGTGAGCGTCTGGAGTTAGGGGCTTATAGGCGAGATGTGGGTCATCCGAAGAAAACGCTAGATGGACAACATAAAGCAGGATATCGGCTTATTAGGAATTTTAGTGGAGTTGAGAGAGTTGGAGGGAGAGAATCATGGTGTTGGATAGCTAGTCGTTTTTTTTCCTTTGTGGTTTTTACGCTTTTATTATAGTTTGTCGAGTTGGTCTGGTGCATCTCTCTTGGGTTATAACGGGCGCATTTCATCCAGGTTTTCCCCCATACGGACCTCCCAGATCTTGCGTCTACGGGACTATCTGGGTAAATGATGTTGTTGTTTAATTGGAACTTCTTAATCATACAAATTAATTTTGGTGATAATACTCCCATGAGAATTGGGGGTGTTACACACGCATCAAACAATGCACGAAGAAAATTAGTCTATCTGTCCCGTTTTGTTTGTCTAAAAGGACAATGATCACAAAGAACTCAAAAAGTAAAGAAAGAGGTACATAGTTGTGTTAATACAAAATCTAAGTATCAATACAAGTATATGAAAAACAGATTTGAAAAGATTTTCCCACAATATTTAAAATTACAAATTGTGAGAATATTTCTCTCCACAACAAACATTAACCAATAGAATGACACCATTAGGATGTTCATAAAAACACATAAGTTGAGCCTTGCTCCTCTAAACTCTCTTCCTCAAAGAGTCGTATGCTTCTACATTATAGAACTCTTGACTATTGAGCATTAACTAGTTTACAATTGGTCTGTTATGCCATTATGTCTAACCCTTTTAAGAACCGAATCTTATTTCTGTCACTTGCTTAGTCTCGTGTTAGACTAACATCTCCTCTTTCTGTCCCAACTTTGTTAGCTGATATATCTTGTCTTTTATGGAAATATCAAATAAGAAAGGAAAGCTTGATTAGAAGGAAGCCGAAGAAATCACGATCTGAAGGAAGGCAAGGAAGAAAGAAAGAAAGTCTTCAAAACGTCTTTTATTTTGATCATCATTTTTGGGTTCCACATGCTTTTGCATTTTAAGAAATGACTTTTAAATTCCACTACAACTCTTTTAACACAATCATTTTAACGTTTTAGGAAGTTTCTCCCACTTGTAATCTGAATCTCATAAATAAAATAAAGTTGATTACTCTCAAATCATCTCGTTGAGTTACTTTTTAAGCCTTGAGCAATTTTGGACGGTAAAATCTGAGGTCACTGGCGATAATACCTTGGCTTTCTAAGAAGGGGGTGTTACAATAGTTTTGTGTCTTACTCTCTAGTGTATTACCTTCAAGTAAATTGATTACCCAATCTAACCATGTCTTCATATTGCACTCCTTGAGACTAAGGTGAAGTGGATTTGATGTGGATTCATTGATTTCATTTTGATCAATCTATCAATTGCACTCATTAATGCATTGAGGTGATGTGCTAAATCCCTAAGGCATGATCTATCCCCCATGCCAATTGTTGTAATTTTACTACTTTGAAATTCAGTCTCCTTCTTGCCACACTTGTGATACTTTGTACTTAGATTGGGTCTTTCCATTGTATTTTCCTCTTGCTTGGTTGTCTTCCACATTCTAGCTATCGTACGTGTTTGAATTGAATGTCATATCCCTCAATGCATTTTTAGGAAGCTTCACTAAGATATGAAGTTTCTTTTTGACTTCTAGGTCTGGTGTTGTGTAGCTTGATGTTGTTGGCCTTTTACTATGTGATGTCCTGATTGAGTCTGAGGAAGAAAGACATCTTCTTCCATGTCCCTAGATGACTCGTTTAGATTAAATATCATGGGTATTAAATGCTACAAAACATGATAAAATAATACATTATTAATTAAAATATAAAAAGTTAGATATACATATGAGTAAATGCTCAAATCAAATAAGAAATAAATTGAACAAATAATAAAGTCTTACATCCATCTAGACCTGTCAAAAGCTGACCCGACCCGTAAACCCGACCCGACCCGATCCGAAAATTTTGGGTTTCAACCCGAAAATTTGAACTCGAAACCCAGTTTGAACCCGAACCCGGTAAACCCGAAAATTTCTGGGTTAGGGTCGGGTCAAACCCGCTGGGTCAAGAAATCTATAAGGCGGAAAAACTTATTTTAGAATACACTCTAATATAATAAAATGACAGATTGACGGATAATTGTGCACCCAAAGGTTTTAATTATATTACAATATATAAAATTTATTTTAGAAAATTATGATATATTTATTATTAAAATATTTAAAAATGATATTTTGTTATTATATTTTATTATTTAAAAAATATTTTATTTAAGTTTTGGTCAAAAAATTGATACTCTTGACCCGTTGGGTTGATCCGACCCAACCCGAAAACCCGAAGCGACCCGAACCAGTTTGACCTGTAACCCGATTAACCCGAACCCGAAATCAACCCGAACCCAGAACGACCCGACCCGAACCCGCCCGACCCGACCCGATTGACAGGTTTACTATCCATCTATCTATTTTTTTTTTTTGACAAATTCACATAAAATTAGAACATAGAATCCACCAAAATTAAAAAATTTATACACGCTATTTTATTTATATATGAAGCATGAATTTGATTAATTTAAAATTACTTATAAACCCACCAGGTGATGCGTAGTTGATTTGAATGATTCAGTTTGTAAACCGTATCTGTGCCATTTTATGTTATGATTAGTTTAGCAAAAAGTATTTCTTGGGTTCGATTGAAACTCTATCCCATATTTATTGGTCAAAACTCTCACTTTTTTTTTGAAAATTTGGTGATGGAGTACAATATATTAGTTAAATGGGCCATGCAATAATTTTATTTGTGTAGCTTAAAACATATTTGGTCCCCTAAACTTATGCAAACTTGTCACTTAGACACTCCACCTTTGATTTGAACTTATTAAATACCTAAACTTATATTTTTTTTACATATTGAACTCCTGTATGCCACCTCATTCTTTCATTTAAAACAAAAAAATTAAACAATAAAAACAATTGAAAATATATTCGAAAATTTCACACGGTAATCCTAAGGTTTACCGTTATTCATTAGGTATACTAAAGTTTGTCATATTTCACACGGTACCCTTGAGGTTTATTTAAAATTCACGTAATAACCCTATGTTATGTACAAAATTTATCATATGTCCAAAAAAGTCAATACTCATTTTAAATATTAAACTTGTGAAAAATGTTTTTAAAAAATAGAAACAAAACTCTTAATTTTCTACTCGTATAATTTTAAATTCCTTATTTGAGTTATTATTTAAAAAGAAAAAGTTATTGATCAAAATAATATAATATTTTTATTTAACAAAGAATGATCAAATAATATAAATTTACATTGAAAATTTTGATGATATAAGTGATTAAAATTCAAAATTCCTATTGTTTTACTTAAGGAAGGTTTTGTACAAATAACTTATAATGTAAATATTTTAGTATTTTGATACTATAGTTTATTTTATTTATGAGGTAAATTAATTTTGGTAATGTGAATAATTTAAACTTTTCACTGGTCGACAAGATCAATAAAAAATCAAGAGAACATGTAATGTAATACATTTATTTAATTTAATAATATTAGTTTAAAAGGTTATAAGATTTTTGTAATATATCCTTATCTATTAGGTTAAGATTACATACTATAATTAAATAAATTTATTTAAATTTATCAACTATTTTTATATTTTACACTTATTTATTAATCTATTAAAAATTAATAGGCAATACAATTCATCTATTTGAGCTGATAACTATTTTAAAGTTTTCATAAATGATCAATTGGCCATTGAAAATTTTTAATTATTTTAATTATTAAATATTTATTTTCTCATAAAAGAAATAATGTAAAATATCAAAATTCAAAATTTATTTACAATCGAAATTATTTCTGCAAAAAAAGTTTAAGTAATGTAATGAAACTTTCAGATTTTAAACTATTTATATTTTCATATTAAAATAAACTATTTGATTATTTTTTTTATTAATTACTTTTATAAGATAATAACATGAATATGAAAAATAAATTTATTTCATTTTAATATTAATATCGGATAAAATTATACTTGAAAAATTGTCAAACCCTTTTTTAATTTTATTTTTAACTTCACAAATTTTAACCTTTTGAGCATGTGACACATTTTGTATATATTTTAAGGTTATTCCATGAATTTCGTATAAATCTCAAGGTTACCACATGAAATATGTTAAAACTTTGATACACTTCATGAATAATGTTAAATCTCGGGGTTACCATGTAAAATTTCCGAAATATATTTATCAATTTTTTTTTCTTCTTTCAAAAATATTTCTACTTTTTTCATTTTTGATATTTATTTACATTGAATAGAACAATTTTTATCAATTGAGGAAGCCGTCCATCTTCCATATCCTCCTCGCCGACCCTCATCTCCGACGACAGTACACCCTAACTCCCACCCATGGCCCCGCCGTCTTTTCCCACTGTCTTCCATGTCGCCTTCCACTCTCGACTTCCGCCCCACCACCGTGTTCCACCTCGAGATCCGAATGGGGGATCTTGGCAGAGTATGGTGGCGCCTGGCATCAACAAGGCCGGCGACGCGCCAAAACGACAGGAGAGAGACGGATTTGGAGGAGCGTCGGGCGAGATCGAGCCGAATCTAGAGAGAGATGGGCGGCGGCGGCTCGAGCGCGGTCGGTCTCAACTTTGGGTGGTCAGATCTGGAGAGAGACTGGCGGCGACGGCTCGAACGAGGTCGGATCTAGGGCTTGGACGGCAGCAGAGTGAAAGAGGTGGAGGACAGAAAGATGGAGTTTGGCCGGTTGAGGAAGCACTAGGGAGGCGGCGGCGGAAGGGAGGTGGCGGCGGATGGGAAAGCTCAAGTCAGCGGAAAGGATCAAGTGTTCAATGGTCATTGGCTGATTTAGATTTCTTATTTTTTCTTTCTTTTTCTTATACAAATTAAATATTTCCATTTATGTCTTTTTCTTATTGATTATTCTTTATTTTTTTTAATTAAAAGTAATGAGGTGACATACACAGGACATACACCTAGCGTCATGATGGCAATTGTTTTTGCACACGTCAGCAAACATATGTTTAATAGGTCAAAAAAAATATAAATTTAGGTACTCAATATGTCCAAATCAAATGTGATATGTCTAAATGATAAATTTGCATAAGTTCAGAGGATTAGATATGTTTAAAGCCTTATTTGTGTCATCATTTACTCCTTTCATGTACGTAACTGATATCTTATATGTGCATTCACAAGAAAAAAAACAAGTATGAAGCAAAATTTGAAGTTGCATCAAATGTATGATTCACCGTTCATCTTTCCAAATTCACAACTCTTTTGTGTATACATTGGGGGAATGGGAGATCACAGTTTGAGAATCTTCCAGTTTAAAAAAAAAAAACCTCACAGAAATCCAAGTAAAGGCAAAGTAGTCGCTTTTTATTATGATCATCTTCTTCTACCCGATGACTTCATATTTGTAAGTTCACTATTTATTTGTTTTTTCATCCTACCCGTGCTTGCTAATGTGTATAGGTTGTGATGATTGATGATCAATTTCTTGCCAAGATTAAACTTACAAGTACATGGGTTTTTCAAGTCTTTGTAGATACTTTCTTGCATATTTTTCCGACCTTATGCAACTTGATTTAATTGGATTTGATTGGGATATGAAGATATAGACTTTCTAGAACATAAACGAAGAATAACGAAAGAGTAAAAGGAGCTCGGCAAGCAATCTACTATAATATATAATACAGTATAAAGCAGAACCCAAGGCTTTGTTAAAATTTGCACCACGTCATCAACCTTGAATAAACTAATGATTTTATTTTTTGCATTGATTTTCAAAAAATAACTTATATATCTTCTTGATATCTTATCCAATTTCCTTATGTATACTTAATATCTTACTCAATTATATATCCTTGTACGAATAAGGAAATTGAAGTGATCTTCTTTTATATTCCTTACAATTTTTTCTTATTAATTAGTATACACTTTTGTCATTATTGATTAATCTTGAAGAATAGTGAAAAAAATTTACAAATTAATAATATAATTTTGAATAGAACTATTTTAGAAGTAAAATTGTATGAATAAAAGTACATATATAGGTCAATAGGTTCGGACTTTGATCTATCGGATTTGGATTATAAGTTCCCGAGTTGAAAGCGTATTCGTATCAAAATTCGATCTCAAATCGATTAATTCGATTTTATATTTATATTTCCCGTACATGGTACGGGGTTTGTACTAGTTGTATGGTAAAGTTATACACTTTGGCGGAATTATATATTATTAGTAAAATTAAATTAATTATACTATATCAAGTTGGTGTATACACATATTTATTTTACATTAATTCAATCCTAATTGCAATAGTTTTGAATACAATATGATTTGCACCATGCAATATAAGCCGATGTAAAATGTATATTATCAATATTTTAAGTAGTTTTTTTTTTTGGAGTATTTTGAGTCACAAAAAAACAAAAGAATGATAGTATTTGTTATGAAACATATACCTAAGTAGATTATAAAATGTAATATGTATGAAAAATATGTGTGATAGAAATAAAAAAATTAAGTTAATTATGACTTATAGTTTTTAGTAATTTAGTTGTATTAGTAATAATAATTTTTGAAATGCAATCAATATTTAATAGATCTTATAAAATTATAGTTTATTTAATAATAGTAGTTTTTTATTTGGTTGAAAAAAATTAACTTAGTTATATTTTGCATTATCGCTCAACTTGTGCTTTCATTCTACGACTTAATTTAACTAAAATAAAATTACACTACACATTAAAACATAAAATTCATCCCGTGCATTCGCACAAGCTTCTTCCCCTACTTTTAAATACAAAGGCTTGTCACATCAACTCACTGGTTGAGCACTCTTGGTAGTATCATGAGGTCTCGGGTTCGAGACTTTAGGGTGGTGGTCTATAGGCGAACCCAAGTAGTACTTGTGGCGACCCTAATTCATTTTCTCATGTAAAAAAACTTTTAAATACAAATGAGAACCGTAATAAACTAATAGTAAAAGTTGTTTCAATAAATATTACTTGAGACACTAATATTGTATAATAATTCTAATCAAATTGATTGAATTTATTTATCTATATATAAAATCTAAAAAGATATATTATTGTATACAAATAGAAATCTTCATAAATTAACTTTATAATTTATTTTAAGAATGTTAGTAGTTCTTGAAAATATTTAATCTGTTGAGATAATAGATATGTCGATTGGGTCAATTCATCCACTTTGGGTTCAGTTGATTGAGGTTTGGTTGACTACGAATTCAACTCAATCAAATTACCGGTTAAACCGGGTTGAGCTATGAAAGGCTCTCATGTAAGATCGATTTTGGATCATTAAAATCGGGTTCATATTGACATTATTCTTATATGGTACGTGATTTGTGGAGATTCAAGCAAACTAATCTTTTATATATTTAAATTGTTTTCTAATGAAAAGAAAATAATTGCTTTGACCTAGAGTGAAGTAGAACTTTAAATGGCTGTATGATTTTTTAAAGCTTTAAAACATAATGTTATATAGTAATAAAAACAGTTTTGATAGCAGAGTGACAAAAGCCAAAAGGGATTAATTACTAAAAAAGGACCCAGACTTTGCTTTTGGAGAACCGAAAAACTCTCTTTCTCTTTGACCCCGTCTCCCTCACCCCAAACCCCATGAATAGTGTAAAAGCCCTAAATCTCAAAACCTAGATCTCAATTTCTAGCCAAAATCAGCCAAATCTTCCATATGATCCTCTTGCAAATCCAAAATCATGATAAAAAACCTCATCGGGAGCAATCAGTTTGGAGATATCCTCCCCAAAATCAGCGATTAGTCAAAGTGTTTGGAACAAAAGGCTTGTCCCTCCGTTTGTGCCATTGGTGCAAGCTTTGAACAAATAGCCCTTTGAACAAATAGATCTTTGAACAAAGTCGGATGAGTTGTGGCTTCGGGCGAGTCTCCATTGTACTCGTCTGAGCCATCTCGGTCTCTCTTGAGGGTTTCGTCGTCGGAGCTCCACCCCTCCGTTTGTGCCGTTGGTGCAAGGTGAGGTGTTTTTGGAAAAGCGGTGGCTTTGGCTTCCTTGATCAATTGAGGAACCAAGCACCAATTGAAAAAATCTAAAACTTTCATATTGATCAGATCTCTTGAACAAATTGATCCCTTCGGGGTATTGGCTTCTTCAACCCTTCCATGGTAAAAAAATCCAAGATGTATTTCATGCTCTTTGCTTGAGCGCCATTGGAAGAAAAACTTGTTTTTTTGCAAATTCTGAAAAAATAATAATATATTATTAAACTTTTATTGAACTTTTCTTGAACAATACTTGCGCCGCAAGCCAGGAAAATGCTTGCGCTGCAAGCCATGAAATTGATTGCGCCGCAAGCTTGAGCTGCAATCCCAAACGGATAGCTCAGGCCATGGTTTATAGTTCGAGGTTCGTTCCGGATGTGAAGAAAGCGTCAAGTAGGCTTCCCGAGTTTGATCAGTACTTCCCCAAATGGTTAGGCTAGAGTCCTGGTGTCGTATAGAGTCTTTGTGGCCAGGTCGTTTCGGGCTTTTGAAGATCCTTCATTCCGATGGAAGGAACGTCACTAGTCCTCTTTTTCCCACGATGGGTGACCTTTCGTGCCAGAGCGCTAGTCTTTTAGTGCTTCACTCACCTCGAACTGGAGCTCACCATTGGTTTTTCTGTTTGGTATTTGTATTTTTCTACTCGTGTTATTTTCTTGTTTTGACCTTTTGTTTCTCTCGTCTTAGCCGGTGTCGGCTTCCATCTAACGGCCTCTCGTTACACCAGTTTTGGTTGGTCTACCGAATTTTAACCTGTTCAAAAAAATAAAATAAAAGGGCTTAATTACTTAGAGACTCTATTTGGTAAAAATAACTGAAATCAAGCTGAAATGGTAACTGAAGCATTTTGTAACTGAAACTTATATTTATAGTTGAAATTCGCAACTGATTTTAAAAGCTGACAATTTTTAGTAAGATAATAGATGTTCGGTAAAACAAGCTTATTGTTGATAAAAGTGGAGGGTAAAATGATGAAAAGAGGTATTGAGGAGGGAGAAGGGGGTAAGATGAGGGGTATGAACCCACCTAAATTTGGAGAAAATAGGAATAAGCTAACATAAGCTGGATAATCACATGAGGAACTTAAATTTATGACAACAAAATAAGTTATTATAAGTCAGAATAAGTTATCATAATCTACTCTTGCCGAATACCTCCTTACAACCTTATTTATTTCCATAAGCTATCATAAGCTCTAATAAGCTTTTGCCGAACACACGCGTTAACGTAGTCTAATTTAAAAAATTTTGTAGCTAGAAAATATCCATTTTTAACTCTAATCTCAAACTACATAAACAACTTGTAATAGCCCGAACGAAACATCTCAATTGAGAAAGTCAAATTTGAACCAGTATAACTTCCTTTTATAAATGTATGTGAGATTAGAATTAAAGGTTTTGAAAGTATGCAATTTGGAAACCGTACAACTTGATGAAACATACATGTCCATATATATAAAAGCATGAAATAGAAACTGTACACGTTGATAAGGAAATCGCATCTAATGTAAACACGCGAAGTTACCGAAGTTAGCAATGCTAGTATGAAGAATTGACGATATAACATTAACGCCCTCATGGCACAAGCAAAAAGGAAAAAGATTAAAGAGAAAACTAAAACAAACTTCAGCCAGACGTGGCAGATATGGGTGAGTGATGGACAGTGGGATTGCGTCTACCCTCGTACTTAGTAGAGATTAGAGAACACGCTTGGTAGAGAATTCTCTCTCCGCAGGCGTAAGTGGGGACAGACAATTAAAAAAAAGCCACGAAATCAAACCCACTTAAGAAAACTAATCACCCCAATTCTCTCTCCCCAGCATAATTACTTGGAGGAGAAGAGAATCAATTCATTCAATTTCACAAATAAAGAAAGAAAGTAACCCTTTTGTTTTGTCCCTCCCTCTTCATGTTTGGGTGTGATTAGATAGAAGTTTGTTGCTGCTCCATCACAAAAAGAGGGCTTCCAATAATAATAATGGCTTCAGGATTCCCCGGAGGAGGAGGCGCCGGCGATCCCGGGTTCTACAGCGGAGGAGGGCGGTCGATCGGCGGTCCCACGAACATCGGCTACATGGACAACTTCAACGGAGTCAACAATAACAACGTCGCTATGTATAGGCTTCAACACCAACAAAGATTGATGGCTTGGGATCGGAGTGCCCAGATCGGGTATCGGAGCCCCGATTTGCTGATGCTCGGGAAACGGTCTCTGGCAGAGTTTCAGTCTGCATCCCAGACCAATTACTCCCACCCCCAGCAACACAATCACAATTTGTTCATGAGATCTATGAAGCAGCGAATCGGCGGATTTCAAAACAACCACGCTCTCTCCCCGATCTCCCCACTTTCCCCTCCAATTGGGCTCTCAGATCAAGATCAATCCATGTTGTCCTCTGTTTCCTGTCTCTCCTCCGCCCGCTACAGCGTCCCAATCTACCAGAACCAAATACAACACCTCTCTAACTACAACGACTTCAAGGACTCAGGGCCGACACGGGGATCCGACAACAGCAACAAGGTGATGATGACTACGCTACAGGAGCTCGAGAAGCAGTTGTTTGACGACGATGCCGAAGCAGACAACGACCCCGTTTCGGGGATTGCGAACAACGAGTGGTCCCAGACTTTTCATGATCTCCTATCACCCAACCCCACCATAACCACCGCCTCTACTACATCTAACAATATCTCGCCCTCCCCCACCTCCTCCTCCTGCAACTCCTCCACCGCCGCCGGAGATCATCTCAGAGGCCGCCTCCGCCATCACTGACGGGAAAGCAGAGCAAGTTTCAGAAACCCTAGCCCAGGTGGCAAGCCCCACCGGTGAACCCGAACAGAGGCTCGCCTTCCACATGCTCAACGCGCTCCGGTGTCGGGTCTCGCCGGGAGAGAATCCGCCGCCGGTAGCCGAGCTATACAGCCCCGACCACCTAGCATCCCTCCACGCGCTCTACGACCTCTCCCCCTGCTTCAGCTCCGCTCTGCTGTCCTCAAACCTCCTGATTCTCGAAGCCATAGCCTCCACTATGCAAGAAAGCAACGGCACCAAGGCGGTCCCGGTCCACATTATGGACTTCAACATCGGCCACGGCCAACACTATGCCAAGCTCCTACCGGCCTTGATGGAGCGGGCCCTCCCGAACGGCCCTCCGCTCCAGCTCAAGATCACCGCCGTCGAGACTGACAAGGAGGCCGCCTCCAAGCGGCTGGAGGCGGTCAGGGACAGGCTCATGAGGTTCGCCAACTCTCGGTTATCGCTCCGGTTCAACTCGGTGACTAGGACCGTGGACGAGCTGACCCGGGAGTCTATCGGGTGCGACCCGGAAGAGACGCTGGTGGCCAGCCTGGCCTTCTGGCTGCACCGGGTCCCCGACGAGAGTGCGTCGGTGGAGAACCCGAGGGACGAGCTCCTACGACGCGTGCGGGCCATGAAGCCGCGTGTTGTGACGTTGGTGGAGCAGGAGCTGAGCTCCAACACGGCCCCGTTGGCGGCCAGGGTGACCGACTGTGTGGACTACTACGGGGCGGTCATGGAGTCGTTGGAGCAGGCCCGGGTGGAGGAGGCGCTGGCCCGCAAGATGGCCAACGCCGTCGCTTGCGAGGGGCGCGAGCGGGTGGAGCGTTGCGAGGTGTTCGGCAAGTGGCGGGCCAGGATGTGCATGGCCGGGTTCAAGATTATGCCCGTGGGCCATGGGGTTGCGGATTCCATGCGGGCCAACATCACCGCCAGAAACGGAAATGCGAATTATACGGTGAAAGTCGATCAGGGAGGGGTTTGCTTCGGGTGGATGGGTAGGACGCTTACGGTTGCGTCTGCTTGGCATTAGCTTTTTCAAGAGATTCAAAATTCTATATATATACCATTTAAATATCATATGTCGTATTATTACTACTATTATACGATTATTATAGGTTGATTCATAGTTTACTCCTTTAAATTTTAATAGTACAGTATATCTGTTGACGATGGTTTAGAGAAAAGGGGGAAAGTGCCCCTACCAAACTTGAAAATGAACGTGTATTTGGATGATATGAAACGGGGATTTCTTGCCTTTTGGTAGTGACAATTCAATTTGTGTACGTGAATATTTTGATTTGGAATGGGGGGTAGAGAGGACAATATGGGGATGAGAACTTTCCCTTTTCTTTTCCATGATTTTCAAGTTTATAGTCTCATAATTCGTTTGTTCGTTCCTCTAGTTACATGCTTAGCGTGTCAAATGTAGTACTCCAAGTCTACAATCCACTCTTAGCAAGTAATAATAATTTTTAATTACACTATTTTTGCCCAACATTTCAATTTTCAAGCATCGGATTCCACACTATCAAATAAAAAGGTAACATGACAACTGCGGTTAAAACGATTTTGATTTTAAGTATGTGTACAATAGTGTCAACGTCCTTTAAACATGTAACTTGACACTCATGCATATGTATGAATGAAATTTATAAGGAAATTGTTTGGAAATACTCTAGAAAGAATGCTTGGTCAATCCTTAGACAGTGCTGTTACCGGTGTTCTAAAAGACGCTAGGCGGAAGCTGGGCGGCGCGGCCCGCCTAGGCGGATTTGTAATTTCTTAGTTATTTTATTGAATTTTATCTACCAGTAGCTATATATATTGTTCAAAAATAGTCAAATATCAAATTTATAATTTTATATGGGCTTATAATAAGTAATAGTTTCATATATAACCATATTAAGTAATATTTCGATAACTCAAAAATACATAATAGGCTAAAAATAGTAAGTAGTACTTAATGTTCCATAAACTCCATAACTAAAATAGTAATTAGTAAGAACTAAATTACTAATTCATCATTTCATCACAAAATATACTCAAGTAGATATATTATCATCTAATCTTCCATATCTTCATTTCCATAGTTTCCAACATTTTCTTCGTTGTCCGACTCAAGCTCAAGGTCTTCATCATCATCATCTCCCATATCCTCAGTGCCATCGGATACAAAATCGTCTTCTTCAAGCTCTCTCACCTCTTGTATTTGCATATGACGAGCACTCCTTCTTGGTTGCCATTCTTCATTTGGTTCGAATGTGACTTCCTCATCTTCATCATCACATACTCCATCAACCATCCATGATTGTGCATAGGTAGCATCACTTGCTAGTAGCACATCAACTTTATCACAATTTGTTTTCTTGTTCATCAATCTTGAATTGAAATTAACATACACTAACTTATTCATTCGATCGGTGTCTAGTCGATTCCTCTTCTTTGTGTGAATCTACAAACAAAAAAATGAACTTATGAACACTAAAAATGGTCATTAATCACATATACAAATTAATACAATAATAAATATTCAAAATAGAGTGTATTTACCCCTTCAAAGACACTCCAATTTCTTTCACAACCCGATGAGCTTGTTGTCAAAGAAAGAATCCTCTTTGCAATCTTTTGGAGATTAGGAACTCCATTTCCATAATTAGACCACCACCCAACTATAAAGGTTATAGGATAAGACATTAAAACTTGTAAATTAAAGTCATTCATTAATCATAGTCATAAGATCATTAATCAATAATAAAGACTAAAAGTCAAAAGAAAAAAGATAATCATACCCGGATCAAAGCTTCCATCATCTTTCTCATATCCTTTTAATGTCAAAGATCTTCCAAATGCCCCTAGACGGTTCTTGTACTTCACTAGCTCGGCATTTCTTTTTGTGCGCTTCCTCATCAATGCCAAAGTCTTATGATGAGAGTAGATGAAAACGGTGAAACTCTTAGCTTTGGCAATAGCATTTTTGAAAAGAGAGAGCTTACCAATGTCATTAAGCATAAGATTCACCGAGTGAGTAGCACATGGAGTCGAAAAGATTTGAGGTCTTTTTAAAAGCAACATGTTTGCGGCCGCCATATTGTTTGAAGCATTGTCGGTCACTACTTGCACCACATTCTCTTCACCAACTTCATCAATGCAAGAGTCCACATAGTCAAATATATACTCGCCGGTGTGTGCATCTAATGAAGCTTCCTTAGACTTGAGAAAAGTAGTCCCACTATGAGAGTTTACACACAAGTTCATAATGCTCCTCCTATTCCTATCACTCCAAGCATCGGTCATGATAGAACACCCATTTCTTTCCATTCTTTTTCTTGAACCTTGAGCAACGTCTTCACTCTATCCGCTTCCTCCTTCAAGAGCGGCTCTCTAAGTTGATATTGAGATGGTGGTTGGTAACCCGGACCAAATTGCCCAACCGCCTCAACAAATCTCTTAAATTCATCATTGTCCACCGCATTGAAAGCAATATTGTTTGTATACATCCATCTAGCCAAGTATTGGTGCACTTGATGACTTCGTTCCATAAAGAGGGCATCATTGATGTTTTGTTGCCTTTTCCTCTTGCCATCACTCAAAGAGATGTCATCAACATTGATCTTTGAAACATACTTGTCCATAGATCCAAGAGTACGAGGCACCTTTTGTGTTCTTCTATCTTCAAAATCAACATCTTCCTCAAACTCATCAATTACAACTTCTTTTCTAATACTTTCTTGCCCTTCTTTCAACTCCTTCTTTTTCCTTTTCACATCCTCAAGAGCATCCTTGCATCGTTGTTGTTCTTCTTTCGACGCCTTCGGACAAGGCGCAATATTCCCTCTTATGCCGGCAATATGCTGCTTAATTCGGTAAACTCCACCACTTGATTCTTTCCCACATTTGATGCATTTCCATTTGTCTTGATTCATTGGATCACATAGCAATCCAAACTCCCATCCAACATCATTGCTATTCCGCCTTAATTTCGAAGAGGGCATTGATTCGGAGTTGGAAGCCATGGATGAAGCATTTTGATTTGAAGTTGGCAAATCGGACATGGTGAATGCTGTAAAAAAAATTGAACAAATAAGCCATGGATGAAGCATTACAGGAATTTACAGCCCATCTCCCATCTCTTACAGTCTTTAAAATTGAACAAAAACGAAGCATCTCCCAGCGAGCAAATAGCAATTCAGCAACAAGCCAGCAAATAGCAATTCAACAACACACAATTCAACAACCACATTACGAAGCAACAACAGCCAGCAAAGCAACAAACAATTACAGAACAACAACAATTCAACAACACAAGAACAGTAAAAAAAATCAAACAACCAAATTCAAGAACACAACAACAATTCAACCAAATTCAACAACACAACAGCAATTCAACAACACAACAGCAGCATTGGAGTGGAGATTTGGAGACGAGAGAGACCAACACTAACCAAATTCGAATGAGCAGCGAAAGGGGCCAGACGAACAGCAGTGCTGAGCAGGGGCCAGACGAACAGCAATGAGCAGCAGCCACGAGCAGGGACGAGCAGGCCGCGGAGGCTCCAATCGAATCAGCAGCCAGCAAAAAAAATCGAACAGCAACGAGCAGCGACTCAGCGAAGGCTCAGCAAGCGAAGGCTCAGCAGCCACGAGCAGGGAGGAGTGACGGAGGAGCAGGCGAAGGCTCAGCAGCCAGTAGCAGCGACTCAGCGAGCCGCGAGCGGTGGGGCGAAGGCGTTGCGACTGGTGCGAGTCGGGGACGACTGGTGCGAGTCAGGACTCGGGGACGAGCGAAGTCGTGAAGACGGAAGAGAGAGTCGCGAGACCAGCAACTGACCAGGCCATAAAACGTAAAAAAAAATCAGTGAAAAACGATGTAAAAAAACCCTAATCCGCCTAGACCCGACTACTCCCGACTAGACGGCCGATTAGGAACGCCTAGACCGCCTAGGCGGCCGACTAGGCCCGCCTAGACCGCCTAGGCGGCCGACTAGCTCAACTCACCGCCTAGGTTGTCCGCCTAAGGCCAAAACGCCACGGCTCCCGCCCGCCTAGCTCTTAGGCGCCGCCTAGGGCGTTTTTTAGAACACTGGCTGTTATAAGGTTATTGCTTCTAGGCTAGTCTGACGTTGTATAATTTGATAGATGATCCATAAGCGCATCAACAATGGTGACTAGCAACATTTCTTAACATTTAAAAAAAATGCAAAAGTCAGTAAAAGTCAGAAATTCTTGTAGAGAAATTTTGGTTTACAACCAAAATTTTGCTACTGCAAGAGATATAGTCCTGACACTCTTTCCTGCAAAAAATTTGATGTGACACTTTGAAATTTTTTCCAAACTGCGAACTTTTAAGATTTTAATTCTGCAAATAGGCTGGGAAGAAAATAAATTCCGGGAATAGGCACATTCAGGCTCGGAGACGCTGGCCCAGCCAGCGTCTTTCGCCTTGTGTCAGCCCCGGACAAAGACGCCAACGCCTTTGACAGAAAGACGCTGGCCCAGCCAGCGCCTTTGACAGAAAGACGCTGGCCCGGCCAGCGTCTTTCAAAGAGAGACGCTGGCCCGGCCAGCGTCTCTATATATTTTTATTTTTTTTTCAAAATTCGGTATTATTTCGTTGTTTCAAAATTTTAATATCAATTTAATTAAAATGAATTAATTCAAATTATATGCCTAAATGATTTAATAATTTTTTTGTTACGGTTTAGGAGAAAGACCGATATACTTACATGTTTGATCAAAAGACGTTATCTCGTTCGATTATCTGCTTCGTTAAAATACCTTAACTTGTGTATATCTTATATATATTATTATTATTATATCTTTTAGAGGTGTTAAACGGATCGGGTGGGGTGGATTCCGGTTCGGGTTCAGGTTGAGCGTGAGTTCGGGTTATAGGTCTTGATAAGTTATTGTGTGGGTTTCGGTCGACCTAAAAAGTCAAGAATTTGAATTTTTTAATGATTATTAAAACAATATTATGATTAAATAATAGTATTTAAAAATAAATTATTATTTTAATAAATTTTATATTAATATTTTATTTAAAATAGGTCTTGTTATATTTAAAATATAATATTATATGTTCGACATATATATATAAAAAACTAATTAATTGTATCAAATGTTTACAAAATAGGTCCTATTCATTCGTTAATTGTATATTAGCTTTTCAATTTTAATATCAAATGTTTATAAAATTAAAACTAATTAATTTAGACTATTTAATTTCAATATTTTGTGAAAAACATATTTAGTTAGGTAGAGGTTACAGAATCTTTAATAGTTCACACAAATTAAAAAAGAGTTTAATCATCATCCACACGAACAAGAGACAAAATCTCCTTTTGGATGAACTCTGCAGTCACATTACGATTATCCATGTGCGTAAGATCTCTCACACAGGTTGGAGTATGTGGACCTTCATATTTGCTTACTCTCCACCCGGGAAGATGTTCATGGACTCGATGAGCTGATAATCTCCACGTGCAACCTTGCTCTTTTTCTTTGCAAACAACAGTGTACCATCGATCTCTTGCCTTTTCCACTATATATTCCTTCCCCCTTGATACAGAATACACAGTGATTTCCCTCTTTAGATCGTTCAATGAGTCAAAATACTGACCACGAGCAAATTCACCTCCAGTTGGGAATGGATTTGTTGCATTCCATGTTTGCCAGGAGTTGATCCTTTCAGGATCGGGTTCTTCAATGACATTCCATGAGGGGGTTATAGCAGCCGCCTCTCTTGCCATCTGAGCTGCTGCAACATCATCTATAGTCGCTTCACCATCCTCTTCTGAATCATCCATATCATCCTCATGATCTACCCCAAACTCATCAACGTGTACATTATCGGTCATAATATTTTCATCAGCAAGTTGTTGGCTTGTGGTGTCTCTCGATAATTGCACAAGATTTACAGTTTCTGCTGTCTGAGATCCACTAGCATCATACTCTGTTTGCATTGAGCTCATGTAAGCCCCAGAGTACGGCTCTTGACCATGCTGAACTATATAGGGATCTTGAGCATGCTGAACGGCATAGGGATCTTGTCCGTACTGAATAGGATATGGACCTTGAGCATGCTGAACGCATAAGGATCTTCCCCATACTGAATACCCGTCAGCAAGCTCGTAAATGACTCCACTCCATGTGCCCAAGGATTATTTCCATGGTTATCCATATCTACCTTAAACAATGCAGATCGAAATCAACCAAATCCATATGATTTATATGTTAATAAAACAAATATAAGGTTGTGATCCATTTCTATTTTCATATCTTTAATTTCAATTAATTTAAAAAGAGATAGACTACATCTATAATTATGTTAACAGTTTTGTCCATTTTCTTGACTACGTCCTCGCTATATAAACATCATGTATTAAAATTATGAAATACAATCATAATTAATTATTTTTACTCAAAAAAATTCTTAACTCGTTACTTTAGTATAATTTTTTTTATCTACATTACTTACAATTAATCAAAAACAAATATCCATCAACTAACTCATTTTGCTCAAAAAAATTCTTAACTCGTTACTTTAGTATATTTTTTTTATCTACATTATTTACAATTAACCCAACACAAATATTCATGAATTAAATCCACAAAAATTCTTAAATGGTATATCATGCAAACTTAACTCATATCAACACAAATATAATGCAAACTTAATCCAACACAAAAATCCATAATTAAAATAATCCAATGATTTTCGACAAAAAAAAAAACTAATCCAATGATTTACTATGAGACTCAAACTTAACTCATATATCATGAAAACAAATTGATATCAATAAAATGGTATATCATGCAAATTTAATAATTTTAAAATTAATTAAGTGGTAGTAATAACTCCATAGACATCAATTTTAAAACGTGTATATCATGTAAACATACTAATTCTATAATTAATTATTTGGACCTAATAACTTAAACATACTAATTCTATAATTAATTATTTGGACCTAATAACTTAAACATACCGGTGGAGATTTAAACTTGCACCAAGTTTTTTGGACGAAGGTGGCACCAAGATTTGGACGGAGATCTGGTGGAGGCTCACCAAGTTTCTTCCCTGATGGAGGTAATAAATTTAAATTAATTAAGTAGACTGAGTTAAAATTAATTAAGTGGAGGTAATAACTTAAACGTACCGAAAGGTTTATTCCACGGGGTGAGCTGCTGAAGAAGAGGGAGAGATTGAAGAGGAAATTTGTTTCAGATCTAAAATGGAGTGAGGGAGAGATTGAAGATGAGGTAGGAGATAGAGTGAGGCGTGAGAGGTGGGTAGAAAGTAAATGCAGAGGCATGCAGACACAGAGCAGTGAATTCGGTTCAGGCGCTGCAAAAGTGAAGATTCGCGTTTTGACCACCACGTGGACAAAGACGCTGCACGGGCCAGCGTTTTACATGGAAAACCGCTGCCCAGTCCAGCGTCTTTGCCTAAGACGCAGTGTAGCACAGCGGCTTTGGCCACATGTAACCCGCTATTCGTATATCACCAATTTTAAAAATGTAACATATTTAAAATTTAAAATTTTAATTAACTATTTAATTTATTTAAAATATACTTGCACAAAATAATTTTTTAGTACTAAGAAGATAACCGAACAAGATAACGTCTTTGATTGTACATGTAACAATATCCGTCTTTCTCTTAAACCGTAATAAAGAAAGTTATATAAAATTTATTAAATCATTTAATCTGAATTAAAATTTTAAATTTTATTATTAAATATTATTATTTAATCGTAATATTGTTTTAATAATCATCAAAAAATTTAAATTCTTGATTTTTTAGGTCGACCGGAACCCACACAATAACTTATTAAGACTTGTAACTCGAACCCACAATCAACCTGAACCCGAACCGGAATCTACCCGATACGACCCATTTAACACCTCTAAAATATATAATAATAATAATATATATAAGATATACACAAGTTAAGTTATTTTAACGAGGCAGATAATCGAACGAGATAACGTCTTTTGATCAGACATGTAAGTATATCGGTCTTTCTCCTAAAGCGTAACAAAAAAATTATTAAATCATTTAGGCATATAATTTGAATTAATTCATTTTAATTAAATTGATATTAAAATTTTGAAACAACGAAATAATATCGAATTTTGAAAAAAAAATAAAAATATATAGAGACGCTGGCCCAGCCAGCGTCTCTCTTTGAAAGGCGCTGGCCGGGCCAGCGTCTTTGTCCGGGGCCGACACAAGGCGAAAGACGCTAGCTGGGCCAGCGTCTCCGAGCCTGAATGTGCCTATTCCCGGAATTTATTTTCTTCCCAGCCTATTTGCAGAATTAAAATCTTAAAAGTGCGCAGTTTGGAAAAAATTTCGTGACACTTTTTCTTTTTCAATTTTTTAAAATTAAAAAAATAAAAAGAAAATAATCTACCTTGGTCCGCACTTGCATTTATCTACCCTCCTCTTTCTCCTATTTTCCCCTTATCTCGTTACCCATGCTGTCAAAATTATACCAACTTTTTTTTGGTCTTCACATTGCTACTTTTTATTTATTTATTTGTACTTTTGTATTTTTATTTTTACTACTAGTTCTTCTTCTTTTTTTTTACCCATCTTTTGTTTATAGGCTTTGTACTAGCAAATGACTCGTACCTTGTACGGGGGTGTTATTTATTTGTTTATTACTTTGTGTATGAATTTACTATAACAATTACAAATATTATCATATGTATACTTTGTTTTCAAACGACGCTTATTTTTTGGATTATAAAATGACATAATTCTTATATATCATCATATATATAAATAAATTTTATTTATATATTTACTTTTTATACATACATAAACATATATTTAAATAATTGAGGAGGCATGAAATAAGATAAGATGCATTATCACATTTTATTAACAATTGATACAAATCTTTTGGCGTTTAAATTAAATTACGCAAACTAACTTATATAATAAAATCAATAAGTGTAAATAAATTTCGGATTAATATATTATATATTTAATATATAGATAATATCTAATAAGTTAATAGAAAAGCATATTATCTCGTACATATGTTATTGTAATCTAAAAAAATAATTAAATAGTTAAATATACAAATACGTAATAAAAATATGAACGAATTATTACCTTAATTAAGAGATCTATCTTTTTTATTCTAAAGTGTAGTCAATATGCAAAATTAGTGATATATATGTTAAATATTACATCTATTTTTTATTGATATTTTAATATGATATGATAGTAAAAATATATTTAATATATTATTTTAATAGATTGAATATTTATCTTAAATATAGTGGTAGAATTTGCTACCATTGATGATTTAAAAAATACCATAGTCAAATTACGAAAAATAATTTAAATTTAATATGATATTTAATTAAATGGGTAAAATATTACGATTATGATTTATAGATTGTGACGAAAAAAATACTTTTTTGAATAAATGATTTAAGATAGATCTATGTATTTTTTAAATGTGTATAATGATAAGATAGAGATTTATGTATTTGGATAGAATTATTAATTAACCAACACAAATTCTAATATAGCACTAACATTTTAATTAAGTATCTATAAGATTGTGATAAAATCAAGATTTAATAAGATAGATTTTTTTAAAAGGGGTGATTTGGTGCAATATGGTGGCAGAATTTGCTTCCGCTTTAGTATATAGTAATAGATTTAATATAATTAGGTGTGCCCTTGCATTTGTGAGTAAAATTAATTAGGTTTTATGTAAAAAATTAATAAAAAAAAAGAGGTTTGATTGTATTTATCCCTAAAAAATGGACACATTAACACACATGAAAATGGTTTGGTTGTACTTGTCCCTAAATAATGGACACATGAATAAATTAAGAATTTGTGTAGTTATTATAAAATTGGTAATTTGTTCAATTTTGAAGATATATGCTCATATTTTTACTAATTGATAAAAGTTAATGAATATAGGCTTTATAGGGGGATGTAAGCATGACAATTAAACAAATTGATATATAGATTTCTCTATTGTTGATAAAAATGTAGAGAAATTTCTTAATCTTATGTGGTGGAGAGAAAAGGTAGAAAAAGTAACTTAAGAAATTCATCCCACTCTCTCCATAGTGGATGCTCTAAATAACTGTAGTCAGTTCATGATTATAATGACTCTAAGGGCATGAATATTGGCAGGTTTAAATTGGAGTTCATGCGGAAGTTCAAGGACAAAAAAAAAAAAAACATAAATAAAGGAATGAACTCCTCAATTGACTTTCATATCTTGAACCCGTATCACGGAGTATTGTTGGCAAGTTATTGGACGCCACCCCCCACACAAATACACTTTATTTAGTTGCCTTAATTTGTAATTAATTTTTTTTGTCAAGTTTAATTTAATAAAAGTAAATATAAATGATATCACAATTCATATTTTTTTTATCTATCCATAGACACTAATTTTATATATCTTTGGAAGGTTTTAAAATTAAATTAATATATCTTTAGATTATTTCATATATATTTGGATTATTTTTAAAATATTTTTACAAACTCTATAATACTAATGTTAGCCAAGTTTTAATATTAAAAAAGGCATGTATAAATAAGTAAATAATAATTAAATTATTAAATTAAGGTGTATTAATAATTGTATGTATAAAAATAAGTAGTTGGGAATTGAGAAAAGTAAAAAGTTGGTTTTAAAGAGTTCATTGATATTTAGATGAATAGGTGAAATAAAATTGGGGACGGAGAGAATGATGTGGATGAGAGATAAATGATAAAAAGTAAGGGTTCATGGGTTCATGGGGTATAATACATCAACAGACCCCCGTACTTACAACTTTTTTCCCCTTGGACCCCTGTACAAAAAATTGTGCAAACAGACCCCTGTACTGCCCGTAATTTTACCTATTTTGTGCTAACCCCCATTATGTGATTCATACGCGCGCTGATGTGGCGAAATTAATTGTCACGTAGATGACACATAGATGCCACATAGATTGCCACATAAACAATTTTAATAACCTTTATAATTCACAAAAAAAAAAAATCACACACCATTCCAGAACCAAACGATGCCTGGGTCGTCCTACACCGGATCTCGGGCGGCCTTGTCGTGAACCCTACCGGATCTCTGGCGGCCCTGTCGCGTCGAACGCCGCCCACTTCGTCGGCCCTATTGTGAACCCTACCGAATCTCTGGCGGCAAATCCAAACGACGCCTGGGTCGTCCCACACCAGGTCGCTGCCGCCACTCCATTCCAAAACCGTCACGCAAACCCTAGTGCGGACGCCGTCGCCGTTCCGTTCAAAATCCGGTCGAGTCCTACAGTGACGGCGCCAGTCGTGACCGTTCGCACCACACCCGGCCTGCCGCCACCCGGCCTTCCTCGAGCCGATTGAGCTACTTCTCGAGCCCGGCCACGGCGAATTTGAGCTCGGAAGCTTCTGGAATCGCCTCGTCTCGCTTCCTAGTCGTCTGTTCAAGCTTCCGAGAGAGCTCCGACACCACGAACATCCACCGATTGTTCTCCTTCTCGGTCGCCGAGGAAGGCTTAGGGCTTAACCTAGCGAGGCCGTGGAAGACGGATTTGAAGATCCGGTTGGGACTAGGGACGGTGTACGAAGCTGTTTTGTTCCGGCTAGTCGGCCGACACTCGTAGCAGGAGACGGCGCCGTTTTTCGACCGGTTGTTGTTGTTTTCTCTCCGCCTGGCTCCGATGATGGCTCCGATGGTGGTGGGAGACGGTGTTGGGAGTAGGCCTAGACGACGTTGCTCCGTTATCTTCTCGAATTCTTCGTCGCCTTCTTCAATCTGTAAAAACAAAAACCAGGTATGTAATCGTAAGCCAGAGAAATTGATTGAGAAATTGAGAAATTAGGATTTGTGTGGTTACTGTTACAGGAGTGAGAAGGTTGGAGCGATGGAAGAGGAGATGAGGAGAGGTGGAGGAGGAAGAACAAGAGGAGAGAGGGGAAGAAGAAGGAGGAGCCATGGCTATGGCGGATTGCTCTGTTTTTTTGTGTCTAGTGTTTTAATTTTTATTTTTGTTTTTTCCATGTTAGCCCATATAACCCCACTAACGCACTTCACCCGCGTCTGTAAATCACGCAAAACGCCACGCAAGCAAAAATGTTCAATAAGCAAAATTGGGGGCACTACAGGGGTCCAATAGAACATTTTTTGGTACAGGGGTCCAATGGGAAAAAAGTTTTAAGTACGGAGGTTTGTTAATGTATTCTGCCGATATTCATGGCCTAACAGATCAAGACCATACAAGCTAGAGATATGGGGAGAAAAAAAAGCAAAAAACAGTTGGATTTGTAATGGATCGGTGGATGATCTTTAGGTTAAACCTAACTTATCCAATCCAATGGGACGATCTTAAGGTTAAAACCTAACTTATCCAATCCAATGGGAAATTAAAAGAAGAGAGACGAACTTAGCTTGAACACAACTTACCCGAACAAATGCGGTGACAAGACTAGTTATGAGTGGATTGTATGGCATATCTCTTAAAGGATGGGCAATTATGGTGTAATGGAGGGTTCCACCAATCTTTTGATTTCATTATCATTTTCGCTTTTCTTATCCTTGTACTCCATTGGCCTATTAAATTTCCATTTTGCAAACTTTGTGCTGTTATTTTTGTTATGCTTAGTTTCTTTCTCGAATACACCTTTTTTTTAATCGGTGATGTGTATTTGGGAAAATGGTTGGATGAGCCTAAGGGTTACACACCCTCTAGGCTCCACAGTGCTTTTAATTATACTATAATGAAAAGTAATTAATGATAGTTTTGAGTCTTTTAACTATTAACTAGAATGCTTAGACAATGCTTATATCTTATATTCTTTAATAATTATAAGGTTATTAAGATACAAAATAAATTTGTTAGAGTATGATTACGTATGACAAGTTGGAAAGAATTGAATTTTATTGCAATTTTAAATAAATGTTTAACAAAATTAGAATTTTATATGTAAAAGACCAGAATTCACTTATTTTAATTTTATGATGAATCCAAATAATTGAATATTTGAATTTGAAAGAAATAAAATGAGCAAAATAACCTATGAATATCTAGAGTCATAGAATTTAAAAGGCAAAACCAAAAAGGACATTTTAAATTACAAAATAAAACTTAAAAAAGAGACATTTATTTTATTTTGAGAAAAAAAATTATAAGTTGTAAAGATGCATTTTTCTTAAAAAAAGTAAAGCATTTATTGTGATTAGTGACAAATTGAATAACTTCATGCTACTAAGATTTGAGGGAAAAAATGTATAACTTGTAAATATGTATTTTTTTTTAAAAATAAATTTGCTAACCTTACTTAACCCAACTTAACCCAATAGTACGGACATTTTACTTCGGCTGTATGGTTTTACACTCTACGTACCGAAAAAGTGTGTACTCTCGGTAAACTTACAATTTATTTACTTGTTTATTTTTGTAACTTCACTTTTAGTCTAGAATCACTAATCAATTCAAATAATATTATATCCCTACACTATAATTTGATCAATAATAACATATTACATGAAACTGGACAAAACTACCCTCTAAAACCAATTTACGTAAATTTGGAAACCTCCATTCTATAGTTTTTTACGTATTTCTTCATACCTCTATCGTACAACCAACCTCCAGGCTCCAACCCTCTCACCGACCACCTTCCTCCCGCCAGCTACCGTCCTCTCGCCGAACACTAGCAGGGTCACCGCCCTATCGTCGCATCCCTACCGCCGCCATATCTCTTGCACCATCGCGCCACCATCGCACCATCACTGCCGCCGCAACGCCTAGCTCCCTTGCGCCGCCATCGCGCCGCCTTGCGTTGGCGACCTCGCACTGCCATCGCGCCGCCCTCTCACCGCCGCCTTGCATCGCCCACTGCACGCCGCCCTTTACAGCCTTGGTCGCGAATTGTCCTTTTGTAGATGCGCAAACTGCATTTGGGTATGTTACATTAATTTTGTTAGGGTTTGTTAAATTAAAAACCTAGAGTATTTTATATAAAGTCAGTCATTTATTGTAAGCAAATCTTAAAACTAATTTTAATCTAACCCTAAAACTACATAAAGTAGCATTGACGTACACAAAATTTTCAATGCTTTAAATCAAATTTACGTAATAAAACATTTTCAATGTTCATCAAACAATGATCTAAATCAAATTTACGTAAATGCCGACCGAACAATGCTCTTAATCAAATTGTAATCTTAGTGCTAAGAATCAAAATTTTAAATTGTAATCTTACGTAAAATTGATCTAAATCAAAATTTCCAATGTAAATTAAACAGTGCTCTAAATCGAACAAAATTTTCTAATTCAAAGCCCCTTTGGCGAATAACCTCTACAGTCTACACCGGTCATGTCCAATTGCAAGTCTTCTGCTCTTTTTGTGTAAATTTAACTTACAATGCTTAAAATTAAATTTTTTAACTATTTTAATCAAACTACATACAAGTTCTTCAAAATCAAGTATGTTTGTAAACTAGGTACAGTAGTTCTTCAAACCCTAATTTAATCTTAAACATAATTTTATGTAATCCTAGCCGAGGAAGTGCAATACATACCTCGTCAGAGTCGTTGTTGGTGCGTCGGTGATGCGTTGGTGGTGCGTTAGTAATCGCCGGAATGCTTTGGGAGACTTCTCTATAATAAGTATTTTGGATGAAAGAACTTCTTTAATTGATGTGTGTTTATTGTCTTTTAATTAATAGGGATATTTTAATATTTCCAATTAAAATGTGTAGTTTGAAAAATATTTTAAACGGAAATTTCGCCTGATAACCCTCAAGTTAAGGCAATTTCACGTGGTATCCAACACTTTTTTCTATTTCGTGTGGTAACCCTCACCTTTTATAGAATTTCGCCTCGTACCCAAACCATCACCTTTACATACTGAAACGTCAAGTATGAGTGAAAAAAGTTGAATGGACTTAACATAAATATTTCTACCCTTGGTGGAGAATGGTTTTCCAGAGTACGAAAGCAGTGACCGTCAATTTTTGGGCTGTGAACAACAATGATCTGCTAGGTATTCTGGGACAATTACAACTTCGATTAGAAATTTAAAGATTTAAAACCAGCGAAATGTACACAAGTTCAGAGTAACTTGATAATGAATAAAAAAGGTGAGATTATGGAGTAAAATCACTCCATCAAATAATTAACATGATGAATTAACTAAGAAACTGTTCCATCAAACATCTATATCTATATCTATATAAAAAAGCGATTCCTCACATTGCTTTAATGTTGTTTTTAAAATTAGATTTTCCTTTTATTTTAAATGTTGATATTTGATTAAGGGTATAATGATGTTTTGTTTCCACCGCTTCGGTTTGCTGCGCCGCTTGACCTCCTCCCTCATCTTCAAGTAGGCGCAGAGCTCGTCGAAGAGCATCTCGGCGCTCCTCCTCATCGCTCTCTCTCTCTCCTTCGCCCGCACCTTCATCTTCTCCGCCTCGGCCGCTAGCTCTAGCGCCAGCTGAGCGTCGCTCATCACCGTCGCCCTCCTCGCCGGCCTCTTCCTCCTCGGGCTCCGGATCGGCCTCCGCCTCTCGCCGTCGTTGTTGTTGGATTTGTCGCTGCTGATGCAGGAGATTTGTGGACGGGGACGAGAGGTGAATCGGAATCGGGGATCGGAAAGGGGGAGAATTTGCGAGTGGAGCAATCTCACTGACATTTTGAATTGGGGTTTTTTCTAGGGTTCTTTCTTCTTCTTCCTTCTATTTTTGCGGGTTTTGAATCGTTAAGAAGAGTTCAGCTGTTCAGGTGCGAAGACGATGTCGCCCTATTCCTCGCTCTCCTCATCTCCACCGCCGTCTTCTACACCCGCAGCCTCGTCTGTGTCTCCTCCTCGCCCCACGCACCAGATTCACCTTCTTCGGCTTCGACGGCCTCGACTCCGATTTCGGCGCCCTCGGCGTTCCCTGGTGTAAGCTCCCTCTTGATTTCTTCTATGATTTGCGTTTCGAGTGTCCGAGCGTGAAATCAGATCTATGCGATTGTGAATCTAGGGATTTCAATTATGGATTGATGTTGGCTCTGTGGATCTGACCTAGGACTAGGTTTTAGAGCATTTCGTTTGGGATTCATCCACTGAAATTCCCAATTGTACTTCCGATGGGCCTGATTTACACTCTAGCGAGCATTTTAGTGCTTCTACGAGTAAAAATTGGTCTTACTATAGCTATTGAGTTGAAAAAGTCTGAGATTTTAGTGATGTAGTATCACTCTGTTTGATTAATGATAGGCTTGAAGTGATTAGTAGCTGTTGCTGAATGCCTTAATGTTGCTGAATCAAAGATGATTTGTTATGTGGTGGACTTAGTGGCTAGAGTTAAGAATGTCTGATTAAGATGTTAATTGTGCACTTCCTATGGGCCTGATTTACACTATAGCGAGCATTTTTAGTGCTTTTACGAGTAACAATTGGTTTTACTATAGCTATGGAGTTGAAAAGGTCTGAGATTTTAGTGAGATGAGATGCTTATATGGAAGTTAGTTTAAAATTTTGATTATATGGAAGTTAGTTTAAAAAGTCTGAGATTTTAGTGAGATGGAGAGCCTCACTGTTAGCCATCCGAGGTTGATTTTGAAACCGTGAGTGCTTTGGCAAATCATTTTTTCAATATGATTTTGAACTGGTTCATCATGTTGCTCAAGCGATTGCTGCTTAATGTCTGATTAGTGTTTATCATTGTAGGTTCTTGCATAATATGCATATGGCCTGTACCGCTGCCAATGTGGTTGTTTCCAGAGCTGGGGCTATGACTTGCTCTGAGTAAATGGCTACAGGCAAACCTGCAATTTTGGTAATCATCTGTTAATTGTTTCGGATCCATTTCTATGCCTGTAATTGACTTGAGAGTAAATAGATGCAGTATAATGCACAAAAGTATCCAATGAATAATATTCTGTGTATGGACTTCAAATAGTGTAGATATTTGAAATATATGTGGCAAAGCTTGTTCAAGACAGGTTAGCATGTGACTAAATAGTCGGAGCATACAAGTTTCAGGCATAGCATGACATTTCATGTAGTAGCATGTGACTAAACAGTGTCATATGATGACAATTTGCAGATACCGTCGCCAGATGAGGAGGAAGGACACCAGTTAAGGAATGCTTCATTGATGGCTGAATTAGCAGGTTCAAGGGTAATTATCGAAGATGAAATGGACTCTACAACTCTTCGGTTGGCAATACAAGAAACCATGGGTATGTAATCTCATAATGCACTTATGTTTTGCTAAACATATTGATTACAAAGCTCAAGATACAAAAGCGGTGAAGAGGTCGGCACAAGTTTTTGGGTTGGCATATTCTTTGGTATGGTTTGGTTTAGTTGTGCCTATTAGCTGTTAGGTGGGGCTTAATTCATGACAGATACAACAATGTCTAACCCCTTTGCAAGTAGGAAAAGAAGGATTTTTCTGTTGTGGCCCAATGGGTACATGTTGATTTGGAAGCAATTTTTTTGGGGCGTTGTTGCCTGGTGCAAGGTGGTGGTTGTGAACTCGACTTGAATCGACTCATGGAAGAACAGATTGTATACATTTTATATTGTTATTAATTACAGTAATTAGTAAAGAGCATTCTGGCTTGTAAGATTAGTGCCACCTTAGTTTGTTTTACAGTGATCTTTTTGAGCGACGTTGATGAATGACAAAGTAGCCAACAACAACGAGGGGGGAAATAGGAAATTAGGAGATTTGATCGAATATAACGTAAGGGAAAGAAAAATCACTCTATGTTTCGTTTTGTCCATGACGTTGGGATGCAACTTGAGTTTAAGACCATTTTACACATAAGGTAGCAAACATGATTCACCTTCAAACCGTTACTCCGATCCTTTTTTTTCCCTGATGGTTTTTCAATGTTAATTAGAAGACCCGTTTACCACAACACGCCCTCAAATGCACCTACTGTATCTTAATAATAGTTGGCACTTAAAGGACGAATTAAGCATCTCAATCTTTTTATACAGAGTCAATGCAATGACCGTCGCGGAGTATCTCAACCAATTCCTTGTTGTAATTCCAAAGTCACAAGAAACGAACTCGGATCAACCATATATGTTTTGATCGATTTTAAAATCTATATAACTCGATGATACTCAGGGTACCGTATTGATTTAAGACCATTTCTACAAATAAAACCGGTAACCAAATGATTCAGTTAAGGGTTAAGGACTTTACCTTCACTTATTACGAGAGTTCTATCCACATATGTAATCAAAATAATTCCCAGAATCGATTTCGAAGAGACCCCCTGCCTCGACCCAGATGACCTACCCACATATGTAATCAAACTCGATGACGACAATAGGACAGAAACGGATAACTACCATAGCATTCGTCCATACATTCCATGACATTAGGCCTAAGATTGCAAACGTTATGCGCTACGTCTAAAGCCTTATTACCTTATTCATCAACTCAATGTACTTTTTATATTTAATAAATAACGCTTACAATACCACAAAACCGCTAACGAGAATTACAACAAAAATGTTCTACCAAAACATATTTCCATCACAACAACAAACTCTTATGAATAACAACCGCACATTACAAACCAACACAACGTAAGCTTACGCCCAAGGCCCGTCCAACGGACGGGCACAGCTGGCTAGTATTACGTACATTGGCAAACTAAGATCAGAAAATCTGATGCAATAATTAAGGCAATTGAATGAATAGCCAACAATGCAATATAAAATATATGTTTAATTGCGATCACTCTAGCAATATATATACAGGCAAACATAGAGTTGTAATCAATAACAGTAATATATAGCCAACAATGAACTTATACTGGTGGTCACTAATGGCTAAAAACTATCGATGAAGGAAGAAAAAAATCCTAGAATTTTGAACTATAGATTTCAACAATTAGATTTTGATCAGACGAAACTGTTTACCTTAAAATGCTTTAGTCGTTCAAGCCACCACCATCATCCAATAATGTCATCTAAGACCACGCTGGACTCACATCGAATTGCCGATGTCGTCCCACTACAACTAACGAATTCGTCATCCGCTGTCGTCTTATGTTAAATCGTCCACCACCACACAACCTTGTTCAATGAGAAGGCGTTCGGGCTGGGTGAGATGGAGCAACAAGTACATGCTGTTGCAATTGAAACTGAGAAGATGAAGAGCGGATATATTCAGCTCCCTTTTTTAGCATTCTCTTAACCCCTCTTAACGTTTGTATGGAAAATTTAACGTTTGGGTATGAGGCAAATATCTATTAAAGGTGAGGGTTACCACAAGAAATAGAAAAAAGTGTTGGGTACCACGTGAAATTGCCTTAACTTGAGGGTTACCAGGTGAAATTTCCGTAGTTTAAATAGTGTATACTAGCAGATGACCCGTACCTTGTACGAGGGTGTTATTTATTTATTTATTGCTTTGTGTATTAATTTACTATAATAATTACAAATATTATCATACGTATGTTTTATTTTAAAACGCACGATACTTATTGTTTGGATTATAATAATTACAAATATTATCATACGTATACTTTGTTTTAAATTATTTATATAATAGAGGCAGAGTGAAATAAGATAAGATGCATTATCATATTTTATTAACAATTGTGTAATATTTTATTTATAGATTATGACAAAAAAAATATTTTTTTTGAATAAAATGTTTATGATAGATCTATATATTAATTAAATGTGTATAATGATAAGATAGAGATTTATATATTTGGATAGAATTATTAATCAAATAACTCAAATTCTAAGATAGAATTAATATCTTAGTTAAGTATGTATAAGATTACGATAAAATCAAGATTTAATAAGATAGGTTTTTAAAAAAGGGGGGTGATGTGACGCAATATAGTGGCAGAATTTGCTTCAGCTTTAGTATACAGTAATAGATAGATAGATAGATATATAGTAATAGATTTTTGAAATTGATAATTGAAAAGCGGATCGTTCTTGATATTTTCTCAAAAAAAAGAGACAACTTTAAAATTTTTGACCAACAAACAAATGCAATTGGTGTGTTGACTGCGTGGGCAGAATAATGCTTTTGGAAATTACCGCACCGTAAAATTCAAAGAGGACCTGCTTCTTGGAATACTGGAAAAAGGCAACGCAGATGTCCAGATAGAAAAAACATGGAACCCTAACCTCGCGATCTCTTCTCCCGTTTCTCTTCGGATCAAACCTTTGGTGGATGCAATTGCTTCAATCTGTGAGTCGAAGAAGAAGAGACCTTGTGTTTCATTGTCCAGCTCAAAGCGGATGAGGTACTGATTCGCCTGTTCAGTCTCTTTTCCTAATTCTTCCAACTTCTACCTTGTGTGAGTTCTGGAACCCTTCGTTGTTATGCTTACATGTATCGTTGCTTCAAAATTCTCTTAAATCTTTCACATGGAGAGCAGGGATGGGTTCTGGAGGTCCCGGTGTATTTGCGTGTGATTGCTTACGTTTTGAGGCTGTTACTGATTTGACTTGGCCAAGAAAACCATGTCTTTCGAGTATAGCAATCGTGTAAGAGACTTGCGCAATTGTGTAGCTTTAACCTTTTTGTCTAAGAAAATGATGCCCTCAGTATAACAGTATAACGTATATGATGGGCTTAATAAAGGAGTCGGCTGAACTTATTTAATCCAAGCAACCATAACAGTTAGAGAAGCCCTGTTTACTTGAACTCATTACATTCCGAATTTAGATCTTTGTCATTGATTATGCAGCAAAGAGATTGATCCTGATTTGGGCTATAAGGAGCCTCACTTGATTTGCCTCTCCCATCTGCATTTTATTATCTGTCTTTTAATTTTAAGTTTTAGGGTTGTAACAGGTTCATGTTCATATGTTAGGTTGCCAAGATGATTTTAACGAAGCTGTACCGTTGTATACACTCTGCAAGCTGCAGCTGCACCAAAGGACACTTATGTGAAGATGTAATTTTCCTGGTATTTCAACAAGCAAATTGGAACCCTAATCTAATCGCTGCTTTCTCCTGTGGCTGTAAATGGTTTGATGATTTTGCAAAGAGAGTGTTATGGAAGGAGTTTTGTCGCACAAGAGCACCAAAAATGATGGTTGATTTACAGTCTTGTGGCAGTCATAGCGTTGATGGGAACTGGAGGGCACTCGGGAAGCTCCTAATCTATTGCTCTGGAAGTAGTAGCAATGGGTTGTTTAAGAACATAAGCATCCCAGGACATTTGGCCCGTAAAACCCGCTTCTCTAGGACATCAGGGAAATTTTTTCTTTTACCACAATGTCGTTCTGACATCTTGTATGTATCTGATCCCTGTGAACATATATGTCAAGGAGAAAATGGAGAGATAGGATTTTTTCGGGGAATGTTCAAATCTTTTTCAATGTCAAAGGTTCGCAAGATGTTGATATATAGGAATGCTCAACGTCACCCAACAGAGGTCTGCCCCTACTGTAAAGCAAAATTGTGGAGCATGCTGCAAGCCAATATGATACCACAGAGTGCCACTTGCAGGCTGGGCGCTATAGAGGACTGCATTGAGTATTATGTTTGCCTCAATGGGCACATGCTTGGCTGTTGTACTCTCTTGCCTTTGTCTGAAGATGAGGATGGATCTGAACCAGAATGATGTCTTGCAACTAAGGTACCTACCTTAACATGAATTTTCTCTTACTTTATCCACCTTTCCATGTCTATGTTTTTGCATTCTCTTCTTTGTTGTGGGTTGGTCACAGCACGATGCATCATTCTTCGTTTCGTTTGTCGAGGCATACTATTGTGCATACCCTGACATGGTGTTTGGTAGCAGTAAAAATCTTGCTTCACAAAAGTAATACCTAAAATTGCTTCCCTTTGCATATTAATGTATATGAATATGTGAATGAGTAATGCTTGCTACAAGTTTGGAGAGAAGTGAAATTTTGCTATATCTTCTGACCTTACTGATGAGTAGCATGATTCAGATTTACACAAAGCAATCATTGACTGTCATGTAAAATATTTTGAAAAATTCTCAAATATTTAATGTATGAAATAATTGACGACTGTAAAGCTAAATAAATCTTAAGGCAATCACCTCATGCTTCCTTGTATCCTTGGTCAAACCAGCCACTACGTAAGTGAATGGTCCTGTCTAACTTTGAGTGGCCTCAGCTCCCACTTTCTCAGGATCACCTTCAAAAACCAGCAGCTAACCAAAATGATCTTCAGTATGTTCCTTACAGCCACATAACCATCTTAGACGTTTCCTTTCTACTTAACCTACACTCTTAAACAGATAGACGGTATGCCAGTGATAAATGAACATTTAAGATTGTTGAAACAAATAAGTGCAAGGTAATAATTATATGAAGACAAAGATTTGAGAAACTTGACATGCACAGCCCTTGCATTCCTAATCTGTGCTCATTAAATTTCAATGTAGATATGGATTTATTTCACCTCTTCCCAATTAATGGAAATTATATATCAAGTCATTCTTGTAACTTTTTTAGTAGAGTTGGTGTTCAACTTATTTCTATCCACCTTCCCCTTGCATATCTAGCAATTTACCTGGATAATTTAGGTGGTTGAAGACGAGAAACCATTTTGAAGCTGCCCAGCCATTTCAGAGCCTGTACTAAATAAAGCTAAAATCAGGTCCCTTAAGAAAACTAAGTCACCAACATACAGGATTTCATTCTTTAGAAGTCCAAACTAGTGTATATTATTCACTCAAATAGTATCGTTAACATTCATTAAAGTAATTCTGATAAGAAAAAACATTCATTAAAGTAAAATCTTTTGGGATCATTCTCACATCCTCACAAAACTAACCCCAAGTCTTTGTGGATGAGTAATTAGTATAAATTTATTACTGTTAAGTGATGTTTGGAACTTTTTCAAGCTTTGGATTATCTTATTATAACAATAATACATATTACCAATAAATTTACCAAGCCTTTCAAATATCTTTTGTTGTTACAAAATGCTGGGAAATACAAACTGAATTATCAGCTAGTATAACCCACTGCCAGCTAAAAGATAACATCTTATAGAAGTTACAAGTCTTATGAAACAAAGTCTACATGAGAGATTGAGAGGATAAAAACTAGTGGTCTTCAGCTCCCGCCCTCAAAGTACAGGCATGATGAATTACCACCTTTTCCTTGCACTTCCTTCATCTGCCCCCAGAAGCACAACGGAAAATTTCCCTATTCCCTCTTCAAGGCATTGTGCTATTGTCCTGCAATTATGGCTTTGTGCAGCAGAACCTGCAAAAGCTTGGTGACCATGCTGTGAAATTTAAACTAAGCTGTAAGTTTGCATTCTCAATGTAGTAGATAATAGTGCAGGGTGGATGTTAAGGTTCTTGGATAGGGATGCCAATGAAAAGTTCTGACTTTATTACTGGATAGTGGGATTTTCTGCTCAAATCTGTCAGTGGTTGTAGAAAGCACTGCAGGAGTTCGGTAGTGGTACTGGTGGTACTGGTGATATGGTAACTTTTTGCAAGGTGAAGAGTAGAGTGGGGTGGTGAGGGAGGTTGCTGTCTGGTGGCATGATATTCTAATCTTCTAGATTGCAAGCTGTCTGAGCATTGGGCATTGCATGTTGTATTCTTGCATTCATCTATTAAATAGGTGTAGTAAAATCACAAGATTTTATCTGCTTTCCTATTTTGTTTTTCTTCTCCATTCACATACCACCTGTTGCTACGAAAAGAATGCCACAGCGTATATGTCAAAGGGTTTTAAGGACGCAAGGGAAATTTGGACTGTTCTGCTAAGTCTGAGGGGAAAACCATCTGTTTCCATTTCCAGTGGAAATGGAATCCTTTTCATTGTTGGCTTCTTGGCTCTTTCTTACATACAAATGCCATCAGGTGCTTAGCCTTGGTAACTCAATGAAGCATTGTACTTTTAACATATTTACTGGCACAATCAGGCAATGACAAAAAAGCTGACTGACAGTGAGATTCTTGAACTTTGTGGTCATAGAATATTGCTGCTGTGCTTTGTGTTGCCATTTGCAATCCTCTTTAATTTTTCTTGGGCTACCTTTGAGACATTTTGAAAGTTCACGCTACTAATTGGCATCATAGCCAAATTTGGGTTCATGGCATGGGATTTTCTCTTTCAAATTTTCTTTGGAGTGGCCCAAATTATCATGACTTGATTGCTAGTTAGTGCAGAGGTAAGCTTACTTTCAAATAGAAGTAAATAAGATCATGAATGTTTTGAAATACATTACCATCTTTGAGAGTTCATAAAATATTGCTGCATCAGTCATTCAATAAATCAACATAATTAAGCACCTCCCATGTCAAAAGAAACCAATTGAAAAACCCTCCCAAAGTCCCAACTGTGTGAGAGATTTGTTCCATAGTTTATTGTTTTATTAAATAAGCACTTTACACTTGGTTATGATCAGCTTAATTTCGATGCAGCACCACCAAATCCTAATGTCGTATTGTTCGCTCAATTTGGCACCCTTTGTTTCAGGTATACAATGGTCCAAATACTTGGAAGGACATTGTGGTAATGCCAATTACTTGTGCCTTGTGGAATGGTTCCTCAAAGCCAGATGAGCAACCATGCCATTGTGTTTGGCTCACCTGTTAAGGCAGGAAACAGGTACTAAATGCATATGTCAATATCATCCATTGATCCTCGCCATTGTAAATTACTTCATCAGGTGGCTGTTTGAGTAACAGCTACATTATAATATACTATCTTGAACCAAACTCTGACGGATTCCATTTGATCATAGTACAAGTGATACCACGTGAATCCTCTTCTACATACAACTTCTTCTCAGAACATTTTCTTGCATTCTCAAGCCCATTCTTTCGATAAAAAATTGGTAATCTTTTCCCTTGAATGCTAAATCTGCTATATGTTCGGCAAACCAGCATCTAAGACAAGCCCAGAAGATAAATCTTCATTTGGATATAGTATATGCTGTTGTTAAGCCGGTTTTGACATTAGTCCCGAGCCTGCCTATCTGGTTATCCTCTTGACAAATGGTATTTACATGACTAGTGTCCATTTTGGCATAGTTGAATGCTCTTATCAAATTGTGTTGCGGTGAGGAATTGGCTGAATCAGGAGTGTTGATGAAATTGGCTATTCGGTAGCCAAATTTGGAATTTGTAAATATGATCTTCCGAACCTGACCAAACGTTGCAAATCTGTAGTCAGTCTGGGTGATTCCATTGGATTCAGGACCCAAGACTCATCATAGGAGGCACTTGGTCCATGACAATGAGGAAAGCAGATCCAAGCTGAGAACAAAGATTCAAACTGTTCCGGACTGTTTTGAAGACATGACAAAATCTGTGTTTATGGATCCTCCACATAACAAACTGAGGATCAAGAGCCGCTTAATCTAAAATCCTACCCCCACAGACATTGTTATGGAATTATTTAATCCAATCACACTTCCCATAAAGCCAAGGGAAACAAAACAAGGACGGGGAACTGGGGAATTGATCGTATTTCTGTGAAATGATGGCATAATTGATCTATTGTTCAGAGATCCACTCGAACCATTGTTGGAGCTAAAACTTGTATCAGTATTGTTAAGCATCAAATTATCAAAACTCTCTTTATATTCATCAACAAACTATGGATATACATATCAACACAAATGACCTTATTACGCCAAAACAAACAGCTAGTTTCTTCTTCCGGATTTTTTTGAAATATATACTAATATTAAATGTGGGTAACTTGTGAGTTGTGATAATGAAAATGCAATGCTACAAGTGCTTGGCTTGCACAGCAAGAACAGCTTGGTCGTGTACATGACGTGAATTGCTTGCATTTCCCTTCAAAGTAAAGCCTACTACAAGTATTAACTAATTGCTTTCATATAGCATCTCCTTTCCTTCTCTTCCCTTTTCTTTCTTGGTATCCCTTTCATATCCTTTCCATTTTCTTCCAATTAAGGGAACTTGCTTGTTCTTTCATAATCTCTTGCACTACATTTTCTGCAAATCGACGAATCGGTTGAATCGATCAGAAAGTGGTTACAGTTAAGGCACAAGGAAAATGGAAAAATACTTGTTTCAATCTCGCGAAAATCCCATTTTGGGCAATTACTATGTCCATATTATTACTCGGTTTCTTTAACTGCAATTTGATTTTTTCGATTGATCTCGGGTATTTTGAATTGGGTTTCATTTGCTGTATGTTCCTTTGTAATCAGATATTCCTCTGTTGATGATTGCTATCAATGATATGTACTATATATACATGTGTGTGTCTTGACCAATATATATATATATATATATATATATATATATATATATATATATATACATGTGTGTGTATGTTTAATTGGGTTGTATATGATGTCTGTTTTGCAGTTTGTTTGAAAGTAATCACATAGCTGATCCCTCCTTGAGATGACAAAAACGGTCGCTGGTTTTTGTAAGAGAACTATTTCATGTTGGGGTGAGTCATCATTATGATGTACCTGTATAATACTATGCTTTTGTGTACGTATCAATTAAATCAACTCTTCTATCATCTATGCTTTGGCCTTTTGAACCACCAAGTCTGCTAAGGAGATTATTTTTGGACCTTCTATTCAAGACAAAATACCTTCCTTTCTAACTGGATTAATCGTTCCATACATTAACTCTAATTAGGTACACTGCACACATCACATTATCCCAAAGGAGATGTAACCGAGGACATCAAAGAAGAATACGCCAACGCCTTCAGAACTCAATCCTATTTCGACTTTTGGAATCGTGTCCTTGACATAACTAACCTCGATCCCGTCATGTCTGTTTCAATGGACTCTCCTTCGAGCTCCAGCGCTCGTCTCCCTTCCTACCGACTCTTTGCCGAGCACCTCTTGGATCCGGACCAACCCACAATAACCGATTTGCTCAACAAATTCCGATTCATAAACGACACGAAGCTCCTCCTTGGGGACTACTTCTTGGAAACCGCCAACGCATCTTTCCTTTGTAGCCATCTCTTAAAAGACATTAAACAAATCCGAGCCAAGCACCGATCCCTTAAGAAGAACATCGAAGTTGCCCTTAAACCGAATGGCCAACAACTTTCAAGCCCGGTCCGTTTAATCGAGCTTTGCAAGCCCAACAAACCGTTTGTTCCTCCATCGTTCTCCTCCTCACGATTCCAAGATGTGCAAGCTCGGTGCGCCGAGCTTCTAAAAAGGTTAGAGCTAAACCGTGACAAGGCTTGCACTAGGTTACGGTTTCTCAACTGCATAAAACAAGGCTTAGCCACGGTCCTTGTTGTTGCGACGGTTTCTTTCACCTTAGTTGTTGTCACACACGGTCTCATTGCATTAGTAGCCTCTCCCGCTGTTGTGGCGACTTCAATACGAATAAGGTCGATCAATAAACTGGCCAAGGCATATGCACAGCTCGATGCCGCGTCTAAGGGCACGTACATTTTGACAAGGGATCTAGATACGATTAGTCGGATGGTGGCTCGAGTGAACGATGATATGGAGCATATTCGAGCCAAGATAAGGCTTGTGGCTATGCTAAGTGTGGAGGATAGGTTGCAAGGTCATGAAGAAGTGATAAGGCAGCTAAAGAAGAATGAAGTGAGCTTCAGGGAGCAGTTGGATGAGCTAGAGGAGCATTTATTCTTATGTTTTATTACCATTAATAGGGCCAGAAATCTTGTGGTTAAAGAGATTTTAGATTTGAAGCCCAACTAGGCTAGCTAGATTCTCTTAGATTGCAAGTTTGCAACTTTTAGCTGGGGGTGGCGGCCATGATTTATTGGGCTTCGTGTGTGTTTTAAAAGCTTAAAATTGTGTTAATTTTTTCTGAAACTAACTTAGTTTGTCATATAAGACTATATCTAAAATATTGAAGTTATATTAACATTATATTTAAATTGAATTAGCTTTTTTTTGTCATATAAATCTTGATTGTAGTATATTTTTTATTTATACATTTCCCCTAATATCATATAATGTATGGTAATATCAATATAATGCGGGATACAATTCATAGACTATGAATGTAGATATCATTATGATATATTAATATATAGTAATAAGATAAATACATTTTTTTAAGGATAAATCTATATTGTATAGATACATATTATTTAGATAGTTATAAATATGAGATATTAGTTTGATAGATTATGGATATAGGTATTTTTTTGATATATTAATATACGGTAATAGGTAAAGACATATGAAAAGTTTTTAATTGTAAAATATATAAGGATATATAATTAATTTATAATTAATTTGACATGAGGTGAGACCAAAATTAAAATGGAGGCTCGAAAGATCTCGACTTTACTATATAGTATAGACCTTTTAAAGACATTTTTACTTTTTGGGAAACTCTTACAATGTCAACGAGCACAAAAAAACCTTTTCAATCATTTTTGTAAAATTATTTTTTTTAAAAATAAAAATTATTTATAAATTATCAAAAAAACTTGGGAAAAAGGCAATAAACCACCCGTACGTTATTTCTCTATACTTGCATTAAACCACCCTTAATAAAATACTTTGCATTAAACCACCCATAATCCTAAACCGTTTGCAACTAAACACCCCTATTAAACATCTATTAATAATTTCCCGTTAAAAAGACCTGGCTTGGTTCGCCCCTTTTCTTTTCTTTTTTCTTTTCCATAAAATTGTAGTAGGGTTTTATGTATTGATTTAGCTATTATTATGTAAAGTAACCATTCTAACTCTTCAACTATTGTCATTACTTCAAGCTTTCAAGGGTTCCTTCCTCCCGTGATCAGTTGTGGGGCTGATGAAAAAAATCATACTAATTTGAAGAAAGTAGATCTAAGGTAGTCAAATCCTTGTTTTAGGTTTACAGTAGTAAATTAAGTTTTGAGTTGATACCCTCTCAATGATTTAGAAATTTTGGTTATTTAGAACTAATTTGATTGCTCCGGCTTCTATAAGCAATTGCTTTTGAGGAGGTAAGTTCAGTAATGAAATTTTGAAGTTTGATGCGCAAAAAAAAGTTTAGATCATGACAATTGAGTTCGATTTTTCTACCACGTCTATGTAATCTTCTTAGTTGTTAGAATCATGGATGGTCAACCGTTTACTTTCTTTTGATCGATTTGTTTTTTTCATCTGATCCACAAGTGTTACAGTACAAAGGAACCCTTAAATAAGGGAGTATTAGCTAAATACGTAAATTCCTACTACAATTTTCGAAAAGAGAAAAAGGAAAAGAAAAGGGGCGGGCCGAGCCGGGTCTATTTAACGGGAAATTAATAGAACATTAATAGGGGTGGTTAGTTGCAAACGGTTTCGGATCACAGGTGTTTTAATGCAAACTATTTTATTAAGGGTGGTTTAATGCAAGCACAGAGAAATAAAGGATGGTTTATTGCTTTTTTCCCAAAAAACTTTTAATTAGGTCACAATTAGGGTGTCTCCTATTCGAGAGGATGTCCTAAAGCATCTACGCGGATGAGACCATTAAGTTTTATATGATTTATTATGGTCACATAAGAGGAAGTTGTGACTCATTTTCACAATTTTTGATAAAGAGTATTCATATTATCAATTGGAAACTCATTGCATTTAGATCGACACTTCTTTCTTAAATTAGATTAATTCTTATAAAACTAGACTGCTACTCTCGACGTTGCTCATGACGGTAGGTTTGACACTAATTTGACCGTTTTTTATGTTCAAAGTTGTGTCTTTTTTTATATTCGACTAATACTCTATTATGAAAATAATAACTGTTTCTTTGTTTCAATGATTTGTATCTCATTGTTGTATGCAAACTTGCAATATGACATTGATTCAATGATCTTTATGATTGTTTATGTTAGTGTATATATATAACCATAAAATTACATATTATGAAAATGATTAGGATGTGTTGGTCTTAATAACCGAAATAATACATAACATATATATATATATATATACATATACAATGATTAGGATGAGCTTATAGGAATAAGCTCGATGACTCAAAAGAGGTCACATGGAACAAAAACTAGACAGGTGGCCCAAGGATACAACTAAGAGGAAGAAATCGACTATGATGAAAATTTTGCTCCAATGGCAAGGATTGAAGCAACTTATCTCGTAATAACTTTTGCTGCCTATAAAGGATTCAAGTTATATCAAATGGGAATCAAGACAATCTTCCTCAATTGATATATACTTTCAACAAACCGTTTGTTCCTCCGTCGTTCTCCTCCTCCCGATTCCAAGATGTCCAAGCTCGATGCACCGAGCTTCTAAAAAGGTTAGGGCTAAACCGTGACAAGGCTTGTACTAGGTTACGGTTTCTCAACCGCATAAAACAAGGCTTAGCCACAATCCTCGTTGTCGCGACAGTTTCTTTCACCTTAGTTGTTGTCACACATGGACTCATTGCATTAGTAGCCTCTCCCGCTGTTGTTAAAGAGATTTTAGATTTGAAGCCCAGCTAGGCTATCTAGATTCTCTTAGATTGCAAGTTTGCAACTTCTAACTGGGGTGGCGGGCATGGTTTATTGGGCTTCGTGTTTGTTTTAAATGCTTAAAATTGTGTTAAATTTTTCTCAAACCAGCTTAGCCTGTCATTTACGACTATGTCTTAGATATTAAAATTATATTAACATTATAATTAATTTGAATTAGTTTGTTTTTGTCATATAAATTTTGATTGTTTTACATTTTCTTATTGATAAATTTTTCTAGATATGATATAATGTATGGTAATATCAATAAGATGTAGGATATTATTTTTTAGAGTATGAATATAGATATCATTTTGATATATTAATATATAGTAAGAAGATTAATAATCTTTTTAGGATAAATCTAGATTGTACAGGTAGATATTATTTGGATAGTTTATAAATATGAAATATTATTTTGATAGATTATGGATATAGATACTATTTTGATAAACTAATAAATGCTAATTAGATAAAGGCCTATGAAAGTTTTTTAATTAGATAATTAATAAGGATATGTAATATTTGAAATATAATTGATTTATAATTTATTTGATATGAGGTGAGACCAAAATTAAAGTGGATGCTCTAAAGGTCCCGACGACTTTAATATATAGTATAGATGTTTTAAAGACATTTTTTACTTTTTGGAAAACTCTTACCAATGCCAGCGAGCAAAAAAAAAAAAGCCTTTTCAATCATTGTTGTAAAATTAATTTTTTTAAATATACATTATTTATAAATTATCAAATAAGCTTTTAATTAGGTGACAATTAAGGTGTCTCCTATCCGACAGGATGTCCTAAAGCAACCATGCAGATGAGAGCATTAAGCTCTATATGATTTATTATGGTCTCATACGAGTAAGTTGTGAATCAGTTTCACAATTTTTGATAAGGATTACTCATATTATAATTTTGGAAACTCATTACATTTAGATCGACACTTCTTTGTTAAAGTAGATTAGTTCTTATAATACTAGACTGTTACTCCCGACGTTGTTCATGTCGGTAGGTTTGACATTAATTTGACCGTTTTTTATGTTCAAAGTTGGGTCTTTTTTATACTAGACTAATACTCTATTATGAAAATAATAACTGTTTCTTTGTTTGAATGATTTGTGTCTCATTGTTGTGCGCAAACTTGCAATATGACATTGATTCAATGATCTTTACGATTGTTTATGTCACTGTATATAACCATAAAATTACATATTATGAAAATGATTAGGATGTTTTGGTCTTAAAAATCGGAATAATACATAACATATATATACAATGATTAGGATGAGCTTATAGGAATAAGCTCAATGACTCAAAAGAGGTCACATGGAACAAAACAATAAAGATGGCCCAAAGATACAACTAAGAGGAAGGAATCGACTGTGATGAAGTTTTTGCTCTAGTAGCAAGGATTGAAGCAACTCATCTTGTAATAGTTTTTTCCGCCTATAAAGGATTCAAATTATATCAAATGAGAATCAAGGCATTCTCCCTTTTACTTGATCATGGTTGTGCAATGGAATAACAAAGACTCAATATGAAACAACTTTGAAAAGAAGATGAAGAGTTTTTGTGTGGAATACTGCTAGCATAAGAGATGTATGGGAAGTTGTGTCAGGGTCCTTAGAGCATCCACAATTGAGACTACCTACATTTCTTAACTTTTAAAAATAAATAAAATGTTAGGAAAAATCAGATTTGTGTCAGGGAGAAATTTCTTATTTTTGAGAGAACTCTCTTGTAGAAGAAATGTATCCAGACACATTACTCTGCCATTTTTTTTCTCCAGCAAATAGGAAAGAGAGAGAAGAGAAAAAGGTAGTTTAAGAAATATTGGGTTTTATTCTCCATAGTGGATGCTCTTAGTATGGATGCAATGAATCTGGACCACAAGTTTATTTTGCGATTTGATTGTCGGAGGAAATATCGATATGTGTCAGTTTGGAAGATTGGAAAAGATTTGAAATCAAAGGAAGTTGAGACCGCTTCCTTCAGTATTACGGAGTATTATTTTTTTCCCCTATAAAACCCCACCCTCACACCGCCATCATCACTCTCAAACATACCAAAACTTTGTCAAAAAATTCTCACTCTAAAACCGAACCGAACCGAAAAATTCGGTTCGATTCGGTTTTTTGGGTTTTTGATAAATATAAGACTTGTCTTTGAATTTTTTTGACCGAAACCGAAAAATAACCAAAACCGAACTGAACTGAAACCGAAATCGTGAAATTTCTTGAACCGAAAACCGAACTGAACTCCGTCGGATTCGGTTCGATTCGGTTCGGTCATTTCTTTCGGTCCAACCATGCTCAGCCCTATGGTGGATGCCTTAGTTGCCACCAAGGAGTTCCTTCAAGAGATGATCATGTTGATCCAAAAGAAATAAGAAGCTTCATGTTGATCCAAAAGATGATCGTGTTCTAATGTTGGGAACAACTTTGCTTAGAGAAGATCATGTTGATCCAAAAGAAATAAGAAGCTTGTACTCATTTCTCATTGTCACTTGTATCTACCTATTGGGCCCTTTTTCTTTTGGATCTCTATTTTTCTTTTTGTTTCATTTTCTTTCTCTGTTTTTGGCTCTGTTTTCACTTCATCTATCTATGCATTTGACAACCTCGTTAGAAAATGTGCGTCAATTTATGGAATCGGATGGACCATATGGATATGCTCCAATTTATTCCATGTAGAAAGGTCTTTGTAAGCAAGGACCCATCAACTAATTTATTCATTGTGCACGTAGATATTTCCATTGTAGTATTGACCGATAATTGAAGTGTGCATAGGTCTTATAAGTCCCTTCATAGTTCATTCCCAACTAAATTCCAACTTGTATGTTGAAATTTTATAATACAACATCCGAATTAATTATTTTAGGTGTCACACTGATGAGGACAACATAATGCAAACTTTCTTCTTCCAGGGCATAGTTGCCCGTTATTTTGTATACCACAAGTACTGATTTTTGGTAATCATAATATGAACTATAGGCTATAGTACGCGTTCACTCAATCAAGGACAAAAGGTGATAACAAAATTTCCACCGCTGGGGCAGGCTTGGGTCTCCGGGTCAGCAGAGTTAGCATAAGCGTCAGGGCACTGCGCCTTGAACAAGCCCGGGTCGCTCCGACACCCGATCACAGCGCCATTCGCGAGCCTAACCGCCAGATTCCCCGGGCACATGCTGTTGATGTCCACACGGCAGCTTGGGGCCGGGCAGCCGCCATTCTGAGGCACGATCGTCATGGGCAGGTTAAACCCATCGATAACACTTACGTCGTAGTAGTCCTTGTTGCTGAACTTGTTGACTTGAATCTCGGCGAGGCTGATGGGCGTGGCCCCGCCCTGCTCGTTGCACGCAATCTGGTGCGTGCCACAATCTCCAATGGGGCACCGGAATTGGCCCGACCCGCCTGAGCAGAAGGTGCGGGCCCAGATTCGACCCGCCCAACCTGACGGGGGATTTATGGTGCTCGACGCGCCTTGGCGTAGGGTGAAACCTGTGTTGCCGATTCGTGGGGAGTCGGAGTTGCTTTGGGCGGCCGGCCAGATTGTGTACGGGCAGTTGTTTTTTATGATGAAGCTTGTTGATTCAATTCCTACAAACACACAAAACCGCACGTAAATTCAATTGAATATAACACACACTATAGAAGGACAAAAAAGATATCATTCATGTTGCTTTGGCTGATTTGTGTAACTCTACGTGATTCCTTGGCCACAAAGTTATAACACTAACTGTAACTTTATATCAAAATAAATAGAAAGTAATCCTATAAACAAGGGTAACGATCAAAATTACCAGAAATGAAGGAAGCCAAAAGACAAGCCGTAACTAGGATCAAAGAACCATCCATTGTTGAGAAGTGAGTGATTTCTCTCTCCCCACTTCAATTCTTTTACCGATTGTTTTGGAAATGGTGCATATGGCTTAGGATGGACGGGTATTTGTAGCTAGTGCATGAAATGTGGTACGTATATTATATATTCCAATTTCCACCAATTGACAAATGAGGCCGGGAGCTTGTTCAATAATTGAAAAAGAAGGATTTGTCATTAAGGCTTTAATTTGAAAAGTAAGACTTGCAAATGGAAAAAACTTGTCAAGTAGGCTATTGATTCTATGAAAAGTATGAGTCAAGTAGAATTTAGGAATTCGTCCACTTGATCGAGCTGTGATTATGCATGTTTTCAAATGTATTAGGATAACGATCAAAATAATCTACCAAATGTTTTTATAAATTATTTAAATGTTACCTTTCTAAGAATCTTAACATATATCCCGAGTGTATTTTAATAAGGCAATGTGACAAGGAATTAATTTAGTAATTATTAAATAAAATGTTTTTTTGGACGCGCCCTCTGTGCGATTTGCTAGGGTATGACGACATCTTTTTTTCCACCGATGAGTGGGCCGCCAAGTACGCCTGGTGGGGCTCTGTGGGGTGTTCATGGTTGTCAGGAAATCTGTTTGTATTTTGATGGTTTCAAAATTCAAATAGGTTGCAGACCATGTGATAAAGTCGCCGACCTTACCAAGGTCGCTAACATGAAGACTGAAGTCGCCGACATGTGTTCCAGGAGAGACACGTGCATAAATTCTATAGAACGCAATGCCACATTTTTCTTTTGGGAACTCCGAAGATACGCCAGAAGTGTTTATTAAAGCAAGTTGAAGTGTGCAAAGAAGGAAAATCATCAAGAAATCATTGAAGATGATTTTATTATAGCTTAAGGAGTTATTTAAGGAAAGATTTTTTAAAGATTTACACGATTCATATGTTGTCCAAATGGAATGAATCGGGTAGCAATCCACTTAGTTCTCTATATATTATCTTGTGGGATGATTCGGCCTATTTTGTATGCCTTATCTTGGTAGTTTTTAGGATGTTTTTGAGTGTTCTAGGCTAGTTTTTAGGCATATTTGTTAGATCCAGGCCGAAGACACAGAAGTTGGTAAAGTGAAGATTTTATGGAGTTGGAGTTGTCTGCAGAAGAACCGTGGGTGCGGAGCCCATGGCGCGACCGCGGAATCGCTACAGAGACTAGGAGAAGACTTGAAGTGAAGGCCGCGACCGCGGGTGACCAAGCCGCGGGCACGGTAGAAGCAGCGAAGAGAAAGTTCGAGAATCGCCTGACCCGCGACCGCGGGTTGGTGACCCGCCATCGCGGGTGGCGCCCAGCGGATTTTTCCGCGTGTTTATCTTGTTTCCTTATATCTTTATATCTTTTTAGTATTTTCGGATATTTGTTTTTCCGAGACTATTTATAGGGTTTTTAGGTTGTATTTTGAGGAGAACTCATAACTCATAATTCATAGTTAGGTTTTCAATTCTTCTTTAGTTATGGAGAGCTAGTCTCCTTGGGTTCGTTCAAGGGAGAAGCTCTGATGTATGAACTCGTGAGGTTTTGGTAATTGATTTCTATCTTTTGGTTAATATTGATTCTCTTGTGCTTCATCTTATGATTGTTGATTGTTTCTCTAGGATTCGCGACCCTATTGAATTGATTAGCTTTCTACTGTTGGATTAGGTTTGGATCGTGGACAAAACTAATCTGTGAAAACAACTTAACCTAGACCTGTTGTCTATGCAACTAGGATTAAGAAGAGAATTGATTGTTTTATCTTACAATTGACTCGTAGCTTGATTGTTTGATATTATATCCTGCATATCCTTGTTCTCTATGCTAATTCTAGGTTAAGCGTCCTTGCCTAGGGTTATAGAATTGCTTGGACCGTGGACTTGTGATTGTTAATGATCAAGATAGGAATTAACCATAGGTGTGAATGAAGTCAATGGATGAATCTATGATCGAGTGATTATTTCATGAGTGGATCTTTTGAATGAACCTGCCTCCTATCTATTTGTTTATTTGTTAGTTATTTGTTTCCTAGGTTAGTTTAGATATCTCTTTGATTTCCCCCCATATCTTTAGTTGATAGATATATTAATACTAGAAGCCTTAGTTCTCTTGGGTTCGACCCCTTACTTACTTCCTATACTTAGTTTGTTTGTTTGGGTTATTTATCTTTGACTTTGGATACAACGATTTTGCCCGAGTCAAATTTTGGCGCCGTTGCCGGGGAACTTTGGTTTCATTCTAGTGTTAGTATTTTTATTGACTATTGTGTGGACCTATCTTACGGTCCACACCCTTGCTACTAATTCCTTCCCAAGTGCTGTCGTTGGTTTCAGGAGACAGGATGGTTGTTGAGTACCCTGGGTTAGCTGAAGGGGTAGACTTTGTGCTGAAACCCAGTCTGATTGGCCTTTTACCTCGATTCAGTGGGCAGCCTGATGATGATGTAATTAGACACGTTACAGAGTTTGATCATGTATGTCTGTGCATAAAGCCTGCTAGGGTCACTAAGGATCAAATCAAGATGTGAGCTTTTCCGTTCTCTTTGACCGGATCAGCCAAGAAGTGGTATTTCTCAATATTAAACAATCCTCACTCTCAGCGGATCACAACATGGAGTCAGTTGAGGGATGCATTCCTGGACAAGTACTTTCCCATACCAGTAAGGGCCACTATTAAGAGGAACATCACCACCCTTCAACAACATGACGGGGAGAGCTTGTACGATTATCTTGATCGCTACAAAAGGCTCGTTGCTAGTTATCCAGACCATGGGTTCACAGATCACGATCTTATTGAGTACATCATGTTTGGCATGCGCTTTGAGCACAGCATATTCGTGAACGCTTCATGTGGAGGCTCTTATTTGGACAAAGCTCCCTAGGATGTCTTCAAGATAGTGGAGAACTTTGCTGAGGAGGATAGAAGTCCGACGCCTCCCTGCCCTGACAAGCCATCAGCTGAAGAACATGTTTCTAGGAAACTGGAGGAGATGAATGAGCTTTTTGATAGGAAACTCCAAGAGATGAACTTGGCACTCGAGATGAGAATGAGGGAGATTTCCGAGAAGATCAATATTACCCCTCAAGCATTGGTGAATGCAAGTGCTATGTCATTAAGGAGTGGACGAGAGTTGGGCATAACGAATGACGCCTCTGTTGTACTTCCGCGACCGCGTCAGGCAGACCGCGCCCGCGAAATCCTTGCAGAGGCTCATATCCATTCCCTGGAGTCAGAACGCGACCGCGCCGCTCCATGCCGCGCTCGCGTATTCTATGCAGAAGCGGTGAAAATCCAAGAAGAGCCGACCCGCGACCGCGGGTGTGTGGAGGCCGAAATATCAGTTCCTGTCGACAATCCGCGACCGCGGCTCACTTTCCGCGAGCGCGGATCTTCTGTTGTTGACGATGATGTACATGAGCAGCTGAACCTTCCTCCTCTGGTTCCCCAGAAGCCAAGTCCACGTCTTCCAGAAGCACTCAAATACTCTATATGGGATGACGAGATGGATGATCCTGATTGTGTCACGACAGAGGAGCCTGACGATGCTTTGGAGGTTTCCCTTCCGCCTGAAGAGATGTCTATGTCTCCTACGGTGGAGCCCTCAGTGGTGATCAATCACGATCCCTGTATCCTTTCCTCTTCTCCCCATTTTTCATTGATTGTCCTTTGGTTGCTGACATAGGTCTTGAGCATGATAGATTGCCTAATGAGATCTCACTTGATAATCCTAAAATAGGTGGTAATGCTAAAATTGAATTTGCCTTTTTTGATGAATACTTTGAAAAACCACCTAATACTCCAGATTGGTTCCATCCTAATCAATCTGATCATAACTTCTCTAGCTACTTTGATAAATTGAAACGGTGCCTTAATGATATATTATTCACTTTCAATTCATCTTTGTGCTATATATGCTTGCATGAGAGTTGTTCGCAGGACTTTGATAGATTGCTAAGGGCATTGACGATGTCCGATCATGAGTACGTCGAGCCATCGACGTTAACCAAAGGCGCTTCTCGGGAGGCAACCCGAATTTGAGATTCTAAGTTGAAATTGAAAAATAAAAACTTTTCCGGGCTAACATGCAGGTACTAGGTTCGAAAGAACATTCTGTGGTAGATCCGCGCCCGCGGGGTGCGCAACCGCGGTCGCGTTTCGAATACAGAAGACCCAGACGTACAGGTACTAGAACCGCGACCGCGGGTCATCACCCGCGATCGCGGGTTTGTTGCTCAGAGAAAAAAAAAAAAAGAGAAAAATATAATCATCCGCGACCTCAAAGTCGCGGATCCCTTCTTCCATCGTCATCTTTTTCTCATCACACAAAGCTGCCGGCCCTACCCACTTTCTCGCCTTCCACATCGCCGGACGACACCAGCACCACCGTCGGCTTCGCCCTCTCCCTCTTGCGTCCCCGCCGGCCCCCACCTTTCTCTCTCTCTGTCCGGTCGTGGCGGTCGGAATTCCAGATCCGGATCTAGGCCCTTGTCGCCGGCCATTCGCAGTCGGCAGCCCCGCACCACTTTGCAGCTCCAGTCATCGGCTCCATCACCGGACTCTCGTGTGTCGCCATCGCCGCCAGCAGCAGCCGCTAGAGAGTCGTCGCCGTCACAGCTCGTGCAAGTTCGCAGAGTTGCGAAATCCGCAGGACCCGCGACCGCGGATCTCTGACCCGCCCCCGCGGGTGGTCCGTATTCTCAACACAGGCTATTTTCTCGCCCGCGACCGCGGCCCGTACACCCGCGCGCGCGGGTCTGTTCCAGCAGTCTCAACTCCGTTCTGTCCTTATTTCGCGACCGCGGCCCGTACACCCGCACCCGCGGTTTATCGACAGAGGGTTCACTCGGTTTCGTCAATTGGTAAATTCCTCTTTTGTACTCGATTATTTTCACTGCATTATGTCGCATCGAGTGAGGGATCTTACTAAGGGGCAGAAGAAGATTTGGGATGCTTTGAAAGACAGGGATATTATTTCTACCAAGTTCTTCCATGCTCCGACTTTGAGTGAGCTCGGGATGTTAGACTGTACCCAGCGTATGCTTGTGCATGGTGGTCTAGGGGGATTGATGCAGCTGTCTGAGGTGACTTACCGAGGTCTTGTGCTTAAGTTTCTGTCTACATTGCTTATTAATGGCGATGTGCTTTCTTTCCGGGCTTGTGGTAAGCCCTGTATTGTGACTCGGGAGCAGATTAGAGGGTTGTTTGGTGTCTCCACCCCGCCTACTGAGGGGTGGGATTCTTTGCCAGCAGGTCAGGATTTCTTTGATTTCTGGTTTGCTATTACTGGATGCCAGTTTAACAACCTCAGTGGAGAGTACAACTACAAGATCCCGCACCCTTGTTTTCGCCTTTGCCACAAGGTGCTTGCTATGACATTTCTGGGAAAGGGTGAGGTGAACAAGGTTCCTCTTCATGATGCTCGTTTGTTGTGGTGTTTGATGCCTTCGCAGCCAGTTGTGCCTGATTGGGTGGAGCTTTTCATTGACACTTTGAAGAAGTATCCCAAGAAGGCCGGGCGGATTGGTTTTGGCGGTCTGATTACTCTTTTGGCATTACCTCATGTGACTAGAGAGGAGATTCAGATGTATCATGGTATGCCTTTGACTGATGATCATGAGTATGATGTCGCTCAGCTGAAGAAGGCGAGATGTTTGAGTGGTTCTGCTGAGTCTGGGTGGTTTTGGATGTTTGGTTCGCCTGCTGCTCGTTATTTGCGACTTCCCCGTCCATTTTTCTATGGTCAGCAGAACCATGATTTCTTTATTGCTCCTGAGGTTTTTGATGAGGCAGCTGTTGCTGATGATCCTATGCCTGATGCACCACCAGCTGGTGGAGATCCTACTTGGGATGCTTATGCTGCTACTTATGCTTCTGGTTCAGGCTGGGGTTCCTCTGCTGGTGCTAGTTCTTCTGCTCGTGATTTTGGATCTTACGATCAGAGTCAGGAGGCTCGGATGCAGCGACTTGAGTCTAGTGTTGATGAGATGTCCCAGGCTGTAGCTGGGATGGTTGAGTTTCAGAGGAGGCAGGAGCAGTACTTTCAGGGTATGTGGCTAGGTTATCCTTCTTATTATTTTCAGCCACCACCTCCACCTCCTGATCAGCAGTGAGTCTTCTGATTCCCTTCTCTTTACTTTACTTCTTTGTTCTTAGCCTCATTGGGGACAATGAAGAGTTTAAGTATGGGGGAGGGGATTCACTGCTGTGTTTATGTACAGTTTCAGTCCTGAAAAGAAAAAATAAAAAAATAAAAAAAAAAAATTTGAAAAAAAAAAGAGCCAAAAATTGAAAAAAGGCATAGAAAATCCTAGGATGAGTCGAAAACCCGAAAGGGCGGCTCAGGTAATAAGCAGGTAACCCGGACCAGTATTAGGCTGGGGTAAAAAGAGGTTCATGAGAGATGTGAGTTTTTGGTGAGCATACCCTTTGAAAAATGAAATGAGTGATTAGGTGAAAACCCGAAAGGGCGCCTTAGTAGAATTGAGCGGTAAAATTGGAGTGTCTAGGATTTCATTCTCCTATGGGGCTTGGGGATTCATCGTAGATGTCGGGTAGATCCTTAGGATTGCTCTTTCATGATTTGGAGCTTTGAGTGATTTGATGTATTTTTGTGAGGTATGTGCTGAGCTTTCTTGTTTTGCTCATTATTTCTCTACTTGGGTTCGGGTTGTGAGCTGAGAGTTTATGGTTGTCTTGTTTCCCTTTACTTCCTGAGATCTTTAGATGTGTTGCTTTGTATATTTGCTTTGAGCTTACTCGAGGACGAGCAAGATCTAAGTATGGGGGAATTTGATTCGGCCTATTTTGTATGCCTTATCTTGGTAGTTTTTAGGATGTTTTTGAGTGTTCTAGGCTAGTTTTTAGACATATTTGTTAGATACAGGCCGAAGACACAGAAGTTGGTAAAGTGAAGATTTTATGGAGTTGGAGTTGTCTGTAGAAGAACCGCGGGTGCGGAGCCCATGGCGCGACCGCGGAATCGCTACAGAGACTAGGAGAAGAATTAAAGTGAAGGCCGCGACCGCGGTGACCAAGCCGCGGGCGCGGTAGAAGCAGCGAAGAGAAAGTTCGAGAATCGCCTGACCCGCGACCGCGGGTTGGTGACCCGCCATCGCGGGTGGCGCCCAGCGGATTTTTCCGCGTGTTTATCTTGTTTCCTTATATCTTTATATCTTTTTAGTATTTTCGGATATTTGTTTTTCCGAGACTATTTATAGGGTTTTTAGGTTGTATTTTGAGGAGAACTCATAACTCATAATTCATAGTTAGGTTTTCAATTCTTCTTTAGTTATGGAGAGCTAGTCTCCTTGGGTTCGTTCAAGGGAGAAGCTCTGATGTATGAACTCGTGAGGTTTTGGTAATTGATTTCTATCCTTTGGTTAATATTGATTCTCTTGTGCTTCATCTTATGATTGTTGATTGTTTCTCTAGGATTCGCGACCCTATTGAATTGATTAGCTTTCTACTGTTGGATTAGGTTTGGACCGTGGACAAAACTAATCTGTGAAAACAACTTAACCTAGACCTGTTGTCTATGCAACTAGGATTAAGAAGAGATTTGATTGTTTTATCTTACAATTGACTCGTAGCTTGATTGTTTGATATTATATCCTGCATATCCTTGTTCTCTATGCTAATTCTAGGTTAAGCGTCCTTGCCTAGGGTTATAGAATTGCTTGGACCATGGACTTGCGATTGTTAATGATCAGGATAGGAATTAACCATAGGTGTGAATGAAGTCAATGGATGAATCTATGATCGAGTGATTATTTCATGAGTGGATCTTTTGAATGAACCTGGCTCCCATCTATTTGTTTATTTGTTTGTTATTTGTTTCCTAGGTTAGTTTAGATATCTCTTTGATTTCCCCCCATATCTTTAGTTGATAGATATATTAATACTAGAAGCCTTAGTTCTCTTGGGTTCGACCCCTTACTTACTTGCTATACTTAGTTTGTTTGTTTGGGTTATTTATCTTTGACTTTGGATACAACGATTTTGCCCGAGTCATTAGAGTTAGAACTAAGGAGTTTGAGCGAATTCTTGCATGTATTGCTAGTGTGGTGTTGTAAGGAGAACGTGAGATTCGTTCTTCGTGAGGTTGAGTACGAGTGAGCTATAGCGAGTGAAGGTTAGACTAAGGCAAAAGTACTTACAAGAGAGTGTGAGATTTTCTTCTTGGAGTAAGAACACCTTTGTAACCTAAGAGATCGATATAGTGAGCGAAGTACTCTTCAAGTCCTTTGAAGTTGAAGTTTGAAAGGCAAGTGGTTATTCCCTAGACAAACTAGTTGGTTTGTAGAGGGTTTTCCACTCTAAAACACGCCGTTTAGATCTGGTATTGTTGAGTCTTTCTTGTATTTTTATTCAGATGCGTAAACATAAGTTGTTGACTTTGGTCGCCGATCGGAGGTGCCGACGACTTTAAAGTACTAACCGTTCCTACAATGGGAATGATGTTATAGCCATGGATGGTGTTACTGTGTCGAACATGCAAGGCCCCTCCGCCGCCTATAGACAATCATGGTTGTACTTGTGCAGTGAAAGATGTTGTGAAGGGGGGTGAAGGAGTAGAGGGGTCTGGTTCTGAAAGAGGAGTTTGTGCATCGAAAAATGTTCTATCTTTCCTAGATGGTGACCTTGATGGTGAAAAATTGCCCTGTTTAACATTAATACCGAAGTCCTACAAGCTCTTGCGTTTACTTGGAAATCTACACTAATTGCTAAGCCACTCTTGTCCAACACGCAATAATGGACCAAAAACTCTGAGACTTATGGAAGTCGAAAGATAGAATCGCAACTGCTGATCTCCCGAACGGGTTGCATGTACTACATGCATGGTCTTATAGGCGACCCCTAGATGGTATTCGGGAATAGCTTGATCATCAAGCCATGGAGTCCCGAGTTTAATCCTTATATTGATGTAATTAATACTACCCTGACGTGGGTACGTATCTCAAGACTTCCAATGCTTCTTTATGAGGAAACGAGTCAAATGACGTTAGTCAGTTATCGGCTGGAATTGGTAGGCCAATTAAGGTTGACAAAAGACCTTGTTTTTGGATCGATGTTGGTTTGCAAGAGTCTGTGTGGAAGTGGATACCATCAACCCGCTCAAAGGTTCGGTTATTGTTAATGGGTGTCGCTTTCATGTTGAATACAACGGGTTGCATATTTTTTGTGTTAAAGCGTGGGAAATATGGGCATCAAGACAGTTGATGCCCTAGTTTTGTTGTTGTGGGTGAGCGTTCAAATCAGATTGCATCCCCAACCCCTGTGGAGAGTCCTAAGCCATGAACTCTGGGTCTGAATGACAATGACCCACGATACAATTGGACAATAGTCCAAAGGAGACGAAAGAACAAGCCTGGAACATCAAAACATATTGAGAACGCAAAAAAGAGCAACAATAATTAAGGGTGCTCCTACAGTGCTTGATGCAAGGGTGTCGACTACTTCAAATGCTTCCCCTAGCTAGGGTGCCCTAGTAGTACTGAGCAGACTTGTGATATGGTTCGTACTGTTGATGTTGTAGTTGCACCAGTCTTTGGAGCCTCCAAGGGGAAGGAAATTGTGAATCAGGGTAACATATCCCATTAGCCCCATGGACGGCATGTGACTACCTCAAAAAACAAAGCTAATGTGTCTACTAGAAGCAATTCTAGGAATGGTCGAAGGAAGGCGAAAAAAAGGTAAACAACTAGATGCTTCTAAGATGGATACTTGCTTGGCTATAATGACTTCTTTTGCTGGAAAAAGAGCTAGAATTGTTGAAACTGTTTCTTATGATTTTTTGGCTCACGAGAAGGTTCCATCCCCCTCTCATGGTGCCAAACCGCTTTCTATGGCCGATGATGGCTCAAAGTCCGTAGCTGACTCGCCAGGTAATATGTCACCCTTTAACTCCTCTCTTCCCCCACCAGGTTTAGACTGCTTGTAATGACCTCCGATTGTTAATGAATTGCCTTTTTTGGAATTCTTTTGGTGCCAGAAAATCGGGTTTCCGTAAGGAGGTGAAGTATACGACTCGACGCTACAAAGTTGATGTTTTGGTTATATTTCAACCTTGAATATAATCTCGGGTGAGTATGCTAGAGATGTTTATGAGAGGCTAGGATTCTCGTATAACATTAGGGTTTATGCTAATGGCTTCTCAAGAGGTTTGTGGCTGCTTTGAAACAAAGATTCAATGAGCTTGCTTATGACCAAAGCTACTCGTTATTTCATGCATGTTGAGATTACTAGAGGGACTGCTTGGTTACATATTGTCGCTTGCTATGCTCCTCCCACTCTAGGGAGACGTAAACATTTCTGAAGGATCTTTGCATGGAGACCGAAATTATTGTTGAGCCGCTTATGGTGGGGGTGATTTCAATTGTATTCTCCACTCTAATGAGCATCAAGGAGGGTCGAGCCTTCTTTCCGAGGATACTATTGCTTTTAGTGAGTATGCGGATAAGGTAGGTTTGATTGACCTTGACTTCTCTGAGTAACCATTTACCTAGATCCGTGGAAACTCACCTAGAACTTATGTTGTTAAGCGTCTCAATTGGGATATTGTCACCCCCTTAGGTAGGCTTGTCTGGCCTAGTGCCTTAGTTTGGCACCTTGCTCAACTCTCTTTGGACATACTCCGCTATAGATTAGTCTCGATCCTCGTATGAAAGTGTTAAGATACTTGTGGAGCAGTTCTCGGCAAAGTTAAGGCGGTCAAACATATGTGGGGGAAGGCGGTCAAACATACAAATTATGCCTCTTGGAGATGGTGTAACTTGTTTGTCTTCCAACATGAATTGTTTGATGGTGACCGAGCCTCTTTTGTGATCTCATATGCTAGGTGATTCGGGCTATTTTGTATAGGATAACTCTTGTATTTTGAGATGATTTAGAGAGTGTTTAGGTTAGTTTTGAGCGTTATTGTAATATGAAGACCGAAGACACAAAGTATGAAGAAGCAAGAGTTAAAGAGCTTAAAGACGAAGATTCGCCACTGCATGGATATCGCGGTCGCATTGTCTAGGACGCGGGCGCGGTGGCGTGAAGGAGCAAACCATGAAGACCTATGAAGGCCGCGGTCGCGCTGTCTGTGGCGCGGTCGCGGTAGAAGCCGACTCGGACTTGACCGATTGAAGACCGCCGCGGGCGCGGTGGTGGTGCCGCGGTCGCGGTGCGACCGACTTTCACGCGGACGAGATTTCACCGTTTCTATCTTGTTTCCTTTCTTATCTTTCGGTTTCCTATCTTATTTAGTCCGAAAAGGTTGATCTTTGGGGCTATATAAGGGGAACCTTTCTAGGTTTTTAGGAGATATCATCCAACTTACTTTCAATCAATTGTCTTTCAAGAAAGATTAGAGTTTTCTTTGTAATGGAGAACTAACTCTCCTCTTGAGTTTATTCAATCAAGGAAGCTTTATTATGAAGTTGTGAAATTCTGGTAATCTCTTTATCCCTAGGTCTTTATTGATACTCTTGTGCTTCATCCCATGATCTATGTTTGATTTTATGAGCCTGATCAACTTGTTTGATTGACTTAGATCTATTGTTTGATTTAGGATTGGTTGTTGTCTATGCATCTTTCCTATTTCTCGAAACAATTCTATTCTAGGACCGTGGACTAGTTTAGGGAAGAGTATTCAATGGTTAAGTTGTGCATGAGACTCGTAGCTTGATTGCATGATTTGATTTCCTATTATCCCTGTGCTCTATGCTAATTCTAGGTTAAACGTCCTTGCTTAGGGTTATAGAATTGCTTGGACCGTGGACTTGCGATTGCTAATGATTGAGATTGGAATTGACCTAGGCATATAAAGAGGTGGATGAATTCATGATCAACGGATTAATAAAGTGGAATTGATTGGATAAACTCTACTTGATAACCTTTGATTGAAACCAACTTTCAAAACCCCCTTTTGTTTACTTGCATGAAAACCACTAAAATCTGAATAGAAACTGATTCCTTTGGTTCGACTCCTTGCTTGCCTACTATACTTTGTTTGCATGTTTGGGATTTATTTTTGATAAGGGAACAACGACTTTGCTCGAGTCACTAGGGAGTATAAGAAGGCCGCTAATCTTGCGATGTCTTCGGTTACTAATCGGTGTGTTGAGGGGATTGCGGTTTCATCATGGTGCCCCAGATTAGGATCGGTGAAGCTTAATATAGATGGGCCAGTCAAGTACGGGGGTTTGACAGAGGGGTCATTCAAGATCTCGAGGGTAAGTGGCAGACTGGTTTCATCCATAATTTGGGTATATGTACGGTTTTGATGGCCTAGTTATGGGGTGTTGCTCATGGCTTGTAGCTTGCTTGGAATAAGAGCTATAGGAGGGTCTCTCTCGAAGTGGATTCACAGCTAGTGATTATGCTTTTAGGGCGACCTGTGGATGGTAGTTACCCTTTAGCTAGTTTGGTACAAAAGTGTCAAAGCTTAATTCGTAGGAATTGGGATGTCTAGTTCCGTCATATTTAAAGAGAAGCTAATAGCGTAGCGGATTTTGTTGCTTCATTTGTGTTTTCTTTTCCATTTGGATTTCATGTATTGCTTGACCCCCGGAGATGTTAATTTTTTTTGATGGTGTAAGCGGTTAGAATATCCCCCGTATGCGTACTACTTAGTCTAATTTTTCCTAATTAATGAAAAGCCCCTCGAGGACATGGAGAATACCGTCTCTTTTAAAAAAAATAAAAATATGTCGATCTTGGAAACTTACATACATAGATGCATCCTCCAAGTAGGTTGATCGATATCGTTCTAGAGCCCTATTCTAGCCAAAACTACAAACTGCGACGTATATCCTAAAATTTAAAATTGCATGTAAATATTTTCCAAAGTCATACATAAGGCCAGAATCCAAGTTAGGTATAACATTAATTGCAACGACCAAGACCAGATGAGCAACCTAGAAGGTGCTCTTGATAACAGTCGAAGATAGGAGGCGGGTAACAATCTGACCGTATCTGTTTTATCGTATTGGATTTTGATGTACACTGAGACGAGTAAGGATCTTCTACAACACTCGGTGTGACCTTCGTTGCTCCACTTTATTATTTATACTATAAGTTAATATTAAATTTTTAAAAAATTATTATATTTGTATTATAAATGATAAGTATCATATATTTGTACATTTTTATGATAAAAAAGTTATTATTACTATTTTTTACATTAAAAATGATAAATTAGCCTTCTTTTTGGCTATTAAAAATATTCACTATACATTTATATCACAAAATTTCATAAATTACATAAGAATAAACATTTACAACGTGAATATAATTTTTTAAATTTTTTCTATTGTTATTTCATAGTGCACCGAATGTTACACGGAAAGGTGTAGATAATCCTGATTTAACTAAGACAGGTTACATCTGTTTTTTTTTGTAGTAACTGTTGATATTTCGTAAAGTAAACTTTGGACGGGTCAGTTCGTAAGCCGTCAAAAAAGTTGGGACATGGAAGTGCGCAATCGTGTAAGACCAAACAACTCTTCTAGAGAAGAGAATAAAAAGTAAAGGCGGGACCTAATCTTGTTAACTTTTATCACGTATGCTGCAAGGCCATGTTTGTTTTAGATAATAGCTTTTGAAAAAAAAGCTCTTATTATATATAATGACCTTGTAGCCGAACATGCCCTAAAGAATACCAGCTGAGTTACAATTATAAGCGTGCAGATACTTACGAACTTGTATAATTCCCATATACTTTATGAGATTTGAATAAAAGTTTAAATTTAATATTGTAAAATTAAATGTAGTAACTTGATCCCATATATAAATAAAATTTATGAATAACTAATAATGGTATAAAATGCATAATTAAGATTTTTTTAGAAATTATGATATAGTCATTTTTTAAAATGAATATTACGATCATATAAAGAACTAGTATTAGTCCCGTGCCTTGAAGGCACGAAATTAATTTGACTAAAAACTTAGTTTAAATTTTATTTAAATGTATTCATAAGAATAGTTTGATATAAAATCATGCATTATTTTATTAAATTTATTCTTATGGGATTTATTCTAGTGGTACAATATTTATACTATAATATATTCTTTTAATCGAATAAATATTTGTAGAATTTTAATTGTTATATAAGAATTGAATATTCCTAAGATTTGTAGGATTTATTTTAATGTTTATGGATTATAATTTTAATTATATATTTAATTGGTGTTGAAATATGTTTTTCTATATTATTATTTTAATCTCCAATTTAGTACATAGTAAGATTAATTAGTTATATATTTAAAAAAACTTATAGATACAATTTCAATGATATATATTCTTTCATATTTTGCATACATGTGGGGTCTACAATCAAAATTAACCAATTAGATTATTTTAATAAAGATGGTTAATGTGGTCCAATATAAAGTTGGCACATGTTGTGATAATTATTATTTATAACCTCTACTTCAGTATGTAGTTATGATTCCTTATTAAAAATTGGGTGGTTGGTTTAAAAAAACTTATTGACAAAATTGTCCTTAACTACTTCAGGTTTAGAAGTATGTATTGATTAAAATGATAAACTATGCAATCACATCTTTGATTAAGAAATAATAGACTAGTTAACATATTAATTAAAAATGAATTTTTTTGACTATTTGATAAGAATTAAAGGGATAAGCTATATACAATCAAGATTTTAATTAAGAAAGAAAAGACTAACTAATAAGTTTTTGATAAGAGTGAAAGATTTTGACTATTTGATAAGAATATCTATCAAATAGTAAAAATCTTTCATTTCTTAATTAATGTCTTAATTAATAAGATTTCCACAACTATCACAACAAGTTTATAAATAATATCTACATTTACCTTTTTGGTAGGAAAAATCTCATTTACCTAAATAGATATGATGCGGCTAAACGAATATGATGTGACTTAATAAAATCTCATGTGGACAAATATATATATTTGACATGGATAAATAGATATGATGTAGCTTAAGAAAAGATTAAAATGTATGTGACACCCGAGCCTTCCTTTTTGTCAAGAACCGGGTTCTATGTCGTAGTTAATCTCATACTTGGATCGCAAGCACTCCATCCGTTTATTTATATTTGATGTTTTAGCATTTCAATCTGAAATTAAGAAAGCCTATAGATTTACTTAATTAACCCTATGAAGTTATTTTAATTTCATAGTGATTTACAGAGATAATCTATTAAAGCAATATTTATATGGGATAAATTTGGAAAAATAGATGCATAAAAGTGTAAAACATCATATATTATATAAAAGCCTAATTGGCTAAAACATAAAACATAGAGAAACGGAGTAAGTATTATCTTGGGGTAACCAACCTATTGATTATTAATTCATTTTGAGGGTATTCTTATTAGTTTGATAAAATAATACCGTTCTTCACGGAAAATTGTATGGGTTGATTGATTACCCAGTAAGATGAACTAATTAAAAATATATCTAATTAACCTAAGCTAATTATATAGTTGTGGGTTCGGTCCGATGTCACGCCGCACACCCCTTTTTTGCCTCCTCCTTTGATCGAAATTCGGGAGCACCGACCCTTGCAAATACCAATCGAAATCGGGCATCATTGGTCGAGTTCTATCAACGGCACGGTCGGGTGGGCAGCGAAATCAGCGATTTGGGTAGGGGAGACGAATGAGCGGCCGTCAGGGGCTTGCCGACGGGGAAAAGGGGTTGAGCGAGGGCAAGGCATCGTCGGGTCTTGGGCAACAATGGGGTATTCGTCGCTGTCAATGTCGGGCGAGCAGTCAATATGTTGGGTCAGGCGTCACCAGGGATGTTCCTATGACCCTGTATGGTGGCTTTCTTAGACGCAAGTTCGTGTTGTAGTTTGAAACTTTGGCACTTTGGCCGGGAATCTTGGAGGCCATTCGTATAGTGGCGTGCCCCATTTTCTTATTGAAGGAGTAACCTACAGGTGTTTAATGTAGTGTTGGGAGATTGGAGCTGCTCGTGGGATCTATAGCTCATTTGAATGGACATTTAGTCGTTGTTTGGCCAGTTGCAGAGCAGGAGGATTTCCCACATCTTTAGGCTAGCCAACATGGTTGTTGACTACATCGCCATTTCATTTCGATAGTTGCTTCTCTCTCGCTCGAGTCCGATCCGGCTCTTATGGACCTCATTCGTAAGGATGCTCTAGAACGGTCTCTCTTGTAGGGCCTAACGTGATATCTTTCCTTATCACAAAAAAACACCCCCAACATTCCCAATCCTGACTTTTGTTGAATGAACAAGACAATCACCCCTTATTTTTGGTCGATCCTTGATACAACTACGCGTACCATAGGTAACATTAGCAACGTAACACCACGCCACCACCTCGCTAGCATGAATAGCAACAACCACCAGGTCCACCACCTTAACACGGCTTAGACTTTATTGAAAAGAGAGAAATGAACCAAGACATTGAGAGGCTTATCGAGAAGTGATGACGGGGTGCGACATCAGGCAATAACCAGACTGATAGAACGGCGGTGGAACTTTCGGTGATGAACGACGTGAAGAAAGGCAACGTGCGCAAGGGACATGCGACATGCACAAAAAGCAGTTTGTGGTAGTAGTGCCTCAAAACCACAGACGCGAAAAACTTCCAAGCAATCGCTACCAACAAGGAATCCGTATGTTCCTACTAGGTTTCAAATTCAAACAAGTGACATGTTAATGATGTACAACGTGGGACGCAAGGCAAAATGGGCTTAAAGGACTTGACCGTTGACACTAGGGTTTGCCTATGAGATAAATGCAATAGTGTTGAGGCAAACCACTTTTCTCAAACATAAAGAGACTTGAAACCCTAAAGAGCCCGGTGAAAAGAAAGAAAGAAAATAAGAAGATAAGTTTTCAATGTCGAGGGTGAGATCTTTATAATGGAAGTGAAGTTGTTCCATTTCCTAAAGGAAATTGAAAATTTGAGTAGGTGTGAGGTCTGATTGTTCTTGTTTTATTTAATGTTGTTGGCTTAGGAATCTATGCTAATAAGTATCGTCAGTGTTTCTTATAGAGTTGATTATGATACAACTTGAAAAGTTTGAATCTTGCCTTTGTACACCTTGAGAGACAAATTAATAAAAGAAGAAGATCATTCAAAATACTCTAAGGGAGAGGTTTACCCATACAACGATTTGGTTGTAGTTGCTGATTATCTCTTTGGTTCCCTGCAGTTCTTTGTTATTCTGCCTCCTACGGAACAATCTTGTTGTTGTTGTTCATTATACTTGCTAACACACAGGCCCGGCCTAGGGGGTGGAGCAGAGTGGACGCAGGCCCAAGGCCCACAACTTTTAGGGGCCTAAAACTTTAACCTTATTAACTTTTCAATGTGGGCCCTATTTTATACCTTTAATATAATTTATCTTTCTTTACTAGTAATCAATTAGTGTATATTCTTGTATTACTATAGTTATTGTAAATGAATCTTATTTATAAAATTCTCTATATTGGTTACTTTTTATTAGAATTAATATATACGACATATGCATTTAAAAAGAATATTATTTTTTTATTCATACATTGCTATATGATGATAGCACCCAATTTTATGTATGTAATTAAGTTAAATTTAGGCAAATTATTTTACAAATTCTTCGTATCTTAATATTATAACAAGAAAAAATTTATATGAAATTATTATAAAATTTTAACTAATATGTCTAAAAATTATATACAAAGGGTCCTTTTATTGTAATTCGCCCCGAGTATCTAAAATGTCTGGACCGGTCCTACTAACACAGTACCATCCAACAATTGGCATCAAAGTTGGTCTTCTATAGATTTGTGTGTTAGCTTTATAGGTACCTCTCAATCACATCTAAGGAAATGGAAGAAGTCGATCACAATGACTTAAAGCCGCCACGGCTCATCAACGGTCGCTTTCAACAATGGAAGGTTTCTTTGGCCAGTTGGATAAAGAGTCACGACTACTAGTCATGGGTTGTGATGGAAAAAGGGAACTTCACTATTGAGCCCGCGATTGGTAAAGATCACTCTAACTGGGGGCTAGATGAATGTAAGTGGATGGAAGCAAATTTAAAGGCCAAGATGTATCTCAACAACTCTATATGCGAACAAGACGCTACACAAGTTTGGAACTTGTAAACAAAAAAAGAGATGTTTGAAGCAATTGAGAGGATGCATGTTGAGAGCTCAAACATGAAGGAAGACCATCAAATGAATACAAGGAGGGAGTTCTTCTACTTTTTGGCGGAACATGGAGAATTAATTGGGAACTATTGGTTCTGGTTCAAATCCCTATGCACCAAGCTCCCCTAGCTGGGTATTTCAAATGAAGAAATTACTTATAAGATGAAAGTTCAACAATTGATCGATGACCTGACATATGAGTAGTTTCATGACAAGACCTCGTTCAAAGAAAATCCAACTTATGAAGGGATTCAGCTACATGAGATCTTCATAAAACTCAAGTCCCATAAGTGTTGAAGGAAGGCCAACAAGGAACATGTCAATGTTGATAGAGAAATTGCTTTGGAGCTGGAAAAAACTATAAAGTCTGTTCATGAGGAACGGGAAGGAACAACTGTTGATGAATATGAAGATGATCTAGTCCGAATCACTAAGACATTGAAATATCTATACAAGGAAGGCAAGTTCAAAAAAAATCTCTCAAGTGACAATAGGAACAACAATAACAAAGGAATGCAAATGGACGTCAAAGACACCACCTATTTCAAATACAAAATGAAAGGCCATTATGCTAAGGGTTGTCCTCTAACATGTGATGATGACAAGAAGAAATACAAGGCATGCATCATAACATGAAGTGACTTCGAGGATGATGATTCTAATACCTAGGCAAACCCAAACGTCGTCTATGCCATGTCCATTATAGAAGAAACAAAGGAACCCTAAAACAAGGTAACTACTGAGTCCATCATGTCTTTTGAATTATGATATATTTGAGATCATTAAGCTTATGTATAGATTTGAGAAACACTTTGTTCAATTGCAAACAAATCTTGATGAATGTAAATGTGTCTTTAATGAATTGAAAGAGGATAGATGGTCCAATTGCTTCAATATGTCTAACATGAATCTAGCCATGAAAGGAACGAGAGCCTTAGAAAACATGGAAGAGATGAAAACTGCCTACGCGGGGTTGACAAGTAAACTATATTCGTTCTAGCTAGATATGAATTAGGTTTTCCTACCAAAAAAATGAGGGAATGCTCTATAGCAAAGGAATTTGGTGCTTGTAAAATTTATAATCAAATCATAGGAACTAGTGGCACTAAACTCAACAAATCAACAAAAGTCAACAATGTTAATCTTGTAATGGACTTAAGATTCAATCTGACCATTGCTCAAATGTTTAATCAAGGGAACAACTTGGTGACATTTGATTCTTAACAATGCTTGTTGTCGTGAATGAAACCAACAAAGTCACACGTAAAGGGAAGTGTTCAAACATGTATATGCATTGGAATATTGAATTCTAGTCACCAAGGAAATTGTGTCTAGCAGTTCCTTATGATGAAATGGAACTCTGGCACAAAAGACTTGAACATGATGGACTGAACTTGATACGTAAGTTTTTCAACAAGCTCTTATTACTTGCCTCCTTAAAATCAATCTAGAAAATGCAATTATATGTGAAGATTGTGTGCAACGAGAGCAAACCAGGAGCTCCTTTAAGTCAAAGAAAGTTGTGAGTACAACAAACCTTTGGAACTGCTTCACATGGATCTTTGTGGACCAATGAGAATAATAAACCATGGAGGAAAAAGGTACATATTTGTTAGTGTAGATTTACATCTCTAGATTTATTTGGATTATTATCGTTGTGTCCAAAGCAGATACGTTTAAGGAATTTGAGGTCTTCATCAAGAGAGCAAAGTGGAACTTGGGCAGAAATTTAAAGCTATAAGATCATATAACGGAACTAAGTTCGAGAACTCAGAATTCCTAAGTTTCTACAAAAAAAGGGGTGTCTATCAAACTTCTCTAGCAAAAGGGGTGTCTATCAAACATCAAGAGAGTAAAATGAAGTAGTTGAAAAAAAGAGTAGAACTTTACAGGACATGACTAGAAAAATGATGCTTGTTTCTAAGAGCTTTTAAGTTGAGGCAATCGCCAGCACGATCTATATTCTAAACAGAGCCATGATTTGATCTCTCATGAAAAAGAAATCATATAAGCTCATCAGTGGAAGCCCAACATCTCACATCTGAAAATATTTGGTTGCAAGTATTTCATTCACAACAATAAAAAGGTTAATCTTGGAAATTTCGATCCGAGGAGTGATGAAAGAGTATTTGCAGGCTATTCTCTCCAAAGAAAAGCATACATAGTGTACAACAAGAGACTAAAAAGATATAAGAAAGCATTCATGTTGTGTTTAATGAAGAATCAATTAAAGAAGAGCATGTTATTTAATCTAAGGAATTGCCCTTTTCTCTTCCAAATCGAGAGTCGGATGATGAAGATGATCAAGAATTCAAGAAGGGAGATGAAGATTATCTACTAAAAAGGTTCTTTCATCCAAATCCCAGTAAGAATGATGATGGAAACCTTGATCAAAACAATACAAATCACATCCCAATGGATTCTCCAAGAATTGGTGATGATTATCAAGATCTGTCCCAAATAGTTTCTCGAAATCCACCTAATGATGATGTAATTTCATCGCATCACCAAGGGAATGATGTGACAAATTAAGTCAAGCTTTTAGAGGAAATATAAATTCAACAACTTGGGGGGACCACTAGTTGAAGGATCAAGGGAACTCTCCACATAATGTGAAGAATGTGAGGAACTTGACAGTGAAGTCAATGAAACAAAAGTAGTCATAAGGAACAATCACTAGAAGAAGCCTCTTCGACTTGAAAATATCATCATTGCTTATAACAAAGGAGTCTAAGCCAAATTCTTTATTCATCAAAGGTTTTTTTGCTTTCAATGACTTTGTCTCACTTCTTGAACCCAATAACATCAAGGAAGCATGTAAGGCTCCAAACCGGAATTCAGGTGACTCGCTAAAGTCGTTGTGCCAAGATGAAAGATAATCCTTAAACTAACAAAGCTAGTATATCATGCAAGTAAGGGGTCGAACCCAAGAGAACTAAGGCTTCTAGTATTAATAAATTTATCAACCAAAGATACGGGGATTTAAAAGAAATATCTAAACTAAGCTAAACTAGAAAACAATAAAACAAACAATCAAATCAATAAAGAAAATAAGTTTATTCAAAAGATCCACTCTAAAAAAATCACTCGATCATAGATTTATCCATTGATTTCATTCACACCTATTGTTAATTCCTATCCTAATCATTAGCAATTGCAAGTCCACGGTCCAAGCAGTTCTATAACCCTAGGCAAGTACGCTTAACCTAGAATTAGCATAGAGAACAAGGATATGTTGTCTACGCAAAAGCATAGACAACAATTCTAGGTTAAGTTGTTTTCACAAACAGATTTGTCTACGGTCCAAACCCAAATCCAACAATAGAAAATCAATCAATTCAACAAGTTAACTACTCTTGCAGAATCAATCAACATTGATGATATTAAGCACAAGAGAATTAATATTAACCAAATGATAGAAATCAATTACCAAAATCTCATAAGATCATACATCAAGGCTGCTCCTTTGAACAAATCCTAGAAGACTAGCTCTCCATATAAGTAACTAAACTAAACTAAAAACCTAAAAAGAAGAATTATTGGAATATGAGTTATGGAGAAAATCTAACCTAAAACCCCTATATATAGCCACGAAAAAACAAATATCCGAAAATATAAAAAGATAGACAAAAGATAGAAGGAAACAGGTGTTGGGACGATATTAAGGACTACCTTGTACTTAATATTGTGCCTATATAATCGTCCCTTAGTTTTGATATGACAAACTCACTTTGATCTAATAAAGTTGTCCAAGTGTTCAGGAACGCTAGTGATGAAAAGGACAACAAGTGTGTAGACGTCCCTGAGGTGAAGGGACGCTATCTCCCAGGAGTAAGGACCAGCGAAGTTACTACTTGAGCAAGGACGCAGTCCCAAGCAAGTAGGAACGCGAGCTTCAACTCCAAGTGTCCTTACTTGGCACCCGACAGGATGACATCACTCGACAACATTTGATCATCCGGGACACGTGGAGACCGATCCTGTAGCAGAGTCCATCACCACGTGGAGGCCAATCCTGTAGCGGAGTTCTACACAGCTGGATACAGGAAGCGTCCCTCATCACCGCCATACTACGTGGAAGCCGATCCTGTAGCCACGACCATGAAGATCATAATCGTTAGAAGGAATGACGTCCTTCCCCAAGTGCTATAAATACCCCCCAGGGCATTTATAGTGACTTAAGCTTCCAGAGAATATTCAGAGAGAATCAGAGTGAAAGCGACCTTGTTGGATCGTTAGTACTGAGGGACGTCCTTTACTTTGGTAAAGGAGTCCTTTGGTCAGGCGTCCCTACGAGGAGTAGGGGCGTCCTTGAGTAATGCAGCGGAATAAAGTACTAAACAGGTAAGTAATGAACACAGTGAATTATAGAGGAACCACTCAAGACCAAGTAGTCCTTGAGTGTAAACCTCTACCTCCTTGGAGGATTTTTGAATAGTTCTTTCTTTTATATTGAATGTTCTTACAGTTGTACTGTCGAGTCTTTACAGTTCTCTGACACTTATCTTTTCCCTAAGTTCACTTGTAAAGAAATCCTTTAAGCCTACAACTTAAGCTAGTTCAATCTACTAAAGGACTCTATTCCTACGTTCTGCAGTACTTCGCAGAACTCTCTCTCTCTTTTTGGTTTTTCTGATTACAAACTGTTTTGTGATTTGGGTACAAAATCTCACTCGATCTAACACAAGTCTAAGCACTGTTCTTGAGTTCTTGAGTTAGTTCTTCGTGTTCTTGAGTGAGTCGCTTTCCTCTGATTCTCTCTGAATATTCTCTGAAAGCGTTAACGTCACAATAAATGCCTTCGGGTATTTATAGGACTTGGGGAAGGGCGTCATTTCTCTGGGACGATCATGCCCTTCGTGGACGTGGCTACAGGATCTTCCTCCACGTAGTAGGGCGGTGATGAGGAAGCTTCCTGTATCCAGCTGTGTATGATGAACTCCGCTACAGGATCGGCCGCCACGTGTTGATGAACTCTGCAACAGGATCGTCCGCCACGTAGTGTTGGACTCCGCTACAGGATCGGTCTCCACGTGTCCTTGGATGATCAAATATTGTCGAGTGATGTCATCCTGTCGGCTAGAGAGTAAGGACTCCTTTCTTGCGTTCCTACTTGCTTGGGACTCCGTCCTTGCTCAAGTAGTCTCTAGCTGGTCCTTACTTCCTGTTAGCTAGCGTCCCTAAGCCTAGGGGACGCCCATACACACTTGTTGTCCTTTTGTCACTGGCGTTCCTGAACACTTGGACAATTTCATTAGAATCAAAGTGAGTTTGTCATATCAAAACTAAGGGACGGTTATGTGGTACACTAACAAGTACGCAAGCGTCCTTGATAGCGTCCCAACAATTTCCCCCTTTTTGATGATGACAAACTCTTCAGCAAAATAGTTTTGACATTGGAACTTAGCATGCATGAAAACTTAGAAGCGTCCTCTAACACTTAGAGAAATTTCAGTAAGCGCAAGTTTTCAATCTTTGATTCTCTGGCTTTTGGATTTTAAGGAGAGAGACGCGTCCTAGAAATGCTTTCTAAGCGTCCTCTTTTATTCTAGCATGGGCGTTCCTTAGACCTTTCACTTAATAGTTCCTCCTTAACACTTGCTTATTCTAGATAACTATTTTATAGCGCATCTCTGCAAAACTACACTTCCCTCTTTTGGCATCATCGAAAAGGATAACAAGTGATAAGGACGTTAGCACAAACACACAACTAAAAGCAGTGGAACGCTTAAACAAACACATGCACACAAACATTGAATTGCCATTCAAACAAAAGTTAGAGTACGGTTATTACAAACCAAGAACTTAGTGTTTGAAATAAAAGAAGCAAAAGCAAAATAATTATGGATTGAAGATGGAGGACGGCAATCACTGAGGACGGCTTTGGTCTTGATAAAACTTTAGAAGTTTTTCATGAAGTTCAGCCGACTTAGAGAATGCAGAGGACAAGTCTTTGAGGGCGGAGAAGATTAGGCACTGGTTGTCCATAATAGCACCCATGAGTTCTGCAGGAGGATGCTGGGCAAGATTAGCAGGGGCAGAACGAGGCACTGGACCTGAACTTGAAGAGGGAGCGTCCATAGGAGGTTCTGGAGGAGGAGAAGGAGCCATTAGCACTTGATCAAGGACTGCAAAGTCGACGGCTGGCTCTTCTTCCTGAGCGAACTCTTGAGACATAGAAGCGAGACGTTCTTCTTCAGCTTCAGCTGCCAGGCGTTCTTCCTCAGCCTTCTTCCTGGCTTCCTCAGCCTCAGCTTCCAACTGTTTTAGCACGGAAGGCAACTCTTCATTGTGCCTTATCTCTACCAGTCCCTTCTTAGCGTTCCATTTTAGTCCAAGCTCTTCAGAAGGAGCGCTTTCATCGTAAGCATTTTGGGACTTAAGAATCAGCTTCACCAGACCTGGGTACGGCAAGCCGTGTCGCTTCCTTCCACACTTAGCCATATGTTGCATAGCAATTCTGGCAAGATTTATGGGGCGGCGTTCTAGAAGAGCGTCAATCAGAATTATATCATGTGTTTGAACGATTGAACGCTTCTCTTGCCTGGGAAGGACGGCGCGACAGATGAAGTAATGTGCAATGGCGCCTACCTTGCTCAACACATGAGCGACCCTGTCCAGTCCAAATGGCCTTTTGCCCTGAAACACTTTTTCAACCAAGGGCAGTTCCTCATCAGTTGTCTCAAATCCACTTTCCGGGAGGAAGTTTAGAGCGTTGGACTGGGGCTTTTGAGGGTTGAGACCCATGAAGGCACAAATCTGGCGTTCATTAACTGAGGCTTTCTCACCATCGATCTTGAAGTGAAGGGAGCCATGATGTCTCTCGTTTTGGTGGTGTTTTAGTAGTTAATTTCCCTTGTAAATATGTGTTTTTCATTCCCTTCTTTGTTAGTTTCGTTCCTTTTTAGCTTAGTTCCCGGTTTTCTATGAGATTCGGAAACTATGCGAGTTTCTTATGATTTGTAGGTGAAATGGCTTATTTGAGGACATTTTGGAGGAGCATATAAGGAGGAGCTAAGCAAGGGAGCTAAGGAACGGAAGAGCCATGCAAAGATCGAAGAGGAACCAAAGGAAGACCAAGAAGAGACAAGGATCGAGGCCCAGGACCGAGTACCACCACATCGGGCCCGAGTTCGAGCAACCAAAGGCTCGGACCGACGTTCCCAACGTCGGGCCCGAGGTCCCCAGCGTGTCGATCCAAGTCGGCAATTGAGAAGATTAGGCTCCAAGGCACAAATGTTGTGATCTTCCAATTTTACCCTTCTTCTAATTTGGAATTCCTTGGTCCCCAATCAAGAGAAAAGGATAATTAGAAGGAGATTAGAGATCATCCAACAACAATCCCACACCTAATCACTCTCAAAGGCTCAAGGAAGGCTTGGAGAGCAAGGAGAAGAAAGGAGGAGGAGAAGAGGAGGAAATCGGTGGAGCTAGAAGGAGGTTTAGTGAGTTTGTACTTGTTTTGCTTTGGATTTAGTAGAGTTAAGACTTGGATCTTGTGAACCCTTTGAGATTTGAATGCAATTTGAGTTTGATTTGAGATTGATGATTGAGATTTGCTTGCTTTTCCATTTGATTGCTTTTTACTCTTACTTGATGGAGTAGATTCCATAGTCTTGGGCTATGGGGGAAACCCCTAGCTAGGATTGGGTAGGAAACCCCAATTCCATAGCCTTTGAGTGCTTGATCTATGAATCCTCTCTACACTAAGCTTCAATTCTCTTGTGGAAACAAGGGACATAGGGCTTGTAATTGGTAAGAGTAAGCGAAAGTGATCTCTAACCCATCACTAGACCTAACATCGAAGGAGAGTGAAAACTCCCTTGGGTCGAAGTGTAGAGTTGAGGGATTGAAGGCTAGCAACCTCGATCTCACAAGGATCAACACTTATTGGCTGAATTGGGGTGGAATTACCCAAGTCTAGTTAGGGAAGGAACCCAAAAACCCAAGACCGATCTACTATTTTTGCCCAATTGAAGTACCCAGCACATCGGGCCCGACGTCGTGTAAGTCGGTCCCGGCCAATCTGACCTCGATCCACCCTCGGACCGAAGTGACCTGTGTCGGTCCGAGGTGATTTCTCTTGTTTTTCCTCGTTTTGCCTTTCTTTTATCTCTTTTTAGTCTTTCAGGTACACTCAACTCACGAACTCCCGTATGTTCGACACCCTACCTCTTTACTACAATTGAGGTTCGGTTTATAAATTTAAATTTTGACCACCACACCCGGACCGATCAGAATTTTGGCGCCGTTACCGGGGAGTTCTACTTGTTTGAGGTACCCATCTTTTGTTGAGTTTTTGAATTGGTAGTGATCTGGGTGAGGGACTAGCCCGAACCCCTTGTTTGTTTTGATTCGGTTTTGTTTGTGTCTTTGGTTGCAGGTGCATGCGAGCTCGTTCCGTCCGAGGAACACTTGAGCTTGATTTTGTGTGTGACCCGGAGAGTATTCTAAAACAAGCCCGAAAGAAGAAAAGGATGGCGGACCAAGCCCGTGATGAGGAGGATGAAAGGATGAGAGCCGACATGGCTCGAATGCAACTTGAAATGGCGAACCGAGATGCCGAGGCCCAGAGAGAGCGGGAGCAAAGGATGAGATTGGAGGCTCAAATCAACACCCAACCCCGGAATGCTAGACAATACATGCATCCGGAGTTGAAGGTGCGGAACCGGCCATCGTCTTGCCGGAGGTGTCAAAAAATTTTGAGATCAAAACTCAATTCATCTCACTCATCAAGAGAGAGCAATTCCAAGGGAGACCGAATGAGTGCCCGATCGAGCATGTGAAGCAATTCAAAGACCTATGTGAGACCATCTCGACGGATGACGAGACACTTGAGTACGTGCTACTCAAAGCCTTCAAGTGGTCGTTGGGAGGCAAGGCGTTGCATTGGTTGGAGAGCCAAGCACCTCGTTCAATCACATCATGGAGGGCTCTCAATGAAGCATTCTTGATGAAGTTCTTCCCGCCCACCAAGACGACGGAGCTAAGAAGGAAGATAGCGAGCTTTCAACAAGGAGCCCACGAGCCACTCTTCGAGGCTTGGGATCGATTCAAAGAGATGTTGAGGGCATGTCCAACGCATGGGCAACAACCTTATGTCCTTCAAGACATTTTCTTCCAAGGAATCAACCTCGCCACCAAGGATAAATTGAACCTTCATACCGATTGTGGGTTCATTGACTTGCCTCCGGAGCAAGCGTGGGAGTTGCTAGACAAGCTCTCCGATTATGAGGCCATGTATGGAGTCAATCAAGTGAACAAGGAAGTGAGAGTCCACGGAGACGGTCCGAAGAGGCTCTATGATCCAAAAAGTGAAGAGGTGGATAAAGATGTGAAGATCCAATTCTTGGAGGATGAGTTGAACAAGATGAGGAGGAAGATGGGTCATCTCCAACAAAACACAAGAGCTTGTGAAGAGTGTGGTTCTTTGAAGCATGGAGCCCAAGATTGCCCAAATGAGCGCCAAGTCCGATTGGCCGAGCAAATTGAGGAGGCTCATTATGTTCAAAGGAATTTCGGAGGGAGAGCCAATTTCAACAACAGAGGAAGGTGGAACCAAGGCCAAGCTAGTGGCTACAACAACAACTTCAACCAAAACGAGCCAAGGGCCCAACCACCACCATATCGACCTCCGGGATTCTATGAGCAAGCACCACCATGGGCTCAAGATTTGAAGAATCAAGTCACCAACATGGAGAGAGAATTTGATGATCAATTCAAGGAGTTGGGTGTTTGGAGAAGGCAAGTGGACAACCAATTTGTTCACATGGCGAATCAATTTCCAAGAGAAGAAGGGAGACTCCCGGGCCGACCCGAGGAGAATCCCCGTGCTCAACAACAACAAAATGAAGTTCGAGCCATAGGATTGAGGAGTGGACGGAGTTTACCCGAGCCACAAGTTCCAAGGACAAGAGAAGAAGGTCGGACCGAGTTGCCCAACACCTCGGGCCCGACGTGCCCAAACGTCGATCCAATAGACGGAGGAGGTCCCCTGAGTTGGACCGAGGTTGAGCATAACTCGGGCCCGACATGCCCTGTAGTCGGCCCGACAAGCGGTTCTTGAAGCTTTTGCAAGGCTTGAACATCACCATTCCATTCACCGATGCGCTAAGTGAGATGCCATCCTATGCAAAGTTCTTGAAGGAAATCTTGAGCAAGAAGAGGTCAATTATAGAGATGCAAGATGAGGTGAAGATCTTGGAGCTACCTCAAAAGCTAGGTGATCCCGGAAGATTTGCAATCACCGTGGGGATTGGATCCCAAAATTTCAAGGCTCTTTGTGATTTAGGAGCAAGCATATCGGTTATGCCCATGAGCATATGGAGAAGGGCTAACCTTGGAGATATGGAACCGGTTGATATGAGTCTTACTATGGCCGATGGTTCATCAACAAAGGCCACCGGAATTCTAGATGACGTCCCGGTTAGAGTTGGGAGGTATTTTGTACTCGATGATTTTGTGATCCTTGACATGAAAGAAGATCCGATGGTGTCCATTATTCTCGGAAGGCCGTTTCTAGCCACGGCGGGTGCCAAATTCGATGTGAGAAATGGAAAAGTGACTTTCGAGATTGGCGAGGAAAAAGTGGAATTCCATTTCAACAAAGCTCTTAATGAACCGGATGCTTTGGCAATCTTGAAGTTGGAGGAAAATGCCAAGCGCAAGAGAGAAGAGTTGGAACCCACAAGAGAGGAAGAAGCACCATTGAGAGATCATGACATGGTCAATGTTCAAGTCCATGAAGAATCAAGAGATGGAGATAGCCCACCAAGCCATGAAGAGTATCCTTCTTTGTATCCTTTTGATGTGGGAGACTCTTACATTTGTTTAAGTGATTTGAAAGAGGATCTAGAGGATGATTACCTTTGCTTGAGTGATTTATAAGAATACTTGAGTTATAATGTCATTGAGTCCCCTAGAAATTCTTTAGATTTTTGTGGTGTAGGTAATGAAGATCAAGTTGAGAAGATGCAAGAGATGCCAACCTACACTTTGGAGGACAAAGGAGATATAGGATGTCCTACTTTCATCAAACACAAATGGTGGTATTTTGGCTATGAGGAGAATGGAGGTGCATACGACAAGGATGATCAATTCACCGTTTTTCACCCTCCTTGAAGGGTAGAGGTTAGAAGTCAAGCTAGTTGTAAGGCCCGAGGCCCCAGAAGCGTTATCCCATGCCAACCCGAGAACTTCCCAAGAGGTCACCCATCCCGGTACTACTCTCGCCTTAGCACGCTTAACTTCATAGTTCTTTTGACCACTCGAACCATGAAAAGGAAGAGCTCTTGTTGGCATGGGAGCACCTCAATCCCTTATGAATTATCGGGGTGTTACAATCTCCCCCACTTAAGCACTTGACGTCCTCGTCAAGGCCCAAGGACCGCCCCCTAGGTCGAGTGACCGCCATCCGGCCAAGCTAACTCGTAACCTAGAGTCGGCTCTGATACCATTTGTAAGGCCCGAGGCCGCAGAAGCGTTATCCCATGCCAACCCGAGAACTTCCCAGGAGGTCACCCATCCCGGTACTACTCTCGCCTTAGCACGCTTAACTTCATAGTTCTTTTGACCACTCGAACCATGAAAAGGGAAAGCTCTTGTTGGCATGGGAACACCTCAATCCCTTATGAATTATCGGGGTGTTACACTAGTGACTTAAAAGAAGCGCTCCTCGGGAGGCAACCCGAGTTTAGTAGATTCATTTTCGTAGTTTCTAGTTTGTTATTTCTTTGCCTTAGCTTAGAATCTTTCTAATCTCTCTTTAGCATGTGTTTTGTGGATATATATGTTATGTGAGCTTCATGATCATGTGTGGTATTTGTGGAAATGATGCAATGACTTGTGGGTAGAAAATTGCCAAGACAAGGGATTTTTAGGAAGCCAAAACGGGTAGGACCGAGGTACCCAGTACCTCGGGCCCGAGGTCCCCAACGTCGGTCCTGTTTTGCCGGTCCACTTTGGCCTTGACTTTGTGGAAATTCCTATTAAGCCCTTCTGACCTAACTTTGTCTTCTACCCCATTTAAGCTCTCTTTCCCATACCAAACACCCATCACCCCCATAACTACCTTCCCAAAATACCAAGTCCCCTTCAAAACCCCCAAAATCGATCCATCCCTCCACCATACTCGAACCTCAAGCAAATCTCACCACCAAATCTCGATCCATACCCCTAGCATCCTCAAGCATCGATCCAAAGGCCAAAAATCCTAACAAAATCCCATAGATCTTCATCCCTCTTCTAGATCTAGAAGAGAAATTTGGGTTCTAAGAAGTTGATTGCTAGAAGTCTTTGTTTCTTCATATTTGGTACCATGACTACCCGAGCATCTTCTTCAAGGATGGAGAAAGCAACAAGGAAGTCCAAGAAGTCGTCCAAGAGGGTCCAAAGGATGGACGATGTACGTTTCGAAGATGATGATGTGGCTAGAGAGTATGAGCGACTCATGGGTCTATCCCACCACGCCCGGTGGTTAGATTGGGAGTCTATTAGAAAGATGTGCATGGAAGAGGCTCTTACTCGGTGCTACTCTCACATTGGGCTCAATGTCTTGCTAAGGTGCAACAACACTCATTATCCCGCCTTAACGTCCGAGTTCATGGCGACTTTCAAGTGCACCTATGAATTGGTCGAGAGTGAAGGCATGATTTCCTTCCAAATGGGCAACGAGTTGCACGAACTCTCTCTCCGGAACTTGGCGCACTACTCTGGGTTCCCATTTCCGAGAGAAGAGGCCTATGTTGATAATGAGAAGGTGGACTATCTTTGGAGGTTTGTAGCCGGAAGAAGTGAGATGAGGAAAGGCGCATCAACAAATGAGATAGCAAATCCACTCTTCCGAGTCATGATCCGAGCCTTGGGTTGTTCCGTCTTTGCTAGGCATGAATTGAGCAAGCCAATGAAGGAGGAGGCCATGCTACTCTGTGAGATGTTGTTTGAGAATGAGAAGCCAATGAACCTCGCATGAGAATGGGTGAAGATGGTGAGGGATTTCCAAAGTTCCTCATGGATCTATTTCGGAGGCATGATAGCCCGTTTGGCTCATCGTCTTGAGGTGGACTTGTCTACCTGACACGCCGGCCCCTAATGGTGTGCAGTTCATGGACCTAAAGTACTTCAAGAAGACCAACATTATCAAAGAGAAGCAAGTGACCGGTGCCACCACATACCTAGCCCCACACTCCAACTTCGACAAGGTGCACATTCCCTTGGGGCCACGTCTCTTCAACCTCACAAGTTACTACAATTGGTACCAAGTGTGGGTGGGCAAGGAGAATCCATATGGAGAGCCGGAGGGGACACTTGAGTGTAGGAGACAAGCACAACACATTCGTTTCACTACTCCTCAAGCTTCCCCGGACACCGAAGAAGAGGAGCCCAACCAATATGAGTTTGTGAGAAGAGATGACATGGACGTGGACTTGCCTAGAGATGGAGAAGAAGAAGAAGATGGTGGTTACCACAATTTTCTCACCGACCACGCCCCAACACTACTGGACCGAGGTGCATCCCATGTCGGGCCCGATGTTCATCAACGTCGGTCCGACGTCTTTTTGCCCGATCCGGTGCCGAGCCGATTTGAGAGGGGTGAGGGAAGTGGAGCAAGACAAGAACCACCAAGCTATGGAGGATATGAAGGGTATGCCCAATGGTATGGGCCCGGAATGGTGTTCCCCGAGCCTCAACAATCGGTGGACATGAACTTCTTGGCCAACCAATTGTCGCATCTCCAACTACAACAATCTACAATGCTTTAAGAGGCACACCAACTCAACCTACAACAACAACACCTCAACTTCCAACAACAACAACTTTTCCACCACCAAGAAGACTTCCAAGCCCAATTTGAAGAGGTGAACCGCAACATAGCCTACACGAGACGTGATGTGGATGACTTGAGGGCGGCCGAGGACCAAAGATGGAGCGTCCAAGAAAGTTTCAATGCATGGATGACCGGGAACTTCTCTTCCCGTGAAGATCAATGGATGCGTCCCGCCCCACAAATTCAACCGCCAAGTCAAGACCCTTTCCACGACCAAGTGTATGAGCGCGAGCGGCAAGCACGACTTCAAAGGAGACGTCGCGGTCACCCTCCGAACTAAGCCTCAACATGCCATTCAAGAATAAAGAATTGTGAGCTTTCTCTACTCTTCTCTTTACTTTTGAGTTTTGATTTCTTTTGATGAGGACATCAAAATTTTAAGTATGGGGTGGGTTAGTAGCTCATAGTTCCATGTATAGTTTCATGTGTGTTTGTGTTTGTTTTGTTTAAGAGATGTTTTCATTTTGGGTTAGTGGCATGATATGTGATGCATGAATGATGATTGAATTTTATGGTATGAATGGATGAGTTTGTTTGTTTTGTTTGAGAAAAGTTTTGCTAAAATCCATAAAAATTTGAAAAATTTCGGTTGAAAACAACAAAAAAGATTTTGTTTTTGGACTAGGAATTCCCATCTTAGATGTCCAAAGAAGGCTAATGATGATGTGAGCATGTAAAGTCCTTTGCATATTTTTGGATAGTTTAGCCTCTAAATGGATGTTGTTTTTAATGTGATATGATATCTTGCATGTTTTTATTGAGCACATGAGTTCTTGGATGAGTTTTGATGCAACTAAGCTAGAGTGAACCTTGTGAGATGATTTTTGGCCATTTTAGGGATGTTTGTTCATATTGCATATCCCTCATTTTCTTGTGTGAAATAGCTCATGCATGCTTAGTAAATTTTGCTATTGAGGTGTTTATCTATTTTCCAAGACCAATATGAGATTTGTTCTATGCTTTGTCACATTGATTTGAACTTTATTTCATTTAGTCACAAAATGTTCCATATCCTACCTTGAAGATAAACCATTGTTTGTAGCCCCGCTTTAGCCTTAGACCTTCGTTTGAAACTCCTCAAAAATATGATTCCTAGCCTATATGACTTGATCCTTATGGGATTGGACTTTAGTGAGAGGTTTGGGAGTATATTTGGAGAGTTGAGATTCTCTTTGGTGAAGGGCAAAGAATGGAGTTGCAAAAACCAAGTGGGTAGTGCATCTTTAAAGTGAAAAAGAAAAGAAAGAAAAAGTTGGAAAAAGTAGTGGATTGAAAGCAAAGTGCTTAAGTGAAGTAAAAAAGGGCACCGACCGAGTTAAAGTGCACATCGGGCCCGAGTTATAGTGCAAGTCGATCCTAGTGGAAAAAGTGTGAAAAATCCAACAAAAAGTGTAGTGCAAAGATGAAGTGGAATGTTTAGTGAAAAGTGTGGGTTGAAAGTTGAAAAGAAGAAGAGAAAATCAAAGTCTTTTGGATGAGTGAAAGTTGAAAGTGGAATAATTTGGTGAAGTTGGTGAGAGACTAGAAAGTTCAATCCCCATTGTAAGCACCACAAGACCAAAATGATTCCCACCTTGGGAAAAACCAAAAGCCCCATTACAACCCGGCCGAATGGAGCCTCTTTGAGGACCTCCATTGAGCCAAGTTCATATTCTTTGTGTGCATTGTAATAGGCATCTCTAGGTGGAGGAAATGGTGATATTAGCTTCAATGGTAAAGCCTTTACTTGCATGATTTTTGAGTATGAGTGTTCATTTTCAAGCCTAAACACATGATGAGTGATACACATTTTCATGTCCCTAAAGTGAGGCTTGGTTGCATTAGACTATATTCCTTGAACACTTGATCATGTGTGATGACGTAATCTTGCTAGCATGTCTATCACTTGTGCTTGATTGATTTTTCATATGAGGCTTTACTTGAAGATTGTGCTTCGTTCTTGCTTACATTGTTATTGCTTGGGGACAAGCAAGTTTAAGTATGGGGTATTCTGATGTCTCTCGTTTTGGTAGTGTTTTAGTAGTTAATTTCCCTTGTAAATATGTGTTTTTCATTCCCTTGTTTGTTAGTTTCGTTCCTTTTTAGCTTAGTTCCCGGTTTTCTATGAGATTCGGAAACTAAGCAAGGGAGCTAAGGAACGGAAGAGCCATGCACAGATCGAAGAGGAACCAAAGGAAGACCAAGAAGAGACAACGATCGAGGCCCAGGACCGAGTACCACCACATCGGGCCCAAGTTCGAGCAACCAGAGGCTCGGACCGACGTTCCCAATGTCGGGCCCGAGGTCCCCAACGTGTCGATCCAAGTCGGCAATTGAGAAGATTAGGCTCCAAGGCACAAATGTTGTGATCTTCCAATTTTGCCCTTCTTCTAATTTGGAATTCCTTGGTCCCCAATCAAGAGAAAAGGATAATTAGAGGGAGATTAGATATCATCCAACAACAATCCCACACCTAATCACTCTCAAAGGCTCAAGGAAGGCTTGGAGAGCAAGGAGAAGAAAGGAGGAGGAGAAGAGGAGGAAATCGGTGGAGCTAGAAGGAGGTTTAGTGAGTTTGTACTTGTTTTGCTTTGGATTTAGTAGAGTTAAGACTTGGATCTTGTGAACCCTTTGAGATTTGAATGCACTTTGAGTTTGATTTCAGATTGATGATTGAGATTTGCTTGCTTTTCCATTTGATTACTTTTTACTCTTACTTGATGGAGTAGATTCCATAGTCTTGGGCTATGGGGGAAACCCCTAGCTAGGATTGGGTAGGAAACCCCAATTCCATAGCCTTTGAGTGCTTGATCTATGAATCCTCTCTACACTAAGCTTCAATTCTCTTGTGGAAACAAGGGACATAGGGCTTGTGATTGGTAAGAGTAAGCGAAAGTGATCTCTAACCCATCACTAGACCTAACATCGAAGGAGAGTGAATACTCCCTTGGGTCGAAGTGTAGAGTGGAGGGATTGAAGGTTAGCAACCTCGATCTCACAAGGATCAACACTTATTGGCTGAATTGGGGTGGAATTAACCAAGTCTAGTTAGGGAAGGAACCCAAAAACCCAAGACCGATCTACTATTTTTTCCCAATTGAAGTACCCAGCACATCGGGCCCGACGTCGTGTAAGTCGGTCCCGGCCAATCTGACCTCGATCCACCCTCGGACCGAAGTGACCTGTGTCAGTCCGAGGTGATTTCTCTTGTTTTTCCTCGTTTTGCCTTTCTTTTATCTCTTTTTAGTCTTTCGGGTACACTCAACGCACGAACTCCCGTGTGTTCGACACCCTACCTCTTTACTACAATTGAGGTTCGGTTTATAAATTTAAATTTTGACCACCACACCCGGACCGATCAAGCCATCTTTAGATTTGTAGCGCAGGTCCCTGTAGAACGCCTTGACCTGTTCTTTGTCAACTTCAGCCGGCGCAGGCCCAACGTTCAACCAGCCTTGAAACGTTAGAAGCTCAAGAAACTCTTGAACTTTGTCATCTTGGAAGGAGGAGAGCCATTCTTCGGAGTAAATCAGAGGGCTGAGAACTTTGACGGGCGCACCATCAGGCTTGCGCTTTCTTTTACCCTTGGGAGACTCAGAGTCCTCACCATCAGAAGAACTGTCATCAGCGGAGCCCTCTGACTCTTTTTCATTAACGTCCTGGCCAACAGCGTTCTCTGTGCCTTGTGTGTTTTCATCATTGCCACCAGCTGTGGCTTGATCTGCATCAGAAGGAGCTTGGCCTTGGGACGTGCCCTCAGCGTCCTGAGCCTCTGGTTGATTTTCTGTTTGTGGCTCAGCGTCCGCAGGGACTTGGTGGGATTCTGTTTGGATTGAGGGGGAGGGGTTTTCTTGAGGAGTTGTGAGGGGATTTAGGAGAGGGAGGGATTGGTTGTAGGGAAAGACTTCATGAGCATCACGCTCGAGCTCATTTGATAAAGTAGGCTCGGCGTCCTCTGGAGCGACCTGGTGCTCACCAGCGTCCTCAGCTTGTTCTTCAGCAGGAGCATTCTCGACTCCTTCCGCCTCGTCATTAGAGTCCCCAACGACATCAATGAATGGGGAGGATTGACCAGCAGGCGTTCCTCTTTGGCTCTCAGATGAGCTAGAGGAGGAGGAGGAGATGTGCTCGGGCTCTGGAGCGTTCTTGGCTAGCAACACCTTAGGCTTTTCACCAGCTTTGCGTCTGCGAAAGGTGTGCTCAAGAGTTGAACGCTGCTCTACCTCTTCCGGGCCACTTTCTGAGGAGGGACGGCGGGACTTGGGGGTCTCGGGGTCCTTAGGTGGAGATATGTGGGCCGGGGCAGAAGGGAAGTTGGCAAGGTTGATGGGAGAATAAGGTTTAGGAGGAAAAGGAATTAGGGCATTTTTCTTTGAGGGTTGAGGGGACGGAGGAGGAGTGGGGAGTTGGACAATTGTTATGGGTTGAGGATGTGGAGTGGATTCCTTGGAGAGGTTGGAAGGCCTTTTTGTGGAGCTAGGCCTTTGTGTGGAGCTTTTAGAGGGGGGGACGCTTGAAGGCTTGGCCTTTTTGAGGGGCCGTGGGTCATGAGTTTTCTTGGAGCGTCCCTCCTTGAAGTGGGGTGGAAACTTGTCCACTATTTCAGTAGGTTTGGAAGAGGAGAATGGTTGAGATGATTTGGAGAGAGGAGAAGATGGGGCTGGACGCTTTAGCAAAATTTTTGTTGTGACTGTGGGGACATGAGGAGGTGGGGGAGAGGGACTTGGCACACGGGTTTTAAGCATTTTGTAAGCCAAGGAGTCCCTAGGGTACATGGGGAATTCTGGGAGGACGGCGTTGTGCAAGTCTGGTATTAAATCAAGTAAAGGACCAAGATTCTCACCACCAAACTGCGAAAAGAAAAGAACGTCGTCCATCCTCCCCGGTAAGTCCTTGTAGTCCGTGTTGTGAAGGCCTTGGATGACGAACCGTTCGATGAACTTCTCATACTTCCTTGTCTTAACTGCGTCCTCCTTCACGTCAGGTCTGTCCATGCGTTCCCTTATCAGATTGTACAAGGTTTTGGGCTTCCTGTTGATGAAGTCCACCAGAGATTCATTAAGGACGATAGGTTTTGGCTTCTCTATATGGTGGGACTTCACCAATCTTCTTCTCTTCCCGCCGGTAGAAGATCCGGCCACGTTCATCAGTCTTTGAGACATATTCAGATGAGTTTTAGTGAGAGAAAGTTGCCGGAATGCTAGAGAGAGGTCAGAGCAAATGTGAGAGCAAGGAAGTAGTTGAGCGCAATAAATTCTGAGAGCGACTGTTCTGGCCTTATATAGAGGAAGCGGTGGCACAAACTGTAATTACCACTGTTTTACTGTGCGACACGTGGCATAACTTCCCCCTTAAGATTTGAGCAAAAGCAACGGTCACTGTTTACACTTTCAAAAGTTCAAATTTCTGACTCTTCACCTTCTTCTCAAAATTGAACTGGCGTCCTCTCTTACAAACACTGAGCGTTCTCTCATACTTAGCAAAAATTTACCTCTTCAAGCGAACCAAAAACCAATTCAACCGTCCTTGTGATCACCTTTCGAGCCATTTGAGAACAAAGCAAGTACGTCCCGTAAAAAAAATATGAAGCTCATAGGACGCTTTTGCAGAGTTCTCGGCTAGGGTAAGCTTAGAGTTCCCATCATTTCGGCTTATAATGAGGGTTGGGTGATCAGGGATACTCTTTTCAAGACAAATAGAGAAAATTTGAATGGCGTTCCAAAGTAGCAAACATGTGAAGTTTTAGACTAGCGTCCTTGCAAATATGAATTCAATGCATAATAGTCCTAAAACACTTAGAATCTACTAAACATAGCCAATCATTGAGGGAATAGTAGAACGGGACTTGCTACTTAAAAGTTATCATCCCCAAGAGCAACCCGAGATGCTTAAAGGGACGTCTATCAAGCGCCTTAGTGAAAATATCAGCTATTTGGTCTTCAGTCCTTACATGCTCCATATTCTTTCAAGAAGATTCTTGGTTTTCTCCCTTTCAAGTTCAAGTTCTGAAGTTTTGCTAGCCTCAAAATCGCTAAGGAGAGAGTTCCTAGTGTCAGACTCATAGCCTAGTCCTCTTTTGACTGGGACAAAAACTATAGGTTTTACTTCCTCAACTATGGGACTCTTTCCCAACACTTTCACTTCTTCCCTAAGCTTGGCGTTCTCAAGTTTGAGACACATAAGTTCAGTTTTTAGGGACTTAGTTTCTTCACATGAGGACTCTAGTTGAATGGTCATGGAACTACAGTTTTCACATTCAACCACAATATTTTCATCTTCAAGTTCATCCATTCTTCTTTTCATAGCAAGACTTTCCTCCATGATTTTACCAATGAGTTTAAGGAGTTTTGGTTTTGAACATTTTTCTAAGGAACGCATCATGGAATCGTGAGTTACCTCTTGTTCATTGTCGGAGGCGTTCTCTTCAACAACTGGGGCGTCCTCCATTGCCATGTATGCAACTTGATCTTCTCGTTCATCATCACTTGAACTGAGATCATCCCATGCAGCTGTGCATGCTCCAATGAGAGCTTTCTTCTTGTCCTTGGAGGACGTTCCCACAGTACACTTTTTAGCAAAACGTCCTTTCTTGTTGCATTTGTAACATGTGAGTTCCTTCATTTCAGCCTCTGTGTACTTGGGACTCTCCTTTTTGTAAGAAGTCTTGTTCTTGTTACTATACTTGTTCTTCTTGTTATAGTACTTGAGAGCTTTGTGAATAAGAGATAGTTCTTCATCTGAGTCAATCTCTTCCTTTGACTTGCTTTCTTTCTCTTTGGGACGCAAGTTCTCAAGTTTTTCTTTTGTTTTACCTTGCATCATCAATGCTAGATCTCTTTGGCCACGTAGGTACTCAGCGTACTCTGGTGTTGTGGACGCCAAAGCAAGATCAGTTTGAGGATTCTTTCCTAGCTGAGCCATGTCAGATATCCTTCTTTCTCCGTACTGCCTGAGCTTCCCATAGATTTCTTCCATATCTAGAGTTTTGTTGGCTGTGTTTCTTTTGAAAGTTGTCCTATCAAAGTTCCAGACTCCAGTCAACCCATCAATAACTACTTGAACTCTGTTTCTCATGGAGATCTCTGTTTCTGGGATGCCCAAGTTTCTCATCTTGGTGACAAGACCCTCAAAACGGTATGAGTAGTCATTGACCGTTTCATTTGGCAGCATACTAAAAGCATAGAACTCCTTTTTGATTTTCAGCTAGACGTCCTCCTTCATTTCAGCGGTTTCCACATGAAATTTCTCAAGAGCTTCCCACTGTTGTTTTGCTATGGGGAGATTGCTAACTCTTGTGGCATCCCTTTTGCAGAGGGACGCTTGAAGAAAGCATACTGCTTTAGCATTTGTTTCCATCAGCTTGAATTCATCAGGACCCCACTCGTCCTCTTTGTCTTTCTTGTCTTCGGGAACCTTGAGGTCACCTTTTCTGATCACGTTCCAGCATTGATAATTTGTGCTTCTACAGAAGTTCTCAAACCTAGTTTTCCAGCGGTTGAAGTTGCCGTCCGTCAGACACGGAGGCTTCACAAAAGAGATTTCAATAGGTTCCATGTCCATTTTACCTCCAACTCAGTAAGAATCTAGAGAACCTCGCTCTGATACCAATTGTTGGATCGTTAGTACTGAGGGACGTCCTTTACTTTGGTAAAGGAGTCCTTTGGTCAGGCGTCCCTACGAGGAGTAGGGGCGTCCTTGAGTAATGCAGCGGAATAAAGTACTAAATAGGTAAGTAATGAACGCAGTGAATTATAGAGGAACCACTCAAGACCAAGTAGTCCTTGAGTGTAAACCTCTACCTCCTTGGAGGATTTTTGAATAGTTCTTTCCTTTATATTGAACGTTCTTACAGTTGTACTGGCGAGTCTTTACAGTTCTCTGACACTTAGCTTTTCCCTAAGTTCACTTGTAAAGAACTTCTTTAAGCCTACAACTTAAGCTAGTTCAATCTACTAAAGGACTCTATTCCTACGTTCTGCAGTACTTCGCAGAACTCTCTCTCTTTTTGGTTTTTCTGTTTACAAACTGTTTTGTGATTTGGGTACAAAATCTCACTCGATCTAACACAAGTCTAAACACTGTTCTTGAGTTCTTGAGTTAGTTCTTCGTGTTCTTGAGTGAGTCGCTTTCCTCTGATTCTCTCTGAATATTCTCTGAAAGCGTTAATGTCACAATAAATGCCTTGGGGTATTTATAGGACTTGGGGAAGGACGTCATTTCTCTGGGACGATCATGCCCTTCGTGGACGTGGCTACAGGATCTTCCTCCACGTAGTAGGGCGGTGATGAGGAAGCTTCCTGTATCCAGCTGTGTATGATGAACTCCGCTATAGGATCGGCCGCCACGTGTTGATGAACTCTGCAACAGGATCGTCCGCCACGTAGTGTTGGACTCCGCTACAGGATCGGTCTCCACGTGTCCTTGGATGATCAAATATTGTCGAGTGATGTCATCCTGTCAGCTAGAGAGTAAGGACTCCTTTCTTGCGTTCCTACTTGCTTGGGACTCCGTCCTTGCTCAAGTAGTTTCTAGCTGGTCCTTACTTCCTGTTAGCTAGCGTCCCTAAGCCTAGGGGACGCCTATACACACTTGTTGTCCTTTTGTCACTGGCGTTCCTGAACACTTGGACAATTTCATTAGAATCAAAGTGAGTTTGTCATATCAAAACTAAGGGACGGTTATGTGGTACACTAACAAGTACGCAAGCATCCTTGATAGCGTCCCAATAGACCTCGATCAAGAACACCAAGAACAAGTTAAGAACTCTTCAAGACTAGGTGTTAGATCGAGTGAAAGTTAGAAACCAAATCATAAAGTGTTTGTAAACAGAAAAACAAAAGAAAATTGAAGTCCTCACGAAGTACTGTGAAGGACGAATGAGTAGCATCCTTTAGGATATTAAGCTAGGTTTCAGTTACAGGCTTAAAGGAGTTTTTACTAGTGGCCGGACTTAGGACGTACTCTAAGTGCCAGAGATGTGTAAAGAACTCGCCAGTATAATTGTAAGAACGCTTAATAAGAAAGGAAAAGGCTATTCGAAAATCCTCCAAGGAGGTAGAGGTTTACAATCAAGGACTGCTTTGGTCTTGAGTGGTACCTCTATAATAGACGCGTTCCTTGCTTATTTACTACATCTGTTTAGTTTATTTTTCCGCTGCACATCAAAGGACGCCCTTAATACTTATTAAGGACGCCACACTCAGGACGCCTTTATCGGTATGAAGGGCGTCCCTTGTTCAACTAACGATCCAACAATAGGAAATCGCAGAACTTCTCGCTAGACACCACCCGCGGTCGTGGGTCTCGGCGATTTCACAATTTCACTTCGCTGGTTCTACCGCGCCCGCGGCTTGTCGCCTGCACTCGCGACCTTCACTTCTTCATATGCCCGAGCCTCTGTTGCCAAACCGCGCCCCCGCCATGGTCTCCGCGCCTGTGGTTCATCTGTAGACGACTTCAACTCGTAAAATCTTCACTTTATGCTCTTCATTGTCTTCGTCCTTGGTCTAACAATTACGCCTAAAATTTAGCCTAGAACACTCAAACTCATCCTAAAAATACAAAAATAAGGCATCTAAAACATAGCATATCATCAGGCCACGTAAGAGGAACTGAATTAGTTTGAGTGAAACCAAGTATGTAAACTAGTCTCTTGTCTAAGCACGAGAATGTGATTGCAACTTGATGAGTGTTTGGAACAAACTGAATGACACTATACAAATATTAAGGAACAAGGCTCATTTGGTTTCTCAAAGTTATAGACTAGAGGAAGGAATTTTAGTATGACAAAACCTATGGGCAATTATCTAGTGGAGATCAAGAATTACGCACAGAAGTCTATTGTAGCAAGGCGTAGTGTTGGGAGGATGTTAAGAACTCCTTTGTACTTAACATTGTGCCCATTACAATCATCCCTTGGTTTTGATATGACAAACTTACTTTGATCTAATAAGTTGTCAAAGTGTTTTAGGAACGCAGGTCATAAAAAGGACAACAAGTTGTATAGCCATTCTTAAGGTGTAGGGACGCTACTTCTCAGAATGAAGGACTTGGCAAGATCTTTCAAAGGACGCAGTCCTTAATCTCAATACAGGAGTCCTTACAAGGGTACCCGACAAGATGACATCACCCAACAAGCTTTGATCATGAAGTCCACGTGGACGCAGATCCTGTACACAAGTTCATCACCACGTGGAAGCCGATCCTTTAGCCAAGTTCTGTAGAACTTGCCAGGAAGCTTCCCTCATCACTGCCAAGGGCACGTGGAAGCCGATCCATATTGCAACGTACTCAAGGGCATGATCGTCAGAGTAAAGACGCCCTTCCCGAGTCACTATAAATACCCTTCGGACATTTATTGTGACTCACGCCTTTCAAAGAATATTCAGAGAGAATACGACAGTCGATCAAGAATGTAACACCAAGAACATGTCAAGAACACTCAAGAACTAGGTGTTAGATCGAGAGAAAGGCTAAACACAATCATAAAAGGAAGGACTGTCTCTTATGTAGTACTGTAAGGGACGTAGGAATAGCATCCTTTAAAGATTGAGTTAGGTTATATTGAATGGCTAAAAGGAGTATTACTAGTGGACTTAGGGACGTACTCTTAAGTATCAGAGAAGTGTAATCCTCGCCTTGTAACTGTAAGAACTCTCAATAAGAAAGCAAGAACGGCTATTCGAAAATCCTCCAAGGAGGTAGAGGTTTACTCTCAAGGACTGCTATGGTCTTGAGAGGTTCCTCTATAAATAATCAAGTTCCTCACTTATCTATTTTACCTTTTAAGTCTTTTACTTCCACTGCACCTAAGGACGCCCTTAACTTGTTAAGGACGCCCATTTCACTGACTTATGATCTAACACGTAGTGTGTGGTTCAGGTTTTGATCAAGTATGTATTAGTTTAGTTGACCGTTATTAAGTAATGTGTTAAGAAAGATTTGAGTAAGTTACGGATATTTGAGCCTTAATCTAATCGAGGTTGTGTCAATAACTAGGGTGGTCGTGGTTTCATATATTTTATTTTAGGTTTTGGAAGTCTTAAGTTTTATCGTCTTCATAGTCTTTAAGATTTTGATTACTTGTCCTATTGCTACTTGGGAAGTCATTCGACTCGATTCATGATCCACTAGTCCTATTGAAGATTCACCCTAAAGGTAACTCATTCTGTGACTTGCTCAATTTCATTCAGATTCTTTTTAGCTTTGATATCATGCTTGTAGGATTAATGTTGAGGAATAAGTCTCAAAATTATTGTTTTAACTAAAATTTTTAGTCTATGTGTCTGATTAGAAGTGTCAAATAGGTCGGGTCGGGTGGATTCGGGTTCGGGTAGAGTGCAGGTTCGGGTCAGTCGGGTTACAGGTCAACCCGGGTCGAGTCTTGTTAGGTTATCGTGCGGGTTCGGGTCGACCTAACAGGTCAAGAATTTGAATTTTTAGTGATTATTAAAATAATAAAATGATTAAATAATAATACTTAATAATAAAATATTATTTTCAATAGAATTTTATAATAATATTTTATTTTAATAGGTTTTATGATAAAAAAATATCTTATAATATTTACAATATAATATATTTATTCTACATGTATACTCCCTACGTCCCCGAAAGAATGTCCTAAGGGACGGAAATCTCGCAGATTAAGAAAAATGGAATAAAGTAGATGAAAAGTGAGATAACATAGGTAAAAAGTAAGATTATGTAGGGATAAATTTGTAATTTTGTAGAGAAAAGTAATAAAGTTGATGGAAAAGTTGGATAATGGGGGATAATATATGAAATTAGATAGGGATAATTTTGTAATTTTGTAGAGAAAAGTGATAAAGTTGTTGGGAAAGTTGGATAATGGGGGTAATATGTGTGATTGAAGAAGGGTATTATTGTAAACAAAATAGATATAAATGGAAAGAAATGGAATAGGACAATCTTTTTGGGACGTCCGAAAAGGAATACGAGACAAAACATCGGGGATGGAGGGAGTATATCGGGTCAGTCTCGGGTTTCAACTTAATCGGGTTCGGTTTTTTTCTTTGCTCGCTACTATTCGGGTCGGGTTTCAACCCAAAAATTTTGGGTCGGTTCGAGTTGATTTTTCGGGTCGGGTCAGGTTTTGACAGCTTTATGTATGATATATGTGTAATCGGATTTCAAAGTGTTTTATTGTATGAGAAGTTCATCGCGTGGTTTTTGTGTGGTGGCATCTACCAGTATGACCTTGTCTTGGATTATTGTTGAGTAGAGGGTTTCGAGACATGGTCGTATGGCAATGGGACTATGGAAGCCTCATTATACTCTACTAAAATTGAGTTGGGAAGTTAAATTAAATTATCACAACCAATAATTAATCTTATGTGACTTTTGCAATTTATTTTCTCAACAAGTTGGATGTTTCTTTATTTTTTCTTGATATGTCGACGTACAATATATGAGTAAAGGCTAGTTAGGTATTGTCTCGTAAGATCCACTACCGAATAGAGTTCCGGTGTAAACAGAGGGTGTTAAATTACGTGGGTATATATGTATGGACTACTAGTATTCAAACAATTTTCTGAGACTAGCTAGTAACGTCGACAATGGGACATGGTCATATGGCAATGGGACTATGGAAGCCTCTTTATGCTCTACTAAAATTGAGTTGGGAAGTTAAATTAATTTATCGCAGCCAATCTACGTGTATATAGGTCATAAGACATTAGAGTTTCGTCACGTAGAAGTTTTTCACGTATCGTCCTTATATTTCGCCACATAGGATTTTGTCATGTGCTGATCTATCGTTGTTACATATCATATTTTATTTAATTTTCTATTAAGTCATATCATATCAATTTATCCATATCACATATATTTTTTTCCAGATGAGGTTTTTCTTCCTACCAAATAAGTAAATAAAAAGATTTTTTTCTTCAAAATAGGTAAATGTAGAGATTGTGTTCTACCAAATAGGTAGTGTAAGTGGACAAAAATTCGCCTTTAATGCACTTTGGTGACTCCTTTGATTTCCTTCGTCTTCCTCCTTCTTCAATGACCTAGGACCTGCAAGACATGGACAAAGGGGGCGGGGACCCCTAATCCACCTCCGATGCCTAAGTCAATAGAGTATCCTTCGAGTAGAGTGCGCAGGTAAGAGGGAAGAAATTGTGAAAAGCTGGAAGGTACAAGATACCCCTCTATACATGTCGAATACATGTATTTAGAAGGGAAGAGAGAGGGCCAGTCGATTACTTAGAGCCCAAATAATCCATAATTCTATCTTCGTGTAAAGATAGAATCTTCCCTTATAACGCTTAACCGCCATCAGTTTATTTAATAGATAATATGTTGAATAATTGCGAAAATAATTATGACGGTTAATTTACCCGTTGTCAGATGCCCCACCTACGATTGAGTTTTCTCAACTCGGATCGTAGAATACTAAAGGTCGCTGCGCCGCTGTTTACTCAGAGTGTCCATGTAGATTAGTCGATGGTCAGCATTGACTTGAGATCCCCTATTCGTATATTCGTATATTCATATATTCGTATATTCGTATATGCATACATCCACAAGCTAATATCGTGGGGCGACTGAGTTCATCCTAGATCGTATCATGCGTCGAGATTATCCTGGGTTAACTTTGTTGGGATAAACAAAAACAAAACGATTTTGTAGGTTCACAAACCAAAAGATTACCCATGGATTCTATGGATGAAAAATAAGCTAAAAATAAAGAAGAGGAAAAGAAAAAATAAAAAATAAAAAATCCGAAGAGTTTATCCCGTTGTCATACTCCAATTTCGACATCTACACAAGGGGCTTCCCGAAAAGACCTCTCGTCAACGATTCCGCGGTCGTGGCCTGAAGCTCGCGGGCACGGTCGACGGTACTGCGGGCGCGGTGTGGTCTTACGGGAAGAATTTCTTCAAATGCACGATGTTCCAAGTCCGGTGGATGTTCTTCCGGTCAAGACTCCAGAGTTTGTATGCCCCCCACCCATACGCAACGGTGACTTGGTACGGACCCTCCAGTTGGGACCTAGCTTGCCGTCGACGGGGTCTTGCGCACTCCCTATGTTTCGTCGCAGTATGAGGTCACCGACTCGAAATGTCCGAAGCTTCACGCGGCGGGGTGACCCGTTCGGCTGCCCCCTGGTAGGCGAGGTGGGAGAAGAGGGCTCAATTGTTCGTGCACCTCTTGCTCGAAGAGCGGGGTTCGCAGGGTTGGTAGTCCGATCTCTAGCGGGATGAAGGCTTCCATTCCATATGCCAAAACGAAGGGAGATTCCCTAGTTGAACTTCGCAGTGTAGTGCGATAAGCCCAGAGTACAGCTGGGAGCTCTTCCGTCCATCATCCCTTTGCCCGCTCCAAATACTTCTTGATTTCGTCCACGACCACTTTTGATGTGATCTCACTTCCAGGATCAGTCGAATTTGGGTTTGACTGAGCGTTTTGTGGAGGTGTTCGTACAAGGAATGAGTAAGAAACTCAAACTGAGTTTTTGTATTGAAAATAGATGGCAAAGTGGCGTTACAATCCTTGAGTATAGGCGTTTTTGAGGTACAAGAAAGAAGGGAATGAAATCAAGAAATCAAGTGAGGGAAACGAGAGCTAGAAGCCAACGAGGTATGGGTTCCCTCGGCCCTTTCTCCCTTGAGGAGAAGAGACCGAAAGAGTAAGGGCTAAAAGCTCTCTTTACTCAATTTCAATCTAAGACAAAATGAAGGCCCTAGGCGTCCTTATATAGGCTGAGGTAAGGGGGAGAGGGCGGCTGCTTGGAGTGGGCGCCAAGCTTCGTATGGAGGTGGAGATAAGTGGTGGCCAAGGCAAGCTCCTTGGTGTGGGCGCCAAGTTTCCGAGAGGAGGTGTGAGAAGAGTGGGCGCCAAGCATCATTAAGGTGTGAGGAGGTGATGTGGATTGGTGGCCAAGGCAAGCACAAATCAGCCGGCCTTTAATGATGTAGATTGGCGGCCAAGTAACACATGTCTTCTTTGATGACCCAAACTTGGCAGCCAAGGATTTGCATTGGGTGTTGAGGAGTGGCGGCCAAGCAACCTCCCAAGTGGGATTTGGATATTTCTCTTGATGTTGGGCTTCGGGCCTATCAAGGTTCTCATTCGGGCCAAGCGCTTGGAGGCACACTAACACTTGACTAGGTGGGTTGTGTGGGGCGTGGGCCAAATGGGCCCGAAGTTGTGCTTGCAACATTCTAGTGCGTCGCCTAGTCAAGGCCCCAAGAGGGTGGTTTAGTTCCTTAGCCATGGTCGACCGTGTGGCGGGTCGTGCCCGACCTATGTGCGGGTGGCCTCGGGAGTGCCTCGGAGAGGCACCGGCCTGCGCCTCAGGCCGCGCCTTAACGCCGCCCGTGGGGTGCCTTGTGGAGGCACCGGGTGCACCGGCGCCGCTTGCGGGGTGAGGCCCCGAAGGGGCACTCAACGGCACCGGGGCGCCGGTGCCTTGATGTGGGCCGGGAGGCACCGTGGCGTCGGTGCCTTGTGGTGAGCCGAGAGCCACCATGGCGTCGGTGCCTTGATGTGAAGCGGGCGCGATCACATCAACTTTGTTGGTGGCTCTAGCTTGCCCGTTCGCTTGAGGATAGCCTACGGACGAGTAGATGTTCTTGATGCACATCCCTTTGCAGTAATCCTTGACCTTCTCGCTGTTGAATTGGGTGCCGTTGTCGGAGATGAGGGAAAAAGGGATTCCGAAACGCGTGATGATGTGCTCCCATACGAACTTATGGGTATCGGAATCGCAAATGTTGGCTAAGGGCTTAGCCTCCACCCATTTGGTGAAGTAGTCCGTGGCCGTGATGAGGTAGCACACATTCTCGGTTCTTTGGGAAAGGGACCGACGATATCAAGGCCCCATGCATTGTGCGAATGCCCACGGGCTAGTTAGGGAGTGGAGGTCCTCGGCCGGTATGTGTGTGATCCGACGAACCTTTGGCACTTGTCGCACTTCCTTGAGTACACCTCGGTGTCCTTCTGCATGTAAGGCCACGAATACCCTTGCGAACGAGCTCTGAATGCCAGACTGCGACCTCTTGAGTGCATCCCACATATGCCTTCATGGATCTCGTATAGCAAAGGCTCCACTTTACTTGGGGGTACGCATCTTAGGTGTGGTCCGCAGAAAGATCCTCTATAAGGGATCTTCTCCAGCGACAACCAAAACTGTTGTGCACGCAAGCGTACTTTCCTAGCCTAGGCGGCATCCGAGGGCAGGATATTCTCATCCAAGTAACGAATCAAAGGTGTTTGCCATCCGAGATCGTCGTCTTGAGCGTTGACAGTCGTGCTCGAAGTGATTTCTGCAATTAGGCTTGTTGGAATGTCACTTCCTGTTGGTTCGTGGGTGGCGTTTATGGTTGGACACCGGAGACCTCCACGCGGATGGTCCTTTCGAGCGAGGCCCCTGAATACACAGCTATGGTAGCCAGCGCATCAACCGGCTTGTTTTGATCACACGATCGCTGCTTGAGCTTGTGGTACTCAAAATCTGCAAGCATAGCTCGTGCTTTGTCTCGGTACCTCATCATCTTGGACTTCTTGGCCTCATAATGCCCCAGCACTTGATTCACTATGAATTACGAATCTGAAAGGACATGAATCCTGGCGATTCCAAGGTTGAGTGTTGTCTCTAACCCTAGCATCAAGGATTCATACTCAGCTTTATTATTGGTGGCCTCAAAGCCAAGGCAAACTGCGAGTTGGAAAACTTCTCCGTCGGGTGATGTTAGCACGATCCCGACCCCAGATCCCTGTCTGTTGCTTGCGCCGTCGATATAGAGTAGCCAGCTGGAGTTTTTCATGTTCTATAGAGGATCCACGGGTGTGGGTGGGCGACCCGCGGTCGCAGTTTTGACCGTCTCGAATCCGGGGGTCTTCTGTTTGCAAACCGCGCGCGTAGTTGAATCGATGATACAAGCTATTTTGTATAGGATAACTCTTGTATTTTGAGATGATTTAGTGAGTGTTTAGGTTAGTTTTGAGCGTTTTTGTAATATGAAGACCGAAGACACAAGTTATGAAGAATCAAGAGTTAAAGATCTTAAAGACGAAGATTTCGCCACTGCATGGATATCGCGGTCGCGTTGTCTAGGACGCGGGCGCGGTGGCGTGAAGAGACGAACCAACCAAGACCATGAAGGCCGCGGTCGCGCTGTCTGTGGCGCGGTTGCGGTAGAAGCCGGCTCAGCCTTTGACCAAAGAAGACCGCGCAGGCGCGGTGGAGACGCCGCGGTCGCGGTGCTGCCGACTCTCACGCGGACGAAATTCTATCTTTTATATCTTGTTTCCTTTCTTATCTTTCGGTTTCCTTTCTTATCTAGTCCGGAAAGGTTGATCTTTGGGGCTATTTAAGGGGAACCTTTCTAGGTTTTTAGAGAGATTCAACTTACTTGTCAATCAATTGTTCTTTCAATAAAAGAGTTTTCTTTGTAATGGAGAACTAACTCTCCTCTTGAGTTTATTCGATCAAGGAAGCTTTATTATGAAGTTGTGAAATTCTGGTAACCTCTTTATCCCTAGGTCTTTATTGATACTCTTGTGCTTCATCCCATGATTTATGCTTGATTTTATGAGTCTGGCCAACTTGTTTGATTGACTTAGATCTATCGCTTGTTTTAGGATTGGTTGTTGTCTATGCATCTTTCCTAATTCTCGAAACAACTCTATTCTAGGACCGTGGACTAGTTTAGGGAAGAGTATTCAATGGTTTAATTGTGCATGAGACTCGTAGCTTGATTGCATGATTTGATTTCCTAATAACCCTGTTCTCTATGCTAATTCTAGGTTAAGCGTCCTTGCCTAGGGTTATAGAATTGCTTGGACCGTGGACTTGCGATTGCTAATGATTGGGATTGGAATTGACCTAGGCATATAAAGAGGTGGATGAATTCATGATCAACTGATTAATAAAGTGGAATTGATTGGATAAACTCTATTTGATAACCTTTGATTGAAACTGACTTTCAAACCCCCCCCCCTTTGATTTCTTGCATGAAAACAATAAAATCTGAATAGAAACTGATTCCTTTGGGTTCGACCCCTTGCTTGCCTACTATACTGTTGTTTGCATGTTTGGGATTTATTTTTGATAAGGGAACAACGACTTTGCCCGAGTCAAATTTTGGCGCCGTTGTCGGGTAATCCTTTTTCTTGTTTTGATTGTGTGCGTTTTCGTGCTCTGCGCTCAAACCGCGACCGCAGCCCCCTCGGCGCGCGCGCGGTTCGTGCGCAGTTTCATCCCTTGGGTTCGGACCTAACACATGGTCCGTACCCGGTCTACTAATACTTCCCCTGTTCGTTTTGATCCAGAAATTGATAGGACTCTTCGGAAGATAAGGAGTGCCCCCAGAGTGTCTACATCCTACAATCTTCTTGAATCTCTTTCTCTCTCTGAGTCTGAACCAGAAGGCGCCATGGCAGAACAAACTATTCGCCAACTCACAACGCCCGATCTCCAGCAACAGCAGCTTGCTCTTAAATTCCCCGAACTCGGGGAAGGTGTGATGTTCGAACTGAAGTCTGGTCTCATCCACCACTTGCCCAAATTCCACGGGTTGAGTGGTGAGGACCCGAACAAGCATATCACTGAATTCCACGCGGTGTGCGTGAGTATGAAGCCCACTGATGTAACGGAGGATCAAATCAAGCTCCGGGCTTTCCCTTTCTCTCTTGAGGACTCCGCCAAGGACTGGCTCCTTTATTTGGTGCCGGGTTCTATCACTACTTGGGCGGCTATGAAAAGGGCTTTTCTTGAGAAGTACTTCCCCGCTTCCGAACAAACATCTATTAAGAAGCAGCTAAGCAGTTTGGAGCAAGGGGAAGACGAGAACCTCTATGACTATTATGAGCGCTACAAGAGGCTCATCGCGAGTTGTCCCTACCATGGCTATCTTGCCAAGGATCTTATTTGCTACATCATTGAGGGACTCTGCGACAATGACAAGAGGCTCGTGAATGCATCTTGTGGGGGTAGTTACGAGAACTTGACCCCCGCTGCAGCTTTTCAGAAAATAGAGATCTTGGCGGAACAAGCCCGCAATCAGAGGTCCAGGACCAATGTGAGGTCCGTTAGTGTGGTGAACGAGTCCCTGAATGCTGAAGTAAGGGAGCTCAAAGATCTAATGAAGCAGCTGCTCACAAAGAAGACGGCTCAACAAGTCAATGCTTGCGGCCTTTGCTATGACGCGAGCCACCACACGGATCAATGCCCTACTATTCAAGAGACCGAGGAGTCGGTCAAAGCTATTGGCAATTATGGTGCGCCCCGGCCCCGGAATGATCCTTTCTTTAATACCTACAATCTGGGGTGGGCGAACCATCCAAACTTCCGGTGGAGCAACCAGCAGCAACAAGATCCACCACAACAGCAGCAGTAGTACGCTCCTCAGGGCCAGCAACAACAATTCCGGTCCAATAACTATGCCCCGAGAGCGCCTGCTCCGTCTCAAAATGATTCTATTACCGCTCTTTTGAAGGAGAATCAAGAGCCGAGGGCTGCTGTGAAAAATCTTGAGACTCAGCTGAGCCAACTTGCCACCATGATCAATAGGCTCGAGTCTAAGGATTCCGGGAAACTTCCCGCTCAACCGCTCAACCACAAGGAGAATGTGAGTGCCATGAACTTGAGGAGCGGTAGAGCATTGGCGAGTCGGGAATCACCCACTGGTGATGATCCGTGACTGCGTTCCCCTGGCCGCGACCGCGCCGGGGCAGCAGAAGCAGAAGACCAAGTCTTTGTTGGAAATCCGCGCCCGCGCTCTCCCCTCCGCGCCCGCGGAAATCCAATAGAGGACTTGGACCACGAAAGGCGTGAAGCGCCGTGACCGCGGAGCCCGGACCGCGCCCGCGGTAAGGAGGCAGAGCGGAACTTTGGGGCGTTGCTCGACTATGCTTTCAAGAACTATTCGCCCCCGCGTCCGAGCTCTCCTAGACGCGCCCGCGCTCCAATAGTGGAGGAGGACGATGGCTATGTGGCTCAACCACTTCCACCATTGAGCTCTATCAAGCCCACTCCCCCATTCCCCGAAGCACTCAAGGACACAAGGAAGCCGGCACATGACAAGGAACTCTTCGAGACCTTCGCCAATTGCCAGGTAAATGTTCCTCTCATCAATCTCATCCAAAGTGTCCCTCGTTTTGCTAAGTTTATGAAAGAGCTATGCACCATAAAAAGAAAGAATAGGACTAGTCCTAAAATTGAGAAAGTAGCTCTAGTTGAGAAAATGCAGGATAGCAAAATTGAGACTTGTAATTCCCTACTCCAGAAGCAATTACCTAAAACATGATCTGACCCAAGAAGATTCACCGTCCCTGTCACTATTGGAGAAACTAAAATTGAGCGTGCTATGCTAGATTTAGGTGCCTCCACTAATGTTCTTCCAGCTTACATGTATGATAGGTTAGGCCTTGGTCCTTTAAAGGAATCCGATATTGTTATTGAGTTGGATGACCATTCTAATGTGCGCCCGAAAGGGTTAGTTGAGGATGTTCTAGTGCAGGTGCATGGATTGATCTTTCCTGCAGATTTTTATGTGATGGAGATAGGCGAAGGGCGTTACGACCCGGTTCTCTTACTTGGTTGCCCGTTCATGAAAACCGCCAAGACGGTCATTGATGTTGCCAATGGATCCCTTTCCATATCTCATGGTGGCAACGAGGTCCGAATCCATGTTGATGAGGACCCATATTGATCGTATCCACGTCGAGCCAACGACGTTAAACAAAAGCGCTGCTTGGGAGGCAACCCAAGGATTAGTTAGATTGCTTTTCCATTCTTAGCTTAGGATTTGCTTGTTTTTCTAGCTAACATGCAGGTACTAGGTCCGAAAGGACACGCCTGGCGTGATACCGCGCCCGCGCCTCCTTGGCGCGCCCGCGGTGGATCACCAGTGCGCCCCGACGAACAGGTACTAGCCCGTGTTCGCGGCAACCATACTGCATCTCGGATTTAGCTCGGTTTTAGCTCGTTTTTATTTTGAACAAAAAAATGAAAGAAAATGAAAAAAAAAATGAAAAAAATGAAAAAAAATGAAAAAAAAAGAAAAAGACAAAAAGAGGACTTTTTGGTCTTATTCTACCTCTATATCTATATCATCTATCTATACCATTCTATCCATCTTTTATCTTTCCATCTTCTATTTCTTCTTTTCATTCACCTTTGTACTTTCCATTCTTTGGCTATGTGTAACGCCTAAGTATGGGGGAGCTTTGTTTCCCCGGGATTTCAGCTCCACGGCTCGAGTTCCAGCATTCATTTATCTCTCGAGAGACGAGCCTAGATACGAAGGTTGTTTGCACATTACGTTTTTCAAGACAGAGTCGCGACCTTGCCCCTGCACAAGACCCGCGCCCGCGCTTCATCAGCCGCGCCCGTGGTGAACCATCAGCGACGACTTCGCTCTGTGCATAGCTTCCGCATCCGCGCCCTTGGTGTCGTGCCCGCGGTGTGCTTGCCGATTGGAACTACGAAGCTTTTATTTTTCCACCTTTGGAGAGATCTTTCATTCCACCTCTCTTCATCGTTTGTGAGTCTTCTGATATACTTTCTTCCTTGCTTCTATCCTTTCTCTTTGCTTCATTGAGGACAATGAAGGATTTAAGTATGGGGGAGGGAGTACTCGCATTCGCTTATCCTAGTTAGCTTAGTTAGAGATTTGCTTCAGGTTTTTGTTTTTCTTATTTTCATGGAGCACTTGCACCATATTTTTGCATAATAAAGAAAGAAAGAAAAAGAAAAAAGATAGAAAAAGCCATAAAGATATGAAAAAAAGACATATAAAATCCTTGGATGAATCGAAAACCCGAAAGGGCGGGTCAGGTAATAAGCAGGTAACCCGGACCAGCATTAGGCTGGGGTAATATGAGGTTTATGAGTGATTGTGAGTACTTGTGAGCACACCTTTGAAAAATGAAAAGAGCGGTTAGGTGAAAATCCGAAAGGGCGCCTAAGCAGAATTGAGCGGAAAAAATCGAGTGTTTTAGGATCATTCTTGCTTGGGGACTTTGGAGCTTCATTGTTAGATTTGGGTAGATCCTAGGTTGCTCTCTTTCATGTTTTAGAGCTTGAGTGTTATATCTTGTTGTGAGGTGTGTGTTTGAGCTTCATTGTTTTATGCTCATGACTTCACTATATTTTTGGGTTCGGGTTGTGAGTTGAGTGTTTTTATCTTCCCTTGTATTTCCTGAGATCTTAGATGTGCTTATTTGTTATATTTGTTTTGAGCTTACTCGAGGACGAACAAGATCTAAGTATAGGGGGAATTTGATACAGGCTATTTTGTATAGGATAACTCTTGTATTTTGAAATGATTTAGTGAGTGTTTAGGTTAGTTTTGAGCGTTATTGTAATATGAAGACCGAAGACACAAGTTATGAAGAATCAAGAGTTAAAGAGCTTAAAGACGAAGATTCGCCACTGCATGGATATCGCGGTCGCGTTGTATAGGACGCGGGCGCGGTGGCGTGAAGAGACGAACCAACCAAGACCATGAAGGCCGCGGTCGCGCTGTCTGTGGCGCGGTCGCGGTAGAAGCCGACTCAGCCTTTGACCAAAGAAGACCGCCGCGGGCGCGGTGGAGACGCCGTGGTCGCGGTGCTGCCGACTCTCACGCGGACAAAATTCTATCTTTTATATCTTGTTTCCTTTCTTATCTTTCGGTTTCCTTTCTTATCTAGTCCGGAAAGGTTGATCTTTGGGGCTATTTAAGGGGAACCTTTCTAGGTTTTTAGAGAGATTCAACTTACTTGTCAATCAATTGTTCTTTCAATAAAGATTAGAGTTTTCTTTGTAATGGAGAACTAACTCTCCTCTTGAGTTTATTCGATCAAGGAAGCTTTATTATGAAGTTGTGAAATTCTGGTAACCTCTTTATCCCTAGGTCTTTATTGATACTCTTGTGCTTCATCCCATGATCTATGCTTGATTTTATGAGTCTGGCCAACTTGTTTGATTGACTTAGATCTATCGTTTGATTTAGGATTGGTTGTTGTCTATGCATCTTTCCTAATTCTCGAAACAACTCTATTCTAGGACCGTGGACTAGTTTAGGGAAGAGTATTAAATGGTTTAATTGTGCATGAGACTCGTAGCTTGATTGCATGATTTGATTTCCTAATATCCCTATTCTCTATGCTAATTCTAGGTTAAGCGTCCATGCCTAGGGTTATAGAATTGCTTGGACCGTGGACTTGCGATTTCTAATGATTAGGATTGGAATTGACCTAGGCATATAAAGAGGTGGATGAATTCATGATCAACTGATTAATAAAGTGGAATTGATTGGATAAACTCCATTTGATAACCTTTGATTGAAACCGACTTTCAACCCCCCCCCCCTTTGATTTCTTGCATGAAAACCATAAAATCTGAATAGAAACTGATTCCTTTGGGTTCGACCCCTTGCTTGCCTACTATACTGTTGTTTGCATGTTTGGGATTTATTTTTTATAAGGGAACAACGACTTTGCCCGAGTCAATCGACCTCGGCCGCGGATCTCTGGACCGCGACCGCGGGTGGTGGTTCCTCGACCGCGGTTTGACAAGTCGATCTTGCTTCGCTATTCTGGGTTTGTCCTGGGGGCACGTCTGCCCTTGTTGCGTGCGCGACCAATGTAGGTTCGTAAGAGAATTTAGCGACGAAGTCTGCTAGTACCTGCCCCTTGATGGCGGTTCGGGGTAAGTACTCAATGTCGTATTGCCCCAACTCCACCGCCCACTTGGCAACCTGCCTTGCGAGATCCGAGCTTGAAATAAGTGCTCGGATAGGGTAGGCCGTGACAACTTGAATAGGGTGTTCTTGAAAGTAATGATTGAGTTTGCGAGAAGCGGTAACTAAAGCAAGTAAGAGTTGTTCCATGGGTGAGTACCTAGTTTCAGCGTCAAGGAATGCTTTTCTGGTGTAGTAGACCGGCCTCTCGCTCCCTTTTAGATCCTTGATTAAGACAGCACTGACGTCCGGAGGGGATACGGCTAAGTAAAGCTTCAAGATATCTCTTCGGTTCGGTACGTCCAAGATGGGGTGTGACTGTAGGTACAACTTTAGCTTCCGTAGATCCTCCTCGCATTTTTGACTCCATTCAAAGGACTGTCCTTTCTTTAGCGCCTGAAAGAATGATTGGCACTTGTCCGATTATCTACTTATGAATCGATTCAGGGCTGCGCCAATTCCTGTCAGTCCTTGTACTTCCTTGATGTTTCTACGGCTCGCGATGTCACTTAGGGCTCGAATTTACTCAGGTCTCCCTTCGATTCCACGGCGTGTGACGAGATGCCCTAAGAACTTGCCTGAACCGACCGCGAATGCGCGCTTCGCAACGTTAAGCCTAAGCCTAGATTCCCTTAAGATGTCGAAAACATCCTGAAGCTCTTGAAGATGGGAAGATGTCTTCCTACTTTTGACCACCATATCGTCTATGTAGGCCTCCATGGTTCTCCCGATCTTTGGACTGAATAGCTTGGTGACTAAGCGTTGAAAGGTTGCTCCAGCGTTCTTCAGTCTGAAAGGCATCACCTTGTAGCAATAGATTCCTTGTGGTATTATGAATGCTGTCTTCTCTTGATCATCCTCGCGCATCGGGATTTGGTGATAACCCCGATATGCGTCGAGAAAGCTCATAAGTTCATGCCCCGCCGTAGCATCCACTAGTTGATCGATTTTTGGAAGAGGAAGAAGATATTCAGGGCTGCGCCAATTCCTGTCATGCCCTGCCGTAGCATCCACTAAGTCAATAGAGTATCCTTCGAGTAGAGCGCACAAGTAAGAGAGAAGAAATTGTGAAAAGCTGGAAGGTACAAGATACCCCTCTATACATGACGAGTACATGTATTTATAAGGGAAGAGAGAGGGTCGGTCGATTACTTGGAGCCCAATCCATCAATAATTATATCTTCGCGTAAAGATAGAATCTTCTCTTATAACGCTTAACCGCCATCAGTTTATTTAATAGATAATAGGGAGTACATAGAAAACTTATTGAATAAGTAAAAATACCTTTATGGTTGAATACTTGCAAAAATAATTATGACAGTTAATTTACCCGCTCTTAGGTAAGTATAGAGATTTTTTTCTACCAAATATAGGTAACTATAGATTTTTTTCACCAAATCATAAATGTGGAGATTGTTTATAAAATAATTTCTCTGTAGTTATGCAAATATTATCTATAACATATTAATTAAGTACTATTTAAGAAAAGATGTATTAAATTCTTATCAAATAGTTAAAACATTTTATTCCATAATTAATATATTAAAAAATCTTTTTTTTGTTAAAAAAATTATTGTTAAATTGTATGTTTCTTAAAATGTATAAAAGATTTATTAAAATTTATATTTTTCACCACTTACACATAAATAACTAGAATACTATGCTAAAAAAATAGAATGCGAAAGATAGATCCAAACTTATAATATATAGGCTTAAATACTGAAACTCACTCTTATGATATGCTAGATGTCACTTAACCACACCTATATTGGAAAATAATTTAAAAACACCCATATAATATGTTCCGTTAACGATTAACCACCTTTTGTTTCATACCGAAAAAAACTCTGACATGTCATTTGTTTTAATATCTTTTTATTCTTTTCATGCCACTTCATCTTTGATTCACCATTGCTCTCTGCATTGTGTTGACCTCGATTTTCAATTAGTGAAAAATATCAATTTATCTTTCAAATGAAACTTCTTTGAAAACTTGTCACGCAACCTGATCGACCCCACGCTAAGTTACCGTTAGAAGTGGCTATTATATTGGTGGATTTGAATCCGGCAAGAATCGACCCCACTAAGTTACCGTCAGAAGTGGCTATTATATCGGTTGATTTTAATCCAGCAAGAATCGACCCCGCTAAGTTACCATCAGACTTGGCTTTTTCGAGCTCACTAGAGTGGGACAACGTCAATACCACTTGTCAAAAGCCGCTAAGAAATGCACCTAAAATGATGAATCACTCTCCTTGGAAAAAGCCTCATATCGATTGGGTCAAACTTAACTTTGACGCATCTAAACAACACAATAGAATGACCTTTTCTGGTTTTATCTTACGTAGCCATATTGGCCTTATCCTCAGGGTTGCACCTGAACAATTACCCTCTATGTCAATAGTACAAGGTGAAGCTTCATCCCTGCTTTAGGCACTTTTAAATATAAACTTATCTCATCTTATCATCGAGGGTGACAATTTAGTTGTCATCGATCAATTCTTTAAAGCGACTTTGGAAGGTCATGTGAGAAATACATTCCATTTTAACCGACATCATAAATCTTATTTCAAATATTACTCACATAGTATTTTATCATTGTTTCAGGGAGTCTAACACTACTGCTGACTTCTTTACCAGAAGACATGTCAATCTTCAATGTCTCACAAGTGTCATCCGTACGATTTTTTCTTCTTTTCATTTCAGTTAAAGTTGTTTGTTGAATAATAACACTTGTTGCTTCAATTTTTTAAGATCATATGTTACGATAAGTTAGGTTAACCTTGTAATTTATAAATTAATGGTCTAATTTAACTTGTTTGAACTAGTAGTTCATCTATTAAAAAACATTAACTGATTGGCTTTGCCAAGTGGAGGAACGTGGATTGATGATGGGAAGGCCGAGTACCATGGCTCATCCATCAACTAACTAGTAGTACGTAGTAACCACTTAAGCGGTTGATAAATTCGTCATTAAATTCCCGCTCACCTTCGCACTATTCAACGGACAAAACAAGGGAGATGGGCGTTCAAAACTTTTTCATCTGTTACTGTTAGTAAAAGAAAATAACCCCAAGTTCCACTTTTGGCTACAACTGATCTGCTACTGAACCAAATACCTCATTAACTGTCTCCCTCCTAAAAAAAAAATCCACCGAAAAATCCAGATGAAAAAAGAGAAGGAGTGATAAGAGAGGGGAAGTTGGGCATTTATAACTTTCACCCACTTCTACATGCCCCTCCCATTAATGCCATCCCTCTATTTGCACAACCCATTCGCTGTCATCTTTATTTGTTACACTTCATTTCACCACCTCTAATAAGTTTTCCGTATTAAAAAATATATTGATTTTTTTCTGGTTTAAAGATATATTGATTTATTTTTCCCTGCCCGTAACTTCTTTTTTGTATAAATTGTGCACCCACTATCCTACATACTCAATTTACTCCCATTTCACCATCATAGTCATCGTCGTCATCATCATCACCCAAGAAAGACAAGAAAAAACAGAGGGGAATGGCAAATGAGAAGAAGATCTCGTCCATGGAGGTGAAGGTGACAAACACGAGCTACGTGAAGCCAGACGGCAAGAAAGTGGGGCGAAAGGAGTGCCAGCTCACCACCTTCGACCTTCCGTACCTGGCCTTCTTCTACAACCAGAAGCTGCTCTTCTACAAGGGCGGGGAGTTGGGCTTCGACGACGCCGTTTTGAGGCTCAAGGACGGCCTGGGCCTCGTTCTCGAGGAGTTCTGGCCGCTCGCCGGGAAGCTGGCCACGGACGAGGACGGGGTCTTCAGGGTGGAGTTCGACGAGGGCGATGATCAGATCAACGGCGTGCAGGTGCTGGAGGCCGCTGTTGACGTGGACCTGAGCGTAGAGGATCTGCTCGCTGCTGAGCTGGACATGTCCCTTTACAAGGACTTCTTGCCCTTCAACTCCGTCCTCAATCTCGACGGCCTTCGTCTTCCGCTCTTATCTGTGCAGGTCTGTACGTTTTTTTAATTATTAGGGAGTATTGTTTTTTATGCTGCTTCACTATGCATTTATTTTATTATTTATACTTGATTGGTCTAGCCTCTTGAATGCTGTCAGTAATGTTGGATTTTTGTGTCTCATACATCATTTGATTGTAGAAATACTAGCTCTGTGTAAGTTTTTCTGTCTCAAACGTCATTGCTTAGAGCGGGCCTCTTAAGCATTTTTAGAAAAGCAAAATTAAAATATAGTATGTTAGATTTTGTTATACTTGTGACTTGTGACTTGTGAGAACAAAAAATAATCCCAATTTGATAAGATTTGTTTTCAAAAATATTTTTTTTTAATATTTTATGATATTTAAGCGATTGTGAATGTATCAACTACAGGTTCACTAATTCGACCAAAAATAAATACAGGTTCACTAAAGCAGATGCATGCTCTAAACTAACCTAGTAAAATGCTGAAAATTTGCACCATGAAATTAAATGTTTCTGATCTGATTTCAGATAAGGACTGTGATCGATGTGCTTTTTTCCCATATTTCATAGCTTGATGCAGGAAGACTTATTTCTGTACATTTATGGATGATGATATATACGAATTGAAGGTTTTTCAACTACTCACGCGCATTAAAATATGGTAAATGAAACTTGATCATATATGGAGATAAATATGGAATATAGTTTTTCATTTTAAGCTATGATATATATGATTTTATATTAAGTTAATACTACCATGCAACTTGTTTTATCTTACAAACTGTATTGTCCAGTGTCAGGCCAGGTCTTTTCTGTGGGTTAAAGACTTAAAGTCGAGTTCAAATGGATTTTAGAATAATAGACATACACATTCGAGAAAGCTTGCAAGTCAACTTGATTTACACTATTCTAAAATTGCTGTATCTCTACGAGGGTTCAGAAGTGAAGTCTAATAAAATTAATACTGTAGATAGGTAGGTGGTAGTGGTACAGAGGCGATGCATAACTGGGAGTGTGAAATGACAAAAGGGCCCATGGATCACTTACTCACATCACATGCTTTTTATTAAGTTTCCCAACCGTATCATATCCTCCATGTTAAAACAAGGTCATGGCCCATGATCCATCAACCCACATCTATCCACCTCCAATTGTCTTTGCATGAAACATCCCATTCAGTCAGGGGGATTTTAAAAGGGTTCACGTGGCTTCCTCCACAGATGACAAAGCTGAGAGACGGGCTGGTGATGGGCTGCGCCTTCAACCACGCCGTCCTAGACGGGACGGCCACGTGGCACTTCATGCTGTCGTGGGCCGAGGCCTGCAATGGGCTGAAAACGTCCCAGTCCAAGCCCATCCACGACCGCGCCAAGGCCCGCAACAGCCGTGTCAAGCTCGACCTCTCCATGCCCCCGGCGCCGGCCGCGCCCGCGGCCAACGGGGCGCCCCCGCCGCTCCGGGAGAAGGTCTTCCACTTCTCGGAGGCCGCCGTCGAGCGGATCAAGTCGAAGCTCGACAACAAGTACACCACCTTCCAGTCGCTGTCGACCCACATCTGGCTGGCGGTGTCGGCTGCCAGGGAGCTGAACCCGACCGACCCGACCGTGTTCACCATCTTCGCGGATTGTCGGAAGAGGGTCGATCCGCCGATGCCAGAGAACTACTTCGGGAACCTGATCCAGGCGGTGTTCACGGGGACGGCAGCGGGGCTGCTCCTCGCCAACCCGCCGGAGTTTGGGGCCGACGTGATCAAGAAGGCCATCGAGTCCCACGACGCCAAGGAGATCGAGCGGAGGAACAAGGAGTGGGAGGAGAAGCCCGTCATTTTTCAGTTCAAGGACGCGGGGGCCAATTGCGTCGCCGTCGGGAGTTCTCCCAGATTCAGGGTCTACGACGTCGATTTCGGGTTCGGGGCCCCGGCGAGCGTCCGGAGCGGCTTGAATAACCGGTTTGACGGCATGCTCTACATGTACCCTGGGACCGCTGGAGGGAAGAGCATTGATGTGGAGATCACGCTCGACGCTGTGGCCATGGAGAAATTGGAGAAGGACAAGGCCTTTCTCATGCAGGAGCTCAATTGAATATTTAATAATATAGTAACAAGTAACTATCGTCGCATTTGATGTTTTATTATCAGCTTAAGAATGTCCCTTTGATGATGATTGTGGTGTTCGGGGTTAGTTATTCTTACTACTATGTGTGTCTTTGTATTTGGCTTGTGATTTCGTTATGTCAAATGTAGTAGAATCGTTTTGGAACTCGATTGAATTTGTCTCGTCATTTATGTATGGATCATTGCAACCAATGCAACTCGATTCGGTTGGAACTCAGATCAAACTTGCTCTTCTCAAATCTTTTTCTATGCTAAGTCCACATTTGAAATGCCCCGTGACTTTAGTTGACAAGCCGTGTTTTAATCATAATTCGAAATGCCCCGTCATTTTTTGGGTGTCACGAAAAGTTTGTCCATCTCTATTTTATTTCTATTTATATCACATTACTTTTACACTTTTAACTTTAGAAAAACAAACAATTACAAACATTTTTAACATATCCATCAACCTTTTCTTCCTTAGTACTCTCTCTTCAATACCTTACATTACAATAATTCATTCTAGAAAAAAAAAATGTTTATATGCAACAATTGATTTAATTTACACAAAAAATAAAGTATGAATAATTTTAATTTTTTTTCTCTACAAAACTAGATTAGTCATGACCCAAAAAAAACTAAGCATGATTAGTGGATTAATCCATGTGTAAATTGGCCCAACCCAATTTCATGCTAGCCTACAAAAACCACCCGTATGCATGTGTTCTCATTTGTAAATTGGCTGGCATTGAGTTCCTCCTTGTGGATTGAGCTTGCTCCCTGTAAGTTGGGCTGGTTTTTTTGGCTGCCATGGATGCTTAATTTGTCGATCCACATATATATGTGGAGATGCGGTCGAAACCCTACTCATTTCTTCATTTGCTCCACTTTGCTCTTGTGCTCTCTCTCATTTCACTCTGTTTCGAAAACCCTAACTCCATCTCCTGAGCTTTATTCTTCACTTCGATTGAACTTTCTCTAGCTTCTCTTCGCTCATCCTACCCTCCTCCCTCTCAAGCTCGCTTGCTTGTCTCCTTTCCCCACTTTTGCTCGCAAAGCATGGCGTCTAAGCCACCGACCGGAGGAGGTTCCAGTCCCGATTACTTCACTGATGAGTACGATTTACCCCATCCTTCCCTCGATGGGTTGTCGGAGCAGCCTTGCTTCGAGTATGGCCGATGCGATTGGGGTTCCGATTGCAATTGAATTCACTCCTACAATCACAACTGTAGATCGGACCCTTCGGTTGGCAACTACGACGAGAGGGAGGCAGTGTCAAGGAAGCAGGAGGAGCCGGCGGTAGAATCCAAGGAGGCGGTGAAAACTAACTCGACGGCATAACCGTCCCAGATTCTGAGTAGCTAAATCCCTTTTAACCTTGGCTTGTCTCCCATTTCTCTGTATTATCCCTTCTCTTGAGTTGCATGTTGAATTTGATGAATTTGTTTGCTCTTGTTCACTTGCATGTTGAATACGTTTTTTCTTTCTTAGTCTTGTTGAGTTGCATGTTGAATCTGGACATCCTATTTTTCTGTATTTGTCTCCAATTGCCTTGATCTATCTTTGTGGCCTTGATTGCATGTTGTATCCTTTGTTATTTGTTTTAGATCCTTGATAGGTCAGGTACCATCTTGTGGTGGCAACCCACTATCGGATCTGAGAGCTTGCATGCTTAATTTGTATTTTTTTTGCTTGTTGCTGAATCCTGATGCATGAATTTGACATTCTTGCTTCTCTTGTGATTGCATGTCAGTTTAGTGATTGCATATTGTATCCTGTTTTCTTTTTGTTTGAGATCCTAGATATGCTGGGTACCATCTTGTAGTGGCAACCCGTTGTCGGATCTGAGAACTTGCATGCTTAATTTGTGTTTGTTTTTGCTTGTTGGTGAATCTTGATGCTTATATTGACAGTCTTGGCTTTAGTTCAATATGACTAGCTATATCAGTTGAAAAGGATTGGGATTTTCGAATTCAAAAGCTTTATTGGAATTTTTAATGGAGGTTGGCATTTTCAAGACAGTTTCTTACCTAGTTCAATATGACTAGCTATATCAGTTGAAAAGGATTGGGATTTTCGAATTCAAAAGCTTTATTGGGGTTTTAATGGAGGTTGGCTTTAGATTTGAAATCGACATAAAATTAGGTTGTTCTACTGGATTTGTATTTGAGATGAAATTATGGACGAATTGAATGATATTCATAGAAAACAAAAGATGGGTACAAGGAATTCATATCAACCTCTTTCCACCATTATTCATATCAACCTCTTTCCTTCCTTCCTTCCTCTTTTCACCATTATTCAGTAGGTATACAAAAAAGGGGAAGAAGAAAGGGTTGTAGAAAAAATGGGTTTGCGAACGAAGAAAGAAATTGCTTTTTTTATTTTTTTATCCTATTACTTCCAAATCAGCATCATCTCCCATTTTTGAGAAATTTGCTGGAAACCACCCGTATGATAGGCCATATTTCGCTAAACCACCCGGATGTCTGGATATTATTTTGGACCACCTGTATGATGGTCTCCGTTAACAAAAAACCACCCCAAGCGAAATTCCGTTAAAAAACCGTTAAATGCGCGTGGCCACGTGGTATTTTAATATTTTTTATTTTCTTTTACACATTTTAACACTTAAAAAATACAAAAAAAAACCCCAAAACAAGTGAAAATTTTATTTTCTTTTATTCCGTTTAAATAATTATTTGTTTTCTTTTTTACATTTTTAATCTTTAAAATTTTAAAAACTCCATTTTCATAAAAAAATAAAATAAAACCCTTTTCACCAAAAAAATATAACCCAAAACACCCGACACCTAGACCGGCACCAACCTCCTCGCCTCGGCTTGAGAAACCATGCGATTTACTTAAGTCTTTCCAATTTATGCTTTGTAGTACTCCCATATGTCCGAGCTAATAAACTTGATCTTAGTTTTGTTTGATTAGTGATTCAAAGGACGATTACGTCGATTGGTAGTACGATTCCTAGCCGGAACCACTTGAATTCAAACTCTTCATCGTTGTCACAGGTGTCGGGTGTCGGTCAAGGTGTCGGGTGTTTTGGGTTATATTTTTTTTGGTGAAAAGAGTTTTATTTTTTTATTTTGTGAAAATGGAGTTTTCAAAATTTTAAAGATAAAAAATGAAAAAAAAAATAAAATAAAACAACTAATTATTTAGACGGAATAAAACAAAATAAAATTTTCAATTTTTTTTGGGTTTTTTGGTATTTTTTTAAGTGTTAAAATGTGTAAAAGAAAATAAAAAATATTAAACTGCCACGTGAACAAGCGCATTTAACGGGTTTTTAACGGAATCTCGCTTAGGGTGGTTCTTTGTCAACGGAGACCATAATACAGGTGGTCCAAAATAATATCTAAACATCCGGGTGGTTTAGTGAAATATGACCTATCATACGGGTGGTTTCCGGCAAATTTCTCCCCATTTTTTAATGTTCTCACTCGCCCCAAGAGAAAGTGAACCCACTTAAATTGCCACATCAACTATAAAATATTTAATAGAATAAAAACCGTAAGTTTAGGTGTTTAATTGAATAAAAAATTAAATTTAAGTGTTTAATAGGTCCAAATTAAAGGTGAGGTGTTCAAATGACCAATCTACCCAAGTTCAAGGGCTAGTGGGCTACGTATGTTTTAAGCTAATTTGCATCTAATGAAATCTTTAGAATGGCTTAGATGTAGTGTTCTATAGAGATTGATGGTGATTATTACTAATTGCACAACGAAAAGTCCAAAGTTTATGTCTATTGTAAGTTTAGGTGTGATTGTCCTACGAAGCATGATAGGAAGAATTGTGTTTGTGACGAGGTGTTGTGTCCATTTAGAGCTTCTGCAAAGAAATTGTCTGCAGATTGTAGTTTTCAATTGAAAAGCATACCCCCTAGTTAACCATGAATGTGGTTGGCAACATGTGAACACTAAGTTGACTTCTACGTGGCTACTGACTAGCATTGAAGTATTTAAAACACTATAGGGATGATCATAAATGGAAGTTGATTGGGTTCATAAATGTTGTAAAGAGAGACTATGTTGTGTCTATATCATACATTCAGGCATGAAAGGCACGGTTGAGGGCAATGTTTCCAACATAGGGGATGCTAGATTTCAGTATGGGAAGATGTGGGATTATGCCTTAACAATATATAAGAAAGTGGAATCCGGGAAGTTCTGCCTTTGTGAAGGTGTGCAATGATATCATTGAGAAGCCAGTGTTTGAAAGGTTGTGTGTTCGCTTTGATGGATTCAAGAAAGGGTTCTTAGAAGGTTGTAGACCATTGATAGGCCTTGATGGATGTCATTTAAGAGGTGCATACACTGGCCAAGTGCTAGTTGCAGTAGGAAAGGATGGGAATGACAATATCCTTCCCATTACCTATGCAGTGGTGGAGGCAAAGATGAAGGAAACATAGGCTTGGTTTTTGGATATACTGATAGGATATATTAGGAATGCATTGCCTACACTCATGTCAAACAGACAGAAGGTATGAAAATCTTCATTCAAACTGTAACTCCTTCTTTTTACTTATTAACTACAATTCTGGATTATGGGGTTTATTTTCAGGGATTGATTGAAGCATTGCCTGAAGTGGTGCCTGCATCAGATACAAGAGTATGTGTGAGGCATATGTACAACAACTTCAAGGTGAGGTGGCCGGTTATAGCCTTCAAGGATGTTGTGTGGGGAGCAGCAAGGGCTTACACTACACACAAGCTCTTGCAAATAATGGAAGAATCAAGAGCATGGATGAATTGGCCTACAAGTACTTGATGGATGCAAACCCTAGAACATGGTCTAGACATCCATTTCATCCCACATGTAAGTCTGATATGCTTCTTAACAACATTTGTGAGATCTTTAATTCAGTCATAAGAGATGCAAGAGAATTTCCTGTTTTAAGTATGTTTGAGTGGATACGAAGACATTTGATGAAGAGATGTGTTGGGACGATATTAAGGACGCCAGTCATTAATATCTAAACCAATAATAATCGTCCATTGTTTTGATAATGACAAACTCAAAGGTATTTGATAAGTTGTCCAAGTGTCGATCTCAGGTAAGTCCAGCGGACGGACATGAGCGAAAAGGACAACAAGTGAACGAGAGTCCCTAACTCTGTAGGGACGCATTTCATCAGAACTTCCTAAGATGAACGTAATTGGCGAAGTCCCTGCGCAGATAGGACGGCGTCCTCATCAAGAAGGGACGCGCGCCAAAATACGGACGAAGTTCAAATTCAAATCAAGGCCGCCCCAACATGATTACATCACATTCGGCCGTAGTCCTCAAAAGGAAGCTTCCCTTGTCTGGGCACGTGTAGACAACTCCAAAGATGTCGCTTTCCCAGCAATGGTCCCCTATCAACGTGGAGGCTTCCCAAGCGTCAACAGAGTTGACTTCCTCAAGATGCTCATCGCACCGTTGATGGAAGATCAAGGATCCTGTCAATTATCAGAGGAAGCTAGAGGACAAGAACCCCTTCCGCTATAAATACCCTCCAAGGGGCCGGGTATGCATAACGGTGTGGACTTTGAAGATTTTCTCTCAAGCTCTCCCGAAGCATTCCAGTTCAAGAACGAAGAACAAGGAGACCAAGTGAGCTTGAACCAAGAAAAAGAAAGTCCAACCACATCAAATCCAAAACAAACCACAAAATAGTTAGAGTTGTAGTTTGTCTCTCACAACGAACCGTGAGAGACGTGAGTGATAGCTTCCTTATAGCTAAGAATGTTAGGTTATTTGTTAGGTGGAAAGGAGTGTTACTAGTGAGGCTAAGGACGGAAAGGAGTGTTACTAGTGAGGCTAAGGTCGCAAACCTACAGATGTTGAAATGAAGGAAATAGTCTGCTACAAATGCAACATGAAGGGACACATGGCTAAGAAATGTACCACAGGGTTAACATCAAAAGAAATGAAGGAAAAGGCTCTGGTTGGTGCATTTGAGGGCGCATAGGACGACCTTGACTCAAGTGATGAGGAACTAGAAAATCAAGTGGCTTACAATGCCATGGAAGACGCTCCAGCTTCTCCAGAGGACGCATCTGAAACTGAGCAAGAGGTAACTCATGAATCTATGCTAAGCTCACTTGAAAAATGCTCAAAGCCCAAGCTCATCAAACTAATCACCCAGATCATGCAAGAAAGCTATGCCATGAAACAAAGTTTTGATGAACTTGAATCGGAGAATATTGTTGTAGAATGTGAAAATTACAATACCATGTCTTTTCAACTAGAATCCTCTCAAGAAGAAGTCAAGTCCCTTAAGAATCAGCTTGTGTGCCTAAAACTTGAAAATGCAAATCTTAGGGACGAGGTGAAAGTCCTAGGAAAGAGTCCCATGACTAAAACTGTGAATCCGATAGTCTTTGTTCCAGCTAGGAAAGGACTAGGGTATGAATCAGGCTCAAAGAACTCTCTCCCTAGCGACTTCGAAGCTAGCAAAACCACTGAACTAGAACTTGAGAGGGAAAAGACAAAGAACCTAGAGGAACGCATAAGAGTCCTTGAGAGTAGTGAGAAAAGAAAGAAGGACTACTACACAAATTCCACTAGCCATAAAATCTACAAAAAGATTGCAAAGGGCGAAGGATCTAAGGTAGTTTACCCTGAGAAAATGAAAGGGAATAGAATTCAACGTCCTAACAAGAAGTACTACCTTAGAAACTACTATAGGACGTGCTGACATTGTGGCAAAGGTGGTCACTACCAGTATGAGTGTCTTAAGCTGAAACAGGATCTTGAGAATGGAAGAAAGGCTAGAAATGGCAGTAAGAACGCCAAGCCTAAATCTGCTGATAGGACGCATGCTAGTGTGCCAAATGCTAAAAATCAATCTCCTAAGACGCATGCTAGAAGGACAAATGATGTGAATGTGTATGATTACTTGCCCATGAAAGAGTTGTACCCATGTAACAAACCAGGTAAGGGCCACCTTGCCTGGGTCGCAAAGAACTAACTCTTCTTTTCAGGTGGAAGTGAGAGGAAGCCCGTGGATCATTGATAGTGGCGCCTCAAATCACACGACTGGAAGCCAGATCCATCTCACTTCTATCCAATCAAATGCCACGGGAGGAACTGTCTCGTTTGGCAATAAGGGCAAGGGCAGAATCAAAGGGACGGGCACAGCAAAGCTAAATCAATCCATCTATGCGTCCAAAGTTAGTCTTGTCGAGGGACCAGGATTTAATCTCCTTAGTGTCTCTCAAATCTGTGATCAAGGTGAAAACCTAGTCACATTTGACTCTAAGGAGTGCCTGGTCATCAACAAGAAAACAAATCAAGTCATTCTCAAAGGGACTCGCGAGAACAACGTCTACATATTCAATCAAAAGTTCAAGCCTGCATCCAAGTTGTGCTTATCCGTCTCTGCTGTGGATGCTGATCTCTGGCATCGACGTCTTGGACATGCCGGACCTAGCACAATCTTCAAGCTTCATCAAAAAGAACTTGTAAGAGGACTTCCCCGAATTGATCCTGAACAAATTGAGCAATGTGAAGTGTGCATCAAAAGGAAGCAAACAAGATCGTCCTTCAAATCCAAGAATGAAGTGAGCACAAAGAAGCCTCTAGAACTCCTTCACATGGATTTGTGTGATCCCATGCAGACTCAAAGCTATGGTGGAAAGAGGTACATGTACGTTATTGTAGATGATTTTTCAAGATTCACTTGGGTTCTCTTCTTGGTGTCAAAAGCAGAAGCCTTCCAGATGTTCAAGATTTTCATCAAGTAGATGTTTAAAAGAGTTTGTCATCATCAAAAAGGGGGAAATTGTTGGGACGATATTAAGGACGCCAGTCATTAATATCTAAACCAATAATAATCGTCCCTTGTTTTGATAATGACAAACTCAAAGGTATTTGATAAGTTGTCCAAGTGTCGATCTCAGGTAAGTCCAACGGACGCACATGAGCGAAAAGGACAACATGTGAACGAGAGTCCCTAACTCTGTAGGGACGCATTTCATCAGAACTTCCTAAGCTGAACGTAATTGGCGAAGTCCCTGCGCAGATAGGACGGTGTCCTCATCAAGAAGAGACGCACGCCAAAATACGGACGAAGTTCAAATTCAAATCAAGGCCGCCCCAACATGATTACATCACATTCGGCCGTAGTCCTCAGAAGGAGGCTTCCCTTGTCTGGGCACGTGTAGACAACTCCAAAGATGTCGCTTTCCCAGCAATGGTCCCCTATCCACGCGGAGGCTTCCCAAGCGTCAACAGAGTTGACTTCCTCAAGATGCTCATCGCACCGTTGATGGAAGATCAAGGATCCTGCCAAGTATCAGAGGACGCTAGAGGACAAGAACCACTTCCACTATAAATACCCTCCAAGGGGTATGCATATCGGTGTGGACTTTGAAGACTTTCTCTCAAGCTCTCCCGAAGCATTCAAGTTCAAGAACGAAGAACAAGGAGACCAAGTGAGCTTCAACCAAGAGAAAGAAAGTCCAACCACATCAAATCCAAAACAAACCACAAAATAGTTAGAGTTGTAGTTTGTCTCTCACAACGAACCGTGAGAGACGTGAGTGATAGCTTCCTTATAGCTAAGAGAGTTAGGTTACTTGTTAGGTGGAAAGGACTGTTACTAGTGAGGCTAAGGACGGACGCTTAGCTCAGTGTAACGACTCGCCTAAGTTGTAAGGACTCTCTCTGAATAAGATAAGGACGGCTATTGAAAATCCTCCAGCGGAGGTAGAGGTTTACCCATAAGACTAGTTGGTCTTAGTGGGGTTCCTCTATAAATACTAGTGTCCATTATCTTATCTCGTTTCCTGTTAAGTCTATTATCCGCTGCACCTAAGGACGCCCTTAACCCAGTTAAGGACGCCCATTCTAACAGACTTACGATCCAACAAGATGTTTAGCTGAGAGAGAGCGAATGATGAAGTACACTAAAGTGTTCACCCCTACTGCTATGAAAAAGATTTAGATTGCCAAAGAAGAAGGATTGGGGATATGTACACCATTTTGGGGTGGAGGGGACAGATTTGAGGTAGATCATCTAGGAAGGACAATTTGTGGTTGATTTAGGTGAGAAGACCTGTGGATATTACAAGTGGGAACTAACTAGAATCCCTTGATGTCATGTCATGAGCTGCATAATAAAGGAAAGGAGAAGTTCATGTAGAAACTTATATTCATCCTTTTTATACCAAGAAAGCATATCTAAGAGCTTATGGCTCAACTATCAGTCCAATGTCTGGCCAAGACCAGTGGGAGAAGTCTGATGCAGTTGCTCCTAAGCCTCCTAAATACGTGGTGTAACTTGGAAGACCTAGAAAATGCAGGAAAAGAGGGATTGGAGGAGAGCCACCCAGTAAGAATAAGAAGGTTAGGGTGTCTTTGTCAAAGTATTGCTAACACCGTGAGCAAAGTGGTCATTACAAGAACAACCGCAAGAACCCAACTAAAGGACCCTCTCAACCTAAGCCAGCTAAAACATGAGAAGACCACCAAACAAGGACACCGTGCTCATAAGATCTCAAAAAAGGAAGAACAATTAAAAGGTATATCTCTTGCTTAATTTACTTACTTGATCATTACAACACTATGTACTAGGATGTTTGAATACATTGTAATTCTCTTGCTTAATAGCATTGAGGCTACTCATCAAAGCCACAATGTAGACATGGGTACCCAAGTAGCAAGTAATCAGTCAGGTCTATCCACCCAACATGAAATGCCTACAATTGCATCACAGGTTCTTACAACATCAACAGTAACAATTGATGTCTCTACTCAGGTGTAATCTTCAATGAAATTGAGCCTCTTACCCTTGCTTGACAAGTATAGCTTACACTCAAATTCTTGCATTTTATAGATGTCCTAACCATAGGCTTCCACACAAGGTGATGTTGGGAGTGCCTATTTGACTCAACCACTGCCTAGGAGAAAGATAATTGTAAATAAGAAAGCACTTGCAAAAGTGGTTTTAAGGCATTCACCCAGGAAATAAGGAGGTCATCAAGCCAAGCCGTAGATTATGCCTAGATCTGATTTGTATTGATTTCAGTGTTAGACAATTTGTTGAACTGATGCAGTGACCTTGATTGCCCTTTTGCTTTTAACTAAGACCTTAATGGCCCCTTTTGTGAATCTGTGTGCTATGTAAGACGCCTATCTATGCCACTGGTATGTAAGACCTTAATGGCCCCTTTTGGTTTAGCATCTTTCTCAATTGTGTTGCAGAATCATGTCTTGTTTTTTTAGCAAATGTGCAAGTTTGCGAGGTGTCTTTACCATCTTTTCTTTAGCAATTCTTTAGCAATCATGTTAGAGGGAACAATCTGTCTTCCTTATCAGCATCTTGTTTTGTTGTTGCAATGGTATAATTTCAGTAAGTACTTGCTCATTACAACATGAACAAAATCAACTCATTACAAGTACTTGCTCATCACAGGATTGAACACTAGCAATTGATCTTCATGAACAACTCTTACAATGTCTAAGTAGTAGCCTTAACACGAACCTACATTCAAGTTTACTTCACTATCACAACAATGAGAAACATAAAAAAAAAAAAAAAAAAAAGAAGCCAATTAACAGTTGTGCAGTAGCTCCATTTGGAGCATGAACATTCAAATTCTGACTTTTGCTTCCTTCCAATTGCATCTCTAGCTTCTGAATTGTGGCCTTGTAAGTTGTAGCCTCTCATATCAACTTTTCCAGCTCCATCTTATGCGTGTGAGTTATAGCTAGCAACTTCCAAATCTAACCTTCTAATTTTGCCTTCTCCGCCATTAAATTGTTGATTACACCAATTGCTCTCTCAATGTATTCCCCATCCCTCCACTCAAAATAATTGCACTTCTTAGGTGAGCGGTACATACGACAACCATAAAATCTTCTTCCAAAATTCTTTTCAGTATGAGTAGTGGACTCCCTTAGCCCAAATTCCACAAAAACACTTGCTTGTTGAGTGAATAAAGTAGCGCTCGAGTTAGACATTGGGGTGACTTACATTCGAATTTGGAAATGGTTGTGCAGCTTTGCTTCGAATTCCTCAGGGATGGAGGGTGTGAGATCGAGTTCCCCTAACTTCGCCTAGCAATTTTGAATGAAGAACCCTGATTCGCAACTCAGTTGGGGGAGATTTGTGAATTGGGGATTTTGAGCCCTTCAATATGCTCATATGTAGGGGTGGGCAAAATCCGGTCCGGTCCGGTCCTCGGTCCATGAAAATGAATGTCCCGGTCCGACAGGATTTTTATAAAATTTAAAAAAAAATTATATTTAAATAAAAATTATATTAAATTTAATGTTATATAATTTATTTTTAATATTTAAGTTTTACATTTATATTATATATTTAATAATATTATATTTTTTCATTAATCATATATGATTTTTCTAACTATACTATAATTTTTTTATCAAAATTATTTTTAAAAAGAAATAAAAATTCGGTCCAAAACCGGATCGACCGGGACCGAAACAAACCGGTTTTTTTGGACCGCTGTCCCCGGTCCACATATTTTCAAGTTACCGTTCCCGGTCCGGTCCGGGTCTGGACCGATGCCCAGCCCTACACAGTTGAGGGAGAAAGGGGCTAGATAGGGAGGTAATTTGGGGGAGGGGGGGAAGAGGGGCAAAAGGCTCATTACACCTGTTAACGGGATGTCAAACGGAAATTTTTAATTGGGTGGTAAAAACATATCCGATCCGCCGATCCAATCCGGAAAATCCGCCAATCCGATCCGAAAATATCCATATCCAAAATGATCCGTTCAAAATTGATCCGTATCCGGTCCGATCCGCTAATTTCTCCGGATATTTGGACCGGATACGGATAGAGGTTTTGAGTCTTTTGGATATCTGAAAATATATATATATATAATATATGTTTGTAGAAAGTGAAAATAAATTACTATTAGATCAAAACTCTAAACTTACCTTTACCACTTTCTTAGTTTTTAGTACCGCAGGTTAATACTAATTAAGTAATTATAGCTTAAGTTGGATAATAATTTTGACTTTGAATTTGATTATTGCTTAAGCAGGTTACTATTAATTATTGTTTTTAACTTTACATTTAATTTCATATAATGTTTTATAGCTAGTTAGATTTTTGGACATGAATTGAATATAAGATTATACTACATTTTTTTACTTGAAAATTAAAATGGATAGTTTGGATATCCGGGATATCCGGTTCCGGATATCCGATCCAATCGGATAATTTTTAGCGGATATCCGGTCGGATACGGATCGAGCTTTTTGCAAAATAAATTTTCGGATATCCGGGTTTTCGGATCGGATCGGATCGGATAATCCGAAAGCTCAGCCCTAGTTTACGGGAATATGACATATTGTAAGGGCGATTTCCGGGTAAAAAAAACCTTTTTGAAAACTCATCGTGATATATCAAAATTGACAATTTACCTATTATTAAGAGTTAAGACACAGTCTTTCTATTGCAAACCCCCTCATAAAAATATGATTAAATTATATTAGAAAAGATCAAATATATATCTAAAATATAAAAATAAATCATCAAAATTAACTTTTTAGCTATTTTGTAATATTAAAATGTACAAATTCAATTAAACTTGTATTGAACTTTTTAGCTATTTTTCTTTAAAGAGAGATAACTGTAATTAGAGTCAAAATGTGCATGCACTTTCATTTCAAGAAATAATTGCATGTAATTTAATTTGGAGAGTCATTATAGAAAAAACATATTTAGCATTTATAATGGTTGAAATTAAGTAATTTGAAAATTATATCACACCTCTTCATATGTTATACTAGTATGTTTGGATGGTGAGGTTTGATGGGATTTTTCAAACTCATCTTTCTCCAAATGCAATACATATACATTCTTGTATCTTACTTTCTCTTCACTTTTTTTCTCATCTTTCACCATATTTTCTTTTCCCATCAATTCCCAATTGTCTAAATGGTTTGGAAAAAAGAATAACGGACAACCATCAAGTTTCTCAAATGTATAGCATAGAATCAACATAACCCATAAAGAGAGGACTTACGCATATGATTGTATCTATAGGTGATCAATCAACATAACCCCAGAGGTATCTTTGTCTGGCTAGTTTAACAGTGAGATTCAAAGATCTGGTGAAGGCAGCCACCTCCATTCAGATTCAAGAACATAAAGAGTCCATAGTCCAAATTTCCTGCACTATCATGACTGGCATATATATGTCCTCAACCACCAGAAAGTTACCATAAGAAAGCTGAGAAGCCTTGACAGGGAATCTTATTCTTGGCTGCAAAGCATTTGCAGCAGCAAAAGACCTGTTACTGAAGCTCTCCAAAGATCAATTCATGTTGCTTCAGCATATAACCTTACAGCTCATGATTTTCAATTCTATTCCTTGCTAAATATACTGCAATTTCGCTTCCCTTTTCGTATTGTAATTGCAATTCATGGTTTTAATGACCACTCAGACACAGCAAGTTAAGGAGCGTAAACATTCAACAACTAGAAAGCCATCCGAATATGAACCAATTCGAGCCAAACACAGAACCACATAATTGAGTTCAAACTATATTACATCAAATTCTAAGCAATTGCACCCAATAACATCAACAGATCCAAATTACCCTAAGAGCTAGTGAACTTGGTAACAGCCTTGGTACCCTCAGAAACGGCGTGCTTGGCGAGCTCTCCCGGAAGAACAAGGCGAACGGCGGTCTGGATCTCCCGAGAGGTGATTGTCGGCTTCTTGTTGTAGCGAGCGAGCCTAGAAGACTCCTGAGCGAGCTTCTCGAAGATGTCGTTGATGAAGCTGTTCATGATCCCCATGGCCTTGCTCGAGATCCCGATGTCAGGGTGCACCTGCTTCAGGACCTTGAAAATGTAGATCTTGTACGTCTCCACGCTCTTCTTCGTCCTCTTCTTCTTCTTGTCTCCGCCTTCCTTCGGGAGCTTCTTCCCGGCCTTTGGGGCCTTCTCCGCCTTCTTCTCTTCGACCGGTTTTTTCTCTGCCGGCTTCTTCTCCGCCTTGGGCGCCATTGATGAGAGAGCTTTGATTTGGGAAAGGGATTCGCAGCGGGTTTGTGGTTGATTTGAGGAATAGGGCGAATGATGATACGAATGGAGCGATTTGAGGCGTTGTTATATATAGAAAAGGGGATCAGATTCTTATTGGTGTTCCAGTTTCGACTCGGATTGATGACGTGGTATATGATCCTACGGCCGCGATTGGCTTGCGGTGGATCATCGCATTCTAACATCAGATTGCAGAATTTGTAGCTTTGTATGGCGCGGAGCCTTCATTTTTTTGTTGGGTAATTTGTTGCGTACTCTTTTTTCTTTTTTTTTTTTTTGTTTTCGCACTCCGATCAGATTTTATAGGAGTACTTCGTATGCATTAAGCGTCCGTTCGGTATCAGCGTCACCACCAGCAGAAGCGGGAAGCGGGAGCGAAAATTCACTGTTAAGCCGCTAATATTTATACCCTTGTACCCCCAGATGGTAGCATTTCGGGGAGCGGGAGCGGAGAGCGGGGGCGTTTTGCAGAGGTGCCGAACGGAACCTAAGAATAAACTCGGTTGTGCAGGTAGCAAATTCGTACAAGAGTTGGGGATGCTTTTTTAAAACTCTTATGTGAGTTACAAACACGCACAGGTGGCGGTAGTTCAAAAGATGAAATAAAAAACCTTGTGTAGGTTTGTACAAAGTCGAAAGTTAAAACAAAACAAACCTTCGCCTGACCTTATTTTCGTTTCTACGTAATTTTCGGCGACGACGATTTTACTCTCAATTTCAATTTCACTTCCAAAGTCCGATTTTATAGATTCCAGCAAATTAGATTTGTCAGCGGCTTTTAGATCCGCTCAAGAAACAAACACATCGATATTGTTTGGAAATAATATTAATTTAGTGTTTTTATTTAGGAATAATATTAATTTAGTATTTTTATTTAGAAATATTACTTTTATATTGTATAGTTGAATATGCTATATAAATAGTGTAATATAAACATTCAATTAGCAATACAGTGTATCTTTGATTACCAATAACTTACAATTTAATGTTTAATTTATAGAAATTACAAATAAGTATTAAAAAAATATTTAATTATAAATTAGAAATAAGATTGAATTTCTATTTATTTGTAAGAATATAGTAGGTATTATGATTGGATAGAAATTTGAATGAGAAATTACAAAGAATAAACGAAATTAAATAATATTTATTTAATTTTTTAAATATTAGGAGATAGTAACACATATCCGATAGTCTACATGCAATGGATTTCATACCCATCAAACATTAACTAGCTTTGGTTGTTCAGCTATGTGTGGGTCTTCTTATGCCATTTAACAACAGCTAGCTCAAAAATTTACCTATTAATACCAGCATCAAAGTGTTCAACCATGTTAATTGTTAAATAACTTTCTCCAAAACTCCATCGTAGTTGTGACTAGGGATCTACTCCACGAGAAGCATTCAACAAAGATTCAACAATGAATCTCATCATGGTTGAGAGCTTCTTAACAAGTCAGTCTCTAGTTGGATATGCTCAATATAGAGAATTTATGTCTAGGTTTCATCGAGATTTTCTTAAAAGTTTTTCGTAGAAATCGTTCGCGTGTATTATTAACTGAAGGTGCGTTACTTACCTTAAATGCAACTTTTCCATAGCTCTTGTCTAATTCTTACTGATCAAAATCATCATAGGTTATGTGCTTCTCTAAGAACCGACATCTCGCTATATATGTTTTGTATAGAGAGTTTCAATTGAGGATTGTGACAAACCTTTAATCGAATTGTTTTATTTTTGTAAAAGTTTATAAGGATAAAATGTCAAATTAAATCATACAATTGATTTGCCCTTCAAATCAATCCTGGAACCACACAAAGGGTAATAAAACCTTAGTGCAGTTCCGAAAAACACACAACGGGGGGGGGGGGGGGGTAAGAAGACTCGCAAAAGACAACCCTCTGTGCGGCACGGGAACCTACACAAGAGGGTATCCGCACAAAAAACTCCTTTTGTGCGGTTTCCGAACCCACTTAAATTGGTTGTACGGATCCAAAAACCACACATTTAGACCGGTTTTTGGCCGAATCTATTGGTCGTCGCCACTTGTACGGCTTAGGAAACTGTCCATCGGTTGATAAAAACCCCGGTTGTCCTTATATGGATCCCGGATCCGCAAAAATCCCAATGCGAAACAAAAAAAAAGTGCATAAAGAAGAGGCCTATTTTTTCTCATTTTTTCGGATACGGTCAGCTCGTGCTTAGTTTCAAGTTTCGTTATTAGGACTCATCTGATTTTTTTTTGTTCCCAAGGAGCGGTAAACCCAGTTTTATTTAACTTACAAATAAGATTATATATTGTCGATCATCTAGAAATCTATCTCTATGAATGAGCTAAGACCAATAGGAAGAAAAGTAAACACAACAATCTCCCTCTCACAATTTTCACTAAACCTAGTCAACCAATCCATAGCTTGATTGACATTTCTAGAGATATGCGCAACCTTCACTTAACAGTCCTCTATATATATCAACTTTCTACGGATTGATGTAACTCCCCGAAGGTTTGTTCGCCTAACATTATCAGATAACATTGTCTTCGCCACTTCCAAGGCATCCAATTTGACCTCCAGCCTCCAAATGCCCAACTATTTGGCAATCTTATAGGACTCGTCAAATTGGAGAAGGAAATAACGTAGCCTAAGGGAAAGAAAACCTACAAGATGAACGACTAAAATGATACACCTCTAAAATGACACACCTCGTGTAGGAACGTTAGTACTCTGAAGTCGTTGACACCTACGATGTCGGCGACTAGAGATAAATAAATTTTGCAGCGAAATAAACACAAGAGAAAACGCAATACAACAACCTAGATACTTCGATTTATAACGGAAACTCTTTACAAACCAACTAGCTTACAAAGAGAAAAATCACTGCCTCCTAAGCTTCTCATTTGGAGGAGTTGAAGAGTTCTCGACTCGCTTTATTATCTCTTGAGTATGAAAAAGTTGCTCCTACATAGAAGAATGAATCTCACACTCTTGAACTGAACTCTTGTCTAAGTAATGCACTCACACTAACAAAGCTCACCAATCACCCAACCACTTCGAACGAATCTCACGTTTAAGTCATACAACACACTCGATATTCTTTCAATGTTCAACCCAGTTGATCCTCGGCAATAAACTCATGAAATATATAAGTGACTAAGATGATTGTATTCTAATTTACTCCAAAGAGATTCAGGCATAAACCAAGCACAATCTTACAATATATCCTCTAATATATGTAAGACTAAACCCTAAAATATCTTCACTTCAGCTCTACATATTTAATTTGATTTTTCCTTCTTTCTGCACATATTCTATCCTCAAATAGCACCCTAGAAGTATCCATGATTGATTTGCTCCGCGTTGCCTTAAATAGAATTTCGTCCTGGTCAGCAACCACAAAAGAGAATTTTTGTCGCCGGTCGGGATTGGAACCATTAAATACTAAAGTGTTCCAACAAATTGCCCCCTTTTAATGGTGAAAAATATCCCGTTCTTCCCCACTTGTTTAAGACTTTAAATCATACCACAATATAGTGGCAAACTGTTGGATCGTTAGTACTGAGGGACGTCCTTTACTTTGGTAAAGGCGTCCTTAGGTTAGGCGTCCCTACGAGGAGTAGGGGCGTCCTTGAGTAATGCAGCGGAAATTAAGTACTAAACAGATAAAGGATGAACGCAGTGAATTATAGAGGAACCACTCAAGACCAAGTAGTCCTTGAGTGTAAACCTCTACCTCCTTGGAGGATTTTTGAATAGTTCTTTCCTTTCTATTGAACGATCTTACAGTTGTACTGGCGAGCCTTTACAGTTCTCTGACACTTAGCTTTTCCCTAAGTTCACTTGTAAAGAACTCCTTTAAGCCTACAACTTAAGCTAGTTCAATCTACTAAAGGACTCTATTCCTACGTTCTGCAGTACTTCGCAGAACTCTCTTTCTCTCTTTTTGGGTTTTCTGTTACAAACTGTTTTTGTGATTTGGTTATAAGTCTCACTCGATCTAACACAAGTTCTAGCACTGTTCTTGAGTTCTTGAGTTAGTTCTCTTGTTCTTGAGTGAGTCGCTTTCCTCTGATTCTCTCTGAATATTCCTGAAAGCGTTAACGTCACAATAAATGCCTTGGGGCTATTTATAGGACTTGGGGAAGGGCGTCTTTTCTCTGGGACGATCATGCCCTTCGAGGACGTGGCTACAGGATCTTCCTCCACGTAGTAGGGCGGTGATGAGGAAGCTTCCTGTATCCAGCTGTGTATGATGAACTCAGCTACAGGATCGGCCGCCACGTGTTGATGGACTCTGTAACAGGATCGTCCGCCATGTAGTGTTGCACTCCTCTACAGGATCGGTCTCCACGTGTCCTTGGATGATCAAACATTGTCGAGTGATGTCATCCTGTCGGCTAGTGAGTAAGGACTCCTTTCTTGCGTTCCTACTTGCTTGGGACTCCGTCCTTGCTCAAGTAGTCTCTGGCTGGTCCTTATTTCCTGTTTGCCAGCGTCCCTAAGCTTATGGGACGCCCATACACACTTGTTGTCCTTTTGGTCACTGGCGTTCCTGAACACTTTGACAACTTTATTAGAATCAAAGTGAGTTTGTCATATCAAAACTAAGGGACGATTGTGTGGAACACTAACAAGTACGCAAGCGTTCTTGATAGCGTCCCAACAATTTCCCCCTTTTTGATGATGACAAACTCTTCAGCAAAATAGTTTTGACATTTGAACTAAGCATGCATGAAAACTTAGAAGCGTCCTCTAACACTTAGAGAAATTTTAATAAGCACAAGTTTTCAATCTTTGATTCTCTAGCTTTTGGATTTTAAGGAAAGAGACGCGTCCTAGAGAAACTTTCTAAGCGTTCTCTTTTATTCTAGCATGAGCGTTCCTTAGACTTTTCACTTAATAGTTCCCCCTTAACACTTGCTTATTCTAGATAACTATTTTATAGCGTATCTCTGCAAAACTACACTTCCCCCTTTTGGCATCATCGAAAAGGATAACAAGTGATAAGAATGTTAGCACAAATACATAACTAAAGGCAGTGGAACGCTTAAACAAACACATGCAAGCAAACAGTGGAATTGCCATTCAAACGAAATTAGAGTACGGTTATTACAAACCAAGATCACATAATGTTTGAGGTTCAAAAGAAGCAAAAGCGACAAAATAGAAGATTAAAGGGGTGGTGGCAATCACTAAGAACGGCGCTGGTCTTGATAAAACTTGAGCAGTTGTTCTTGAAGTTCAGCAGCCTTGGAGAACGCAGATGACAAGTCCTTTAAGGCAGAGAAGATGAGGCACTGGTTGTCCATTATTGCACCCATGAGTTCTGCTGGAGGATGCTGAGCGATGTTTGCAGGGGCAGAGGACCTGTACACGAAGAAGGAGTGTCCGTTGGAAGAGCTGGAGGAGAAGAAGGCCCTAAGAGCATTTGATCAAGGGTTGTAAGATCTACTACAGGCTCTTGGTCCTGAGGGGACTCTTGAGACGTAGGATTAAGCCTTGCGGCCTCGGCCTCAGCAGCTAAGCGTTCTTCCTCGGCTTTCTGTCTGGCTTCCTCAGCCTCAGCTTCTAACTGTTTTAGCACAGACGGCAGCTCTTCATTGTGCCTTATCTCGACAAGTCCCTTCTTAGCATTCCATTTCAAGCCAAGTTCTTCAGAGGGAGCGCTTTCATCATAAGCGTCCTGGGACTGCAAGATTGCCTTCACTACTCCCGGGTATGGCAAGGCATGCCTCTTCCTTCCACACTTGGCCATGTGTTGCATAGCAATTCTGGCTAAGTTGATTGGACGGCGTTCTAGGATAGCGTCAATGAGGATAATATCATGTGCTTGCACAATTGAACGCTTCTCCTGCCTTGGAAGAATGGCGCGACAAATGAAATAATGAACGATGGCGCCAACCTTGCTCAGAACGTGAGCTACCCTGTCAAGTCCTATTGGCCTTTTGCCCTGAAATATGTGCTCAACAAGAGGCAGTTCTTGGTCTGTCGTTTCAAAGCCGCCTTCAGGGAGTGAGCTCAGAGCGTCGGACGGTGGCTTTCGTGGACCTAGACCCATGAAGGATCGGATTTGGCGTTCTGTTACAGAAGCTTTCTCACCTTCAATTTTGAAGTGGAGGGAGCCATCTTTAGCTTTGTAGCGCAAATCCCTGTAGAACGCCTTCACCTGTTCTTTGTCAACAGTGGTCGGTGCTGGTCCAACGTTCAACCATCCTTGAAATTTTAGAAGTTCGAGGAACTCCTTAACGTCTTCATCATCGAAGGAGGCTAGCCACTCTTCAGAATAAATGAGCGGGCTAAGGACTTTGACGGGCACATCAGCGTTTTTCCTTTTACACTTGCCCTTGGGGGACTCAGAGTCCTCATCATCATCTGACTCGTCCTCAGCTTTCTCCGAGTCACTGTCAAAAGCGTCCTTTGAAGGAGCGTCCTCTGTGCCTTGTTCTTTTTCTGCATCGCCACCAGCTGTGGCTTGATCGGCACCTGAGGTCTGACCTTGGGACGTGCCCTCAGCGTCCTGAGCCTCTGTCTGATTTTCTGTTGCTGGCTCAGCGTCCGCGGGGACTTGATGGGATTCTGTTTGGATTGTGGGAGAGGGGTTTTCTTGTGGAGCTTGGGAGGGGTTTAGGATTGGGAGAGACTGGTCATAGGGAGGGACTTCCTGAGCATCACGCGCGAGCTCTTCAGAAAGAGTTGGCTCGGCGTTCTCTGGAGCGACCTGGTGCTCACCAGCGTCCTCAATCTGTTCAGTAGGAGCGTTCACCTCTCCTTCCGCTTCATCATTTGAATCCCCAACAACATCTATGAAAGGGGAGACCTGAGCGGGCGTACCTCTTTGGCTCTCAGATGAGCTAGAGGAGGAAGAGGAGGAGGGAACGTGCTCAATTTGTGCAGGAACGTCCTTGGCGAGCAAAACCCTTGGCTTTTCACCAGCCTTCCTTCGGCGAAAAGTGTGCTCAAGTGTGTGCTCTGTCTCCTCCGGGCCACTTTCGGAGGATGGACGGCGGGACTTTGGGGTCTCGGGGTCCTTTGGTGGGGAAATGTGGGCCGGGGCAGAAGGGAAGTTGGCCAGGTTTAAGGGAGAGTGGGTGTTGGGAGGGAACGGAATTAGGGCATTTTGCTTTGAGGGTTGAGGGGACGGAGGAGGAGTAGGGAGTTGAACGATTGAGATGGGTTTAGGGGGAGGAGTGGATTCCTTAGAAAGGTTGAAGGGCCTTTTTGTGGTGCTAGGCCGTTTTGTGGTTGTTTTGGAGGATGGGACGCTCGAGGTCTTGGCCTTTTTGAGGGGCCTTGGGTCGTGGATTTTCTTTGAGCGTCCCTCCTTTAAGTGGGAAGGAAACTTATCCACAATCTCCGTTGGTTTAGAAGTGGAGAAGGGTTGGGAAGATTTTGAGAGGGGAGAGGAAGGGGCAGGACGCTTGAGCAATTTTTTGGTGGTTATTGTGGGGACGGCAGGAGGAGGTGGAGAGGGACTAGGCACACGGTTCTTGGTCATTTGGAAGGCTAATGAGTTCCTTGGATACATAGGAAACTCGGGCAAGACTGCATTATGCAAGTCTGGTATAAGGTCAAGAAGAGGGCCAAGATTCTCACCTCCGAACTGGGAGAAGAAGAGCACATCGTCCATCCGTCCAGGTAGATCTTTGAAGTCTGTGTGGTGGAGGCTGGGGACGACGAAGCGTTCAATGAACTTCTTGTAGTTCTTTGTTCTCTCTGCATCGGACTTAACTTCTGGCAGTTCCATGCGTTCCCTGATTAGATTATACAGCGTCCTGGGCTTCTTGTTGATGAAGTCCAGTAGAGACTCATTGAGAACGATAGGTTTGGGCTTCTCTATATAATGGGACTTCACTAGCTTTCTTCGCTTCCCGCCGGTAGAAGATCCGGCCACGTTCAACTGTCTTTGAGACATATTTTCAGATGAAGTTTAGTGAGAGAAAGTCGCCGGAGTTCTAGAGAGAAGGCAGAGCAGATTTGAGAGCGAGAAAGTGGTTGAGCATAATAAATTTGATTGCGACTGTTCTGGCCTTATATAGAGGAAGCGGTGGCATAAATGGTAATTAACACTGTTTTACTGTGCGACACGTGGCAAAACTTCCCCCTTAAGATTTGAGCAAAAGCAACGGTCACTGTTCACACTTTCAAAAGTTCAAATTTCTGACTCTTCAACTTCTCCTCAAATACTGAACTGGCATTCTTCCCAACAAACACTGAGCGTTCTCTCATACTTAGCAAAAAATTTACCTCTTCAAGCAAACTAATAACCAACTTACCGTTCTTGTGATCACCTTTCGAACCAGTTGAGAACAACGCAAGTACGTCCCGTAAAAGAAAATATGAAGCTCATAGGACGCTTTTGCGGAGTTCTCGGCTAGGGTAAGCTTAGAGTTCCCATCATTTCGGCTTATAATGAGGGTTGGGTGATCAGGGATACTCTTTTCAAGACAAAATAGAGAAAATTTGAATGGCGTTCCAGAGTAGCAAACACATGAAGTTTTAGACTAGCGTCCTTGCAAATATGAATTCAATGCATAACAGTCCTTAAACACTTAGAATCTACAAAACATAGCCAATCATTGAGGGAATAGTAGAACGGGACTTGCTACTTAAAAGTTATCATCCCCAAAAGCAACCTTAGATGCTCAAAGGGACATCTATCAAGCGCCTTAGTGAAAATATCAGCTATTTGGTCTTCAGTCCTTACATGCTCCATACTAATGAGTCCTAGTTCAACATTATCACGCAAGAAATGATGTCTTATATGAATATGCTTTGTGCGTGAATGAAAAACAGGATTCTTTGAAATTTCAATAGCACTTGTGTTATCACAACGAATGGGAATAGTTTCAAGATTGATACCGTAGTCCTCTAGTTGATATTTGATCCAGATAACTTGTGAATAGCACGAAGCAGCAGCAACGTACTCGGCTTCCGTAGTTGAAAGCGCCACAGAGTTCTGTTTCTTAGATCCCCAAGAAACCAGGCATGAACCAAGGAACTGTGCCATTCCTGAGGTGCTTTTTCTATCAATCACATGACCAGCATAATCAGCGTCCGAGTAGCCAACTAGCTTGAAGGACGTCTTCCTGGGGTACCAAAGGCAAAGATCGTCGCGTCCTTTGAGGTAGCGAAAGATCCTCTTGACTTCTTGCATGTGGGACTCCTTTGGATTAGCTTGGAAGCGTGCACACAAGCAAACGGCAAACATAATATCGGGACGGCTTGCGGTCAAGTAGAGTAAAGAGCCAATCATCCCTCTGTAAAGCTTTTGATCAACGTCCTTTCCCTGTTCATCTGCGTAAAGACGCGAGTTTGGAGAACAAGGGGTTGCAATAGGTTTGGACGTGTTCATCCCGTACTTCTCAAGCATTTCACGGACATATTTTTGTTGGTGAATGCGCGTCCCTTCCTTGAGTTGATTGATTTGAAGTCCCAAGAAGAAATTGAGTTCTCCAATGAGGGACATCTCAAACTCACTACTCATTAAGGACTTGAACTCATCTACAAGTTTCATGTTAGTACTACGAAAGACTATATCATCAACATAGACTTGGGCAATTAAAATGTCCTTGTGAACTTTCTTTATGAACAAAGTTTATCAATTGAACCTCTTATGTACCCATGAGACAAAAGGAAGGACGCAAACTTGTCGTACCATGCACGAGGGGCTTGCTTGAGTCCATAGAGCACTTTGTCCAAGTAGTACACATGATCTGGGTGAGAGGCGTCCTCGAAGCCAGGTGGCTGAGCAACATACACTTCCTCCTTTAGCTTTCCATTGAGAAAGGCAGTTTTGACGTCCATCTGAAATAACTTGAATCCTTTGTGAGCGGCGAAGGCAATGAGGAGACGAACGGCTTCAATTCTAGCAACAGGAGCAAATGTCTCATCATAGTCTATGCCTTCCTCTTGCTTGAATCCTTGAGCCACCAGTCTTGCCTTATTTCTTGACACACGTCCACTTTCATCAAGCTTATTTCTGAACACCCATCGCGTCCCTATGATATTTTTGCCTTTGGGACGTGGGACGAGAGTCCAAACTTTGTTCCTTTCAAACTGATTGAGTTCTTCTTGCATTGCTTGAATCCAGTCAGCGTCCTGGAGTGCTTCTTTGATATTCTTTGGCTCCACCATAGAGACAAAGGCATTGAATGCACAGAAAGCTAAATTTGCACTCTGGGACTTGCTTGCAGCTGACCTTGTTTGAACTCCTTGAGAAGGATCAGAGACAATTTGAGAAGTTGGGTGGTCCCTAGAGAAGCGGGACTCCCTTTGAAACAAATGAGCAAATCTTGGATCAATGTCTCCATCAGAATTATCACTATCACTTTGAGCATCGTCCTCAATGTGTTCCCCCTCAGAGAGAGCGTCCACATCTTGACGTTGCTCGCCTTGTTGACTTGATTCAGCTACATTTTGTTGAACTGGGGATTCACTACGAGAGGGAACTCCTTGAACAACACTGGGAGCGTCCACTGAGACTTCTTCAGGATTTGGAGATGCGTCCTTAGAGACATAGTATTTTCCAGAAGTCCAATCTTCAGCTTTATCTTCAGAGTCGTCCTGTTGTTGTGAAGAAGAGCGTTCTTGCTTACTTGGTCTTTCTTTGTGAGAAGAGCTTTCTTTGAATACAACATGAATACTCTCCTCAAGCTTTAGAGTCCTTTTGTTGAAAACTCTATATGCTTTGCTGGTAAGAGAGTACCCAAGGAATATGGCTTCATCACTCCTTGCATCAAATTTTCCAAGTCTTTCTTTGTCATTGTTGTGAACGAAACACTTGCACCCAAAAACTCTGAGATAATCAATGCGAGGCTTCCTTCCATTCAACAACGCATATGACGTCTTCTTCAGCAGAGGACGGATCATGGCACGATTGATGATGTAGCATGCTGTAGCAATAGCTTCCGCCCAGAAGTACTTGGGGACGCTATTTGCCAAGAGCATAGTTCTTGCCATATCCTCCAACGTCCTGTTCTTTCTTTCCACAACTCCATTTTGTTGAGGAGTCCTTGGAGCGGAGAAGTTGTGCGAGACACCATGTTGATCACAGTAGGCCAGGAACTCTGAATTTTGGAACTCCGTTCCATGGTCTGATCTTATGGCTTTGAGAGGCGTCTCTAGGGCAACTTCCACTTGTTTGATGAAGACTTTGAACGCATTGAAACAATCTGCTTTGGCCACCAAGAAAAGAACCCAAGTGAATCGAGAAAAATCATCTACAAGAACGTAAATGTACCTCTTTCCACCGTGGCTCAACATCTTCATTGGTCCACAAAGATCCATATGGAGAAGTTCCAAAGGCTTCTTTGTACTTACTTCGTTCTTGGATTTGAAGGACGTTCTTGTTTGCTTCCCTTTAATACAAGCTTCACACTGTTCAACTTTCTCAGGATCGATTCGAGGAAGTCCTTTCACAAGATTTCGCTGGTGTAGCTTAAGAATTGTGCTTGGTCCAGCATGGCCAAGTCGGCGATGCGAGAGATCAGCGTCCTCCTTTGAAACAGATAGACACAACTCTGATTTAGGTTTGAACTCTTGGTTGAAGATATAGATATTGTTCTTGCGAACTCCTTTGAGAACAACTTTGTTGGACTTCTTGTTGATGACTAGGCACTCCTTTGAGTCAAATGTGACTAGATTTTCACCTTGATCACACATCTGAGAGACGCTAAGAAGATTGAAGCCAAGTCCTTCAATAAGACTGACATTTGTTGCTTTAATGGACGGGTTGAGAATAGCAGTTCCCGTTCCTTTGATCTTTCCTTTGCCCTTGTTGCCAAACGAGACAGTTCCTCCCGTGGCACTACTTTGGATAGAAGTGAGATGGATCTGGCTTCTTGTCATATGATTTGAGGCGCCACTATCAATGATCCATGGGCGTCCCCTCACTTCCACCTGCCATAACAAAGTTAGTGTTTGGCGACCCAGGCATGTAGTCATTAATGTTTACATCATTAGAAATAGCATGCTTGCGGAAAGAGTTCCTAGAGCGTCTAGAACGCCTAGGATTAGCCTTAGGAACGGACTTATCATTTTCATTGTTAGTCCTAGCAGCTTTTCCATTTTCAACATCTTCCTTGAGTTTTAAACATTCATATTTGAAGTGATCTCCTTGTCCACAGTACCAACATGTCCTATAGTAAGTACCAAGATAGTACTTCTTATTGGGACGCTGAATCTTGTTTTCTTTCATCTTTTGAGGATTACAAACTTTTGAACCATCCCCTTTAGCAATCTTCTTGTAAATCTTATGACTGGTGGAGTTAGTGTAGTAGTCTTCCTTTCCTAATTCTCCACTTTCTAGAACTCTAATTCTTTCAAGAAGGTTTTTAGTTTTCTCTCTTTCAAGTTCCAGTTCAGAAGTTTTGCTTGCCTTAAAATCACTAGGAAGAGAGTTCTTAGTGTCATCTTCATAACCTAGACCTCTCTTAGCTGGGACAAAAACCATAGGTCTCACTTCTTCAACTATGGGGCTCTTACCCATCACTTTCACTTCTTCCCTAAGCTTAGCGTTCTCAAGTTTGAGACACATGATTTCAGTTTTTAGGGACTTAGTTTCATCACATGAGGACTCTAGTTGAATAGTCATTGTACTACAATTTTCACATTCAACTACAATGTTTTCATCTTCAAGTTCATCCATTCTTCTTTTCATAGCAAGACTTTCCTCCATTATTTTACCAATGAGTTTAAGTAGTTTTGGTTTTGAACATTTTTCTAAAGAACGCATCATGGAATCATGAGTTACCTCTTGTTCATTGTCGGAGGCGTTCTCTTCAACAACTGGGGCGTCCTCCACTGCCATGTATGCAAATTGATCGTCACGTTCATCATCACTTGAACTGAGATCATCCCATGCAGCTGTACATGCTCCAATGAGAGCTTTCTTCTTGTCCTTGGAGGACGTTCCCACAGTACACTTTTTGGCAAAATGTCCTTTCTTGTTGCATTTGTAGCATGTGAGTTCCTTCATTTCAGCCTCTGTGTACTTGGGACTCTCCTTTTTGTAGGACTTGCTCTTGCTACTATGCTTGTTCTTCTTGTTATAGTACTTGAGAGCCTTGTGAATAAGAGAGAGTTCCTCATCTGAGTCAATCTCTTCCTTTGGCTTTCTTTCTTTCTCTTTGGGACGCAAGTTCTCTAGTTTTTCTTTGTTTTGCATCATTAATGCTAGATCTCTTTGGCCACGTAGGTACTCGGCGTACTCTGGTGTCGTGGACGCCAAAGCAAGATCAGTTTGAGGATTCTTTCCTAGCTGAGCCATGTCAGAGATTCTTCGTTCTTCGTACTGCCTGAGCTTCCCATAGATCTCTTCCATATCTAGAGTTTTGTTGGCTGTGTTTTCTTTGAAAGTCGTCCTATCAAAGTTCCAGACTCCAGTCAACCCATCAATGACTACTTGAACTCTATTCCTCATGGAGATTTCTGATTCTGGAATGCCCAAGTTCTTCATTTTAGTGACAAGACCTTCAAAACGGTACGAGTAGTCATTTACCGTTTCATTTGGCAACATACTAAAAGCATAGAACTCCTTTTTGATCTTCAGCTGGACGTCCTCTTTCATTTCTGCAGTTCCCACATGAAATTTCTCAAGAGCTTCCCACTGTTGTTTTGTTGTGGGGAGATTGCTAACTCTTGTGGCATCCCTTTCGCAGAGGGACGCTTGAAGAAAGCACACTGCTTTAGCATTTGTTTCCATTAGCTTGAATTCGTCAGGACCCCACTCGTCCTCTTTGTCTTTCTTGTCATCGGGAACTTTGAGATCACCTTTTCTAATAACGTTCCAGCATTGATAATTTGTGCTTCTGCAGAAGTTCTCAAATCTGGTTTTCCAGCGGTTGAAGTTGCCGTCCGTTAGATGCGGAGGCTTCACAAACGAGATTCCAATAGGTTCCATGTCCATCTTTACCTGCAACTCAGTAAGAATCTAGAGCGCCTGCTCTGATACCAATTGTTGGATCGTTAGTACTGAGGGACATCCTTTACTTTGGTAAAGGCGTCCTTAGGTTAGGCGTCCCTACGAGGAGTAGGGGCGTCCTTGAGTAATGCAGTGGAAATTAAGTACTAAACAGATAAAGGATGAACGTAGTGAATTATAGAGGAACCACTCAAGACCAAGTAGTCCTTGAGTGTAAACCTCTACCTCCTTGGAGGATTTTTGAATAGTTCTTTCCTTTCTATTGAACGATCTTACAGTTGTACTGGCGAGCCTTTACAATTCTCTGACACTTAGCTTTTCCCTAAGTTCACTTGTAAAAGAACTCCTTTAAGCCTACAACTTAAGCTAGTTCAATCTACTAAAGGACTCTATTCCTACGTTTTGCAGTACTTCGCAGAACTCTCTTTCTCTCTTTTTGGGTTTTCTGTTACAAACTGTTTTTGTGATTTGGTTACAAGTCTCACTCGATCTAACACAAGTTCTAGCACTGTTCTTGAGTTCTTGAGTTAGTTCTTCGTGTTCTTGAGTGAGTCGCTTTCCTCTGATTCTCTCTGAATATTCCTGAAAGCGTTAACGTCACAATAAATGCCTTGGGGCTATTTATAGGACTTGGGGAAGGGCGTCTTTTCTCTGGGACGATCATGCCCTTCGAGGACGTGGCTACAGGATCTTCCTCCACGTAGTAGGGCGGTGATGAGGAAGCTTCCTGTATCCAGCTGTGTATGATGAACTCAGCTACAGGATCGGCCGCCACGTGTTGATGGACTCTGTAACAGGATCGTCTGCCATGTAGTGTTGGACTCCGCTACAGGATCGGTCTCCACGTGTCCTTGGATGATCAAACATTGTCGAGTGATGTCATCCTGTCGGCTAGTGAGTAAGGACTCCTTTCTTGCGTTCCTACTTGCTTGGGACTCCGTCCTTGCTCAAGTAGTCTCTGGCTGGTCCTTACTTCCTGTTGGCCAGCGTCCCTAATCTTATGGGATGCCCATACACACTTGTTGTCCTTTTGGTCACTGGCGTTCCTGAACACTTGGACAACTTTATTAGAATCAAAGTGAGTTTGTCATATCAAAACTAAGGGACGATTGTGTGGAACACTAACAAGTACGCAAGCGTTCTTGATAGCGTCCCAACACAAACAGACAATGTCCAAGAAAAATTCACCTTATGTTCAATACTTAAAATTCAGTACATTCTCCTTTTAAGCAAGTTATTCAAAGTTATCCCCCCCCCCCCCCCCGTGACATCATTAAAAAGATCAATAATCATACAAAGAAATGAGCAAAGGCAAACATATTAGCAAAAAATATATTATGCAATAATAAGAGTCTGGAACCAAGCAAGTAGTATTGTCTAAGAAAAGCACGTAAGTAGACTATTATCCTTACAACCAAATCAAACTAAGAGAAATCAGTTTTGAGATCAAGGAAGATAATATGGTAGGGGATAAGAAAGCACGAGATGGAAGAAGTCATGAAATGCATAGAGTCAACGACCTAGCCGAAGGAGTTGACGACCTTCGTAATATTTTCAGCCTTCTACACTAGATGCTTGATAGTCCTCTAAAGTCGACCAATCATAATAGCCAATTCTATGTTCTGCTACTTCATGGTCTCAATCTCTACATGCAATGTCATCGACTAACATATTTGACATTGGCTCCTTCTCAGCCTCTTCCTCGACAAGGACATCACTATATTTGAAAACCTACTCTCCATCAATTAGATATCATCCCATCTGCCTAAGATTGTTCTTATTCAAATACCTAGCACCGGGAACAATAAGTCCACCAACACTCTCATAGCTCTTGCGACCATTTAGGATGTTGTCAACCAACTCTCGATAAGGAAGGGTATAACTAGCACTCTCGATTACATTTTTCATATGGAGCATAATGAGTCCTGGAAGACATACCTTTTCTCCATTAATGATCCTGTTGAGGACCATAATCTCCTAAATGTCATAATAACGCTTTTGCTCTCGAGGGAAGAGGTTGTTGATGAGGAACGAGAACTTCAACTTCTTCTCGATTCCCATCTTTTTCACCAAGATTGGTCTAGACATTGGATCATCATCATTAGTTACTAACTTGATTAGGTCTAGAGCATTCACATTTTCAGGCCACATTCCCTTGTGGTACTTAACATAACCATCGAAAAGCAACTCACGATGGTTGGTGACATCATAAATGGTAAAAGAGTATTTCTTTACCTTGATAATACCCTTACGTATGGTCATGTATCCACTATCCTTGATCTACAAGTGTCCATAGAACATTTTTATCGTTCTTGGATTGATAACAATTTCCCCCTAGATCAAATTGTCCCAACCTTGGAGCGAAATTATAGAAGATCTCCTTTAAGATCAACGACTTTAGCCAGTCAACGACATTATTCATCTTGAACTCTGATTCGGCCTATTTTATATAGGTTAACTCTTGTATTTGAGAGCTATATTGAGTGTGTTTAGGTTAGAGTTGTGCGTAATTTTAATATCTAGGCACAAGAATGCACGAATCAAGAGTTCTAAGGCGTTTTGAGCTGTCTGCACGACACCACTTGCTTGAGAAGGCTATATCTTGAGCTACAGGGGTCGGATGGAGCTGATTCTAGTGCCAGTGGAAAGCTAACTCGAACGGCTTCAATTCATTTTTTTACACCGAAGTCAGATTCCAAGCCGAAGAGGGTCAAAACAGCCTCCGAAGTGACGCTAGTGGTTTTGTCCCGATTCCGCCACCGCGGATTGGCCGACGCGACCGCGGTGGCTGCCGAGACAACCTATTCTTTTCTGACGTGAAAGCGCGGGCGCGGTGGAGACGACGCGACCGCGGTGATGCCGAGATCCGAGACGGACGAAATCTTTTCTTTTCTATCTTGTTTCTATCTTCTTATATTTCCTCTTTCCTTTTCTATCTTTTCTCCTTTCCTAGTTAGATTAGGGGAGCATGTTCCCTTGGTCTATATAAGTAGGAGACTCCTTAGGTTTTAGATACATTCCACATTCCAATCCATTATTATTTTCCAATTCTTCTCTTTTAGTTTAGTTTTGGAGAGCTAGTCTCCTTGGGTTTGTTCAAGAGAGAAGCTCTGATGTATGAACTCGTGAGGTTTTGGTAATTGATTTCTATCCTTTGGTTAATATCTCTTCTCTTTGTGCTTAATTCCATGAGCTTTGCATGATTCTTTGAGCTTGGCCAACTTGTTGAATTATCATTGTTCTATAGTCTGAATTGATTTGTTTCATTCTGTGTGAGCATCTCTTTTCTAGAAGACAACTTGATTTTAGGACCGTGGACTAGGATTAAGAGAGAGATTTGATTGTTTTATCTTGCAATTGACCCGTAGCTTGATTGTTTGATATTATATCCTACATATCCTTGTTCTCTATGCTAATTCTAGGTTAAGCGTCCTTGCCTAGGGTTATAGAATTGCTTGGACCATGGACTTGCGATTGTTAATGATCAGGATAGGAATTAACCATAGGTGTGTATGAAATCAATGGATGAATCTATGATCGAGTGATTATTTCATGAATGGATCTTTTGAATGAACCTTCTTCTTATCTACTTGTTTATTTGTTTGTTATTTGTTTCCTAGGTTAGTTTAGTATAGATTTCTCTCTTTAATCCCCCCTTATCTTTGGTTGATAATCATATTAATACTAGAAGCCATAGTTCTCTTGGGTTCGACCCCTTACTTGCTTACTATACTAGTTTGTAGTTTGGGTTATTTATCTTTGATCTTGGCACGACGACTTTAGCCGAGTCAAACTCCTGTAGAAAACCATCATCCCAAAGCAAATATTTGGTAAATCCGGTATTGAAGATGTCCATATTCTCACCCTTTCTCTTCTTTCTACCATAGGCTCTCCCCTTAGCACCAGAAGTCGGCGACTTGTCTCTCTTTGTCTCCTTCTCTTTGGTGACCTTCTTAGAGATGGAAGAGTCACCAACCTCAACAATATCTCGTGGAGCTACCTTTCCCTTTTTCATCTAAGCAACCCTATCCGTTACCAATTTCTACCTTCGAGTCAAAGGTCAAGTCATCGACATGGTGACCTCATCTTTTTCCGATGGCTCATCATCACAGAGCTCTCTAGCAATATCCTTAGAGTTAGAGTGTCTCTCTTTAACAACAGAAGGAGGGTCAGAATCAGTACCTTCATTTTTTACTTCCATGACATATTTCCCATTATCGGCGACCTTAGCATTGTCATCGACCTTCGCAGTCTCTTCCTCTCTAACTCCCTGAACTTCTTCTTCTCCTTCAACCTCTACATGCATTCTTTTATCTTTTTCGAAGGATTCTAGCATCCTCTTTGTCGAGTCCAACTCCAAATCCTTCAAAGCTTTAAATTCTTTTACCAAATTGACCACCTTTTCAGTTTCGGCCTCCTTCTCATGAGTTGGGAATTCTCCCTCCTCTTCCACAACTTCCGACAAGGTTTGGACTTTGCTCGACTCTTGAGGCGCTTGAGATTGCCCCGATTCAAAGTCAAGGCCGGACTTTTCGATTTCAATGGAGGTTGGTGTTCTCTAATGGAGTTTGGGAAGGAATGGGATTCGAATTGAGAGTAGGGGAGTCGGTTTCCATGATGGTTATTGGATCATAAGTCAGTAGAACGGGCGTCCCTAACTGGGTTAAGGGCGTCCTTAAATGCAACGGAATAAAATGACTTAAACAGGAAAACGAATAAGATAATGGACACAATGATTTATAGAGGAACCCCACTAAGACCAACTGGTCTTATGGGTAAACCTCTACCTCCGTTGGAGGATTTTCGAATAGCCATCCTTATCTTATTCAGAGAGAGTCCTTATAACTTAGGCAAACGTTACAATTCTCTGAGCTAAGCTTGCGTCCTTAGTCTTACTAGTAACTCTCCTTTCAGCCTAATAGATAACCTAACTCTCTTAGCTATAAGGTAGTTAAACACTCACGTCTCTCATAATACGTCGTGAGAGACAAATTAATTTTCTAACACTTTGTGATTTGGTTTGGATTTGATGTGGTTAGACTTTTCTTCTCTCGCTTCAAGCTCACTTGATCTTCTTGATCTTCGTTCTTGAACTTGAATGCCTTGGGAGTGAGCTCGAGAGAAAACCTTCAAAGTCCACACCGCTATGCATAACCCTTGGGGGGTATTTATAGCGGTAGTGGCTTTTGTCCTGTAGCATCCTCTGAAGCTTCGGCAGAATCCGTCGTCTTCCTTCAACGGTGCGATTTGCATCTTGAGGAAGTCAACTCTGTTGACGCTTGGGAAGCCTCCGCGTGGTCAGGGGACCATCTTTTGGAAAGCGACATCTTTGGAAGTGTTCGCACGTGCCCAGACATAGGAAGCGCTTCCTTTTGAGGACTACGGCCGTTTATGATGTAATCATGTTGGGGCGGCGTTGGTTTGAATTTTGAAATTCTGCCGTATTTTGGCGCGCGTCCCTACTTGATGAGGACCTCGTAGGGACTCCATTCTTCTGTTCAGCTTTGGAAGTTCTGATGGAGTGTGTCCCTACTGCTTAGGGACTCTCGTTCACTTGTTGTCCTTTTCACTCATGAGCGTCCTCTAGACTTACCTGAGATCAACACTTGGACAACTATTAAATACTTTTGAGTTTGTCATTATCAAAACTAGGGACGATCATTATTGGTTAGATATTAATGAGTGGCGTCCTTAATATCGTCCCAACAATGGTGTTTTAGGGTTGGGTTTCATTCGCCTCTCCCATAGTAATACCGATTTACTTAAGTTGTCTCAACCTTTAGAGTCGTGTGGTCCTCTTGAACTGACTGAGCCAAGGCAATCTGTTCCCTCAAATCTTCACAACGATGATACCAACCAGACCAAGTCACCTTAGATTGAGACATCTATAATATCAAAAGCATAAAATTTAAAAAAATAAATCCAAAGAGAAGCAAAATAAAGAAAATACTATACTCAACCGCAAGGATCGAGGGCCATTCGACCGTAACGGCTGGGGGCCATTCAACCATAATAGATGAAGACTTCGTCCTCAACCTTCGGCTTCACACTATTTCAAAGCTCGTTCAGAGCTTCAAGGCCCGATTTTGCCACAATTTCAATCTCAAAACGTTATGGCTGAAGGACTTCTAGCTGTAATTGTTGAAGGCAACATAGCCGCAATGATTGAGGCCCATTCGGCTGTAACGGCCAAAGTCCATTCAGCCATGACGGTTGAAGACTTTGTCTTCAGCCTTGCACTCGTTCGAAGCTCATTCGAAGCTCGTCCAAAGCTCGTTCGAAGCTTCAAGGCCCGATTTTGCGACAATTTCAATAAAAAACGTTAAATCTAGTTAAAATAACTATTACAGAAAGAATTTAACAAGATTTGAGTGATATTAATGTGAGATTTCGGTTTGATTCAAAAACCCTAAACCCTATATTTGCAACCATATAAATCCCAAAACTAAACTATTTTGACCAAAATAAAAGTGTAATTTGAGAAGAAATTAAAAATACCTTATTCATTGATGTGAAGTGTAATTTCTTTTGATGGAGGTTTAGGATCTTGAGATTGAGGATGAAGAGAAAATATGGAAGAAAAGAGGATGGGTGTGAGAGAGATGAAAATATGGATGAGGATATAATTTTGATTCAGTTTTATTATATGAATAGGAGGTGCACTAGAATGAAAAACAGAAAGTGTGCTTAATATATATGCATAGTACCTAATTTTACCTCACTTGATAGCACAATATTTTGTGATTATATGTTCAATCACGATTCGGGAGCATTTCACAGTGATTTTTATATTTTTAAAATAACGTTGTCAAATTAAATATATATATATATGTATATATAGTTAGGTTTCGGTGAGGACTACTCTTATGGTAAGGACAACCCCTTACGGTAAGGAGTAACCTCGTCCATTGGATTTACCTTCTTACCTGATAATGGATGATCCATATTATTTTATATTTTTTTTTCAAAAAATCAATTTTGTTTTTATTTTTTTAATAATTTTTCATTTATTTTCATTTACAAAAAAATCAAATAATATAAAAATTGAACTTATAGTAACAAAAATTCAACTAACACTAGAAAAAAATTGAACTTATTGTACCAAAAATTAAACCCGTACAAATTACAAAATTGAACTTCTAGTACACGCAATTGAACTTTTAACATAATAAATTGAACTTTTTGGTTTTAAAAATTAAACTACCACATTTGAGGGTTATATTCGTTGTTTTTGTGAAAAAAGATATTTTTTTATATTTTTAAAATTTTAATTTTTTTAGTTTTTATTTATGTATTACAGTTGTTATTTTGTAGGAAAAATAATTTTGAATTAATAAAATATTAAACTAATTTTATTTTATTTTTGTGAAAATTGAATTATATAAAAAATGAGCTCGAATGATATAAAAGTTGAACTCGTAGAACAAAAAAATTGAACCCATATAATATTGAAAATTAAACTCGTAGTATTTATAAATTGAACCGTTAGTATATTAATTTGAACTCTTTAGTATATAAAAATTGAACTGTCGTACTTAAATGTTCTAACGGTATTTTTTAGAAAAAAGAAAACAATATCTTTTTCGTAAAAAAAAATCATGAGTTTTTTTAATCTAGACCGTCCATTGCATAGTAAGAAGGTAAATCTAATAGATGATATTACTCGTTACCATAAGGAGTGGTCCATTGCATAAGAGTAGTCCTCACTTGAACCAAAACCTATGGTGAGGAGTTCCGGTGCTGAGAGTCTATATATAGAGGTGGGTTCCGGTGCGGAGAGTCCGTATTGTGAGGAGTAACCTCATCTATGGGATTTACCTCCTTACCTTATGATGGATGTTTCATATTATTTTAAACTTTTTTCTATTTTTAAAAAAATCAAAATTTATTCTCTGATTCTTTTATTGTTTTATTTTAAAATTATTTTTGATTTATTTTCATTTTCAAAAAAAATCTAATAAAAAAATTGAACTTATATTAACATAAAAATGAAATAAAAATAGGAAAAACCTAACTTGTTTTAAAAAAAATTGAACCCGTACAATTTAAAAAATTGAACTTCTAGTACACGTAACTGAACTTTTAACAAATTAAAATGAAATTTTAGTTATAAAAAGTGAATTACCACATTTTTTGGTTATAATCATTTTTTTTATGAAGAATGATATTTTTTATCTTTGTAAATTTAATTTTTTTATTTTTTATCTATGTATCACAGTTGTTATTTTGTAGCAACAAATATTTTTGAGCTAATAAAATATTAATCTAAAATATACTAATCGAGAAATACAAAAAGAATCTTATAATTTTTTTATAATATAAAATTTAATATTTAATAAGAAAATCTACATCTAAATGATTATTATGGAACTCATTGCCCTAAAATAAAAGTTTATGATGCATATGGATAAAATATATTTCAATAATATATACAGTCTAAGCTAACAATAAAGATATGAATGATTATAAGATAAACAATTAGAATATTCATTTTTAGGCCGCATCATTTAATCAGAAATGTGTTCAATACGATATATATAAGATATATCTAAATACTTATCAATAAGAGTAACATATTACAATTAATAATGACAATTTATTTAATAACAGAAATTTCATAAGGAATAAATTTAAAAGTATAAATTATATTATATATAACAATATAATCATAAATTAATTTATTGAGATAATATATAGTTTAAAATAAAAATAGAGATTATAGTACAAAGTAACGATAACAATACTATATTAGATTGAACATAATCAAATTAACCTAATTAAAGAGAATTTAATTTGGGGCATTTAATGTAAAAGAAAAATACATCTTTACATGTAGATAGATATATAGATAGGATAGATAAAATAAATAACCACATAGTAGCATGTATAATATATAAGATGAAGGAATAAATTGGAGTGAGGGCATTTAATTTCAAAAAGCTCCAAATTTACATATAAGTAAGAAGATCGATAGATACGTATGTAGGATATATAAGATAGATAATATATAATGACATAATAACGTATATATACTATAACATATCAAGGAATAAATTGAAATGGGCAATTAATGCCAAAAGTTACAACTTTACTAGTAGGTTAGATAAAATGAAGGCACAATTGCTTTTTTTTGAAAAGATGCATTGTTCACACATGCATTTATAAAAGTAAAATATCGAAACCATATAGTTTCTTCGAATGAACATCCATATTATAGGGAAGATGAATGGATCTTCCTTTACTTGTGAGTGTTCACTTGACGACAATTCTTCCTAATTTCCCCTTGCTTCCCGGTGAGCACACCAAGCCTGCCAAGCTTCAACATGGCCTTACCAAACTTGTCGCCATAGTTTGGGTCGCTAGCAAACTGCCTCACCATGCCCCGGGTGCTTGGATGATAGGCCATTCTCTGGTCAAAGTCGATCACTCCCTTGTGGGCGATGATCGCCTTGTAGAAGTTTGTGTCGAAAGTGTCTCCACTTCCCGGTGTTTGGTCTAGGAATGCTTCATTCTTTGTACAATCTTCGTCTTTAGGGCATGTCTTGATGAGCTTTTTTGCAAGAGTTGGGTCCATTGATGGGTCCGTCATGTTGGTGCCATGATAGTTGTACAGGCGATCTTGGAAGTTGTTGCAGTGTGCCACTCCAACTGTGTGAGAACCTAATGCAAATAGATTCGAACATACAAATAAATGTAGGTACATGTTAAAAAAGAGTTATTTGTAGGTCTATATCTATGTGTTGACACTTGTTTATATTTTCAGGAAAGGCTTCATGTTTTATGTTTAATTATGATCACAAAATCATACCAAGAAGAACGACGAGATCATATAAGGAAAATCCTTTGGAAGCAAAGACTTTGATGGCAGCCGACATTGGAATGTTAGGGCCGGGAAGGATTAGGGCATCATTCGCCTAGGAAATAAGTGTATCTCTTCGTCCAGTCACTACTTGGAACCATGGTCCGCCTCCCTGTGTATTGTACACATGACAAGAGCCATATAAATATATACGCAAACAAATAAAAGATAATTTAATTATTCATATCGACTCGTATGTTGTACGTGGCACGAAAACCTTGGATTTTCTTGCCTCTCTTGCTTTTTTGTTTTATATAGGTTATCACGTATTGCTTGATTCAGTGAAGAGTGTTATATTCTTTGCCTATTGATGTTACAAGTTGGATCACCGCTGTTTATTGACTATTTAGCCCGTATGTTCATATCAACAAAATCCACTAGAGGGAGCAGAGAGCGTCGCCTCTCCTTCTTCCGATACAAAAGAAAATGTAACTTACCACGTATATCGCAGCTCTACTTGCCATAACCAGAACGTCAGCACAAGAGACAACTCCATGGCAAAACTTCTCGAGAGTATCCTTGACCGAATCAATGACGTCGAAACCGTCTAGATCCAAGTTTGGTGGTGCTGTTTTCTCCGTGCCCTTTCCATCCAAGAAGATTGACGCATCACATCCCTTCCAAAGTATGATCGAATAGAATAGTCATTATCCAAGTTACATGAGAAATGAGGTATGTACATGAGAAATGGTATGTACATGTATGTAAGAAATTAACGTGCATGTTACGTATAAAACTAAGATGTACGCTAGTTAAACGATGAAAGTAATTACGCACACCTTGACAAAGCAATCATGGAAATACAAACGTGTGAGGTCACCGATGAGTCCCTTCTCCTTCTCCATCTTGACCCGGACGATCCGGAAAACTAATTCTTCGATGTCAAGGTAGCCGCATTTTCCCTTGTAGTGTCCGAACTGAAGCCCTTGAGCAGAGCATTGGCCTGTCAGGAGGACCAAGAGAAGTCCCATGGCCAAGGGCACCCCAACAGAAAAGTGTTTCATTTTTGAACTTGTAATTAGTGCACTATCAGAATTTAGACTTATGGATTATGATCAGATAGCTTAGCTGCTCTGCCAAAATTATGGCGTTTGGAGTAGTGTTTATATAGTAAGGTACCTGCCCTTTGCGCTACTCATTAGCTATGACGATATCATTTTGATTAATTAATTAAGGGTTGATAATTAGCTAGTTGGTGTACTATAATTCTTTGAAACTAGTCAACTTGATCTAAGTGCCTTAGCGGTGTGTTGCACCCACGTACCAAAGTATCAATCAATTAATCAAATTCAATTTCACAATGCACATTTGCAGATGATCATTCATTTTAATATCAAGTTGGTGAAACTCGTGCGATGCAATTACGGACTTGCTTCTTTTGTAATATGAAAATACACTTATATGTTGATGTATGTTATAAATACTAGTTAATTGCCCTGTACCTTGTCTGAAACATGCTTGATAATATTTTTTAATGTATAATCTAATTGATAAAACAATATTGATATAATATTATATTAAGCCATAACATCTTCCATTTTCTAATGATAATAATTTTTACCGTACAAGCTAATTGATAAAACAATTTTTTAATGCTATAAATACTAATTAATTGCCCACGTACCTTGTACGTTTATTTAAGCCATTACATTTTCTTATCCTATTTTACCCATTTAGTTAAATATTTTATTAATTAGAATTTATTATAATAGTTTTTAAATGATCAATTATAGAAAAATCTACTACGATATTTACACATCTTCCATTTGAATTGAAATCCCAATAAAACTATTGATAAAAGACATTAGATTTTGTATTTATCCTAAATATACATTATACAGCTTAAACTTTGGATACAACATAGATTTCCTATTAATATTATGATCCTTAAGTATTTTAATTTTTATATACTTTTTATTTTAAATAGGTTTTACAACATATCAACATATATACAAGATAATTTGGTTTTCTTTTCTTCTTTATCTTAAAAAATTAAGACACTTGACATTACCAACTAACAACTAATTGGTCATTTTACAAATTTAGCTTAATAATCTTCTACTAATTACATGAAGCTAGATGGGAGCCTGGAAACAAGTTGGGCCCCTACACCTTTCTGAATGCAAAAACTCAGCCTATGAAATACAAAAATTCCACACTTGACATTGTTAATGTGACTGATAGAGAGGGACTTAATACGTGAAAACAAGTCCAATGCCTCATTATCGAATTCCCCAAATGTAGAGAAAGCAAAAGGTATAAACTTGTATCCATTCTCCTCACAATTGGACACATACTTCTTCCTTTACCTCTCCACGGCATTGTGCAAGGCCACCCCAGGCGCCCAAGCACTCGCACCTCCACCAACAAAGGGAGAGACTCCGGTCACATCCACACAAGCATCCTTGCCCTGATGCCAATTAAAGAGTAACAAGTCTGCGGGCCTAAGATTCTGTCCATTCTCTGCGAGAAAACCCATGGGAGCCTCTTTCCGCACCGCGATCCCAACTTTGGAGCAAATGTCAACTAGCATATCACGAACAAAATTATGTCTGAACTTGACCCCAACCTCACTAGAATAGTTGTTGGAACAATGTTAAGGACGCCTGTTGTACTTAACATTGTAACTAACGTCCCTTGGTTTTGATATGACAAACTCACTTTGATCTAATAAGTTGTCCAAGTGTTTCAAGAACGCAGGTCATGAAAAGGACAACAAGTTGAGTAGCCGTCCTTAAGGTGTAAGGACGCTACCTATCAAGATAAGCGACTTGGCATGATTCCACAAAGGATGACATCCTTTATCATTATACAGGAGTCCTTTGAAAGTTGGCCGACAAGGTGACATCACCAGACAAGCCTTGATCATGATCACCACGTGGAAACAGATCCTGTACACAAGTCCATCACCACGTGGAGACCGATCTTGTAGCCAAGTCCAACGGTAATTGCCAGGAAGCTTCCCTTATCACTGCCAGAGACACGTGGAAACTGATCCTGTTGCAACGTCCCCAAGGGCATGATCGTCAGAGAATGACGCCCTTCCCAAGGTCACTATAAGTACTCTTCTAGAGCATTTTTTGTGACTGCGACGCTTCAGAGAATATTCAGAGCACTTGTCAGTCACTCAAGAACACCAAGAACAAGCTCAAGAACACGAGAGAATTAGGTGTTAGATCGGGTGAGAAACGTTCACCAAAACCACAAACTGTTTGTAAGAGAAAAGAACAAAAAGAGAGAACAAGTCCTTACGACGAATTGTAAAGGACGCGTGAATAGTATCCTTTAGGAGATAGAGTTAGGTTGCAATTATAGGCTTAAAGGGGTGTTACTAGTGGACTTAGGGACGCATTCTAAGTGCCAGAGAAGTGTATTCACTCGCCAGTATAATTGTAAGAACTCTTAATAAGAAAGGAAAGAAGCTATTTGAAAATTCTCCAAGGAGGTAGAGGTTTACACTCAAGGACTTCTTTGGTCTTGAATGGTTCCTCTATAAATAGCCACGTTTTGTACTTATCTGTTTCTTCACTTGTTTAGTCTTTTATTTCCGCTGCAACTGAAGGACGTCCTTAATCTTTATTAAGGACGCCTCACCCAAGGACGCCCTTAACTTTGTTAAGGACGCCCTCTCTATTTGACTAACGATCCCAACAACAGTGGACAACATGATCCCCTTAGGGGCGTTACAACTTGGGCAAATACTAGCATCAACAAATAGAGGTATCATAAGTCTATAGCTTAAGACAGATCGAAACTGACGATGGTTCATCCGCTGTCCCAAGCCATCAATAGGGATAGTGAACAGAAAATCTTGTGCATGAGGAGCACAAACACTGCTAAGAATGGCAACCTCTCTCGAGCCCAAACGATACCTATCAACGAGACCCTTCTCAATGACACCAAAGTAACACCTTGACAGGGTTTTCATCATTTGGGGGGCAGGAGAGACAACGGTGAAAGAGAAAGCATCTTTATTAAGATTCTTTATAATTTAAATATAATACTATATTAATTCAAGTTTTTATTTAAAATTATTGACTTATTTATTTAAGTTAGTTTATACAATTTAATTTCTATGTCAAAATAGTTTTATCAAGTTTAAATAAAATTTTATTATGCGTTATGCCATTTTTCTCGATCATTTAAGTATATATTTATATATGTGTAAAAATGTAATATATAAATGCAATGTATATAGCTTACATAAATACTTGTTGATATATGAGAATTATTTTACTTTATAATCTTAAAAATAAGCGTCAATTTAAAATAAAGTATACAATAATAATATTTGTAATCATTAAGTAAATTCATATGCAAAGTAATAAATATTTAAATAACTTTTGTTGGGCCGCCCAAGACTTAAGCCCACGAAGGAATTCCACAACGGCAACCAGCTCAAGTCTGTAGATTTCGCTCTACCATCAATGGTGAATATTGACTGTAGCAAGACGAAGATCCTCATCATAACTACATGCGAAATTTCCGGGATCATTAGCGGTGAAAGCCAACGGCTCGATTTGGATAGAGGCTCCACTATTTAAGGAAGGAACAACCCATAGAAGACACACAACATTCATCACTCACAATCGACCCAAGCTTACCAAAAATCTTATTTGTCTTGCGTTATTCCCTTCAATCGCAATCTCTCTTGTTCTAGGAACCAAACATATTCGAATCTTATTATTTGTACTCAGAAGCAACGTCCAATCGATCAATACAATTTGCACCACAATTCTCACTATTTTCTCCATTTCTATATTCGTTATTTTCATTATTTATTCATTGTTCATCAATACTAACGTGTCGTGACGACTTTGTGACTAGGATTCCCTCATTTTAGCGAAGTAACGTGTTTGCACAGTTAATTCGCCCAAAACAATTGGCGCCCACCATGGGGCCCTAGCCAAAAAGAAGTCACGCCTTAAGTAAGCTACCCAATCTTCATCAACATGGACGGAACTCTCAGCCATGCAGGAGATCTTGAGCCGGTCAACAATTAGGTCAACGACTCCGGCGACAACCAAGTCAATAACAACAACAACGACAACAACCTTGACAACACCGTCAATGGCAATGGCAGCAATAATGCCCCTGGGTTGCCCACCAATGAAGAGACGATCGCCGATGGCAACTCTGTTCGGCAGACGGCTGAGTCCAGCACCATTGTAGAGATCCGCGCAACCATGCTTGCGCTCCAGAAGGATTTGGACAGCCAAAAAGAGGCTAATTCTAAAATTACTGAAGTTTATGGAAAACAAATTGAGGCATTAACTAATGAACGTGATTTGCTTCGATCTCAGGTTCAATCAGCTCTAGCTTATCATCCAAGGAGCGACGTGATTAATGATGTAGCCCGGCGCTTGGATATGGAAGACCCCAGCCTCATTACTCCTAACGGCGCCGGTCCATCAACAGGTAACGAGGTAATCGCTAACACGTCGGGGGCAACTCGGGAAAGTATTGAGGTTGTTCAGTTAAGAGAACGCCTCAGAGCCATGGAAGACCGAATTACTCAGGTCTCAGGGGCTCCTCAACCGATAGCAGTAGAAAGACGAGACGGTTACACCGACTCTCCCTTTGTACCCGCTATCACAAGAGTTAACATTTCTCGAAAGTATCATGTCCCCGAGGTTCCTAAATATGAGGGGACTACCGACCACGACCAGCATATAGTGGCTTTCAAACAAGCCATGAACATTAGTACTGTGCCTTTCAAAATGAAAGAAATTGTTATGTGTCGGTGGTTCGGGAACACGTTATCTGGTCCCGCGCTGAACTGGCACTCACACTTACCACTTGGAAGTATCTCATCATTTGTTGAGTTGGTTGACAGGTTTAGAATCAGGTTCGCGAGCAGCCGACATGCAAAGAAACGGTCTAGCGACTTATATCGCTTAGTCGAGAAGCCTCGAGAGTCTTTAAAGGCATTCGTCAGTCGTTATAACGAGGAGCTTGTAACCATTGAGGGATGTGATGCAGCAACGGCAGTTGAAGCCTTTTGGTGAGGGACATCATCCCGAAACCCCGAATTATACCGAGAACTAACAAAATATCCTTGCTCTAACTTTGATGAAGTGCTGGTCAAGGCATTGGCTCACGTCCGTCTTGAGGAAGACGACCTTTATGCCGAGAAAGGAGCAAGTCCTCAGCGGAATGACCGGCGGCAAGGAAAGCGGAAGGCTCGATACGCTCCATACCCTCCAGCCGCTCACCATTCCCCGCACAACAAGCCAACCGTTAACACGTCATATGCTAAGAAGAGCGAGAACGCCCCGTTACCTCCTGAGTTGTCTCACTACAACTTCCGAGTTAGCGCAACAGAGATCGTCAGAACCCTTAGCACGATGGGAAAAGCTGTCAATTGGCCACGGAAGAAAGATATACCACATCATCGCAAAGATGAGTCGAGGTGGTGCGACTTTCATTTCGATCACGGCCACACGACAAAAGAGTGCATCGCGCTAAGGAACGAAGTAGTTGACTTGTTAAGGAAAGGCTACCTCAAAGAGTTGATTTCTGAGCGCGGCAGGGAGCATCTTGCCAGGAATGTTGAAAGAGCCCAGAAACCCGTCTCCCCAAAGCATGCAGGCGTAATCAACGTCATTACTGGGCGGTCGGATATCTGTGGTGTAACCTATTCCGCGGAAAAGAGAATCGCAAGAGAAGCCGGACGAGAAAATCCCAGAGCTCCTACATCGTCTAGCCGCGCCATCATGCCCATCACCTTCGACGATGTCGAAGAAGAGGAAGTTCATCATCACTGCTTAATAATATCCTTGACAAGTGCAAATTTCCTCGTTAAACGCATTTTAGTTGATAATGGAAGCTCTACTAACTTGCTTATGTTGGATGCGTTATACAGCTTAGGTCTTGGACTTGACGACATTGTCAAAAAGTCTACGACCTTAGTAGGATTCAACGGAGAATCCCGCAACACGCTTGGAGAGATTTCCCTACCAACTATCGCAAAGGGAGTAAATTATCAAGTAAAATTTCAAGTGCTAGATTGTCCCTCACCGTTTAATGTTATTTTAGGCAGGCCTTGGATCCACGGGATGAAGGCAATCCCGTCTACCTATCACCAATGCGTGAAGTTTCCTTCCCCTGGGGGATCCAGGAGATTCAAGGGGAGCGGAGGCTCACAAGGGAATGTTACTCAGTGACAATGAAGACGACGGCTTCCAGGGCTTCGAAGCCGGAAACCAGCAAGCAAATGTCCGATTAGCAATTAAAGGACTATAAGACTCCATCCTTCTACGTAAAGCCGGAAGCGCCCGAACTTGAAGAAGTAGCCCTCGATCCATCCGAACCTTCAAAGAAGGTCCGGATCGGAGCAGATCTAGAACCGACTTTGCGGGAAGGGATGGTGGAGTTTTTACGGTCCTACAAAGATTGTTTCGCTTGGGGGAACGAAGACATGATCGGAATAGATCCAAGCGTGATTACTCATGCCCTGAACGTCAACCCAAAGATGCCGCCTGTGAAACAGAAAAGGCGTAAGCTCGCTCCCGAGCGAAATCAGGTAATCAATGACGAGGTAAAATCTTTACTTGAGTCAGGAAAAATCAAAGAAGTCAAATACCCTGAATGGCTAGCAAATGTGGTAGTAGTAAAAAAGAAAAATGGGAAGTGACGCGTTTGTGTCGATTTTACTGATTTAAACAAAGCGTGCCCTAAAGACTCATTCCCATTGCCTCATATCGACACAATGGTGGACACGACGGTAGGACACGAGTTTTTAACTTTCACGGACGCGTTTAGTGGTTATCACCAAATAATGATGAGTCCTGAGGATCAAGAAAAAATGACATTTGTAACTAATCAAGGAACTTATTGCTATAAGGCTATTCCCTTCGGATTAAAAAACGCATGTGCTACTTACCAGAGATTGGTTAATAAGATGTTTCAGGAAAAGCTGGGGGATACCATGGAGGTCTACATCGACGACATGCTCGTCAAGTCGTTAAAGGTGGAAGATCACATCGCCCACCTACGAGACGCCTTCCAGATCTTAAGAGAATATAAGATGAAGTTGAATCCAAGAAAGTGTTCCTTCGGCGTCACCTCAGGAAAATTCCTCGGGTACATAGTTACTCAAAGGGGGATAGAGGCGAGCCCGGAGCAAGTCAAAGCCATAATGGAGCTGCAGTCGCCAAGGTGTGTGAAGGATGTTCAGAAGCTAACAGGAAGAATAGCAGCGTTGAACAGGTTCATATCCAGTTCGTCAAATAGAAACAAGTTGTTCTACGACATCCTGAAGAAGAATAAGTCGTTCAAGTGGAGTGAAGAGCATGAAAAGGCGTTTGAGGAATTAAAGCAGTACTTATAAAATCCACAGGTATTGTCAAAGCCACAGCAAGGAGAAAAACTATATATCTACCTCGCAGTTACAGAAGTCGCCGTCAGCGCCGTCCTAATCCGCGAAGAAGATGGTAACCAGTTACCAATCTACTATGTAAGTAAAACATTGCTTGACGCGGTCTCCTACGGAAAAATTGGTTCTTTCCTTGGTAATGGCTTCAATTAAATTACGTCCATACTTTGAGAGTCATTCTATCGTCGTAAGAACTAACTATCCTATGAAGAGTATCATGTCCAAGCCAGAATAGTCAGGTCGCTTAACGCGTTGGTTGATCCACTTGAACGGCTACGACATTTCATACGAACCATGCACAGCAATAAAGTCGCAAGCCTTGGCAGATTTTGTGGTCGACTTCACCCCTACCCCTTCACAGCAAGAAGAGTAGGAAATGCTGAATGTAACAGGTAACAGCAAATGGCTGATGCACACCGATGGCGCGTCGAATCAAGTTGGTGTTGGGCTGGGGGTAGTCCTGAGGTCACCACAGGGGGATAGGATAGCCCAGGCTGTGCGATGCACGTTCAAAGCTACCAATAATGAAGCAGAATACGAAGCGCTCATAGCAGACTTACTCGTTGCCAAAGATCTTACCGTGCATGAGATTGAGGTAATCTGTGATTCATTGCTTATCGTGAACCAAGTAATAGATTCATATGTTGCCAGGGATTCAAAGATGAAAGCCTACCTCGAGAAGGTGCGGGAGATCGTGAAAGATTTCAAACATTTCGAGATCAAGAAGGTTCCTCGAGACGCTAATACACAGGCTGACGCCTTAGCTAATCTTGGATCTGCCATAGACCCACGGGAATACACCAAGATTCCCTTCGTGTACCTCGATTCACTCATCCTAGGTAACACCTTACCTGGAATGGTTGCAACAAGGTGTCCTTCCAGAAGACAAGGAGGAAGCCCGACGACTTAAGGTAAAAGCTTCCACATTCACGACTAAAGATAACATTTTGTTCAAGTGGATGTCATCAGGAATATACGCATGATGCGTAAAGGAAGACGAAGTACAGGTGGTGTTACGAGACATACATGACGGTGAGTGTGGCAACCACACAAGGGGTAGGAACCTAGCAAAGAAAGCAAGCAGGATGGGATACTACTGGCCCACCATGAACAAAGATGCAGTGGAGTTCTCTCGCAAGTGTGACGCGTGCCAGCGTCACGGACCAATTCCACACCTACCTTCAGAGTTACTTCATCCCCTTACTTCACCATGGCCATTCATGAAGTGGGGGATGGACATCGTTGGGAAACTCCCTCCAGCTTCAGGGCAACGCGTCTATCTTTTAGCCATGACAGACTATTTCTCTAAGTGGATCGAGGTTGAAGCCTTCAAAGAGGTCAAGGATACTCAGGTTATCTCGTTCATCCGCAGAAATATCTTAAGCAGGTTCGGGATACCATCCACTATAGTATGCGACAACGGCTCCCGATTCATCAGTGACAAGACCAAAGCATTTTGCCAGCAATACAACATCCAACTAGTTATGTCAACACCTCGCTATCCACAAGCGAACGGCCAGGCAGAGGCGAGCAATAAAGTAATTCTTAACAATCTCAAGAAGCGGCTCAAAGATGCCAAGGGAAAGTGGGCAGACGAGTTACCACTCATCCTATGGTCAGATCGCACAACGCCCAAGACAGCTGGACACACACCTTTCTCCCTGGTTTACGGGTGCGAGGCTGTGTTACCAGTTGAAGTATCTTTGCCCACTGCTCGATACGGTCTCACTATATAAGAATCCAATCTCTCTAACTTGTTACACCACCTCGACACGCTGGACGAGTTACGAGACGAAGCCTCAATATGATTAGCGGATACAAGCAGGGGGCAGCACGAAGTTACAACAAACGTGTTAACTCCCGAGCATTTCAAATCGGAGATTGGGTGTTAAGAAAGGTGTTTCAAAACACTCCGGAGTTGAACGCAGGCAAGCTCGGAGCAAATTGGGAAGGCCCATATCAGATAGTTAAAGTCGTAGGGCAAGGCGCATACGAGTTGATATCACATGATGGCAAGACAGTACCCAGAAGCTGGAATGCGATGAACTTAAAGCTTTATCATTTCTAAGCAAGGTACATATTACGACATTATATTTACACTCATACAGCTTACATGATTCGATTACATTGCGGCTTTACACAAGCCTTGAAATACATGGTTCTACAAAAACTAACAAGGGACGCCTTGTGACGTTACAGGCCAAAACAAGAGGCCCAAGCCTTCCAAACAGGCAACAAGTGCACGCAAATTGACTAGTCAAGAAAACCAAGCTCTTTATTCATGTACTTGTACACTCAATCATTATTAATACAAGTTACAATTACTCCTTACATCTTCGCCCTCATATAAAGCATCTTACACATTTAGCGCTATACAAATTACATACATACAAACGTTTAAACACAGTTAAAGTCTTCAAAAGGCTTTCCGCTCTGAGCTTGGATCCAAAACCTGCAAAACAGACATAAAAAAGGCAAGAATATGCTAGGATAGTCATCAAAAGCCCCAAAAACAAAGGGAAAGCAAACAAAAAGTCAAGGCCCTACCACTAGCGGCCAAACCTGTTTAAGTCTTACAAATAAACCCCAAAAACATTGGGGGTGAAGCAAGTTTAAAAAACCCCAACATGCTGGGGGTAGAATAGAAAAGTTCTTAACAAGGAAAAGAAATCAGTCTTCTGCAGCCTTCATGGTGGAATCCATCTCCGTTGCCTCCACCTGCGCTACCTCATGCGCAACCTTCACAATGTCGTCCATCGGAGACGGATTCTTCATTGCCTTGGCCGCATCAGGGAACATAGCTTCAAACTCTGCCCTTTCCTTCACAACATCCCAACCAACAGACTTCACGGCGAAGTGTTCCTCCATCGTTTCCACCCTAGCCTTGATGGAGTAGAAGTCGGCGGACTCCTTAATCTCGTTCGCCAGGGCAGCGGATTTCTTCTGCTCATTTTCGAGTTCCTCCTGATAGACCTGGGATTCTTGTTGAGCCACCCTCAACGCCTCCTGTAGCTCGGCAACCCTTGATTCCAGAGACGTCTTTTCGCCAGCCAGGAGGAAGGACTTGTTCTTCTCATTTTGGAGGTTCATGTTGCAGGTAGCTAGTTGGTCAGGAAAGTCCTTGAACTTGTCAAAAGCGGCGAGAGAGACATGAAGGCCCTGCGCGTAAAAAAGCTAACACATTACAGTTCGGAAAAGAAAATAAACAAGTAATACGCAAAAACGTGTAACTAGAAAATTACATACCTGCCATTGCGCAGCGACGATTTCTCCAAACAATTCGGAGTAGGAAGGTTGAAGGTGGGGACGACCCGAGAAGCAATCAACCCTTAAGGTTGCAAGAGGTTTGAGGCATTTCACGGCGTCCATATCCAAGGACATCATCGTCTTAGGGAGGTCAGTTACCTTGACACCAGACTCTTTCTTCGGCAGATTCGCTTTCGTGGCAAACTCTGAAGCCTTAAGGGGAAGTGAAATCGCCGTCTCAGTATCAGCGCTGGAAGCGGTTTCGGCCTTCCTCTTCTTGCGCGCTTCCAAGTGTTCGGCCTTGGTAAGGGAAGCCGTGGAACGAGTAGCTCTGGAACCTATACACAAAGTCGTAAATGCGTTAAACAAACACGCAAAGGCATAAAAAAAAGAGGAGGAAGAAGAAAAACAACATGCAGTGCTTACATGACATCTCGACAGGAGGGACCAAGGTCTGGATGGGATCTCTCGGCGGCGGAAAGTGCTTCAATCTGGGAGATGATTACAGCTGAACCTTTGCGTGGCAAGAGAGAAGAGACTTCCTCTACAAAAAAAAAAAAACAAGAAGGCCAAAAAACGTGTTAGGCCTCGGACAAGTAAAAGCAGGGGAAGGGGAAAACACTACCTATAGGCCTCCGGCGGCTTCATAAGAAGGATGTGTCGCCTCTAAGAGAAGAGATTCTCACAAAAAAGAATTTATCTGCCCATCCACGGTCATATTTTGAGATATTGAACACAAGGTCCGATTTTGTCCTAAGGGTTTTCAGCGTGATACGCCCAGGACCCCCTATGGAAACACGGTAATTCAAAAAGAAGTCTTCGGCTTTGTAAGTGATGCCTCGAGAGGAGCACAACCACTTAACGGAAAGCAAAAGCCTCCAGACTTAAGGGAGTAACTGCCCTGGCGCAACTTCCAATTTTTTCAAAAAATCAACAACAAGAGGCGAAAACGGGAACCGGTGGCCGATACGGAAGGGGTACTCATGAAGACATACCCAATCCGCGGCGTAAAAATCGGCATAGAAACCAGCGGGAGGAAGAAATATTTCAGCTTTGGGAGGAAAACCCATAATCGAAGCAAACTCCCAAGGATTTTCAGAGGAAGAATCCCTTTGGAAAGATGTAGTAAGAATGTTGGAAGGAGACAGAGGTGGTGCCGAAGCACTTTTCAAGCAAGAAGAAGGAGTTTTACGGGAAGCCATGAAAACCAGAGAGAAGGAAGGCAAAGAAGCGTACCTCGAGGAAAGAAGGAGGAATAGTTGTGAAGTCTGCAGAGCCATCATCATTCCTATTAAATAGACGGTTGATGGGACGTAATGCAAACTGGCAACAACTTCCCAAAAGGCGTTCAAAATTCAAAAACCCTAAGGAAACCGCCAGCGAGAGTTTCCTGGGGTTTTTGTGGGGGTATTGTTGGGCCGTCCAAGACTTAAGCCCACGAACGCAGCAAATAAAGGCCCACGAAGGAATTCCACAACGGCTACCAGCTCAAGTCCGCAGATTTCGCTCTACCATCAATGGTGAATATTGACTGTAGCAAGACGACGATCCTCATCATAACTACATGCGAAATTTCCGGGATCATTAGCGGTGAAAGCCAACGGCTCGATTTGGATAGAGGCTCCACTATTCAAGGAAGGAACAACCCATAGAAGACACACAATATTCAGCACTCACAATCAACCCAAGCTTACCAAAAATCTCATTGTTCTTGCGTTATTCCCTTCAATCGCAATCTCTCTTGTTCTAGGAACCAAACATATTCGAATCTTATTATTTGTACTTAGAAGCAACGTCCAATCGATCAATACAATTTGCACCACAATTCTCACTATTTTCTCCATTTCTATATTCGTTATTTTCATTATTTATTCATTGTTCATCAATACTAACGTGTCGTGACGACTTTGTGACTAGGAGTCCCTCATTGTAGCGAATTGAAGTAACGTGTTTGCACAGTTAATTCGCCCAAAACAACGTTCTCGTACAAACTACGCGTCATTTGCTAATTGCTTACTATATACTAAATCAGAAGCACATTATGTCAACATAGTACGCCACATCACCCCCTATTGAAAAGTTAAGTTATTAAATCTTACAACAACAACAACAACAACAACATATACATAGGAAAATTCCGTAGACACAAGATTTAGGGGTCAGGATGGGGATATTCCAAACCTAGATGGAATGCGCCTAATAAACCCCAAGAGAAACCAAACCACTTAACAAGTAATCTAAACAACCTAAAAAACTCAACAAAGAACACTAACTCTAAAGCTAAAAAAAGTAAAAGCAAAGATGGGAAAAGAAGACTAAAACTAGCAGAAACTAGCCAACTACACAAGGCTCTACCAACACGCTAGCTATCCATCCAACACCTACCAGCTGCACCTCACTCGCCGACTCATTTTTTTGACCGAAAATGAACTTCATGTATTCCGTTTTCGACCAACTCAGCCTAAACCCCTAGATTCTAGCCTCTCCCTCCACACTTCCAACTTGTTCTTAAATTCAGCTCTAGAATCCTCCACCAAAACGATTTCATTTGCGAACAACATACACTCTGGAACCTCTCCCTGGATGTTTCTCGTCAACACGTCCAATACTACGATGAATAGAAAGGGACTCAACGTTGATCCTTGATGGAGACCTATACCCACTTAGAATTGCTCTATTTCTTCTCCTTGCGTGCAGACACTCGTCCTCAACCGCTCATACATGTCTCAAATGATTCTGATAAACATACGAGAAACATCTTTGACTTTCTAGACAATCCCAAATCAAATCTCTAGGTACCTAATCATAGGCCTTCTCCAAGTCCACGAACACCATATGCAGATTTGTCTTTCTCTCCCTGTAAGCTTCTCTCTGCCTTCGCAGCAGATGGATTGCCTCTATGGACAATCTCCTTGGCATAAATCCAAACTGGTTATCTGACACTTGCACTAGCCGCCTCAGTATCAGTTTGATTTCCTTCTCCCACACTTTCATTGTATGACTAATCAGTTTTATCCCTCTATTGTAATTGCACGCTGTATATCCCCTTCGTTTTTATATAGCGGGATTAACTTACTAAATCTCCACTCCTTCGGCATCTTGGCCGACTTGAAGATAGCATTGAAAAGTGATGCTAGCCACTTCAAGCCCCTCATGCCCAAACATTCCAAACCTCAACTGGGATCTTATTAAGTCTTAGTCTTATATTTAAGTAAAATATTAGTTCGATCTTTGATTTTGAGTTGTTTCACTTATAATTCTATTGTACTATTTAAATCTCAATCTTATCGTTATAATCACTTAATTAATAAATAGATCATAATCGTATCATTTTTACCCATTTAATTAAAAAACATATTAATTATAAGATATTGTTCATAATTTTATTATAATTTTTTTTATGATCGTCAAAGGTAGGAATTAATTGTAGGTGGCATGATAGTGGGATTGGGCTAGTATATTCTAGGTAATTAATTGTAGGTGTCGTTGTAATTAGTTGGGCTAAATAGTGTCGAGTCGGGTGGGTTCGACTTTGTCTCGGATCCTTATAATTCTTCTAATAATGACCTTAATCAAAAGATAGAGTTTAATGATTATCGTTATCATTTTAGGAGGTCTTTCGTTCTAGCTGTTGTCGTTTTTTTCATGGAAGATTTCTTCATTCTCGAGGTAAGTCGTTCTACGACTTGCTTGACTCTATTCAATTCCTGTTAGATTTCTTGCTGTGCTGGTAGGATTTGTTTTGGGGAATTAGTCCTTGAAGTATTGTTTAAATAAAATGGTTTGTTATATGTGTGATTTATGTTTGATATGTGTGGAATGGGTTTGTAAAAGGGTATCATCGTATGAGAAGTTTTTCGTTGATTTCTGTGTCTTGACATCAACCAGTACTACCTTGTCTTGGATTTTTGCGGAGTAGGGGGACTTTCGAGGGATGGTCATATGGAAAGGAGAGCCCTTTCAAATTTTATATAAATGTTTTTATGGGTGCTCTAGTAGGGACTCGATTGGAAGTTAGAAGTTGAGTAGGAGTAGGTGCTGATTGGTCTTATCACTACACTTGAGATTGGCTAAACGATGCCTTAGAGGCAGGTGGAGGTCGTTAATACTACTCTGCGTCGGACAATGTTTGTGCGCTCGTGTGAATGTGTATGTTAAGAGGATTTAATAATGTGTTTGTACTAGTGAATTGAATGTGTGTGACTAACTGGACTAGGACTATGTGTTTGATTGCAAACTTGTGTCTTAACCTTAGGAAACTCGTTTTGAAATGTCGTACTCGTAACAGATGTTTTCTAACTTGAATTAGGATAGAAATTGACCCCTCGAGGAACTATTTTTCAAATTCTAGGTATTTAGGTAATCCGTTTTGAACTGTTGGCGGATTGGTGGTGGTGCGAAGCGACGATGCGTGTCATAGAATGGTTGAAGATTTGGTAAGGATTGATGTTTATAGTAATTTATATTATCACTTGATTTATTATGTTTAGCTTTATGTCATAAGTTGTTGGTTGATGTGTATGGGTTTGGATAGTTGGTATTTGTTAGCATTATATTGGGTTGATGAATTATTCTATAAATGTTTTATTTCATAATACAAGTAGGATGTTTTTTAATGTTTTCAGTACTATAATTAAAGGCTTTTGTAGCGCTCAAAAATGGCAACTAAATTGACTCAAACCGCCGGCAAATGTCTAAGGGGGCGGTTTTGAGACCGCCACTTCTGCTGGCGTTGCTATAGACTTATAGTGGCGGTTATGTGAAGTTATAGCAACGGTCGCTCACTAATCTTATAAAGCGCTAGTATAGGGTCAATCAAACGTTGCTATAGAGTCTAAAGGGGCAGTTTTGACCTTATCTATAGCGGCGCTTTTATAAATCAATTGTAGCGGTACGGTAGTATTGCCAATGGTTTTCGTAGCCTATTCCAACGGTTGTGTGATTATTAGTTCAATACTTAAAATTTTGTACATTCTCCTTTTAAAAAACTTATTCGAAGTTATTCCCCCCTATAACATCATTAAAAAGATCATTAATCATACAAAGAAATAAGCAAAGACAAACATATTAGCTAAAAATATATCATGCCATAATTACAGTCTGCAACCAAGCAAGCAATATTGTCTAAAACAAACATGCAAGTAGACTATTATCCTTACAACCAAATCGAACTAAGAGGAATCATTATTGAGATCAAGGAAGATAATATGGTAGGGGATAAGAAAGCAAGAGATGGAAGAAGTCATGAAATGCATAGAGTCAACGACCTAGCCGAAAGAGTTGACGACCTTCGTAATATTTTCAAACTTCTCCACCAGATGCACGATAGTCCTCTAAAGTCGACCAATCATAACATCCAATTCTATGTTCTGCTTCTTCATGGTCTCAATCTCTAGATGCAACGTCGTTGACTAACATATTTGACATTGGCTCCTTCTCAACCTCTTCCTCTACAACAACATCACTATATTTGAAGACTTACTCTTCATTAGTTAGATATCATCCCATCTACCTAAGATTGTTCTTATTCAAATACCTAGCACCAGGAACAATAACTCTATCAACACTCTCATAGCTATTGCAAGCATATAGGATGTTGTGGACCAACTCTCCATAAGGAAGGGTATAATTAGCACTCTCAACTACATTTTTCATATGGAGCATAATGAGTCCTGGAAGACATACCTTTTCTCTATTAAAGATCTTGTTGAGGCCCAAAATCTCCTAAATGTCATAATAACATCAACAACCTCTTCTCGATTCCCATCTTTTTCACCAAGGTTGTTGATGAGGAGTCGATAAGGAGTTGATGTTCTCGTTCCTCATCAACAACCTCTTCCCTCGAGAGCAAATTATGTTGGGTTTTTACCCCAACCCTAGAAAAGTTTACTACTCGCACATCATCACAAAGAACACAATCAAATTAATAAGAGAAGACATAATTTAAACCTAAGAAACAAACTTTGAATTAAGAAAAGAAGAACTTACAACTTTTTCTTCACAAAAGCCAACTTCTTGTACCATAAGTTTCTCCTCTTTCAATTCTCTCTCCAAATTGTCTTTCTCTAATTAATTCCAAGAGTTTTTGGATGATAATGGATGAAATTAAGGGGCACCCCAGGTGACTCGGCTAAAGTCGTTATGCCATAATCAAAGATAATAACCCAAACAATGCAAACACAGTATAGCAAGCAAGTAAGGGGTCGAACCCAAGAGAATCAGTTTCTTAGATGTATTTTAGTTCGTTTCATGCAAATCAAACAAAGGGGGGGTTTTGAAGGAGGTTTCAATCAATTTTAACAAGCAGAGTTCATTCAATCAATTCCACTTTATTAATCAATTGATCATCAATTCATCCACTTCTTTATGTTCCTAGGTCAATTCCAATCCTTATCTTAATTATTCGCTAGTCCACGGTCCTAGCAAAACTATGATATGAACAAGGACGCTTAATTCAAATCATGCAATACACACAAGGATAATAGGAAATTGAATCATGCAATCAAGCTACGAGTTTCATGCATAAAACAACCATTGAATACTCTTCCCTAATCTAGTCCACGGTCCTAGAATAGAGTTGTTTCGAGAATAGGAAAGATGCATAGACCACAACCAATCCTAATTCAAACAATAGATCTAAGCCAATTAGACAAGTTGATCATGCTCTTACAAGAAAACAAAGATCATGGAATGAAGCACAAGAGTATCAATAAAGACTTAGGGATAAAGAAGTTATCAGAATTTCACAACTTCAGAATAAAGCTTCCTTGATTAAATAAACTCCAAGGGAGATTAGTTCTCCGTTACAAAGAAAAATAAAACAATTAATTGAGAGAAAGTTGGGATACAAGAGATATGAATTGGATACCTAAAACCTAAGGCAGTCTCCTCCATATATATCTCAAGGAACAGGCTCCCTGAGATAGATAAGGAAAGAGGCAAAAAATTGAAAAGGAAACAAGATAGAAAAGATTTCGTCCGCTTCGGAACTCGACATTACCGCGACCGCGGCGTACCCACCGCTCCCGCGGCGGGTCTATCTTTGGGTTGGCTATGTCGGCTTCTACCACAGCTGCGGCCAAGGCGGCATGACCGCGGCCTTCGCAGGAGTAGATCGTCGTCACCTTCCTTCACCGTGACCGCGGCATGGGCACCGCGCCTGCGGAATACGGGCAGTGGCGAACTTCTCTTCAACTTAGCTCTAAAAACTCTCGATTCTTCATATCTTGTGTCTTCAGTCTTCGTATTACAATAACGCTCAAATCTAACCTAAACTTTTCTTGGCTCGCTCGTTACCACCCTATGGGGGTCGTAACCGAGCGTTTGTGCACTGGTTTTCTCTTCTTTTCTTTTTCTATTTTGGCTCTAAGCTTGGGTTCTTCTTCTTGCTTCCTTCCTTGAAACCTTTCCTGAAAACTTCATCACTTTCACTCTTAACACCTTGAAACATTATGAACACTTCAAACTCTTTGGAGATTTCAACTCTTTGAACATCTTAGACTTCCCTTCTAGCTACACCTTCTCAAAGACTCCTAAAAGATTCAAAAACATCCTCCTCAACGCTTCAAAACCTACAAAAGCAAACATCAAACGTATAGATTCCGACTCTCGAAAGATAACCAAAATCACAAGCAGAATAACAAAAAACAACTAAAAACGACTCAATCTAACTATCAAACAACCTACAAAACCTATCTAGAAAGATAAACATCAACCTTTGTATTCTAGCAAGTTAGTCTTTTAGCTTAACACCTTGGAGTCCTGTTAGCCGTCAACTGATTTGTGAAAAGAAAAAGAAAGGACGCGTTAGTCTAATGAAAGACTAAGCAAGTGGAAGATAGATAAAGTTAAAAAGGTTGTAACCCAAAAAGTTGGCATCGAACTCTTTTGATATATCACCTTTTAGCACCACTTCCTAAAGATAAGATAAGATAGATAAACTCAACGACATAATGTCGTTGAGCGGCTTTAGAAAGACATAAGAGAATTTGTTGGGATTCTTTATTCACATCAATACTTTGAAAAGCACCCGTCGAGCAATCGGACCAACATCACTGCATACGTGTTGTGCTCAAATCACACAATGATCTTTCATGGCCGGAAGCGAGAATGGTGTACTAAGTTGTACTAACCATCCTGATATATTAATTGTGTCCCTAACACACTTATCTTGCATTAATTTCAACCAATGCATTCAGTTTGATAGCTTTTAATCAACTCGGACCATTGTCGAGATCACATGGATATTGAATCCTTGATCAAATCACAAGCATGTAACGCTAATGCACTTAGCTAGAGTGCGTCACCCCTCAAGAGTAGAGTGGGCAGAGTCATGACCCGAGTACTGAGGTATAGGGACATCCTAGCACAATCTTCTATAAAGAAGTTATCAGAAACTCAACTCTCATCCCTGAAGCTATTCTAATCCATAACAATGTCACAATTGAGACATATTTACACACAAGGTCTCACATAACGGACCTAAAAGTTCAACTCTATCGCAATATTGAATTTAACAACAAGGTCATTAATTCTAACAACCTAGTTCTTTTTATTTGTCAAATAAATCGTTCCCAACAAATAATAGTAAATGGAGTTTAATATCTCATTCAATGGAACAAGGGAAAGTGAAACGTTCACTTTAATTGCCTTAACGTTCGAAGAGCTATTGGAAACGGGAAGGTCGATTCCCAATTCTTACAAGCCTTTAAGCCACTGGTTGATTCCCGATCTATCAATACCAGAGAGATATCAATAAATCATTAGAATAATTTATCATTAGAATAAATGCACATTATTCGAGATACGAGTACACGCAAAATAAGGCGGCCCGGATCACCTTCAAATTACCGGAGGAGGTCGGCACGCGGGTATGAAATTATTGGCTTAATTAGGGTCCACTGATGTTGTAGGGGTAGCTGGTGGTGCTCCGGCGAGACTCCGACAAGTTTGATTTTGCTAGAAAACTCTGCTTCAAATAAATCGAATGGGTTTTCACAAAATTGATTGAAGATCCAAGTATATTAACCCCTCACCTACTTTGAGAATTACTTTGAAGAATTACCAAGCTCATATCGTGGCCCAACCAACTGGATGACCAAGTCGCCGGTAAACCGAACAAACTCTACAACCAACTTCAACAATTAATTCGACCCATTTAGATGGGGTTTTTTGGAAAACTTAAAACATGAATCTTGTAGAGGACGTCCTAAATTAAATTTAGGAAGTGATTTCGGAATTTTAAGCAAGAAATGAGAGAGATCTAGCTTAATTACCGAGGGTGATTGGAGTTTCTGCGCACAAGAAGGTCTATGAACTTCAATGACAAAATTATCCCACCTTGATCTGGTTTCTTGTTAAACTCACAAAACAAAACTTGAAGAGAACTCTCTAAGCTAAATTTGGAGACTTTTTTCGTGAATTTTGAGTATGAAACGCGAGAGTTATGAATTTTTGAACGTAGCAGTCCAAACAAGGTTAGAGATAGGGCATGAGATTAACGGAAGGAATTAGAGGCAATTTAGGGGCGTTTTTGGGTTTGTTTCAGCTAACTTTTTGAAGCTTACACACTCTTCAAATGATATGTGATGGATGCCAACTCCTTCCATCCTTAGTTCATCCAATTCAAGACGGAATTTCAGGCCACACGAGTTGTCACAACCAGAGGCGGATAGGTCATCATTCGGATGAAAACGAAGTAGTTGGTGGCTACTACGGGCGAGCCTCAAAGCAGGTGGTGGCAGGATAAAAGGATTACCATAAATTTGAGTCCAACATGGTCAAAAATGGCGGAAAGGGGACAAAGAGCCATTGATGGCTGCTTGAAGGTGTTGATGTTGTCTTTGGAATGAGGAGAAGGCAAAAGAAGGTTGCCAACAACCTGGCTGGGCTTTTAGGCCGGAAAAGAAATAAAACTTTTGGGCTTGTGGTGCAATTGCATAATCACACACTCCCAACATTAGTTATCCTTTGAATGATACACATATTAATTCTAATTCATATTTTCATTAAGTTTAAATTTTGCCAAATTCATTTTTCTAATGAATTTTTGTTTTAACAAAATTTATTGACAAAACGGAAATAAAATTAAATAGACCGTCTTAATTATTATCCAAGCATAATAATCGAGAAATCAACCTTCTATAAACACTTTGGTTATTACAAAAGGTGTCATAATTGCGTGGGTATAGGTCATTTAAAGAATAACTACCCGAGACCGTTACTCGATTGTTTTTTCATGTAGTAAATAGGATGATTGTTCTACCTTTTGTCCAAATAGGAAAGTGGTCTCATCTCAAGGATCCTCACCTAGAACGGACACTATTAGTAACATCATTCATATCCAACTGAGCAAGTTCAACCACAAGCAACAAAGAATGGAAGAGGTCATGGTAATGCAACCATTAACATAAAGACTATCCCGTCTCGAGTATGTGAAATGAGGGTAACCAAAGGAAATGACGTACTCACTCCTCTAGAAGATCTATCTTGAGTGTTAATGCTTAGGGAGTTGAGTTTCTTTTATTTAAATGATGTTTTAGTTTCACATTGACTTTGTTTGACTATTTCGTTTGACTTTGTTTGATTACATCGATTTTAGTAATTTCTATGGATGATTGATTGAATGTGAAGTTTGAAATACTAGACTATGGTTGGACAATTGTTATAATTGCTATGATAGTTTGGTTCTTGTTCGATAAAAGACATGTGTGACCGCTTGTGTTTGACTCTATTTTGTATTTCTAGCTTTGATTTAGGTTCGAGGACGAACCCATTTAAGGGAGAGAGGTTGTGAGACCTCGGATCTCAACTAGGTCTCATAGGTCTCCTTCGTTTAGTTCTTGTCTGTTCCTTGATTTCGTTCCTCGAGTATGTTTCGAGACGAAACTTTTCTTAATTAAGGGGGTTAGTGTGTAATATCCAGGTCGATCCGATCTCATTTATCTTTTGTTCCTTGGCCCATAAGCCAAAACTTAATTGGTTAATTAAATTGATTAAATAAATTTTCTTTTTAGTCAAGTTAAATAGAAAAACTTTATCCTTTACCCAATTTAATTATCTATCTAATTGACAAATAAAGCTTTCGCCCTAAACCTATTTATGCGTAAATCACCCCCTCCTCGAAAACGAAACCGTGCCAGCCGTCATCCACTCGAGCATGTCGTCTTCCCTACTTCCGGTTGTCGTCGTCGTCCAGTGAGCCCTCTTTTTTTTCCGCTCCTCTAATCATCCCTCCTTTGTCTTACTCCAGAATTACTTGACTTGCCGGAATCATCATTGTTCGGAACCACCTTTGATGGATCGTAAGTCAGTTAATGAGGGCGTCCTTAACTGGGTTAAGGGCGTCCTTTAGTGCAGCGGAAAATAGACTTAACAGAATACAAGATAAGTGGACACGAGTGTTTATAGAGGAACCCCACTAAGACCAACTAGTCTTATGGGTAAACCTCTACCTCCGTTGGAGGATTTTCAATAGCCGTCCCTTATCTTATTAAGAGCGAGTCCTTACAACTTAGGCGAGTCGTTACACTTCTCTGAGCTAAGCGTCCGTCCTTAGCCTCACTAGTAACACTCCTTTCAACCTAACAAGTAACCTAACACTCTTAGCTATAAGGAAGCTATCACTCACGTCTCTCACGGTTCGTTGTGAGAGACAAACTACAACTCTAATTGATTTGTGGTTTGTTTTGGATTTGATGTGGTTGGACTTTCTTTCTCTTGCTTCAAGCTCACTTGATCTTCTTGATCTTCGTTCGTGTTCTTGAATGCTTCGGGAGAGCTTGAGAGAAAGTCTTCAAAGTCCACTCTTGCACACACATGCCGCTATGCATACTCCTTGGAGAGTATTTATAGCGGAAGTGATTCTTGTCCTCTAGCGTCCTCTGAGACTTGGCAGGATCCTCGATCTTTGATCAACGGTGCGATGAGCGTCTTGAGGAGGTCAACTCTGTTGACGCTTGGGAAGCCTCCGCGTGGGTAGGGGACCATTGCTGGGAAAGCGACGTCTTTGGAATTGTCTACACGTGCCCAGACAAAGGAAGCTTCCTTCTGAGGACTAAGGCCGGACGATGATGTAATCATGTTGGGGCGGCCTTGATTTGAATTTGAACTTCGTCCGTATTTTGGCGCGCGTCCCTTCTTGATGAGGATTCCGTCCTATCTTGCACAGGGACTCCGCCAATTACGTTTAGCTTTGGAAGTTCTGGTAACATGCGTCCCTACAGCATAGGGACTGCTGTTCACTTGTTGTCTTTTTCGCTCGTGTGCGTCCACTGGACTTACCTGAGATCAAAACTTGGACAACTTATCAAATACATTTGAGTTTGTCATTATCAGAACAAGGGACGATTATTATTGGTTTAGATATTAACGACTGACGTCCTTAATATCGTCCCAACAATTTCCCCCTTTTTGATGATGACAAACTCTTTCAAATAATGCACACAGAAGTAAAGCTTTTAGCATGAGGAACTACACTTTGATTTTCTTTTCAGCTTAGATTGGCATGCAACACATTCTTTTAAGTGCGTTCTATTTTATTCCTAACTAACGACCTTTTGACTTGGCCGAAATTCCCCCTGAACACATGCTTTCTATGATAACTTAAGGACAATCGCATCTCTGCAAAACTATACTTCCCCCTTTTGGCATCATCGAAAAGGAGAACAAGTCGAAAAGCATGCAAGCACAAAGTCATAACTAAAGAAAGGTACGCTTAGACAAAATGAAGCACAAATGTAGTGAATGGCATTCAGAATGAGAAACGAGAACGTTCATTACAGACATTCACAACAAGTGTTCAAAACAGGGACAGCGTCCCATTGTCTTAACAAAAACTCAAGAAATGATAAATTGTTTCAGGGTTAGAGAAGGGGGAGGTGATCATTTTCTGGGACGCTTGCCAAGGGCTTTGAGGTGTTGCTCCTGAAGATGGTTGTTCTGGGCAAGGAGCTCGTTGTTGCGCTCAAGAAGGTCTGTGTGGACGTGAAGTGTGTCGTGAACCTGCTGAATTAGATCAATCATTATGCACTGGTTCTCGATCATCATGCCCATCAGATACTTCGTAGAGTGCCTCTCAGCCTCATCAGGGACGCTCATACCATCGAGCTCGTCCTCGTCGTCATCAGCGTCCTCAGCTGGCGTCCCAACTACTTGGACATTTTCAGCTTCGTGATCTCCTTCTCTAGGTTCAGCAGCAGCAGCTTGAGCTCTCCTCTCAGCTTTGGCTTTCCTTTCAGCCTCTTTCCATTCCTTTTCCAGTTGGCGCTTAACGGACGGAAGGGGCTCATCACACCTGAGTTTCCCAACTGGAGGGAGTGTAATTTGCCTGACGTCCCAATGAATGCCAAAGGAACGCTCTTGTTTAGGAGCATAGAGTCCCTGCTGCTTCAGAATTTGCTTGACCAAGCCGGGGAAAGGAAGAGAGTGCCTGCCTCCTGTGCACTTGCCCATGTGTTCCAAGATTACTCGGGGCAAGTTTATCGGCTTGCGTTCCAAGAAAGCGTCCAAAAGAATACTATCAGTGATCTGAACAATGGACTTCTTCTCTTGGCGGGGGACGACCATGCGCACAATGAAGTGATGCGCAAGGACGCCCGTCTTGGTGAGGCAATGAGCAACTCTGTCCTTAGCAGCTGGCTGTCTCCCATTGAATATTCTGTTGAGGATTTCATCTTGGGAGAAACGGCCAAAGTTCTTGCACGGCAGATCGTGCAGAGCATCTTGCGGAGAAGGACGCAGGCCTAGCATTTTGCGGACGGTGCCCTCAGCAACTGGGTACTCGTCCCCATCGATTTCAAAAGTCCCCTGAGGCTTCCCGTTTACTTCTGTGATTTCGAACTTTGAGTAGAAACGGAGAACCTCATCAGGGTCAACATCAGCGGCCTCAGCGCCCAAGTGCGTCCAACCCTGGAACTCAAGAAGATCCAAGAACTCTTGGCGCTGGTTCTCTGCCAGAAACTCGACGGTGAAGAGGAGCGGCGATAGGATTTTCTTGAAGCGTTTCTGCTTGGAGCCATTGCTCACGATCACTTCATCACCAGCATCTTCTTCATCTCCATCTCCCTCCTCTTCCTCAGGTTCCTCATCCTGGGGAGGGGCGTCCTCGTCATCGGAGGCTTCGTTCCGTTGTTCTTGGAACTCAACCATTCCAGTGTCCTCAGCTGTGGATGCCTGTTCTGTGGGAGGCGCGTCCACCGCTGGAGTCCTTGCCAAGGACTCTGTGGGAACGGATGGAGGAGACGTCCCTTGAACTTGAGCAGCTTCTTCGACGGCCGGAGAAGGCGGAGGAGGAGGAGGAGGAGAAGCTCTAGGGGGAGAGGGAGAGGGAGTGCGGAGCTTAGTTTTTGGGGGAGGAGCAGAGGAGGAGCTGGGCGGAACCACTGAGATCGGTTTCACCTTGAGCGGAGCAGAGGGAGGAGGCGGCAGAGTAGCAGGGGCAGCATCCTTGGCCTGGACCTGGACTTGTGGAGCGTCCTTGGCCTGGACTTGAGGAGCGTCCTCTACCCTTGGAGGAGGAGGAGGGAGTTGACGAAGGTCCTGCATACTCGCTTGGATCGCCTTCTCAACGGCTGCTTTCTCTGCTTGCTCTTGTTCTTGGCGCGCCTTCTCCTCTTTTGCCAGTTGAATTTCGGAGAGGCGAATGGCGGCCATTTCTTCATCCGTGACGCCCTCAAGCTGAGCAGAGGTCTTGAGGCGTCGTTTTGGGGCAGGAGGAGGGGAGGAAGGGATTGGCTTTGGTGGGGAGGAGGAAGGGCCTTTAATTTGGAGCGATTTGGACGGAGGGGGAGAGGAAGGCCTTTTCCTTTTTTGAGAAGGGACGGAGCCCGTAGGAGCCACAACAAACTCCATTATATCAGGAAGTAGTTTGGCGAGCTCGTCCACGGTTCCACCAAAGGAGTCAGAAATGATTCCTGGCCCCATGAACGGTGGGTTGGTGTGATTGGTTTCTTGAAGGCGGGGCTTGACATATGTGATCATGAAGTAGTGGAGGAGGCGTTGGATTTTAGGAGGATGTTCGTGAGTGGACGCCCTAAGACAAATGTTGGCGAGCGTCCTAGGCTCCTTTTCAAGCCAGTCCTCAATGAGAGGGTCAAGGGGAGGACGGCGTTTGGGTTGAGAGGGGAGCCGGCCAATTGAGCCACTGTAAACAGAGGCTTTGGTGATATTTTCTGGCTCAGGCTCGGGTTTGAAGGGCTTCTCCAGAAATGAGAACCTCTTCGGCTAGGTTTTGGATTGAGAGCGGGTTGGTTGTTTTTGTTGAGGAGGTTGGGAGCGAAGGGGTTGAGGAGGGGTGTTGGAGTGGCGGCGCTGGGTGCTTTGAGAGGAGGAATGGTGGCGAGGGGGTTCTTGTCGGCCGGAAGGTCTGCCTCTCGACTCCATTAATGACCGGCCTTTCACCGGAGGAGATCTCGAAGAGCTAGTGTTTTTCGCTGCCGACGAGGGTGAGGGATTCTTTGAGGCTCTTGTGTTGGCCATTTTTGAGATGGTTTAAATAGGGGAGGATTAGGTTTTGGAGAGAGATTTCGGGATTCGGTTGAAGATTTGGAAGATCTTTGAGATTTCTAAAAGTGTGCAAACAGCAGATGAGCGAAGAAAGGTTTTCGGAGTGCACAGGTGGGTATATATAGGAAGAAGACGAAGTTGGACGGTCAGGGGTAACAGGGTCTTTACACACAGCTTCCTCCACCCGCCTTCCCACACGTGGCTTTCTTCTTTGTTAGGGAATACAGCTGTTGAGCACTGTTTGCGCATATCCCGAGATTTTCGCTGACGATTCGTTAAAACGGTTTACCTTCCCAATTTCAACCATTCAAACTTCTCACAACTGCAAAGGACTCTGACCTGACGTCCTTTCAACACACAACACTACACAACACAGAACTGAACCACGGCGTCCCATTCACTGATCTCAACCTCTGTAATTAGAACTCTGTACAGACAACTCTCAGCTCTTAGCACGCGTCCCTTTGATCACTTAGAACCATTTTTGAAAATCAAGCAAGTACGTCCCGTAAAGGTGAAACAAGGAATGCTCATAGGACGCGTTTGCAAGATTCTCGGCTTGGGTAAGCTTAGAGTTCCCATCATTTCGGCTTATGATGAGGGTAGGGTGATCAGGGATACTCTTGAGATGAAAAGCGAAATGAATACCATTCAAGGACACAAGCGAATACACATATCTTAGACTAGCGTCCTTTAAAGATGACTTTAATGCATGACACACCTTAAAACAAGTTCTCAACAAGACATAGCCAATCATGGAGGGAATAATAGAACGGGACTTGATCATTTAAAAGTTATCATCCCCAAGAGCAACCGGAGGTGCTCGTAGGGACGTCTATCAAGTGCTTTTGTGAAAATATCGGCCACTTGGTCCTCAGTCCTAACATGATCCACTCTAATTAATCCAAGTTCAACATTATCATGAAGAAAGTGATGCCTTATGTGAATATGCTTCGTCCTAGAATGATGAACGGGATTTTTGGCAATACTTATAGCACTGGTGTTGTCACACAAGATAGGGACTGTGTTGAGGGACGTACCATAATCTTCAAGTTGGTACTTGATCCATAGGACTTGTGAGCAGCACGAAGAAGCAGCAACGTACTCAGCTTCCGCGGTTGATAGTGCCACGGAGTTTTGCTTTTTGGATCCCCAAGATACAAGGCATGAGCCAAGGAATTGTGCCATTCCTGAGGTGCTCTTCCTATCCACCACATGGCCAGCGTAATCTGCGTCAGAGTAAGCTACCAGGTTCAGGGACGTCCTTCTGGGATACCATAGACATAGGTCATCCCGTCCCTTGAGATATCTGAAGATTCTTTTGACCTCTTGCATATGGGACTCCTTTGGATTTGCTTGGAATCGAGCGCACAAGCATATAGCGAACATGATGTCGGGACGACTTGCCGTAAGATATAGCAAGGACCCTATCATTCCTCTGTAGAGCTTTTGATCTACACTCTTGCCTTCTTCATCAGCATAGAGGCGAGTGTTTGGGGAGATGGGAGTATCAATGGGTTTTGAAGAGTTCATCCCATACTTCTCAAGCATTTCACGGATGTACTTTTGTTGATGAATCCGCGTCCCATCTTTGAGCTGAGTGATTTGGAGTCCCAAGAAGAAGTTGAGTTCTCCTATGAGGGACATCTCAAACTCACTACTCATCAAGTTCTTGAATTCCTCTACAAATTTCATGTTAGTGCTTCCAAAGACTATGTCATCGACATAGACTTGGACAATTAAGACATCTTTAAGAACTTTCTTTAAGAACAGGGTTTTATCAATGTTACCTCGTGTGTACCCGTTGGACAAGAGGAAGGACGCAAGCCTATCGTACCATGCACGAGGGGCTTGCTTGAGTCCATAGAGTGCCTTGTCCAAGAAGTACACATGATCTGGGTGATCAGCGTCCTCAAATCCTGGAGGTGGAGCGACGTACACTTCTTCTTTGAGCTTGCCGTTGAGAAAGGCTGTCTTGACGTCCATTTGAAAAAGCTTGAACCCTTTGTGAGCGGCAAAGGCGATGAGGAGGCGAATGGCTTCAATCCTGGTGACAGGAGCGAAGGTTTCATCATAATCAATCCCTTCCTCTTGCCTATAGCCTTGAGCCACAAGCCTTGCTTTGTTTCTTGACACGCGACCATTCTCATCAAGCTTGTTCCTGTAGACCCATCTCGTCCCTATTATGTTTTTGTTTCTCGGACGAGGGACGAGGGACGAGGGTCCAAACCTTATTTCTTTCGAATTGATTAAGTTCCTCTTGCATGGCCTGAATCCAATCAGCGTCCTGGAGTGCTTCCTTTATGTTCTTAGGTTCAACCAAGGACACAAAGGCGTTGAAGGCACAGAACGCTATGTTAGCATTAAGGGACTGATTCACGGCTGATCTTGTTTGAACTCCTTTTGACATATCTGAGATGATTTGATCCGTTGAATGAAGTCTCGAAAGATGGGATCCCTTATGAGTATCGTCCCTTACAGGAGTACATCTAGGGTCCGTCCAATCAGATTCATCTGAGTCAAACCCGTCGTCTTCATTGAGAGTTTCATAGAGTTCCCCCTCAGGTTGAGCGTCCTCTTCTTGACGCTGTTCTCCTTGTAGGCTTGATTCAGCGACCTCATGTTGAGCTGGAGATTCACTTTGAGATGGAACTTCCTGAACAACACTGGGAACTTCTACTGAGACTTCTTCAGGATTTTGAGTAGCGTCCTTAGGAACATAGTATTTTCCAGAGGACCCGAAATCAACTTCATCATCGGAGTCATCCTGCTGCAGAGGAGATGAGCGTTCTTTCTTACTTGGTTTATCTTTGTGAGAAGAACTTTCTTTGAACACAACATGAATGCTCTCCTCAAGCTTTAGAGTTCGTTTATTGAAAACTCTATACGCTTTACTGGTGAGGGAGTATCCAAGGAATATGGCTTCGTCACTTCTTGCGTCAAACTTTCCAAGTCTTTCTTTATCATTGTTGTGAACAAAGCACTTGCATCCAAAGACTCTGAGATAGTCGATGCGAGGCTTTCTTCCATTCAGCAACTCATAGGACGTCTTCTTCAGCAAAGGACGGATCATGGCTCGATTGATAATGTAGCACGCTGTAGCAATAGCTTCAGCCCAGAAGTACTTGGGGACGCTATTGGCTAAGAGCATAGTCCTTGCCATATCCTCCAGCGTCCTATTCTTTCTTTCCACCACTCCATTTTGTTGAGGAGTCCTTGGAGCTGAGAAGTTGTGAGAGACTCCATGTTGATCACAGTAGGCCACGAACTCTGAGTTTTGAAACTCCGTCCCATGGTCTGATCTTATGGATTTGAGAGGCGTCTCAAGCGCAACTTCCACTTGTTTGATGAAGACTTTGAATACGTTGAAGCAATCTGTTTTTGAAGCTAAGAAAAGAACCTAGGTGAATCGAGAAAAGTCATCTACAAGGACATAGATATACCTCTTTCCACCATAGCTTAACGTCTTCATTGGTCCACAAAGATCCATATGGAGAAGTTCCAAAGGTTTCTTTGTGCTGACATCGTTCTTTGACTTAAAGGACGTTCTTGTCTGCTTCCCTTTGATACATGCTTCACACTGTTCAATTTTCTCAAGATCAATTTGGGGAAGACCTTTCACAAGATTTCTTTGATGAAGCTTGAGGATTGTGCTTGGTCCAGCATGGCCAAGTCGGCGATGCCAGAGGTCAGCGTCCTCCTTTGACACAGATAAGCACAACTCAGATTTTGGCTTGAACTCCTGATTGAAGATGTAGACATTGTTCTTTCGGACTCCTTTGAGGACGACTTTGTTGGATTTCTTGTTGATGACGAGGCACTCCTTTGAGTCAAATGTGACTAAGTTTTCACCTTGATCACACATTTGAGAGACGCTTAGGAGGTTGAAGCCAAGTCCTTCAACAAGGCTAACATTTGTCGCTTTGATAGACGGATTGAGAATAGCAGTTCCCGTCCCTTTGATCTTTCCTTTGCCCTTGTTGCCAAACGAGACAGTTCCTCCCGTGGCGCTACTTTGGATAGAAGTGAGATGGATCTGGCTTCCTGTCATATGGTTTGAGGCGCCACTATCAATGATCCATGGGCGTCCCCTCACTTCCACCTCTTGTTCCTTTTCAGAAGCGTCCTCTTCAAGGACTGGGGCGTCCTCCACAGCCATGTACGCCACTTGCTCATCATCTGAGGCATCCTCTACGGCTATGTACGCCACTGGTCCTTCTGGTTCTTCATCATCAGAACTCACATTATCCCATGCGGCTTCGCACGCTCCCAAGAGAGCTTTCATCTTCATTTCTTTTGAGTTTAGTCCCGTAGTACACCTTTTAGCAAAGTGTCCTTTCTTGTTACATTTGTAGCAAGTAAGTTCCTTCATCTCTGCCTCTGTATACTTGGGACTCTCCCTTTTGTAAGGCATCTTGTGTTTCTTGGAATCTCTGGCCTTTTTACCCCATAAGCGAGCAACTTTGTGTAGAAGGGCAATCTCTTCCTCTTCTTCCAGCTGTTCCTTAGTCTTGCTTTCCTTTTCTTTCAAAGCTTGAGCACGCATCCTTTCACGATTCTCATTTTTATTTGCTTCCACCATTAGGGCAATATCTCTTTGGTGGCGCAGATACTCAGCGTACTCTGGAGTTGACGTCATCAAAGCAAGATCTGTCTGGGGGTTTCTAGCCAATTCAGCCACATCAGCTTCCCTTCTCGCTTCATAGCCTCTCAGCTTCCCATAGATCTCTTCCATATCCAGGGTTTTGTTGGCTGTGTTCTCCTTGAACGTAGTCCTATCAAAATTCCATTTTCCTGTAAGCCCATCAATGACTACTCCGACTCTGTTTCTCATTGAGACTTCAGCTTCTGGGATGCCTAAATTTCGCATTTTGGTCACAAGAGCTTCAAAGCGGTATGAGTAGTCCTTGACAGATTCGTTAGGAAGCATTCTGAAGGCATAGAACTCTCGTTTGATTTCAAGCTTGACGTCTTCCTTCATCTCTGCCGTACCCACATGGTACTTCTCAAGAGCTTCCCATTGTAGTTTGGCTGTTGCCAAATTGCTAACTCGGGTGGCGTCCCTTTCGCAGAGGGACGCTTGAAGGAAGCATATAGCCTTAGCGTTTGTTTCCAAAAGCTTGAATTCGTCAGGACCCCACTCGTCCTCTTTGTCTTTCTTGTCATCAGGGATGGTAAGGTCACCCTTCATGATCACTCTCCAGCATTGATAATTCTGACTTCTGCAAAAGTTCTCGAAGCGGATCTTCCAGCGGTTGAAGTTGCCGTCCGTCAGACGAGGAGGCTTTACAAAAGAGATTCCAATAGGTTCCATGTCCATCTTGTACCTGCAACTCAACAAAAATCTAGAGCGCCTGCTCTGATACCAATTGATGGATCGTAAGTCAGTTAATGAGGGCGTCCTTTAGTGCAGCGGAAAATAGACTTAACAGAATACAAGATAAGTGGACACGAGTGTTTATAGAGGAACCCCACTAAGACCAACTAGTCTTATGGGTAAACCTCTACCTCCGTTGGAGGATTTTCAATAGCCGTCCCTTATCTTATTAAGAGCGAGTCCTTACAACTTAGGCGAGTCGTTACACTTCTCTGAGCTAAGCGTCCGTCCTTAGCCTCACTAGTAACACTCCTTTCAACCTAACAAGTAACCTAACACTCTTAGCTATAAGGAAGCTATCACTCACGTCTCTCACGGTTCGTTGTGAGAGACAAACTACAACTCTAATTGATTTGTGGTTTGTTTTGGATTTGATGTGGTTGGACTTTCTTTCTCTTGCTTCAAGCTCACTTGATCTTCTTGATCTTCGTTCGTGTTCTTGAATGCTTCGGGAGAGCTTGAGAGAAAGTCTTCAAAGTCCACTCTTGCACACACATGCCGCTATGCATACTCCTTGGAGAGTATTTATAGCGGAAGTGATTCTTGTCCTCTAGCGTCCTCTGAGACTTGGCAGGATCCTCGATCTTTGATCAACGGTGCGATGAGCGTCTTGAGGAGGTCAACTCTGTTGACGCTTGGGAAGCCTCCGCGTGGGTAGGGGACCATTGCTGGGAAAGCGACGTCTTTGGCATTGTCTACACGTGCCCAGACAAAGGAAGCTTCCTTCTGAGGACTAAGGCCGGACGATGATGTAATCATGTTGGGGCGGCCTTAATTTGAATTTGAACTTCGTCCGTATTTTGGCGCGCGTCCCTTCTTGATGAGGACTCCGTCCTATCTTGCGCAGGGACTCCGCCAATTACGTTTAGCTTTGGAAGTTCTGGTAACATGCGTCCCTACAGCATAGGGACTGCTGTTCACTTGTTGTCCTTTTCGCTCGTGTGCGTCCACTGGACTTACCTGAGATCAAAACTTGGACAACTTATCAAATACATTTGAGTTTGTCATTATCAAAACAAGGGACGATTATTATTGGTTTAGATATTAACGACTGACGTCCTTAATATCGTCCCAACAACCTTCGTCGCAAGTCCTCGCTAGTAGCGGCCGTTCCCCACCGTTGTGCCTCGTTGTTCGCCACCGCCGATCACCAAGAGATCAATCTACGACACCATCGTCGTACTACTCAACCATCGGATCCATCGTGGTCTGTCCACCGCCGTTCGTACTCCCGTCGGGGTTCGAAGTGATTCTCGTTGATTCTCTCTCAAAGTATTAAGGACTCGTCATTCTTGAGATAAGTCGATTTTCGATTTGCTCAATCCTATTCTAGCGTGTTAGGGTTACGTGGTAATTATGAGATTGGTTTTGTGAACTAGTCCCGATCGATTTGTGAAATTCTAATTCATTATTGTTGTGCTATGAGTGAACACGTATTATGAATGATTGTTTTAATATGATTTTGAAAATGAGGAGTCCATGACTACTAGTGAAAATGAGCGGTCTATAACTGCCAGTTGAAAAATGAGCAGCAGAGGATGCCAGTTGAAAATGAGCAATAAATGTAATTTGTGGATCAAGATAAGGGATCAAATATTACACCGGATGGGTATCCTGCGACTTTCTTCCAACAAAATTGGGATATAGTAGTCGAAAAAGTCACTGACACCATTAAAATCATGCTCAACCAAGGTGGTTTCCTTGCCATTATATGTGATGCTCTTCTTATGCCCATTTCTAAGATGGAGAATCATCCAATAACGCCCAATCATTGTCCTCAATAACCTCATCTTCAAGCTCGCAACAAATGTGATTGTCAATTGTGTTGACTCGGCCTAGGTCGTTATGCCAAAAGCAAAGATAAATAACCCTAATTACAAGTTGTAGTATAGCGAGTAAGTTGGGGTCGTACTCAAGAGAACTATGACTTCTAGTATTAATATTTTTGCCAAATCAAGACAAAGGGGTGTTAAGAGTTTTAAACTAAACTGAATATCAAACTAATAACAAGCAAACAAGTATTCAATTAGTTAGAGAGATAGGTTTATTCAAAAAATCCAGTTTGATAAAAACATTCGATCATCGATTAATCCACTAATTCTTTTTACTCCTATGGTTAATTCTTATCATGGTCTTATTTAATTGCATGTCCACGGTCTAGGCAAATCTTAATATTGACAGAGGACGCTCAAAACAATATTAGCAATGTAAACAAGGATATATAAGATACATGCTAAAGCAATCAAGCTAAGAGTCAAATGTAGAAAATATAATTAATCTCATCCTTAATTCTCTAGTCCACAATCCTAGGAAATCAAGTTGTTTTCACAAATCAGGTTTGTCCACGGTCCAAACCTAGATCCAATAATATGATATCAACCAATTCAACAAGTTGACTACTCAAGTAGAATCAATCAATATTCATTAAACATTCAAGCACAAGAGAATTAATATTAACCAAAAGCATAAAAATCAATTACCAAGACCTCACAAAATCATAAGTCAAAGTTTCACAATTAAACAAACCCTAGAAAAGTTAGTTCTCCACAAAGGAGAGATCCCTAGGTCTAAAACTGAATAATGGGAAACTGAGAATAGAATAAAACTCTACTTAAAACCTAAAAAATAGTCTTGGAAAATAAGTCATTTGATGATAAGGAACGAAATAAAATAAACTAAAAGATAATAAAAAAACGAAACTCGATAAAGCTCTTCGACCGACACGAACCGCGGTCGAGCACTCTCCCTTTGCTGGTGGAGGTGCGAGTGCTTAGGCGCTTGGGGTTGCACAATGTCGTGGAGAGGAAAAGGAAGAAGTATGTGTCCAAGAATGGATACAAGTTTATACCTTTTGCTTTCTCTACATTTGGGGAATTCGATAAGGAGGCATTGGACTTGTTTTCACGTATTAAGTTCCTCTCTATCAATCACTCTAATAATGCCAAGAATGGAACTTTTGTATTTCATAGGCTGAGTTTTTGCATTCAGAAAGGTGTAGGGGCCCAACGTGTTTCTACGCTCCCATCTAGCTTCATGTAATTAGTAAAAGATTATTAAGCTAAATTTATAAAATGACAAATTAATTGTTAGTCGGTAATGTCAAGTGTCTTCATTTTTTAAGATAAAGAAGGAAAGAAAACCAAATTATCTTGTATATATGTTGATATGTTGTAAAAACTATTTAAAATAAAAAGTATATAAAAATTAAAATACTTAAGGATCATAATATTAATTAGGAATCTATGTTGTATCCAAAATTAAAGCTATATACTGTATATTTAGGATAAAGACAAAATCTAATGTTTTTTATCAATTGGGATTTCAATTTAAATGGAAGATGTGTATATATCGTAGTAGATTTTTCTATAACTGATCATTTAAAAATTATACCTAATAAAATATTTAACTAAATGGGTAAAATATGATAAGAAAATGTAATGGCTTAAATAAACGTACAAGGTACGCGGGCAGTTAATTAGTATTTATAGCGTTAAAAAATTATTTTATCAATTAGCTTGTACGGTAAAAATTATTATCATGGGTTAGAAAATGGAAGATGTTATGGCTTAATATAATATTATATCAATATTGTTTTATCAATTAGATTATACATTAAAAAATATTATCAAGCGTCTTTCAGACAAGGTACGAGGCAATTAACTAATATTTATAGCATACATCAACATATAAGTGTATTTTCATATTACAAAAGAAGCAAGTCCGTAACTGCATCGCACGAGTTTCACCAACTTGTATTTTCATATTACAAAAGAAGCAAGTCCGTAACTGCATCGCACGAGTTTCACCAACTTGATATTAAATTGAATAATCTTTGATACTCATCTGCAAATGTGCATTGTGAAATTGAATTTGATTAATTGATTGATACTTCGGTACGTGGGTGCAACACACCGCTAAGGCACTTAGATCAAGTTGACTAATTTCAAAGCAATTAGAGTACATCAACTAGCTAATTATCAACCCTTAATTAATCAATATGATATCGTCATAGCCAATGAGTAGCGCAAAGGGCAGGTACCTTACTATATAAACACTGCTCCAAACGCCATAATTTTGGCAGAGCAGTTAAGCTATCTGATCATAATCCATAAGCCTAAATTCTGATAGTGCACTAATTACAAATTCAAAAATGAAACACTTTTCTGTTGGGGTGCCCTTGGCCATGGGACTTCTCTTGGTCCTCCTGGCAGGCCAATGCTCTGCTCAAGGGCTTCAGTTCGGACACTACAAGGGAAAATGCGGCTACCTTGACATCGAAGAATTAGTTTTCCGGATCGTCCGGGCCAAGATGGAGAAGGAGAAGGGACTCATCGGTGACCTCACACGTTTGTATTTCCATGATTGCTTTGTCAAGGTTTGCGTAATTACTTTCATCGTTTAACTAGCGTACATCTTAGTTATATACGTAACATGCACGTTAATTTCTTACATACATGTACATACCATTTCTCATGTACATATACTACTTCATTGTAACTTGGATAATGACTATTCTATTCGATCATACTTTGGAAGGGATGTGATGCGTCAATTTTCTTGGATGGAAAGGGCACGGAGAAAACAGCACCACCAAACTTGGATCTAGATGGTTTCGACGTCATTGATTCGGTCAAGGATACTCTCGAGAAGTTTTGCCCTGAAGTTGTCTCTTGTGCTGACGTTCTGGTTATGGCAACTAGAGCTGCGATATACGTGGTAAGTTACATTTTCTTTTGTATCGGAAGAAGGAGAGGCGACGCTCTCTGCTCCCTCTAGTGGATTTTGTTGATATGAACATACGGGCTAAATAGTCAATAAACAGTAGTGATCCAACTTGTAACATCAATAGGCAAAGAATATAACACCCTTCACTGAATCAAGCAATACATGATAACCTATATAAAACAAAAAAGCAAGAGAGGCAAGAAAATCCAAGGTTTTCGTGCCACGTACAACATACGAGTCGATATGAATAGTTAAATTATCTTTTATTTGTTTGCGTATATATTCATTTGGCTCTTGTCATGTGTAAAATACACAGGGAGGCGGACTATGGTTTCAAGTAGAGACTGGACGAAGAGATACCCTTATTTCCAAGGCGAATGATGCCCTAATCCTTCCCGACCCTAACATTCCAATGTCGGCAGCCATCAAAGTCTTTGCTTCCAAAGGATTTTCCTTATATGATCTCGTCGTTCTTCTTGGTATGCTTTTGTGATCATAATTAAACATAAAACATGAAGCCTTTCCTGAAAATATAAAAAAAGTGTCAACACATAGATATAGACGTACACATAACTCTTTTTTAACATGTGCCTACATTTATTTGTATGTTCGCATCTATGTGCATCAGGTGCTCACACCGTTGGAGTGGCACACTGCAACAACTTCCAAGATCGCCTGTACAACTATCATGGCACCAACATGACGGACCCATCAATGGACCCAACTCTTGCAAAAAAGCTCATCAAGACATGCCCTAAGGACGAAGATGGTACAAAGAACGAAGCATTCCTAGACCAAACACCGGGAAGTGGAGACACCTTCGACACAACCTTCTACAAGGCGATCATTGATGTCTCTCATTTTGGTGGTGTTTTAGTGGTTAATTTCCCTTGTAAATATGTGTCTTTTGTTCCTTTCTTTGTTAGTTTTGTCTCTTTTTAGCTTAGTTCCCGATTTTCTATGAGATTCGGAAACTATGCGAGTTTGTTGTGTTTTGTAGGTAAAATGGCGCATTTGAGGACGTTTTGGAGGAGTTGTTTTGGAGGAGCAAAGCTAAGGAGCAAAGGAGCGGAAGAGCCATGCAAAGAACGAAGAGGAACTCAAGGAAAACCCAGAAGAAAAGAGGATAGAGGCCCTGGATCGAGGTTCCCAGCAAGTCGGGCCCGAGTTCGCGCATGGGAAGCCAGGACCGACGTTGGCAACGTCGGGCCCGAGGTCCACCCGCATCGATCCTAGTCGGCTAAAGAGAGGATTGGGATCCAAGGCACATTATTGTGAGCTTCCACTTTTGCCCTTCTTCTAATTTTGGAATTCCTTGGTCCCCAATCAAAGGAGAGGATAATTAGAGAGAGCTTAGAGGAGCTTAGGGGGGATCCAACATCTAATCACTCTCAAAGGCTCAAGGAAGACTTGGAGAGCAAGTAGGAGAAAGGAAGAGGAGAAGAAGAGAGGAAATCGGTGGAGTCTAGGAGGAGATTAGTGAGTTTGAACTTGTTTTGCTTTTGTTTAGTGGATTTGAGACTTGGATATTGTGAACCCCTTTGATTTGAATGCAATTTGGCTTTGATTTGAGTTGGATGATTGAGATTTGCTTGCTTTGCTATTTGATTGCTTTTTACTCTTACTTGATGGAGTAGATTCCATAGTCTTGGACTATGGGGGAATCCCCTAGCTAGGATTGGGTGTGAACCCCCAATTGCATAGCCTTGAGTGCTTGATCTATGAATCCTCTCTACATTGAGCTTCAATTCTCTTGTGAGAACAAGGGATCTAGGGCTTGTGGTTGGTAAGAGTAAGCGAAAGCGATCTCGAGCCCGTCACTAGACCTAGTATCGAAGGAGAGTGAAAACTCCCTAAGGTCGAAGTGTAGAGTGGAGGGATCGCAGGCAAACAACCTCGATTTCATAAGGATCAACACTTATTGGCTGAATTGGGGTGGAATCACCCAAGTCTAGTTAGGGAAGGAACCCAAAAACCCAAGACCGATCTACCATTTGTACAAGACCGAGTTCCCCAGTACCTCGGGCCCGACGTTTTCAGTGTCGGTCCCGGCCAAAGTCGCATCGATCCAACCTCGGACCGAAGTGACCAAAGTCGGTCCGGGTTGTTCCCTTTGATTTTCCTTGTTTTTGCCTTTCTTATACCTCTTTTTAGTCTTCTTGATACACTCAACGCACGAACTCCCGTGTGTTCGACACCCTACCCTTATACTACAATTGGGGTTCGGTTTATAAATTTAAATTTTGATATCATCCGATCCGGACGACCCCCATCAGAATTTTGGCGCCGTTGCCGGGGAGTTCTACTTGTTTGAGGTACCATCTTTTGTTGAGTCTTTGATTTGGTAGTGATTTGGGTGAGGGACTAGCCCGAATCCCTTGTTTGTTTTGATTCGGTTTTTGTTTGTGTCTTTAGTTATAGGTGTATGCGAGCTTGTTCCATCCGAGGAACACTTGAGTTCGACTTTTTGTGTGATCTGGAGAGCATTATCAAACGAGCTCGAAAGAAGAAATGGATGGAGAACCAAGCACAACGTGATCTGAGGAGGTTGATAGGATGAGGGCCGACATGGCTCGTATGCAACTTGAGATGGCAAACCGAGATGCCAAGGCTAGGAAAGAGTGTGAGCAAAGGATGAGATTGGAGGCTCAATTCAACACCCAACCCCGGAATGCAAGACAATACATGCATCCGGAGTTGAAGGTGCCGGAACCGGCCATTGTCTTGCCGGAGGTGTCAAAGAACTTTGAGATCAAAACTCAATTCATCTCACTTATCAAGAGGGACCAATTTCAAGGGAGACCGAATGAGTGCCCGATCGAGCATGTAAAGCAATTGAAGGATCTATGTGAGACCATCTCGACGGATGATGAGACACTTGAGTACGTGCTACTCAAAGCCTTCATGTGCTCGTTGGGAGGCAAAGCATTGCATTGGTTGGAGAGCCAAGCACCTCGATCCATCACATCATGGAGGGCTCTCAATGAAGCATTCTTGATGAAGTTCTTTCCGCCAACCAAGACAACGGAGCTTAGAAGGAAGATAGCAAGCTTTCAACAAGGAGTCCACGAGCCACTCTTTGAGGCTTGGGACCGGTTCAAGGAAATGTTGAGGCAATGTCCAATGCATGGGCAACAACCATATGTTCTTCAAGACATATTTTTCCAAGGAATCAACCCCGCCACCAAGGACAAGTTGAACCTTCACACCGATTGTGGGTTCATTGATTTGCCACCGGAGCAAGTGTGGGAGTTGCTAGACAAGCTCTCCGACTACAAAGCCATGTACGGAGTGAGTCAAGTCAACAAGGAGGCAAGAGTCCAAGGAGAAGGTGCAAAGAGGCTCTACGACCCAAAGAATGAAGAGGTGGATAAGGATGTGAAGATCCAATTCCTTGAGGATGAGTTGAACAAGATGAGGAGGCAAATGAATCACCTCAAGCAAACCACAAGAGGATGTGATCGAAGAATGTGGTTCTTTCAAGCATGGAGCTCAAGAGTGTCCCAATGAATGTCAAGTTCGTTTGGCCGAGCAAATCGAGGAGGCACAATATGTTCAAAGAAACTATGGAGGAAGAGCCACATTCAACAATGGAGGGAATGGAAGGTGGAACCAAGGCCAAGCCAATGGCTACAACAACAACTACAACCAAAATGAGCCAAGGGCCCAACCACCACCATACCGACCTCCGGGGTTCTATGAGCAAACTCCACAATGGGCACAAGAGATGAGAGGCGAGTTCAAGGACTTGAAGAATCAATTCACCAATGTGGAGAGAAGAGTTGATGAAATTGGTGCCCAATTCAAGGAGTTTGGTGTATGGAGAAGGCAAGTGGACAACCAATTTGTTCACATGGCGAATCAACTTCCAAGAGAGGAAGGGAGACTCCCAGGCCGACCCGAGGAGAATCCCCATGCCCCATAACAACAAAATGAAGTTTGAGCCATAGGTTTGAGGAGTGGTCGGAGTTTGCCCGAGCCACAAGTGCCAAAGACAACAGAAGAGAGTCGGACCGAGTTGCCCAGTAACACGGGCCCGACGTGCCATGAAGTCGATCCAGAAGACGGAGAGAGTCCCCTGAACCGGACCGAGGTGGAGCGGAACTCGGGCCGACATGCCCTGTAGTCGGACCGACTTTCCCAGATTTGCCCTGCCCTAGGACCGAGGTTCCAGATGTCGGTCCCGATGTCGATCCCACGTCGATCCAAGCTGAAAATGTTGAAAGAGATCTAGGCCGGTCCAAGGAAGTGGATTCAACCAAGAAACAAGGTGGCACAACTCTTCCTTACCCTTTGAAGAAGCCCAAGGAAGTTGTGGAGGGCAAGTTTAAGAGGTTCTTGAAGCTCTTGCAAGGTTTGAGCATCACCATCCCATTCACCGACGCTCTAAGTGAGATGCCATCCTATGCAAAGTTCTTGAAGGAAATTTTGAGCAAGAAGAGGTTGATGTGGAGATGCAAGATGAGGTGAAGATCTTGGAGCTACCTCAAAAGTTAGGTGATCCCGGAAGATTTGCAATAACCGTGGGGATTGGATCCCAAAACTTCAATGCTCTTTGTGATTTAGGAGCAAGCATATCGGTTATGCCCATGAGCATTTGGAGAAGGGCTAACCTCGGAGATATGGAACCGGTTGACATGAGTCTCACTATGGCCGATGGTTCATCCACAAAAGCCACCGGAATCTTAGATGACGTCCCGGTTAGAGTTGGGAGGTATTTTGTCCCCGACGATTTTGTGATCCTTGACATGAAAGAAGATCCGTTGGTGCCCATTATTCTTGGAAGGCCATTTCTAGCGACGGCGGGTGCCAAATTTGATGTAAGAAATGGAAAGGTGACTTTCGATATTGGCGAGGATAAGGTGGAGTTCCATTTCAACAAAGCTCTTAATGAACCGGATGCTTTGGCGATCTTGAAATTGAAGGAAAGTGCCAAGCGTAAGAGAGAGGAGTTGGAACCCACAAGAGAGGGAGAAGCACCTTTGAGGAATCATGACATGGTCAATGTTCAAGAGCAAGAAAGAGAGTTGTTAAATCCAATTGAGCACCATGAGGAGTCAAGAGGTGGAGATAGCCCGAGAAGCCATGAAGAGTATCCTTCTTCGTATCCTTTTGATGTGGAAGACTCTTATATTTGTTTGAGTGACTTGAAAGAAGATCTAGAGGATAGTTACATTTGTTTGAGTGATTTGAAGGAAGACATGAGCTATAATGTCATTGAATCTCCTAGAAATTCTCTAGATGTTTTTGGTGTAGGGAATGAAGATCAAGTTGAGAAGGAGCAAGAAGTGCAACCTTACACTTTGGAAGGGAAAGGTGAAGGAGAATTTGGAGGCCACACTTTCATCAATCACAAATGGTGGTTTTATGGCTATGAGGGGCGTGGAGACGGATATGACAACGATGACCAATTCACCATTTTTCAGCCTCCGTGAAGGGTAGAGGTTAGAAGTCAAGCTAGTGACTTAAAAGAAGCGCTCCTCGGGAGGCAACCCGAGCTTAGTAGGTTCATTTTCGTAGTTTTTAGTTTGTCTTTCTTGTCTTAGCGTAGATTCTTTCTAATCTCTCCTTAGCATGTGTTTTGTGGAATTGTGTGTTGTGAGAGCTTCATGATTGTGTATGGTAGTGGTGAAAATAATGCAAGGACTTGTGGGTAGAGAATTGCCAAGAAGAGGGAATTTTAGGAAGCCAAACCGAGCCGGACCGAGGTACCCAGGACCTCGGGCCCGACGTTAGCAACGTCGGTCCGACTTAGCCGGTCAACTTTGGTCTTGATTTTGTGGAAATGCCCATTATACCCCTCTGACCTAACTTTGTCTCTTACCCAATTTAAGCCTTCCTTCTCATACCTACCACCCATTACCTTCATAACCACCTTCCCAAAATACCAAGTTCCCCTCAAAAACCCCCAATTCGATCCACACCTCCATCACTCTCGATCCCCAAGCAAACTTCACAACAATCTCGATCCAACACCCTAGCCATCCCCAAACATCGATCCAAAAGCCAAAAATCCCAACAAAGTCCCATTGTTCTCCATCCCTCTTTTAGATCTAAGAGGAGAATTTGAGTTCTAAAGAGTTTGGTTGCTAGAAGTCTTTGTTTCTTCATATTTGGTATGTGAATCTCAATCTCTACTTGATTCCTTGTGAATTTCATGCTTTCATTGCTACATTTGAGATTTGCCATGATTGAATGAGCTTAGACCTTGAGCATCCATGGTGATTTGCATGAATAGTGGAATTTGAGCTTAATTGTTGATTATGCATGCTAGAACCTACTTGGAATTTCGATTGATGATGAGAAATGGTTGATTATGGATTTTAGGAGCATGATAGAGTGATTTTTGGGTGAAATAGGTAGAAAAGTCGAATTGATGTTTGGACCGAGATACCCAGATCTCGAGACCGATGTTGCGAAGTCGGTCCAAGACTCAGACCGAGGTTGAGAACCTCGGGCCCGACATCTTGTGTTGGTCGGTCCTATGCTATTTGGCTTTCTCTTGTATGAGCTTTAGGATTCATGAGCTTGAATGTTGGTTAAGGCTTGTTTATCATGATATATCTTGTAGCTTGACCATTATGGTGTGATCCTTTGTTCATGCATGTTGGATTTTATGGATTGAGTGTCTAGAAGACAAGTATGGGGTCATTCTTGTGTGATAAGTTGTTAAGTTGTGAAAGCATGTGATCTTGTTGTGGTTGTATAGATCTTATCTTGTAATTCTTTGCTTTGATTGTGTGTAGGTACCATGACAACCCGAGCATCTTCTTCAAGAATGGAGAAACCAACAAAGAAGTCCAAGAAGTCGTCAAAGAAAGTGCAAAGAATGGATGATGTGCGCTTTGAGGATGATGATATGGCTCGAGAATATGAGCGACTCATGGGTCTATCTCACCACACCCGGTGGTTAGATTGGGAGTCTATTAGGAAGATGAGTATGGATGAGGCTCTTACTCGATGCTACTCTCACATTGGGCTCAACGTGATGCTAATGTTGGACAACACTTATTATCCCGCCTTAACGTCCGAGTTTATGGCGTCATTCAAGTGCACGTATGAAGGAGTTGAGAGTGAGGGCATGATATCCTTCCAAATGGGCAATGAGTTGCAAGAGCTCTCTCTCCGGAACTTGGCACATCACCTTGGATTTCCTTTTCCGATAGATGAGGCTTTTGTTGACAATGAGAAGGTGGCCTATCTTTGGAAGTATGTAGCCGGAAGGAGTGAGATGAGGAAAGGCGCCTCGACAAATGAGATAGCAAGCCCACTCTTCCGAGTCATGATCCGAGCTTTGGGTTGTGCCATCTTTGCTAGGCACGAGTTGAGCAAGCCGATGAAGGAAGAAGCCATGTTGCTCTATGAGATGTTGTTCCACAATGATAAGCCGATGAACCTCACATGGGAATGGGTGAAGATGGTGAGGGATTTCCAAAGTTCCTCATGGATTTATTTTGGAGGGATGATAGCCCGCTTGGCTCATCGTCTTGAGGTGGATTTGTCCACATACACGCCGGCCCCGAATGGTGTAGAGTTCATGGATCTAAAGTATTTCAAGAAGGCCAACATCATCAAGGAGAAGCAAGTAACCGGTGCCACCACCTATCTAGCGCCTCATTCCAACTTCGACAAGGTGCACATTCCTTTGGGGCCACATCTCTTTGACCTCACAAGCTATTATAATTGGTTTCAAGTGTGGGTGGGCAAAGAGAATCCTTATGGAGAGTTGGAGGGGACACTTGAGTGTAGAAGATGAGCACAACACATTCGTTTCACTACCCCTCAATCTTCTCCGGATACCGAAGATGAAGAGCCCAACCAATTTGAGTTTGCAAGGAGGGAGGCCATGGATGTCGACTCGCCTCTCGAAGAAGAAGATGGCGGATACCGCAATTTGCTCACCGACCAAGCTCCAACGCTTTTGGACCGAGATGCAAGCCACCTCGGGCCCGACATCCATCAACGTCGGTCCGACACTTACTTGCCCGATCCGGTTCCTAGTGCTTATGAGAGAGGAGAGGGAAGTGGAGCAAGGCAAGAGCAACCAAGCTATGGAGGGTTCGAAGGGTATCCCCAATGGTATGGGCCCGGAATGGTCTTCCCCGAACCTCAACAATCGGTGGATATGAACTTCCTAGCCAACCAATTGGCTCACCTTCAACTCCAACAATCAAGCATGCTACAAGAGGCACACCAACTCAACCTTCAACAACAACATCTCAACTTTCAACAACAGCAACTTTCCCACCACCAAGAAGACTTTCAAACCCAATTTGAAGAAGTGAACTGCAACATTGCTTACACTAGGCGTGATGTGGAAGACTTGAGAGCGGTAGAGGATCAAAGATGGAGCGTTCAAGAAAGCTTCAATGAATGGATGACCGGGAACTACTCTTCCCGCGAGGACCCTTGGACACGCCCCGCACCACAACTTCAACCGCCAAGTCAAGACCCTTTCCACGCCCATGTGTACGAGAGAGAGAGGCACGCTCGGCTCCAAAGGGGACGCCGCCGAGGACACCCTCCAAACTAAGCCTCAACATGCCATTCAAGAATAAGGAATTGTGAGCTTTCTTGACTCTTCTCTTTTACTTTTGAGTTTTGATTTCTTTGTTTTGATGAGGACATCAAAATTTTAAGTATGGGGTGGGTTAGTAGCTCATAGTTTCATGTGTAGGTTTCTTGTTTTGTTCTTGTTTTGTTAAGGGATGTTTTCTTTTGGATAGTGGCATGACGTGATGCATGGATGATGATTGAATTTGATGGCATGAATGGATGAGTTTGTTTTGTTTTTGAGAATTTTTTTGAGAAAATCCATAAAAATTTGAAAAATTGTGTTAAAAAATGACAAAAAGATTTTGTTTTGGACTAGGAATTCCCATCTTAGATGTCCAAATGAAGGCTAATAATGATGTGAGCATGTAAATTCCTTTGCATATTTTTGGATAGTTTAGCCTCTACATGGATGTTGTTTTTAATGTGATATGATATCATGCATGTTTTTATTGAGCACATGAGTTCTTGGATGAAGTTTTGATGCAACTAAGCTTGAGTGAACCTTGTGAGATCATTTTTGGCCATTTTAGGGCTTGTTCATATTTGCTTATCCCTCATTTTCTTGTGTGATTAGCTCATGCATGCTAAGTAAAACTTGCTATTGAGGTGTTTATCTATTTTCCAAGGCCAATATGAGAATTGTTCTATGCTTTGTCACATTGATTTGAACTTTATTTCATTTAGTCACAAAATCTTCCATATCCTACCTTGAAGATAAGCCGTTGCTTGTAGCCCCGTTTTAGCCTTAGACCTTTGTTTGAAACTCCTCAAAAATATGATTCCTGGCCTATATTACTTGACCCTTATGGGATTGGACCTTAGTGAGAGGTTTTGGAGTGTATTTGGAGAGTTGAGATTCTCTTTGGTGAAGGGCAAGAAATGGAGTTACAAAATCAAGTGGGTAGTGCATCTTTGTTGAGAAGAAAGAAAGCAAAAGTTGGAAAAAAATAGTGGATTGAAAGCAAAGTGCTTAAGTTTAGAGAAAATGGGCACCGACCGAGTTAAAGTGCACATCGGGCCCGAGCTAGTGCAAGTTGATCCTATGTGCAAAAGTGTGAAAAATCCAACAAAAAGTGTAGTGCAAAGATGAAGTGGAATGTTAAGTGAAAAGTGGGTTGAAAAAAAGAAAAAAAAAAAGAAAAAAAAAGAAAAGAAATCAAAGTCTTTTGGATGAGAGTGAAAAAAATGAAAGTGGAATAATTTGGTGAAGTTGGTGAAAGACTAGAAAGTCCAATCCCCATTGTAAGCACCACAAGACCAAAGTGATTCCCACCTTGAGAAATACCAAAAGCCCCATTACAACCCGGCCGAATGGAACCTCTTTGAGGACCTCCATTGAGTCAAGTTCATATTCTTTGTGTGCATTGTAATAGGCATCTCTAGGTGGAGGAATTGGTGATATTAGCTTCAATAGTAAAGTCTTTACTTGCATGATTGTTGAGTTTGAGTGATCATTGCTAAACCTAAACACATGATGAGTGATACACATTTTCACATACCTAAAGTGAGGCTTTGTTGCATTAGACTTTATTCCTTGAACACTTGATCATGTGTGATGATGTAATCTTGCTAGCATATCTATCACTTGTTCTTACTTGTGTTTTTCATATGAGGCTTTACTTGAAGATTGTGCTTCGGTCTTGCTTACATTGTTATTGCTTGAGGACAAGCAAGTTTAAGTATGGGGTATTCTGATGTCTCTCATTTTGGTGGTGTTTTAGTGGTTAATTTCCCTTGTAAATATGTGTCTTTTGTTCCTTTCTTTGTTAGTTTTGTCTCTTTTTAGCTTAGTTCCCGATTTTCTATGAGATTCAGAGACTATGCGAGTTTGTTGTGTTTTGTAGGTAAAATGGCGCATTTGAGGACGTTTTGGAGGGGTTTCTAAGGAGGAGCAAAGCTAAGGAGCAAAGGAGTGGAAGAGCTATGCAAAGAACGAAGAGGAACTCAAGGAAAACCCATAAGAGAAGAGGATAGAGGCCCTGGATCGAGGTTCCCAGCAAGTCGGGCCCGAGTTCGCGCATGAGAAGCCAGGACCGACGTTGGCAACTTCGGGCCCGAGGTCCACCCGCATCGATCCTAGTCGGCTAAAGAGAGGATTGAGCTCCAAGGCACATTATTGTGATCTTCCACTTTTGCCCTTCTTCTAATTTTGGGATTCCTTGGTCCCCAATCAAAGGAGAGGATAATTAGAGGGAGCTTAGAGGAGCTTAGGGGGGATCCAACATCTAATCACTCTCAAAGGCTCAAGGAAGACTTGGGGAGCAAGGAGGAGAAAGGAAGAGGAGAAGAAGAGAGGAAATCGGTGGAGTCTAGGAGGAGATTAGTGAGTTTGAACTTGTTTTGCTTTTGTTTAGTGGATTTGAGACTTGGATTGTGAACCCCTTTGATTTGAATGCAATTTGGCTTTGATTTGAGTTGGATGATTGAGATTTGCTTGCTTTGCTATTTGATTGCTTTTTACTCTTACTTGACGGAGTAGATTCCATAGTCTTGGGCTATGGGGGAATCCTCTAGCTAGGATTGGGTGTGGACCCCCAATTCCATAGCCTTGAGTGCTTGATCTCTGAATCCTCTCTACATTGAGCTTCAATTCTCTTGTGAGAACAAGGGATCTAGGGCTTGTGGTTGGTAAGAGTAAGTGAAAGCGATCTCGAGCCCGTCACTAGACCTAGCATCGAAGGAGAGTGAAAACTCCCTAAGGTCGAAGTGTAGAGTGGAGGGATCGAAGGCAAACAACCTCGATCTCATAAGGATCAACACTTATTAGCTGAATTGGGGTGGAATCACCCAAGTCTAGTTAGGGAAGGAACCCAAAAACCCAAGACCGATCTACCATTTGTACAAGACCGAGTTCCCCAGTACCTCGGGCCCGACGTTCTCAGTGTCGGTCCCGGCCAAACTCGCATCGATCCAACCTCGGACCGAAGTGACCAAAGTCGGTCCGGGTTGTTCCCTTTGATTTTCCTTGTTTTTGTCTTTCTTTTACCTCTTTTTAGTCTTCTTGGTACACTCAACGCACGAACTCCCGTGTGTTCGACACCCTACCCTTATACTACAATTGGGGTTCGGTTTATAAATTTAAATTTTGATATCATCCGATCCGGACGACCCCCATCAATCATCGCCCACAAGGGAGTGATCGACTTTGACCAGAGAATGGCCTATCATCCAAGCACCCGGGGCATGGTGAGGCAGTTTGCTAGCGACCCAAACTATGGCGACAAGTTTGGCAATGCCATGTTGAAGCTTGGCAGGCTTGGTGTGCTCACCGGGAAGTAAGGGGAAATTAGGAAGAATTGTCGTCAAGTGAGCACTCATAAGTAAAGGAAGATCCATTCATCTTCCCCATAATATGGACGTTCCTTCGAAGAAACTATGTGGTTTCGATACTTTAATTTTATAAATGCACGTGTGAACAATGCATCTTTTCAAAAAGAAAAAACAATTGTGCCTTCATTTTATCTAACCTACTAGTAAAGTTGTAACTTTTGGCATTAATTGCCCATTTCAATTTATTCCTTGATATGTTATAGTATATATACGTTATTATTTCATTATATATTATCTATCTTATATATCCTACATACGTATCTATCGATCTTCTTACTTATATGTAAATTTGGAGCTTTTTGAAATTAAATGCCCTCACTCCAATTTATTCCTTCATCTTATATATTATACATGCTACTATGTGGTTATTTATTTTATCTATCCTATCTATATATCTATCTACATGTAAAGTTGTATTTTTTTTTACATTCAATGCCTCAAATTAAATTCTCTTTAATTAGTTTAATTTGATTATGTTCAATCTAATATAGTATTGTTATCATTACTTTGTACTATAATCTTTATTTTTATTTTAAACTATATATTATCTCAATAAATTAATTTATGAGTATATTGTTATATATAATATACTTTATAATCTTAAATTTATTCCTTATTAAATTTCTGTTATTAAATGAATTCTCATTATTAATTGTAATATGTTACTCTTATTGATAAGTATTTAGATATATCTTATATATTATTGTATTGAACACACTTCTGATTAAATGATGCGGCCTAAAATGAATATTTTAATTGTGTATCTTATAATCATTCATATCTTTATTGTTAGCTTAGATTGTATATGTTATTGAAATATATTTTATCTATATGCATCATAAACATTTATTTTAGGGCAATGAGTTCCATAATAATCATTTAGATGTAGATTTTTCTTATTAAATATTAAATTTATATTATACAAAAATTATAAGATTCTTTTGTAATTTCTCGATTAAATTAGTTTTTAGATCATTAATGTCACTATTATAACTAAAAACTTGTAGATTAAGGAATACTATTTTGATATTCATTGAATTATAATCTTAATCATACAAAGATACGATAATCATGTCATTCCAATTATTTAAAGAACACAATATATATTCTGAATATAAAAAAGCAACGAAAACATAAGATAAAGAACAACCATACAAAATGATCAAATTACTACTAAAGAACCGTCCCCAACAACGCTGAGAGTAAATGTCTAGTTATGAGTAAAGTTTCATTTATTAATTATTATAGCTAGTAATTGACTTATGTTATTGTACTACTGATCAACTTCAATTGTTTTATTGATTGATTAAAACAAACCGTCTGTCCCTTTAAAGACAAGTCCTTTGGGTAAGAGGTAAACTCATCCATTAGATTTACTTTCTTAATATGTAATGAATGGTCCAGTATTTTTTCAAGAAACATTTTTTTTTCAAGAAGATTTATTTTTTACGAAAACCATATTATTTTATTTTCTGAACAATATTATTAGAACATTGAAGTACGATAGTTCAATTTTATACGCTAAATGTTCAAATTAATATACTAAAAGTTTATTTTATCAATACTATGAGTTCAATTTTCAATACTATATGGGTTCAATTTTTTTTACTATTAGTTTAATTTTTTGTTCGATTTGTTCAATTTTAATATATATTGAGTTCATTTTTTATATAATTCGATTTTCACTAAAATAAAATTATAAAATAATATGGATTATCCATTATCAGGTAAGGAGGTTAATCCAATGGATGAGGTTACTCCTTACCGTAAGGGGTTGTCCTTACCATAAGAGTAGTCATCACTGGAACCTAACTCTATATATATATATATATAGAATAAGGATCCTATGAAACCACTCTTTACGGTGAAACCGGTGAACAATTTATAGCTCTTGGATCTAATTATATGAACGGTTGAGATATGTTAAAAATGTTGAATATTTGGATTATAAAAAAATATCACACCAAATCAATTTATTTGATATCTCTCGGATTTCTCTCTCTCTCTCTCTCTCTCTCTCTCTCTCTCTCTCTCTCTCTCTCTCCCCATATCTTACCTTTTTAGTTTTTATTTCCAATTTATGCTCTCATAAAAAGACTCTCATTGCCATGATAATTCAGTTTCTGTCGTAATTCTCAATGGAGGAGCAATTCCCAGCCATGGAGTCAATGAAGACAATATGCTCCGATGGTAGCTATAATCGGTGAGTAATTTTGCACTTATTCTTCACTTCTTTTACATGGCTATGGTAATTCAATTTCCATGGCTGAATCAATTTGAGCAACTTTGAAGAATTTTGTCTACGTAAATTTTTTTCCAATAAAAGCATTGTATTTCAATCTTCAACATGAATATATGAATTTTTGGTATTTTGAGTTTATAAAACTAAATTTGAACTAGGTAGCTAATTAAATCCGAATTTTTGAATGTTAAAGTCAAACTTGCTTTAATTCGAACATGGTAGTTAAAATCAAGTTTGCAAACCTAAATTCAAATTGGGTATTTTGAGTTTGTGATTTGTTAGTAGGATTTAGAATCGGCCTTAATTTGTGTATGTTAAACCTAGATTTGAAACAGGACTAGTACTTTGAATCTTGAGGTGAATTTTTTGAATATATAATTGTATTTGCTGAATTTATGATGAAATATATGATGTGAATTGATGATGTAGTACCCTGAATATTGATATGTATGATTTGAATTGTGACTATATAATTTTCGAATGCAATGGTTTGCGAATATATATTTTGAATTGATGAATAGTATAATCTGAATTTTCAAGATAATCATATGAATGTTCTTATAAATTATTTGAATATAGCATACTAAAAGTATGATTTGAATCGAGGATGTAGTAACTTGAATTTTGATATATATGTTTTGAATTGTGAATATATGGTTTTCGAATACAATGGTTTGTGAATATAGCTTTTGAATTGAAGTAGTCACTTGAATATTTGGTAGCATAATTTGAATTCTTTAAGGTAATCACATGAATGTACTTAATAATTATTTGAATATAGCATATTAGAATTGTGATTTTGAATCAATGATTATAGGAACTTGAATGTTGCTATGTATTATTTGAATTGTGAATTTATGGTTTTTGAATGTCATGGTTTGTGAATTTATGTTTTAAATTGATGTAGTAACTTGAATTATGTGTATCATAATCAGAAACTTTAAGATAATCACATGAATGTTCTTATAAATTATTTGAATATATAAAGTATGATTTGAATCTAATAAAAGATTGAATTTGTAGCCATTTAACTCTGAATGTTTATGTTTATTTGTGGAATATGCAGCTTTGAAGGTTGGAATATAGCGACATGATTGAAGAACATACAAAAGCAATAAGAGAATGGAAGAAGCATGGTAGGGATCAAAGAAGACGATGCATCCTAAAGAATCAGCAATTATCCATCTTTCTTTATTTTACAATGTATTCAATTTCAATTAAATTGTATTCATCCATGAAATCATAACGAGAAATAAAACTATCCGTTTTTGTCAAATTCAGTTATTACAAGTACATATTCAATGTTCAATGTTTTTTTGGTCGAATATTCAATGTTCAATGTATGTATGTTGCGTGTGGTTTTACATTAAATAAGATAATATAATTCAAATTCGACAAAATCGGGCATATTCAAACCACGCCAAACTACAATAACCTTGTAATAATATTCGGGAAATGTTCAATCATATTCAACTATGTACTTGATAAATTCAAATATCGGTACAGTCGAATATTAAATCAATCTTATTGAATATTGAAGTAGCACGATAGAATTTGTAATGGGTGACGAATGATATATGAGATTTGTTTGATTTTTTTCTCAGATCTTGTTTGATTTTTGGAAAAAAAATACACCCCTTAAATTTAGGAACTTTCATTTTGAGAAAATCTAGTTTGAATTTGGACGGTAACTTCTCCCTACTATTATGGAAGCTTAATTGAAGGTATAACTAATTGTGATTTTTCTTTAATTCACCCATTATTTTCAAATATCCAGCCTAATCTATACCCTTGGTTTCATGGTAATCCAACGTCTACTGTTAATTCATCCGTTTCACTATAAGAGGTGTTTTACCTGAACCCTCCTCTATATATATATATATATATTTGTTGTTGTTTTCTCTGTGTTGGTCAGAGCTTTAGTAGAGGCGTATTGTGTATGGTTTGATTGAGGATGGACGGTTATGAGATGACTCGTCTCTGAGTCCGGTGTGGGATGGATACGCCGTTGTGATGGCATGCGGTTTTATAAGGGCAGTGCCGCATAACCTAGGTAGCGTGAAGATATGTAGTGTTATGGGGTAGTGCTGCATACCGTAGGTAGAGTTACTGAATGCGAGTCTTATGTGTTGATAACTAAGTGACTAACTGGACCTAGGACTGGACTAGAGATATGTGTGTGATTGCGCACTTGTTTGTTGACCTTATAAAAATTGCTTTCAAACGTCTTGTAGTTGTCATGTTAATTATGACTTGATAGGCTAGGATTTGAGCCTTTGGGGAAATATTTTTTTCCAGGCAATCAGGACGCTGTGACCGAGTCTCGGTGCAATGGTGGTGCGGAACAGTTTGGCGTGTGTCTTAGTATTGGAGTTTGGGTGCTGATATAATTGTCAGTTATTGTCATTGTTTGACTTCACATTATATTAAGTGAGCATGCAGTTGGTTATCTTATAGGATGCGAGTTTGACATTTAAGCATTTATTATTTGAATTTGGATTTTTTCTTAGAAATTAGTTCATCCCTCTTTGTTTTAAATTATAAATTTTATTTCTTTCGAACGAGTTGGATATTTTTATGTTTTCTCGTCGTATCCGCGTTGTAAGATCCGAATGTTCCTTGTCAAACTAGCTTGGTAGTGCCTCGTGAGGTCTACTACCAAGTAACGACTTGTTAGAAGACGGGGTTTTACAATGAGGATTAACTTCTTCCATTGGATTTTACCTCCTTCCCTTATAATGAATGGTCCATATTATTTTTAATTTTTTTTCTATATAAAAAAAATTTTATATTTATATTTATTTATGTTATTTTTAAAATTATTTATGGTTTATTTTGATTTTCAAAAAAATCGAATAGTATGAAAATGGAACTTATAGTAACAAACAAATGAACTAACAATAGGAAAATACTGAACTTGTTAAAAAAATAATTTTTTTTCCAAACTAGGCTTTTTTAAAATTATAATTCTGTAAATAGGCATGGAGAAAAATAAATATCGGATATAGGCACTCCTCGGGTTGGAGATGTTGGCCACGACAGTGTCTTTTGGCCCCGGATAGACAAAGACGTTGGTTGGACCAACGTCTTTCCATAAGAGACTCAATGTCAGTTTTTTTTTTCAAAATTTCGTAGTGTTTATTCGTTACTTTATATATTAAATTACCAATAAAAGTTTTAATATCAAATTTTTATAAAATTTAAACCAATTAATTTAGACTATATACCTAAATGATTTACTAAAATGTTGTATAAATTGTTTTGTTACGGTTTAAGGGAAAGACCAATATACTTACATGTCTGATCAAAAGACGTTATCTCGTTGGATTATCTTCCTAGTTATAAAAACTTAACTTGTGTATATCTTTTATATATATATATATATTTTAGATAAATTAGCTATTTCTTTAACTGAAATTAAAATATATATTAAATACATAAGACGTTAAGTGGACTAGCCTCTTATTAGTGGTCAACGGCAAAAACGTCTTATTAAAAATGCTATATCATTCCTTATGAATATGTATTTATGTATTAAAGATAAGTTAATTTATTAAAGATAAAATCTTGAGCATGAAAATACTTCACATAACCTTTAGAGTTTAATCATCATCTTCACCGTCCTCATCATCTTAGCCGTCTTCACATTCTTCATCGTCTTCACCTTCTTCGTCGTCTTCACCCTCTCCTTCGTCTTCCCCTTCTCCGCCTTCCTCACAATCCTCTTCCTCGTCCTCACCCTCGTTCAGTTCCATAATACCTGACAAAGGCGGATCGAAGGCAACACGCCCAGGAATGACATCCTTGGAAACCGGCCTAGTGGGGGAAATGTACTGATACGGATCAACCGTAAATATATTCCCCGAACTACCAGGAAACCTTGAGAAGTCACTAAACATCCCGCCTGAAGCACTACCCGACCCAGATGCACCATAGTACCCCGAAGAGGTACCTAAACCCGAGGAAACAGGCAACCCCGAACCACCGTAAAATCCCGTAGGACAACCTGCCCTTGAAGCACCTCCCAATCCTGACGAAAAATCTGAACCTAAGGCACCTCCATACCCTGAACCACTACCATACCCTAAACCACTGCCATACCCTGGAGGGACACCTAAACCCAAAGCACCACAACCAAACTCCGGAGAAACACCTGACCCTGATAAAGATGGTTGCGACATATACATGGGTGGTTGCATGGGTGTCGATGGATTAAGTGGATGCGACATATAGACTGGTGGTTGCATAGGTGTCAAGCCACGACGGTGAATGAGGGTTTGAACCGACCCATAGCCCCTATAGCGCCCAAAGGGCCTAGTCCCGGGTTGTCAAGCCACGAGAGTGGATGATTTACCGTATTCTAGGCACATTTGTTTGATCCCATAAGATTAGACAAAGAGATTAGGTAGTTGCCTCCAAAACATAGTTTAATCAAGAATCATGCATGCTTGCAATGTGTTGCCTAGGTTCATTGTGTGAGTACCTTAACTCTAGGATTGTCTTTCCCTTATTGAAATTTGCCTCATCTTGTTGCATGTTCTCTTTTTTTGCTAGTTGATTAGTTTAAGTTTCATCCATCAATTCCATATTTGCCCTTTTATGCCTAGCTACATGTTTGTTGGTTCAATCAATGCTACATAAGTCCTAGAGATCGACACGTTGATAATACTACAACACGCCCGTACACTTGCGGTGTAGGTGTGGAAACTATCAAGTTTTTGGCGTTGTTGCCGGGGACTTTTTCTAGTATTGGTTGTTTCCTACAACCGGTTGTTTAGGTCCCTTTTGCTTTTGATTTGTTTCTTTTTTGTTTGTGATTTCAGGTGTCTTGGACCATGAGTATGTTGAGACTTGATCAATGGGAAGATGAGCACTTCCATGAGTACTTCACTAGATTTCTACAACTTGTGCAAGAACATGGTGCTTGGGGTTATCAATACCATAAGTTTGTGTTATGTAAGTGCATAGTTGAGGGTGTGAATCCCGCAACTTTTGATTTGGCCATGTACATGAGCAAGGGGAGATTATGGGATATACAAGTCCGATGCCACTGGTTTGTATTGGCCCATTGTTGCTCGTGTCTGTGGGCTAATGAGTCGACGCGTGATGTGTTGGTACCAAGTCATATAACGTTGTTGAAGTTTAACAGCAGGTGGGGCAACTACCAAACAAGCACGTTTATCCCACTGTGTGACAAATATCTTATGAAGCGTTGCCCAATTAGTGTCAGGCTTCCCCCTCTTATCTATCTCATGTAGTTATCATAGGTGCACCCAACTGGGATATATTATGGATATCTGAATTGTTGCATCACATGTTCAGGCCGATGATACTCAAATATATCAAAGCAAGTCAAAGGGGCCTGTGTCATCCATATATCAGATCCCGCTCGACAAATGGGATGAAGGAAGGCTAACATATCATTAGAGTATGGCTCCCAAATAAACTGCAAAAAATAAGCATGTTTCTATAGCATGAAACTAATCAAGATATAAACATCAGTCGCTTCTATAAGAAACAAACCTGCTCCCAACGCATCATGTCGAAGGCATCTCTATAATATCGAAGCATAACAGATGTATCTTCATAGCTATAACTACATCTCACCCACCTAGGAAAAAGGAATTAAAAGTGGTCACTAGTTAAAATGACTAGTTAAAATGACTAGTTATAATGAGTATAAGAGGGTGAATATACTTACTTCGATACTAATGAATCCTAGCCATGTTGAAGTTGTCTCGCTAATAGAGGAGGTTGTGAACCAACAAATCTAGTTGAGCTACCCAACCTCCTTGCGTCATTTCTCCTCTTGATTGGATCTTTTCATCTGTCGGAACACCAATGCATCTTGGCCTTCTGATTGGGAAATGCTCCCATGCCCATAACTATATGAAGGTAATATATGGTTACCACAAATTATTTGCTCAAATTACGAATAATAAATGGTTGCATACCTGAAGTAGGAGTAAGGGTCCAATGATTTCTTGTTTATTCCTTTAAGAAGCTTTACATAGTTGTCGATACAAATATGCCAAGGTGGTCCCGCCCCAGCTGTATCGTCCAACATCATCCAAGTTTTCGAGCAATGGCAAATGGAGAACCTGTACATCTCCCCCGCTAGAGTCAGCGAACAACGACCCTCCCATCATCATCAATATGTATGCCCTTGCATAACATTGTACTGTCTCCTCACTCGCTGACTCTGGAAACGCCAAATTTTTTTGTCTTAACCAGGTCATATTCAATGACGAGCCTTTCTGCATGTGTGACTCAGCAGTAGGGCATGCACCAAGAAGACGTTGCACCACTGATAACCAGTGATGGTTTGCAGTTCTTATCACTGCACTTCTATATACAGGTAGGCCTAGTATCACGTACGGAAATATCCTTGAGAGTTATCGTGACCTCACCAATAGGCAGGTGAAATGTGTGTGTCTCTAGTCTCCACTTCTCTACTATTGCTGTAATCATGGCCATGTTCATCTTCACCCCAAGTGTTGCACGATATATACAATAGAAACCAGCACGTTGGATGTAGTCTAGTACCCTAGGATGTGGCGAAAACCATTTCTTCAAATGTTGTCGTCTAGAGAGAGGTTTTCTCGTCTGTAAGAAACCGTTGAAAAATTGTTAGCCCTAGTTCATAATACATGAAAGGCCTAAAATAAAATGCTCTTAAAAGAAACAACATCATTGCAGTTCATACAAAAAGGCTCTAAAATAAAATGTTCTTCAATCAAACAACATCGTTGCAGTCCATACAAAAAGGGCCTAAAATAAAATGTTCTTAAAACAAACAACATCATTCAATGAATACAGAAAGGCCCTAAAATAAAATTGTTAGTCCTAGTTTATAATACATGAAAGGCCCTAAAATAAAATGCTCTTAAAACAAGCAGCATCATTGCAGTTGATGCAGAGGCCCTAAAATAAAATGCTCTTAAAACAAACAAAATCATTGCAGTTCATACAAAAAGGCTCTAAAATAAAATACTCTTCAAACAAACAACATCATTGCAGTCCATACAGAAAGGCCCTAAAATAAAATGTTCTTAAAACAAACAACATCATTCACTGAGTACAGAAAGGCCCTAAAAAAATGTTAGCCCTAGTTCATAATACATGAAAGACCCTAAAATAAAATGCTCTTAAAACAAAGAACATCATTGCAGTTAATACAGAAAGACCATAAAAATAAAATTGTAGCCGTAGTTCATAATACATGAAAGGCCCTAAAATAAAATGTTTTCTAAACAAACCACATCATTACAGTTCATATAGAAAGTTAAAACATTTGTGACCTAAAATTTTCGTAAGAATACACTTACGTAATCTGCATCAGTTTTCACATTAGTGGACCGATGATGCTCTTGCCGACAAAGCACCTCAGATGAGTATGGACCAGGATGCATTTGCATTTTAATTTGTTGCCTATATAAGCAAAATTACAGAAGTATATTAGAGCAATGAAAGGACAATAAAATGTTCTTAAAACAAGCAACATCATTGCATTTCATACAGCAAGAACCTACAATAAAATGCTATTAAAACAAACACCATCATTGTAGTTCAGACAGAAAGACAGTAAACTTTAATTCTCTTAGAACAAACAACATCATTGCAGTTCATACAAACGCACTAAAATAAAATGCTCTTAAAACAAACAACATCATTACAATTCATATAAAAAGACCCTAAAATATAATGCTATTAAAACAAATAACATCATTGCAGTTCATACAAATGTCCTTAGAAATCCAATTGACCAGAGGTACCAGGACATGATTTACACGTCTTCCAAATATGCATGAGCATGTAGATTTTTTTGACGATGGGCTCGTAACCTGCCTAAAATTTTGCATTTATATGCAGTCGAACCAAGAAGTGCCTTTAGGTGCCTGTCCTTGAAGTGAGTATTAAAATTTGAAACGACATGGCGCAAGCAGAACATGTGAAATGCATTCGGTTCTTTCCACCGAGGGAGTTCCCTCATGGCCTTCATGTTACCTACATGTCGGTCTGAGATAACAGACAAGCTTGCACGTTGTGTGACACGACTACCAAGTATATCCATGAACCAAGACCAACTCTCTCCATTTTCACTCTCTACTATGGCAAAAGCTAGAAGAAATATCTGTTGATTTGCATCGACAACGAGTGCAATTAGGAGTGTTCCTTTATACTTACCATACATGTAGTGTCATCAATTGTAATAAAGGGCCGACAATATTCAAAACCTACAGTACATGGCCCAAACGACCAGAAAACACGCTGGAGGATCCGCTCTCTGACATTAACTCTATGAGTCGTACACCATTCCACCACAGATTCCGGTTTGCGTTGTTAAAGTACAGCCATGAAGCGAGGCAACTCAGCATATGATTCCTTCCAATCACCAAAAATCTCTACAATAGCTCGTTTCTTCGCATACCATGCTCTCTTGTATGTAACTACCACATCGAATTGCTTTTGTATTAGCTCTACGATGGCGTTTCGTTTCAAAGTTCTGTCCACACGAACAAGAGACAAAATCTCCTTTTCGATTAACTTTGCAGTCACATTGCGATTATCCACATGCATAAGATCACTCACACAGGTTGGAGTATGTGGACCTTCATATTTGCTTATTTTCCACCCAGGAAGATGTTCACAGACTCGATGAGTTGATAATCGCCACGTGCAACCTTGCTCTTTTTCTCTTCAAACAATAGTGTACCATCTATCTCTTGCTTTTTCGACTATATATTCCTCCCCCCTTGATACAAAATACACGGTAATTTCTCTCTTTAGATCATTCAATGAGTCGAAATGCTGACCACGGGCAAATTCACCTCCAGTTGGGAATGGATTTGTTGCATTCCATGTTTGCCAGGAGCTCATCCTTTTAGGATTGGGTTCTTTAATGACATTCCATTAGGGGGTTATACCAGCCGCCTCTCTTGCCATTTGAACTACTACAATATCATTTGTAGTCACTTCGCCATCCTCTTCTATATCATCCATATCATCCTCATCAACTACCCCAAACTCATCAACGTGTAGATTATTAGTCATTATATTTTCATCAACAAGTTATTGGCTTGTGGTGTGTCTCGATAATTGCACAAGATTTACAGTTTCTACTGTCTGAGATCCACTAGCATCATATTGTGTTTGCATTGTGCTCATGTAAGCCCCAAAGTACGGCTCTTGACCATGTTGAACTATATAGGGATCTTGAGCATGCTGAACGGCATAGGGATCTTGCCCATACTGAATAGGATACGGATCTTGAGCATGCTGAACGGCATAAGGATCTTGCCTATATTGAATACCCGTCAGCAAGCTCGTAAATGACTCCATTTCATGTGCCCAAGGATTGTTTCTATGGTTATCCATATCTACCTTAAACAATGTATAAACCAACCAAACCCATATGATTTATATGTTAATAAAACAAATATAAGGTTGTGATCCATTTCGATCTTCATAAATATATATATATATATACCGACATATTTTTACGACATGCTTTTGACTACATATGTGGCTACATATATTCTATTTCAATTAATTTTAAAAGAAGTATAGATTATATCTATAATCATGTTAAAAAATTTGTCCATTTTCTTGACTACATCCTCACTACATTAATTTAATGAAATACAATCATATTAGAGTCTAGCCTAAAAATGAAAGTGTACTACAATACAACCATAACTCGTTTCGCTCATAAAATAATAACCATCAATTAATTCATTTTACCTAAATTCCAAATTAATTCATTAATTTAGAATTTGCTAAAAAACATATTCGACTCGTTCATTTACTATTTTTTAACTACATTATTTTCAATTAATCCAAAACAAAAAGACCAAGAATTAACTCGTTTTTCCTAAAAAATAAATTTTGACTCTTCATTTACTATTTGTTATCTACATTATTTACAATTAATCCTAAATAATTAGCCATCGATTAATTTGTTTTTGCTAAACAAAAAATTTAACTCATATTTTAGGTGTTCATTTTATCTATATTATTTACAATTAATCGAAGACAAATAGCCATGAATTAACTCATTTTTTCTAAGAAAATATTTAGCTCGTTAATTTAGGATTTTAATTATTTACATTCTTTACAACTAATCCAAAATAGCTATCAATTTAACTCGTTTTTGCTCAAAATAAACTTTTTAATTAAGTGCATGTAATAACTCAGTACAAATACTCTAGAATAAACATGAAACATAACTATCAATTACCATGACATTCAAACTTAACTCATATATTATGCAAAAAATGCAGCAATTAACTAGTATATCATGAAAAATACTTTACAATTAGTTAAGTGCATGTTTAGCTTAATAGAAATACACAAAATTATTAACACATACCAATATGACGGTGGTACTTTTTCTTGGAAGGGTATATCGACGATACCGGGTGAGGACGTCAATCATGTGTGCTTGAGGAACTCCACTTACAAATTTTTTGATGACTTGGATAGAGATTTGAAGAAGATGAATGAAGAGGTGGAGAGCAAAAATGTCTTCAAACAAGTTAGATCTAAAAATGGGGGAGAGATGAAAGGAGGTAGAAGGTAAAGTGAGTAGTTGAGAGATTCACCTGCTTGTAGTAAATTTGTGCGGACAAAAATTACTATAAAGCTGAAGCTGCTTTGTTACATGTGTTTTCTGCTACACGTGGCAGGAAAGACATTGGCCTAGCTACTAGGTTTACAAGAAAGACATTGGGCTAGCCAGCGTCTTTGCCTTTGACCAAGACCAAAGACGTTGTATTGGACAACATCTTTTTCTATAGGACGTTGGTGCAATCAGCGTCTTTGCGCAGAACAACTATCTTCGGGAGCAACATCTCAAGGCCCTTGGCAAGCGTCCCCGCAAATGATCACTCCCCCCTCTCTCTCCAACCTGAAAAAGTTTATTGTTTTTGTTATGTTCTATGTTTTCGTTAAGACTTTGGGACGCTGAAAAAGTTTATGTGTGTTTATGTAATGATCGTTCTCTCTTTGTGAATGCAGTTCATTACGTTTGTGATTCATTTTGTCTAAGCGTTCCTTTCTTTAGTTATGACTTTGTGCATGCATGCTTTTCCACTTGTTCTCCTTTTCGATGATGCCAAAAGGGGGAAGTATAGTTTTGTAGAGATGCGATTGTCTTTAAGTTGTCATAGAAATCATGTGTTTAGGGGGAATTTCGGCCAAGTCCAAAGGATGATAGTAAAGAATAAAATAGGACGCACTAAAATGAATGAGTTGCATGCCAACCTAAGCTGAAAAGAAAATCAAAGTGTAGTCTCTCCTGCTAAAAGCTTTAATTCTGTGCATATTGTTTAAAAGAGTTTGTCATCATCAAAAAGGGGGAAATTGTTGGGACGATATTAAGGACGCCAGTCATTAATATCTAAACCAATAATGATCGTCCCTTGTTTTGATAATGACAAACTCAAAGGTATTTAATAAGTTGTCCAAGTGTTGATCTCAGGTAAGTCCAGAGGACGCACATGAGCAAAAAGGACAACAAGTGAACGGCAGTCCCTAAGCTGTAGGGACGCACTTCATCAGAACTTCCAAAGCTGAACGTAATTGGCGAAGTTCCTGCGCAGATACGACAGCGTCCTCATCAAGAAGGGACGCGCGCCAAAATACGGACGAAGTTCAAATTCAAATCAAGGCCGCCCCAACATGATTACATCACGATCGGCCGTAGTCCTCAAAAGGAAGCTTCCCTTGTCTGGGCACGTGTAGACAACTCCAAAGATGTCGCTTTCCCAGCAATGGTCCCCTACCCACGCGGAGGCTTCCCAAGCATCAACAGAGTTGACTTCCTCAAGATGCACATCGCACCGTTGATGGAAGATCAAGGATCCTGCCAAGTCTCAGAGGACGCTAGAGGACAAAAACCACTTCCGCTATAAATACCCTCCAAGGGGTATGCATAGCGGTGTGGAGTTTGAAGACTTTCTCTCAAGCTCTCCCGAAGCATTCAAGTTCAAGAACGAAGAACAAGGAGATCAAGTGAGCTTGAAGCAAGAGAAAGAAAGTCCAACCAAATCAAATCCAAAACAAACTACAAAACAGTTAGAGTTGTAGTTTGCCTTTCACAACGGACCGTGAGAGACGTGAGTGATAGCTTCCTTATAGTTAAGAGAGTTAGGTTACTTGTTTGGAGAAAAGGAGTGTTACTAGTGAGGCTAAGGACGGACGCTTAGCTCAGTGAAGTGTAACGACTCACCTAAGTTGTAAGGACTCGCTCTTAATAAGATAAGGGACGGCTATTGAAAATCCTCCAACGGAGGTAGAGGTTTACCCATAGGACTAGTTGGTCTTAGTGGGGTTCCTCTATAAATACTCGTGTCCATTATCTTATCTGTTTTCCTGTTAAGTCTATTTTCCGCTGCATCTAAGGACGTCCTTAACTCAGTTAAGGACGCCCATTCTAACAGACTTACGATCCAACAATTGGTATCAGAGCTTAACTCAAGACAAAAAATTAGTCAAGTGCTATAAGACATCATATAAGACAAAAGCACTGAGGACTGAGGACCAAGTGGCCGATATTTTCACAAAAGCACTTGATAGACGTCCCTACGAGCACCTCCGGTTGCATTTAGGGATGATAACCTTTAAATGATCAAGTCCCGTTCTATTATTCCCTCTATGATTGGCTATGATTTGTTGAGAACTTGTTTTAAAGTGTGTCATGCATTTAAAGTCATCTTTAAAGGACGCTGGTCTAAGACATGTGTTTTGCTTGTGTTTTGAACGCTATTCTTTTTGCTTTTCATCTCAAGAGTATCCCTGATCACCCTACCCTCATTACAAGCCGAAATGATGGGAACTCTAAGCTTACCTAAGCCGAGAATCTTGCAAACGCGTTCTATGAGTGTTCTTTGTTTTATCTTTACGGGACGTACTTGCTTGATTTTCAAAAATGATGCAAAGTGATCAATGGGACGCTTGTTAAGAGCTGAAGGATGTCAGGAAAGAGTTCCAAGAATCAGAGGTTGTGATCAGTGTATGGGACGCCGTGGTTCAGTTCTGAGCAATGCAGTGTTGTGTGTTGAAAAGACGCCGAGATAGAGTTCTTTGTCGTTGTGAAAAGTTTGAATTTTGAAAATGGGAAGTTGAACCGTCTTAGAGTAATTGAACGCAGATCTCGGGATATGTGTAACGGGTGCTACACAGCTGTGTTTCTTAGCAAAGAAGGAAGCGACGTGCGGGATTGCGGGTGGAGGAAGCCGAATGAAAAGTCCCCATTTCCCTTGACCGTTCACCTTCGTCTTCTTCCTATAAATATACCCCTGTGCATTCTGAAAACTCTTCTTTGCCTCCCTGCTGTTTGCATAAATCCGGAAATCTCTCTAAGATCTTACCAATCTTCAAAATCCCAGATCTCGAAGTCTCCTCTTCTCAACCCTAATCCTTCTCTATATAAACCCAAACTTCACAAATGGTCAACACAAGATCTCTCAAGAATACCTTGTCCTCCCCGTCTTCGTCGGCGGCGAAAAATCCAAACCCAGCGAGATCCATCACTCCGGTGAGAGGCCGGTCGCTAATGGACTCACGAGGCAGACCCGCTGGCCGGCAAGATCCTCCTCGCCACCAGCTCACATTCTTCTCAGCGCCGCCTTTCCACCACCCCTCCAAAGCCACACCAATCCCAACATCCTCCTCAAAAATCCCAATCTTCTCGTTCCCAATCCAAACCCTCACAAAAACGCTTCCAATTCTTGGAGAAGCCATTTAAACCTGAGCCAGAGCAAGGGAACCCTTCAAAGACCTCCGTCTTTAGACTTCCAGCCCAGCCTAAACGCCGTCCTCCTCTTGACCCACTTATAGAGGACTGCTTAAAAAGGCGCCAAGGACGCTGGCCAATATTTGCCTAAGGGCGTCCGCTCATGACCATCCTCCAAAAATCCAACGCCTCCTTCACTACTTTATGGTTACCTATGTCCAGCCTCGCCTACAAGAAACCAACCATACCAATCCTCCTTTCATGGGGCCAGGTATCATTTCTGACTCATTCGGTGGGACGGTGGACGAGCTCGCCAAGCTTCTCCCTGATATAATGGAGTTCTTAGCGGCTCCTGCGGGCTCTGTCCCATCGCAAAAGAGAAAGAGGCCATCTTCCCCTTCCCCTACAAAACAGCTCCAAATAAAAGGCCCTTCCTCCTCTCAACCAAAACCCATCCCATCCTCCCCGCCACCCGCCCCAAAGAGAAGGTTGAAGACGTCTGCTCAGCTTGAGGACGTCACAGAGGAACAAATGGCCGCCATTCGCCTCTCGGAAATTGAACTAGAGAAAGAGGAAAAGGCGAGGCAGGCCAAAGCTGTAGAGGACGCCATCGCACAGGCGATCCAGCAAAGCTTGCAGGATGTCCCACGACTTCCTCCACCTCCACCAAGGATAGAGGACGTGACTCCTGCGTCCGAGACTGCTGTGGATCCGCTTGAGACGGAGATGGAGGCGGACTTGGCAACGCCTATGCCCAAGGTCCAAAGGGATGCTCCTCAAGCACAGGTCAGGCCAAGGACGCTGTGCCAACCATCATACAGCTAGAGGACTCCCCTGCTAAGAAGCCTCCTCCCCCTCCTGCTCCGCTCAAGGTCAAGCCCATCTTAGTGGCTCCGCCCAGCACCTCCTCTGCCCCCGCAACCAAGGCAAAGATAAGAACCCCTACTCCCTCTCCTCCCAGAGCATCTACTCCTCCTCCGCCTGCTCCGGCCGTCGAGGAAAATATTCAAGTCCAGGGGACGCCCTCTGCTGAAGTCCCCATCGAGTCCTTGGCAAGGACTCCAGCTGTGGATGCGCCTCCTCCAGCACAGGCGTCCACTGCTGAGGACCAGGAGATGGCCGAGTCCCATGATCAAGGGGACGAGGCCTCAGATGAAGATGATGCTCCTCACCAGGATGAGGACCCTGAGGACGAGGAGGGAGATGGTAATGAACAAGATGCCGGCGACGAGGTCATCATAAGCAACGGCTCTAAGCAGAAACGACTTAAAAAGATTTTGTCGCCGCTGTTGTTTTCTGCTCAGTTTTTGGAGGAGAATGGACGCACAGAGTTTTTGGAACTGCTTGAGTTCCAAGGTTGGACGCATCTTGGTACAGAGGCCGCTGAAGTCGACCCCGAACAGGTTCTCCACTTTTACTCTAAATTTGAAATATCTGAAGTAAAAGGGAAGCCTCAAGGGACGTTCGAGATTGATGAGGACGAGTACTCAATTGCTGAGGGTACCGTCCGAAATATGCTAGGTTTGCGTTCTTCTCCGCCTGATGCTCTGCACGACCTTCCCAACAAAAACTTCGGCCGTTTCTCCCAAGAAGAGATCTTCAACCACATTTTCAATGGGAGACAGCCAGTTGCTAGGGATAGGGTTGCCTATTGTCTTTCCAAGACAGGCGTCCTTGCGCATCACTTCATAGTGCGCATGGTCGTCCCCCGCCAGGAGAAGAAGTCCATCGTCCAGATCACCGACAGTATTATATTGGACGCCTTCTTACAACGCAAGCCCATCAACTTGCCGCGGGTTATCTTGGAGCACATGGGTAAGTGCACAGGAGGACGCCACTCGCTCCCCTTCCCTAGATTGGTCAAACAGATTCTACAGCAGCAACATCTCTACGTCCCCAAAACAGAACAGACTTTCGGAATTCATTGGGACGTTAGGCAGATAACAGCCCTTCCGGTAGGAAAGATGAGGTTTGATGAGCCGCTTCCTTCCGTAAAGAGGCAACTGGCCAAAGAGAAGAAAGAGGCTGAACGAAGAGCTAAGGCCGCCGCTGCTGCTACTAAAAATGTGGAAGGCGAACCTGAGGCTGAAAATTTGCAAGTAGTTGGGACGCCAGTTGAGGACGCCGACGCTGAAGAAGAGGAAGATCAACTTGATGGCATGAGCGTCCCTCATGAGGCTGAGAAGCATTCACAGAAGTATTTGCTTGGAAAGATAATCGAGAACCAGTGCATGATGATTGATCTCATCCAACAGGTTCATGACACTCTCCATCAACACACAGAACTTCTGGAACGCAATAATGAGCTCCTTGCGCAGAACAACTATCTTCAGGAGCAACATCTCAAGGCCCTTGGCAAGCGTCCCCTCAAATGATCACTCCCCCCTCTCTCTCCAACCTGAAAAAGTTTATTGTTTTTGTTATGTTCTATGTTTTCGTTAAGACTTTGGGACGCTGTCCCCTTTTGGACCATTTTATGTGTGTTTATGTAATGATCGTTCTCTCTTTGTGAATGCAGTTCATTACGTTTGTGATTCATTTTGTCTAAGCGTTCCTTTCTTTAGTTATGACTTTGTGCATGCATGCTTTTCCACTTGTTCTCCTTTTCGATGATGCCAAAAGGGGGAAGTATAGTTTTGCAGAGATGCGATTGTCTTTAAGTTGTCATAGAAAGCACGTGTTTAGGGGGAATTTCGGCCAAGTCCAAAGGACGATAGTAAAGAATAAAATAGGACGCACTAAAATGAATGAGTTGCATGCCAACCTAAGCTGAAAAGAAAATCAAAGTGTAGTCTCTCCTGCTAAAAGCTTTAATTCTGTGCATATTGTTTAAAAGAGTTTGTCATCATCAAAAAGGGGGAAATTGTTGGGACGATATTAAGGACGCCAGTCATTAATATCTAAACCAATAATGATCGTCCCTTGTTTTGATAATGACAAACTCAAAGGTATTTAATAAGTTGTCCAAGTGTTGATCTCAGGTAAGTCCAAAGGACGCACATGAGCAAAAAGGACAACAAGTGAGCGGCAGTCCCTAAGCTGTAGGGATGCACTTCATCAGGAACTTCCAAAGCTGAACGTAATTGGCGAACTTCCTGCGCAGATAGGACAGCATCCTCATCAAGAAGGGACGCTAAATACGGACGAAGTTCAAATTCAAATCAAGGCCGCCCCAACATGATTACATCACGATCGGTCGTAGTCCTCAGAAGGAAGCTTCCCTTGTCTGGGCACGTGTAGACAACTCCAAAGATGTCGCTTTCCCAGCAATGGTCCCCTACCCACGCGGAGGCTTCCCAAGCGTCAATAGAGTTGACTTCCTCAAGATGCACATCGCACCGTTGATGGAAGATCAAGGATCCTGCCAAGTCTCAGAGGACGCTAGAGGACAAGAACTACTTCCGCTATAAATACCCTCCAAGGGGTATGCATAGCGGTGTGGAGTTTGAAGACTTTCTCTCAAGCTCTCCCGAAGCATTCAAGTTCAAGAACGATGAACAAGGAGATCAAGTGAGCTTGAAGCAAGAGAAAGAAAGTCCAACCAAATCAAATCCAAAACAAACTACAAAATAGTTAGAGTTGTAGTTTGTCTTTCACAACGGACCGTGAGAGACGTGAGTGATAGCTTCCTTATAGCTAAGAGAGTTAGGTTACTTGTTAGGAGAAAAGGAGTGTTACTAGTGAGGTTAAGGACGGACGCTTAGCTCAGTGAAGTGTAACGACTCACCTAAGTTGTAAGGACTCTCTCTTAATAAGATAAGGGACGGCTATTGAAAATCCTCCAACGGAGGTAGAGGTTTACCCATAAGACTAGTTGGTCTTAGTGGGGTTCCTCTATAAATACTCGTGTCCATTATCTTATCTGTTTTCCTGTTAAGTCTATTTTCCGCTGCATCTAAGGACGCCCTTAACTCAGTTAAGGACGCCCATTCTAACAGACTTACGATCCAACACAATTTTTTATATAAAATAAATAATTTTATTATTAAATATTATTTGTATCATAATATTATTTTAATAATCATTAAAAATTTAAATTCTTGACTTGTTAGGTCAATCCGAACCCACACAATAACCTATCAAGATCCGACCCGACTTGGCCTGTAACCCGATTGACCCGAATCCGCACTCAACCTTAACCCGAAAAAGCCGAACCCACATCCACCCGACCCGACCAATTTAACACCTCTGTATACACTACATAAAGAATTTAATATAAGTATACGTATACTCCCATTCATCAATATATCATTATTTATCTGCATAGGTGACAATTTTTTGTTTTTAAAATAGAGTAGAGACACTAGCCCATCCAGCGTCTCTTTAAGAGACATGTTCTTGCGGCCAACGTCTCTAAACCTGTTAAATTTGCACAATGCCTATTTCAGTAAATAAAATTTAAAAAGTGCATATTTTTGAAAAAAAATCCAAAAAATTGAACCCGTACAAATTATAAAATTGAACTTCTAGTGCACATAAGTAAACATTTAACAAATTAAAATGAACTTTTAGTTATTAAAATTGAACTACCACATTTAAGGGTTATAATCATTTTTTTGTAGAAAAAAGATATATTTTATCCTTTTAAATTTAATTTTTTTAATTTTTATTTATCTATCACAATTGTTATTTTGTGGAAAAAATATATTTTAATTAATAGAATATTAAGCTAAAATAACTTTATTTTAGTGAAAATCGAATTATATAAAAAATGAACTCGAAAGATATAAAAATTGAACTCATAGTAAACAAAATTGAACCTATATAATATTGAAAATTGAACTCATAGTATTTATAAAATGAACTTTTAATATATTAATTTGAACATTTGGTGTGTAAAATTGAACTGTCGTACTTAAATGTTCTAACGATATTTTTCGGAAAAGAAAATAATATCGTTTTCGTAAAAAAAAACTACTTAGAAAACGTTTCCTGAAAAAATTAAAAACGGAATCATTCATTGCATAAGGAGGTAAATCTAATGGATATTTTACTCCTTACCATAAGAAGTTATCCTGACCGAAGAGTATATATATATATATATATATATATCTTTTTTTTCTTGAAAAGATATCACATCTCATACAGCTTTTATTTTTATTCATAACTCGTGTAAGAAGGACACGTTATGAGATTTGAAAAGCCCAAGAAACCATCATACAGAAAGCCCAACAAATTGCAAGCTCAATATGCGAATGGAAAAGAACAACATATGATAGACCAAACAAACACCAAAGTCGAATAGTGATCTAAATCTTCTTCAAAAATTCAATGACTTTAGTGTCATAAGCAGAGCAAGCCACCCTATAGGCTTGGAAACCAGAGCCCTTGGCCAAGTACTCGAACTCTTCCTCGGTTCTCTCCTTCCCCCCCGGGTTGTGGGCGAGCATGATCGCATCCACATGGAACACTGTCCTCGCTGCATAGCTGGACTCCGGTGCCACCGGCAAGATGTAGTCACATATGATGACCTTCCCGTGGTCTGGTAGCGCGTTGTAGCTGTTCTTCAAGAACTTGAGGCAGTGCTCATCGCTCCAGTCATGACAAATCCACTGACAAAAGTACCATGTATTAGTAATGTATATTAAGCTGCACAAAATTAGTAGAATGTGCTTAGCTCAATACTATGTTGAGTGTTTTCCTTTGTTATCCTAGGAAAAGTATTACTACGTAATGCGAAATGTACGTGTTATTTGGTCTCACCTTCATGAAGATGGCATCACCTTTTGGCACACTAGCAAACATGTCTCCTCCAACATGCTCCACACCTGCATAGATAAGGAAATTGATCATTTTGTATCTTCTTTTTAGCTCCATTATGATGAAAGATTGATCCAAGCACTTTAATGTATAGAAATGTACCTGGATAAGAGGGTGCATCCTCTATAACATGAGGCAGATCAAAGTTGATACCCTTAATGGAGGGATACTTGGAGATGATCTCGTTGAGCGTAGCTCCGGTGCCACCACCAACATCAACCAACGTGGAGACGCCTTCGAAGCCCTTGTAGGTTGCAAGGATTCTCTTCATGGTAATGGTGGAGTGGTTGGACATGCCGTTGTTGAAAACCTTGTTGAATCTGGGGTCGGTGCCATGGTACTCGAACGCGCTCATTCCGTAGGCCTTGTTAAAGGGGATTCCGCCATCCAGAACCGCATCCTTCAAGTGGTACCTATATACACATGGAATGGCGAAGAGGGTTACATTTTGACTTGAGTTAATACGTCGACTTTTGTGTTTCAGTTTGGCTCACCAACCCCACTTTGAGAAAAGTAAGGGGTTGAGCTTAGTCCATCATATGACAAGGATTGTCGCAATTGAATAGGATTAGGTTGAAATAGTGATCAATTAGGTCGGCTTAGTTTGTCAATATTCTCATTGAAGAACAAATCCCCACCCATCGTGGTATTTTTATTTTTTTTGGTAACCGGCCTTAATAAAAAACAAGTGAGGGGTAGGTAAAGTGGGTCCCAGAGTTGATTAGGTTTGTGGCAATCCGAAGTTAGGCTGTCCCCATTAGGCCTTATCGGCACCCACTCATGGTCATTAATCATGCCTTAGTTTGTAGACCCACAGGGAAAGGCAAACAAAAATACACAGCCTTTTATTTGTAACAGGGAGGACTTTTATTAAGTTTGGTGAGAGCATAAGAAAGCTGTTGTGTTATTAATACTAATTAAATGGAGCTAGCTAGTATTATTATTAACCTCGTCACATCTCGATCACATGGGAATTGAAACAAAATATAGCATGATGGTAGAACGAATGCACGTTTAAATTAAGAAAAGACTATCTGTTGAGACAATAGGAGTCTAGGATATATAATAAAATAACATGAATTCAAACACGTAGTACATCAACTCTTTTGACTTAGTATTGAATTAAGTGATGGATGAGATAAAGCTGGGATCGGATGAGGTGTTAATCAGATGGAAGGATGGATTGATCATGAATCCGGGCAGTTTGAACATGCATGAAAGTATACATGATCGAGACCTTACATATGTAACATAAGTAAGTGGTTGGTCAATTTATGCCTTACGCCTATAATAATATAAATTAATTAGGAATAAAAAAGAAGAGAAGAATGAAGGGATCGGAAGCATAGAATTGCGTACCAGCTCTCCATGAGGACCTTGTCCTGGTTCATGAGGGAGAGGGCGGCGAGGCTGACGCCGTCCTCGTTCTTGGTGAGGAAGCGGCACACGGGGGCGAGGCCGTAGGTGCGCTCCACGCGGCCCTCGGGGGCTGTGCGGAGCTGGCAGGTGAAGACGCCGTAGCTGGCCAGCAGCCGGAGCATGCGGTCCAGCATGGTGGGCGCCGCCGCGTTGGAGGTGGGCAGCTGGGCCGCGATCTCGGCGGGGGACATGTAGCCGCCGCGGGCGCCGGCCTCCCTCTTGATGATCTCGAGGACGTCCAGCTCCAGCAGCGCCCGGAGCACCATGGGGGGCACCGACCCGCTCGTGATCGTCATCGCCAGCGAGCACGCCTCCTCCTCCTCCGTCATCGTCCTTGGGTCGGTTGAGGAACTCATTTTTTGATTAATTGTATCTTTTTGAAAGTGGGTGGATGGATGGATGGATGGGGGATTATGGAGGAGTGAGGGCTTGGGGGTATTTAAACCGGGAGGGAGGGAGCGAGAGAGCAGAGGCCGGGTTTGATCGAAAGCGCTCAACTACCTACCACACTCAAAAAAAGCTGTGGCGAGTGGGGCCCACCACTTTGGTTCTTTGGAGGAGCAACGTCCTACCTATTTGGTCTTTGCTTTGTTTGTGGTGAAGCTTGCTTGATGCACAACATCAACATGCATTCGTTGGCTCCACCTCCGCCACCTCATTCGTTCTTTTCCACACCCTCTTTATTTATTTCTTCCTTCCATCGAGTCCCTCCTAAACTAATTTACATTATCCATTTATCCTTCCGCCTCTATTATATAACTCTCATCATTAAGTGTGTCAATTTGCTTTCACCTTCCAAATGTACCTTATTTTTCAAACTTTAGTACATATGAGGTTAATTCCATATTCCAATCCAATTACTGTTATACCAAACAAGTCCTTCAATCTCTATGTAAGCTTTTGAAATACTTTACATTGTCAAATATAGGGGTGTCCAAATCCGGTTAACCATAGTTTCGGTTAACCGGACTTCGGTTAACCATAATTTCGGTTAACTAAAATCACAAACCTAAACCGAACCGTTAATCTCGGTTAACCAATAACCATTTATGTGATTTAGATTATCATAATATAGATGAAAGATCAATAATATTATCAAATATGATTAAACAATATAATCTAATTAGATTAGATCTTCAATAATATACTAATTTTATATGCCTTGATAGTTATAATAACCAAATGATACTTTAAACTATTATTGTATGTACTTTATTCGAACAACATATTTAATAAATAATTTAGAGGGCTTATGTAGACACGTACAATGACATATTTGACAAGTAAATAATTGAAATTACAAGACACAATAAAACTATGCAAACAAGAGAACTCAAAGATGCTCAATAAAACAACATCATCATTTGAAAAATCAATCGTTTAAAGTAAATCAAACTTATATATTAATATAAAAATAAAAATAAAATTTAATTTTTCGGTTTTTCGGTTAACCGGTATTGTGAAAATCATAAACCGAAACCGAACCGAAAACCGTGAATATTCTCGGTTCGGTTAACCAAACCAAAAGTTAAAATAATGTCGGTTCAGTTAACCAAAAAATATGCTGGTTTTTCGGTTTATTGGTTCGGTTTTTTGGTTTCGGTTTTTCATGGACACCCCTAGTCAAATATATCTAAAATCATTCTCCATATTAATAAACTTTGTTTCTCCACTCATATACAAATCTAAGACAACATTAATAAACCACGTAAATCTCTATACTGTTCTCATTGCAATTTTTTTTTTTTTTGAAACATTCTCTTTGTAAATTGGGTTGCAACTTTGTTACATTTTATATATTAGTAATTTTAATTTAGTATTATAAGATTAATCTAAAAGTATTAATCTTAGCAATTTAAATTATCATACTGATCCCAAATGACATGCACCCTTCATCTTTCATATAAGCCTTAATGACGGTTAAGCTGTACTAATCAATTAATATCTTAATATTCAAGAGATGGATCTGTACATTCATTCTTGACAGATAAGAACATAATTTTTTGGGTTCAGGAAAGACAAGTGTTGGGGTTGTAATTGTGCTTTTCATATCGAGAATTGATTGAAAAACAAGCTCGTTTATTAGTTCATGGGTTTTGTGATGGAACCCCATGAGCCTGTGAGTTGGGCTTGGTAATTGGGTCCGTCTTACTTTAAAAATAAGACCTTACCCCACATGATATACCCATCAAGCATTTTTTTACATCATTTTTTTAATTTAATTTGAAACCATTATTTGCTAAAAAAAAAATGAAGCCATGTAATTGTAAACGGTGCTTTCACGCGAGTGATTCCGATTTTCCACTGACTAATCAAGAAACTAAATTTCTACCAAAAAAAAAATCAAGAAACTAAATAGTTTTGGGGGTGACTGACATATAGCAAATCTCTTCAACGCGCATCAACATATTATTTTGGAAATATTATTTATTATTTATTTAAAATGCACGAGGAAAATGCAGTTTAAAGGACGCTACTCTTGACTCATTTCTTATTTTCATTGATATTTTTATTTGAACTTTGTTTGTTTGTACAGTTTATGCTGATTGAACGAATTTAATAAATTTTGTACAATGTATATTTGCAAATTGCAATTGTACTGTTTCCTATAATTAAGTAGCTTGAGAAACAAGTCAAAAGAAGTGATGGAGTTTACACACACACCTATAATAATAATAATGGATCGATCTCCAAAATTGAATTAAATTCTTGTCAAAGCAAATAATGATGTTTGATTAGTTTGCCGCAACCACTTGTTAATCTCTGAAACTTGGCATATAAAACTTCAAAAGTGGGACCAACAAAACAATTCCTCTTCACCAACTCCTAATTAACCTACCTACCCCCGCAATAATCGTCCACAAATGACAAATCGGATTGGTTAGCACTTGTTTCAATGTTAATCAGCAATGAAATTGCATAAGTTAGTTGCATGGCATCTATGGTAATGGGCTTCTTAATGTTGGGCCACATAACATAACCCCAAATTATGCTCATTAACATAAGTTACTAATACTGGACGTTTACAACTTCAGGCCGGCCCGCCTTGCCCCTAAAAAGATAGGTCTGGAGATAGGTATTGACCCACATGGCCACATGGTCTGGTCCGGTTCCACCCGTTAAAATATAGCTGGATTTGAATAACGTAAAAGATCCATGGGCTCGACCTGATTCGTCCTGCATATTTACATTATTTTAATTATCTAATAAGGGTTCATATTAAGATGCGAATGGACGCAAGTGCGAAATGAAAATGAATGAAAATTGTTGGGTGCGGGTAACTTAAAGACGCTGATCACTTCGCATAAAAAACGGGAAAATCCGGCATGACCGAATTTTTGACGAATTATTTACATATTTTTCAAGAAAAAACGATACAAGACGCATCCAAGATTATTCATCAATAATACGGATTTTGTGCATCTGTAATAGGGATTTGTTCACCAGTACATGCAATTTATGCATTGATACTATGAGTTTTGTTCATTTAGCACAAATACAAATGTGCAATATCGATTCACAAATACATTATAACCATGCATGCACAATTGCGCAATAGTGATGCACAAATACAAGATATACAACCAAGCACAAAGTACTAGTTCAAGTGAACAAATACGCAATAGTGATGTACAAATACAAGATATAGAACCAAGCACAAAGTATTGGTTCAACTGAACAAATACGCAATAGTGATGTACAAATACAAGATACACAACAAAGGACAAAGTACTAGTTCAAGTGAGCAAATACGCAATAGTGATGTACAAATATAGCAATGCAACCAAACACAAAGTACTAGTTCAGGTAAACAAATACGCAATTCTAATATACAAATTGATGTTATAGATGAGCAAGCTAAGTGCATCCCTAAAATGGGATTTTTCAAATAAGCATGAAAAATACTAGAAAAACTCACTCATGTTGTTTTTTCCCTTTTAATGAATGTTTAATTTGGAGCGTTGATTTTTTAAAGAAAAAACATGCACGACACATTCTCATTTCTCACCGCAGGTGCGATTGTTAATGGACTTGCGATTGTTAATGATCAAGATAGGAATTAACCATAGGTGTGAATGAAATCAATAGATGAATCTATGATCGAGTGATTATTTCAGAGTGGATCTTTTGAACAAACCCAAGAAGACTAGCTCTCCATAATTAAACTAAACTAAAGAATTATTGAAAGAGAGAATTATGAGATTGGATGATAAGAGGTGCTTAAAACCTAAGGCAGACTCCTCCTTATATAGACCCAAGGAAAGAGTAAAGATAGATAAGGAAAGAGGAAAGATAGAGAAAAAGGAAAGACGATAGATTTTCGGCCCGTCTCGGATCCGACATCACCGCACCCGCGTCGTCTTCACCGCAGTTGCGCTTTCGCGACAAAATAGAACAGGTCATCTCGGGCAACCACAGCGGGCGCGGTTCTTCCACCGCAGGCGCGAAATCGGGACAGAATCACTGGCGTCACTTTGGAGGCTGTTTTGACCATTTTCGACTTGGAATCTGACTTTGTTGTAAAATGATTAATTGAAGCGCTTCGAGTTAGCTTTCCAATGGCACCGGAATCAGCTCCATCCAACCACTGTAGCTCCAGATATAGCCTTTGCAAGCAAGAGGTATCGTGCAGACAGCTTAAAACGCCTTAAAACTCTTGAAACTTGAATCCTTGTGTCTTCGGCCTTGATATTACAATTAGCACAAACTCTAACCTAAACACACTCAATATAGCCCTAAAATATAAGAGTTAAACCATACAAACTAGAGCGAATCAGGGAGCAATACCAGAAGAAGAAAGAACTCTGTCTGCCGCCGTATAGTGGCCATCACAAATCTTCCTCTTACACTGCTTGATATTATGCGCACACAATTCCATACCCTTATCAACATCCCCCAAAGGAGGAGGATCCTCAGCCAAAGCCTCCCGCACAAGCTGCAAATTACTACCGGGCTCACACCAAGTACGGATAGCATTGGAGATACTCTCTTCCTGACGTTGTCGCTTGATAGCAGACTTGCACTCCAAATTACTCCGTGGACGAAAAGCTTTAAGAATACAAAGTGGTAGCACGAGCAGACTAACCCAACCATAGACGTCATCAGGCTTGCCAATCACCACATCAAAGGCTCCTTTCATAACCCGAGAAATACCTAAACGACACTTGGGAGGGATTGACTTTACAGTACATAACTGTTTAGAGAGCAAGGCATCTAGGAGAGCCACATCAAAACTACAACGCTGAACTTGCACCCCACTATCAATAGGAACAGACGGAGCAGGACAAGAGGCGACCTGCGGCTTGACCATGTCATAAAGCTCAAACCTCACAGCCCCATCACCAACATCGAGAGGCGAAACAAAATCAGAACCACTACTATGATGACACTTAGAACGAAGAGAATGCGCCTTGATGCAAACACCACAAAGCCAAATACCCATACGATTAAAGGTAGTCTGCGCCGCTAGAAACACATTTAATTCAGAGGAAAGAGAGCCTCTAGTGATCACTTGCGCATCACCAGAATAGTGACGATCCCCGAAGATGCGTGATAAGGGATGTCTTGGTCAGGCCGTGCGCGCCCACCACCATCTTGACAGCCACTAAGCCCCACAAAAAGACAATGGAAACGCACAATAGCCGCAGACATACAAACTGAAGCAGACCGCAACACACAAAGCAAAACGAGAAGCAAACCACAACAAACCGACAAATAAGAAGCAACAAACAAAGGAAAAGGCCACAAAGGAAGAACCACTGCAACAAACCGAACAGAACAATATACACACAAGACCAGAATAACGAACAACTTCAACAAAAGGCTGAGGCCGCTGAACAACCGATCACCACACGAGGCAAACAACTCTGAACAAAAACGGAAAAGGCAGACGTGGCGAACAACTACAAAAGCTGAGTAGAAGCGACAAAGGCAGACGTGGCAAACATCTCTGACCCACGAGACTATGAACCAGCGAACAACCTCCTTCAGTAAGCGAACAACCTCCGACGAACAACCGCCGACGAGACAGATCAGCGAACAGCGACCCATGAGACAGATCGCAACACCTCTGACGGGCACAACACCAAACATGCAAACACCACCGACGACCCACCGCCGGCCAACCTCCTAGAACTACCGCCGCTACGGAAAAAAACCTCAGCCCCCCCCTAAAGCCCTAATCGCCCAAAAAAACGAGAGAACCAAAGATATTATTATTATTATTATTATTATTTTGTTATTATTATTATTATTATTATTATTATTATTGTTTTTGTTATTATAATTATTATTATTATTTCCCCCTTATCTTAGTGATTTTAATAATTTGCGGAATCATGTTATCGTACGCTAATGGCTAGCATTAATATTTTAATGTTTTGTTGTATAATATATCGTATATGTACATACTCGTATGTACATTCCAACATGAACATATTCGATGAAACGGAATTTATACAACAATCATGAGCCAAGACTTGAGTATTGCATACTACTCCCTTACAAAAGTTTCATCCTAAAACCTGGATAGAGAATGAAAATGGAATGGGAACAATATATAAGAAAAATCTTGAAATGTATCTCAAGGTTTTCAAGAAAACGAGGGAAGCAAACCTCGCGTCGGTGAGCAAGCTGGCCTGGAAAATTTTCGCTGAACCGCACCACCTTTCGGGGTAAATTCTGAGCTGTAAGTATAATATTGGAGATGAGGGGTGGCCATTGACTCTGAGAGCAAGAGCAGGGTCGTCGGCCATTTGGAAAGGCATTATAAAGTGTTATAATGAAGTGATTACTGGTGGCCTGAAGTGGAATCTTGGGGATGGATGTAAAGCTCTGTTCTGGTCGGACAGATGGCTGAGTTCAAGCAAACTGATCGAGAGCAAGGAGGGGATAACTACCCAAATTGATCCGTATGCAACAATCAGGGAATTTTGGACAGAAGAGGGACATTAGAATTGGAGTCGGCTCGATGGGGTTCTTCCTAAGGAGTTGTAAAACCACATCGCTACAGTCAGTGTTATAGAGATGGGTGGAAGCGAGGGTACAATAGCATGGAGCGGTACAACATCGGGGGAGTTCTCTACGAGTTCTGCGTACAGACTAGTGTGTGGGAGAAGGGAGATCCCGAGAGTGAAAAAAGAGACTTTCAAACAGATTTGGAAACTTGAGGTGGTCGAGAGGATCAAAACCTTTTTTTCTGGAAGGTGTATAGGGGCAGAGTGCTTACAAACCTAGAGCTGGTCAGAAGGAGGTTGACCGATAACAACTTGTGCGGCTCATGTGACCAGGCGGTGGAAAGTCTAATCCATGTCCTTCGTGATTGCAAATGGATCGAACCGGTGTGGAGGAACTTGATACAGCCCCAGCTGCAAGCGGAGTTCTTCGTCTTGGATCTTCATGGATGGGTCGAAGCGAATATGCAGTCGAGAATTCTGGATAGAAGATGGGGCACTTAGAGCGATGCGTTCGCCACGGTAATTTGGTTGGCATGGAAATGGAGAAACTAGAGGGTGTTCAAAGGGAAGGATATGATCGCGAACAAAACTAAGTATATCAAGGACCCTCTAACAGAGCAGCACTAGGCCTTTGAAAAGGGGTCGGGCTAGCAAAGACGCCATGAAACAGAGGTTCGGTGGATTGGGTGGGAGGCGCCTATGTCGGGTTGGGAGAAATTGATCTGTGATGGGGCAGCGAAAGGTCAGCCAAGACCGGCGGCGGCAGACGGAGTGATTAGAAACGATGAGGGAGAATGGATTTGTGGGTTCAACGTCAATCTGGGGATCGCAATAGCCCTAGAAGCGGAGTTATGGGGGATCAAGCAAGGACTGAGTGTGACCTGGAATAAAGGGATACGGTGACTTCAGGTGGAAGTGGACTCAGAGTTCGCCTTGAGTATCCTCAAGAAAGTCTTTGAATCAAGACACCCTCTCTCTAGCCTGGTGTTAAACTGCGAAGGCTTCCTTAAACTAGCGTGGCTCGTCTAGTTGCAGCATGTGTATCGGGAAGGGAATCGGGTGGCGGATGCTCTAGCTAACCGAGCCCGTCCCTCTTCATTTGGAATTCAGTTGTATGATGACCCACCCCAAGTTGTTAGGAATGAGCTGTTAGAAGACATGGGTGGTGTTTAGCACCCTAGAAGGATCTCTATGTAATCGTTTAGTTAAGAATAAATTGCGCTTTGCGCTGCTTCGATAAAAAAAAATCTCTTCTTCTTGAAGAGGTTCGTCCTCAAAACTTGAAGTTAGGATTCCTATCATAAAGATTAGGTCAACGAATGTAAAAAACATAAGATCAAACAAGTTTTGAATCTAACAAAGTCAAACAATTATAGCGGTTATAACAATCCTCGAGTCAAATAGATATACAAGTAGTCTAATATCTCAAAGCCAAATTCAAATATAATCATCCATTCATAAAGTAGCAACCAAAATCATTATATTCCAACAAATTCAAGCCACAACAAGGTCAAAAAAAATGGTAAAAAAAAAATTATTGTCAAACCAAAACAACAATCAAACAAAACAAAACAAATCCAAGTTACTAACCGTAACTACTAAACTAAGGTTAACCATTACTATAAAACAACACTCAACTTAGGTCGTCTGGAGGAATAGATATGTTTTGTTCTTCATTTCCCCTGATCTCACACACTCGGAGTGGAACAACTCCTGAGTTACTAGCTATAGTACTACAACCCATTCACTAGGTTGGTGTTTGAAATGATTGTAGCGACGATTGATGGACTACCTAATTTTCCATCCCCGACATTGACAAATAGTCCTTAACAAGCTTTGTACAAGTCCTACAAGACCTCTACACATGCCCAGACCTCCCACATGACAAAAAGTCCCTAGCTAGCTTTGTACATCGATTGTTCAAATACTTGTTAGTCCCCCAATTATGGCACCGCCTTAGACTTTCGACGGATCGACTTTAATACAATTGTTCTTGACGTCTTTGTGGCTAAAACCCTACTCTACTCTATTGATGTAGTCTAAATCGGCCATCTTCCTTGGAATTCATTGGTGCATTTAGCTTGTCTCTTGTGCTTTGCTACATGAGTATTTAATTGATCTACTCATGAAATGATTTCAGGGGTAGATCCATAGGAGTGAAATGACCACTTCATGAGCTATGACAGATTGTTAAACCCCCTTCAAATTAACTCATAAGTCTAGCTGCAACCCCTTTATAAAAGTTGCAATCCATAGGAGTAGCATTCGACATGAAGGCCAACATCATCTAAACTTATTGATCATCTTAATTATGGTCATGTTCTTGGGCCTAACATCTCGAAAAAAAGCCTCTTGAGCAACCTTAACACCCAGGGGACATTAGTAATCGGGGGATCGTTTTCATTAAGTCCTCAAAGGTAACATATGTTCGATGATCGCGGCTCAAGTCCCACCAATCGAGTGCACTCTCCTACAACAAACCTTGCCCTAATGAGATCCTTAACTCCTCTGGTGCTCTAATAAACTCAAGACATGACACCACTCTTCTGAACTACTACTCTACATCCATCCCAAGGCCCCCAAAACCTTAGTCATCTTATCAAAGAAAACAATTCAACACCTACATTTTCTAGTTCAGTCATTTCATTAAACAATGTAGGCCTTTCGGTTGCATCTCAACATACTCACTTTCCTTATCAAGCTCGATGCTTGTGTGACGGTTATTTTTATTTCTACCAATCTTAAGACCAAAATTTTCTCCAACTTGCTCATCATTAGTACTTGAATCGACAAAAAATGGAAATGGTGTTGATCAATGTTCAATGAATGCTTTAAAGATTGGAAATGGTGTTTGTTCAGTATTCAATGAATTCCTTAAAGATTGGATGGCTTGTTTCATTATATGCTTGATTTCGGCCTATGTTTCCCAATTCTTCAATCGAAAGAACTTCTTTTCGATGATCCATTGAAGAACTAACCTCTGCTTTGGATATTTTATCATTAACTTGGAGGAAGAATTCTTGTAAGTGCCTTTCTTTTCTTGTTAGTAGAAGGGACGGAGAGAGGATTATGAATCTGAGTGGGCTGCATTCAATACAAAAGTTAAAAAGTGCTTGGTGAACCTCAATCGTAGGTTTCGACGAAGAAGAATAAGAACCAGACAAATTGGGCAATTTCTTTGATAAGAGATAGAGAGAAACAAGAGATCCAATTTTTTGATTTATTTTCCCTCTCTTCTTCCCCAGGTGCTCTTTAATATTATAAATACTAGTATTAGTCTTGTGCCTTAGGGCACAAATTTGATTTAACTAAAAAATTAGTTTGAATTTTATATAAAGTTATTCAAAAGAATAGTTTGATATGAAATATTATTTTATTTTATTTAATCTTTTTCTTATGAGATTTATTTTAGTGACACAATATTTCTGCTATAATATATTCTTTTAATCGAACAAAGATTTCGAAGATTATAATTTTTTGTATAAGGATTGAATACTCCTAAAATTTGTATGATTAATTGTAATGTTTATGGATTATAATTTTGTATAAAACCCACAAATAAAATACCAAAGTTTTATAATGCATAAGAAAAGGATAAGATATATAACATATTAGATAGAATCTAGGTTAAAAATATATCTAAATAAAAATATATCCATTAAAAATTATAAAAAGTGTATTTTCATCATGTGTACAATTTTGGACAGATTTCTCTTTAGATTTGGATCATTAATTTTAATAGGTTAAAAATATATCTAAATAAAAATATATACATTGAAAATTATAAAGAGTGGATTTTCGTTATGTGTACAATTTTGGATAGATTTGTTTTAAGATTTGGATAATTAATTTTAAGAAAACGCATCACGTGCGTACGGTTACTATAGAGAGAATTGAGAATGCTCCCCAACCGTCGATATGGTTCAATCTAACGACGAAAAATGTGATTCGCGTGGGACGGTTTAAGTTGGAACGCGCTCTCCATCTCGTTTGTATTAACACGCCTTTATATTTCCCTCGTAAACTATCAATCAAATCAGTTTTGTTTTTCCGTATCTTTCTAACCCCGCTTTTCCCCTTTGGTGATTCAGATTCTTCTTCGGCGATTTTGCTAAATCTCTTCGTCCTCAATCGATAGTTTGCTTGCAATCTTAATCTCTTCTAGTTCAAAATGTCTTCCGCTCAGAGATCTACATCAGCCGAACTCCCACTGCCAGGTTTGGGTTTAAATTTTTGGAATTTTCGTTTGTTTCTTCTTCGATTTTAGGTTTTTAGACTATCTAAAGGTTTTCTGTTCGTCCTTTTGCTTATTTTTTGTGTTTCGAAGCGGTTCAAATTGCTGAAATCAGTAGTATGGAGGAACAACCTAACCCTGTTGTTGTGTACTATAGAGAAGAACGAAGCAAGAAGAGACATGATCCGTTGGTGCATGTCGATTCTGGTATTCAACTTTTTTCGTTTTTTGAGTTTGTTCTGTTTGCATAATGTGTGGCATTTCGAACATTGTTTGTGTGTTTTGTGTGTTCTTTCCAAGCACAAAAGTAGATCTGTGTGTTATTTGAAGTCATGTGTGTGTATTTCATACTAAGTGTATGTGTGGATTGTTAAATAAGTGTGTGTTCTGTTTCTAACAAATGTCTGTGTGTTAATTGAAGTCATGTTGTTGTATTTCATACTAAGTGTATGTGTGGTTTCCAACAAATGTCTGTGTGTTAATTGAAGTCATGTTTGTGTATTTCATACTAAGTGTATGTGTGGATTGTTAAATAATTGTGTGTGTGGTTTCCAACAAATGTCTGTTTGTTAATTCAAGTCATGTTTGTGGATTTTCGTATTAAGTGTATGTGTTGTATGTGTAGTTTGATAACAAGTGTGTGTGTATTGTGTATTTTCCAGGTTGTGTATAGTAGATATGTCTGTGTGTTATTCTTGTTTTCATGTATGTGTGTATTTGCATAAAAAGGTGTATGTGTTATATATGAAGTGATATTTGTGTAGTATTTAACAAGTTCTTGTGTGTTTTATAATAAAGTGTTTGTATGTTTTTGTATTCAGGATTTAGAAGAGTAAAGGGAAGAGGTAGAGGTAGAGGAAGAGCAAGAGGAGCTAAAGTTGTTGTCAATGTGGCAAGAATAGATGAGGAAGACAAAGACCTTTGTTAGAAAACCGAGTTCGTGTTTTGATGGTTCCAAACCGAAGAGGTTGCCGAGATGAGGTCGCCGACCTCAGTTCCCAGAAGCGAAGCGCGTGCGGAAATTGCAGAAAAGGAAATAGCGTGTTTTCTGTTATGGAAATCACGTACAACATATCCAGCAGCTAGTTTAAGGTAAGAACAAGATCATAAAGATGGAAAATCATCAAGAGATCAAGGAAGATATTGAAGATGATTTTATCATGGCTTACGATTATATTTTAGGAAAGATCTTGTGAGGATTTTGTACGATTCATGCCTTAGTCGTTTGGGCTGAATCGAGTAGCAATATTCTTGGTTCTATTTATACATTTCGTGGGTACATTCTAGGAACTAAGGAGCAAGAGCGAACATTGTAATTGTGAGTATTTGGTGAGTGAGATCGTGGGATTCGATCTTAGGAGGTTGAGTGTTGAGTGAGATTGTATTGGGTGAGGATTAGGCTAAGGCAAGAGTACTTGTTAGAGTGTGTGGGATTCACATCTAGAAGTAGGAACACCTTTGTAATCCAAGAAAGCAATACAAGCGAGCGAAGTGCTCTTCAAGTCCCTCTAGGTCGAAGCTTAGAGGGCAAGTGGTTTTTCTCTATACAAACTAGTTGGTTTGTAGAGAGTTTTCCACTATAACTCCTTGTGTTCAAACCGGTAACATATTAGTCTTTCTTGTGTCTTTATTCCGCTGCATAACACTAGTTGTTAACTCTGGTCGCCGACATCTTAGGTGTCGACGACCTCTGAAGTACTAACTAAGATCCTACAACCTTCCTCTTAGTCGTGTTTTCAGGAAATTCAACAAAACTGTTGTTGCCAGACCAACACCACAGTCTTCTTCTGCTGCTAGTCCTTCTCCTTCTCCTTCTCCCTCCCCTGTCATAAAGGGTTGAAAGGGCAAGGATCGAGCTCCTATCACTTCCATTGCCGAGTCTAAGAGGAGTAAGAAGGATGTTGTTGCTCCTAAGGCGAAGGATCCGGCCCCCTCTACACCCAATGACCCCTTCCCAAAACTTGATTCAGGCAATTCGATCTATAAGACAAGTTGTTGATCTTGTCTCTGGCCTGAAGACCAATCAGATTAAAGCCGTCCAAGAGATGGGGTTTGGGAGTGTTCTGGGATGGACCTTGAGAGATATGCCTCTCCGCTTAGCATATTGGCTAGCGGACAAATTCGACCCTGTCTAGTGCACTATAAAAATGATGGACGAGACCAAGGAGGTGAGGGTCTGTGAGAACGACGTAAAGGTTTATCTTGGTCTGCCGAAGGGACCAAATCCTGTTAACCATCCTTACTACTCTTCAAATTCAGCTCTTCTGGCAGAGTTGAGGGATATCTGTGGGGTTAAAGATCTGAATTCTTTGCGGCCGAAGGTATTGAGGGAGAAGATGTCTAATCTAAAGGGAGATTGGTTTAAGAGGATTTTTTTGTTGCTGTTTGTTACTACTGTTGTTGAGAGTAAACCAAATGGATCTGTCAGTTTGAAGCTTTTGGATGTCCTTGTTGATACAAGATCGATAAGTGAGTTTAACTGGTGTGGTTTTATGTTTGAGAGGCTTGTTGATTTGTCAAAGGAATGGAAGAGGAACAGAAAGACCTGGAGAGGTCCAATGGTGTTTTTAATGGTAATTTTATATTCTTTTTTGGTTCCATCTATATGTATGTGTGTTGCCTATAATTACGTCTGTGTAGTATATATAATCATGGATGTGTACTTTCTCATTATATGTCTCTGTGTCTCATAAAATACATGGTATGTGTTTGTGTTTGCTTAAAAACATGTTTGTTTATTGGATATTTAGCATGTCTGTGTATCCATACTTGTTTTGTATGTGTATTAAGTATAATCATGTTTGTGTACTCATAAACTACACGTCTGTGTGTGTGCTTTTTCAAACATGTGCGTTGGTTTTAAGCTTTTGTCTGTGTATTTGTGAATAGGTGTGTGTTGATTATAAGTATGTATGTGTGTTGTGTATAAGCTTGTATGTGTACTCATAAAACACACGTTTGTGTGTTGCTGTTAACATGTGTGTGATGATCATAAGCTTTTTTTGTCCGTGCATTGTTGTTAACATGTATGTGTATTGCTTTTATATTGTCTATGTACTGTCTACAGACACGCCTGTGTACCTTTAGCATACATGTTTGTGTGCTTTTTCTAATCTTTGTATATTTTTTGTGTTCAAATTATGTATGTTGATTGTGTCCTGGTGTCTAGGAAGGAGTTCCTTAGAGATTTACCGGTTATAAGAGCATGGACTCTTGAGCTCATCAAAGCTAGGGAGGAGGAGGAGATCTCTAATGGCGGCTTTGGTTTAGGTTATCCAAGACTGCCACATCATGTGGCTGTGGATGATGTACCTCCTCCTCAACCGACCGGTAAACCTCATGAAGAAGAGTTTGATCCAGACAGCTTGAAGACATTTGTGGAGGAGCATTTGAAAGATGCTGAGATCATTACACGCCATGGGAGGAAGTTTCTGGAGAGATGAGAGATGCTCTCAATCAATTCTCAACGAACTCAGTTGTTATAAAGGTGAGCAATGAAATTGAGAAGATATTGAGGATGACTACTGGAGCCCAATCTCAATCCCAGTCCCAACCTCAACCCGATGGCGGCGCCGATGATGAAGAGGAGATGTCTGATAGCCAGAAGGAGTTCTGGGACCAAGCAGTTAAGGTCATGGAGGAGATAATAAAGACAACAAAGGTCAGTGGGGGACCACACTTCAACAAGTCTATTCACTCACCCTTTTTTACGCCATCATTCAATCTATTGAGTGATGAAGGTCATGACCATTTGATGATGTTGTCCCTCCCGCTGCTCCTGTTGCTCCTGCTGCCCCTTTGTTAAAGATTTTGTGGTGCCTATTGTTCCTACTGCCCCCGCTGTCCCTGCTGGCCCTATTGTATTGTCTATTGTTTCTGAACATGTTGTTTTTGAACCCCACATTAATGTTTCTGTTGTTGTACCCCCTGTTGTTGCCCCTGCCTTTTCTGGACCCCCTATAGTTTTTGATGATGTAGCCCCTATAGCATCTACTGTTCCAATTGGTAAGTTTTTTCAAAAGTAATCATGTTTGTGTATTATTGATTTTATGTCTGTGTGGCTGTTTAAATTACGTCTTTGTATTGTATATATTGATGTTTGTGTGTAGTTGTTATAGGAACCAGTACTTCTGATGCAACCCTCCAACTTCCTTCCAGGCCTTGCCTCTGTCTTTGAGTCACCTATGTTTGTGAATCCAGTTTTTGAGAACCCAATGTTTGGGCCTACCACTGAGGTATACCTTTCATTCTTTTTGTCTTTTCAATTTTTGCACTCTTTTGTTTTTGAACTAACTATGTATTTTCAATTTTGTAGTCTCCTGCTCAAATTGATGTTCCCGAAGGTGGCAAACGGGATGTTGTTTCTGAAGTCTCAAGACCTGTGGAAGGGTCATTAGATATTGGGATTGATCAAGTTATGGGGGATGTGTTAGTGATTGCATGCAAGGAATGTGTCGGAACGACATTCCGAGTTTTTTGATAAGAAGAACAATGAATCTGATGTATGATTTTTGTGTATTGTTTTGCATTTGTTGTCATTTTTTAAAATGGATGTATGTGTGTGTTTTAAAATGGATGTATGTGTGTGTGCGCTCTATCGTGTTATGTCTATGTAGTTTAGAAATTTATGTCTGTGTGTCGCTTTTTAAAATGTTTGTGTACTTCTTATAGAGTGTCTGTGTGCTTTCAGTATGCATGTATGTGTGTTAGTATTATGCATGACTGTGTATTATGTATTTTAATGTCTGTGTAGTTTTGAACTATATATCTGTGTGTCTCTTTTTAACATGTCTGTGTACTTCTCATACAGTGTTTGTATACTTTCAATATGCGTATATGTTAGTTAGAGATCTGCATGACTGTGTATTAGTTATTTACATGTATGTGTTTTTATGTGATTATTAGGTGTAAGCTGAATTGATCCCAACTAGACCTAAAAGAGATATCACTGATCCTTTCTATGGCTCTCCTTGGCATGTCAGAGAAGTACCCATCAAATCCCCATCCGAAATCCAACTTGCTATGTATAAATGGGTTGTGGGAAATTATGGGTCGAAAGAGTAAGATTTGTTTTACATTTGTTGTGTTGGTTGATATTATATTGCGATGCTTTATTTTTTGATTACATATGTGTCCTCTTTTGTTGTGTGTTTTAGGGATGTTCTATTCAAGATGGGTTCATGTCAGCTTAAAAGGAGTGATTTTGCTGTGATGAAGGAAGAAGAGTATATTGACAACAATTTTATAGACGCTTGGAGTGCATTCTTGAACAGAATGAGAAAAACAGAAGTACTTCAACTCCATTGAGGTTCTTCACATCATCCAATCCTTTGGTATGTGTCCTTTTTTGTGTTGGTTGTGTTTTTGTCTTTGTTTTACATTTTTAGATATCTTATATATATTTTTTCTTGTATACTTTGCAGGTTTTGTCTGTGGTTTATGAAGCTTATGATTTTGAGGAAAGACGCAGACTCTTCATTGATGGTTTGCTCGAGAACTTCAAATCCTGTTCCTTCTTGCAGAAGTATAAGAAGAACTTCACGCATGTCAACACTGTATGGAAAAGTGATTGTGTGTCTTTTTGGCTTTTTTATGAATGTGTACTCACTACTCACTAATTGTGTTTTTTTATATGTATTAATGCAGTATGTCTTCCCAATTATACACTCAGAACATTGGTTCATTATTGGCGTCGATGTGGGTAAATCAAAGATCCACATTATTCACAATTCTGGCTCCGATGTTAGCATTGAGGATAAATATGGTGGTATCCCTGATCGGCTAGTAAGTTTAAAAATTTTCTTTATTCTTTTGTGTGTTTGTGTCTAAAATGTATGTGTGATTCGTTATATGATATTTGTGTACTCTCTCATGTTATGTCTGTGTAGAATAGAACTACATGTCTGTGTATTTCTTAACTAGTGTCAGTGTATTGGTTTTAACATGTCTGTGTGTTCTTATGTTACTATGTGTGTGTGTGTGTGTGTTTGTGTTTACAGAGATAAATGTTTGTCGAATTCCTAGCCTCTCAAAATATGAATGTGCGAGCTAAAACATTCAAAGATCCAAAGAAAACTCCTGTTGATAGAATGAAGATGCCATGGAGGACTAGTGAAAATGTCAAGGACTATGGCATATATGCAATGAGGCACATGGAGACATTCAAGGGAACCAGTCTGAATGACTGGGAAGCTGGACTAAAGAAGGATGAATCAAGCAAACAAATGTTAAGCTTGAGGCAATTGTATTATAATACTTTGCTCACTCATGAGTTAAATGAGCTTAAGGACAATACTAATGCCTCCTTTACTGCTGATTCCAACAAAGTTCGTGAAGACATGAAGATTGAGGCTAAGAAGAAGAAGGAAGAGACTGAGAAGAAGAAGAAGCTAGAAGCAAAGATAAAAAAGGATGCAGACCGGAAGAAACAGGGGACTTAAAGGTCTAAGAAGTACTAAAAAAACAATGTCAATTTGTGGATTTTTTATAGACTGATGTTTTGGATTTGTGATGAATGTGAATGTGTTAGTGTTTGGATTTCTCAAATTGTTAGTGATGAATGTGAATTTGTAATGAAGTATTGAAAAAATAATTTGTCAATTTGTGTGAAGGGATGAATGACTGTTAGTTGGTTTCATCATGTGATGAATGTGAATTAAATACCCCAATGACCGTGTGAAATAATATGGTAAAGTTTTTACACAGTCATCAATTAATGTAATCCACATTCATGAATACCTTAAACACACAGTCATATTAAAAGCGTAAACACAGTCATTTTTTTTACACTGGGATTAAAGTACATACACAAATCTAATATACTACATAGTCATACCAAATCACAAGACACATTCATGTTACTATGTACCACACAGTCATTATCAATGTTATACACAGTCTATTAAGAAGTGTATACACACAGTCATTTACTATATACCCCACAGTCATTTACTATGTACCCCACAGTAATATACTATGTACCCCACAGTCATACATACAGTCAAGTATTTATTTAGTACACAGTCATAATGGAAGTGAGAATGAGGTGTTCATTTTTGCCTAAAACTTTGCGAGAGGAAGCTTTTAGTTGTAGATAGGTCTTGATTTTTTGCATTGTTGATACCCTGAGTTTCATGTTTGATATTCAATTTCAATTGTAAAACGACTTCTGTTTATTTTCCGTCTGTATATTGATTTGGTTGGGAAACGATATCAAAACTGAATTTGAATTCATTTTTTTCGAGATTTAAAGCAACGTATGAAATCGAAAATGTGCAATGATGAAATTTTATTCTACGTGAGATCGAAGTTGAATTTTTCGAATGGCTTGCTTTCGCACGAATCCTTTTATCTCGCTCAAAACAGAGAAGAAGCAGTTTTGGGGGGAGAAAGAGTTGCGAGCATTTTAATGCGCTTCCACGCGCGTGAACCGCCCTCCAATTTAGATATTTCCTTATTATTCAAATTAGAGGGCCCTCTAATTAGTGAACCGTTGGATCTGGAAGATCCAATGGTTATTATTTGGTCTTAGGTCTCTCTTAGGGACCCGTACGCATCTGAACCACCCTCTAATTTGAATAATAAGGAAATATCTAAATGTTTTTAGAAAGTTATTAACAATGGATGATATATAACATATTAGATAGATTCTACAAATTCTACAATATCTACAACGAACCAAATTGATCCGATATTGTGATTAATTACGTCGGATACTTGTTTTTTCATAATTTATTTGTTTCATCGTGACACTTACGTCCAAGCAAAAAGTGATGCGTGATCAACTATAATAAATTTATTAATATTGGACTTTTTGGAAATTAAGCGTTTTTTTAGATAATCTGATTGCCGAATGAAAGAGATTGAATTGAAATAAAGATTTTGATCAAGGTACGATTCTATATAAAAATTAAGATTGAATTGAAATTGAAATTTGTAGATTAGAAGATTTCTAGAAAAATTAAATTATGTAGCTAGTTTGGACAATGGAAAGTTATCAAAATGGAAATCAATAGATAAGAAAAATTTTAATGTGGGGTGTACAATAAAATTTCAAACAATTAGATTTTATTAAGAATAATAAAAATGAAATTGAAATTAGTAGATAAGAAGATTTCTAGAAAATTATGTATAAAATTTAAAGTTTAATTTTGTTTAGAAAAAATTTAAAAATGAAATTAGTAGATAAGATTAGTTCTAACGTGAGGTTTACAATGAAATTTCAACGAATTAAACAAATTAAATTGTTTTAGTAAAAATGGGTCATGCGATCTAACGAGGAGTTGACACATGTCATGCTAAATATTATTTTTAACCTCGCTTGATATATAGTTACGATGATGATTAAAGAATATTGACTCTCATATAATTTTTTTCAGTGGGAATTGACTCTCATATTATGAATATTGCAAAATAGCTCCCTTTTTTTTAACTAGAACAAATCCTGTGCCATGTACGGGTAATGTAAATATAAATCCGACTTATTTGATCCGAGATCGAGTTTTGACCCAGGTTTGATTTTTACCTGATAATGTCCCAAATAAATTTATGTTTTATCTATAAATAAATCAATTCAATCAATTTGATTAAGATTACTTCCCCAAGTAATATTTAACTAAGATTTGAGCTCCCGTTTATAGTAGATTATTAGGTAGATTTTCGGAGGCCTAACCTATTTATATGAAAAATTAATTGTGTGCAAAAAAATGTGAATTGTACAAAATAATGTGAAGCTAATATGACACATCGAAAAGAAACAACCTATTATACGTGATCTTCATTCTACCTAAATATATGAGATTTGTACAAAATATTTACTTTAATTAATTCCGATTGGGATAATTCTTAGTAAAAGATAGTTTATAATTTTAGGTAATTTTGAAAATTTTTTTACGGAATAAGATTATATGAGATTCTAAGTTTCTAACTAATAACATTAATAACATTAATAACATTTTTGGGACATTAATAATATTTTTTTATGCAGTATTGATGAGGTGGCACAATTTTTTCCTAACAGATTGATTTTTCTATATATTGTATCAGATCAGATATTCACAAATTAGAACTTGCTCCAAGCTTTAATTTCAAGGATGTTGACATATATGGTTGGGTGTCTCAAAAAGACTTCCAATAAGTGAGCATAAATTTTGACAGCCAGATGCGCCAGTATTTCAGCTTATCTCAAATAAATATATCAATATCGGCAATCTTAATATTAATTACCGGCCACGAATCACGATTTCTAGGGGAAAGGCCCAACGCTTAAGATTAAATGGGCTATGTTGAAATGACCTGCAACCTAATTGATCTTATTGATTGACTTTCTTAGAGAATTAGTTGGTTTACATGAAAACAATAACGCACAGCGCGGAGCTTTAATTAACGACCCTACAATTGGATCGGATCTCCCCAGCATTTCCAGTAAGAACTCCAAACTGACCCATCTTGACCATAGCATCCCCAAAGTCCTGCTGCCACAGGTACGGGTTAACCGAGTACTGGCTCACCTGGCCAGCAGTGGCGGACGACGACAAAAGGGCTTGATCCGATGTGAAGAGCCCTCGGTTCGTCAACACTCCTTGGTAGTAGCCGACGTCCAGCGTCAGGGGGCTCAACGGGTCCATGGGGACCTCGGAGGCGGTGTCGCTACTCCCCATTGGACACTGCAGCTGCAGCTGGGCCCCGTATAATGAATCGAGTGATGGGTCCCGCGACGCGCTCGTGCTGAAGTTGTACAGCCGGCTTGTGATGGATGTGCAGTGTGACCGTCCTATCGTGTGGGCTCCTGATCGGCACACAAACTTTAGCTGTTTACTTTTTGTACAATGTTCCACAGAAACTAGTCTTTATTTTGTAGATCATTTAACTGTCAGCATAACCATATATAGTTTGATAGACCAATCTGTAAACGTGTAGCTACTTAGATATATATGCAATCATAGCAAGATCAAAAAGATAGTTCTTTTTTGAATGACATTTTAATTTATATGCGAGTCTAAGCGTACAAATTCCTAAGTTTCCCAGGTACAATATTCATGTTGATCCAAACATTAATTCATGTTTACATATTATAACCTAGGTAGTTATATACGGTATATGCTATGGCTATGTTACCTTCTTAGTTTCACTTATCATTTTAACTCACATGCATGTCAAATACTCAAATATAGCTAGACAAGTAGTATGGTGGTAGGTGAATCCTTAATTGCATTTGTCTATTACTATAAGATTGAAGAGTGATATAATTAAGTATTACCGGATAGAGTGACCATATCATGTTGCGTTAATCCCTTGCTTGCAAATATTTTGGTGAGAAGGTCAAGATCTGCGTTAGGGGGCGGCAAGTTCCTGAGCGCCTCGATATCGCTTGAAATCCGGCCATCTCTTCTCCCTGCTGGAACATCATATCCCATTCCTCCAGCCTGCATCCACATTAATTAGCTAGCAATCAGTTGCTAGCTAGACCTTCGGTCGGATAGAATATAAGTTTTCGACATCTTATTGACAGTTGTTTTTTGTTGGGTCGAATATTGACAGTTGTTTTTGGAATGGAACCTCACTAGGCTTATGTATTAGGCTTACACCACCCCCAAGTTATCGGTCCATCAAAATTTAATACCCCTCAAAGTTAGCCATGCATTTTATACAAATGCATGTTTCAAGTAATTTCTTGATTAGAAGCACCAGAATCTTGATTCTTCATCATATTTAATTACCATTTCAGAGGCATCTCTAGCGGCGAAAGCTAGAATGTCAGCGCAGGAGACCAACCCTGGACACGCAGCTTCGAGCCTAGCCTTTGCATCGTCGATGATCTCAAACCCTCTAAGACTTGGGTTATTTGGTGGTGCGTCTTTCTCTGCTTTGTTCGACGGGGTCGAATCTATGAGAACAGAACCATCACAACCCTGCAAGAAATGTAATCAAACAAACAAGATGACAATTTAGAATAACATATATATCAGCCTTATCGGCATATGTATGCTACACGACATACAAATCAGATCGAGAACGCTGAGATTACCCGAACGAAGCAATCGTGGAAGTGCAATCGAACGAGGCCGGCAGCCATTCCCAGATCATTCATGACCCCTTGCCTGACCGCTTGTTTGATGATGAACTGAGCAAATCCACAGGTTTGGCTGTAATACCCTACTTGAAGCTGTGCTTCTAAGTGAAGGCTAACACTTAGAAGAAACAGGCTCACAACAACTCCCTTCAAAAGAGAACTCATTTTGTTTTTTTTGAAATTCTTAGTGAAAATTTTAGTAGCCAAATTAATCTTGGTAGGGAGTGTGTGTGTGCCTTGTAGGAGTTTTTATAGTACGTGAAAGCCAGCTAACAATTTAAAGTGATCAATGAGATCAGCTCAGGATGCATGTACGATAGTGTAAGTATAAATATGGGGTGATGTGGATCGATTGATGGAGTATTATAGTATTATCTTTTAGTAGTTGTTGTATATTACACAAGAACAAGTGCAGTATGAGAAGGCATACACTGCCCCATACCAAAGGATTTGCATATGGGTGGGCCGCTTTTGAATATTATTTCACTCTTCAAGGTGGGCTGCTGAATCCGGATCATAATATTCAGGATCGTGCGAACTACCGTGTTAAAGTTTTTATTTCTTAAAAAAGTTGTTTGTATGAGAGAAGAGGCGATTAAGAGTTGTGATCTAAGGTCATGAAAAGCACCAATTAATTCATACTTTTCTTTCAATATATATACTAGTGTGCATAGCTTGTTCCTAGGAGGAGCAAGAGTGTACAGAAAATTCATAAATATGTTTATTAATTATATGGTTGTGTAATAGTATTACATGTTAATTGTTTCAGAATATATTATCAAAACGATATGTTAAAAACTGTTTGATGTTAGATGTATGTGGTACGTTTAGAGTCGTTAAACGGGTTTGTATAGTCGTGTTTAGGTTCGGTCAAATAAAAGGTTCGGGATGGGGGTACACATTGAGTGCATAATACGACCCTATATATAGTGCTTTCAAAGTTGGTATGGGTGTTTAACCGGCTAGAAAGTTGAAAGGTCACAATGCACTGCTTATGGCATGTTGGAGGTCAACATTACAATTCAAATTATTGTCTTTTAGATTAACTCAAATTCAACATTTCAACCAATATTTCTGAAAGGATAGGACATGAACTCAAGGGTTACAAAAAATTAGCAGGTTCTTAAACTAATGGTAATTGATAATCAGCGCGATATGTGGATCAAAATTTATAACCCGTCGTGATATGCTACATTTTGTTGATGTATATTAGATAAATCCATTTTGTAAGTACTTGACATAAAAAATGAAGAGAACATAAAAGTTAGTATGACGGGAGGAATGAAGATACATAGAAAATCAAGGTCTTATCAATAGGTTTAAAGAGGATGACATGAGCCTTTGGATATTTGATTCGGCGGTTTACGCTTTGGGGTGGCACCCCGAGTTCACTGTTTTGAATTCAACAAGCGGCCGTTTGCCCTTTCCTCATAAAATTGGTTATCCCTAATGAACGTTGAGTCTACGTGGAAGAAAGAATAGATATTAAAAAAAAAAAAACATGAATAACACAAAACAGAAAAAAACAAAAAAAATTAATTGTCATTTACTATACCTGGAGGGATTACTTTTAGATACATATAGATATAGATATAGACAGACCTAATTTATCACCCGTATTTGATATGCATGTACGTACGCATGTATCAATAAGGTTAGTATCACGCGGGTTCAATTGATATAAATGATTTGGAAACTTGTACTACAAATTGAAAATTATATGTAACCTACTACTACTAAATTCACTTTCATTGATTAAAGAAGACCTTGATGCAAGTCCAGTGAAGCTATTAAAGTGAAAGTAGGACGCGACAGCTTCAAAATAACTCTAGTTAATGCAAAACTACATTATATATATAGGACCACATAGTTTAGATTGCTAATACTTTAAAACAAGACAGCTAATATATCTTAACTAGAAATTGGGTAAACCCAGCTTTGAAATGGAGTAAGATTAATTAATCAGCAAGAGAGTGCATAATTAAAGGGTTTTGAAGAACAGGACAAGAAAAGTCGGTATGCATGGCTCCCCAAAAGGTGCATAATAGAAGCAAAAGTCTCTCTTGTTGTTGACTTTGGTGTAAGCAGAATCAAAGTTGTTGGACGGAGATGATTAGCTTTATACTATATCTAAACAGCTGGTTAATATTTAATGCACGCAGATCAGGAAACCTTGATCACCTGGATTTCTCATTTACTTTTTCGGAGTTTTTCCTTATACTTATTACAGTAGTTCTTATTAATCCGGCCTCTAGATCACTCGGGTTAAGACATAGTGTGGTAACTTAGTGAATTATTACGTTATTCACTAGTTCAACGGTTTCCATTTATAAGTTAAACTTTTTGGTTATTAGCTTTTTTTTTTGTCCGAGGAGAGGCAACATTTTCCGATCTCTTAAAAAAGCATTTTATTAATTTATAAAAAAATTAAGTAGTTATCAAACAGAGATAGCCCGACCCCTTATTTCGTCAAACAAGAATACAATAATCCCGTTAGACAGAGCACACAATACATGAAGATATAATGAAAAATAATAATAATAATAGACGATACACATCGGTATACATCTTGTGACACACGTGACGGAACCGAACACACCAATTCTTACTAAGAAAACATTGGCATTAAGACACACCATGCTATAAAGAGAGTGACTTTTACTCACCCTTATAGTTCAACATATTAATATATAGCAAGTTGGGACTTCGGAATCTATATCTAAATTCACCCGATGTAAGCCCTTGTTCCACGCTAATCTCAAACTGTTTAGTGTAGGAGCAGCTGATACTTCGAAATCGTCGACACCTACGATGTCGGTGACCAGAGTCAACAACTTATGTTTACGCAGCGGAATAAAAACACAAGAAAAACCTAACAATACCAGATCTGAACACGGTGATTTATAGAGTGGAAAACCCTCTACAAACTAACTAGTTTTTCTAGGGAAAAACCACTTGTCTTCTAAGCTTCAACTTGAAGAGCACTTCGCTTGCTATAATGATTTCTCGGATTACAAAGGTGTTCCTACTCCAAGAAGTGAATCACACACTCTCTTCCAATTACTCTTGCCTTAGCCTAATCCTCACTTGCTATAGCTCACTCGAACTGAACCACACGAAGACCGAATCTCACGATCTCCCTACAACAACACACTCACAATACAAGAATTCGCTCAAGCTCCTTAGTTCTAACTTTAATCCCACGAGAATATATAAAGAGAACTAAGAGGATTGCCACCTTATTCATTCCATTTGGACGAGATATGAATCGTGTGCAATCTTTACAAGATCTTTCCTGAAATATCTCCCTAAGCATAATAAAATCATCTTCAATATCTTCAATGATCTCTTGATGATTTCTTTCTTTGCACACTTTAACTTGCGTTAGTAAACTCTTCTGGAGCAGTTTCCAAAGTTACCTTAACAAAAACGCGGCACTGCCTTTTATGGAATTTCCGTATGATATATAAGCGGTGTTTTAGTCTCCCTAATACCGATCAAAGTAATCCAAATTACTCAACTATGAATGTAGTAGTGAAGTAAGGGTCGATCCCACAAAGACTCTGGTTTCAGTTTATATTTTTATATTACTCAAAAAACGGGGTTTTCAAGATTAATCTAAGAATTATCAAAACAAAGAACGAAACGAAGTAAGATTGTAAAACAAGTCTGATGAAGATATCCAACCAGTTTATATCTATTGTAGAAGTGAATGTTGATTATTGATTATCATTAATCCAATTTCACCTTAACTAATCTATTGCGAAAGTCTTAACAACCCAATTTCATGGAATTAATTAAGACTTTCAAACTTCAACTGTAGTTATTAATCCAATTGGACTTCACAACCTTAATCATCAACCACCCTAAGAGACCTCATAGATTCAATTTGACAATAGCATTAAGATCCAAGCATCAATAGAAATAGCCCTTTTAAAGCAACCAGACATTCAAAGGAATTATGATTTAAATCTCTTTCTTTAACCAATTAATCTGACCGGCTTAATTAGATAAAGAGGTCTACTTTTTATCAATTCAACAGCGACCGGTTATTAAATCAATCAAGTTGTAATTCATCCTAAAAATCATATGGTGATCAAGCTAATAAAACCCTAGGCTGAAATTAAGCAATTATGCATAGAGAAATCAATCTATTTAAGGTTTAATTAGAACATTCAAACCTCACAACAATTTAAATCAAACAACTTCAATAAACTAGTTGGATATAAGAAATTTATCTAGAAAAAGTCATTGAAGAACTTACAAAGGTTTCTAGGGTTTCTTCCTCTCCAATCACAATGTCAAAGATATCAAGATAATCAAACCTAGAACTACAGGCTATCAACATATAATAATGTCTCTAAAAATACTATCTATAAACACAACCCACAAGGCCCAAAAAGATCCCATTCAAATCTCGGTCTTAACTCGACACGGGCCAAAAACTCGGCCTAAACACTCAAAGCGCGGCCGCGGTTTGTCTTCACTGCCCGAGTTTTGACATGTAGCGTTCTATTCCCAAAGCGCGGTCTGGAACCGCAAAGCGCGGGAGAGTTTTGAGCGACTTGCCAAAGTTTTTGCCAATTTCCACCAAACTCTTCCCAACTTCATGCACTTGATCTCCTCTTAAATCAGATCCTTTTTCCATTCTTTAGCATCCTTAAGATCACATCCAAGACCACCATCACCATGGATCCGGCACTCGATCAAATCATATCTGTAAATAAGAAACATACGAGTGTAGATTCAAAATCTTCTAACACTAAAGCTAAACTACAAAATAAGGGAAAATCTACCAAAAAATGCATGAAAAATTAATCAAAACATGCCCTAAACACTACAACCTATATGCTCTATCACCGCACGTGTCTGTCCAGATTCACATGTCAGCGATTCATTTTTCATGTCAGCGACCTTGGTCAGGTCGGTGGCTTCATCACCTGTTTGGAACAATCAAAACATAAACACTCTTTCATCACATATACATAATCAAAAATTAACAGGGCCATTCGATGTGAGTCTCCAAATGAGCCCGTCTTTCATCACATCTTCATCAGAAACAATAGCAACATATACATAATCTTCAACAACGCCATGACCGATAACAAAATCTAAGGACATTCCAATTCCAATGACCCTTAAGAACACTAGTGGAAAGACACAAACTTAGTCTTGTGATCATCACTCATGTTAGCCATAACAGCATTGATATGTGGTTCCTCCATGAGCTACACATCATTCTTGAAGTGGATAGATAGCCCATCTTTTGAACCATCGAGAACTCTTCACGATCACTTCAAAACTCCCCAAACGGACACATTTCCAAATATTCGAACTTTTAGCAATGCTTCAAATAGCCCCGTTAATTTTTTGACCTAAAACTAGAATCCAGAAGACATCTATCTCCATTATGAAGTGATTCGGGCTATTTTGTATGGGTTAAACTCTTAGATTTTATGATGTTATTGAGAGTGTTTAGGTTAGATTTTGTGGTAATTGTAATATCTAGGCCGAAGACACAAGGATGCAAGATTCAAGAGTTGTAAGGCGTTTTGAGCTGTCTGCGCGACACCTCTTGCTTGCGAAGGCCATATCTGGAGCTAAAGAGGTCGAATTGAGCTGATTCTGGTGCCATTAGAAATCTAACGCGAAGGGCTTCAATTCATATTATTACACCGAAGTCAGATTCCAAGCCAAAGATGGTCAAAACAGCCACCGAAGTGACGCCAGTGTTTTTGTCCGAATTCCACGACCGCGGTGGGAGAAGCGCGACCGCGGTGGCTACTGAGACGACCTATTCTTTTCTGTCGTGAAAGCGCGGGCGCGGTGGAGATGACGCGACCGCGGTGATGCCGGATCCGAGACGGGCCGAAGATCTATCTTCTTTTCTTCTTCTTATCTTTCCTCTTTCCTTTTCTATCTTTTCTCCTTTCCTAATTAGATTAGGGGAGCATGTTCCCTAGGTCTATATAAGGAGGAGTCTTCTTAGGTTTTACATACATTCTACCTTCTTCCTCAATTAATTCTTTAGTTTAGTTATGGAGAGCTAGTCTCCTTGGGTTTGTTCAAGGGAGAAGCTCTGATGTATGAACTCGTGAGATTTTGGTAATTGATTTCTATCCTTTGGTTAATATCTCTTCTCTTTGTGCTTAATTCCATGAGCTTTGCATGATTCTTTGAACTTGGCCAACTTGTTGAATTATCATTGTTCTATAGTTTGAATTTGTTTCATTGTTTGTGTGATCATCTCTTTTCTAGAAGACAACTTGATTCTAGGACTATGGACTAGGATTAAGAGAGAGAATTGATTGTTTTATCTTATAATTGACTCGTAGCTTGATTGTTTGATATTATATCCTGCATATCCTTGTTCTCTATGCTAATTCTAGGTTTAAGCGTCCTTGCCTAGGGTTATAGAATTGCTTGGACCGTGGACTTGCGATTGTTAATGATCAGGATAGGAATTAACCATAGGTGTGAATGAAATTAATGGATGAATCTATGATCGAGTGATTATATTAGAGTGGATCTTTTGAATGAACTTGTTTCCCATATTTGATTGTTTGTTTGTTATTTGTTTTCCTAGTTTAGAGTAGTTTAGATATCTCTTTGATTTCCCCCCTTATCTTTAGTTGATAATTATATTGATACTAGAAGCCATAGTTCTCTTCGGTTCGACCCCGTACTTGCTTACGATACTTGTTGTTTGCATGTTTGGGTTTTATCTTTGATTTTGGCTCGACGACTTTAGCCGAGTCAAATTTTGGCGCCGTTGCCGGGGAACTTTGGTGTCTTTCTAGTATTAATATTTTTATTGGCTTTGTGTGGACCTATCTTACGGTCCACACTTGTATATTTTGATGTCTGCTTTTAGGTTTTGTCAGTTGCAGGATGAGCCCTTTCATGGGTATTTCAGTAGGTGTCAGGAACAATTGTATGAGCTTGCATCGTGGGGCTTAGACGTAACGATTAAAGATGCTTGCGATTACATCTTTGGTGGGGTGACTCATGAGTCCTTACAAATGTTGTACCGCAAGAGCGAAGGAAAATACGTCATCTGGGAACCCATGGACAAATGGAATTTCTTTTGCGGGATCCGAGCCGACGAGGTCAAGGAGTTAGCTTCTGTCGAAGATCCGCGCCCGCGCTCACCAATCCGCGCCTGCGGAAATTCGACAGAACCTACGGAGTGTTCTTCAGATGAAGAGGCGCGACCGCGTTCCCCTGAGCCGCGCCCGCGTTTCCCTGAGCGCGCTCGCGGAAATACCCAAGAGGCATCACCCGAATTCTCCAGAGAAAGGCGACCGCAAGACTCATGTCGTGAGGTCTTCGGGGCCCCCTGTATTGAATGCGCCACGGTCGAAGGGCCATACTACCTTCCTCGCAACTCAGCCCCTGTTACGGATGAGAAAACGGAGGACTCCCCCCTGGAGGAATATCCCGACCGCGGCCCACAAACCGCGCCCGCGGCCTCTGAGGAGGTTTGTCTGCCGGTGCTCAAGCACGAGTCTGTCTTCCCCAACAATGTTCCGAGCCGTGTTATAAAGCTCGATTACCCTATCTCGGTACCCAAGGGGCTCCCCAAGTTCGTTTTCACAAGGCCAAAAGAATCCACTCAGAATGACAGGACGACAAAAGAAGTTGATTGGGCTATATTTGGTGATTTTGGGATGGTTTGGAGCAAGAGGAGGTTCAAGATGATGCTATGAAGATTTCTCCTTCATCGTCAAAAACCTTCATATCCCCTTCCATGGAGATTCTGGAAATCAGCCTTAACGATCCATATATCCTTTATTTCACTTCTCTCTCCTTTGATCCTGATTTTGTTCTTTCATGCCAACATTTTGTTAAGGATTCTATCTTTGAGCATGCTAGGGTAGATGATGAGTCCTTCTATATTTTATTTGATGATAGTGATAATTCAACTAGGGGATTTGCATGCTTTGCTAAATACATTGAAAAATCACATAAATCACCTAATTAGTTTCACTCTAGAAAATCTCACCATAATTGCTCAAGCATGTTTGATAGGTTAAAAAGGAGTATGAATTATTTCTTATTTCTTGTTAATTTGTCAACATGTTATTTGTCCTGTTATAAGATAGCTGTGCAGGACTTTGATTTGATGCTCAGGGCATTGACGATGTCCGATCATGAAGACGTCGAGCCATCGACGTTAAACAAAGGCGCTGCTTGGGAGGCAACCCAAGGCTTAGATAGATTGCTTTTCCATTCCTAGATTAGGTTTATTTTCGTTTTTGGGCTAACGTGCAGGTCCTAGGTCCGAAAGTACATTCTGTTGCAAAACCGCGCTCGCGGCAGCCATACCTCGCCCGTGATGGAGCACCAGAACCCATCCCGTCGAACAGGTACTAGCGCCGCGGTCGCAGTACTCATACCGTGCCCGCGGTTTTCATGCAGTGGTTCCGAAAAAAAAAATTTACCGCGCCCGCGCCTTGGGTACCGCGCCCGCGGTGAGGCCGGGTCTGGCAAAAAAAAATCGAAAAAAAAAGAAAAAAAATAATTCGGGCATCTATCTTCCACCTTCTACATATCTTTTTCCATCACCTTCTATATATTCTTTTCATCCATCTTTAGATTTCCATTCTTTTGGCTATGTTCAAAGCCTAAGTATGGGGGAGCTTTGTTCCCCTAAATAGCATCATTGAGGTTCGAGTTCAAGAGTTCACACATGTCTTGAGAAGACGAGCCCAAGAGCCGAGAGCCACGTTGAGCATTCATGTTCGAGGAGACGTCCGAGTTCGCATTCGCTCAAGGCCGCGCCCGCGCTTCCCTTACCGCGCCCGCGGTTGGCTCACGGTGGTTGATGTTGCTTTCCGCGTTGATTCCGCGTCCGCGGCCCGTACACCCGCGCCCGCGGTATGCCTCCAGAACGGGATTCCGAAGTTCTTTTCTTCCATTCTTCTACGACCTTTGAAGAGTTCTTCCATTCCACCTCTCTTCATTCGTTTGTGAGTTTTCTGATTACCTTTCTCCTTGCTTTTATCCTTTCTCTTTGCTTCATTGAGGACAATAAAGGATTTAAGTATGGGGGAGGGAGTACTCGCATTCGCTTATCTTAGTCAGCTTAGTTATATATTTGCTTCAGATTTTTTATTTTCTTCTTTTCATGGAGCACTTGCATCATACTTTTTGCATAATAAAGAAACAAAGAAAAGAAAAAGATAGAAAAAGCCATAAAGATAGAAAAAAGGCATATAAATCCTGGGATGAGTCGAAAACCCGAAAGGGCGGCTCAGGTAATAAGCACGTAACCCGGACCAGCATTAGGCTGGGGTATTATGAGGTTCATGAGAGATTGTGAGTTTTTGTGAGCACACCCTTTTGAAAAATGAAAAGAGCGGTTAGGTGAAAACCCGAAAGGGCGCCTAAGTAGAATTGAGCTGTAAAATATGAGTGTTTTAGGATCCTTCTTGCTTGGGGACTTTGGGGCTTACATGTTAGATTTGGGTAGATCCTAGGTTGCTCTTTCATCTTTTTAGAGCTAGAGTTTTATATCTTGCTGTAAGGTGTGTGTTTGAGCTTCATTGTTTTATGCTCATGATTTCTCTATATTTTGGGTTCGGGTTGTGAGCTGAGTGTTTTTGTTTTCCCTTGTATTTCCTGAGATCTTAGATGTGCTGAATTGTTAAATTTGTTTTGAGCTTACTCGAGGACGAGCAAGTTCTAAGTATGGGGGAATTTGATTCGGGCTATTTTGTCTGGGTTAAACTCTTAGATTTTATGAGGTTATTGAGAGTGTTTAGGTTAGAGTTTGTGGTAATTGTAATATCTATGCCGAAGACACAATGATGCAAGATTCAAGAGTTGTAAGGCGTTTTGAGCTGTCTGCGCGACACCTCTTGCTTGCGAAGGCCCTATCTGGAGCTACGAAGGTCGAATTGAGCTGATTCCGGTGCCATTGGAAAGCTAACGCGAAGGGCTGCAATTCATATTTGGGAAATTCCTCTTGGTACCCTCCTAGTTTCATCAATTCCTTTTGGTGCCCTAAGAGTTTTTTTTTTCCTTTTGGTACCCCTGTAGTTTACCCATTTTCCTTTCCGTGACCAAAATTTACTATCAACCCACTTTCCATCCAAAATAATATATTTTCCATTTAAATAACAATTAGAAAAAATAAATAAAAAAACAAAACAAACCAGCAAAGAGAAAAACACAGAGAAATTCAATCGTCTTCTTGTTCTTGTACCCTTTTCTTGTTTTGTTGAAAACCCAGAAAGCAATTTAGCCACCCTATTCTTGTTTTGTTGAAGACCCAAAAAGAATCAAGCCACCACTTAAAGATCAAGAACTGGGTTATTTGGGTTGTGCATTTTCTTCTAATTGCTTAACTGAGTTCATCTTTATTTGCTTTTCCAATGCCCCCAAATTGATTGAAAGAAGTAATCCGGTAAGAAAAAAATCTGGGTTTTTGGGAGAAGGATTTTTGGGGTATAAACTTATTAGATCTACTTGCAATGTCAAATTTTTTCGAAAGCCCTTGACCCTCCTCGAGTTCCCCATCTTCACATAAACCCTCATCAAGGAGATGCAATCCGGCCTCGTCCGCATCGCCCTCGAGTCCGACTTCTCCTCCGCCCCCGTCCCCTCCACTCCGTCCCCGTCTAGACCCTCTTCTGCAACGGCCGCAAGATCGGCTTCGCCTTCCGAAGGCCTCCGACGATGTCCAGAGAACCCCTCCTCTGCCCTCTTCGTGGTTCTCTCTTTTTGCAAGCTCTATTGTTTTTTCTTTTTTTTTTCTTAATTGTTGTTTAAATTTTTAACGGAAGATAAATTATTTTGGACGGAAAGTGAGTTGATACAGGATTTTGCGCACGGAGAGGAAAATGGGTAAACTACGAGGGTACCAAAAGGAAAACTTTTTTTTCGAGGACCCCAAAAGGAATTGTCGGAACCAGGAGGGTACCAGTAGGAACTTCCCTTCATATTTTTACACCGAAGTCAGATTCCAAGACGAAGATGGTCAAAACAGCCTCCGAAGTGATGCTAGAGTTTCTGTCCGAATTCCGCGACCGCGGTGGCTGCCGAGACGGCCTATTCTTTTTTGTCGTGAAAGCGAGGACGCGGTGGAGACGACGCGACCGCGGTGATGCCGGATCCGAGACGGGCCGAAGATCTATCTTCTTTTCTTCTTCTTATCTTTCCTCTTTCCTTTTCTATCTTTTCTCCTTTCCTAATTAGATTAGGGGAGCATGTTCCCTAGGTCTATATAAGGAGGAGTCTTCTTAGGTTTTACATACATTCTACCTTCTTCCTCAATTAATTCTTTAGTTTAGTTATGGAGAGCTAGTCTCCTTGGGTTTGTTCAAGGGAGAAGCTCTGATGTATGAACTCGTGAGATTTTGGTAATTGATTTCTATCCTTTGGTTAATATCTCTTCTCTTTGTGCTTAATTCCATGAGCTTTGCATGATTCTTTAAGCTTGGCCAACTTGTTGAATTATCATTGTTCTATAGTCTGAATTGATTTGTTTCATTGTCTGTGTGATCATCTCTTTTCTAGAAGAAAACTTGATTCTAGGACCGTGGACTAAGATTAAGAGAGAGAATTGATTGTTTTATCTTACAATTGACTCGTAGTGTGATTGTTTCATATTATATCCTGCATATCCTTGTTCTCTATGCTAATTCTAGGTTTAAGCGTCCTTGCATAGGGTTATAGAATTGCTTGGACCGTGGACTTGCGATTGTTAATGATCGGGATAGGAATTAACCATAGGTGTGAATGAAATCAATGTATAAATCCATGATCGAGTGATTATATTAGAGTGGATCTTTTGAATGAACTTGTTTCCCATATTTGATTGTTTATTTGTTATTTGTTTTCCTAGCTTAGAGTAGTTTAGATATCTCTTTGATTTCCCCCCTTATCTTTAGTTGATAATTATATTGATACTAGAAGCCATAGTTTTCTTGGGTTCGACCCGTACTTGCTTACTATACTTGGTGTTTGCATGTTTAGGTTTTATCTTTTATTTTGGCACGACGACTTTAGCCGAGTCATGAAGTGTCATTCTAGTTCTCCAACTAGGGCCAAATTGAGCTTTCTCGTAGTTTTTATCCTAAGGCCACCTTCAACCTTCAATTTAGTGACTTCTTCCCTATTACCATCACAAACAATTTAATTTTAGGCTACAAAGCAACATACATCGAGTAAATTGATAAAGAAGAGAGAAGTCCGTTAAATCATGTATTTTTACCCTTTTTCCCCTGAGTTCTTCTTCCTCCTCTCGACAGAGTGGAGCGCGCACGGGCTCCGACTACGACCTCCAACCCTACAGAGCCGACGAGGCCAACGATCGGGGCGCCGCCAAGTGCTCCTCCGCCGCCCTCCCCTCTCTAGCAACTGCTACGACTCCCCGCTAGATCCACAGACCTTCCCTTCCATCAATGGCGACCTCACTCCGAACCCCTCTCCCTCACCTCCCCCTCCATTCTCACACCTCATCCCCCACCCCCTACCCCCGCCCTCACAATCCGCTGTGGACCACACAACAACCGCGGACCCCTAGTCAAAGGCCGGATCCTCAACGTCGAAGCCATCTACGCTATTGTCCAAACCCTAAAACTCTCTCATCACAAATCCACCATTCCCGACCACCAACTCACCACCACTCTCGCTCGCCTCCTCAAATCCGACCTCCTCGCCATCCACAATGATCTCATCCAAGGCCACATCCAATTATCCCTCCGCGTCTTCTCCGTCGTCTGATCCGAGCCCTGGTACTCCACCGACCTCGCCTTGTACGCTTCCTTGGTACGCGCCCTAGCTCAGAATGGCCTCCCGGAGGAAATTGACCTCCTTGGTCCACGCCGCCAAGTGGAGCTGCATTTGAATTCTAGGGTTTCAGGGTGGAGATGGTGGAGAAGTGTCAAGAGGAAGAAGAGGAACCCAGGGGCAAAAGGGTAAAAATACATGATTTAACGGATTTTTTTGACGGAAAGTTTCCAGGGGTGGCGTTTTGCTAACAGAGAGTCTTTTACGGGTGATTAAAAATTATTAGTCATATTCGGGGTGGTTAAGTGGAATGTGGCCTATCTTACGGGTGGTTTTAGGTGGTTGACTCAAAACTTAATAAGTGTGACTCTCCCCCGCTTAACTCAACATTTTAGACTTCTGACCAACAAGCTTGAAATTGATATTATTGAGCGGGAAGGAGTAAATATGCTTATTTACTATCTTATTCAATAATGGCATCCCAAGATAGTTACATAAATCCGAAGTTACCGCAAAAACACAAGTTTCTTCAAGTTGCTTAACTATTTGACGACTCACATTCTTAGAAACGAAGATTCTTCACTTGCACACACTAACCCTTTGAAACAAAGTGGTGCAAAACAAATCAATAGGCATATGAAGCTCTTCAATAGGTTCAAGCATCTTTTCAATAGGCAAACGAAGCTTGTACGGTTTAGCTTGCGGAATCTCTTCATCCATAGATGGCTTACCCAACATGGGTGGTTCGTCCAATGGCTTTGATTCGTCCAATCTCAATAAAAGCACTACGACTCTAGGTGGTTGAGCCTACCATGGTGAATTATCTTCAGACTACGTTTGGACTCTTCATCACTCTTCACACCTTGATGGGTATAACTAGGAGGCTCCTTATAAATGACTTGTTCTCTAGGCACATGGCATTGATGCATGAAATATGTTATCTCGACTTGTCCTTGGTAAGGTGGATCTCGACTTCTATAGCCTTCATGGTTAGTGGTACAAGTAGGAAATGAATTAAAAGAAGGAAAAGATTCATCAACCATACCACTTCCATGTATTGTCGTGGACATGTATTGGGATTGTGGGGTACATCCAATATAAGGTGGTGATGTGGTTGTCAACCATTAGGCGTAATATGTTTTGGCTTCCTCTAGTTGACTCCTCCCGAGCCCTTCTCGTTCGTTGTTGAAGGGTTTCTTGAACAAATAAATTTGTAGTCAAGACCCCGCTGAGTATAGCGAAGTCAGGATCGTCCACGGGAGTGAGAATAGTGTAAGGATTAGTCGAAAACTACGAAAGAGCAAAAGAAACTAGAGTAGAACAACTCAGGATCGACCTGAGGAGGGTCGATCTCAACCCTATTGGTGTCGGTCCTGAGATCAAACACACACGACACACACACAATCATAAGCAAGGGCTCGAACACGACTTAGGGGGGTCGAGATCAAGGCAAAGACACGAATTATAAAAGGCAAATTCCAGGGCTAGGGCTACCAACAACCATACATGCTTTCAACAAGAATTCACAGTTATCATACAATCTAGATCATAGAAAAGTTAACTTTCGCAAACAATTCAAGCTATTCAATCAACTTTCGCAAATCAAACAACTTTCTATCTATCCTTCAACCTAGGAATATCAACTTTCGCAAATAATCCTATTAGATCTAATCAAGCAACTAACTTTTCACTTTCTCTATAGTCAAATACAAGACATGCCTCAACTTTCATCAAGGATTAAGCACAAGATAGATAGATATGATCATCAAACATTCAAGTTTTAGACATGCATGATTGTGTTGGGTTTTCACCCAACCCTAGAACTTAAGAAGACTACTCACACATAGCAAGAAGATACAAGGAAGAAGAAGAAGACATGATCAAAACCAAACTAAAATTCAAATTAAACAAAGGAAAAATCTTACAAAAGTCTCCAACTTGTTCTCCAAGTCACCTCCCTAGCTCTCCTAATTATGAATGATTCTCCCCAAAGGATGAATTGATGAAAACTAAAGGGTTCAACCTCCTTTTATAGAAGAAAAGGAGTCCTCATCTAACTAGGAAACATAAAGAAACAACCTTCCTAAAAATACAAAGATAGAATATCTCGCAAGATTTCGGAACAAAGGGAAGTCGGTGCCCAAGATCGACCCAAATGGGTCTTGCACGACCCACTCAGGGTCGGTCCTAGGAAGTTCTCTTCTTTTCTTCACACTTCTTCATCCTGGCACTTGCACGACCCCCTTAGGGTCGGTCCTGAGAGGATCTCTTCTCCTCTTCAACTTAGCTCGTGCTCGACCTCTTCTTGGCTCGATCTCGGGGTTGGTCTCTTCACTTCTCCTCTTGATTTTGCTCCTCTTGGCTCTTCTCCTTAGCTCTTCCACATCAAGTCTTCCTCCTAGCTTGTCCTTGCTTCCTTGGCATTGCTCCAAACTCTTCCTCAAGCTCCAAAACACCTACAAAACGACACAAAACCGCGTAGTTTCTGAATCTCGAGGAAATACGAAAACTTATGCAAAAAAGACTCAAAAACACAGGACTCAAGCACGAAAAACAACTTAAACTAACTATCTAGACCCTAAAAATCCTACCTAAAAAACGGACATCATTCGTGCCCCCTCCCCCTCCCCGACCACCACCTCACTCACCCTACTCTACCCCGGTTAACAATGAAAAAAATTCAAAACTTTAAGGATTAAAAATGAAAAAAGAAAAAGAAAATTAATTATTTAAATGGAACAAAAGAAAAAAAAATTTCAACTTTTTTTGGTTTTTTGGTATTTTTTAAGTGTTAAAATGTGTAAAAGAAAATAAAAAATATTAAAATGCTACATGGACATGCATAGCTGACGGTTTTTAAACGGAATATGGGGTGGGGTGGTTTTTTGTTAACGGAGACCATCGTACAGGTGGTCCAAAATAATATCCAAACATCCGGGTGGTTTAGCAAAATATGGGTGGTTTCCGGCAAATTTCTCTTTCAAAATAAATGAAAGCTTCAAATTTTTAACAACTATTATATTATAGAATTGAAGAGGCTAGACTTTGTATCTATCCTGTATCTCAAGTCGGTTTTGGTGGGTCAGATTTCAGCCTACAATTAACAATTAAGGAATACTTTAGAACCACAAATGAAGAGGTTCTTCTCTTAATGGGTTAGGAGACCTTTCAACAACTAAAACCCTAGGGAAACGACAACCCTTAGGATTTTTTCTTCAACCTTAGGTGGAAAAGAAGATGCAACAAGATTGAAAATTTTAAGGTTGTTCGACATCAATCACACGCAAAACATAGGAAACGAGGTCAAAAGTTTAAGGTTAAAAACACACAAGGCAATGCAAGGTCAATTCAAACCAAAAGGGTGGCTGAAAAGCACTTGCAATCCAATTGAAATTTAGATTCTAAGTCAAGATTTAGATGGTATACCTCGCATGGCTCTGATACCACTTGGTGTAAGGATTGTTAGTGTTGGAGCGGTGCGAGGCAACAATGCCTTGACCAATGTTGATTTGAAGATCTCCTCTGATGGTACGAGATTGGTGGAGGGGATTTTGGTCAAAAGAACCCTAGATATGTTGATAAAATGGAGCTTAGATTGACGGGGATATGGACTCACAACGCTTAGATATGACTCATCGATTGTGGCATAAACTATATCGGAGTTCAGAATTGGATATGACTCACCAACTAGAGCTCGAACTGAATAAGAAAATAACTTGAAATTGAAACCAAGCCTAGCCTTAAAAACCGACTCTTTGAATCTTGGACAAATGTAAGAAAAAACAAGAAAACAAAGGTAAGTGTTTGATTAACTACCAATCTATCTAGAAAGGGCATCCAAGAGAACCTTAAATGAATTTTTGTGGAGACGTTCCCCTAGCCTTCCAACCTCCCATACCAGTTTTACTAAAAGCACCTATAGTTTCTAAACTGAAGAAAATGCCCTTAAGTAAACTTAAGCCCAACGCTTATTGCAAGGATGAGCCATGCGACACAAAAAGGCTCCATCCATCTTAAGACACTTGGTTCGATACTGCATAAGTCAAAAAAACCGCTTTGAGTTGGTCTTATAATGCATGAGCTCGGATCCGAGTGTTGTGCCCCATGTATGGCCAAGTGTCGTGGCCCGTAGCTTGCTTATCGGCGGCAGGGACGTCTAATGTGGACACTTGAGGCTCTAAAGGCTTCCCTTCACTTTGCTCAGTGTTCTGGAGATCTAAGAAACTTGTTTGTTGAGTTGAAACCTCCCCCATAGTATCGCCTATGGAAGGTTGAGATGTGCCCGAGAAGAGGTGAGATATTGGTTTGCTTCGGGCACGTCGCTACCGGGCCCTTCCTTGGTGATGGTGAGAAAACTGTCTTGCACATGATGGGAGGGAATTACATTAGTTACACATAGAAAGAGAACTTTTACTATATATATGTAACTCAAAAAAATAGTATTTTCTATCTATCTCTTAAGTAAAGCCTAGATCCAGTTAGCTTCCTTAGAAGTCTTAATAACAACAACAACAACAAAAACAACAACAACAACAGCCATAATAATGTCTTTTGCCTCATTGGAATAGAAAGCAACAAAATATTGTTGCCATGAGTTTCAAGTAACGAAGTTTGTATACCAAATATACATATAGGATGTACTAAATCTACTATTATTGTTTTTCCTAACATTAGAGTCCAAAAATGATAGAGCTTAGTGCTTGAAGTACGCATTCCATAAGCTTTCGCATGCATGCTTCAATAAAGAATATCTCATTTTTGTCTTCTCTTCCTTAAACAAGGGCACATTTGCCTTAGTTAGGTTTGAATGCTCTCCTAAAGTATAGTGTATACCTTAGAATTTGAAATCTTGAATATTTATAGGTTTCAACAAATTGTCTTTTTAAGACAGACTTGATGCTTGGATCTATCTGTAAAATGTTGTTCTAAGAATTCTCTGGGCATGGATATTTCAAGCAAATAATTTCTTGAGTGATATTGCAACATTGGGCATTTTTACCTTTGACTTGTGATGGATATGCTCTTGACAGAGCTGAAATGCAAAACTCTAGGACAGTTGAAGTGGATATGCTCTTTAATATACAAATTAACTAGGTATAAATGAGGTCCATTGAATTAAAGGGATAAGCTTAACATACTATTTTACAAGATAGTCCTGTATTAAGAGATTTTGCTTTAAATCACTCGCTAAATGGTTGCCTTTGTAAGAAATCACCCGTTAATGACTTATTTATTTTGACAAACATATTTCGTATTTTGGTTGTGAAGGACCACCCAATTGTCAATTACATTACATTTTTCTTCCAAATAGATATAATATCATTTTATCCCCACTTTTTTCCTTTTTTTATAATTCATCACTTCTCCTTCTTTTTCCTCCATACTTTCTCCTCTCTTCCCTTTGTTCATTTCCTCGGTCTACTTCTTCAATTCTTCATTTTCACTATAATGAAGGCCAAATCACCATTTTTGTACCAATATAGTTCTTGATTGAAGAAGACAACGACCGTAGAGGTGGCGACGACAAATATGCACTAGTACAAATTGATATATTTACCACGGTTCCCGGAACATATAAGACCACGGGTCATACCCGTGGTAAATGTGGACGGGGTAAAATGGTTTACCACGGGTGTAATTTTACCACGGGTTTAATTTTAACACGGTTTACATGTCCATAGTAAAATCCATAACCGTGGTAAAAATCACTTTTATTATGATTACTAGGCCCGTGATAATGGTGACTTAACCGGGGTAAAATTACATATACAAGATTGGATGAACCGTGTTGAATTTGAAGTGGAACCGTGGTAAATTGAATTCAACCGTGTTAAATGTTAATAGTAAACACACTTTATGAACCATGGTAAAACTGATTGATGTTAAATTAGTTCAACCCGACCTGTTATGGTTACCAAACACTGCTTTAGGAAAATTCTAACAAATGTAATCCATAAGGAGTTATATATATACATGTTCGACAATATTCAAACATCATAGCAAATCGATCTAATGTATTTTTCCTGAACAAAACTAAACTAAACTATATATAGTCTTATAAAAAGAACCTACATAACATTAGGGAAAATAATTTAACGAAATGTTTAATATGTTCCTAAGCAAGAATAATTTCTCCCAAAAGCTATATAAACCTCTGCACAAATGTAATCCATTGATCTCGAACCCGGTCCAATTTGTCCTTTGAAAGTGATTTCGATCCAAGTTCCTCTGCATAACACTGCAATGATAGCATATATATGTTAGATTTTGATAAGAATTTCAAGCCATATGAAATGAACATGCAACAGTAAATCAACCCACAATCATGCACCCATTTCTTTCAAGTAATACCATATCAGGAGTAGTGTGATGTATTTTTTTCACTATGTCTTGTACATAGTAAAGAACATAATATCCACAATCAGTATTATTTGGCTGACGAGGGCACTGCAAAATTGATTAACAAAATTTATTTAGTAATAAAAAATCACAAATAAGGCATACAGAAACTGAGGCATCAACTTGAGGCATACAGATTTTGAGGCATGCAGATCAAGGTACCAAATCAATTCACATCAAACTTGAGGCATACAAAAACTGAGGCATGCAGATCAATGTCCCATAAACTCAGTGGCGGAGCCAGAAAAAATTTAAAGGGGGGGCGAAGTCGATATCGTGTGTTGATAAGTATGACAATACGTTAACATTGATATCTTATTTAAATAATAAATAATGAAAACAAATGTAAATATATATAGGTTAGTTTGTAAGAAAATACTTCTATATAATAAGTAAATACAAATTTAAGTTTGTTTGAGAAAATCAAATACTTATGTAGTATAACCTAATAGGAAAATAATCTATAAATAAAAGTTAAATATTACTATTAATTATTAACTATTTACATTTAACTTTGAAAAAAGTGATAATATTTTAAATTTACTTAAATATAGTGGAGTATAATTTATGTAACTAGTTAAATAGCTGTACAAGTAGAGCAACTGTGTAGAAGTCAATAATTGGAAAAGAAGTGTATTGTACACTATAATTTAACTATAAAAAAAACGCCGCAGCAAAAAAAAAAACTAAAAAAGGGGCTAAAAAAAATTAAGTGAACAAAATGCTACTAGTAGGTTTCGAACGCTCGGCCATGTGAAAGGTGGGTGGGCACAGACCACACAATACCAATATGCCAAGGCCTTGAACAGCTTTTTTTATCGAAATTTACCATATATAATATATTCAGAGCGGGAGAGAGGGGGCGGGTGCCCCCCTTCGCCCCCCCCTCGCTCCGCCACTGCATAAACTTATCCAAAAAAAATGAACAAAACAAGCCACAGATTTTAATGTCAACTACATCCACTTAGTTGCTTTGCTAGGTCTGTTCAGATTATGGCCAACAATAAACTTTGATCCACTTAGTTGTCAACTACAAATTCAGATTAATGTCAACTACAAATTCCAAGCCATATACTTTGGCTGGCAATAAACTTTGGCCAGCAATAAACATGCCACAAATTCAGATTAATGTCAACTACAAATTCCAAGCCATAAACTTATCCAAAAAAAAAGAACAAAACTAACCTTGACTTCCATCCACTTAGTTGCTTTGCTAGGTCTGTTCAGATTTTGGCCAGCAATCCATAATTTCATTGCCCTGTACAGAAACACTCAAATTTTTATGTCAATCACATACAACTATTAAGCCACAAAACTGACAAAGTAATAAATCCTGCACTCACATGTCAACTACATTCTTGATATCTTCCTTGACTTTTAATCCAAGAGGGTCAAACCAGTATACTATTTCCTTAAAAGGATGAATAATGCATAGCATCCAATGGTGGCTGCACAACCAATAATATATGAATCAAGTGAACCAATTTATTGTTGATTGTATACAATATTTCAAATAACAGATAAAGGTATGTATCCATCTTACTTGGCATTATATGGAGCAAAAAAAAGTTGATTTTTCTTAGCATTGGCCATCGAATCTGCAATATATCGTGCTCTCTCCTTTGATCGATTTTCTTTAAGTACATGTCGCTCCTTTGGTCTGTCTTCAGGAAATGCTATTGGAACTTCAGCAATTTTGTGTGGACAAAGAAATGCAATCTGATCCAAAATCTTGTCATCTTTAAGACATTTGTCTAGCAAATACCTATCATAATAGTTTATCAGTATCACCAGGCCAAATATAATAATTCACAGCAATCTTTTTGGAACAAAAAAGCTTAAAGTGTGAAGTAAGTTACCCCAGATACAAAGATACATGTGTAGCTTGAATCTCTTCTTGAAATATCCATTGAAGAATCTCATCCTTTGTAACCCACAATTCACCTTCATTGCTCAATTCTTTTGGAACAGGGATTGAAACTATGGTGTCCATATTTCGAGCAATTTTATACATCATTTGAATAGTAGCTGAAGAAGTTTGTAACTTAATCTCTTGTGCTGGAGTTAACCCCAGCTCATTAGATGGTTTCTTAGGTTGCTCCTTAGCAGCAGAGTTAGATGCCTCTGAATAGGTGTCTAAGTTATCCATTTGTTTTTCCATATCTTCTGCACTTGTATGCTGACAAGATTCAACATTAACAAACTGTATCAATAAATTAATAAAACAATGATAGATCATCTAAGTTCTCCATTTATTTACCTTGTTCTCTAAGTTATTCCTTTGATTTTTCCTATTTCCTGCACTTGTATGCTGTGTAGATGATTCAACATTAACAAACCATATCAAAAAACTAATAAAACAGTAAATAAAATTAATCAAAGAAAGTCAACAATTTTCTTACCTTGTTCTCTAAGTTATCCCTTTGATTTTTCCTATTTTCTGCACTTGTATGCTGTAGATGATTCATCATTAACAAACCATATCAAAAAATTAATAAAACAGGGAACTAAATTAACCAGAGAAAGTCAGCAATTTTCTCACCTTGTTCTCTAGGAAAATAAGCTCTTTTGGCCATTGAACAAAAGTACCCACTGCTTCAAAAACGATGGAAGCTTCATCTGTGGGTATTGGCAAAGGCGCCTCTGAAACCTTAGGCTCTTTCACAGTAACCTTCATGTGCCCAGGTTGTAACGGCTTGTTATGAAGCATCACAGTGTCATGTGAACTAAATACTTCTCCTACTGCCACTATTGGATGACCAGGTTCTTGTGAAGCCAACAAGCATCGGCTCCAACCCTATTTTGCATTTATATTTGTCGACACATAAACTAATTTATAAGATGTATGAACAAGTCTAGACATTTTATCTACGGAAGTGGAAATTAATCAGAGAAAATACCTCTGGAAAGTTTGTATCTTGAACCTTTTCATTCTCAGGTTGAATTTCATGTTCAACCTGCCTATCTTTACCTTCCAATTGTGCCACCTTTAGTTTCAGGGCTAGTAATTCAGCTTTCATTTTTTTCACTTCTTCATTTTCACCTTTGCCAAAATACTGAGTAATATTGACCCCAGCTCCAACTCCCCTAACACGTCCCGGATGTTCCTTCTTTCCCAAAACTGTAGCTAATATGTCTTCTCGTCCAGAAAGACTAATTTCACCTTGAGATTCTTTTCTTGAAAGCTCCTCCTAATTTTAAGAAGTATATTCATATTTAAATAAATCTTATAAATGCTACAGATTAGAAACCAATATTGTTATATCATGTTTGTATTGAAATCAGATAGCAAACAGAGCATCAATATTATTACCATTTCCTCCACCTTCTTCCTAACAGCCTCGTCCATTTTTCCATCTTTACGAGTCCTAGCCCACTTCCACAAATCTGCTCGTGATAAGCTAACGGTGGAGGCAGTTACAATAGGCCCATTGGGACATATATCAATTTGACCATCTAAAATCTGCATCAAAAGAATTAATTAGTGTGCATGTGAAAATTACTAACATGAAATTTGCAAAACATTTATATCATGCTTACTAATTCCTCTTCAAGGCCTGCATATCCTTTACGGGATGATCTGTATGTATACAGAGTAGGATTGACAATAGCTCGGTGCTTATCACTTTCCCTCTACTCATACAAAGCAAATGAAAATTTAGGATAACAATGCAAATACCAGAAAACAGATTTTAGTTGAGCAAAGAAGTACCTTGAACTCATCAGTTTGTCTAGATGCAACGAAGTCATTCCAAGAACCTTGGTCAATAAATGAATAATAGGCAGGAGGATAAGGCCTTACTTTCCCATTCTTATCAAACACCTTTTTTGTTGTCAACTTTGATTTAAATCCCCTAAAGATATCACAAGCATGCAGTAAAAGCCATTCTCGCTTCCGTTCAGGAATATCATACACACCCTACAAATTAAACAGAATTTTGATATAAATTGACCAAACATGTAGTTGAAGCAGGAATTTAAACCATGTAAAAAAAACTTACCGAGACATCTATCCATATGGAGTCTTTTATATGCTCTGGAACTTCATCCCAACGAGGAAAATTGATATTGACCCGAGAACGTGTACTATATCCAATGTAACTCATAAGATTAGCACGATTTGGTCCAATTGGTTGTCCTTTAGTATTCCACCTCAGCGTGAATTTCTCATTTTTATCTCTTTTTCTATTAACCTTTGCTACAAGAGTGCGTGATCGTTTAATTTTACTTCTACCTTCTCCACCACTCGAGTTTCCACTTGGACATTCTCTCCTTGAGCAACCCATTGATCTGTGAAAATATAAGGCCAGTAGGAATTAGATGTTATGCTATAAAATACAGAAAACATATATACAAGATGGAATGGAACACTGAAATACAGAAAACACATTTCTGTTTTAACATATACATGAACAGAATGCAACATATACATAAGATGGAATTGAAAACTGAATATGTGTACAGCAGTATACTAATACTAACCAACATAGAAAAAATCATATGCATATAGAACTTACTTATTCAACATCCTTTTTCTGTTTTTTCTGTTTTACAGTGTTTTTCTTAGCAGCACTCTTTTTCCTTTTTCCATGTTTCTTTAATGTAGCAACAAGTTTACAATCCACATCTTTAATATAAGTTCATGATCATCTCTAACATACACCTCTTGAGCACCATTGTCATCAAAAGTTGGAACCTTAGAGAAAATAGTTCCATCAATTACATCATCTACATCATTCTCAAGCTCATCAATAGCAATTCTCTTTCTTGCTGATATCACAATTGAAAATTTCTTGTCAGCTGGATCTGCTACATAAAACACTTGTTTCGCTTGTGATGCCAAAATAAATGGATCTTCTTTATAACCAAACTTGTTGAGGTCCACAAGATTAAAACCCAAGTCATCAACTGTCAAGCCGCTGTTATTATCAACCCAACTACAAGCAAAAATACGAATTTTAAACACAGTGTATTCCAGTTCCAGTATCTTCTCAATCACCCCATAGTATTGCATGTTTGCAATGACTGGATTATTATCTTTAGCACTAGAAACATGGAGAGCTTCTGCTACAAGAGTGACTCCACTATTTTGCATAGGGCTCTTATCATCACGATCCTTGGTATAGAATGTATACCCATTAATAATGTATGCACTGTAATGCACTACTACAAAAACTTAAGTTAATATCGCTAAAATATTATACCGGTTATAAAACCGATATGCGTTTAAAACATACATACCGGTTTTCATAAAATGCGGTATAAAAGTTAAAAGATTAATGTCGCATACCGGTTTTCTAAAAAAACCGGTATCTACCCAGACACACGCATACCGGTTTTTAATAAAACCGGTATGTAAGGCCTTTTTTTAGAATAAAATAAACCTGTAGTGTCATTTTTCCTGTAACTTGCATACGGCATACCCTAGTCCTCATCCACCGATTCCCCCAATTCGAGAACCCTAGCTTCTGCCGCCGATTCGAGCGAAGTCGGTGAAGAAGACGGCGGTCTCCGGTGGTCTTCGTGGAGGAGGAGCGCCTGCGCCGGTGACGGCTGATGATTATAGCAATGTCCGGCCATTGAATGTGAAGAGCGATTGGGAGTTCGATTGTCGAGCTCGAAAGGCGTCTTCGAGAGTTCCGCGACGTCTTCCTCTTCGAAAACCTAATCGTAAGGTCGGCCGTCTTTCCTGCTACTTTCCTCCATAGAATCGACCTTTTGTTTTCTTCTTCGGACTATATCCGAGTCTTGAGGAATCGCAATGGATTCTATAGGTCTGGACTCCAATGGCCGTGAATTTAAGAACGCCGCTGAGATGTGGAGCGAACAATTAGGGCACGTAGGTAAGCGTGTCGATTGGTACTGCTCTGGAGTCGATTACTGGAAAGTAAGCGGCCTTGTTCTTTTTTTTGAAATTCAGTTCACTGATTGAGAACGAGAAGTTTATATCTTCCATTTTTCAGTTTTCTTGTTGCTTTGTATTGGCTGATGATGGGATGCGCTGATTTGGTTGGAATTGTAGGGAGTAGAGGCTTCGGTTGATGGTGTTTTGGGGGGATATGGACGTGTGAATGATGCTGATGTTAAGGCTAGTGAGGCGTTTCTTCAGTCTCTCCTATCTGACCTCTTAGTTGACAGCGGCAAAGACCGCCATCTTGTCGCTCTTGGTACTCTGCTCTTTCCTATTCTATGTGTCTTTTTTGGCTAAACCTTATTGTGCCTGTTTGTTTGACAAGTGTTTGGTTGAGTTTGTTATAGTTGATTTGGAATGGTGAAGATTGAAAACCACTTCTACACTAAGGAAAAAAAAAACAAAGGAAAGGAAACAGATGAAAAATCTTCTTCCAAAACTATGCATCTAAAAAACAAATTCCAATAGCATGATTAAGTGAAAACATATGCAAATTAATCATATTACTCTCCTTGTAACTTGAGAAATATTAATATTTGTTCAGAGAAGCTACCGCCTGAAGTAATTAGTTTGGTTGTCGTATGTGATTCTTATTTGAGTAAGTTACAGTTTTTGTATTGCACATTGCCTCATTTTATATATGACGAGAAGAAACTTGCATTTCAAGCTGATGACAGTGATCATGCATGAATTAGTCTATGATTGCTTAGTTTTTACTTTTTATCTTATAATTTTTCTCTGGTTGGATCAAACGATGGTTGTGCAATGCTGACAAGTCTAGTCATGAGCCTAGGCTGAGACTAAAGTATGTTGGATCCCATTCATGATATGTTTTCTCAATTAATTCTCAACAATTTTAGGCTTTTCAGCTACTGTAATTTTAATTTTACATCATTCTATAATCAACTACAGGGTGTTCTTTAGATCATTTTATAGATCATTGGCAAGAGCACATCAGTGCTTCAAGTATATCATGAAAATATAGCTCAGCGTGAGCTCATATTAAGTTATGCGATGCGAGCTGGATTTGCCATTGGGGTGGTAGTTGACTATCCTCACAGGTACATGATTCTTCTCAAGCTTTTTTTTTTCTTATTATGATGGCCTTTATGACCTGAGTTATCTCTTATATATATGTTTTTTAAGAGTGTAGCAGTTTTCTTAATGTATGCAGACTAATGTTTTAGGTCCCACTTATTGATTATGTAATACTGGACAAGGACATCTACCAATTTCCTTGCTTGTCCAAGGTCTGAGGATGAAAAAGGTGTGTACCACCACTTCTGATTTTCTTTTAGCTTCTACTCTTATTTAAAAATTACAATTTGTATCCTAAAATAATGGTATGTTCTGAAGCAACATTGCCTAGATACTATTGCGTATATGATTTCTGCCATATTACAATGCATATATGCTCACATCCATTGTGTGATACCTTATACCGGCAATTTATTTATGCTACAGATTATATGCAAAGGTTGATAGTGCTCTAAGATTTAAAATTTGAGACTACCACCAACAGATTCAAGGTTACACTAGATGGAGAGTATCTCATAGAGTCAGGTTCGGGACTTACTTAGTATTAGCATATGGGTTAGCTCTATTTTATTTGTGAAGGTTTGTTTTAGTTTTTACGTTCTTGTTACGTAATCAGAAATAAGTACATCTTAGACAGTTGAAACTTGTATAATTGATAAGTGTTATCAATACTTTACTTTTCAATAGTTACAAACACTACTTTTCCCTTTTGATTACAATGTTCATGCTTATGTAATAATTCTAGATTAATGATCATATTATATGTAATTATTGGGGGCTTTGGATTGTAAATTGGGTGAATTAGTCGTGGGAGTGGAATTTAAAAAAGGGTCAGGTGCAAAGTGAGTGGGGGTGGGGTGGGCCAAGCTGTGAGGGATTTTTTTAAAAAAAAAATTGTAATGACTGCATACCGGTTAAATGAAAACCGGTATGCGGTCACGTATATATTTTTTTTCTAATGGAATGACATTGATACCGGTTTTTTAAAAAACCGGTATCCGTCCCACATTTATACCGGTTTTCGAATAACCGGTATAAAGTATTTTATTACGGTGAAGTTAATACCCCATGAAAAACCGATATCCGCTTTATTAAAAAACCGGTATTAACTAGGATTTTTGTACTAGTGATGAAAGGCATCCATCCTTGGTCCATACGACAACCATTTCAGTTTATCAGAAACATCTAATGAATTCTCTAATTTTGTAGATATCTCCTGTTTGAGCCATTCTACAAAGGTGCGGTTGTGCTCATTCACGATCCAATGTTCATTTCTTCTCTGGTTCAGGGTTCTTAATAAAGTCTTATGCTCTTCTACATAAGGATGAACTTCATCAGTGTTATGAAGAACATACAAGTGTGCTTGCTGCTTTCAGCTCCTGTAATCCCCTCTCCTTCTGATGTATGAATCCGTCCAAGTGTAGGAAGACCAATTGCTGCCACACCAGATGTATGAATCTTGACGTTACTCTCGTATGCATATTTTTAGAACATCGATTGCAATCTACCTACTACCACTCCTTCTTGTAAGATCAACCACATTTGCTTGTCTTCTATTCACCAATTGAGTATATCCATGGTGTATATCTCGGATATCTCATAAGTGTCTTCTTATTAGGAAAAACTTGGACAATTGGGAAAAATAATTGAGCAGTAAAGCCTAATCCAAGGAAGTAAGTGAAAGGTGGATACTGAAAGCAACATCTCATATCTACACCGACCAAGAGCAACATACCGACATTCGAGGTGGGTACAACACGATGACAAGAGATGAAAATAAAAAATAACATGAATTTAGTAATTCACAAATAGAGGTCAAAACTTGAGTTGTGCTTTCGTTACAATTTGTATGGGCCAAATATAAGAGAAATGACAAATCAATAAACCTACATTGACCAATAATCCAAAATTCAGTAAAATTGTATAAATTGATGGCTTTTATCACCCGTAAATACCTCATTGTGGTGACAATGGAGAATCAAAGAAGAAGATATAAGAAGAAAATAGAGAAATGAGAGTAGAACTCATGGTGGAGGAAGAAGGAGAAATTATGATATTACCCTCACTTTTTCGAAATAAGTGGGGGCAAATTTGATTTTTTAATGTATTTGGACGAAAAATCCAACGAAATTGGCAATTGCGTGATCCTTCGCAACCAACAACACTTAAAGGATGTGTTAAATTAATAGTTGTTTAAAGGGTGGTGATCTCTTCTAAAGTCGACCATTTAATGAGTAACGTCAAGCGAAAAACTCTACGTTTCATACTCATGGTCATATATTAGTACAATAGTTTCATATATCCGGTTGGATATGCATACTCAATTTTATCGATCAAGAGATATTAAAATGCTTAAGATTAAAAAAGAGGTAAAAAAAATAATCTTATTTTTACCATTATATTGAAAAACAAAAAGATTTATTGTTCAAATATATAACACACTTGTTCAAACTATAATATGGTGGATTCACAAATAATCATCTAAAAGTTTATAGATAGGCGTGTAGTTTTATCATAGGTTCATATAGAATATAGTGTTCATAAATGATTAAACATTCATGTTTTATTAGTTCTTTTCGAGACTATAAGGTTTATGTATAAGTGGAATATGTTGGTTCATGATCTATGGACTCATGTTAATTCATACTTAACTACTCCCTCCATCCCTTTATGTTTTTCTTTCTTTCCATTTTCGTTGTCCCAAAATATTTATCCCATTTCCTTTTACATCAATAATTTCTTACAATACTACCCTCATTTAATCTAACTTTTTACCCCTATCATCCAACTATTCCTTCTACTTTATCTCCTTTCAACTTAATATCCATATAAAATTACAAGACTAACCCCAATTAATTTCAACCTTTACCCATATCATCTACCTTTCTCTTCTTCCAATACAACTTTATGCTCTTCGAACGATTGCTCCATCCTTCGCCTTCTTCGCTCGATTTCAATTCTTCCATGTTTCAGCAGTAGCATAGTGTTCCATGGAGGTCCGAAATATGGAAAAATCAAGTATTTCCACGACTCTACAACCCGCCCAGTCAATTCTGTTCCACTTAATCCCTCTTTTCTTTCATGGCCACATATCTTTACGGCCAATGAATGAGAAATCTTTCTCCTGTTACAAGAATCCAATTTTCAGCTCAGTTGTAGTAGGATTTGAAAAATGAATTGATCATTTTTGGGCCATTCTTCCACCATTGCTCTCCCTCTTTCCTTCTTTCTTCAATTCAACGAATGCTCGATCCTCCATCATCGAAATCGTGATGTCTTCTTCGTCGAGCAACTTTTTGCAAGGAAGTGGGAGAACAGAAATTATCTTGTTGACATGCAGGTGTGGCGACGTATAGCTACTATGAAGCAGTCTTGGACAAGAAAGAATCCTGGGAGACGATTCTTCGGGTGCCCTAACTATGGAGTAAGTTCAATCCTTACATGTTTGCAAAAACACTAAAAATTATGGAAGAAATCGAATTAGGGGTAAACCCTATAATTGAGTTAGCATGTTCGTCAATTTCGAATATGAAATCGGTAATCCTTGCAATTGGAATTGAAAAAATTGAGGCATTTTGCAGTTGGAATCGAATTGGGGGGGTAACCTTTGGATACCTTGATCATGCATTATTTGCAATTTTAATTGTGTGCATTTTTCGATTTTATAGGGAATGGGGGCATGTACGTAACTTCTTCAAATGCGTTGATCCACCTTGCACAGAGCATTCTAAAGAAGTCATCTCAAGTTTGCTGAGAAGAGTACAAGAGAAGGAAGAAGGGAGGGATAAGGCAAGGCATCCGGCTAACGTTTCGTTGCTCATGATATTGGTGATTCTATGGGTTGAGAGTGTCAAATTCGTGTTGTTGAGCTAGGTCGAGTCTAGGAGGCATCTTTCTATTTATGCTTAATTTATTGCTAAGATTGTAGTAATGTATTGATGTCAGCTAGTGTGAAGAAGTGAAAACCTTGTTGTAGTAATGTATTGTTGTGGTAATGTATTGTTGTCAGTATAATATATAGCTTGATTTGTTGTCAACTGATATGGGCTACTTATTCCATCAAAACATGATTCAATGTACACATCACATAACAGAATTGAAAAGGCAATAATCTGAAGCATAAGCCAATGGAGAAACCAAAAAAATATCAAAACATGATTCTACTAGAATTGCTCTCTAAACATCAAGTGTGACTGAAATGTTGGTCATGGTTCTTGTGTATTTCTTGGAAGGTAATAATTAATAAACTACTGAATTAAGATGAAGTGCATTTTCATTCTATAAGGCTAGCTAATATTAACTAAACTTGATTCCTCGTGTAGTTCTGGGGCAAACGGGATGCTTGCCAATGCGACAACTCCATCAATGGATTGTGTGAGCGGGTAAATTAATCGTCATCTTTAATTCCCTAGATAAAGGTAAATTTTAATTATCTTATTTATTATTCGTTTTCTCTATGTTTTTCTTAAATATCCCCCAAGTTAATATGACGGTTAAGCGTTGTAATGAGAGGTTCTATCTTATGCGCAAAACTAGGATTATCGCTGGATTGGGCTTCAAGGAATCACCTGGTCCTCTCCCTTCCATTATAAGTACATGGACTCACCATGTATGGAGCATTCTCTACACCTTTTTTGATACCCTAGCTTTTACTTCTCCGTTACCCTCATGCTCGTTCGACGGATACTCTATTGACTTAGGCATTGTTGGTGGATTAGGGGGTCCCCGCCCCCTTTGTCCATGTTTTTGCAGCTCGTAGGTCATTGAAGGTGCTTGGAGAAGAAGGAATTGGAAGGAGCTACCTAAGTGCATTAAAGGCGATTTTTTGTGCACTTACAAATTCCAAGAGCTCAAATTCTACTCATGGTGTATCCAGTGGCTGCTGTTGTATATTCATCGTAGTCGGAACTCTCTTCGTTAGTATAATTATCTTTTAGGATTGATTAGGATTCTCTCTATCTAGATTTTTATGGTACATAATTCTGCTGAAAGCATGGAGCCATAAAGGCAATTTGTTTTGCAGGAAGTTTGAGCTGGATTACCTTTGTGGAAAATGATATGAGTTGATACTTACAATTGAGGTCTTATTCTTTTGTGGTCATTAGAAAGTAGATTTATTCTTTTGTGAGATGAGTTATTAGTTTTCCCTGTTCACTAATTAATTGACTGATTAAACTCATAAGCCTATAAGAGTACTCAATACCAACCCAAGTCACTTTCATAAACCGAGAATGGGAAATAAAAAATACTATAGAAAATTACATATTGCTGCATTGATAAATTTTAGATCACATAGTGGAGGAACGGTAAGAAAACATTTATGAAACTGAACATTTAAGCAACAAGATACACGTGAGCAAAAGGCTAGCCAATTTGATAACGAAAGAGGCGGATTTGCTACAACATTTTCATTGCCAACACTGAGCTACAACACACAATTGCAAACATAAACAACAAAATAATATAGATCTAAACAAATTCATTGACCATAACAGATAAACTTCAAGTGCAAGCTCATTTCATACAAACAAAAAACAAAAACAGATTTAAACTAAACTGCAAGTTCAATTCATACAAACACCAAATTCCCCAATTCATTTTTGTGTGTATTCATCAAGACAGTGTGTAGAATAATAGATGAGCATCAATGTTGTCTGTATTCCCGAATCAAGAACCATAAGATCCCACTCTCATTCGAATTCTAGCCTTCCAATAAAATTCAAACCACCAAATTCGCAAATTTGAGCCCTCAATCAAAAACCCTCAAATTTGAGCCCTCAACCAAAACCCCCAAATTCGAGCCCTAAATCAAAAACACCCTAATTCCCAACAATTAAGACTAGCATAATCACAAAATCGAATGCAAACCACTAAAGAGAGACAAAATCCGAAGAAAATCGAATTCAAACCCTAACATTGAAGATTCCCCAACGAAAATATAGAAATTCGCATAAGAATGAAGACACAAAGAATGAAGAATCAAGAGTTAAAGAGCTTAAAGACGAAGATTCTCCACTGCATGGATATCGCGGTCGCGTTGTCTATGACGCGGGCGCGGTGGCATGAAGGAGCGAACCAACCAAGACCATGAAGGCCGCGGTCGCGCTGTCTGAGGCGCGGTCGCGGTAGAAGCCGACTCAGCCCTTGACCGAAGATGACCGCCGCGGGCGCGGTGGTGGTGCCGCGGTCGCGGTGCGACCGACTTTCACGCGGACGAGATTTCACCGTTTCTATCTTGTTTCCTTTCTTATCTTTCGGTTTCCTATCTTATTTAGTCCGAAAAGGTTGATCTTTGGGGCTATATAAGGGGAACCTTTCTAGGTTTTTATAATATCATCCAACATACTTGTTAATCAATTGTCTTTCAATAAAGATTAGAGTTTTCTTTGTAATGGAGAACTAACTCTCCTCTTGAGTTTATTCAATCAAGGAAGCTTTATTATGAAGTTGTGAAATTCTGGTAATCTCTTTATCCCTAGGTCTTTATTGATACTCTTGTGCTTCATCCCATTATCTATGTTTGATTTTATGAGCCTGATCAACTTGTTTGATTGACTTAGATCTATTGTTTGATTTAGGATTGGTTGTTGTCTATGCATCTTTCCTATTTCTCGAAACAACTCTATTCTAGGACCGTGGACTAGTTTAGGGAAGAGTATTCAATGGTTTAATTGTGCATGAGACTCGTAGCTTGATTGCATGATTTGATTTCCTAATATCCTTGTTCTCTATGCTAATTCTAGGTTTAAGCTTCCTTGCCTAGGGTTATAGAATTGCTTGGACCGTAGACTTGCGATTGCTAATGATTGGGATTGGAATTTACCTAGGCATATAAAGAGGTGGATGAATTCATGATCAACGGATTAATAAAGTGGAATTGAGTGGATAAACTCTACTTGATAACCTTTGATTGAAACCAACTTTCAAAACCCCCCTTTTGATTACTTGCATAAAAACCACTAAAATCTGAATAGAAACTGATTCCTTTGGGTTCGACCCCGTAATTACTTACTATACTAGTTTGTAGTTTGGGTTATTTATCTTTGATCTTGGCACGACGACTTTAGCCGAGTCAAATTTTGGCGCCGTTGCCGGGGAATCCTTTTTCTTGTTTTGATTGTGTGCGTTTTCGTGCACTGCGCTCAAACCGCGCCCGCGGCCGCCTCAGCGCGCCCGCGGTTCATGCGCAGAACCATCCTTTGGGTGCGGGCCTAACACATGGTCCGTACCCGGTCTACTAATACTTTTCCTGTTAGTTTTGATCCAGAAATTGACAAGACTCTTCGGAAGATAAGGAGTGCCCCCAGAGTGTCTACTTCCTACAACCTTCTTGAATCTCTTTCTCTCTCTGATTCTGAACCAGAAGGCGCCATGGCGGAACAAACTATTCGCCAACTCACAGCGTCTGATCTCCAGCAACAGCAGCTCGCTGTTCAATTCCCCGAACTCGGGGAGGGTGTGAAGTTCAAACTGAAGTCTGGCCTCATCCACCACTTGCCCAAATTCCAGGGGTTGAGTGGTGAGGAGCCGAACAAGCATCTCACTGAATTCCACGCGGTGTGCGTGAGTATGAAGCCCACTGATGTGACGGAGGATCAAATCAAGCTCCGGGCTTTTCCCTTCTCTCTTGAAGACACCGCCAAAGACTGGCTCCTTTATTTGGTGCCGGGGTCTATCACTACTTTGGCGGCCATGAAGAAGGCGTTTCTTGAGAAATACTTCCCCGCTTCCAAACAAACCTCTATTAAGAAGCAACTCAGCAGTTTGGAGCAAGGGGAAGACGAGAACCTCTATGACTATTATGAGCGCTACAAGAGGCTCATCGCGAGTTGCCCCTACCATGGCTGCCAAGCCAAGGATCTTATTTGCTACATCATTGAGGGACTCTACGACAATGACAAGAGGCTCGTGAATGCATCTTGTGGGGGTAGTTATGAGAACTTGACCCCAGCTGCAGCTTTTCAGAAAGTTGAGATCTTGGCGGAACAAGCCCGCAATCAGAGGTCCAAGACCAATGTGAGGTCCGTTACTGTGGTGAATGAGTCCTTGAATGCTGAAGTAAGGAAGCTCAAGGATCTTATGAAGCAGCTGCTCACGAGGAGGAAGGCTCAGCAAGTCAATGCTTGTGGTCTCTGTTATGATGCGAGCCACCACACAAATCAGTGCCCTACTATTCAAGAGACCGAGGAGTACGTCGGTCAATGCGATTGGCAACTATGGTGCGCCCCGGCCCCGGAATGACCCTTACTCTAACACCTACAATCCGGGGTGGGCGAATCATCCTAATCTAAGGTGGAGCAATCAGCAGCAGCAAGATCCACCAGAACAGCAGCAGCAGTACGCTCCTCAGGGCCAGCAACAACAATTCCGGTCTAACAACTATGCCCCGAGAGCACCTGCTCCATCTCAGAATGATGCTATTACCGCCCTCTTGAAGGAGAACCAAGAAACGAGAGCTGCTGTAAAGAATCTTGAGATTCAACTGAGCCAACTTGCCACCATGATCAATTGGCTCGAGTCTAAGGATTCCGGGAAACTTCCCTCTCAACCGCTCAATCACAAGGAGAATGTGAGTGCCATGAATTTGAGAAGCGGTAGAGTATTGGCGAGTCGGGAATCACCCCCTGGTGATGATCCGCGACCGCGTTCCCCTGGCCGTGACCGCACCGGGGCGGCAGAACACGAAGACCAAGTCTCTGTTAAAATTCCGCGCCCGCGCCCGCGAAATTCCAACGGAGGACTCGGACCGCGAGAGGCGTAACGAGCCCGGACCGCGAAGCCCGTACCGCGCCCGCGGTAAGGAGGCCGAGCGTAACTTTGAGGCTTTACTCGATTATGCTTTCAAGAATTATTCTCCTCCACGCCCGAGCTCTCCTAGACGGAACCGCACCCCAGCAGCAGAGGAAGACGATGGCTATGTGGCTCAACCTCTTCCACCATTGAATTCTTTCAAGCCCTCTCCTCCATTTCCCGATGCTCTCAAGGACACGAGGAAGCCGGCACATGACAAGGAACTCTTCGAGACCTTCGCCAATTGTCGGGTAAATGTTCCTCTTCTTAATCTCATCCAAAGTGTCCCTCGTTTTGCTAAGTTTATGAAAGAGCTATGCACCATAAAAAGGAAGAATAGGACTAGTCCTAAGATTGAAAAAGTAGCTCTAGTTGAAAAGACGCAGGATAGCAAAATTGAGACTTGTAATTCCCTACTCCAAAAGCAATTACCTAAAAAATGCTCAGACCCAGGAAGATTCACCGTCCCTGTCACTATTGGAGAAACTAGAATTGAGCGTGCTATGCTAGATTTAGGTGCCTCTATTAATGTTCTTCCAGCTTGCATGTATGATAGGTTAGGCCTTGGTCCTTTAAAGGAATCTGATATTGTTATTGAGTTGGCTGACCATTCTAATGTGCGCCCGAAAGGGTTAGTTGAGGATGTTCTAGTGCAGGTGCAAGGTTTGATCTTTCCTGCAGATTTTTATGTGATGGAGATAGGCGAAGGGCGGTACGACCCGGTTCTCTTACTAGGTCATCCTTTCATGAAAACCGCCAATACGGTCATCGACGTTGCCCACGGATCTCTTTCCATATCTCATGGTGGCAACACGGTCCGAATTGATGTTGATGAGGACCCATATTGATCGTATCCACGTCGAGCCAACAATGTTAAACAAAAGCGCTGCTTGGGAGGCAACCCAAGGATTAGTTAGATTGTTTTTCTATTCCTAGCTTAGGATTTGCTTGTGTTTTTAGCTAACATGCAGGTACTATGTCCGAAAGGACACGCCTGGCGTGATACCGCGCCCGCGCCTCCTTGGCCGCGCTCGCGGTGGATCACCAGTGCGCCCCGACGAACAGGTACTAGCCCGTGTTGGCAGCAACCATACAGCGTCTCGGTTTTAGCTCGTTTTTATTTTGAAAAAAAAAAAAAAAAAAAAGAAAAAAAAAGACAAAAAGAGGACTTTTTGGTCCCATTCTACCTCTATATTTTCCATCCATCTATATCCATTCTATCCATCTTCTACCTTTCCATCTTCGATTTCTTCTTTCCATTCATCTTTGTACTTTCTATTCTTTGGCAATGTGTAAAACCTAAGTATGGGGGAGCTTTGTTGCCCCGGGATCGTATCTCCACGGCTTGAGTTCAAGTATTCATCTATCTCTCGAAGAACGAGCCAAGTTACGACGGTTGTTTGCACATTACGCTTTTCGAGACGAAGTCAAGATGTTGTTCCTGCACGAGAACCGCGCCCGCGCTCCACCAGTTGCGCCCCCGGTGCACATTCGAGGACAAATTCTCTCTCTGCCCTTATTCCGCGCCCGTGCCCCTAGTGCCGCGCCCGCGGTTTGGCAGCCGAATGGAAATACAAAGCTTTCATCCATGCTTTCTTCTACACCCTTGAAGAGTTCTTCCATTCCACCTCTCTTCATCGTTTGTGAGTCTTCTGATATACCTTTCTCCTTGCTTCTATCCTTGCACTTGGCTTCATTGAGGACAATGAAGGATTTAAGTATGGGGGAGGGAGTACTCGCATTCGCTTATCCTAGTTAGCTTAGCTAGATATTTGCTTTAGATTTTTTATTTTCTTCTTTTCATGGAGCACTTGCACCATATTTTTTGCATAATAAATAAAGAAAGAAAGAAAAAGAAAAAAGATAGAAAAAGCCACAAAAATTGAAAAAAGGCATATAAATCCTGGGATGAGTCGAAAACCCGAAAGGGCGGCTCAGGTAATAAGCAGGTAACCCGGACCAGCATTAGGCTGGGGTAATATGAGGTTCATGAGAGTTGTGAGTATTTGTGAGCACACCTTTGAGAAAAATGAAAAGAGCGGTTAGGTGAAAACCCGAAAGGGCGCCTAAGCAGAATTGAGCGGTAAAATTCGAGTATTTAGGATCATTCTTGCTTGGGGACTTTGGGGCTTCATTATAGATTTGGGTAGATCCTATGTTGCTCTCTTTCATGTGTTTAGAGCTTGAGTGTTATATCTTGTGTGAGGTGTGTGTTTGAGCTTCATTGTTTTATGCTCATGATTTCTCTATATTTTTGGGTTCGGGTTGTGAGTTGAGTGTTTTTATCTTCCCTTGTATTTCCTGAGATCTTAGATGTGCTACCTTATTATATTTGTTTTGAGCTTACTCGAGGACGAGCAAGATCTAAGTATGGGGGAATTTGATTCAGGCTATTTTGTATAGGATAACTCTTGTATTTTAAGATGATTTAGAGAGTGTTTAGGGTAGTTTTGAGCGTTATTGTAATATGAAGACCGAAGACACAAAGAATGAAGAATCAAGAGTTAAAGAGCTTAAACACGAAGATTCGCCACTGCATGGATATCGCGGTCGCGTTGTCTATGACGCGGGCGCGGTGGCGTGAAGGAGCGAACCAACCAAGACCATGAAGGCCGCGGTCGCACTGTCTGTGGCGCGGTCACGGTAGAAGCCGACTCAACCCTTGACCGAAGAAGACCGCCGCGGGCGCGGTGGTGGTGCCGCGGTCGCGGTGTGACCGACTTTCACGCGGACGAGATTTCACCGTTTCTATCTTGTTTCCTTTCTTATCTTTCGGTTTCCTATCTTATTTAGTCCGAAAAGGTTGATCTTTGGGGCTATATAAGGGGAACCTTTCTAGGTTTTTAGGAGATACAACTTACTTGTCAATCAATTGTCTTTCAATAAAGATTAGAGTTTTCTTTGTACTGGAGAACTAACTCTCCTCTTGAGTTTATTCCATCAAGAAAGCTTTATTATGAAGTTGTGAAATTCTGGTAATCTCTTTATCCCTAGGTCTTTATTGATACTCTTGTGCTTCATCCCATGATCTATGTTTGATTTTATGAGCCTGATCAACTTGTTTGATTGACTTAGATCTATTGTTTGATTTATGATTGGTTGTTGTCTATGCATCTTTCCTATTTCTCGAAACAACTCTATTCTAGGACCGTGGACTAGTTTAGGGAAGAGTATTCAATGGTTTAATTGTGCATGAGACTCGTAGCTTGATTGCATGATTTGATTTCCTAATATCCTTGTTCTCTATGCTAATTCTAGGTTTAAGCTTCCTTGCCTAGGGTTATAGAATTGCTTGGACCGTGGACTTGCGATTGCTAATGATTGGGATTGGAATTGACCTAGGCATATAAAGAGGTGGATGAATTCATGATCAACGGATTAATAAAGTGGAATTGAGTGGATAAACTCTACTTGATAACCTTTGATTGAAACCAACTTTCAAAACCCCCCTTTTGATTACTTGCATGAAAACCACTAAAATCTGAATAGAAACTGATTCCTTTGGGTTCGACCCCGTACTTACTTACTATACTAGTTTGTAGTTTGGGTTATTTATCTTTGATCTTGGCACGACGACTTTAGCCGAGTCACCAGGGAATCCTTTTTCTTGTTCTGATTGTGTGCGTTTTCGTGTTCTGCGCTCAAACCGCGCCCGCGGCCCCCTCGGCGCGCCCGCGGTTCGTGCGCAGAACCATCCTTTGGGTGCGGGCCTAACACATGGTCCGTACCCGGTCTACTAATACTTCTCTTGTTCGCTTTGATCCAGAAATTGACAGGACTCTTCGGAAGATAAGGAGTGGCCCCAGAGTGTCTACCTCCTACAATCTTCTTGAATCTCTTTCTCTCTCTGATTCTGAACCAGAAGGCGCCATGGCGGAACAAACTATTCGCCAACTCACAGCGCCTGATCTCCAGCAACAGCATCTCGCTGTTCAATTCCCCGAACTCGGGGAGGGTGTGAAGTTCGAACTGAAGTCTGGCCTCATCCACCACTTGCCCAAATTTCACGGGTTGAGCGGTGAGGACCCGAACAAGCATCTCACTGAATTCCACGCGGTGTGCGTGAGTATGAAGCCCACTGACGTAACGGAGGATCAAATCAAGCTCCGGGCTTTCCGCTTCTCTCTTGAGGACACCGCCAAGGATTGGCTCCTTTATTTGGTGCCAGGTTCCATCACTACTTGGGCGGACATGAAGAAGGCGTTTCTTGAAAAGTACTTCCCCGCTTCCAAACAAACATCTATTAAGAAGCAACTCAGCAGTTTGGAGCAAGGGGAAGACGAGAACCTCTATGACTACTATGAGCGCTACAAGAGGCTCATCGCGAGTTGTCCTTACCATGGCTACCAAGCCAAGGATCTTATTTGCTATATCATTGAGGGACTCTGCGACAATGACAAGAGGCTCGTGAATGCATCGTGTGGGGGTAGTTACGAGAACTTGACCCCAGCTGCAGCTTTTCAGAAAGTAGAGATCTTGGCGGAACAAGCCCGCAATCAAAGGTCCAGGACCAATGTGAGGTCCGTTAATGTGGTGAATGAGTCCCTGAATGCTGAAGTAAGGGAGCTCAAGGATCTTATGAAGCAGCTGCTCACAAAGAGGACGACCCAGCAAGTCAATGCTTGCGGTCTCTGTTATGATGCGAGCCACCACACAGATCAGTGCCCTACTATTCAAGAGACCGAGGAGTCGGTCAATGCTATTGGCAATTATGGTGCGCCCCGGCCCCGGAATGATCCTTACTCTAACACCTACAATCCGGGGTGGGCGAATCATCCTAATCTAAGGTGGTGCAATCAGCAGCAGCAAGACCCACCACAACAGCAGCAGCAGTACGCTCCTCAGGCCCAGCAACAACAATTCCGGTCCAACAACTATGCCCCGAGAGCATCTGCTCCGCCTCAGAATGATGCTATTACCGCCCTCTTGATGGAGAACCAAGAGACGAGAGCTGCTGTAAAGAATCTTGAGACTCAGCTGAGCCAACTTGCCACCATGATCAATAGGCTCGAGTCTAAGGATTCCGGGAAACTTCCCTCTCAACCGCTCAATCACAAGGAGAATGTGAGTGCCATGAATTTGAAGAGCGGTAAAGTATTGGCGAGTCGGGAATCACCAACTGGTGACGATCCGCGACCGCGCTCCCCTGGCCGCGACCGTGCCGGGGCGGCAGAGCATGAAGACCAAGTCTCTGTTGGAATTCCGCGCCCGCGCTCTCCTCTCCGCGCCCGCGATATTCCAACAGAGGACTCGGACCACGAGAGGCGTAACGAGCCGCGACCGCGGAGTCCGGACCGCGCCCGCGGTAAAGAGGCCGAGCGGAACTTCGAGGCTTTACTCGATTATGCTTTCAAGAATTATTCGCCTCCACGCCCGAGCTCTCCTAAACGGAACCGAGCCCCAGCAGCAAAGGAGGACGATGGCTATGTGGCTCAACCCCTTCCACCGTTGAATTCTTTCAAGCCCTCTCCTCCATTTCCCAATGCTCTTAAGGACACAAGGAAGCCGGCGCATGACAAGGAACTCTTCGAGACCTTCGCCAATTGTCGGGTAAATATTCCTCTCCTCAATCTCATCCAAAGTGTCCCTCGTTTTGCTAAATTCATGAAAGAGCTATGCACCATAAAAAGAAAGAATAGGACTAGTCCTAAGATTAAAAAGGTAGCTCTAGTTGAAAAGATGCAGGATAGCAAAATTGAGACTTGTAATTCCCTACTCCAAAAGCAATTACCTAAAAAATGCTCAGACCCAGGAAGATTCACTATCCCTGTCACTATTGGAGAAACTAAAATTGAGCGTGCTATGCTAGATTTAGGTGCCTCCATTAATGTTCTTCCAGCTTGCATGTATGATAGGTTAGGCCTTGGTCCTTTTAAGGAATCTGATATTGTTATTGAGTTGGCTGACCATTCTAATGTGCGCCCGAAAGGGTTAGTTGAGGATGTTTTAGTGCAGGTGCAGGGTTTGATCTTTCTTGCAGATTTTTATGTAATGGAGATAGGCGAAGGGCGGTACGACCCGGTTCTCTTACTAGGTCGCCCATTCATGAAAACCGCCAATACTGTCATCGACGTTGCCAATGGATCTCTTTCCATATGTCATGGTGGCAACATGGTCCGAATTGATGTTGATGAGGACCCATATTGATCGTATCCACGTCGAGCCAACGACGTTAAACAAAAGCGCTGCTTGGGAGGCAACCCAAGGATTAGTTAGATTGTTTTTCTATTCCTAGCTTAGGATTTGCTTGTGTTTTTAACTAACATGCAGGTACTAGGTCCGAAAGGACACGCCTGGCGTGAAACCGCGCCCGCGAAGCCTTGGCCGCGCCCGCGGTGGATCGTCAGCGCACCCCGACGAACAGGTACTAGCCCGTGTTCGCGGCAACCATACTGCGTCTCGGTTTTAGTTCGTTTTTATTTTGAAAAAAAAAGAAAACGAAAAAAAAAGAGAAAAAAAAATTGAAAAAAAAAAGAGACAAAAAGAGGACTTCTTGGTCCCATTCTACCTCTATATTTTCCATCCATCTATATTCATTCTATCCATCTTCTATCTTTCCATCTTCTATTTCTTTTCTTTCCATCCACCTTTGTAATTCCATTCTTTTGGCTATGTGTAAAAGCCTAAGTATGGGGGAGCTTTGTTCCCCCTGGATTTCTTCTCCACGGCTTGAGTTCAAGTATTGATCCATCTTCCGAGAGACGAGCCCAGATACGACGGTTCCCTACACATCACGCTTTTCGAGATGAAGTCAAGACGCTATCCCTACACGAGAACCGCGACCGCGCCCCTAGTGCCGCGCCTGCGGTATGCCTACCGAATGGTGATTACGAAGCTTTCTATTATACCACCTATGAAGAGTTCTTCCATTCCACCTCTCTTCATCGTTTGTGAGTCTTCTGATTTCCTTCTTCCTTGCTTCTATCCTTTCTCTTTGCTTCATTGAGGACAATGAAGGATTTAAGTATGGGGGAGGGAGTACTCGCATTCGCTTATCCTAGATTAGCTTAGTTAGTTATTTGCTTCAGATTTTTGATTTTCTTCATTTCATGGAGCACTTGCACCATACTTTTTGCATAATAAAGAAAGAAAGAAAAGAAAAAGATAGAAAAAGCCATAAAAATTGAAAAAAGGCATATAAATCCTAGGATGAGTCGAAAACCCGAAAGGGCGGCTCAGGTAATAAGCAGGTAACCCGGACCAGCATTAGGCTGGGGTAATAAGAGGTTTATGAGTGATTGTGAGTTTTTGTGAGCACACCTTTGAGAAAAATGAAAAGAGCGGTTAGGTGAAAACCCGAAAGGGCGCCTAAGCAGAATTGAGCGGAAAATTTGAGTGTTTAGGATCATTCTTGCTTAGGGACTTTGGGGTTTACATGTTAGATTTGGGTAGATCCTTGGTTGCACTACATCTTTTTAGAGCTTGAGTGTTATATCTTGTTGTAAGGTGTGTGTTTAAGCTTCATTGTTTTATGCTCATGATTTCTCTATATTCTGGGTTCGGTTGTGAGTTGAGTGTTTTTATCTTCCCTTGTATTTCCTGAGATCTTAGATGTGCTGACTTGATGTATTTGTTTTGAGCTTACTCGAGGACGAGCAAGATCTAAGTATGGGGGAATTTGATTCAGGCTATTTTGTATAGGATAACTCTTGTATTTTAAGATGATTTAGAGAGTGTTTAGGTTAGTTTTGAGCGTTATTATAATATGAAGACCGAAGACACAAAGAATGAAGAATCAAGAGTTAAAGAGCTTAAAGACGAAGATTCACCACTGCATGGATATCGCGGTTGCGTTGTCTATGACGCGGGCGCGGTGGCGTGAAGGAGCGAACCAACCAAGACCATGAAGGCCGCGGTCGCGCTGTCTGTGGCGCGGTCGCGGTAGAAGCCGACTCAGCCTTTGACCGAAGAAGACCGCCGCGGGCGCGGTGGTGGTGCCGCGGTCGCGGTGCGACCGACTTTCACGCGGACGAGATTTCACCGTTTCTATCTTGTTTCCTTTCTTATCTTTCGGTTTCCTATCTTATTTAGTCCGAAAAGGTTGATCTTTGAGGCTATATAAGGGGAACCTTTTTAGGTTTTTAGAATATCATCCAACATACTTGTTAATCAATTGTCTTTCAATAAAGATTAGAGTTTTCTTTGTAATGGAGAACTAACTCTCCTCTTGAGTTTATTCAATCAAGGAAGCTTTATTATGAAGTTGTGAAATTCTGGTAATCTCTTTATCCCTAGGTCTTTATTGATACTCTTGTGCTTCATCCCATGATCTATGTTTGATTTTATGAGCCTAATCAACTTGTTTCATTGACTTAGATCTATTGTTTGATTTAGGATTGGTTGTTGTCTATGCATCTTTCCTATTTCTCGAAACAACTCTATTTTAGGACCGTGGACTAGTTTAGGGAAGAGTAATCAATGGTTTAATTGTGCAGGAGACTCGTAGCTTGATTGCATGATATGATTTCCTAATATCCTTGTTCTCTATGCAAATTCTAGGTTAAGCGTCCTTGCCTAGGGTTATAGAATTGCTTGGACCGTGGACTTGCGATTGTTAATGATCAGGATAGGAATTAACCATAGGTGTGAATGAAATCAATGGATGAATCTATGATCGAGTGATTATTTCATGAGTGGATCTTTTGAATGAACCTGCCTCTTATCTATTTGTTTATTTGTTTGTTATTTGTTTCCTAGATTAGGTTAGTTTAGATTCTTCTCTTTACCCCCCTTATCTTTAGTTGATAATTATATTAATACTAAAAGCCATAGTTCTCTTGGGTTCGACCCCTTACTTGCTTACTATACTTAGTTTGTAGTTTGGGTTATTTATCTTTGATCTTGGCACGACGACTTTAGCCGAGTCAAATTTTGGCGCCGTTGCCGGGGACGAACGCCAAAATTTGACTCGGCTAAAATCGTCGTGCCAAGATCAAAGATAAATAACCCAAACTACAAACTAAGTATAGTAAGCAAGTAAGGGGTCGAACCCAAGAGAACTATGGCTTCTAGTATTAATATAATTATCAACTAAAGATAAGGGGGGTAAAGAGAAGAATCTAAACTAACCTAATCTAGGAAACAAATAACAAACAAATAAACAAATAGATAAGAGGCAGGTTCATTCAAAAGATCCACTCATGAAATAATCACTCGATCATAGATTCATCCATTGATTTCATTCACACCTATGGTTAATTCCTATCCTGATCATTAACAATCGCAAGTCCACGGTCCAAGCAATTCTATAACCCTAGGCAAGGACGCTTAACCTAGAATTTGCATAGAGAACAAGGATATTAGGAAATCATATCATGCAATCAAGCTACGAGTCTCCTGCACAATTAAACCATTGATTACTTTTCCCTAAACTAGTCCACGGTCCTAGAATAGAGTTGTTTCGAGAAATAGGAAAGATGCATAGACAACAACCAATCCTAAATCAAACAATAGATCTAAGTCAATCAAACAAGTTGATCAGGCTCATAAAATCAAACATAGATCATGGGATGAAGCAGAGGTAGGGAAGAATCGCTACTATGCAGAGGGCGGTTGAAGAACGAAATTTTGTTAAATTTGTGTTAATTTTTTTTTAAGTTCAAATGTGTCGGCTTATGTGGCGTAATAAGCATGGTTATGTGGCTTCATCAAGAGTGTTTATGTGGATTAAGTAAAATAACCCGTAATGACGTGTATTTAGAGCTGGTGCACGTGTAATGCAAATGTCGTTAAAATCTCTGGCTCGTGTTCAATAAGGACAAAATCATAAATTCAAGTGTTCAATAAGGCCAGCTTAAAAATGGGGTGGCAATTTTGTGAAAGTTCAGGGGGTTCTGTATCTTTTAAGCCAATTACATATGCCTTCGGGAAAAGAAACCAATGGTCACTAATTAATTACAAAACCGAGATTAGTTAGAACCATCACGAAAAGACAGGAATGAGAAAATACTTTCTTCTTTTTGAACCCTTCTTTGACGAACTTTCTTTGACAAATAAGAAAAGAAAATAGACTTTCTCGTTGAATATCTTTGGGGACAAAATCTCTACTTTCAATGAGGAAAATCTTCATCGCCCAAAAAGCATTTCTATTGTAGTAAAAGACGTGCATGATTATGCTTAGTTTTGTCCACGAACTCCTTAAGCAGTCTCATATAGATGGTCTCATATAAGTCACTATTAAAAAGACCCATATATATTATGTTAGTTGTAGTGCCAAAAAAACCCATATGTTGTGTTATTTGTGGAGAAGTTCAACAATAGATTATACTTATACTACATAAAACCAATATAATACTTGTCTTATGCACCCAAACACACATTCATTATATGAGTAAAAAATTTAACTTCTTTCCTCTTTTCTTTTCTAATATAAAAGAGGGATTTAGGCTATTATAATTAAACTCGGTAAAAAGTGACCCGAACCCAAAATCCGAACCGAACCGAACCGACCCAAACTGAATCCGAAATTGGACCCAGACAATGAAAAATGAACAATCCGAACATGACCCAAATCCGATCTGAATCCGATCCAATCTGAAACTGACCCGAACCGAAATGAGCCGAATAAAATATAATCCGAAACCATCCGAAATGAACTGAGCCGAACTAAATCTGACCCATAATGATCCGATCCGAAATAACTCGATTCAAAAGGACCCGAACTAAATCTGACCTGAAATGACCCTATCCGAAATGACCCGAAATCATCTGAATTAAATCTTAAGACTAGATATACAATTAAAAATTTGCCTCTAAATTTTTTTATGTCCACAAAACAATTGGTCTTCAAATCAATTTGATAACAACTAAATAATTTAGAACAATATTCTACCAAAAAGGTTTGTGAAATAATAAAACTTTAGGATACAATCATACCAAAAAGTTTTTTAGAACCCGGGAAATCAAAAGTTTATGGGCGCCCATACAAATTTTTGAATCCGTGAAAATTATATATTTGGCGCCTATACATTTAATATGGCGCAAATCTTTTCAATATGACCCGATGAATTGTGAATAAACTAGTATCAGTTTACTGCCTTGAAAACACGAATTTGATTTAACTAAAACCTATTATTCATTAATATAGTACATAATACATAATATCTATTAAAATGAATTAAATTATCACGTGTGCAAATCAGGTAAGCGGGTCAGATCGAGTCGAAGTCTCGGAGATATCGTCAACCGAAACTAAAACTCGATCCCTCATTACATTCTTGAAAGAAACCGTCTTAAAATAATTTATTAGAAACCGACCTATGCTTTTAAGAAAAACATTGACATTATTACTCAAACAAGTATGTCACTTAAGTTTAGCTTTTGCATATTAAAATAAGGGTCAAATATCATATTAATCAAGAAGACTATATTTAAAACATAAAGATTGATGTTTTCATCTAAAACAACGTATTTTATAGTTTTAGTAGTTATAGACTTACGTAGTTTAACAAATGAAATATATCATATTATTAGAATATCTTTATAAATAGAATGAAAATAACATATTGTATAGTTTTATAAGTAGAATATGGGTGAAAAGCACATGTACACTATTCTTAAGAGAACTTTTATATATGGTGTACATTGTACTACATGTATTTGCACAATAATTTTGCAAGTCTTATATTTTATTCAAATTAAATAAGACTAAAATAAATAAATTTGAAACTTACTATCAAAGCTTCAAGCTTATATTAAAATACTTGTAACATTTATATTTTGATTTTGGAAAAGAAATAATTTATGCATTTTAATTTTTAAATAAGAAATTATTTATGTGGACTCATAAAAAAATACAATTAGTCAAACATATATACATAATTATATTTATTAAAAGATATTCAAATACACATACACTTAAATAAGGGTGTATTTATGAATGATAAATATGAACATTAAGTATGAATACGAGCATTCTAAGAATACTCTTTTGTGTCGTATAAGTGTTAGTCATCATCATATTATATATTAATAACTTAATATATATTGTTTGTTGAGCCCACTTAATAAGTAATATGCTTTTGTATGTAGATATATAACATATTTAATTATATCTAAGTTAAAAACTCACCATTCCGGGTGGTCTTATAATTCTAAAAAAAATGAATCCAAATAACACCTGAATCCGAAGTGACCCGGTCCGAAATGATCCGATTTGAAGCAATCCAAAAAGGTCCCAAACCGAACTAGACCCAAAACCGCACAACATCGGATCCGAACTAATCCGAAATATTACGATCCAAAACGAACCGAAATCCAAACTTGACCCAAACCCAAACAACATCTGAACCCGAAACGAACCAAATAAGACCCGAAATAACGGTTTGACCCAAACGAACCCGATCCGAACGTTCCGATCCAAACGACCCGTTTTACCAGGTCTAATCATAATGATCGAAAATTGAGATACTCCCACGTGTGACCTAGTTAGTGATCACGCATCCTCCAGTAAAACTAGAGAGACCTAATATTATAGTTGGATAGATTTGATTGACTCCTCCTTACTTCTTTATAGATCTTTGATTACTATACACATTAATGTGCGTAACCATTCACGATCAATTAATATATGTTTGCTTTTTGTAGTCTATGCCTCTAGGGTATAAGATTAAAATCCATGTTTAAAAATCGCCCCGGCTTTTTCACACTATTTTTCGACTTTTTGCACCACGTCATTCAAAGGCGTCTCCATTTAAAGACGTCCGATTATTATATTAATTAAATTTTGGGAAAACAAAAGTGCGAAATTTTTTTCGCGTCACTGGACGCCGGCGGAAGGTGTCATCGGGCGCCGTTCAACAGCGTTCCATCGCGCCGTTCAAAGGCGTCCCATATAGTATTATTTTTAATATAACCCTAATACTTCAATAAGTTTAATTAAGCCCAGTTGGCAATTACTCACTTTGGCTTTTCAATGTGTCCTAGGTTCAAATCTTATCAACTGCATCTACACATATTTATTTTTAATGTATCACATTAAAAGAAGTGTTTTCAAAAAATATGCAGCTATTGACGTGAATCTCTGGTAACGTACAAGGAAAGGTACTTACCAATTGTTGTAATGGGGTTTTATCATATTTAATGCCCTATTAAAAATATATACATACAAAGACAAAGACGGCCATCGATGGGACGCCGGCGAGAGGCGTCGCGGGACGCCGGAAAGTGGCGTCGCGGGACGCTGTGTAGAGGCATCGATGGACGCTGTTTCGTGATTTCTTGTGTTTATATATTATTATAATTGATGCCTTCCAAAAGCGACGCCTTCCAAAAGCGACGCCTTATAACGGCGTGGTGCAAAAAGTCATTTTCGTGGTGTGCAAAAAGTTGTTGCCTTAAAATTATATCTTAATTTTATATATATTTTTTCTTTAATCTTTTGTATGATGGGTTTTTAATTTTATTTTTTAAAGGAATTAGTTTTCCAATATGGTTTCTTATCTTATACCTTTAGAACATGGCTCAAATCGTACACAACTCCCTGTACTTTCCCAAAATTACCACTTAGACACCTCACCTTTGAGTTGACCCTATTGAACACCCAAACTTTTGATTTTATACCTATTAAACACCTGGTCAGAGATTTTAATGAAAATTGTAATGCACGCGCCCCAGCTGTAAGACCCTTAATACACGTCATTACGTCACATGTAATACAGGCCACGTAAGCATATTACTTAGGCCACATAAGCAACTTTAAAAAAAATTAAGCAACGATTAATTAAAATCCCATTCGTTCGATGAATGATTTCGCTTCCATCGTCGGACTCCTTGCCCATCCTCTCCACAGTCCGTCGCTCTTCAAAATCCCTCATCGCTCTTCAGCCTCCACGATCGTGAGCTCACCCTAGGGCACATCTCCGGCGGCTTATTTCGAAGAAGCTCGCGAGCTCGCCCTCTGCACAGTCCGACGACGACGAACGGCGCAAGGATCCTCCACGATGAACCCTGGCTGAGTCGAACAAGGAAAGGTTAGTTTGGGCTAGTTTTTCGTTGCGGAACATACAAATTTTTCGAATTTCTTTGGTTTGCATTCGATTTGTGATTTGGGTTGGGAATTAGGGCGTTTTTAATTTAGGGCTCGAATTTTGGGGGTTTTGATCGAGGGCTCGAAATTGGGGGTTTTTGATTGAGGGCTTGAATGTGGAATATAATGTTGGTTTGAATTAGATTGGAGGACTCGAATTTGGTGGAATTGGAATGAGATGGCTGTTTTTGGATGGCTTATTTAGAGAAAGTGACAGCAGCTTATTTAGAGAGAGGACTCGAATTTAGCACACGAAAATGAAAATTGTGGGTTTCATAATTCAAACCAGCAGCTTTCATAATTCAAAGAAAAAATTGTGGGTTTCATAATGAGAGGGATGTTTTGGGAGGGTTGCACACGAAAAAACCAGCTTTCATAATTCAAAGAGAAAATTGTGGCTTTCATAATTCTATCACAATTCAAATTTTGGGTTTCATATAACCAGCAGCTATAAACTAATTCATTGATCATAATTCTATCAATACAAAATTTAGGTTTCATTATTTATATTGTGTTATTTTTTTTACCATATCTAGAAAGCAAGCTAATACAGTATATGCAAAATTGTAACTTGCTGCTAAGATCAGAGGATTCAGTTGCAACTTAAATCTGTTTTTTTGTGTTTTGTTTGTATGAGATGAACTTGCACTTGAAGTTGTTATGGTCAATGAATTAGTTTAAAGCTACTGGAGTAACAATGCTACATGTAAGTCAATGTAGTAGTTTTGATTTTCATATTTGAAGTGAGCACCTTTCAAACAAGATTTTCATATTTTTTTTTTCTGTTATGTATTCACAGCCAGGGACTTCTTCAAGTAGCATTTTACGGGTTCCACAACCCGTTCGACATGCAACTAAATTTGTAGATTTTTCCAGCCAAGAGAGGGGGTTGAGATGGCAGGGCAATCAAGCTGTCACTAGGAGGCAATTGCAAAGCAACAGAGATGATGCTAGACGCAAGGGAAGTGAAGCCCCATTCAGTAGCCAAACCAATTCAAACCAACCTTAGGATGACTTTTCATTGCTAGATGTCTGTGTTGGGATTCCTTTAGTAGCCATGTGTTGGGATTCCTTCAGTAGCCATGAGCTTTAAAACAGTATTCTAGCTGTCTTTCTTTTGGATACAATATGAGAACAGCTTATTTTGAATTTACCACTATATTTTTGGATAAAATATTTGACCTAAATGCTCACGTGAGCTTCCTGCTTAGATTTTTCAGCTGTTTATGTGTGGTGCAGGTCAATTTGAACTTTAATTGCTGGTTAGCTTTCAGCTTTAATTGCTGTTTGTCTATGGTGTTGATATAATATATTCCAGCTTCTGATTTCAGTTTAGTGGCGACTATTTTGACAGATTCCTCATCTCAGAATTCAGTTTTGATATCAGTTTGAGCTGAAATTGTCAATATTCATGGCAAAGATTGGATAATAACTGAATGCATACTTCTTATTAACTAAATTCAGTTTTGATATCAGTTTGAGTTGAAACCTGTCCTTGTAAAAACTGACGATTTGTATACTGACAAATTAAAAACAAAGATTTACCTTAGCTGGTACTTTGATTCAGCAAATAATAGAAACGCAGTGTATTAGTCATACAAATTGACTAATAGTTTTACATAAGGAAATTGGGCCTAATTTAGTAGAAGAAATGAGATAATGACAACAATAACAAGGTTCTCGCTACTTCACACCAGTTGACAGCAATACATAACTACAATCTTAGCCACAGATCAAGCATAAATAGAAAGATGCCTCCTAGACTTGACCTAGCTCGACAACACGAATTTGAGTCATTTGACACTCTCAGCACACAGAATCACCACTATCACGAGCAAAAAAACGTTCGCTAAACGCCTTGCCTTATCCCTCTCTTCTTCCTTCTTCTTTAACTCTTCTTCCTTCTCCTGTACTCTTCTCAGCAAACCTGAGATGACTTCTTTAGAATGCTCTGTGCAAGGTGGATCAACCCATTTGAAGAAGTTACATGCCCCCATTCCCTGTAAAATCAAAAAATGCAAAAACAATTATATTCGTCTTAGATAATAAACATAAGATTTATACACATTTACACTTTTGCTCTGTTAGGATCTCGTCTAGTAGCACTTCTGCTTACATAAGACTTGAAAACCGTTCTCCCCTCATGAACAGGGTCAACACTTGTCTGCCTACTGTGAGTTTCAAGAGTAGCTCTTACAAGTTGGTTTTTTTGCTCTTAAAGTAAACATCTCACATCAAAGCTGGTAAATCCTTGTTAGAAGCCGAAATTTCACTAGAAGACTTTGGAGCAGCAACTAACTGATTAGATTTGTGTTTTATGTAAACCATCCTTCTAGTTAAAGCAGCAGCCTGACTACTGGAATGAAGAAATCCTTGGTCTTCCAAATTTTGGCTCATCTCAAAATCAGAATTTCCTGAAGGTTTGGGCATATCTTTGGGAGAACCTTGAGGTCCATTTTCTGTAGCCATTGCAGAATCAACAACTGGGGAACAACTAGAGTCCCCCATCAGAGCAGCATTGTAATTGGATGAATCAATATTATAGGGTGAAGACAATCTCTCAGGAATTTCACATGGAGTGCTTTTCACATCTTCTGAGGCAGAAATATTCAACTTCGGGACAGAGGTCGCAGAAGCTGATGTTTTTGGAGACTGGGAAACAGATGGAACGGGATTTCTTAAGAGAATCAACGCCTCAATACCAAACAAGATCATGTCCTTATACAGCCATGGAACCAAATCAATTTGAACATATAGTGAAATCAATACCAAACAAGAGAATCAACGCCTCAGTTTTAGGGTTTACCCTAATTCGTTGCCAGACACAATCAATACCAAATAAGAGCACAAACAAGGATTGAACTTACTCCATAGTTAGGGCACCCGAAGAATCGTCTCCCAGAATTCTTTCCCGTCTAAGAATGCTTCAGTAGCTACGTCGCCACACCTGTACGTCGGCAAGATGATTTCCGTTCTCCCACTTCCGCGCGAAAAGCTTCTCGACGAAGAAGCCATCATAATTTCGACGAGGAAGGATCGAGCTTTCGATGAATTGAAAAAAAGAAGGAAAGAGGGAGAGCAATGGTGGAAGAATTGCTCAGGTTCCAGCTATGGCGGAAGAAGGCGAAGGAAGAATGCGGATGGAATGAGCAATCGTTCAAAGGCGAAGGTAATGTTTTAACTTAATTAATTTTTTTTTTCAAGGAATTACATGTCAGCTTAAGTTAATTGCCCTCACTCGCCCACAATCGCGTGGATTACACTTATAGGGCCACGTCAAATTTGAGGTGCTTAATAAGTACAAAATCAAAAGTTCGAGTGTTCAATAGGGTCAACTTAAAGGTGAGGTGTCTAAGTGGCAATTTTGTAAGAGTACAGGGGGTTGAGTATGATTTGAGCCTTTAGAACATACAATGGAAAAATTGATATACATTACATGTAATCGTGTTTATTGGTAGCGATTAATGCATTAAATAGACTATTTGATTTCATTAATTAGTGTCAATATTGTGAAGTCGCAATCTTGACTTAATGCTCACTCTCCTGCAAATGGAAAGCTTGGAACGTGATGGTTCATTATTTTAGAATGAAACTGAATGGCATAATGTTTATCATATATATGCATTAATGCTAGCTTGATCAACAAAAATCAAATGGGTTGCCTATGCAGCAGCTTGATGTATGTCGCGATGAAATATTGAAAAATATTAATTAGCTGTCACTTCTTTCCGCTCGAATTAACATCACTCGAAACTACGTGCTCGCTTAAACGTAACGTTTGAAAAACAACTAGCTAGAGCGCCTACATTTTGGGATACCGGGAATGATCCATCCACTTTAATATTATCTAGCAAAAAAGTTGTCTTTTAGCGTCGGCTGTTGCTCTAGTGCAGCATTACTGCCTTTTGTTTTTTTTTTTATTAACATTAGTCACGGTATCTTAAACAATGGTGTAAGACTTTCCAAGAGATTAAGGCTAGAAAGTTAACTTGCCTAAAACAATGGCTAACAAATTAACTACAAATTAATACTGTAATCTCATTCATAACATTAATTACGCTAGGTCAGATCCATATTTAAATCTACCCAATCGATCTCCATCTTCATATTATTGAACGTGGTAATCCAACTTCCAATATATTTTAGAGGAATTTGCACAAAATTACCTGTTAAATAGGCGAATTTACAAATATCCACCCGTCATACAAGAATTTGTTTTAAACCACCCAAAACTTTGATTCCGTTGACAAATAGCCACCGATTGTCCGATTCCGTCAAAAATTCGGTTATGTCACGTAAGTTTACTCATTTACCCTCCATTTTGTCCTCTATAAAGGCGCAAGATAGCACAACGACCCCACCGCTGGATCTTTCTCCGTCAAAGTGGACGTCGCAGCCCCTGACAAACCCTTACCTCCCGCCACTAGATCTACGCCCAATCCTGTCGCTGCCGCCGGAGACAATGGAATATGGAGAGGCTTGAGCTATGGCCTCCTAAACGACGTCGTTGCTTGCTCTACGGCTGTTAGATCCTCGACCCTCGACTACTTCAGCTTAAACTCAACAGTCTATAACGAGCGGCCACCGATTCCTCCGAACGCCACTTTGTACCTGCCCACCTTCATCTCTTCCCGCTCCCACCACAAGTCGATCGCATTCATCGACGTTTCCTCCGATCTCCGCCTCTCCTACTCCGACGTTTGGCCGTTGAAGCCGTGTCGTCCACCCCCACATCGCAATTCGGCATCCGCAAGGGCCAAGTCGTCCTCATCTTGTCCCCGAAGTCATTCTCCTTCCCCGTCGGTTGCCTCTCCGTCATGTCACTCGACGCCGTCATCACTACCACCAGCCCACTCAACACCTCCAACGAAATCGCCAAGCAAATTTACAACTCGAAGCCGTTCCCCGCCTTCACTACCCACGAAATGCTCCCCAAGATCTCAAATTCCTACCCTACTCTCCCAATCCATCACCTGGTCACCGTGTAAATAATGTTTTGCCCGTAAATAGTTCATACAATGGAGGGCAAATGGGTTAATTTACGCGATATAACGGAATTTTTGACAAAATCGGGCAATGGGTGACTATTTGTTAACGGAATCAGAGTTTTGGGTGGTTTAAAACAAAGTCTTGTATAACGGGCTGTTATTTATAAATTCGCCTATTTTATGGGTGATTTTGTACAAATTCCTCTATACTTTAATATGTTGTTCTAGTGTAGTGTTGTACGTAGGGCCAGAATTTTACCATTCTTGCATGCACATTTGCACTATAGATCTTCAAGCTCTATCCTTGAATATGGAACAAATAAAACACGAGATTTTTCCTTAGGCGGAAATATCGTTTTATACCTTCCGTATTGGACTTTACTGTCGGAATTTTGTCGTTGGACATGTTGATTTTAAGATAATCGAACAAGATGAAATATTTTTTTGAAAATCGTAATTAGTTAGGCTCGTTTATTTGTGATGCACTCGTTTACTTGTAGGTTGTAGCCTCTGATTCGTTTGTTTTTTGTTCCGTTGGATATCATTTACTCGATCTCGTATGACACAAACTCGGTACACAAACTTGATTATGTGACAATCAGAATTATATCAAATACATATAAAATAATAAGTTTTTATGCCAGATTTCTATCGATACAACATTAATTTCATCTGGAAACTCGTCCGAAAATGGTTCGGATTGCCTTTGGTCACTATTGTGATAGTTCATATTGTTAGTGATGATTTTCAAACTTTAGATTATTTTTTATTAAAAGTTGATAATTGAGATTATTTTGAGTCATTTTTGTTTAATTTAAAGGTCTCTGACTTTTCTTCTAGTTGTTTTCAAGAACATTTCGCTGCATGGCTAAGAAGTAACGTCCTCGACTAGCGTCGTATGGGTCAACTTGCATGGTGATCGATTTTTTCATATAGCGTTGTCGCGGATTTGGATATGGGGGAATGCTCGCATTTTTTATGGTAGCTTGTTGCACTTGGATAAGTCGCATTTTATTGTTGAGCATGCCGAAAATACCATAGGAACTCATGTATTGAGTCCACCCGTTTATTACAAAATAAATATTGGTAGGATATTTGTTTATCTTTTCAAGGTGAGGGTGGGATTGAGATAAATATTGGCGGGGCCGTCAATCGAAGGATTAATGTTACAACTAGGGGGAGTTTTGCGCAATGAACATGGTCATTGGATCTACGGTTTCATTCATGATCTTGGATCCTGCACCGTACCGATGGCGGAGCTTTAGGACACCCTCGATGGTCTTCGTAATGTTTGGGAAAAAGGTTTTCGAAAGGTAATGATCAAGTCAGATTCAACTCTAGGATTGATTAATAGTATCCCCTTTTTAGCTTGGTTTCATAATGTCAAGGTTTTGTGAGTAGGAATTGGATTATCTAAGTCGGTCATATGTATCGAGAGGCGAATATGGCTATTGATCGTCTTGTGTCTCTAGCTTTTTGTTTCTCATTAGATTGTCATGTATTGCTTTCCCCTCCCAATTAGGGGATTCCTTTTATGTTGTTTGATGATGTAAGGGATCGGGTTGTTTGTGATTTGTGAAAGTCATCAGTCTATTGTATGCTTGTTGTGAATGAGAAAGTTTGAGATGTGCCAAGTGGGTATATATCACACTGGTTTGGGTGTGCTATAGGGGGGGGGCTAGGTGATCGTCCCTAGGCATGTCTAAGGTTTTTATGAAGGAAGATAGCAAAGAAGTGGTAGGAAGGTCGAGTGCCAAGAGTGTCGAGTAAGGTCATTGTCTGGTGCTCGAGGCTCAAGAGTAAGTAGTGTCGTTATGTGGGTGCGCCTATGCATGGCCGTAGGCATGGGTGTGCCCTTCGACGATGCCTGGCGCCATACGAGAGGTGATTTATCTTGGTTGAAGCTTTCCTATGCAAGATGTATGTGTCCTTGACATTTTACGTTTTGGGAGGAAAAACGAACTCGGGAAGCTTGCTTTGAGCTGGCTTTGAACCTCGCTCCGACCTAGCTAAAGGTAGCTAGCTGCATGCTATCTTGCCACCTAGTTAAGTAAGCTATCTTGGCACCTAGCTAAGTGTGCTAAATTGGCACCTTGGTGGACCTACCTTGGGATGCGCCTTTAGGCCTCTCTTGGGCCGATGTTGGGCCGGCCTCATGAGCTGCTTAAGGCCATGCTTGGTCCTTGGTTTCGGATTGGAGATCAGCCCTATCTAAGTGCTTAGATCAAGCATTATCCAGACCAGGTTATAAAAGAAAGAAAGTGGTGGTTACTTCCCTTGAAAATAGAAGGTTGGATGCACTCTTTCGTAATCGCTTGAAGCCTCTAATCAACTGCCTATAACTACTCCTTTTGGCTTGGAAATTTCTCTATGAATAGAGGGATAAGGGCGCAAGTGAAAATATATGCAAACACACTAAATTACACACAACTTGTGGGCAAGAATTGAATATCAATTCAAGGAGTTTGATTGGGAAATCAAGCGAGACACGCTGAAAAGAACGAGGAATGTTATGTGCACATATGATTTGGATTTCCACCTAATCATTGGTTTGGAACATTGTACCCCACAACCTTGTTGCAAAATACCCTTGGCAGATATATATAGGGACAATAGGCATTAAAGGAAAGCACCTTGTGTGTGACTCGTAAACCGTTATCCAGACCAGGTTATAAAAGGATTTAAAAGGTCGGTGGTGACTACCCGTTTTAGGGTCTACACCTAGGATTACCCTTTTTAGAGTGTACCCACGAGATTACCCTTACTCACGAGATTATTCTTTAGGGTCTACTCACTAAGCTTTGATTACCCTTCAGGGTCTACAAGGCCCGGCATCCCTCAACAAACAAGGCTAATCACAAAACTAACACGGGCTATCCCCCACTTAATGACTACTTAGCCTATTTTTTAATATTAATAAAATGCCCCTTGACGACTCGGAGAGTGTTGCATCTCCTTACTGCTGGCATCATTGTTAGACCTGTACAACTCCTTGTTGGCTGTGTTGAGCTCATATCTTGTTTTGTAAGAGGCAGTTGTGACCAACTTCGATGGGGGCTTATCATGAATCTTCTCCAAAGCTTCATTATTTCGTATATGATCATCCAAACCTTGGTTGCCATGATTTCGCTGCAGCATCAAGATACATTTGGTGATTGATCTCAACATCTAATACTACTTGCCTTTCTTCGTTATTCCCTTTATGGCTCTTGTCTTGCATTGTTCACTTCCCAACACCAAATGTAAGATTCCAATTCATCTCCTTTGTAGTACAGATCTTCTAACCTCCTTAGAAATCTATAATAAATGAAATAAGGGACTTTGTTTCTTATTGATAGCATGCATTTGGGTAGTAGTTTTAGGGAATATTTACTTACATTAGATAGGATTTATACTTTTCTGGTAGTTTTAGTCGTTTTGTTTGTTTCCTTCCATTTCGGAATCTACACTTGCATATGCTTGAGATGTTCAAATGTCTTTTCCAGAATATACAACCAACGTTTGATAAGCTTTGATCCTTAAGAGGTGATGTGAAAATAATACTACAATTCAGGCTATGCATTGGAGTTGTTATTTTAATGTCTCTATTTGGTGATGCTTCATTCAAGAGTTATGGTGGTTTTTTGGAGTTCATTTAAATATCATTGGAAACCTAACACGACAAACTGAATTTACATACTTTTACTCCAAGTGTATATTCCCACTTGAACAAGATCAAAATTGCCTCTAAATGCCCTACTAGAGAACCACATAGGCTACCCGAGTAATGGCGCTAGTGGAGTGCTTGCGAATGGTACTTAGTGAAGTAATCAGATCATGTAATGATCTATGTTAGGAACACATGGGAACGTTGCATCAAATAGATCTTTTCTCTCAATATATGTATTTTTAGACATTTAAATCTACTCTTAAGTTATCTTTTAAGGTCTTTGTCATACTTTCTAAGAGAAGAACTATAGTTGAAGATTTTTCTTATATTTTCTCTCTGAATTCATGAAGAGCTTATTTTTCTTATTTCTTGATTAAGTCATTGAATTTTTAGACTCAAATCTATTGTGAGTTTATGTTTTCTCTTTTCCTCTCTTGAATATTATTAACTTTATGTAGACCCATCAGGCTGATCCGATCCGACCTAACCCGGGAATTTCAGGGTTTCAACCCAAAAATTTGAACCTGAAGCCCATTTTAAACCCGACTCGGTAAACCCGGAAGAATACGGATTAGGGTCAGGTCAAACCCAACGGGTCACAAAATTTATAAGGCGGGAAACTTATTGTAAAATACACTGTAATATAATGAAATGACAGATTGACGGGTAGGTAATTATAGACAGTTATAAAAAAAAACCAAATCTTAACAGTTTTCCACTTTCTCCAACCTCTCCATTTTTTTTTATTTAGCCTGTAGAAAGGTTTAGAATTTGGAGAGAAATCACGACATCAAACTCACCCCTTTACTAGTATCTTGGAGAAAGAAAACAAGTAAATCTTTTCTAGAATCTAGGGGTCATCGATGGAAAAGGAAAACATTATATACAATGTACATATGGTATATGTAATGATTTGTGATAAGCGGTATTTTAGTCGCCCTAATACCGATCAAAGTAATCCAAACAACCTAACTATGAATGTAGTAGGAAAGTAAGGGTCGATCCCACAGAGACTCAGGTTTCAGTATTTATTGTTATGCTACTCAGAGTAAAAGGGGGGGGGGGGTTTGGAAATCAAACTAAGAACTAAACTACTAAAGAATGCAAAACAAAGATGATTTGTAAAATATGGAAGAAATATGCTCAACTAGTTAATATTCATTGCGAACTTGATTATTGATCCTTAATTATCAAAATTATCTTATTACCTTGACTAATCTATTACGAAATGCTAATAACCCAACTTCATGGAATTATAAATCCTACTTCAATTCTAGTTATTAGCCCGACCGGTACTAACAACCCTAATTATCAAATAACCTAGGATACCTCCTAGATTCAACTTGACAACAACATTAAGACCCAAGTATCAATAAAAACATGCATTCAGAGCAACCTGACATCTAAATAACATGCGATTGAATTCTCTTCTCTAATCAACTACTCCTACCAGTCCTAGTTTGATTACAGATTCTACTTTTGATCTAATTAACACCGACCGGTAATTAGAAAGATCTAGTTGTAATTCATTCTAGAAATCCTATTAGGTGATCAAGCTAATAAAACCTTAGGTTGAAATTAAGCAATTAAGCACAGAGAAAACAATCTAGTCAAGGAAAATTAAGAACAATCAAACCTCAAAATAATACTTCGTTCATAACTTCAATTAACTAATCAACCAAAAAGGATTTAGTTACTCAAAGACATTGAAAAGCTTACAAAGTTTCTCAAAAGGTTTCTTCTTCTTCTCCAAGTCTCCAATAACCAAAGTCAAGATTCAAAAGATAATCAAACCTGAAACTAGGGCTAACTATATATAATATGTCTTCCAAAAATATATCTAAAAACATAGCCCAAAAGGTCCACAAATATCTCCTAATTAATCTCGGCCATATCGTAGACACGGGCAAAAACTCGGGGTAAACCACCCAAAACTCGGCCAAGTTTTCAATGCCTCATCCCGAGTTTTGAAAGCCGAGAGTTAGGTCAGGAAACGCGGTCTGTAACCACGAGACACGGCCGCGTTTCCTTGCACCTAGCTGCGTTTCACGCGCTGGTCGACAGGTGACACTTTAGAGGCCGTTTTGACACACTTCGAGTTGGAATTTAGACTCGAAGTAAAAAGACGAATTGTAGCTCGTCAAGTTAGCTTTCGAATGACAACAGTATCAGCTCAATCTGACCATTGTATCTCCATATCCATCCCTTGCAAGAAAGAGGTGTCGAAAAAACAACTCCTATACATAGTCTGGATCCAAGTGTGCTTTTCCCATCAACTCTTGAGCAAATCTCATGGCTTGGTTTCCTTCTTGCCTCCTCCAATGTTTTGGCTTCACCTCCTCTACACTTGTTGTCTTCACATCTACAATCAAAAACTACAACAAAGTGTAGATCTCCGAATCATTCTATAAACTAACAAATTTAGCAAAACTAACTAAAACTAAACCAAAATCCATTAAAATTCCTAACTAAACATGCCCTAAAATACTACCTAATATGTGTCTATCAAATTCCCCCATGCTTAACCCTGTTCGTCCTCAAGCAAGAAATAAAATCAAAGTCACACCACAACTAGCAAGTCAAGCATCCATCTCAATATCAATCCACACTTCATCACTTAAGCTAAACCTTAACCAAGACATTATTGCATACATGGAATAGGTTACAACAATCATGGAAGAAATTAAAGTGCGGACTGAAGTTGAAATGGCCGGACCCGGCCAAGATGGGTGACCTCTTGGGAAGTCCTCGCGTTTGTATGAGATAGCGCTTTTAAGGTCTCGGGCTTTACAAAGATTCCAAATAGGCCCGGCCTGGTTGCCAACAGCTAGAATGAAGTAGTCATTGGCATTCAACAACCAAAATTTTCAAATCAGCCCATTAGGGCTTTAGATAATTTTCTTTTAACTCAACTCGTACAGCCTGGTCTGGATCAGCTTGTCGAGCCCACAACAAAATTGGATCTAGCCTTACCATTTAAGTGACTTTTATTTAGTTATAATTAAATTATATAAAAATATATTATTAAATCATAACTATATACTAAACCGGAGGTTAGCAATAATATTTAGGCCAACATGTGTCACCTTCTCATTAGATCGCATCATCCGTCTCTAATAAACCAATTTAATTTGTTTCATTGGTTGAAATTTCATTGTAGGCCCCACATTAGATTTCTTATTATCTATTAATTTCTATTTTAATTAGTTTCTTAAAATAAATAAACTTTAAATCTATATATAATTTTGATAGAATGACAGATAATTAAAAAACTCTTACCAAAAGATGATAGAAACTATTACTTTTACTAACTTTATATAAAAAATTTAGTAAGTTTTTAGTTAAAATTAAAATCGTGGCTTCAAGGTATGAGGCTGATTCTAGTATAAATGAAAACCTGAATAAACCTTCCATTTAAGATTACCATACTTGATAGCTCTTATAGAAATAATATGCTAATTAATCTAATGGTACTTTATATGATAAATTTCAATATATAATATAATATAATAGTCAATCATGATAATATGTATCTGATTTAATATATAAAATACATCAAAAAAAGCATAATTAACCATAATAGTATGTGACATAAGATATCGAAGTGAAAATGAATTATTGACTTCGATTTAAGATTAGTTTCTGATCAAATGTAATTTTATTATATTATTTAAATTGTACATCAAACTTTATATATTCAATAATAGTATGTGTCATAACTGGTTTTAGGGATTTGAATTCTGAATTTTACGATAGTAATGGTCGATTAAACTGTATGAACGGGCCCATTCGGGTCCGAAGCCATTGCGAACTCTGGCTTATTGTCCACAAACTTAAATAAATGTCATTGCCCTTGCCCACATCATCAGCGTCTCGAAAGTATAATAAACTTGGATCAAACTCGCATTGTTGTCTGATACGGCCCATTTCATTCGACTGAAGCCTATCTATAGACTATATTTGGTACCGGATGGTCCGGATCCTCATATCACAGTATATTTCAATTATTTATTAACACGTAATATAAAACGTTACATTCTTGCACGAATCATGCCATGTACGTATAATGAGTTGGCCGATTCGAAGGTGTTGTCGATCCTGAGAAAGAAAGAGATTTGGAGAAGACTTTCTTCAACACTCGTAAACTGAAAGATTTGGACTTCATCAACTTGGTACTAACTTTATCAAAAGTTGCCGGAGCTGATTCTCCCAACGTTTCACCTTGTTCGTCAGCTTCAGTTTCAACTTTCGCTTCAACTTGCGATGACATGAAGTTGTCTTCGGGATTCCAAAACTTGGCGTCCTTTCGCTTGCTCTTGATATTGTCTAGCACGTCGTATTTGTTGCATATTCCCCACACCGTCACCTTCTGCTCCACGAAATCCACCTTCACTGAGTATATCCCTACGATAGTTTACAATCACAGTGATGAGAAGTTGTAACTAGCTAGCTAAATTGAACAAAAATCATACATGTTGTTGCTACTATATGTTAATGTGCCATCAATCTGAATCACACACTACGACAGGTAGCACGTACAGGGGTCTTGCACTATGTTGATTTTGTTTATTGTTTTTATTCAATCTCTCATTACAACACCATATATTGTCGATCAGTTCTGCTCGTCAATATGTATGCATTTACTTACAAATTGAATTTAAAGAAAGATAGATTAATTGAGGTAGGTACCTTTGAGATGAGAAAGCGATTTCTTGACCTTCCTTTCGCAACCATATGAATACAAGGGCACTTTCATCTCGACGTATTGTGCCTCTACACTAGTCTTAAAGCTACCCGCTGCTACTATCTGTAAATCCCCCATCACACTTTACAATCGATATATAGCCCTAGCCTGTACGTGTTCAAATCTAGTATTTCTTTGATGTGATAAAACTCGATCGATCGATAATATATATATGTGTAGAAAGTGCAACCTGAACTTGATGGTAATGTGAAGGCCTAACGAGTATATATAGATATACACGATCCACCCAGAAAAAGAGAAGCAGGAGGTTGCTAAAGAATCGAACATGGGCATCACTAATCATTATCAGCTTTGGTGGTTAATTAGCAAAATAAAGTATATAGATAGTAGATTCAAATCTTAATCGGCTTGTGTTGTCCTTTATGCTTTACCATACATAATACATTCAACAGTGATGGCCGAGTAAAAAGCTTCATCATCTTAACTAAAAGTGAGAGCTTTTGACGTAGTTCATGCCGTATGAAGAGCACTTTTAGTTTACGTGCAATGCTTGCTTGGGGCGTAGCCTCTGATTTGTGAGTCATATGCCATGATAAATTTCCACCACGTACTAATACTATTGCATAGATATATAACAAGGTGACCGATATATCGCTCTAGCCAACAATAGTTGGATTTACTTTCTTATTCATTAATTAATGCTTACTAGGCCGCGAAAGATTATTGTTTCATCGACCACCTACCTAATTTGGATATGGGCTGAAAACTTTAGATTTGTTGAGACAAGGGTGAATTCAGATTGAATAGGATATTTTTGATGAATTACAAATAACAGGCAAATATTATTTCTAGAGATTGATTCCGGTGAAAATTATTTTTATCCTATAAATTTAAAAGATAAACAAAATACATAAAATATGTGAACTATAAAAAGAAATATGTGAACAAAATCAATCTTTGTTATGGATCATTTTAATACATCTAATAACACCATTTCAAAATATCATGTGTTAAGGACCACATTACTACGTCACAGACATTTTTTGGAGTTCACGTATATGTATTTTGGATTTATGCATATCTATTTCATGTTCACACTTTACAGGTTAAGGAAAGTTTTCATTTTGATTCAAATTCTTATTTTTAAGGGCATGGACAAATTTTAAGAAAGCTAATCTGGGGTGAAAACCACTCGTTAGATATGACACTTTATAGAGAAGTACCCTTTAAAATCCTACTTTTACAAAGAACGGTATATTAAAATTTCATCACGTATACTAAAATGTTATTTGAAATAATCAAATATATCGAATACAATAATATACTCATTCCATTCTGTATATTAATGCCTTTAGTTTATGTACTTAACAATAATATACTCATTCCATTGTGAAATCAGATATGAGTCCTTCAGATCAGGTCGAATTGATTTACATTTTATCGGCTTAAGTCAGGTTATTAGGTCAAATCAGGTTGATTATTTTGGATTTCGTATATGTTAGGTTTTGGAGTTGAGTTGGATCGTAAGCTACATTAGATTTAGGATAAACTTGTTGATTGTGATTGGAGTAGATTTCAATCATATTTCGACAAAAAAAAATGTATTGCATATTCGTATTATACTTTAATCATTGACCAACCATACATGTAACACTAAATATATATATATCAGAATTTAATGATTAATCATGTTTATTATACTGGTTTGGACTTTGGACATATTAGGATCTATGCACCGGTGGAATCATAAATTTATGGAGGGGGAATTGAAAAATATATCACTCCCAGTTTGACTAAGAAATAATCTCTTCACCAAAAAAATATTTACACACTTAGCTTATATTTTTTTGGTGATTCACACAGTCGTGAGTCGACACTTTAGACATAATGCTTTAAACATTTGCATCTCCTTTTTCAGTGTTTGAAACCTTTTTTAGTTATCATTCCAACAAAATGAATGAAGATATAGCGCGAGTGATTACGAAATCTATATAAATTCTGTCTAAAACATTGTTTTTTAAAAAAGATTTTGATCAGATTCATCAGAACCTTTCAAATTAAAGTTGGATTTGTGGTAGATGACTAAAAGTTTATGAATAGATTGGTATAACTACTACAATTATAAAGAAGGCCATGCATGTGATCGCCATTTTCAGCTGTCTCCTGGCTTTTCTTGTCAGGGAATCTCTTGCTAGTGATCATTTACATTTTCAGAGTCATCGCGCCTGTTTTCAAATTTTGTGACACACATGAATGATGCCATTCCATGATGCATTAAAGATCAGAAGTCAGAAAAAAAAACAAACTCAAACCCCACCCAATACGAAAAAAACGACCACATACAGCTAGCACCGAATCACAAGCCGACGTTAATACTAAAAAAAATCAAAGTAGAGCAATTGTCCGAAAAGCAACGATATGATAGATAGGGCTGGGCACCGGTCCAGGACCGGACCGGATCGGACCGGGACCGGACCGGACCGGGACCGGGAATTCGGAAAAGGGTGGACCGCCGGTCCGGTCCGGTCCCGGTCCGGTCCGGTCCTGGACCGGATTGGACCGGGAAAACTAATTTGTGTGTATTTTTCCTAATCCGGTCCAATCGGTCCGGTTCCGGACCGGACCGGATTCCAAAAATCACTTCCTCATTCCAAAAATCAGATGAAGCCTTTTCGATGCCAAAAATCGTGATAAAAATCCGAGAGCAAGATGCACAAATTGGTAGAGATCACTGCCAAATGCACACACAATCCGTCCAAAAATCCGAGAGCAAGAATTGGTAGTAACAATAACATAGTGAATCAGTGATAAAATCAGAGAGCAAAACCAGATCGATGGGAGAACTGGAGAAGTGTCGTTGTGTCGGAGCCGAACAAACCTTGAAGAAGTCGAAGGGAGAACTGCTGAACTGTTGAATTGCTGAACTGGAGCCGGAGCGGATTCGAGGAGGGCGGAGAGCTGGGACGCCGGAGCGAACTGGGACTCGGACCACTACAGAATCGAGGAACTAGAGAGTAGAGACAAACTGGGACTCGAGCGAACTGGGACTCGAGGTGGGCGAAGATTTGGAGCCGGAGACAAACTTGGACTCGAAGGAGAGGAGCGGTGAGGGACGCCGGCGGTGAAGCCTCGTAGAGGGACGGTGACGACGGTGAGCGACTTCGCCGGCGAGAGGGATGCGAAGGGGGTGGTGGACTCGGGACTTCGGGAGGGAGGCGAGGTCGCCAGGTCGGGGGTCGGGACTCAAATTGCACAGTGAAAATTGAAACAGTAAAAACCCTAGAAAAATCCCCCTTTTTTTTTAATATCCGGTCCGGACCGGAACCGGAACCGGAACCGGACCGGGACCGGGAAGTCTAGAATCCCTAGACCGGGGACCGGACCGGGATCCTCCCGGTCCGTACCGGTCCGGTCCGGTCCAAAATTCCGGTCCGGACCGGATTTTGCACAGCCCTAATGATAGAGCATATACTTACACTAAACTACCCACGTACAATATTATGGGAAACCAACAATATAACAACAGTCCGTTACCGACATGAGCTCAAAAGCCTTAAGAGCAAACTCGATCGACATAAGGTATAGTTGGTTCGCTCAAGAAGGACTTGAAGATTGGTAAACTGCACGGTTGGAGTCTTTTTTTTTTTGAATTGGCCAAACTTATTAAATAAAAGGAGAATTACAAAACTGCAGCATTAGAGTTCAGCGCTTTCTCCTCTATTATCTACTTTGTCTGGAAGTGCAGGAATGACTCCATCTTCAACATCACTGGACAGAGTGGCGGCAGGTCTTGTGAAGGATAGTGGCGGAATCAGGATTTCATGTGAGAGGGGGCTAAATATCAAAAGTACTGAAATTACATTAGTCTGTTTCTTACAATAATGTCTTCAGTTTTAATGGACCTTAAAATATCTTTCTCAATATAAGTAATCAAACAGTCATTCATGAAGTTCGTCTAACCCTTTCTCTATCTTTCACATCATAATCAAATATATTTCTTCTTAATCCTGGATCAACAGGCAAATCATCAAGCTCAACCACAAGCTCAGCACTACACAAATTTTACATTCTAGGCGGATCAACACTAGACACACTCGGAATACTTGATGGATCAGGATTGGGATTAGAATTAGATCCTACATTTTGTGATGAACTCCCAATTGATGGAAAAAATCTCTTCATCCTGGAACAAACAGTCATTCATGAATGACTGTTTGATTACTTATATTGAGAAAGATATTGTAAGGTCCATTAAAACTGAAGATATTATTGTACGATTTCAAGATATGACAAATCGACGAATGTTATATATTGTAAGAAACAGACTAATGTAATTTCAGTACTTTTGATATATAGCCCCCTCTCACATGAAATCCTGGTTCCGCCACTGAATTGAGGCAATCAATCTGACACGATAATCGACTTTGCTTTGCTCAGAATGATTAGACAAACATACTTCAATATGTTGTTTATGAAGCATCAAATCATTACAAGCTTGCACACATTTGTTATGAGCACTGTTATGATCCCCAACATGAAGCCCAAACCGATCTTTTTTTCTCCAATTTCTGAACCCTGTCCCAACAAATGAATCACCACCACCTTGTTTACCATGATCGGCTTTGAAGAGATAACACGGTAAACAAAATGCAGCATCTTTTGATATACTATATTCTAACCAGAAGTTGTGATCATTGAACCAACCGGGAACAAATCTACGGTTTTGAGTTCCAAATAAAGTCACAGGAAAAACATGATTTCTAGGTTGACAAGGCCCCTTTTGCAAATAAGCTCGTCTAACCCTTTCTCTATCTTTCACATCATAATCAAATATATTTCTTCTTAGTCCTGGATCAGCAGGCAAATCATCAAGCTCAACCACAAGCTCAGCACTACACAAATTTTCCATACTAGGCGGATCAACACTAGACACACTCGGAACACTTGATGGATCAGGATCGGGATTAGAATTAGATCCTACATTTTGTGAACTCCCAATTGATGGAAAAAATCTCTTCATCTTGGAACAAACTGTTAACCAACAAGAAATTAACCCTAATTTCGTATAAGTAGCAACTAGCAAGTAGCAACATCATCACAAAAAATGCAATCTCCTGTTGTATGAAAACCAATTGAATTGGCAACTCAGATACAACAAGATTAGATAAATTAACTTTAATTCAGATAGACAGCAAGAGTAACTCCAACAACATCATACATAATTCTAACAAACCCTTAATTGTAATCAGATATATCACACAAACACAAACAATGTTTGAACTTCCAACAACATACATATTTCTAATAACTAACAGTACAAGGACAATGCAAACAGGGGAATTGAGATTCAAAACACCACAATCATGACAAATGCAACGTGCAATTGTATGAAACGCAATCGAGATAGCAGCTCAAGTAAAACAAGATTAGATAAACAAAACACTAAAATCAGATTCATCATTCACTGAAACTCATGGCATTAGAGCAAGATTACCTAGCGCCAGAAGGACAATGCAACATATATATTTCTAATAACTAACAGCATCAGCCAAGAATTAACAATAACAAACTCAATTTGGAGGGAATTAGAGCAGCAGGAGCCAGCAATTACCTCGATTTGGAGGAGCCGAGCAGCAGGCAACAACCAACAGGGCGGCGAAATGCAGCGGACAGGCAGGCGGAGAGCAGTAGCAGCGAGGCGGCGAACAGTAGAGAGGCGGCGAGCAATAGCGAGGCGGCGAGTAGAAGTGAGGCAGCGAGCAACAGCGAGGCGGAAGACGAGTGAGGCGATGTGTGGGCAGGAGGCGACAGCGCAGGCGGTGCAGCGGCGAGCCGGCGACAGGCGACAACGAAACGGACGGGGTTGGCCGCGGCTCGTCGTGTTGGTGTGAAGAGAAGCGATGTTATGCGGCTCGTCGTATGCGTCGTCGAGGGTTTCCTTTCCACATACCTAATCTAAAACTTTTTTTTTTTAAAACCCAGTGGGGCCTACATCACCCGCTGGGCACACAGTGGTTCCGCCACTGAAGGAGTCTCATTGATAGAGATCAAGGTTTTACCGTCAGTAGACGTGGTGTTATGTTAAATTAAACGAAGAAAGCGAGGGAATGTGGATTAGGGTCATGGACCGAATCTAGGTTGATGCCATGTAAATATGCGAATTTAGGTTGACTTTCAATGTAGAATAGAAGAATATTTCTACACATGCACTATTACTTAAACCCTCAAGGTTAATTTAATATAGTTTAGAGCCCCAGATAGAATAATCTCTACAACATATGAAAATAATGGAAACTACCTTTTTCTATCCTAATAACAACATACAATATATTTTCTATCCTAATAACAACATACAATATAACGTTGGGTGAACTTCAAGTGAGAACGGTGCCCCAAGAAAAAGATATGAATCTCAGCCAGTAGACACACATGTGGATACACATGAGAATACTGACTTTGCTTTCATCTAAAATGACTGTGTATTTTCATCTATGATGATTGTTGATGTTGATTTAAAGACTATGTATGCATTATCAACAATGTGCATTATATTACGTGTAAAAAAAGTCATATGCAATGAGATAAGGGTATGCATATTCGTGTTAATTGCAAATGCACAATCATGTTAAATGAACATGCACACCATGTTATGTGAAAATACATATCCTTTGTCGTGTACATCACAATTATTACACAAGAACATGGATTATTAGAGCATCCACAATGGAGACTACCAAAAATTCTTATGTAAACTAGGGCTGAGCATCATTGGACCGAAACCGAAAAAATTAACCGAACCGACCGAACCGAACCGAAACCGATGCTAGTCGGTTCGGTTTTCGGTTCAAGGAATTCAAAATTTTCGGTTCGGTAATTTTCGGTTCGGTTCGGTTAAACCGATTTAAAACAAAATTGTGCTAAATGGTGGTGTAGCCTGATTTAAGGTAAATGGGTAATAGGCCCATTGGCCCAATAGGGTATCACACATCTCCTACCCACGACAGATCTGAGATTTGAACATGCACAACCCCCGTTCGGCCGTTCCCTTGCCAAATCCCGATGGGCGACAGATGCCAGCCCCCTCCGACGACTGCACTCGCCTCCCTCTCTCCCTCTACCCGCCCGACCTCGCTCAGCCTCACTGCCTTCCCCGTTCAATGGCGGATTTCCTTTTGCCCTTCCCCACTCTAGGCTACAACTCCTTCAATGGCGGACTTCTCGTTCCTCTCCAACACGAACGACTCGACGGTGGACGAAATCCTCTCGGAAGCGGCCGATCACGTTGCCCTCAAGCAGATCTTAGCCCTCAACCTTGCTACTGCCTCCGATTCTGTCCTCGCCCAACACCTCGAGTCCCCAAACTCACCAACCCCTCAACTCACAACGGGTCCCGACCGCACTCGCCTCCCTCTCACCCTCTACCCGCAATCCTGGCCTAGCGGCGACGGCCCCAGTGTCGCTGTCGGCGACCAGCGACCTCTGTTTCTCGCTGTCAGGGTTGGTTTTTCGGTTTTAACCTAAACCGAACCGATAAAAACCGAAACCGAACCGAACCGAACCGATGTATTTCGGTTCGGTTTTCGGTTCAAGAAATTCTCAATTTCGGTTTTCAGTTCGGTTCGGTTTATGTCGGTTCGGTTCGGTTTTGAACCCATGCTCAGGCCTAATGTAAACAATAAATAAAAGAAAAAAAACTAATTTCACCTTTTGTCAGATTTTGCAGAGATTTGACAGAGAAATGTAATAAAATGAAAAACAAAGAAATGATTCTCTGATTTTTCTGACAAATCTCCCCAATTATTTTGTTTTATCTTTTTTTTTCTAATTTTTTAAGAAATGGAGGAGCATTTGTTCATTGTGGATGCTCTTATATGAGAAGGCACAATCATGTTATTTCAAAACACAAACAATCATTTTACTTAAAAAGGAGCGCTCGTGCATCATATTTTGCATAATCATAACACAATCACATAAAAACAAATCACACACAATGAGATAAGGAGCATGCAAAGTCAAGTTATTCAAAAATGCATAATTATTTTAGCTGAAAAAGAACCGTCATTCTTCACATTTGCACTCATTACATACTGACATAAAAAACCACGTACAATGCGATAAAGAGCATGCACAACCATGTTGAGTGAAAAAGCACAAACACATTAAATGAAAAGGCAAAGTCATAGGGTGCATTCAGCATGGAAAAATTAACTAACTTATAAGCACTTGAGGGCTTATCTTATAAAGTAAGCAATGGATTTTAGTGTTTAACAAACAAAATTTACCGACTGGTAAGTACATCATTGCTTATAAGTAACTCGAAAAAATAATTAGTTCCCCCATACTTTTGTAAAATAAGAACAAATTTTATATAAAAAAGAAGAATCCCTCAACAATGCCCCTCCCACTTTTTCCAGCCCTTTCCATCTTCATTGTCATTAGGATGTTCTTCTTCGTCAATAATACACCGCCTTTGTCTCCTTCTTCGTCGAACCCTTTTTCTCTCCAGGATATCAATGTTATTCTTCGTCGATTTCAGCATGTTCTCGTCGCTTTGACGAAAAAATCTTCTCAAAGAATGTCAGGAGAATGACGCTGTAGCAGACGAATGTCGGAAGAACGATGACAATCGGAGCTGTTGTCAGTGTTCTAAAAATCCCTTCTAGGCCCCGTCTAGGCGCTAGGCGGTCCCCCTCCGCCTAGCCTTTTAACCCGCCTAGGCGGTGCCTAGGTGTCCGTCTAGGCTGCCTAGGCGCTAGGCGGTCCCTCTCGGCCTAGAACCCGCCTAGCGTTTTTTAGAACATTGCCTGTTGTGGTGGAGAACGAAGATATCGAGAACTATAGATTTGTTGAGAAGAACGGCCTGAGTTGCTGGAGAATGAGTTCTGTGGAGAACGACGGTAGATGCTATGCGATTTGACGGTTTCATCAAAACAAAATGTTTTGTTTTTTTATTCATTCGGAGGAAAATGGTAATTACATAAGCATTTCATATAATATTAGCAAACTGTCTTACCAAACACCCAATTGATTATCCTAAAAATAATTTCAGTAACAATACCAACATTTAATATCGACATCGAATATAATCAACATCAACATTAGCACTTAATTATCGAACGGAACCGTATTAAGTGATATGACACAGTCATTCATTATATTTTACGTTATTGGAGGTAAAAATGGCATGTGCATGCGATCTAAGGCCTTAGCTTCATTTAATACGATCAAACGGTTGAGAACCATTTTCATTTCTCTTCTTAATTTTCATTCTCACATGATCCGTTTCTTACAAAGTTGCCCTTTGTTTTTAATAATGAAGATGGATCATCTGAGAATGGAAATTGTGGAGAGAAATGAGAATGAATCTCAAATGTTTCATCTAAGGTTACATCAATGAATGAGATTGCACTTCCGTGCCATTTTTCAATCTTGGAGGGTGTAATATGTGACAAGTGATTATGTGATTTAATTTAATCTGGTTGTCCAACTTAATCTAACCTAATTATGCACTTTTATCTTACTTGATGACGCATGGTCTTATTTCATTGTGTATGTCTTTTCTCATGTGAGTCTTCATAATAGTCTTACAATGTATGCAGTATGTGATGAACAAGTACACACTTTCATCTTACCTGACTTTGCATTCTCAATGCAACTGACTTTGCATTTTTCATTTTAATTGCCCGACTATGCAGGATCTTAATTACCTCATTATGTATGGATTTTGTATGTAAGTATGCATGAAGACTTACCATGAGTATGCATTTTTCTTCTATCGACTATGGAGAATTTGTACAAGTGGCTTTGTGTGGTTTTGATATAGATTGTGCATTACCTTTCCCATATGAGTTTGCATAATGAACTTATAGTGAGCGTGGTTTGAACATTAACTTACAATACTATACAACTCATGTACAACAATATATACATTGTTTTACAAAATAATGCACAATACAATGCACATTTAGTGAAAAATGTCACATCCACTTACTTTAGAATACTATGCACACTCTTTTATGAAATAAAGCACATTTTCTTACAAAATGCACAATCGATTACAAGATACTGCAAAGTCACATGTAATAGCTAGACAGGAAAGTTGGTGAAAAATTCACAGACTATCTGTAATTTTATCACATAATCCAGTCAGATCGGCGAGTGTCAGGACAACCAACCCAATCAGCATCTGTATAGGCAACTAATGAGGGAGATGGAGCAGCGGTGATAGTGATGCCAAGCGATGCAAATCCATGCACATATTGAATAATATGCTTCAATGCAGCAAAATGGCGGTCCCGAGGATCATGCATAAAGAGACAAACTTGATGAACTACATAAGAGATATCAGGTCGCATGAATGTCAAGTATTGTAAGGCACCAGCTAAACTACCATAAAGAGTAGGATCCGAGACCGGCGGACCAGCCTCGGCACAGAGTTTGGTTCTAGGATCGATGGGAGTAGCGATAGGTTTATAGTTGGTCATATTCGTGTGAGCATTAATTTCATGAGTGTATTTTTCCTGAGAGAGAAAAAAGTCAGTAATGATGGGGCAAGTAGACACACCCAAGAAATAAGACAATGAGCCAAGGTCAAACATGGAAAACTCTTTGTTGAGAAGAGTAATAATGTGAGCTCGTAGGGAGTCAGAAGATGTTGTCAGTATAATGTCGTCCACATACAGTAACAGATAAGCCATATCATAGCCGTTTCTATATATAAATAGAGAAGTATCACACTTACTGCGGACAAATCCTATGCGGTACAAATATGAGGCAGACCGATGATACCAAGCCTGAGGAGTTGTTTCAGACCATAAAGAGACTTTTGTAGGAGGCACATATGCTTAGGTCTTGCGGAATCCACAAAACCGGGAGACTGAAACATGTAGACGGTTCCCTGTAAGTGACCATATAAGAAAGCATTCTTCACATCAAGTTGGTGAATCTTCCGAGCCTTGGAAATTGCAAGATGAAGCACAGTACGAATAGTGGTTGGCTTAACACTTGGACTAAAAGTCTTATCACAATCTATACCAACCTCTTGAGAACGACCATTAGCTACCAAACAAGGGTTGTAGCGTTCAAGAGAGCCATTTAATCAGAACTTATACCATAATAGAATGTTGGTAAATGTCCCCTTGGGCTCTCCATTCAATCATCTCAATATATATACAAGTTACAAGATATAGTTACCAAATATAGGCTAATAAATTGTATCACAAATTCACACTTGTAGCAATTTTCAATATGGTTTTGTTTCCAACAACAGAAAGAAAAAGAGAAAAAAACAATATAAATTCAATTTTGAGAATTCCTTATATATATATAGAATGAACTTCATTTTTCTGCCCATTCTCTAGAATAGAGAAAGAGATGCAGAAACTGTTCTGATTCCTATAGGTGCACTACTGGGAAGAGTTGCGACTTGATCCAGGAGATACATGATATAGCTAGCCCTCCTGATGCGCCTACATGCTGGCGACCACCGCCAACCGATTGGCTGATGCTCAATGTTGATGCCTCGTCCATAGGAAATCTGGAACTTGCTACTGGAGGTGGTTTAATACGTGATTCTTGTGGTCGTTTCATCCCTGCTTTCATCTTCCCTTGCGGGTACTATGATGCCCTCTGCGTTGAACTCATGATGATTCACTTAAGGTCGCTACTTCAATGCCATTGAACAATTTTGTGCTCTGCAGTCCACACTGACTCTCTTGTGTCTTACAACCTGATCACCTCTGCTACTCTTCCTCCCCCATCGTGATTTCCATCTAATTGATGCATGCAGGAAACTCAGTCACAACTTCCATGGAGCCTTGCTTTTTGAGCATGTCCGGCGAAGAACAAACAAACCAGCAGATGCACTTCGCAAGTCAACTCACTCTTTTAGCTCTTTTATGTCCTTCAATGTCCCCCCCTCCTACTAATGAACTGCTTTATGACAATTATGTAGCTCAAATGGAGCGTAATTAATCTTAAATAATATTATCACATCACATGGCCAATTGGTCATGCCCATTTTGTGACCAAAATAAAAAATAAAAAAAGAACGATTTTTCTAATATGTTCCCCAAGAGTAAATTATAAGAAGTTAATATTTGAAAGATTTGATAAATCTTAAATTTGGAATTTTTTAATCTTTTTCTTATGACGGGTTTAATATTTCTTTTTTAGGGTTTAGTTTTCATATATATTTAGTATATTTATAACATATCCTTAGGGTCCACAATAACATATCCTTAGGGTCCACAATAAAAACAACCGAAAAAGGAATAGTATCTTCGTGAAAAATCAGTGTGTAAAAGTGATACAATAATAGGATCTAACTGCATGTTTAATTTATTTAAGTAGCATAGGATAAATTTGTACGGTAAAGTTGTATAAAATTAACCGAGCAATTTTAGCTCATTGATTCAACTCTTTGTGGCCGGTGCTTTTTGCCCATTTATCATGCATTAATCTTCGGAGTGATTAAAGATTATTCCTCTTTAGAGTTGAGACTTGAGAGCTTCTCTATGCTGATGCTTACTAAGATCGTACAGTAAATGAGCAAGCCGTTCACGAGATATTCGACGCTTGGTTCAGTAAAATTTCATTCGTGCTCAATTCGATTTGTAAACGAGTCGAACTCAAACAACTCGAAAAGATAAACAAGTTGAGCACGTACACAAGAAAACTCAATTTGTTTATACATGAACAAGCTCGATTGTATATTTGTGAACACGCTCCCCTGTATAACATTGTTATTTATTTAGTAAACTATTTTTCATAACCTTATATATAATGACATGTACACATGTTTCATATGTTTTTTGTATAATCTGAAATCATAAAAAATATAATCTAATTCTTTGCATTTAATTATATGTAAACATGTTAGCTCGATTAGTTTCATGATGAACAAAATAGATGAACAGTTCGCAAACAAAGCTTGAGGTCGACGAACACTTAAACGAGCAGACCCCAAACAAAATACTGGGTTCGAGTTGGAGTTCACCTAATTTAGACGAACCAAGTCTAAAAAAAATAAAGTTCAGCTCAGCTTGGCCAAATTCAATTAAAACCCTATTACTTAGCACTTTCTTAAATTTGTTTTAGAGGTAAAACTTGAAGTTATTAGTTTGAGTTTTTAGATTATACAATAGTAATATAGCTATGGTCATCAAGGTGAAACCTAGTTTGAGTTTCTAATCCAATTGCAAGAGGAATGCTGATTTTACATGAAAAATAGTATAAAAAATTCGATAAAATCGCACCTTCTGCTCTATTCATTTCCTGCTATGATGGATTAACCAATTCATATTAGAAAAAAATTAATCCTCTAAACTTGTTTTACTAGATGGACTCATCATTAAGATAGACGAAAGTATGCTCCTGCATAATTGCCTTGTCTAGTAATGGGGTACACTTCGCAAGTTTTGTTGGACTTCGTGGTTTGCTAACTTTCACACACATAGCCGCCCACTCACGTGGGATTTTGTAGATGTAGAAATAATTGGAAGATGGTTACAAAAACTTGTGGGTCGTGTCATGGGGGTGGCAAATCCTGTCTCGGTTTGAGAAAACTACATGATCTGCCTAACTCGGGTTGTAATAGCTCGTCTTTCTGATAAGACGTTACTCGATGGTAAATCTCATGAGGCACTACGTACCAAGCTAGTTTGACAATTGCACATCTGGATCTTACAACGCGTATACGGCGAGAAAACAAGAAAACATCCAACTCGTATTTTACAAAAACTATAGTTTAAGTAAATTATCATGAACCTAACTTATACAACTTCTTAACAACGGCAACATTCCCACAACACACTTATAGTCCAATAGTAAAACATCAATGTCCCAGAAAGAAATAAAGGCAACAAGGAACACCCGACTATCTATGACACGTGCGTCCCTACTCCGTTTCACCATTTCGTCGAGGCTCGGTCACGACATCCTGATCACCTGAACTGAAAAATAGTTTCCCCGAAGGGTCAGATCCTACTCTATCAAGCTAGAATCAACAAAGCAAGACGTTTCAAAACATTTTTCCTAAAGTCAACAACCAAGTGTCCACAAACACACACATAACTCTAGTCCATTCCTAAATCCAATTAGTCGCAATCAGTTCCAAAGTCCATATCTAGGCAACCACGCTATTACACACAATCACTTAGCAAGTCAATCGCTCACACACACGCACCATAATTACACACACATTTACAAATCAACACATTCACACACATGCACCATACTGCTCCCACACACAACCATCTTCACACAACGACATACACTTCTTCCATTACACCCCTATACTCACGTGAACACATATCTACACTCACTTCCCTAGTGAGGCGGAGCTTAACCCTTCCTCATCATTGCACTCCTGACCGGTGATGCAACCCTTCACCCTCATTGCACCCCGATTTGACGATGCAACCTTTCTCCATCATTGCATGTCTACCTGTCAATGCAACCCTTCTCAATCATTGCACCCGGCTTTTTCCTTATACATAGAAAACTCTTTGAAACCTCAATAACACTAAAATACACTCAAAATCATTTTCAACCATGAAACATATATAAACAACGTTGCACATAATATCCCACTATAACAAAAACTATTCATAAAAATAATCGATCGGGACTAGTTCCCAAAACTGATCTCATAACCACAATGCAAACTCTAATCAACCAGAACAGAACTAAGCAAGTCAAAAATCGACTTACCTGAAAAACGAAGGGCCTCCCCTACAAGCAAGAAATATCACGGCCCAAAACAATTTCATCTCCGGCGGAAAACGAAGGCAGTCAGCCAAAATTGTCCACGAAGGAGGAGGAGTCAAATAAACACGCACACAAGGAGGAGTGATCGAGGAATGAAATAAAACCCAAACTTACTTACGAAGACATCCCTTCCTCGTACTCATCCATACATAATATATATACATATATATATATATTTCATTTTTTAACATTCTTCTCTTTTACCTTAGTTAATTATTTCTATATGAGACCCGAAACTTATTCGAAAAACGAACGCGAAAATGGAACCTAAACGAGACCCGAGACCCGAGGTCTCATAAACCTGACCTGACCCGACTCAGAAGAAACCCGATTAAGAAGTAGCCCGAACCCGTCCATATCCGAAAAGACCAACCCGATAGCACCCGACACCCGAAACAACCCGAACCTGATTACAATTGTTAATTGTTTAAGCCCGAAACCGACTAAGTCCAAACCCAAAACTAACCAACTTGATTATACCCAACATCTAAAACAACTCAACCCAATTATTTTAGTATCTTTTTAGAAATGTTAATTGACAGTCTTCTTTACCTTTTAATTTTAGAAATAAATCTTATAGGGTCAAAATTTTATGTTTTTTCCCTTACACTTTGAAATGTTTTATCTTTTTTGGATCAATAAATTTTATTAAGATATTTTGACAAAACACAATTATTATAACTGAATCTCGAAATATCATTTAAAAATGAACCCTAGACTCCTTATACAATCATAACAAAAAAGTATATCTACTTACTATAATCATAAGCTCCTTCTAACTAAACCTTGAATTAAATTTTCATGAAACACAAGAATGGACAATTCAAACCTCCACTATCTTATATACAAAAAGAATCCAACCACTAACATCAATTACAGCTACACATGACAATAGTAGTATTAAGTAAGACAATAATTCAAAGTATGCACTTCAAATGTTCATGAAAATAACAAAGAAATTGTAATAGGGACAAGCCAAAACCATTGATAATAAGAAGAAACTACAAAAAACTCTAATAACATGCATAAAACGTGCTCAACCGGCACCCTTGTTATCGTTTGAAACCCAACTTAGTTAAACCCTGTTGAGACAGAAATCCGAAACAACTCACCGACTTGGACCTGATAACCACCGTTATGCCCTACAATTAAAACCCCGCCCCACCCTGACCCGACCGATTAATTCCCGATTTCGGATTACTCACCTTTGACTATATTATGGAATAACCCAAAACCGAACAACCCGCCCGACCCGCCTGTCTGTCGTCCCTATCAATCGATTGTGCTTTTCTTGTCTCATTTTCTTCTTCATTATTGGATTGTCGTTATATCACTTATATGTATTACATGAGATGGTGAATTACAAAAGAGACTACAATATATGTTACTCTCTATTTTCATGAAATCGGTATAAAAATTTTAGGGCACAAAAAAAAGAAAAACGTTCTCTTTTACAATGAACACAAACATTGAACAACCCACCCCAGGAACATCGCTCGGAACGCAGAACACCACTGTGGGAGCCCCGAATCAGCCAGCAAGTCCCAGCAAACCACCAGACCCGCCCCGGACGTGGAAGGAGATGGTGGTCGGGGATGCAGGCCAGCAGAGACCAACCCTGGTGCCCGAGTTCCTTGATGATAGGATCCACGTTTCGTTCCCAAACGGAGAGGAAAGCGACCCCGCGGTCGCCCTAGCGCCAGAACTGGTGCAGGTGCTAGCTTCGGTCTGGCGGTCGTCCATCATAGTCAAAACTCTGGGCACTTTTGTGCCGTACCATGTGATGGACAAGAAGCTCCGGGAGCTGTGGCAGCCGGTAGGAAAGATGGCACTGGTGGATCTCCCAAACAACTACTACGTCGTCCGGCTCGAAACCGAGAGGGACTACCTCCACGTCATATCCGGCGGCCCTTGGACGATCTTCGGCCACTACCTTATCATCAAGGGATGGTCCCCGGAGTTCAACCCGGAGGAGGACGTCATTACAACGTCGCCGGCATGGATCCGACTCATAAACCTGCCACTAATGCTATATGAAGAGGGGGTCTTGATGCAAATAGTTAGGGGGCTGGGGAGGCCACTCAAAGTAGACACCAAAACACTTTTCTCCAACAGAGGGAGATATGCTCGAATATGCATTGAAGTGGACCTAACTAAACCTCTCAAGGGATCGATTTATATTGAAGGCAGGCGTTTTTACGTGGAATATGAGGGATTACATCTCATTTGTTTTAACTGTGGGAGATACGGCCATATAGCTCCCCACTATCCTCACCACCGGAAAAACATCAGCACAGACCAAAACAAGCAGAACAAGAACGGGGAGCAAACAGGGCAGGTCGCCGGCGAAGCAGTGCAGTCAGGCGGAAATGCAGGAACCGACAAAGGAGAAAACCACGTTGAACATGGGCCTTGGATGGCAGCGCCGAGACGCCAAAGACCGGCGAAAAACAAGTCGAAGACCGATGGAGCAGGAAACCCTAATTCAACGGCAGGAAACCCTAATTCAACGGCAGGAAACAGGTTTCAGGCGCTGACAACGACTGCTAAGGAACCCGAAAGAGACCAGACGGAAGAGAACGGAAGTGGAAAAGAGAAAGACCTTGGCAAGGAAAAGCAGGCACCTGCAAGCACCAAATCTCCTATTCCTATTATGAAACAAACAACCTCGAAGAAGGGAGACAAGGAGGCAGAATTGAAGGTGGAGTCAGATTTGAGACCGGTAGCACGGCGGGTTCGAAGAAGAAAACAAACAAGCAGGTTGCGGTGCAAGGTCAACGTAAAAAGACGCCAAACCCCAAATCGATGGCAGAGGGTCCCAGTGGAGTAGTAAAGAGGCCGAGAAACGTCTTTGAACATGTCCCAAACACCTTTACCCCCAAAGCCCACACAATTGGCCCAGCCCAAAACCCAAACCCTCCAAAAGCCCAAGAAAGTAACGAGGACCCCAGCCCTCAAGCAGGTAGTCCACCCTCCGATCAGACAAGAGAACCAAACCCTCCTTAGATCATAGAATAGAGCAAGGACTCTGAGCTTTCAAGCCAATCTCCAACGACCCATTCTTCGTCCCAGGAGATGGAACCGGCGACGGAAGATACGCTAATGGTGGATGAAAACGGCCAAGCAGAAGGGGCCCTCCCTTCCTAAGCTTTACCCTGACCCCGCCCTCAGTCATCATGAATATCATGCTATGGAATTGTTGCGGGGTCGGAAAGAACGGTTTCCGTAGGGCAATCCGGTACATGTTAAGACAGAACGATGTTGATATCCTCGCTGTCTTCGAAACCAAGATCTCCGTTGATAGACCTCAAAGGGTTTGCGATAGAACGACCTTCTCTGGCTGCTACCGTGTCGAAGCCCAGGGCTTTGAAGGAGGAATTTGGCTGCTTTGGCACACTGAAAGACTCAACCTGCAGATCGTCAACACCCACGAGAACTTCATTCACGCGATTGTGGTGGCTGGAAACCATAGCTTCCATCTTGCGGTCGTCTATTCTCCTCCGACACCCAATCGCCGGAGAGGTTTCTGGACAGATTATGAGAATGAGATCAACCAGATCGCCGAGCCAGTCTTTGTTGGAGGAGATTTCAACACCATCCTCCACAGTTGGGAACGAACTGGCGGCAATGGGCTCTTATCGCCGGACTCCCAAACTTTCTCTAATTGGGTTCAAAGACTAGGCCTCATCGACCTAGGATATAACGGCCAGAAGTGCACCTGGGCCAGAGGACGAAACCCGACAACTAGGGTGGCGAAAAGACTTGACCACGTCTTCACTAACGACTTGGGCCGTTTAGATTAGGAGGAAGCGAGAGTTACCCATCTCCCGATGATCGCTTCAGATCATGCCCCTATCCTCATAAACCTTCAAACACCCAACAGACAAAACTTAAGGAGGCCCTTCAGATTCGAAGCTGCCTGGATCTCTCATCCCAACTTCGATGAGTTCATCGAGCAAGCCTGGAATGCCGACATGGACACCACCAACGCCTTAAAAAAGCTTGACGAAAACCCAAAGAGTTGGAATAGAGCAGTTTTTGGAAACATCCATTTCAAGAAGAAAAAGTTGCTTGCTCGGCTGAACGGAATCCAAATAGCCCTCAGCAACCGCACCTCCCCTTTCCTCCTTGATTTGGAAGTGCAGCTTCAGGCGGAGTTGAACGCGGTCCTCGAGCAAGAGGAGAAGATGTGGTATCAAAAATCCCGTGAGCAATGGATTTACGCGGGAGACAGAAATACTGTCTTCTTTCACCTCTCTACGATTGTTTGTAGGAAAAGAAACCGAGTAGAGGCGATGAAAAACAGCGAGGGAGACCTCATCCAGGATCCCGAGGTGATGGAACGCTTGGCCAGAGACTTCTTCTGCAATCTCTACTCTTTCTCTGAGACTGAAAACGGGCCGATCGACATCTTAAGGGGCCGTTTCCACAGCATTGAGACGGATCAATGGGATTCGCTTTACCAGCCCATTCAAGACACTGAAATCCACTATGCTATAAAACAGATGGGCGCCATGAAAGCCCTGGGTCTGGACGGTTTTCAACCTCTATTCTTCCAACACTGCTGGAACACTGTCAGAACTTCGGTTACCCGCACTGTCAAACGTTTCTTCCAGGAGGGAATCCTTCCCAAAGGTTTGAATGACACGTTGTTGGCCCTAATCCCAAAGATCGCCAAGCCGGAGCAAATGAGCCAATTTAGGCCGATTAGCCTATGCAACGTGTTATATAAACTCATCACTAAAGTGCTTGTTAATAGGCTTAGACCCCTCCTTAACTATCTTATCAACCCTGTTCAGGGAAGTTTTGTTCCCGGAAGACATATAACTGACAATGTTGTGGTTGTTTAGGAGATCGTCCACTCGATGAGGAAGAAGCAAGGAAAGAAGGGATGGATGCTCCTCAAAATCGATCTTGAGAAGGCTTTTGACAGGCTCCGATGGGATTTCATTGAAGACACCCTCCAAGATGCGGGTTTTCCGGAGAAATGGACAGATTGGGTCATGGCCTGCATTAGGGAGCCTTCGATGAGAATCCAGTGGAACGGCGAACTCACTGAAGACTTCTTCCCAAAGAGAGGAGTTAGGCAAGGGGACCCTCTCTCCCCCTACCTCTTCATCCTCTGCCTTGAAAGACTCAGCCAAGTGACTGAAAGTGCAGTTGAACGGAAGGAATGGAAACCAATCAAGTTGACGCGGCAAGGACCTGACCTCACTCATATCTTCTTTGCAGACGACATTGCCTACTCGCCGAAGCTTCGGTCGACCAACTTACCGTCATCCAAAACTACATGGAGAGCTTCTGCTCAGCTTCGGGGCAAAAAATCAACATTGCTAAATCCAAATTGTTTGTCTCCAAAAATGTCAGAGAAGAAGAAATTCAAAGGCTGAAAGAGGCTTGTGGGTTTGAAGTTACCACGGACCTTGGAAGCTATTTAGGAATGCCGGTTCTCCACAAAAGGGTGTCGAAGGAGACTTTTCGGCCTCACCTTGACAAGATCAACGGCAAGTTGGCGGGACGGAAGAGCAAATACTTGAGTTTAGCGGGACGCGTGACTCTGGCCAAGAGCGTCCTTCAGTCGATCCCGGTGTACACTATGAGCTCCATCAAACTGCCAAACTCTATTTGCAACCAAATTGATCAAACCGTGAGGGCCTTCGTCTGGGGCAGCTGGGACACTAGGAAGAAAATGCACCTCGTATTGACGGGAGGTGTGTAAGCCAAAAGAAAAAGGAGGCTTGGGCCTCCGATCAATGAAGGAGCTTAACCAAGCAACCATGGGAAAGCTCAGCTGGAGATTTTTACACAGTGAAGGGAGTGTCTAGGGGGAAATTCTCCGAAAAAAGTATGTCCGAGACAACCTTGCCAATGTGGCGGCCCCCTCACATGTGTGGAGAGGCATGAAGGAGAGCTTCGCCGAACCTCTCGGGAAAGGGATTTGCTGGGTTATTGGGAATGGTCAAACGGCAAGCTTCTGGCATGATAAATGGCTATCCGACACCCCGCTCTCTCAAGACTGTAACTGCCAAGTCGATGAGAGAACTAGCCAGCTGAAGGTGAGAGATTTATGGATTGATGGGGAGGGATGGGACTGGCAGAGGATCGGGGACACCTTAAGCCCCTCAATGTTGTTGAAGTTGGCAACTTGCACCGTCAATGAATACCCAAAAGCGGAGGACACTCTTAGTTGGCAAGAAACCATGAGTGGCTTGTATTCTGTCTCGTCAGCCTACAACCTCCTCAAGGGCGACACGAAGATCCGTTGGAACGACAACCCTGTTTACAAAGCAATTTGGAGACTCAAAGTTCCAGAAAGGATTAGAATTTTCTTGTGGCTTTTGATGAAGGGGGTGGTTCTCACAAACAAGGAGAGGCAGCGACGACACCTCACAGACGACCCCACTTGTGCGATTTGTCTGACCGAAGATGAAAGCCTGATTCATCTCTTCCGCGATTGCAGCACAGTCAGACCCCTATGGGAGCAACTAAACCTCCCCCACTTCGACTTCTTTCACTCTGAATTTTCTATCTGGATAAGGGAGAATACTCTTGAGGCTCACAAGATCGGCAAAGTCAGCGGCTGGCCGGAAATCTTCGCAACAGCGCTTTGGTGGGTGTGGCGGTGGAGAAACGATCGAGTGTATGGGCGGAACGACCACGCAAGAGGTGGCTCGGATTTTGTGGTTAATCGTTCGAAGGAGTATGAGAAAGCTTGGGCCAATCAACACCTATGAGCCCACAAGGCCCAAAAGGAAGAAGCCCATATCAGATGGGAAAAGCCGGATGCCCCTTACGTCAAATTAAACACCGATGGTGCCTTGAATGCCGAAGGAAGGGCCACGGCAGGGGGTGCGATCCGTGACAATGAAGGCCGGTGGCTCGGAGGTTTCGTGCACAATATTGGCCGTTGCACGGTTCCAGCGGCGGAGCTTTGGGGTGTTCTCACCGGTCTCGAGCTAGCTTGGAACAAAGGCTTTAGGAACGTTTGTGTGGAGACGGACTCACAATTATCCCATCGGTTGATCACGAAGAACATGGACCCGAGACACCCGCTTGTCAGCCTGACCACCCGTTGTCAAGGCTTCCTCCGAAGGAGCCGGAACATCCAGCTCCGACACGTCTATAGGAAAGCGAATAGTCTCGCCGACTCCCTTGCATCCACTGCTCTTTCCTCTCCCGTTGGGATTCACCTCATAGAGGATCCTCCGACGCAATGTACCCGTTTTCTGTACGATGACGCTAGGGGCGTTATGACCCCACGTCTTATCTCTTTGTAACTCTTCCTATCAATCAAATATGAGAGCTAGCCTCTCTTGACCAAAAAAAAAACTCTCTATTTTCATGACCATTGATATATACTTTTTAAATGTTACGTACCAGTTGGACGTAAAAACCTAAAATTGTTTTTATTGTTTGATTTGGATTAGGGCGAACGGGGGCTCTCATGTGAAATACAGTAGGAAAGAATAAGAATCATTGGTTAAACAAAATTCATTAGTGTCAATCACTTCACTTGAAAAAGAAGCATATGGAACGGTCCAATTTTTCACGAATAATTTATGTATATTTAATTATTTTAAAAAAAATCAACAGGGCACTTAGAATTTGTATTGAAACCGGATTTTTGTACATCAAAAGTGATGGCCTGCAAATAAAATGTGTGCATGTATTTATACGATAATTGTCAAATTCTGGTGGGTCGAGATTAGACTGGTGACGTGTTGGATTATTAGATAAATTTTATATTTGAGGTTGGGATCTATCATTTAACCCAAAAACTTTAAGTCCATGGGTAGCTAGAGTATCTCCCTTCCTTATATATTAGTGGGTAGTGGGTAGTACGGTTGACATTCGAATTCGATGTGGGATATACTCTAACAAGAATGATGCTAGTCTTAAACACCTAATTAGGATATTTGATATTTGCATCTTATTTGGGATTAGATAGTATTTCACGAAATTCGAATGTTGATATACAATTACCGGTTTTTTGTTAGATCCAATGTTCTACAAGTAAATATTTATTGTTTAAAATAGCTCTTCAAGGGAATTTCACTATAAACAAGACAAATGTAGTATGCATTCTAGAATTTGAATTACATATTCAAAACACGACAAATTCGAATAAACTTTGAATAATATTCGAAAGAGGTTAGAATATTCAACCATGTACATGTTAATACTACATGGCAATGTATGTTCAAACCACCATATCTGCATTTTCAGCCGAATCATTAAGTGAATTACAGCAACAAAAAAAAAATGAATTTTTGAATTGGAGTTTTTTTTACCGATCTAAAAACAAAAGCTTTATATTTAAAAAAAAATTGACCCACTAAATCCCTACAATAGGCTTATTTTTAAATATGAACAATGGGAGGAGGATAATTGTATTAGAATGAGTATTACTTTTGTAAGAAATTGCCTTAAAGCGTTAAATGGAAGGCGAAGGCTAGAATTGAGATAAGAATCTTAGCTAAGCTTAGGGATGATATAATCCGCCAGACTTATGCTAGTAACTTTTATGTGGCGACACTTTTATGAATAAAATAACCTGTTTTTATTCAAAAAAAGTATTTAATTATCATAGTTGACATTATGTACCATCAATCTTCTCCATGAATCTCTACAAATCTAACGTCTCATATTTGTTCACGTGTTTCGTTATAAGAAATGTTTTACCTGAGTCCGCTCTATAAATTTTAGAATCACATATGAGGCCATTGGAATTAACATTTAATTTGAATATATCTTACGGGCGAGAGAACATACACCATGTTTGATATAACATTTATTGATTGCAAAATACAGAGATCCCAAGTAATATTGTATACCGAAACCACTCGTGTATTTATATGTATAACATTCCATTCAACCAAATAAAATATATATATAAAATTCCAAATACATGCTAGAGAAACGCTTTTCATATTTAAATAGAAAGAAGGTGGATTCTCTTAAGTATAGAGCTCAAAATAACATAAACTTCTAACAAAAAAACACGAGAAGTTGTGTAAGATAAGCTCAAGTAAATACACTCTTGGTGGTTTGGGGGATTCAAGAAATGGAGCAAGCGTTGGGATTCTCATCGCTGAAAAGCTGAGGCGCCGGGGGAATCCTCTCGTAGACGTAGGTGGGCTGATAGTAGTACTGGTACATCATCATCCTCTTCATGGGCTCGTCCTCTACGGCGTACGCCGGCAACGGCAGAGGCATGTGCATCACCGGCGGCGGCTGCATCGGAGGAGGCGGTTGCATCGGGGGCGGTGCCTCCCCTCCGTCGTTCTTGGGGTCCTCCTCCCCTCCATCCTTCTTGGGCTCCTCCTCAGCGGCCTCTTCCTTCTTGGGGCCTCCCTCCTCTGGCGCCGGCGCCGGTGGATTCTCGGGCTCCTCGGCGGGCTTGGGATCCGGACTCTCGGGTTCAGGTTGGGGTTGGGGGACGATGCGGACTTGCTTCTTGGTTCTCCGGTGGACGTAGGCGGCGAGCTTGTCGGCGTCCATGGTTCCGGTGACGGTCACCTTTCCGGTGCTGAATTCGGTGTCAGCAGTCTGTACCCCTGTTCCCAGAGTAAAGATTTGAGCCATACCCACCGTTAGTTAGTTTGTTATATACTGATCCGTATATTTTATTTATCTAATCAGGGGATTTAATCAATTGTGTGGGGGAATGGAGAAAACAGACGACCTCTCATTTTGAGAATCTTTTTCTTGAGCTGGAGGGCACACGCCTCGCAGTGCATGTTGACATTGAGGTCCACCGTCACGAGCCCACTCACCTGAGAAGCGATGACTTGGGGTACGGGCTCGCCTTCGGAGGGAGGTAAAGGGGAAAGGAGTCTGGGGGTTCGTCGGGTCTTCTTCTGGATCATGCTACAAATGGCCTGGGGATCCACCACGCCTTTGACGGTCACCTGGTTCAGAGCGGTGTCGAAGGAGACTCCTTCGACGCCGCGGAGTCTCATGAGGGACCTCTCGATCTTCTTGGCGCACCCTACGCAATGCAACTCGACGTACACCACCACGGGAGAAGGCGGCTTTGGCTCCTCTTGGGGAGGTGGAGGTGCCTCCTTTGCTGGTGCCAGAGGCGGCGGTGGAGGAGATTCGTCTTGTTTCTTCTCGTCGTCTTGTGGCCGTGGCGGTGGTGCTGGGTTGTTGGCCGACTCGTCGCCGGCGGGAGGGGCTTGCTCCTGCACCCATTTAATTGCAATACATCGATTAACCAACAATATTTTATCCACTTTTCAATACTCTACCTGCTGTATATAACTATATATATCTTGTATGTGCCAATTAAGCTTAATTACCCACATGCATTTGGGGATCAAACGGCATATAATATACTTATATTTAAATCAGGTGAATGTTGGTTGTAATTGATTAACATTAGGTTCAACCAAAAAAAAATTGATCAACATTAGGGTGCTTACTGGTTGCTTGGTTTCTTCACCCATTTTATTTGGGCTTCTCAAACAGACTAAAATTGGCTCAGCAGATCGATTTTGGGCAATAATTGAAGATTCGAAAGAGCAGAGGAAGAGGCCCGGGAAATAAATTGAAGATGGAATAAGATGAGGCCAGCGCTTTGATGGAGGAGATTCCAAATGGGAGGGGGTGCTCTCCAAAGCTGGCAGAAGAAGAAACAGAGGGGAGGGGGAGGGAATTCCATCACCCACACCCTCTTCTTATATAGACCCAATCACTCCTGCAATATTCCTTTTCTTTTTCCTTTTTCTTTTTTTCCCTTTTTGCCCCACACTATTCCACACTATTCCAGGTTTCCTACTTACTTGGGTTTGCCAACCAAAATAAATCAAATACACTACTGTTAATTCTACGCCGGGCTTTTTACACACCAATTTTTGACTTTTTGCACCACGCCATTAGGAGGTGTTGCCGTTTAAAGACGTACAAATATTATATTAATAAAATTGCAGGAAAACAGAAACACGAAAAAAACGTAGCGTGACCGGACGCCGTCTGGAGGCGCGGCACGACGCCGTCTGGAGGCGTGGCAGGGCGCCGATCAAAGGCGTGGCAGTGGCGACGATTAATTTAAAAATTCGACCGTTGGACCAATGGCTATATCAACGGTTATATTATTTGTCCTATAAAATGCTCGGTTCTTCATTCATTTTGTCAATGGTTGTACCAACGTCAAACTATAGATCTATGCTCAAATCTCAATCAAACAATGTCGTATATTGGTCAAAATTTGTATTATGGTTGGGAAGACGAGCTAAATCATGAGTACGAACACTCGTCAGAATTGCAAGGAGATGAATTAGTAGAAGAGCAAGAAAATGCAAATAGACGGTTTCAACCAAGCAAATGGCTATGGGTAAGTATCATGCATTCTCTTTGAACTCGATTACTTATGTCAATTTCGTAGTTGTTTAGAATGCAACATAGTCTTATAGGAATAAGGAGTAATCCTCGTATTTAATCTTAATTTGATACGATTTTAATGTTTGTATAGCCATTTGGTCGAGATTTCACATCCGAATTTGCCAATGAATATGAGTGGGATGACATGAAAGAGATGATTCAGTGGGCTAGACAAATCGGTCGACCTTTCAATATTACAATCCTCATTAATAACTCAAATGATAGATATGTCAAACTAATATGTGATCAAGGCGGAAAGTCTAGAGCTATAGTCAATAAAGGAGGGTCAAGGAAGTGTGGATGTCCTTTTGAGTTGGTCGGTCGTCGATCGAGGTTTAGTGTAAAATGGACTTTGAAGGTGAAGTTCGGCATGCACAATCATGAGATTGGAACAACCTCGCTTGGACATCCGTATCTTGGTCGTTTGACCCCCAAGGAAAAGGATAGTGTCATTGCATGCGGAGTGTTCAAAAAACCGAAGGAGATTTCGCAAATGTTGGTGAAGAATAATCCGGAAAATGTGACTTCTAGAAAGCAAATTTCAAACTTCAAGTATAAGGTATTACTGAATGATCGTGGCAATTTGACGGTATGTCAACAAACATTGGTGTTCTTGCACAACAAGGGATATAGAGTGCGGGCATTAACTAAATCGGAAACGAACGAGTTAGATATCTTGTTCTTTATCCACCCGGATTCACTCCACCTGATGAAGTTGTTCCCTTATTTGATTGTTATGGATGCCACTTACAAGACAAACAAGTTTGTTTCCTCCCATTTATTCAATCAAAATAATATGATTTGAGGCATATTTTTAGTGCTTGGGCTTAAATGTTTCAATAATGTGTAGGTATAACATGTTTTTGCTGGAGATAGTTGGTATAACCTGATGAATCACACATTCAACATAGGTTTCGCATTCATGTCTAAGGAAGATCAACCACATTTCGCATGGGTTTTCGGTCACTTGAGAAAACTATATGAAGAAATGGGTGTGATGCCGACAGCCATTATGACGGATCGAGAACAAGCACTAATAAATGCAATTCACGAGATTTTCACTGAAGACGAAGTGCAACATTTATTGTGTTGGGTGCACATTACTTCCAATATCAAAAAGCATGTGCTTGAAGTCTTTAAAGATGATACTTTGGCTACAAAGTTTTCTCGCAAATTTTGGGGTTTGTTCATGTCAACTACCGAGGAGAGTTACGAAGCCAAACGCTGCCAGATCCTGAAGAATTGGCATTTGGGGCTCGTCGGCTATGTTGATGATACATGGCTCAGACCTTATAAGAGAAACATAGTTAGAGCTTGGACTGACAACCGACTTCACTTCTTCACAAGAACGACAAATAGGTAAGAAGTATCATATATTCACAACGATGATACATTATATACAATGATAAAACTAACTTGCTAATACATTGTAAAACTTGACAGGGTGGAGGGAATGCACAAGGTTTTGAAGGATGTTTTGGACTCACCCAGTCTTCGCTTCAACACAATGATACAAAAGATTCACGATCACTTGGGAACGCAGATTCGAATCGGTAGGGGATGATGGAGTCGGATCGCATAAAGATTCCAAACAAGATGTCCGAAGTTATGGAAGGTTTGGAGCACTTATTCGTCCCACTCCTCCATAAAGTGTCGCATGTATGCTTTGAGTTATTGTTGGCAATGTACTTTGATGTGGTCAATGGCAACTACCACGAAATGTGTGTCGATCATTGGTGGAAGGATTGCTTTGGGATTCCGTGCATCCACAGAGTTGCTGCTGCTATCGTTGAAGACAAACCCATTGAATTGAATGAGATTCATCTCTTCTGGAAGCCATTGACATGGGAAGGGTACGCAGATGCTTCTTCTCAAGTAAATGCTGAACGATCCATTAGTGAGAACGACTTGAAATGGAATGCAATTGATGAGAAATATAGGAGCAGACGAATGAGTCAAGATCATGCAAACCGGCTCATTTCGTTTTTCGAAGACATTGAGATGCCAAGTCGAACAAAGACGGCAGAGCCATCACTGGGTAAAGAGAAAGGAAGGCCAAAGGGCACCCTCAAATACTCAAGGAGGGATCCAACAGCTCTTGAGCACATGATGCATCGACTAGGAAAGGGGAATGACAAGGTTAGGGACGACACCGACAACACGACCATCACGCGTAAGACACGTTCCAGGAAGAAACAATCGAAGGCCAAGAGTGTTGTCGATGCTCCCACTGAGACGGATGACGTGATCCACTTGGGAGTTTACTTTGGGCCAAGAACCGTAGATTCCTTTATGTATAATTTCATTGAGGGCGTTAGGGATGTATGTTTAGATGGGAACTGCGGCTATCGTGTGCTCGCCTGTGTCCTAGGTTGGGATGAGGACCAATAGCGATATATGAGATCACTCTTGGCGAACAAGTTGAAAACAAACCGAGGAATATATGAGGTCGCATCGATGTTCAATGAGCTGGACGTTTTAATCCCACGCGTCAGTTGCCACGAGAGTCCGGCTCCCTTTGAGTGTTGGATGGAGATACCAATAGTCAGTTTGGTGTTCACAACGTTTTTCCAAGTTGCACTCGTGTGCTTGTCAACAAGCCAACCGCACACGTGCCTACCAATGACGACTGGTGGAGGCGTGTACACTCCTCCAACCAATATTTTCGCGATTGCGCATGTTCGGCATGGAACACACTTCGTAACGGTACGTCCCTTCGAGTAATAGTCATAAAACAACATTGTTCGTCTTTTATTTATTAATTTGATGTTTCCTTGTAATATAGGTATGGTTGTCCGATGACGCACCAATGCCTCCCCCGCCGGTGATTTGGAAGAACTACCATGCTCATAGCGTGGACGGATGGGACTTGCCATTTAGAGATAGATTTGAGGCATATTTTTCACTTCGTAGCAAGCAAGGATCTCAACCTTTCGTGTAAGTTTAGATCAGTTGATGTACGAAAACTATTCTCAGCATTTGTGATTTCGTTGAACCCTGTTTTAATAATTGTGATTTCATACTAAACACAATAATTTTGCAAAGAAAAGACATTATGAAATCAAGCAAAATGTCTACAAAAAAACAAAAAACATCCATCAACTACAAAAAAAACATCCATCAACTACAAAAAACATCCATCAACTACAAATAAATCCCAACAATAGCAAACAAGACAAACTGTGGGATACGATCGTCGCTGAGCTCTACACTCGTCTGGGTCTGGGTCTGGCTACTCTGACCCTGATCAGGCTGTCTCTGTGAGGCACGTGGAAAGGACGGTGCATTGACCGGGATGATCCCGGTCAACATGCCGATCCACTCCGGTATAAATCGTCGCTCGTCCTCCCCTAGCCCCGGTGTCTCAAGCCTTGCACGCATGGCGGCAGAGGTCAATCGACATCTCTGTCTTATTACATAATACATATAAACACAATAAGATGATACGTAAAATGCAAAAAAAAAACAAATTTAAAATTTCCATGTAGTATCACATACCCTACCGAGATCAACAGCTAAAACATCCCTAGGCACCGGCATCTCCATCAGGGCCGACGTAGGATCCAATGTGGGATGAGTACGTGGCAGAAACCAATCGATATAATCATCCGTGACATCCCACTCATTGACTGATGGTGTGCGACCCTCGAGTGGGATGAGGCGGGATTCTCGATCAACCTAGTTGTACGCTCCCTTTTGAGTCTGACTGAACTCAACCTTGTAGCCGGAGGCTCCCTTCAAACGACGGCAAGTGGATGGAGAGATGGGGGTCATTGGGATGTCCTGCCTGAAGCGGATCTGACGAAGACAACGGTCCGGCATGTAGGCCTCCTGAATGGCCTCGCAATCGATCAATCCCCTGAAAAGCGTCATCCGGTGCTCGCCGTCACGCTTCGGCATTCCCCACCGGATGACGCTCATGGACAAAAAAAAAAACAAAAACAAAAATGAGTGGATGAATTCTTCAATTGGATCTCCGATGGTGAACTCCTGTCAACAGGGACTCTTGCCAGATTATTGGACCCCACCCCCACAAGTATAGTTCACTCACATATTTACTTAATAGGCTTAATTTGTAATTAATTTTTTTATCAAGTTTAATTTAATAAAATTAAATATAAATGATATCACAATCATATTTTTTTTATCTATTCATAGACACTAAATTTAAATATCTTTGGATTGTTTTAAAATTAAATTAATATTTGGACTATATTAGAGTAAACAAAAACACATTTTAATCGCTTTTTAATTAACTCATTCTCTTAACTTTACAAGATTACACAAATTTAGTAACTTTTATATAACTTAATATGCATAAATTTTGCATATATTTCATTTATTTGAAATTACAAATAGTTTTTTATGTTAGTATGTGTATGTAAACCAAATTAATGTTATTTGTAATAATTTTATATATAAAAACAAGTAGTTGTTGAGAATTGGGAAAAGTAAAAAGTGGGTTTCATAAAGTTTATGGAGCTCATTGATATTAAGGTGAATATGTGAAACAAAATTGAGAAAGGAGAGAATAACGTGGATAAAAGAGAAATAATAAAAAGTAAGAGTTCGTGACATACATCGATATCCATGACCTTAGTAGTCCGGATGTCAATATTCGCCTACATATATTATCTATTGCTCTAAATGTCAGCACCCACTATATGATTCTACCTAGTCTATAAAGGTAGATTCGTGAAGAATAATAATATACATAATTTATTGTGAAATCATACAAGAATGCTTGCTTGGTAATAAATTAAGACAATGATTCACGAAATCAGTTAGGCTACAACAGACCAGGTTGTTAATTAATTAGACACTGATCGATGGTTTAGTTTGGTTTGGTTGATACACATGGGCACCATATATATACCAGATCATTCTCTGATTATTTAACTTGATTAATATGAATCTCCATTATCAATTCGACGTCCTTAAACCAAGAATATTGTGTGTCGTCTCCATTATAATGCATGATTGATGTCAATTATAAAATCAGGAGGTAGTTGGTATTTCTTCCATCATTAGTTATGCAACTATTATAAACCTTAGATGGTTCCAGAAACTCTTAGACAATAGCAGACATGTCTCAAAAGTGCTTTTTACGTATGGTTAATACTAGGGAAATGTTGATTTGAACTCCATTCCGATAAAAAATACAAATCGTTTATTTTAATGAAGTTAAATATTCTAAGGGATTAATAAAATCAAAGATGAAGTATATTTAATTTGAGGGTTTTTATTGTTGGGCATTTCTTTCATTTTATATAAAATCTTCGTACGTAGGTAGGTAGCTTGGCGAAGAAGAAATATCGGTGGTTGTTCGTGTGAATTAGGATAAGTATAATACATATGAATCTGGATCCTGGAGGTTCACATCACACCACATGGGGTTTTATGGCTTTTGGTGACATTGCCTTCGTCTTTGCATTTATCCTACTCCCTATGTAGGTTTTTATATACTCCATGAACTAATTTTATAACTAGTTTTAACCTCCGTACTAGGGGTGGGCACGGGTGGTTAACCGGATTTCTGGTTAACCCTTTTCGGTTAACTGGAAATTCGGTGATTGAATCGTGATAACCGTAATCGTACCGGTTGTTTCCGGTTAACCGGTATCGGTTAACCGAAAAATTCGGTACGGTTTTTCGGTTAACCAATAACCATATTTTAAATTTTTTTTATAAATTGAAGTATTTAATGGATCATTAACACCACCGTGTATAATACATATTACACATCTTTAATAGATACCAAAATACATAATTTAAATACCTAGTCTTAATATTACGTGACAATACATAACACACAAAAAATAAACATTGTTTTTTCATAGTTTAGAGATGTCCAAATGCATCTTCAACCTTCAATTGAAATGGGCTCGTCGATTTTCAATAAAGACTAATCCTATATATCAAAATTTTCATTTCATTCCGGTAAATTGTAACAAAGGTCAAAGACACAATAAAACGTTATACTCAAATTAAAAAATTAAAAAATATACTAAATTAACCTTTTTCCATAGCTTCTAATTCAAGTATGTTTTCTTCGGTTGTAAAATATGTACGTGAATTACGCATCCAATCATGACCACAAACTAAAGCTTCTATCATTCGAAGCGTCAATGTAATACAAAAAGAATCAAGTACACGACCTTCATAAATCATCAATAATGTTAGAAATGAAAAAATCACCTAACTATCCATGAAAAGAACAATTAAAGCAAATAATAAGGTTAAATGAACAAAATAATCTATTTAATAAATTAACCATGAAAAGACATGTAGGATTTAGCTTGGGCTTATAATAGAGTGTGTAATAAATAAATAATATAACTTGAACTTGCCACTATATCTATTATCAAAATATGTCTAATATCATTATATTAGCTTAGGTATGATGTTCCCTTTTTAAAAATATATATATATATATTATATATTCGGTTATTCGGTTAACCAAATATTAAAAAACTAGTAATTGTAAATGAACCGTTTAACCGGAAAATGTTTCGGTCGGTTAACCGTAGCCGGTTTTTTAGTTTTTTCCGATACGGTTAACCAAAAAATTCAATTGGTTGGTTATTCGGTTCGGTTATTTGGTTACGGGTTTTTGGGCCCAGCCCTACTCCGTACCATATACGAATAAGTATAATAACTTTTTTTTGGGTATATTTGGAGAAAATATTATATTTACAAAAATCACTTATTTGAACAAAATAAATTATTATAGTAATTTATAAAATATAATAAAAATATTTATGAACATGATTCAAAATCTAAACTCTCAAAATAAATATATTAAATTTTTTACTAATAAATTAAATTAGATACGGTAAAAGAAAAACCTGAGAAAATAAATGTGGGATATATCATTTTTAATTAATTTAATTGAGTATATTATTATGGATTGTACCGACGACTTAGGATCATATGAAAAACACTCCCAAGGTGTTAAATGAGGGAAAATTCTAACCATCCGATGGGAGGAATTGGCAGCCAAGAGCAAAGGAGAGAAAAGCCATGCGGTGAAATAATCATAAATAAGCAGAAGTTTTGTGTATGAAAAAGTACACTGCTAAGTCCAAAAAGTACACTCGTAAGTTGAAGTTTGCGAGCAAAAATCGAGTTACTAGTTCACTTTTGAGAGTTATAGATGCACTATTGCAACGCTTGTTAGCAGTGTACTTTTTTCTAGGACTGGGCACCAGTTCAAACCCTAGGGGTGTTCAACGGGTCGGGTCAGGTTGACCCGCGGCCCGCAGTGCGGGTTGCGGTCCAACCCGCGACCCGCAAAAAATTTAAGAAGTGATCCGCGACCCGACCCGCGGGTTTGCGGGTCGGGTCGCGGGTCGACCCGTTGGCCCGTTTGACTTGGTCAAGCTCGTATTTTTTTGCAAAATGAATATAAATTGTAGATCGACCTCAAATACGGTGAATTTTTCAAAATATATATATATATTTTAATACTAGTAAAACTAGTAAAAGAGATATTAATCCTAAAAAATACATTTTAATACTAATAAAACAATAAATATTAGTATCAAAACATATATTTTTTCTTAAACATACATTTTAATACTAATAAAACAACAAAAATGTATATACTTTTAAAATAGAACGGGTCGCGGGTCGACCCGCAAACCCGCGGGTTTAACCCGACCCGACCCGCGACCCGCAAACTCAAAAAAAATTGACCCGCGACCCGACCCGTTATGTGCGGGTCGGGCGCCCGACCCGCGAATTGCTGGTCGGGTCACTGCGGGTTGCGGGCGACCCGACCCGTTGAACACCCCTACCAAACCCGGACCGGACTGCATTGGCAACGTAGAATATGTTGGACCAGGTCTAGGACCGGACCGGGACCAGCAACTTCCATTTTAATGAACCAGGGACCGGATATCTGGTATCCTCCAGGTCCGGACCGGATTTTGCCCAACCCTACTTTTTTCGGGTTGCCAATGCACTTTTCCGGGTTACATATGCACTATTTCCTTAGCCGTACACAGTCGAAAATTTCCACTTACCTATGATTATGTCACCGCATAGATTTTTCTCCCATTACGATGTGGACTCTAGCTTATATATTTGGGAATTTCCTGATTGTGTCTACCGTCGACATCAAAACTAATCAAAAGTGGCATCAAAACCCAAAACCACCTTCTTCCCCTTTCAACACCCCAAAATCAAACTGTTCTGTTGGCTTTCTTTTTCTCGGAAAATTTAAAAGTGGAGCAGATAGATCGATAGCCTATTCAATTTATTAATCAATCTAAAAAACACTTCGATCAGTTTCACATGCAATCGGTTACCGGTCGAAACCCCCACTTATCAAACGGTAGCCTAAGCAAGCCATGTTCTAGTTGGGATCTGATGTATTAATTTACCCTCTTTTATTTCTCAATTTTCTAACCATCCAATTCAGAGCATATATCATTGAAAGGAAAATCTGAACCTCTTTAATCAGTTTGGTCGTCTTTAGTTTGGTTCAGGCTTAGACAAAAAACACGTCAGACAATTAAAGGTGAAAAATGCATATAGATCGAGAAAAGCGTCTTTTTGCAAATGTGGTGTGCTGTATTAACGTGGCAATGAGTCAGCGTGGGACTTGCATCAACTGTAAACCAACAGCGTTACGTACTTCTCATCATTCCACGCTCACAACCACAATCTAACCAATTACTCAAGGCCTCCGGTACTTATACCTTTTCCCAAAGAAATCCTTTTACTTTAAAAAGTTTTATTAGTCCCCTAAACTCAATAGATTTATTCTATTAAACCCATCGTTACTAATCATTTCCTACGATGAATAAAGATTTGTTGATTTTTGCCTTGCGTAATTGATGATTAATCGTTACGTTATCCAATTTTACGCCATATAAGATTCCATTAACCACATAGCCACATATTTATAAAATAATATACCATGTATGATGGTACGCTTATGTATTAAGCCTATATGATTGTCGTAATTGTATGTAGTGGAGTCTTATACGATGTAAAATTGGATAATGTAAAGATTAGTCATTAATTACACGAGGCAAGTCAGTGTAAGTTTGTTTTTTGTGATGAAAGAATAATATTAGTGATAAGGGGTTCAACATAATAAATTGATATGAATAAAGGGGTCTAATAAAACATTTTTAAGTAGATTGATTTGTTTGCAAAATAAAAATAAAAATGTTCAAGTATAGGGGTCTAATTAAATATTAAGCCAATTACTTAAAAACAATATTCAAAATCTTAATTAATACCCTAGTTCCACTTTAATTTGATAGGTTGGATTTAGGTTGGAATTACCTTAATTGTTTTTAACCACGTATAACTTAACGATTTTCCAACCTATTCTCCGTTTTTTTGTCTTTCAAATTTTTTTTTTTTATGACCTAGTTATTCTTTTTGTTCTTATGGTTTTAGTCTCTAAGTATGGTTTTTTATCTTATGCTAAATCATAAATAAATAAAAGAATTCACTCATATATATTTTTTATTGGTGATCTAAAACATACTCTAGTCCTCATTTAGTTTCGTGTATATTTTTTTTTGTTGATGGCACTGCTAATGAAAGTCCAACCGGTGACTCTTGAATACTACATTTGAAAGCTTAACCGCTTAACTATCTAGATATCCGAAGACCTTAATTATGTGTATATGGATACAACTCTACTTAGAGTCGAAATTTACTACTCCGTACTTCCTTGCATACTTTCTTCTAACTTAGTTTTTATGAATTGTAGTTATTAAAAAAAAAAAGGAGAAGATAAATTGGATCTTCTCTAGCTAGCCACAAGTTTAGCATACAAACTTCTCATCACGAACGAAATTGACCTCTAAATATGTGGAAGTTAGACATACCATTCGTTTCATATTACACATATGCATGCATATATTTACGCATTGTTGTTTCTGATGGAAAGTCGGCTACATCTTTCAAATACTATCTATTTTAGCTTAAACAATATGATATCACAAGTCTAGCTAACTCGTTAGGTAAACGAAATGGAGTGATAACTAGTAGTAAGGCTCAAACTTTGTCTTATTGTGGACAACACTCAAGACTTTTATGTAGGGTTTGCTTAATTTCCTACGAAAGCTATCTTCATGTTGCAAGTGTCACACCCATGTAATTAAAAGTTTTTATTTGCATGATTAGATCGAGAAATGAAAGTCATCCACCTAAAGTAACTTTTACTTTCTTTCTGAAATGAACTTTTTTTTTTTTGATGAAATGAAATTAACTATATATGTGTCTGTATGACTATGTATATTGTTGTTGTGTTACCAAACTTCACTAGGAAGAAAATGCATGCGTTTAATTTAAATTTAGGTTTAAGGCTTTTCAATTTTGAAGGGTGAATTGGTGGATGCCAACGCTGCAAAAGAAAAGGGAATGAATTGGATGAATCAATGAAGGCAGCGCCACATGTGTAGGGAGTAAGCAAAGGGCCCCACATCATGGACAGGGCAAAGACTTGTTGAGTTGGTTAAAAGTAGTCAATCACATACCTACCCTAAATCCCAATTAAGGCCCACTAATTAATTAGTTAATTGCACCTTATGCTTTGATCACGATTAAGAAAGTACACGTGTCAAGAAAGCATTGGTTCCTTTAGTATATACAACTCCCTCCGTCCCATAATATTCGTACAAAAGGACAATTTTGCGGTTTTTAATAAAATGTATAAAGTTGTATTGAAAAATTAAAAAATGGGTAAAATATATGATTAAATAGAAGTATTTTTGTAATTTTATAGGGGAAAAAGTTGAAAAGAGACAAAGTAAGTGAAAAAATTGGATGATGGGGTAAATTTAGAGATTGGATAGGGGTAAGATTGGAAGAAGTTCTTGATATACATGGGAAGTGAACAAACATTTTGAGATATTGGACAAGGAAAGTGGATAAATATTATGGGATGAAGGGAGTATATATATTACTCTCGTGACAATTCTAGCTTTATAAGGAACTGTATATGATGTTTGGAATTAAGTGCGGTTCAATATATTTTGTGAGTTGTCTACTATTGGTAGCTTTATATTGCTTTGTTAATTATGAGCCTTGTCGAACTTATTGATTCATTAAGCCCATAATGTGACAGATGTGTTGTGTGGGCCTTTAAGCGTCATTATGCTGATGAGGTCTCAACGTGTGACATTTTTTTTGTGAAGTTTGCAATTGAATAAACAAATTCCTTCACATTTCGTTGCCCTTGGTGTTTGTTGTTATTGTTGGAATACAGAAAAGATGCAAGTGATTAAAAGTCAGGTTATCGTCAACTTTTTTTTTGATAAAGGAAAGAAATTAGGCTAGCCCCCACAGACCGGGGACTATCCTAGAGCATCCTGACGGATGAGGTCCTTGAGGACCAGATCAGAATCGAAAGTATAAGGTGAAACACCGCAAAACGAGTCAGCTATGTGATCCGCTACTCTGTTGGCTTCCCGGAAGACATGCCGGATGCCCCAACTCTGCAGCTTGCCAAGCAACAGCTGAACGTCTGCCCGAATGATCTCCACCTCCCAAGGACAACTCTGATCCCCCACACTGCATTCATCACCTGCATGTTGTCACCTTCAATCATCAAACGGGGAATGCCACGCCGATTGGCTTCAATAATCCCCTGCCGAAGAGCAACCGCTTCGGAAAACACAACGGAACGCCGTCCGAGAAAACCACCATCCAACGAAATAATGCGGCCTCTGAAGTCCCTGATCACAAAACCAAAGGAAGAAATTCCATCAGAATTAACCGCACCATTAAAATTGAGTTTGACATAGTCATTCGTGGGTTTGGTCCATTTCGCCTTCTTTCTATAGTGCTTTTGATTTATCGCTTCATGATCCTTAAAATGATCGACATTGCTTGCTTGTTTGGCCTCATTGGCTCTTTTCCAGTCATCCAATTGTCTTATAGTAAGTTCGAGGATGGTACTAGGATTTATTTGTAGTTAATTTCCTTGATTGAAGATGTTTTGGTTCCTAAGGTACCAAGTACACCACCAAAGGCAGAACAGAGTCTCAAGTTAAGTTTTATTTAACAGGGAGCACAACTCACTGATAAAAACCATCGGTAGGCGGTTTCCTGAGTCTAACTGACTCACCTTTTGGGCTCGAACAAGATTCAGGGTATTTATGGCATTGTATGTATGACTACATTCTATTAAGAGGTGAAAAGCATCTTCATTTGTAAGTTACAGAAACCACAGCCTTGTGGGACCGTAACGTGGTTCGCAACAAGTCTAGTTTTAGTAGTCAGTCCATTACGACATAGTTTCCAAATGAAGTTCTTCTGCTTTGGTGGGATGTTTAATTTCCATATCCATTCAAGATCGAATTTTGGACTTAGTTTGTTATCTTGAATCCATTTCATGGTAGCGTGTGTGGAGTACCATCCATTCTTATTGGGTTTCCAGAACATTCTGTCTGTGATATTATTGATAGGGATAATAACTTTGTCAATTTCGTCAACAATTTCCGGTATTAGGACTTGCCTTAGTTTTTCTAGATCCCAAGTTTTGTCATCTCGGATATAGGAACTTACACATTCCTCTGTGTTGATTGTGTCTTTGGCCTCTTCTGTTGGCTTTATACAACAGTTGGGAATCCAGTTGTCCTTCCAGAAACGAATGGTTTTGCCGTCTCCAACTTGCCACATTAGACCTGTGAGGAACTGATCCTTAAGGCTCATGAGTTTAGACCACTGCAATGATGTGTTTTGTTGCTTTTTATAGTTCCACAAGTTGTTTGTTTTTAGGTATTTTTCGTGCACAATCTTGACCCAAAGGTTACCAAGGTCAGCAATTAATTTCCATAATAGTTTCATTTGTAGTGCTTGGTTCATTTCCTCTGATTTAGCAATTTCAAGTCCTCCATGACTGGTGGGCCTGCAAATGGAGTTCCAACCAATAAGAGGTTTGTACCCACTATCTTTGTTCCAAAAGAACCTACAATTAATCTTGTCAAGATCATCAAGTGTTGCTTTGGGGAGATAGAATGACTGCATTAAATAGTTAGGCTATGTAGAGAGGTTTGCTTTGATGAGTGTTTTCCTTCCTTCTTGGGAGAGTGTGTTAGCATTCCATTTGGTTAGTTGATCTCTTGTTCTAGTAGTAAAGGTATTGAATGTGTTCTTGGTTACTCTTTCATTGATAAGAGGACACCCAAGGTACTTGTCAAGAGTTGTAGTATTTGTTATTTGAAGGATTTGTTTAATCTGATTCTTGGTTGCATTGGTTATGTTTTTGGTAGCTTGAAAAGCTGATTTGTGTAGATTGACTTTTTGTCCAGAAGCCTGACAATAGTCTTGAATTATATTTTTAATATTTGCACAGGCTTGGTTGCTTGATTTAGCAAAAATGATAATGTCATCTGCATAAGCAAGGAACGGGATTTTGGTTCCTCCCTTGGAAATCTGAATACCAATTCCACTTTTGGGGTCCATGTTAGCCTATTCTAGTTGTCTAGCAAACACTTCGGCTGCCAAAATAGAGAGGTATAGGGATAATGGATCTCCCTGATGCAGACCTTTAATTGGTTTGAATTGTTCCGTTGGACCATTGTTTACTAGTATTGAGAATGAGACGGTCTCGACACATTCTCTAATCCAAGTTATGAACTTCTGGTGGAACCCAAATTTTTGTAGAACATGAAACAGAAATTCCCAACTGAGCCAGTCATACGCTTTCTCCATATCCAGTTTGAGGGCAATCCATCCGCTCATGCCCTTTTTCTTCTGGAATGAGTGGAGGATTTCGTGCGCTATAAGGGTGTTGTCATGAATGCTTCAATTTGCAATAAATGCTGATTGCATTAGAAGTATTAGTTTTCCCATAACCGTTTTGAGTCTTGCTATTAATATTTTGGAAACTATTTTGTATATAGTGTTACATAAGCTTATTGGTCTGTAATGATTTGTCGAGCTTGGATTATCACATTTGGGCAAAAGGGTTATAAAAGTATGATTGATTTGCTTGAGAAGTTTGCCGGAATGAAAGAAGCTTTTCACAGCTTTAATAACATCTGATCCTACTATATGCCAATAATTTTTGTAAGAACATGCCGTCATCCCATCCGGTCCTGGCGACTTGTCTTCATCAATGTCGAAAACTGCTGCCTTAATTTCAGCATTGGTCACTGGTTTAGTGATGTTTAGGTTTTCTTCCATCGTGATCTCACTTTGAATGCTTTGAGTTAACTGGATCATTTTCCTTTTATTAATTTCTATGTGTTTGAATCGGTTTTGGAAGTCGCTCTCCTATTTTATGTTTCCTGTTCCAGTGATGTGTATTCCATCTGTAGATGTTATCTCGCGGATGTTTGTCCGATTTCTCCTTCCACTCGCTATGTGATGGAAATATTTGGTATTTTTGTCGTTTAAGTTTAGGTGGTTGTTTTTCCCTCTTTGTTTCCAGTATGAGAATTGGATTTGAATCAGGCATTCTCTTTTCTTATAGTCAATTGATTTAAAACTGATATTTCATTGAAGTTACTTAGTATATTAATATGTATGTACATATATTATGTCATTGACTCACAAAGTTATTTATACTCCTAAAACATATATCTATTAAAGCCAAAAATATTGGATGCAAATATTGAGAAAAATCATTTTATTCGGGCAGCAAAGCAAAATTCTTTGTGACATGTGCGTCCTTTTGTGTGGTTAGAGATTCTTTTTAGAGGACGAACCTCTAATGGATGAGGATTGAGGGGTTTTTATAAGCATGCTTCACGTTATCCATGATCTTCTCGATATTTCAATACAGTGTTTTACTTTAATATGTGATGGTTTTCTAAAGTCATTTTTCGGTTCCTTTTCCTTTTCCTGTGACCGTCATTTATATTAAGTTTCAAGATTTGGATTCTAAGATTTTTCGTGGGATGAGTGAGCAGACTCTTATGTGGCTCATCCCTCTGTGAGATACAACGTAATCTGCGGGTGGAGCGCTCTAAAGCCGCCAACGAAAGGAATGACTAAATAGTCCCAAGATAGGTGTCATGCCTATGGGAGAAGGCTCTTATTGTCTTGGCTTATGTTTTGATGGTGACGTGATTTAAAAGATATCGCATTGTTCTAACCCAAGACATTACGATCTTGTTGACTCGATGTTGCAATCGTGGTTAAAGTATATCTTGTTGTATAACACGGTCCACTAGGATCATGTTGATGTGATCTTTGCTATGGTAGTTTGATAGATGGGCGTACCTAGTGCTTTAGTTAGGAGAGTTTTAGTGCATTCATGAGGGAGTCTCTCCCTGATCGTTTATTTGTCTTATTGTGAGGCCACCTATGTCATGCAACTCGCATTGTCATTGGGCAAAGTCGTCACATGTGTTGTCGTTTAGCACCCTGTGATATCACATACCACCACAACCCCATGGACCAGAATATCATCGAGATGAAGTCCTTTAAAAATGAGAGGCATAAGTCCAACCCAAATGAGAGGGAGAGAGTTAATAGGCCAACCCAAATGAGTCCTTTAAAATAATAATGATGAAACCAAAACTTAGGGTGTAAAATGTGAACTAATATGGAACGTTAGATATGAAAAATCAAGGGTTCAAAGAAGGCATGTGCGGTTTCTTATTTATTTAAAGTTACGGATACTTTCGACTTTAGACACTTAAAAATAAGGCATTATACAATTGTTTTTTAAGTTCTTTTGATTCTTCAAATGGAGGATCAATCCTTCTATGTAGTCCATAATTGTTGACGCTTATCCTTATAGATTTAGGATCAAGAGAAACAACCATTTGTGGAGAAAAAAGAAATCAATGTCCTATTCATTTTATTAATTAGTATGTATATCCAATTTGATGATATGAATATTCAAGAGCATACATATTCGAACTAAGTAGTAGCTATATTCAATCATCTTTGCAGTTATATATGCTACACATTTATTCAAACCTATATGCGTTCGTTATTGAGAGGGTATAACTTGATCCTAACAAGCAAATGAGTTTATAGATCAAGACCCCGCTGAGTATAGCGAAGTCAGGTTCATCCACGAGAATTAGAAGAATCTAAAATCTAGCAATCAATCCTAACAAAACAAAGAAAAAACACACAAAAGCACAATTCAGAAGAGGTTGGTACCGACCTTGTCAGGGTTGGGTACGACTAGCTCACAACACAAATGCAGGCAAAATCCGGAAAGCTGAACAGGTCGGTTACGACCTTAGGGGCGTCGGTTATGACCTACTCTGGGTTATGAAAAAGCTTCCAAATTCAATATAAAAGAGATCTAGGACAAAAGAACCACCACAACATAATCATGCATGCAAACAACAATTCATGATCAACCAACCAATAATCTCATGAATGACTTTTCACCATAGATAAACAAGTCAAAATCTTAACTTTCATAAAGATGGAAACTTGTAATCATACTTGTTATCTAAAGGTTTTAACTTTCGCTTTAACCTAAATAGTTATCTAAATTCACAATTTCATCTTTCAGTTCAATTGTAAACATGAACATGTCTCAACTGTCATCAAGGAATCAAACACAACAAGATGGGTAAAAGATAGAGATTAAAGGTTAAGTTTATGATCAAGAGAGACGCTCAGGTACAATAGGTCTTGTGGTATAACATGTGGATTAAGGGGGGACGTTGGATTAGAGGTAATCAAGGGTGATTAGTTAGGCAACATGATAAGAAAAATAAGGAGGGAGGGGGAGGGGGGATAGGATTAGTGGGGAATTGATCTTAAAAGGGAAGTAGCAGATTTTTAGGGGGATTTGGTTGTTCATTCAAATTAAAAAGCCACGATTTTTAAAGATGGAAGTTCCTTGAATCTAGGGATTAACAAGTCTGGGAATATTTTTTAAAAAACAATTAATTTACCATAAAATAAAAAAACCAGTAGTGAATCCTAGAAAAAACTATTAGTCTGTGTTTGAATCACTCAGTACGATGGTTTGAATAGTTACAGAGTTGAACATGCTCTATTGCTTTATGAATATTTTCTAATTCGGTGTGTTCATATATTACTATAGTTAAATAAGTACTTGTCTTCACAAGAAAATCAATTCATTATAAGATGAATCATTACATATTAAAATAAAAATGAAAGTAAGGACCTTTTGTGACCATTGAGTATGTAAGCCCTTTTCGCAAGTCTTGTTGCCCGGGTTCTGAAGGAGCATAAGCTGTTTAAGCTTGAACTACCTCCAGCGCGGCCAAACCAACCCCAAAAGAGCGGATACGTTCTGCGATATTTGAGAATCTCCGTCAATACCTCGATGCAGGTCCGGGATAATCCTTTGTTCAAAACCTCAATGTTTCGAGTGAGGCCTTAATGATTTGATCAACAATTCCTTTTGGTTTGGCTCAACGCCAGGTTTGGTTCCGAGGAGAAGAGAGCAAAACAGATCCCAAAACATGGTTTGAGTTGTGGTCTCAGGCACCAGGCTATCCGGATCGGTGGCCCAGAGTGGTTAGTCATGTTACAACTCGAATAAATACTACAATAAGTTTGAGAAAGTATATCTATTTTTCAATATACACTGATACGATAAAAAATGTCATTGTCTTTGTCTTCAAACTTCATCCAATATTCATCCCCCTTCTTGAACAACTGCAAAACAAAACACGCATATATGAATATCAATTCATGCATAATAGTACACACAACTAATATTGTTGAATAAGTTTTCATCATATAATGCAACACTATCAAAACGAAAATACACTATTGTAAAAGTTGTCTTATAATCATTGGAAAACACTATTGTACAACATGACAAATGTAGAATAATTAAATTCAATTTTTTTAAAAAATATTATCAATATATAGAAAAACACAATAGACACACATGAAACAGAAATGAAAAAACACTCTTTTCATCTTATAATAAATAAGTTCATGAATATATTGGAAAAATATTCAAAGAGAGAAACATTACATATTTGAAACTAACATGTGAAAAAGTTGTCTTATAATCATTGAAAAACACTATTATACAACATGAATAATACAAAAGTGTTTTTATATTATTTAAAAAATTATTATTAATATGTTGAAAAACACAATAGGCATACATAAAACAAAAATAAAAAACATTCATTTTATGACCTAAAAAAATAGGATAATCCATATTGGTAGAGGTTTTTCAACTATGCAACGAGGTTTTTCAACTATGAAATATCATATTGTACTGAAAAACAATATGATGTAAATTGAATAAAAAACAGGATAATCCATATTGATAGATGTTTTTCAACTATCCTTTTCAAATATACAATAAACAAATCTGAATGCTTGTTCTAATTCCATATAGCTACAAAAACAAATTGACCGTATGGTATTTACATGGAAAAACAACCACATTAATCCCAAAATCTACAATGAAACTAAACCCATAGAAGAAAAAGATGCACAATCGACTTGAAAAACTATGCCATCATCATTGTTGTATTATCATTCTATTCATGTTATAAAGGTTATTTTTCATACAATCAACAACATGCACTTGTTCACACAATAAAAATTCAACAGAAAGAATGCATATAATGAATGAATATTCTTTCGACCTTTCTCTTCCTTTGAGCTTGTCAATAGACTTCACCAAATTTTTTTATTAAATCTCAGTTAAAACCCAACTATGAAGTCTGAGAACAACCAAAAAGCCCCAAAACCAGACCAACGAGATTGCTACAGTCAATGTTCACATAAACCCTAGCTATTGCATACACGCTTCAAATTGATAAATCGCAAGGGTTGTTTAAGTAGATTAAACCCAAATTAAAGCAATTTCACCTAAATACCCAAGCAAATCGATGTTCATGAACTGAAAATCCAAATACGAAACCCTAAAATCTGAAATCCAAGTTCGAATGGGTTTATGATGCAAAAAATCAAGAAAAATAACAGAGGAGTAAAGAAATCTTACCAAGAAGACTTGTTTCAAACGAATTCGTCGATGTTGAAGATGGTTTGCGTCGATGGAGGATGAAGGCTAGTCGCTTTTGGGGAAGAGTGGAAGACGGAGAGATTGTTTGAGGAAAGAGAAAAAACTTCCAAGTCGGCACAATTCATGAACAAGTGAAGAAAACTTACAATGATTTCCAAGTCGGCACAATGATTTCCTGATATAAGATTTTCCTGGATTGTGTTCACAGAGTTGGCCTCTTTGATTTCCAAACAAAGCCATCGCACTGTATTTGGTCTCCTCTGTCCCTAAGCCTATCTTAAATCTGCTTGCTATACAGTTTTCCATGTCTAGAGCAAAGCAACAAAGGCGGATCATCTCCATTTAAAGATTTAAGAAAATCGTCCCTGAGATGCAACAACATTCTCCATAAAGCGCTATCACTATTTCCCCCCCTAAATAGTCCATACACTTTGCCCTCTAAGATGTGTATCTTCAACCCATTGCTGCATAACTGAATCTGTAGGAGCGGTAGCATCATACAAAAGCTCGGCAAGACAAGCTTTATTCCAAGTAGAAATATCTTTGAGCCCCAACCCTCTCTCATCTTTTGGCATGCACACCTTTTTCCATGTTATAGGAGCTTTGTGACCATCTGCTTTACCACACCAGAGGAAATTTCTTAGAACTGCGGTAATGGCTTTCATAATAGCTTTGGGAAGAAGAAACAACTTGCACCAGTATTGGAGGATTACATAAAACACTGCCCTAACAATTTCAAGACGTACGACATAAGAAAGTTGTCGTGCAGCCCATGCGTTGGCCTTCTTTCGAATCTTGCAAATTAGTTCACTGAAGTCTTTACACTGCGCTCTCGAGCTACAAAGGGGCACACCAAGATACCGGACAGGAAGGTCGCCCAAACTCATGTTAAGAATAGCACAACAGTCTTCCTGAAGGGGAACTTCCAATCCTACGCAGAATAACTTTGATTTTTCATGGTTTATGTCAAGCCCAACGTAGTCTCTAAAATCATCAAGAGTCTTTTTAGTGGCCTTAATTGAATCAATGCTCCCATGGGAGAATACAAATAGATCATCTGCAACACACAAATTAGTAATTCCGGCCCTTTTACATCCTGGATGAAACTTGAGGCGATTTTGGTTTGCTTCTTTTTTCATGGCTCGACTAAGGTATTCCATAACCACAACAAAAAGGTAAGGGGAGAGCGAATCCCCTTGGCTTATACCTCTTCCGGCATTGAAGTGTCCACAATATTCCCTTCTAACTTTGATAGTGAACTGGCTGCTGGTGATGCATTCTTTAATCTAGTGAATCATGACCGGGTGAAATTTCAGCTCCTCCAGCATCGAAAACAGAAAATCCCAACTAACCATTTGAAACGCTTTCCTGATATCAATCTTAAGGGCACACCTTAGGCTCACATACTTCCTAACATAACTCTTGACTAATTCATGACATACCGCAATATTGTACCTAATACTTCTACCCTTGACAAACGCACCCTGATTCTTGTCTATGATTTTAGGAAGTGCTGACTGAATTCTAGAGACTATCTGCTTGGAAATTACTTTGTATATGACATTGCTATAAGAAATAGGTTTGTAATCTCCCAAGGACATGGGATTATCAACTTTCGGGACAAGGGCTATTATAGTGTTTCCAATTTCATTCAAGAGCTGGCCTCTTTCGAAAAATTCAAGGGCATCGGCACTGAATTCATCACCAACAATGCCCTAGGCCTGCTTGAAAAAATGAGCATTGTAGCCATCCGGACCCGGCGTTTTATTCTTGTTAATACTCCATAAGGCTTTTTTGACATCTTCTTTGCTAAATGGCGCGATCATACCTCTGCTCTCCTAAGCCTCCAAGACCTTATCCTCCTTCAAAACCGAGACATCAAAACTTCTAGAGTCCTTTAAGCAGTTAACAACATTCTGAGCCCCCCACTAGAGTCCTTTGAAGTGTTGCACAATAGCATTTTTAATTTCACCATCATCACTTAGAAGCACCCCACTAGAGTCCTTTAAGCAGTTAATAGCATTCTGAGCCCTTCTCTGCTTGATAGAATTTCCAAGTTGACAAGTCTGTTATTTCAACCAATGTAGCCTTAACTGCTACAAGGTTGACACGTCTGTTTTGCACTGAAAACTTCAGCTCAGCAAGAGCAATCCTCTCCATTTCAATCAGCCTCGAGTCCTTAGGCGCCACTTGTAGCTCATTATGAATCAATTTTAGCCTGCTTTACTGGTCTTTAAGAATGACTTCAACCTGATCAATGCTTTTAGAACGCAACCTTTTGGGGGGAAGCTTTAACTTCTTAAGCTTCTACACAAGCTTAAACATTTTAAATCCACTTAATGAGTTATTGTTCCACTCTTCTTTGACGAAGTTCAGGAAATCCGGGTGCTTGGCCCAGTCATTGCCGATGTGAAAAGGCTTTTTTTTTTCTCTATCACGACCCCTCTCAATCCATAACACAATAGGGTTGTGATCATAACATCCGGGAACCTCAAAGTGGACTTTGCAAGAACTGTATTCATCCAAGAGATTATGATTTGCGAGCACTCTATCTAATTTGCACATAATAAGATCATCTCCGCTTTGTTTATTAGACCAAGTGAAGAAAGCACCAGAAAATCTTATATCAGAGAGGCCAATTCTATTAACACAATCCAAAAAATCATTGTTTATTAGACCAAGTGAAGAAAACTTACAATTCTCAATCCAAAACAAAAGCCACAATGATATGTGATAATCTTCCAAGTCTCTCTCCAAGTGTCCAAGAGCTTGGAAAATATAGCATGATATGTGATAATCCTAGAAAAGGGCACCTTAAGGCCCTTTATATAGAGGAAGGAATGTTCTTATAAGGAAACTACAATCTATATATCTTCAAAGACCAAAAATATAACAACTTTTATGGCAACTACTTAGGGCGCAAGTAATCCGTCCATCGACCCTAGGGGTGGTCGGCACTGACCTAGTTTAGGTCGTTCACGACCCCAGCCGATCGACCTTGATTTGTTCATCGTCTTGGCTTGAAACTTGGTCCAAAGCTTGGCCTTTGTTCGGTGTCTCTTCTTTTGATTGTTCTCGGTCTTTTTAGACTTCTTATAGCTCCTTATAAGACATGCCGAGCTTGCAAATCCCTTCTTGAAACTCTTGCAAACTCCAAAAGACTTCACTTCACTTGCCACTCGTTCCACCATAAATCACCACTAAAGCCACCTCCTAGAAAGCAATGAAAGAACTAGAAATCTCCTCTTCAACGCCCCAAATACCTACAAAACACAAAAGCAAACAGAAACGACTCCAACCCTTAAAAGAGAGTTGAAACCATAACAAACTACTAGAAAAGACACAAACTACCTAGAAAACAACCTATAAAAACTAAGAAGCATGACATCAAAACACCCCATACTTAGACTTGCTTGTCCTCAAACAATCACTCAACATGCATCACTACCAAATAGCAAGGCTCAAGAACGCCTCTAAGAGAAAGTAAGCACAACTAAAATGATGAGCAAAACAACTTCCATATCAAGGCACACATGTATATTCTAAGCAATCACAATCCAACCTCACCAAGGAAAATGTGTCTCACTCAACTCTCAAGTGTTTTAGGATATATCAATAAGCACTTAATCTCAATTGAAAATACAAAACCTCATAGTCAATGGTATTTGTATAAAAAACTCTCCACCGAAGAAATCAAAACAAGTCAATTCATCAAATGAACTTAGAGGGCTCAATGAAATCTTCAAAGAAGCTTCATTCGGCTGGGTTGTAATGGGGCTTGGTATTTCAAACGGTGTGGAATAATTTGGCCATGTGGTGCTAGATAAATCTAGGAACCTAGACTCCTAGACTTCACAACTCAACCAACTCTTATCTCTTCCTTCAAACACCAAACACTTTAAACTTTTCAAGCTGACTCTTCTTCACCTACTTTTGTCTTTCTTCTTATATAGAAGATTTTGGACTCTTGCACTTATTAGACAACTCCCCCTTTTTTCTCTTTTTTTTAATTTTATTTTCATGACTTTTTTTTTCTTGGGGATGGTCGGTACCGACCCAATATGGGCAGGTAACGACCCACTTTACACACTACACTTGTGCAATTTTCGAGCCAAAACACTCCATTCTTCAATTTTTCCATGACAACTCAGAATCACTTTATTTTCACCCATCCCATCCACAATAATATTTCACAACTTCACTCTAAGTCCTAATTCCCGGATTAATGGGAGTCAAGCTTATATTATCATGGCTAGGTTAAAATTTTGTGGGGCAAAAAATAGGCTTTAAGGCTTCAAACAATAGAGCTACAAACAAAGGAAGAGCTCGGGTGGGAGGTTCAGACCAGAACTCGGTCTAGAACTTGACTGAGTTCTGGGCTGAGTTTTGGGCACAGAGGGGAACTCGGCCTGGAACTCAACTGAGTTCGGGACCGAGTTCCGTGCCGCGAGCAGTGCAAAATTCGACGTGTCTTTGAGGAAAATCTTATCCTTTTTTGGGAGATATTGTTTCTTAGGGAAAAAGATATCTTGTAGCCCTAGCTTTCCTATTTATACTCGTCTTGATAATTGTAATTGGAGTGTTACCAAAATCCTACAAAGAGAGATCCTGAAAGTGAGATTGAGATGTTAGGCTTAGGAAGAATCCTTGTAAACCCTTGAGTCCTCTGATCTAGTGGAGAATCCCTGGCTTGGTAGTGCCCCCAGACGTAGTCCTTGCGACGAACTAGGTCAACAATTGCTTGTGTTCTTTGTCTTGGTTCACTTACTATCCATCGATTTGTAGGAACGATCCAAAATTCTCTCAACAACTGGTATCAGAGCGAGGTTCCTAAGTGCTGGACCCAAAGTTAGAGGCACATATTTGTATCTGGATCCACTCGAGAGAAGATAAGCAGCCCATACGAGGGGAGTAGCTATGAAGAAATATGCTATCATATCTTGGAAATATTCTATCTAGTTATATAATATATCTTGTAAACATCTATCTTTTAGGTATCCCCTATATATACAAGGAGGGGGTCACGAGATTGTAGACATTACACACATAATGGCATACACGATCATACACGATCAATAATACAATACACACGTTTTTCTTTCAAATTCTTTTGTTCGTTTTGCTTTGTTCTAACCCGATTCTAGCTAAGCAGTCGCTAATTCTACTTTGTCGATTTCTCGCTAACACAATTTAGCACCCACCGTGGGGCTGAGAATAAAGTAATATCGTACAAAAGCATGCAACTTTTGATCCAGTTGACATCCATGTCAAGAGCGGAAGACAATGTCGAGAATCAAGATGATGCTGGAAACGCCCAGCATAAGGAACAGTAGGTGAAAGCTCGGGGCGAAGAAGATGGCTAATTACCGACGCAATCTAGAGATTCTCCAGAAGAACTCAAACACACATCGAATGCTCGACCACCGGGGAAAGCCAATTAGAGATCCTAGACGCAATCAGAGTTCCTAGACGCGATTGGAGTTCCTAGATGCGATCAGAGTTCCTAAACGTGTTCCGGAGTTCCATGACGGTGAGGATACCTCTGGAAGGAGCAATATGGGAACCACTCATATATTCTCAAGGCTGGACCTTGGTGGTTGAGAAAAGACATCAAGGGTTGTAGCGGCCTTGACGCTAGATCTATCTACGACACCCCTCTGACTGCCTTACTTGGGGAGCAAGCCAATCCAGTCGATCGTTGGGTTGCTTCCAGAATACTTCTAGAAAAATCACAAAGATGGCCTCAAGGATAGACCTTGTTGGTTACAAAGAAGCATCAAGAGACGTAGCGGCTTCGATCCCATATCCTGAAAAAATACAACGTGAAGCCAACCTAGACCAAGAGCTTCCCCGCGTAGTTGACATCTCATGATCTCCCAGAAACGTGAAAGAGAGAATAGCCAAGTACCAAAAACAAGTATTCCAAATTGTTGATCTTCCCGGAAGGCAGATCGTATCGGCACTTCGCAGCCTGAACGCAACCATGTCCAGTCGGCCCAAACAACCCTTCCGGAATCGGGATCATGTTTCTTGTCCTTCATATACTGGTTTGCTCATTCCTTTATATCGTAATTCATTTCGCATCTTTCTTTTGCTAGAGGATAATCTCTCTTTCTTGATTACGCATATCAAAAGCATCGATCTTCTACGCTTATACATATTTACTGTTTGCTGTTTTCAATTGCAAGACATATTAAGAAATCATATCAATCTGGATGGTAGATCGTTTGTTGGAGCATGATTGATTGCTCTATGTTTTTGAGGATTCTAAATTCCTCCCTTCTAGACTGATGTTTTGCATTACTCTTATGCCCAAGAGACAGGAGGATTCTAGATCCATGCTCTTAGGTTACGCAATACCCAGATCATCTGGAAGGGGTTCTGCATCTTTTAATGCTCAGGGAAGCATCCTTAACCAACATTTTATTGCCTCTCATATTAGTTTCTTCCTTTTTGTTTTTGGGATCTGATTTGGAGTATATATCCTCTCCATCCATTATTGCTGGTGAATTATGCTAGATTTACTACGATCACGTGGTAATAGTAGAGATCTCGTTAAGGACTTCTACCGTTCTGGCATCTAGAAACTGACATTGGCTAAGCTTTTCCCCATCTAGCATCATAGGTGGAATCCTTACACATCAACTACGTAAGAATGGCTCATGTCAGCACCAGGCACTGATTATCCACAAATCATCTACATTCGCAAGAAAAGTGCAGGTTTCATCTGTAATACCTCCAATACATATATTACCTTACACTTCTCCTTTACGGTTTCTTTCGAATAGATTAATAACTTAAGCATTGGCGGATCATTGAGGAGACTCATGATCAACCCTTTTTGTGTCTTGGTTATACATTGACAAACCATACGAGGTGCTAATTATCAACAACGGTCCGAATACAGTTCCAGGACACTACTCGGCAATCTTTAACCATAAGGCACATGTACTACTTTTCGTATCAGTACTGTTTATTCTTGTTTCGCTCTTACTAGATACTCTAGCCGCGAGACTTCTAGAGTAACTTCTCAAAAGCTAATTTGCGCTAGAATAAATACTTCTCGGAATGCTCCCTATAGGGGTTCCTTACTCAGCTATACAGAGGCATAGTCCCTCAGTTATCTAGAGACATAGTCCCGCGGTTCCCAGATAACATCTTCCGCAAAACTTGCACGATACAAAAGGTTCCTACTAGGACTAACACATAGTAGCCCCGATCAGGCTAAAGACACGCATTAACGCCATTACATGCGCGTAAACACACACTAGTAAGCCAATAAGTGACCTAAGCAAGTAGCGCCAATATATTTTCGCAAAATCCGCGAGTAACATTAGGCCCATAAGTGACCTAGGCAAGTATCGCCAGTATGTTCGCAAAATTTGTGAGTAATATTAGGCCCATAAGTGACCTAGGAATGTATCGTCAATATTTTTGCAGCGCACGCACGAAACAATGGATCCATAAATCAAGCAAGGCAAAAATCTCCAGGAAACACACAAAACTTACACGGTAATCCACAAGAAAACCAACACGACCGTAATCACATGAGTTGATTATAAGAACATCCTACCAGGAGGTTATCTCTGGTACGATTATGGAAACATCCTACCAGGAGGTTACCCATGGTACGATTATGGAAACATCCTACTAGGAGGTTACCCTTGGTACGATCATAGAAATATCCTACCAGAAGGTTACCCCTAGTACGGTGATGAAAACATCCTTCTAGGCAGTTCCCCCTGGTACGATTATGAAAACATCCTACCAAGCAGTTCCCCTTTGTACGATTATAAGAACATCCTACCAAGCAGTTCCCCCGGATACGATACGATTATAGAAACATCCGACCAGGTAGTTCCCCCTGGTACGATTATAAGAGCATCCTACCAGGCGGTTACCCCTGGTACGATTCCCCCTTAGCAGGTGACAAAGCTCTAGAGCATACTCAAATTCAGTAACTAATATATCGGGATGCCGCATCACACTTACAACCTGGGTACAGTCTTAGTCCAAGCTCACGGAAACATTTTCAAAACGCGCATCAACTCACGCCCTACAATTGAAGAACGAGTGCACCGTTTAACAAAAGACAAAAGCGAAGCAATCATTTCTAGATACAACCTCTAGAACTACACTTCCTCCTTCGGAATAGGGACCATTGGCCAATCAGAAGGTGATCATAACGCTGATTAACCTCCTAATTACTGGATAACAATCCTTGGATATCCTATGTGGGAAATTGAGAATCCGTTTTCAAATTAAACCTGTGACTAACGTGTATAGGACATCGATTCACTCCATACAACTAGAAGCTGTTACAATGGAACAAAAACGAACGATCCTTGACAATCGAACACGAACCCAGTCAGGGGTATGCAGAAACTCTTACAAAATGGAGACATTACGACACCGCTACAAAAGAAGTTCTCGATTTAAGGATGCAACACACAACGAGATCAATTCAAGGCCAACGTTCTAGAAGAAGAAGATAATGACAATGGTGGAGGATAGCACAGGGGTGAAAGGTCAGTCTCTGCTGTGTCCTGATAAGAGTCCAGAGATGTACAATTGCTCGTGGATTTTCTTGGATCAGTGAAGCACACCCATCCTGGTCAAATCTAGCCGATCATCTCTAGTCTAGGACAGGGGTTTTGAGTACATTCTGGGAAGCCCCAAACAACACTATATTCGCTATTTCGTCTGGGGTATGTTTGCAAGGGAAAAGGTCTTACGGAAGCTCCTAGTACTAGGATACTAGGGTGGAGATACTTGGCATAGTTGTTCTAATGTGCGGTGAGCGATTTCCACAATGCCTTAAGATGACGGAGACTTCGGCAGGAAATTACGAATCGGCTTCCAACTCCATAGCATATCTGGATTGACAACCTGATCCGGGGGTATCTGGATTGTCATTTTGTCAGCAGTGAACAAGGTGCACGTGATGAAAAAGTTTTTCAATTTGCGGATGGGAGAGAACACACAGGTGGCAAATCACTTAAACGAACTCAATATGAGGATGGCTCAGTTGAGTTCGGTGAAGATTGACTTTGAAGATGAAGTTACTTTTGCTTTTTTCTTTACTGGAGAGTTGGAGCGGTACCGTGACTGCCCTGAGCGCATCGGTTGGAAAGGGGACGTTGAAGTACGAAGATGTGCGGCACATGGTGATTGGCGAGGGGACTCGCAGGCAAGAGACAAGTTCTACATCAGGTTCATCCCTGAATGCTGGAAGTTGGGGCAAGTCAGGTCATGGGATGTCAATGTCCAAGTGGAAGGAGAAGTCTTCCGGGGACAAGAGTTATGGTGAAATGGGTCACTACAAGAACGAGTTTGAGAATTCAATTCGCAGGGGAATAAGGGAGATGCAGACTTCGTGGGAGATGCATTGCCTCTCAAAGCGGTTGAGTATCTGGTAGAATTGCAACCAGGTGGGAGCATGACTGAAGTGAATCCAGGAGAGGCTTCTGATTGCCTAAGCACATAAGCTTGAGGGCTGACACTACCCCTACTAGAAGGGAGGATCGTCAAGCAGACAATATGGGCGCTCTGAAACATTCTTAAGGTGGGAGTTTGTTGAGCGTTGAAAGATTCAATTATAGTTGGAATCAATCTCTAGGTGGGAAATTGTTGAGTATGGAGCCTGATTCGGATTAGGCGGGTGAAGACGGAACGAGCCAAGACCAAAAGACGAGGAAGAGGTACTGAAGCAAGAGCAGCCAAATGAGAAGAAGAGCTCGGGTGGGAGCACCAAACCAGAACTCGGTCAAGTTCTGGGCACAAAGGGGAACTCGGCCGAGTTCCGGGCCAAGTTTCGTGCCGCGAGTAGTGAAAAATTCGAAGAATATTTGAGGATAATCTTATCCTTTTTTGGGAGATATTTTTTCTTAGGGAAAAAGATATCTTGTAGCTCTAGTTTTCCTATTTATACTCGACTTGATTATTGTAATTGGTGTGTTACCAAAATCCTATAAAGAAGATCCTGAAAGCGAGATTAAGAGGTTAGGCTTAGGAAGAATCCTTGTAAACCCTTGAGTATATCCTCTGATCAAGTGGAGAATCTCTGGCTTGGTAGTGCCCCCAAACGTAGTCCTTACGACGAACTGGGTCAACAATTGCATGTATTCTTTGTCTTGGTTCCCTTACTATCTATCGATTTGCAGGAACGATCCGAAATTCTCTCAACAACTGGTATCAGAGCGAGGTTTCTAAGATTGAAAGATGGATGTCAGTAAGATTCTCATTGAGAAGTTTGATGGCTCAGACTTCGGAAATTGGAAGATGCAGATTAAGGACTATCTCTATAGGTCAGGGCTGCATCAACCGATGGGCGAGGAACCTGCAGACATGAAGGAGGACGAGTGGAAGTTGCTGGACAGGAAAGCGATGAGCGTGGTGTGCTTGTCGTTGTCCAGGAATATCGCCTGCCACACAATCATGTCGGCGACAATGAAGGAGATGCTCAAGACCTTGTCTGATCTGTACGAGAAGCCGTCAGTAGTGAGCAAGGTGCATGTGATGAGAATCAATTTGCGGATGGGAGAAAACACACAGGTGGCAAATCACTTGTACGAACTCAATATGACGATGGCTCAGTTGAGTTCGGTGAAGACCAAATTTGAAGATGAAGTACATGCTTTACTTTTGCTTTCTTCTTTACCGGAGAGTTGGGGCGGTACCGTTACTGCCTCGAGCGCATCGGTTGGAAAGGGGAAGTTGAAGTACGAAGAGGTGCGGGTGATATACACATTTATGTTGTGTATTTAGATAGGGTTTTAGCATACTTTTAATCATGTTTTTGGTGCTAAAGATGTAGTTTGGAGTGTTGAAGAAGGAAGAGCCGAGGTACCCTGAAGACCACTTGGAGCCGAAGTGAAGAAAACTCGAATAAACATGTTTTGTGGCTGGCGGCGACCGCTGCCCCATAGGCGGCAACCGCTGCCAATACACAGGCCAAATTCATCTTAAACGCTGCGTTTTAGTTAGTTGACTTTTGGATATCCGGTTTTTATGTATTTCGGATAGTTTGTTTTCTCCTATTTAAGGAACTTTAGACCCTTTATTTAGACCTAGTTTTTGATTTTGGAATTATTTTGTGTTTTGAAGATCTATGGAGAACTAAGCCTCTTTCCTTACACAAACAATTGAAGTGTTCGTTCTGATTCAGTAGTGAGATTTCTAATTCCTTATCGATTGTATGGATTTAATCTTTTCTCTTACTTGAATTGCTACTGACTTGTTTTAATAATTTCTAGCATGATCATCTAGGATTTATTGTTATTAGGTTATTGCTAGATTTAGAATGTTTATGGTTGAACATCTCTAATGCATAAGTAGTAACTGCATTGTGCTAATATCTGGTTGTGTTAGTTATATGTATGAGAGAGTTGATTTGCATCATAGGGTAAAAGCTGGTTGTTTTATCTTAGTTTTTAATCCAATTATATTCATGATGTTAAATGCTGCTAGTTAGATTGACTCTTGATAGTTTCATGATTATTTATCTAGTTAGGGTTAATAATATCTGGTTGTGCTATTAATTACTTTTGAAAAGGAATTGAGATTTCCATTGCATAGATATTGAATGAAATCAAGGATCAACTTGTCAAGCGCATGCGGATATTTGTTTGTCTAAGTGGTTCCAAATACTGATTCATAAACTCTTGAATTCTTATGATTTGCATGCTAGTGTGTGAATTAATCTTAAAACCCCGCTTGTTACTTCCGTTTGACACAAACTTCACTGCTAAAGATAACTTGTCTCCTTGTGGAATCGACCTTTACTGGTTTTATACTTTGGTTTAAGTTAGTTTGGTTTTCTTTGCATTATTGTCGTTTAAAATGACTAAATCATCGTTATCAACGGGACTTGTGATTGGCAAGGGGACTCGCGGGCAAGAGACAAGATTTAGAGTGTTTATGGTTGAACAACTCTCAAAGCTTGTCAGCTACTAGTTCGCACTCAAAAATTGATCAAGGTGATTTTTTGATGTGTTGAAGGAAGAAGTAGGGCGTCTAAACTGAAGGGTACACCTCAACAGCTTAAGGCCTGTCGAATTTGTAATGACGACTTGCATCCTACTCATTCATGTCCAACACTACAAGAAGAAGCGAATGCCGTTGGACGATTTCAGATAAAGCTGAGGTAAGACCCTTATTCCAACCACTACAACCCCGGGTGGAAGGATCATCCTCACTATAAATGGAGAGACTCAAATCCAAATCAATCTCAAGAACATCCACCACAAGCTGGGCCACCTGCGGCTAGACCTCAAGAACAGAACTATAATGCAGCTCCTTCCATGGACAATATGATGAAGATGTTGATGCAGAGTAATATCAATCTCTCAAAAAATGTAACTAAATTGACACAAAGCCAATTGCAATTCCAAGAGACTACATTAGCAAGTATTCAGAACTTGGAAAGGCAAATGGGCCAAATCTCTCAAGCTGTGAGTAAACTTGAAGCGAAGGACTCGGGTAAGCTTCCCTCCCAAACTAAGGCGAACCCGATCATCCGTAATGTCAGTGCTGTTACTTTGAGAAGTGGGAAGGCTCTGAATGATGAAAAGATTGTCATAGCTGAAAAAGAGGATAGCGGAGACCGCCACCCTGACAGCGGCGACCGCCACCAAAACAATGTTGCTCTCGACAATGCTGAAGTTAATGGCGGCGACCGCCGCCAAAATGGCAATGACCACTGCCATTTTGCATCACCGACGGACCAAATTTCCGAAGAAAGCGGCGACACCGCCCATCCGGCAGCGACCACCGCCAGTTCCTTGCCGCCCAAGAAGATGACAAGAATGCTGAACCTTCTGCTCTTCCCTAGTTCAAGCCTGTGGCGCCATTCCCATCTGCTCTAAAGCGTACAAAACCACTCACGCAGGACAAGGACATGTTTGAGATGTTCATAAATGTTGAGGTAAACATTCCTCTTCTTAAATTGATTAAATATATTCGTCGTTATGCTATGTTCTTAAAACATATGTGCACTAAGAGAAATAAGGACTTGAATAGCAAGAAAAAAATAAAGGTTAGCGAACATGTTTCAGCTATATTTCAAAAACGCTTATCTAAGAAATATGAGGACCTATGTCTATTTACCATCCCTATCACTATTGAAGGTACTAAATTTAACAATGCTATGCTTGATTTGGGTGCTTCGATTAATGTCATACCATCATCTCTCTGTGAATCCTTGAAGCTAGGACCTATGCATACAACAAATAAATCGATTCAGTTAGCTGATAGGTCTCATGTGCTTCCTCCAGGAATTGTAGAAGATGTGTTGGTAATGGTGGGTGATCTTACTTTTCCTGCTGATTTCTATGTGCTTAATATGGAACATGATGAGCATGTAACCCCTATTCTATTAGGGAGACCTTTTTATGAAAACTACAAGTACTAAGATAAATGTCAGCACAGGTTCTCTGACCATGGAATTCGACGGCCAAACTATACATTATAACACCCATAACCACTGATTAGCTAGCGTACCGTCGAGCCACGATGTTAAACAAGGAGCTTATCAGGAGGCAACCCGATGTAGTTGATTTCTTTCCTTTAGATTAGCTTAGATTAGTTTCCCTTTTGTTTTTGTTTGCGTCGACCTAACCTACAGATAGCCGAAGAACCACGACGCACTGGCAGCGACCGCCGCCCCAAGGCAACGATCGCCGCCAAAGCAAGCTCAGCTACGACATTGTACCAATTAATGGCAGCGACCACCGCCTAATGGCAGCGCCCGCGCCAATTCATGGCCAGCTACGGCATTCTGCGCAATAAATGGCGGCGACCGCTGCCATTTATCAGGTTCGACAGCTCTATCTTAAAAAGAGAAAAAAAAGGCTCTCAAAAAAAACGAAAATAAAAGAAAAAGAAAGAAGGGATAAGAGGATAAGATAGAAGAGAGGTGAGGGGAGTCTCAATAGAAAAAAAATCATGAGTGGAAAAAAACAAGAGAGTAGAAAAGAGAGAGGAAGAGAGAAGAACAGAGGTAGACGAGACCACTAGCCCGCCGCCTTCTCTACAGCCCGCTGCCGACCGGCGACCGCCGGACCATTCCCTCACTCGCTACCTTCGCCCGCTGCCATCATCCCGCTCAATTTTTGGATCTACAACAAGCAGCGACTGTTGAATCAAAAAAAATATATATATATATTCTAAAATTACATGTGCGCATGTACAATGTATATGGTTTTCATATACTAATATGGGCTCCATTGACATGGGATAATGTACGTACTTAAAAGGCCATTAAGTAAGTTGTGCATGCTATATACTAAAAGCTAGGCCTAACGTATACTCGGGTCTGGATGTATTCATACACCATATATTAATATATATGTGCATCATGTACGTATACACATCAAGTACAAAAATTATATGTGGGAAGCCTTGGCCCCACGTACATCAATTCGGCAGAACTAAATGCATAAGGACGTTGAATAGAGGGAGCTAAGGCCTAATCAAAAGTTGACTTCTCCTCCATCCAAACGGGTGTAACGTCCACCCAATTAAGGGGGTAATTAGCAAGGCTAATTAAGCTTCAAAATGAAACGGCTGGCCTTGAAGGAAGATTGGCCTCCAAGTTGAGAGATTCATATATATACTCTCTTGCGGACGGTCACTGGAAGGAGGGCAGACTGCATAAGAAGAGATTACAAAAAGAGCACAAGAACACTATATAATAAAAGTGTGTAGATCTCCAAGGAAGAAGAACGACTCAAAGGTCTTCATCAATTCGTTGCTGTCTAGCCAAATACCGAAGTCCACTAAGTCAATTTTGGGTAAATTCTCTCCTTCCTGAAATCTTCATGTGCTAGTTAATTTCTTTTGGTCTTTTGGGACGTAGGTTTGCACAATGGGTTGGGTTCAAAGACAAAGCTCCCACATCGGTTAGTGCTCGATCGAAACGGAAGCACCATCAACACCCATAATCGGTTCATCTCGACACCGGACACCGTTTCAACACCCCATCAAAGGCTCGCTCTACATCAAAAGTAGTTGGCTCGAAACATGCCGTTTCACCACTACATTGAAGGTCTGTCCGGCATCCATGGTAGTTGGTTAGAAACGTTCCGTTTTGGCTCAAAACGTCTCGTTTCGCCACTACAATGAAGGCCCGTTCAGCGTCAATGATAGTTGGTATGAAACGTCATGTTTCACCACTACGGTGAAGATCCGTAAGAGGCCCGAAAGTTGAGCGCTCCGCCACCGCAGCCCCAAAAGGGAGACACCGACATCCATATCGAGAGTTGATCCATGTCAAGCGTCCAACTTGTTGACCATCAAACCCAATAAAAACAACAGTGGAAACAAGTAAAGATTACCATGGATTTAGCAAGGCGATGAGGCGAAAATCGGGCTTCGATCGGGTTCAAGTCACCGGGCTAACTTCAACCAAACTCACTAAGTCAAAGCTCCTGTCAAAAAGCAAAAGGAGAAATTTAATCATAGTGAAGGTTGTAGTTATATGTACGTACAAGGCTCCAAAAACATGCTATATACTGTTCCACATGGTACATATATACGTGTAGACCTTATGCTCAAGCTTTCAAAGAGGGGGCACTTAAGATGTACTCTCATGCTATATAACACTTGTTAAATGGAGCGAAAGAATACCCCGAAGGTCTTTAGGTGATCGATAGCGGCTGAAGCAAAGGTGCCAAATTTAGCCGATATTGAGGGCCTGCACATCCATCACAAGGGCAATATCACTAATTAATTAGTGAGGAAGACGCAAGCTGTGCATCATATATACTTCACTTCAAATGGAAGTTAACAAAATTTCTCCATTGAGATACACATGCGTATGCTAAACGGTTCAAAATGGGGTTACGTACATACTACCATGGTGTTATATAACACTAGTTAAAAGAAGTGAAGCCTTACCGGTGAACAAGAAAAGGGATCGATGTTGATCGAGTCGTCGATCGTTGTCCGTCTTGTGCAATCTCCGGAGCCAAGTCGACCCCCCCTACCAGAGTCTGATCTACACCAAAAATCTCCGGGCTTGGATACTCTGTTGACATGTACAAATTTGTCCACAATCAATAAAAAAAGTGACTTCCAGAGGCATCTTTCACACTATTTAAACTATGCAAGAATAGTGGCAAGAGTGCTAGTATATGCATACGTACAGGTCATGAATAAATAGTGATTATGGCACAAGGCACACCTAGTATGTGGGTATATTGCAAACTAGCCAATACTAGTGTTGTTATAATGGAGTATAGAAAAAATAGCCCAAGGACAAACCTGGTTATCGGAGTCAAAAGCCAAGGCAGAGCACGGAAGAAGATGAGTACAAGAATGGTGTGATGGCTTATTATATAACAGCCATATTGTAAGATCATATAAACATCCATATATTTTTATTTTCCAAAAGAATAAAGATTATGGCCTGCCAAATATACGATATGTACATAAATCAAAATATATGTACACTTCATCCTAAAAAATGGCAGGAAATCAAAATCGTTTATTCTTTGGGTATAAATATATGGATACGATCAGCCACATTTGTTCTCTGAAATGGTATAAATGGAAGTACCCATATTTGAGAGGACCCACAGGCCTGTATACGTGATCAAGTGAAGTTTTATAACTTCAAAGTGGCGGGCCCATGAGTAAAGAAACAAGTTGCTCAAATTGACATATTATGTATGTGGGTACGTACATTTGCATGGTACTAACTAGTGTTATATAACACTACGTGTGATCCGGCCGTGTGAATAGAATACCCTCAAAAATATGGATTATGTCCATGCAATTCAAAGCGTGACAGAACTACGTACAATTTGATCCCCTTTAATGGGGTACGTAGGAAGCTTGACATATAGCTAACGCTCGTCGAGTTCAATCACAACCTCAAATGATAGAACTTCGTAGACTTGATTCCGTCACAAACGGATATGTAGGAAATTTGGCTTCAAAACATCAAAACAAGTCCCGAATTCAGTCAACCACATCAAATTTGTTCAAGATCAAAATAAGACTTCTACAGAACTACGTAAAGACTTGACGCCAAATACAAGGCTACGTAGGTAGCTCGATATCAAATATTGAGTACAGTCGCCCAAATGTCAAATCAAGCCAAACCCCAGAACTACGTAGACTTGATTCCGTACGAAACGGATACGTAGGAAGTTCGACATCAAGCTCAAGCGGACGTCGAATTCAGTCACAAGAATAAAAGCAAAATGAAGTCTCCTAAGAACTACGTGTGATTTGATCCCCTTTAACGGGGTACGTAGGAAACTTGACATATAGCCAACGCTCGTCGAGTTCAATCGCGACCTTAAGCCAAAGAAGACTTAGTGTGAAAGTTAGATAACCCTTCATAGAAGGTGTGTCTATTTCTTTCCACGCCATGCAAATGATAGTGGAAACGATCTTAGACAACCCTTCTTAGAAGGTGGGTCTAAGCTTGTTTCTCTGATGCATGGAAAATCAATCCCAAATTTTGTATGTGTGTCTGTATTATTTTCAGAATTGTAAGGATGTACAGATAAGGGTCGAACTTAAAAAATTATATAAGATGTGTTTGTGCATAGTTGTTTTATTTTAACAATTTTTGCCTAACATATTTTTGGCACGCCCGGTGGGACCCTTTTCTTTCTTGATCGTTTTGGTTAATATAGATACTAATACTATGTCTCTTTTGTTGCAAGAAATTAAAGAAATGGCACCAAGAGCGTCAGTCAAGTTCAACCAACTTCCAGCTACTTTCATTGTCAAGGGCTGGCGTTTCATTCGCCAAAGGAACTTCAAAGTGATATTCAACTTAGAGCGAGATGCCATCACCGCCGAGATTCCACTTGACAACCAGTACGGACCTCTTCAACATTTAGGAGAAGGGACGACACCAAAAAGAACGCTTGGAGTGCATGCTTCCTCGTCTCACCGACAAGGCAAGGAGCCCATGGGGAGCAAGTGGCAAGGACGACCGACTATTCAAGTCATCAAGACTACTAAGAGGTTTCCCCCAGGAGCACCTATTCAAGCCACTTCAACAAACTCCAAGGTCAAGCGATCTTGAAGAAGAAGAGGCCGTAAGAATGGGTCCAAATGCTACAAGGCGAACCCATTGGCACAACTTGCTCCATCTCCAGCTTTGGAGTTGGCCAAGGCTACTTTAAGAGAGGCGGCCCAAGACCTCTCAACTCCAACGAGGCCAACCGCCGTTCCTCAGGTTTCCGTCCCGCGACAAATCTTGGTTGGATCTATTCCTATCAACCTTGATCATGTGGAACAGGTCAACATGACCTCCTACACTGAGAAAGGAAAGGGAGTCGCTCCACCCAAGCCTTCAAAGGTCGTGAAAGTCGTGAAACCGCCACCACCCAAGAAAGATCAAGAGGCCGTTAAAGGTTCTCAAGTCCGACCAAAGAGTAGGAGTTCTTCCACTTCAAACGCTCCAATGCCTCAAAGGGCCACACCTCACTCTTACACGGGTTCCATCACGAGGTCAAGAGCGAGGGAGATGATGTATGCTGAAGTGGTTTCTCAACCATCGACTCCTCCATCACCTTCCACGCTCAAAGAGAAAGGGACAACCGAAGATTCCGTGGGATCTCCATTGTATGGGGATGATGGTTCACCTTTCAAGGAGGATGACTTCCCATCCATATTTACAGATCGGAGTCAAGAAAGCTCCTCCAATACAAATGAAGAGGACGATATGCCAGTGATGATGACTGGTGCTACTAGCGTTGAAGAACAACTCCAAGAAATGCAAAGGAGAATGGAAGAAAAAGACGCTCAGATTGCCGCTCTCTCGGCTCAAATTGCGAGTCACCACCAAGAAAGTAGACAAGAGCAAGTACGGACAAATGAAGAGGGAGGCCCAAGTGGTACTTCAGGATTGAACGGGGCCTTGGGCATGTCTCCCCAAGATATTCGCGAGATGATTGCTAAAAGCATCAGGGAGTTTCAAGTTGCCCAAAACCCACCAGTAATGGGCTATAGGAAGCCATACCCAACACATTTTGACGTTGTGCCTTTCCCTCCGGGATATCAAAGGCCCACCTTCGATTAGTTTGATGGGATTCATGGTTCACCGCATGAGCACCTTGCTCACTTCTACTCAGCGTGTGGTGAAACCGCCTTGAGTGATGCCCTACTTCTGCGCCAATTTGTCCAATCCTTGAAAGGGTCAGTGTTTACTTGGTATACCCAACTTCAACCTGGCTCGATAGAAACATGGGATGAGTTGCAAAGGGCTTTTCTCGCTCAGTTTGTGAGCACAAAGGCGAAGGTCTCTATCATGGACCTTGCAAACACTCATCAAAAGCCAAATGAAATTGCCAACGACTTTATTGCAAGATGGAGGAGTCTAAGGCTTCAATGTCCAGAAAAGCTAAGCGAGTTAGCTTGTGTACAAATGTGCACCAATAACTTCTTCCCGAGCTAGCAGTGCATGTCGGTAGTGCTGAGCCACTATCGTTTGACGCACTAGTTTCAAAGGCCTCTAATGTGGAGCGCCAACTTGCTCGAAGAAAAGCAACTTCAAGCCGACCTCAAATAAATGAGACTCGAAGAGAGGACACCAAGAGGCCACAAAAGAAGACCGAGTCTATGACAACCTTCATCAAAACAAGTGGCAAACCCTCAAAGGATGTTAACTCCAAAACCCAAGATAAGGGTAAAGCTAGGGAGCTTGCTAAAAGGCTTACCCTTCAAGAGAGGAAGCAAAAGAAGTATCCGTTCGATGATGATGACGTTCAGGGGATCTTCGATGAGCTCCTGGCTGCTAAGGCAATCACGCTTCCCAAACCAAAAAGACCCAACCAAATGGGTATGACGGATGATCCGAAATATTGTCCATATCATCGCCTTCTTGGCCATACAATTGAGGATTGTTATGTCCTAAAAGATGTAATTGAAGGTATGATCAATAAAGGAGAAATTGAAGTCGAAGAACAAAATCCAAAGGGCCGTCTGCTTCCTCCAATGTGATCTCAATGATGGAAATCATAGAAGTGCTACCCTCGCCCATACCCGAACACGAAGAAGGAGCTTCTCAAGCGTCTTTTGAAATTCCCCAACAAGAAGATGTGCCTACGGTTTCACTGCCTCATATGGCAATTCCTGTGGAATTCCGAGTAGACGATGACGTCCGAGTTGTGTGGGCATATCCAGATATGCCAAGGTCTGGGCCAAATCAACCAACCTTGTACGAAATCATGACATGTTCTGATTTTGACGACCTGTTCTCCGAAGATGAAGGAGATGATGGCAGTCTTTCACAGTGGCAAGTTTCCACAAAAAGAAAAAGCCCTCGACAAAAAGTCCCTCAAAGCTCCAAACCCCCAGGTTTCCGAATGATTGGGAGGAAGTCTGACAAGAAGAAGAGCAAGAAGAACAAGAAGAAGGCAAAGAGGAGTAGTAAAGGAAAGAAGCCCGAAGCAGACGCTGAAGACGAGTACGTGCAACCTCGACGATTTCCTATCACTCTAAAAGACTTCATACCCAAGGATTTTCTAAAGGACAATTCCCTTGAAGAAAATGACAATGAAGACATGTTTTGGGAAGAGGATGTCGTGCAATGTTGTATGGTCTCTACTGTCAATGAAGAAGGAGATCAAGACGAGGTTGATGAAATTTCTCTCCGTTCAGGTCATCAATTACTTCCCCCACAAGAAAAAGATAAAGGGAAGAAGAAAGAATCAAATGTTGAAGATCAAATCAATGACCAAGCTCCTAAATCACCACAAAAGGAGAAGGGTGACAAGTCTGGATCTAAAGATGATTTCCCACCAAGGATTCCTATGTCTCTCCGAAATGCTCCTTATAAAGAGAGGGTCCGATATGATGTCATTGGACACCTCAAGCGTATTCCAGCGCGATTGAGTGTCTATGATGCTTTGCAAATGTCGAAGGACCTAAGGAGGGCGTTGATCCAAGCACTCATGGACCCCGAAGATTACAAAGATCAAGTGGATCCAATTGAGGTTGACGAGGTTTCCTTGTCTCCACCAATGCAATGTGCCTCATGCATGGCCGCTATCACTTTCTCTGATGATGATCTTCAATTAGGCGAGGAGTATCATAATAGGCCGCTATACGTCACAGGCACTATTGGAGACACAAATATCAATCGTATCCTTCTCGATTGTGGGTCCGCGGTAAATCTTCTCCCGCTAAAATCCTTGAGGGCGATAGGGTTGACGACATCACACTTGTCCCCTACATTACTCACAATTCAAGGCTTCAACCAAGTGGGGCAAAAAGCCATGGGTACTATTGCCTTGAAGGTGATGATGGAGGAGCTATACAAAGATGCTCTCTTCCATGTGATAGACGCCAATACCTCTTACAATGCTTTGTTAGGGCGGCCTTGGCTTCACTCAAGCAAGTCCATTGTGTCTACACTTCATCAGTGTCTGAAATATACTGATGATGATGGCAATGAAAGGACCATTAAAGGAGATCCAAACCCTTTCCATGGGGAAGATGTGAACTATGCTGATGCCAAGTTTTACAAATCAGTTAGCTTTTCCACCTCAACACCCATGAAAGGAGGTGATGGCTCCAGGTATATTAAAAAGAATGAAGAAATTCCCGGAGTTACTCAAGCATCAGACATCTCTCTTGAGGAAAGAAAAGAGGTTCAACCTAAAATCTTGTTTAGGTATACACCAAAAGACAAGAGAGAGGTTGGGCAAAAACCCATGATCTCAATTGATAAAGCTATGCAGTCTTTAATGACTAGCTACACTTGCCCTCTTCGTAAAATCAATCAATCCTTACCAAAGGATTCTTTGGTTATCCATAAAGTTCTTGGAGAAAACGGAAGTGAAAGCAAGAGGGTTGTGACATGGGAAGGAGCATCAAACTCTTCCAACAAATCTTCCTCATTCCAAAGGAATCCTCAAGATAAGGTGAAAATGTTGAAACCTTCCTCCAAAGGTAAAGCTCAACGAAAGCATCTGAATAAGGAGGTTCTTGACAACTTGCAAGTTTCTTTGGAAGGAGAACTTTTGACAGTAAGTGTTGTGGAGCCTATGACGTTGACACCAGTGGAGCAAGAGCTATTCTCCAAGGAGGAAGCAGTCACTCCCCGAGTGTCTGTTTTTCAAAGACTCGATACAGAATCCATCAAAGAGGCATCTCGACCATCTGTGTTCCAACGGCTTGAGAGGATTGACAAACAAAAGGCCAAGAAGGTCCGTGTCAAAAATTTCAAGAAGTGGAAGGACAACAAGGAAAAACGGGTTAGACATTTTGACCAAGAAAAAGATGACTTTGAAATTGAAGAAGTCAATGTAGTGACTTTCTCGAATGTGGCAAGCTCCTCTCAAGAGTCAAATGACAAGGATGATCCCTCAAATTTCCTCAACACAGTCCAACCTGCTCCACCAGAATTAGAAGATGGTGGACAACCTATAGTGGACGATCTTCAAGAGATCAACCTTGGAACCCTCGATGACCCTAAGCCGGTTTTTGTTAGTGCATTACTAACAAATGAAGAGATGGCGACATATAAGCAACTTCTTGAAGAATATAAAGATGTGTTTGCTTGGGGGTACCAAGATATGCCTGGTTTGGACCGAGAGGTGGCCGTCCACAAATTGGATATTTGTAAAGAAAAGAAGCCCGTTAAGCAAGCTCAACGGCGTTTTCGCCCAGAGTTGACGGTTCAAATCAAGAGTGAGGTCAACAAGCTCATCGAAGCAGGCTTTATTCGAGAGGTTCAATACCCAGTATGGCTGGCTAATATTGTTCCCGTCAGGAAGAAAAATGGCAAACTTAGGATATGTGTGGACTTTAGGGACTTAAATGAAGCATGCCCTAAAGATGAATTCCCACTACCCATCACCGAGTTGTTAGTTGATGCCACCACTGGATTCAAGGCTTTGTCCTTTATGGACGGGTTCTCTGGTTACAACCAAATCAAGATGGATTCAAAAGATGAGGAATTCACTGCTTTTCGAACGCCCTTGGGTACCTTTTGCTACACAGTTATGCCTTTCGGTTTGAAAAATGTTGGGGCAACATATCAAAGGGCGATGACAGTGATATTCCCTGACCTTCTCCACAACACCGTCGAGTGCTACTTGGACGACTTGGTGGTTAAAACAAGAGAAAGAGAGGATCACCCAAATGATCTTCGTAAAATATTTGAGAGATTGCGTGAGCATCAACTCAAAATGAATCCCCTTAAATGTGCATTTGGTGTTACATCAGGGAAATTTCTTGGTTTCATCGTGCGTTACCGAGGAATTGAAATTGACCCTGACAAAATCAAGGCCATCATGGAAATGCCTCCCCCAAGAAATCTTCGTGAGCTTCGAGGTCTACAAGGCAAGCTCGCTTACATCCGTCGCTTCATATCTAATCTCACAGGTAGGTGTCAACCTTTTCTAAGGCTGATGAAAAAGGAAACCCCGTTCATCGGGGATCGAGCATGTCAAGAGGCACTTGAAAGCATTAAGAAATACTTGACAAATCCACCTGTCTTGATGGCACCCGTGCAAGGAAGGCCTCTCATCCTTTATACAGCATCTCTTGAACGATCTTTAGGGGCTATGTTAGCTCAAAATAATGATGATGGAAAAGAGATAGCCTTATATTACATCAGTCGAACATTGGTGGGGGCGGAGCAAAATTATTCCACCATGGAGAAAGTTTGTTTGGCATTGATTTTTGCCATTCAAAAGCTAAGACACTACCTTCTATCCCATCAAATAACACTGGTTTCTAAGGTTGATCCTCTAAGGTTCATCTTATCAAAGACCGTCCTGTCCGGAAGGTTAGCTAAATGGGCTATGCTCTTAACCCCGTTTGACATTAAATTCGTCTCACAAAAGGCGGTAAAGGGACAAGCCTTGGCTGACTTTTTGGCGGCTCATCCAACTCCCGACGATGAAGAATTGCTCGATGACTTTCCCGATGAGGAGGTGTTCACAGTTGAGGAAAAGTCGTGGCAGTTGTATTTTGATGGTGCTTCAAGAAGAGATGGCGCTGGTGTTGGAATTGTACTAATTACCCCTTCTGGCGGGTTGGTGCCATATTCTTTCTCCCTGTTAGAGAAGTGTACAAATAATGTGGCAGAATATGAAGCCTTGATCATTGGTCTTGAAATTGCCTTAGAGATGCACGTTGAGCCATTAAAAGTGTTCGGTGATTCTCAATTGGTTATCAAGCAAATAAATGGGCAATACGAGGTGAAAAATACAAGTCTAATTCCTCTCCATCAAAGGGCAAAACACCTTCTAGGCCAATTTTATCAAGTTGAGATCGAGCATATATCGAGATCAGAAAATGCTAAGGCAGATGCATTGGCCAAATTAGCCTCGTCTCTCACACTTCCTGATGAAAGAGAGATTCAAGTCACCATCGGAGAACGCCACTTGCTTACATCAGCCTTGGAGCGTGTTGATCGAGTTGAAGAAGTTAGGGTGGTTTCAGTTTACGAAATTGATCAAGATAGTGACTGGCGCCAACCTATCTTAGAATACTTGAAGCATGGAATTCTACCTGATGATCCAAGAAGGAAGGTAGATGTCAAAAGATGAGCACCCAGGTTCTCGATAGAAAGTGATACACTGTATCGAAGAGCTTTTGACGGGGTATTGCTCAGATGCTTGTCCAAAGAAGAAGCTAAATATATCCTAGCTGAAACTCATGCGGGGGTCTGTGGAGCACACCAAGCTGGTCCTAAGTTAGCCGATCAAATCAAGCGACTAGGCTACTATTGGCCGACAATGGTGAAAGATGCTATGGAATTCGCAAAGGCGTGTCACGCCTGTCAAATTCATTCAGACTTTATCCACCAACCTCCACAGCTTCTTCATCCGACCACTTTATCGTGGCCGTTCAATGCATGGGGTCTCGATGTGGTCGGACCCATTAATCCGTCTTCATCTCGTGGTCATCAATACATTTTGGCCGCAACGGACTATTTCTCTAAATGGGCCGAAGTTTTGCCTTTGAAGAAAGTAGGGGCGAAAGAAGTTGCAAATTTCATAAGGATCCAGTTGATATACAGATTTGGAGTTCCGTCAAAGATCATTTCAGACAACACCCTCTACTTCAAAAATCAAATGTTGGTGAAATTAGCTGAAACGTTTGGATTCAAACACAGTTTTTCATCAAGTTATAATCCCGCTTCGAATGGCCAGGCCGAGGCATTTAACAAGGTGCTTACAAAGATCCTTAAGAAGATGGTCTCAAAATCAAAAAGAGATTGGCATGATCGTTTGCCCGAGGCACTATGGGCATATCGTACGACAGTCCGAACATCAACCGGATGTACGCCCTTCAATTTGGTCTTCGGGTCTGAAGCAGTGTTACCCCTCGAGGTACAACTGCCTTCTCTAAGGGTTGCAGTTCAACTAACAAATCCAGATGAAAACGCTAAAATCCGCTTAGCTGAGCTTGAAGCTTTGGATGAGCACAGACTATCAGTTCAACAAAGACTCGAGATTTATCAAGCCCAGGTTGCTGGGGCATTTAACAAACGAGTCAAGTTCCGCTCATTCATGGTTGGTGACTTGGTTCTTACAATAAGGAGGCCGATTGTCATCAATCGAAAGCCGCAAGGAAAATTTGAACCGAAATGGGAAGGTCCATATGTCATCACTAAGATCTTTCCTAAAGGCGCCTATGAACTCTCAAATGAAGAAGGCGAAGTGGTGTATACTTGCGTGAACGGGAAATTTGTGAAGAAGTTCTTCGCATAACTTTGATGAGTTGAAGAACAACGAACTACGAAGGCTTGATCCCCCACAAAGGGGGTACGTAGGCAATCTAGTAATCGAAATGCTAGATGCAGCCACAACAAACAAAAATACCTTTGCGTAAATGATAGTCGAGTTAATTTGAGCAACCCTTCCTAGAAGGTGGGTTCAAGCTATCTTGGTGATGCGTATTAAAAGGTTAAAACCAAATGGGTTCCTGATGAACTACGATGACTTGATCCCTCACCAAGGGGGTACGTAGGCAATCTAGTCAATCAAAATACTAGATACAATCACAAAAATCCATCCAAGGAAATATCTTCAAATGCAAAAATGCCCCAAGCTCTTTCTTCTCTCTTGGCAAAAGAAAATGTCTCTTTCAAGCCCAAGACGATTATAAAAAAATCAAGGCCGAAAATCCAATGGCTTGCATGAATGAAATACATGCAGTCATAAAAAGCCCCTAAATGACATATAGTATGGGTATCATGATATACCACAAAGGTAGTAAACCTAAACCTTGGCATGAAGTCTCAAATTCAAATTTCCACATATGACCAATGGCCAAAAGTCAGCCCATAACATGACCATAAGCCTCAAAGTCAAAACCAAATATCTAAACAAATTCCTCTTTCAAATTGTCTACATACCCATACATACTATACCAACTTGTATAGCCTCAAGCAATACCTTGGTGACCATATTCTCGTGAGTGTGATGTCAGGTCTTGTGAGCACACTCATATCATCTTTGGCCTTAAATGTTGATTCAAAGAAAGAAAAGACGAACTTTGAACGCGTTCATTATGATTCACGCGTGCAAAGTTCGGGGGCAACTGTTGAATCAAAAAATATATATATATATTCTAAAATTACATGTGCGCATGTACAATGTATATGGTTTTCATATACTAATATGGGCTCCATTGACATGGGATAATATACGTACTTAAAAGGCCATTAAGTAAGTTGTGCATGCTATATACTAAAAGCTAGGCCTAACGTATACTCGGGTCTGGATGTATTCATACACCATATATTAATATATATGTGCATCATGTACGTATACACATCAAGTACAAAAATTATATGTGGGAAGCCTTGGCCCCACGTACATCAATTCGGCAGAACTAAATGCATAAGGACGTTGAATAGAGGGAGCTAAGGCCTAATCAAAAGTTGACTTCTCCTCCATCCAAACGGGTGTAACGTCCACCCAATTAAGGGGGTAATTAGCAAGGCTAATTAAGCTTCAAAATGAAACGGCTGGCCTTGAAGGAAGATTGGCCTCCAAGTTGAGAGATTCATATATATACTCTCTTGCGGAGGGTCACTGGAAGGAGGGCAGACTGCATAAGAAGAGATTACAAAAAGAGCACAAGAACACTATATAATAAAAGTGTGTAGATCTCCAAGGAAGAAGAACGACTCAAAGGTCTTCATCAATTCGTTGCTGTTTAGCCAAATACCGAAGTCCACTAAGTCAATTTTGGGTAAATTCTCTCCTTCCTGAAATCTTCATGTGCTAGTTAATTTCTTTTGGTCTTTTGGGACGTAGGATTGCACAATGGGTTGGGTTCAAAGACAAAGCTCCCACATCGGTTAGTGCTCGATCGAAACGGAAGCACCATCAACACCCATAATCGGTTCATCTCGACACCGGACACCGTTTCAACACCCCATCAAAGGCTCGCTCTACATCAAAAGTAGTTGGCTCGAAACATGCCGTTTCACCACTACATTGAAGGTCTGTCCGGCATCCATGGTAGTTGGTTAGAAACGTTCCGTTTTGGCTCAAAACGTCTCGTTTCGCCACTACAATGAAGGCCCGTTCAGCGTCAATGATAGTTGGTATGAAACGTCATGTTTCGCCACTACGGTGAAGATCCGTAAGAGGCCCGAAAGTTGAGCGCTCCGCCACCGCAGCCCCAAAAGGGAGACACCGACATCCATATCGAGAGTTGATCCATGTCAAGCGTCCAACTTGTTGACCATCAAACCCAATAAAAACAACAGTGGAAGCAAGTAAAGATTACCATGGATTTAACAAGGCGGTGAAGCGAAAATCGGGCTTCGATCGAGTTCAAGTCACCGGGCTAACTTCAACCAAACTCACTAAGTCAAAGCTCCTGTCAAAAAGCAAAAGGAGAAATTTAATCATAGTGAAGGTTGTAGTTATATGTACGTACAAGGCTCCAAAAACATGCTATATAATGTTCCACATGGTACATATATACGTGTAGACCTTATGCTCAAGCTTTCAAAGAGGGGGTACTTAAGATGTACTCTCATGCTATATAACACTTGTTAAATGGAGCGAAAGAATACCCCGAAGGTCTTTAGGTCATCGATAGCGGCTGAAGCAAAGGTGCCAAATTTAGCCGATATTGAGGGCCTGCACATCCATCACAAGGGCAATATCACTAATTAATTAGTGAGGAAGACGCAAGCTGTGCACTTCAAATGGAAGTTAACAAAATTTCTCCATTGAGATACACACGCGTATGCTAAACGGTTCAAAATGGGGTTACGTACATACTACCATGGTCTTATATAACACTAGTTAAAAGGAGTGAAGCCTTACCGGTGAACAAGAAAAGGGATCGATGTTGATCGAGTCGTCGATCGTTGTCCGTCTTATGCAATCTCCGGAGCCAAGTCGACCCCCCCTACCAGAGTCTGATCTACACCAAAACTCTCCGGGCTTGGATACTCTGTTGACATGTACAAATTTGTCCACAATCAATAAAAAAAGTGATTTCCAGAGGCATCTTTCACACTATTTAAACTATGCAAGAATAGTGGCAAGAGTGCTAGTATATGCATACGTACAGGTCATGAATAAATAGTGATTATGGCACAAGGCACACCTAGTACGTGGGTATATTGCAAATTAGCCAATACTAGTGTTATTATAATGGAGTATAGAAAAAATAGCCCAAGGACAAACCTGGTTATCGGAGTCAAAAGCCAAGGCAGAGCACGGAAGAAGATGAGTACAAGAATGGTGTGATGGCTTATTATATAACAGCCATATTGTAAGATCATATAGATATCCATATATTTTTATTTTCCAAAAGAATAAAGATTATGGCCTGCCAAATATACGATATGTACATAAATCAAAATATATGTACACTTCATCCTAAAAAATGGCAGGAAATCAAAATCGTTTATTCTTTGGGTATAAATATATGGATACGATCAGCCACATTTGTTCTCTGAAATGGTTTAAATGGAAGTACCCATATTTGAGAGGACCCACAGGCCTGTATACGTGATCAAGTGAAGTTTTATAACTTCAAAGTGGCCGGCCCATGAGTAAAGAAACAAGTTGCTCAAATTGACATATTATGTATGTGGGTACGTACATTTGCGTGGTACTAAGTTATATAACACTACGTGTGATCCGGCCGTGTGAATAGAATACCCTCAAAAATATGGATTATGTCCATGCAATTCAAAGCGTGACAGAACTACGTACAATTTGATCCCCTTTAATGGGGTACGTAGGAAGCTTGACATATAGCTAACGCTCGTCGAGTTCAATCACAACCTCAAATGATAGAACTACGTAGACTTGATTCCGTCACAAACGGATACGTAGGAAATTTGGCTTCAAAACATCAAAACAAGTCCCGAATTCAGTCAACCACATCAAATTTGTTCAAGATCAAAATAAGACTTCTACAGAACTACGTAAAGACTTGACGCCAAATACAAGGCTACGTAGGTAGCTCGATATCAAATATTGAGTACAGTCGCCCAAATGTCAAATCAAGCCAAACCCCAGAACTACGTAGACTTGATTCCGTACGAAACGGATACGTAGGAAGTTCGACATCAAGCTCAAGCGGACGTCGAATTCAGTCACAAGAATAAAAGCAAAATGAAGTCTCCTAAGAACTACGTGTGATTTGATCCCCTTTAACGGGGTACGTAGGAAACTTGACATATAGCCAACGCTCGTCGAGTTCAATCGCGACCTTAAGCCAAAGAAGACTTAGTGTGAAAGTTAGATAACCCTTCATAGAAGGTGTGTCTATTTCTTTCCACGCCATGCAAATGATAGTGGAAACGATCTTAGACAACCCTTCTTAGAAGGTGGGTCTAAGCTTGTTTCTCTGATGCATGGAAAATCAATCCCAAATTTTGTATGTGTGTCTGTATTATTTTCAGAATTGTAAGGATGTACAGATAAGGGTCGAACTTAAAAAATTATATAAGATGTGTTTGTGCATAGTTGTTTTATTTTAACAATTTTTGCCTAACAGCGACCGCCGCCTACAGGCAGCGCCCGCCGCTAGTCGCGAAACCGGTGATTCTCACTCCTTTTCTCTCGTGTTCTTGTGCTTTTGCTTCCATTCTTGAGTATGAGTACCCGTAGAGCAGCTTCATCATCTAGATCTCGCCCTAAGTACTCTAAGAAAGAAGAGGCTAGGAGAAAATTGATTGAAAAGAAAAAGATTGTTAGTACTTTGTTCTTTGATCACGAGGTCATGAGTGAGCTTGGGCTAGATGGTTGCCCTAGGCAGATGTTTGAGCATTGTGGGGTTGGACCGTTTTATGATATGAGTACTCCTACTTTTCCTAAGTGGACTCGGAAATTTTTGGCTACTTTTGAGCATGATTCTTCTACGGGTACCATTGAGTTTTGACTTACAGGCACGTATCATGTTTTGACCTATGATAGCATTGATAAGGCACTTGGTATATCCAAGCAGCCTACAGAGTGGGTCTCTCACCATCAGTAGATTGAATTTTAGGCTGACTCTACAGAAGCACGGGAGTATGATCCCAAGGCTGGGGAGTACAATTACAAGTGGTCTCATCCATGTCTTCGCCTCGCCCACAAGGTGATTCGTATGGCTTGGTTGGGCCAATCTGAGTTGAACAAGGTGTTACACATTGATTTGGAGGCACTTTTGACTATGACACCGTAGAGCACCATGGTACGTGACTGGCGTGCCCTCTTCATCGCTAGTTGTCAGAAGTGTCAGTCTAACAAGCTAGGCAAGATTACTGTTGGTGACATCATATCTTTATTGGCCGAGTCGATGGGGCTTCAATTTCCCTCTCCAACTGAGCAGCTCACTTGCCACTACACTTATGATTTGAGGCAGTTACGACACGTGGGTGTTTTGTCTAATGGTGGAGGACGACGATTTTATTTGTATGGTTCTCGGGGCTGTTATCAGATTCCTCTTCCTCTTCCCATACCTATGCCATTTGGACTATCTTCTCGTGATTTGGATATACGTCGGTACACCGTTGGCTATCGCGGCCCTAACTGCTCTTCTGCTGTTGTTGTTTATGAGGAGGGTTCTGCGGATGATGATGTTGATGAGGAGCCAAATAGGATGCAAGAAGATCTAGCTCCCTCTACTTGGGACTCTGAGGCTGCTGCATATGAGCAACATGCACGTTGGGGTACTCAGCCCTCTAGTTGGGGTCAGTTTTCAGATTGGCAAGATCAGATGACTGCTCAGATGGGTTATCTTTCAGTTCGTCAGGATGATTTGGCGAGTTCCATGGATAGGATGCATCAGTACCATGAGCAGCAGACACACTACTTTCAGCAACAGGGGACATTCTTTCAACAGCAGTGGCCTGGATATCCATTCTACCTTGACTATCCGCCGCCACCACCACCTTCTACATTGAGGACAATGTTTATTATAAGTGTGGGGGAGTTGGATTTATATTACTATTGCTATTACTTAAAAAAAAAGCCACAAAAATAGAGAAAGAGGCAGGAAAATCCTAGGGCAGACTGAAAACCCGAAAGGGCGGTTCAAGTAAAAAGCAGGTAATCTGACAAGCATTATGCTTGGGCAAAAATAGATTTTTGAGTGATGTGAGATGGTGAGTCCAACATTGAAAAATGAAAAGAGAGATGTTAGGTGAAAACGTGAAAAGGCGCCTAAGCAAAAAGAGTGAATGTTGATTTGCATCCTAGGGTAAAAGCTGGTTGTATCCAATTATATTCCTCATGTTGAATGCTGCTAGTTAGATTGAATCTCGATAGTTTCATGCTTATTTATCTAGGTAGGGTTAATAGTATCTGGTTGTGCTATTAATTACTGTTGAAAAGGAATTGGGATTTCCATTGCATAAATATTGAATGAAATCACGATCAACTTGTCAAGCGAATGCGGATATTTGTTTTTCTAAGTGTTTCCAAATACTGATTCATAAACTCTTGAATTCTTATGATTTGCATGCTAGTGTGTGAATTAATCCTAAAACCCCCCTTGTTACTTCCGTTTGACACAAACTTCACTGCTAAAGATAACTTGTCTCCCTGTGGAATCGACCCTTACTTGTTTTATACTTTGGTTTAAGTTAGTTTAGTTTTCTTTGCATTATTGTCGTTTAAAACGACTAAATCATCGTTATCAACGGGACTTGTGATTGGCAAGGGGACTCGCGGGCAAGAGACAAGTTCTACATCAGGTTCGGCCTTGAATGTTGGAAGTAGGGGCAAGTCAGGTCATGGGAAGTCGAAGTCCAAGTGGAAGGAGAACTCTTCTCGGGACAAGAGTCACGTCAAGTGTTAAAATTGTGGTGAAAAGGGTCACTACAAGAACTAGTGTGAGAATTCGCAGGGGAACAAGGGAGATGCAGACTTCGTGGAAGATGCATTGTCTCTCAGAGTAGTTGAGTTTCCGGTAGAATTGCAACCAAGTGGGAGCATGACTGAATAGATGCCAAGAGAGGCTTCTGATGGCCTAAGCACGTAAGCTTGAGGGCTGGCACTACCACTACCAAAAGGGAGGATCGTCAGCCAAACGATGAGGGCGCTCTGAAACGTTCTTCAGGTGGGAGTTTGTTGAGCGTTAGAAGATTCAATTACAGTTGGAATCAGTCTCCAGGTGGGTGATTGTTGAGTATGAAGCCTGATTCGGATTGGCGGGTGAAGACAGAACAAGCCAAGATAAAAAGACGCGGAAGAGGAACCGAATCAAGAGTGGCTGAATGAGAAGAAGAGCTCGGGTGGGAGCACCAGACCAGAACTAGACCGAGTTCTTGCCCCAATTTTGGGTACAGAGGGGAACTCGGCCTGGAACTTGACCGAGTTCCGACTAAGTTCCATGCTGCTCGCAGTGTAAAATTCAACGCGTATTTGAGAGTAATCTTATCCTTTTTTGGGAGATATTGTTTCTTAGGGAAAAAGATATCTTGTAGCTCTAGTTTTCCTATTTGTACTTGACTTGATTATTGTAATTGGTGTGTTACCAAAATCCGATAGAGAGAGATCTTAAAAGCGATATTGAGAGGTTAGGCTTAGGAAGATTCCCTGTACACCCTTGAGTCCTCTGATCTAGTGGAGAATCCGTGGCTTGGTAGTGCCCCTAGATATAGTCCTTCTGACGACTCGGGTCAACAACTGCTTGTGTTCTTTGTCTTGGTTCGCTTACTATCCATCGATTTGTAGGAACGATCCGAAATTCTCTCAACAATAGGTATCAGAGCGAGGTTCCTAAGATTGAAGGATGGATGTCAGTAAGATTCCCATTGAGAAGTTTGATGGCTCATACTTCGGGTACTGGAAGATGTAGATTGAGGACTATCTCTATAGGTCCGGAATGCATCAACTGATGGGCGAGAAACCTGCAAACATGAAGGAGGACGAGTGGAAGTTGCTGGACAGGAAGGCGATGAGCGTGGTGCGTTTGTCATTGTCTAGGAATGTCGCTTGCCACACAATCAAGTCGGTGACGACGAAGGAGATGCTCAAGACCTTGTCTGATCTGTACAAGAAGCCATCTACACTGAAGAAGGTGCATATAATGAGAAAAGTTGTTCAATTTGCAGATGGGAGAGAACACACCGGTGGCAAATAACTTGAACGAACTCAATATGACAATGACTTAGTTGAGTTCGGTGAAGATTGACTTTGAAGATGAGGTATATGCTTTACTTTTGCTTTCTTTTTTACCGGAGAGTTGGAGCGGTACCTTTACTACCCTGAGCGCATCGGTTGGAATGGGGAAGTTGAAGTACGAAGAGGTGCGGGACTTGGTGATTGGCGATGGGACTCACAGGCAAGAGACAAGTTCTACATCATGTTCGGCCCTAAATGCTGGAAGTTGGGGCAAGTCAAGTCATGGGAAGTCGAAGTCTAAGGGGAAGGAGAAGTCTTCCGGGGACAAGAGTCATGTCAAGTGCTGGAATTGTGGTGAAAAGGGTCACTATTAGAACGAGTGTGATAATTCGCAGGGGAACAAGGGAGATGCAGACTTCGTGGGAGATGCAATGTTTCTCAAAGCGGTTGAGTATCCTGTAGAATTGCAACCAGGTGGGAGCAAGACTGAAGAGAGGCCAGAAGAGGCTTCTGATGGCCTAAAAACGTAAGCTTGAGGGCTGGCACTACCACTAACAAAAGGGAGGATCGTCAGCCAGACGATGTGGGCGCTCCGAAACTTTCTTCAGGTGGGAGTTTGTTGTGCGTTGGAAGATTCAATTATAGTTGGAAACAGTCTCTAGGTGGGAGATTGTGGAGTATAGAGCCTGATTCGGATTGGGCGGGTGAAGACGGAACGAGCCTAGTCCAACAGACGCGGAAGAGGAACCGAAGCAAGAGTGGTTGAATGAGAAGAAGAGCTCGGGTGGGAGCACCAAACCAGAACTCGACCGAGTTCTGGCCCGAGTTTTGGGTACAAAGGGGAACTCGGCCTAGATCTCGACCGAGTTCCGGACCGAATTCCGTGCTACGAGCAGTGTAAAATTCAACGCGTATTTGAGAGTAATCTTATCCTTTTTTGGGTGATACTGTTTCTTAGGGAAAAAGATATCTTGTAGCTCAAGTTTTCCTATTTGTACTTGACTTGATTATTGTAATTGGTGTGTTACCAAAATCTTATAAAGAGAGATCTTGAAAGCGAGATTGAGAGGTTAGGCTTAGGAAGATTCCTAGTACACCCTTGAGTCCTCTAATCTAGTGGAGAATCCGTGGCTTGGTAGTGACCCTAGATGTAGTCCTTGCGACGACTCGGGTTAACATTTGGATGTGTTCTTTGTCTTGGTTCGCTTACTATCCATCGATTTATAGGAACGATCCGAAATTCTCTCAACAATTGGTATTGGAGCGAGGTTCCTAAGATTGAAGAATGGATGTCAGTAAGATTCTCATTGAGAAGTTTGAGGGCTCATACTTCGGGTACTGGAAGATGCAGATTGAGGACTATCTCTATAGGTCCGGCTGCATCAACCGATGCGCGAGAAACCTACAGACATGACGGAGGACGAGTGGAAGTTGCTGGATAGGAAGGTGATGAGCGTGGTGCGCTTGTCATTGTCTAGGAATGTCGCCTGCCACACAATCAAGTCGGCGACGACGAAGGAGATGCTGAAGATCTTGTCTGATCTGTACAAGAAGCCGTCTGCACTGAACATGGTTCATGTGATGAGAAAGTTGTTCAAGTTGCGGATGGGAGAGAACACACCGGTGGCAAATTGATTCGGCCTATTTTGTATGGTGTAACTCTTGTATTTTAGGGATGTATTGATTGTGTTTAGGTTAGAGTTTGTGCTAGTTGTACTGTATAGGCCGAAGACACAAGAATGCAAGAATAAAGGGTTTTAAGGCGTTTTAAACTGTCTGCGTAACACCACTTGCTTGAAAGAGCCATATCTTGAGCTACAGAGGTCGGATTGACCTGATTCCAGTGCAATTGGAAAGCTAACTCGAAGGGCTTCAATTCATATTTTTACACCGAAGTCAGATTCCAAGCCAAAGATGGTCAAAACAGCCTTCAAAGTGACGCTAGTGTTTCTGTCCCAATTCCGCGACCGCGGATTGTCCGACGCCACCGTGGTGGATGCCCGGAGACGAAGTTCTATTCTGTCGTGAAACCAGGGGCGCGGTGGAGACGACGTGACGGCAATGCCGGATCCGAGACGGGCCGAAGATCTATCTTCTTTTCTTCTTCATATCTTTTCTCTTTCCTTTTCTATCTTTTCTCCTTTTCTATTTAGATTAGGGGAGCATGTTCCCAGGGTCTATATAAGGAGGAGCCTCCTTAGGCTTAGGTTTTAGGTATTCCAATTCATAATTCAATTCCTTTCTTTTTAGGTTTTTAGTTTAGTTATGGAGACCTAGTCTCCTTGGGTTTGTTCAAGGGAGAAGCTCTGATGTATGAACTCGTGAGATTTTGGTAATTGATTTCTATCCTTTGGTTAATATCTCTTCTCTTTGTGCTTAATTGCATGAGCTTTGCATGATTCTTTGAGCTTGGCCAACTTGTTGAATTATCATTGTTCTATAGTTTGAATTGATTTGTTTCATTGTCTGTGTGAGCATCTCTTTTCTAGAAGACAACTTGATTCTAAGACCGTGGACTAGAATTAAGAAGAGAATTGATTGTTTTATCTTGCAATTGACTCATAGCTTGATTGTTTGATATTATATCCTACATATCCTTGTTCTCTATGCTAATTCTAGGTTAAGCGTCCTTGCCAAGGGTTATCGAATTGCTTGGACCGTGGACTTGCGATTGTTAATGATCAGGATAGGAATTAACCACAGGTGTGAATGAAATCAATGGATGAATCTATGATCGAGTGATTATTTCATGAGTGGATCTTTTGAATGAACCTGCCTCCTATCTACTTGTTTATTTGTTTGTTATTTGTTTTCTAGGTTAGTTTAGTTTAGATATATCTCTTTGATTTCCCCTTTATCTTTAGCTGATAGATATATTGATACTAGAAGCCATAGTTCTCTTGGGTTTGACCCCTTACTTGCATGCTATACTAGTTTATAGTTTGGGCTATTTATCTTTGATCTTGGCACGACGACTTTAGCCGAGTCACAAATCACTTGAACGAACTCAATATGACAATGGCTTACATGAGTTCGATGAAGATTGACTTCGAAGATGAGGTATATACTTTACTTTTGCTTTCTTCTTTACCGGAGAGTTGGAGCGGTACCTTTACTACCCTGAGCGCATCGGTTGGAATGGGGAAGTTGCAGTACGAAGAGATGCGGAACTTGGTGATTGGCGAGTAGCAAGCAAGAGACAAGTTCTACATCAGGTTCGGCCTTGAGTGCTGGAAGTTGGGGCAAGTCAGGTCATGGGAAGTCGAAGTCGAACAGGAAGGAGAAGTATTCCGGGGACAAGAGTCAAGTCAAGTGCTGGAATTGTGGTGAAAAGGGTCACTATTAGAACGAGTGTGAGAATTCGCAGGGGAACAAGGGAGATGCAGACTTTGTGGGAGATGCATTGTCTCTCAGAGCGGTTGAGTATCCGGTAGAATTGTAACCAGGTGGGAGCAAGACTGAAGAGAGGCCAGGAGAGGCTTCTGATGGCCTAAGCACGTAAGCTTGAGGGCTGGCACTACCACTACCAGAAGGGAGGATCGCCAAGAAGACGATGTGGGCGCTCTGAAACATTCTTCAGATGGAAGTTTGTTGAGCGTTGGAAGATTCAATTATAGTTGGAATCAGTCTCCAGGTGAGAGATTGTTGAGTATAGAGCCTGATTCGGATTGGGCGGGTGAAGACGGAACGAGCCAAGACCAAAAGACGAGGAAGAGGAACTAAAGCAAGAGCGGCTAAATGAGAAGAAGAGTTCGGGTGGGAGCACCAGACCAGAACTCGACCGAGTTCCGGCCCGAGTTTTGGGCACAGAGGGGAACTCGGCCTGGAACTCAACCGAGTTCCGGACCGAGTTCCGAGCCGCGAGCAGTGCAAAATTTGACGCGTCTTTGAGGAAAATCTTATCCTTTTTTTGGAGATATTGTTTTTTAGGGAAAAAGATATCTTGTAGCTCTAGTTTTCCTATTTATACTCGACTTGATTATTGTAATTCGTGTGTTACCAAAATCCAAAGAAAGAGATCTTCAAAGAGAGATTGATTGATTAGGCTTAGGAGAATCCTTGTAAACCCTTGAGTACATCCTCTGATCTAGTGAAGAATCCCTGGCTTGGTAGTGCCCCTAGACGTAGTCCTTGCGACAAATTGGGTCAACAATTGCTTGTGTTCTTTGTCTTGGTTCGCAACTATCCATCGATTTGCTGGAATGATCCGAAATTGTCTCAACAACTGGTATTAGAGCGAGGTTCCTAAGATTGAAAGATGGATGTCAGTAAGATTCCCATTGAGAAGTTTGAGGGCTCTGACTTCGAGTACTGGAAGATGCAGATTGAGGACTATCTCTATAGGTCCGGGCTGCATCAACCGATGGGATCAAGGTTAAGCTTAAAATTAATTAGTTTCCTTTGACAATTACAATATAATGTCCGACGTTTTATTACAATTTAAGCTTAAAATGTTGATTGGATCAAGGTTCACTCGTGGCTCGATTGGGTCTTTAGGTTCAAAATGAATTATTATATACGTGGTTCCACCATTAGACCTTCATTTATAATCAAAAACTAAAATACCTAACGTGCACTTTTTTAATTATCGTGGGTATTGCGACCCTACTTACAGTTGAACCTCAAACCAAAGTGATCATTCTTTTTACCAAACAAGATTTCTAGGCATTTACCTTGGTCATCATTGTTGATTATTTGCAATTTTGCAGTTTTAGAAGTTTAATTCGAAAGTGGTCTAATTCTAGCTCTCGATTTTCTATTGGGTATCAAAGTCTTTATGGTGATCAAGGTGGATATTTTAATCAATGGTTTATTCTTAGTAGCTATATGGTCAACCTAATGGATTCGGTTAGGCAAGAAAATTTGGTTTTAAAATTAAGTGATAAATAAAACTTACCAACTTAGCAAATGCGAATTACATGTAGGTTGACTTAATCAAGGGAACCAGACTCACTATTTTTGCATTTGAGAAGGAAGATAATTAGTTGTTGTAGTTTGCATGATGAAACTTGATTTAGATTACAGGTCTTGTAATGTACAAAATTTGGTGTAAGATTTCCACCTTAAAGTTGTAATACATATCGTATAACACTCATATATATACATATTAATGTTTTCCATTGAAGTAAATAACAAAAATCGGTACATAGCATTGTTAAATGAATATCTTCATATTATTTTAATGGTGTAACATAACTGTCTATATAAGATTAATTGAAAGCAAACACATACTATTAGAAATGAGGACTTTATTGATTTGATAATCACTTATAGACATAAGTCGCAATACAATTTTCATTTTGCATTTTACCAAAACGCACACAAACATTATTGCAAATTATATATATTCCAATCCATCCAAAGCCTTAATAAGATGGATGATCATCTCATTAAAATCCATACTTCAATAAACGACGGCTTGGTTTACCTGGCTTAGTAGGGGGCTCGACAGGGTCCTTGGGTCCAGAATGGAGGGTCATTAACGGAGTCCCATCACTCGATATTATGATGTTCTTATTATCCGGAGGGCCTAAGAATATCACAAAATGTAAATAATACAAAATGAACACTATATTAGTCATGATTTAACTATTACCAAAAAAGACATTATATAATAGCGAAATATAATACTTGTTATAGTCATAACAAGGTGTTGGTCCAACTAGTTTACGTTAGTCTAGTGCTTAGCACGGGATAAGCCTGAATATTTTGATTGATTGTAGTTAATTAATAATGATTAATTCTTGAGACCATAATTAATAACATCATTTCTTAAATTATACTTGAATAAATATAACATAAAAAATCAGAATTGTTGGATTTAGCTGATAAAGGAGATAATTAACATACTCTATTAAATAAAGAAAAGTATAAATAAAAAGATAAGAGAATTTTGTGAAAAACAATTAAGAGAAGTTCATGAAAGTTCAGAAAGTAGTGGGTTAAAAAAAGAAGGATGTGGAAATAAAAAATTTGAATTTAACAAAGATAAGAAATATAGAAAAAAATTTGTTTTAAAAAAAGGATGAATATAAGACACTTGTGGCGGAAGAAGAAGGATTTAGCAAAAGATAATGATGTGGATGTTGAATATTTGAATTTAGCAAAATATAAGAAAAATAGAAAAAAAAATGATTCAAAAAAGGTTTAATATAAGAGATATGTGGCGGAAGGAGAAGTATTTAAAGGTTTCTGCTTCAACGATATAGTAGGATATCTTCCAATAAAGAAAGTATTCGATATGCAAAGTATATGTCAAATAGATGCTCACTAGGAGATGGTCCTCCGGGTGATTTACGGTCAGGCTTAGTTGGGGGTTCGACAAGTTCCTTGGGTCCAGAATGGAGGATGATTAATGGAGTCCCATCACTCGACACTATAATGTTCTTGCTATCCGGAGGGCCTTTGAATATCACAAATGCAAATAATACAAAATGAATACTATATTATGAGTCATGATTCAACTATTACCAAAAAAAGGATTGTATAATAATGAAATATAATACTAGTTGCAGTTATAACAAGGTGATGGTCCAACTAGTTTACGTTAGTCCAGTGCTTAGCACGGGAAAAGCTTGAAGAATTTTGATTGATTGTAGTTAACTAATAATGATTAATTATCAGGAGACTATAATAACATTATTTGTTAATGTATACTTGAATCAATAAAATATATAAAATCGTAATTGCTGGATTTAGGTGATAAAGGAGAAGACATACTCTAGTAAATAAACAAAAGTATATATAAAAAAATAAGAGAATTTTGTGAAAAACAACTAAGAGAGGTTTATGGAAGTTAAGAAAGTAGTGGTTTAAAAAAAGAAGGATATGGAAGTCAAAAATTTGAATTTAGCAGAGATAAGAAAAATAGAAAAAAATGGATTTAAAAAAAGGTTGAATATAAGACACTTATGGCTAAAGAAGAAGGATTTAATATTTCTTCTTCAAAGATATAGTAGGATATAATTTCATAAAGAAAGTATTCGATGTGCAAAGTATATGTGACGTATATGCTCACTAGAACTTGGTCCTCCGGGTGAAATACGGTCAGGCTTTGTTCGGGACTCGACAAGGTCCTCTGGTCCAGAATGGAGAGTCATTAAGTGAGCTCCATTACTTGACACTATAATGTTCTTGCTATCCGGAGGGCCTAATAATATCACAAAATGAATATAGTATAAAATGAGTACTATATTATTTATGATTCAACTATTTCGAAAAAAGAGATTGTATAATAATGAACTTTAGTACTAGTTGTAGTCATAAAAGGTGATAGTCCAACTAGTTTACGTTAATCCAATGCTTAGCACGGAATAAGCCTGAATAATTTTGATTGAATGTAATTAATTAATTAATTAATAATGACTAATTCTTGAGACCATGACAACATCATTGCTTAATTTATACTTGAATAAATAAAATTCATTAAAATGGAATTACTACATTTAGATGCTAAATGTGACTACATAATCTATTAATCAAGGAAAAGTATAAATAAAAACATAAGAGAATTTTGTTAAAATTAATTAAGAGAAGTTTATGGAAGTTAAAAAAGTAGTGCGTTGAGAAAATAAGGATGTGGAAGTTGAAATTTTGAATTTAGCAGAAGATAAGAAAAAATAGAAAAAAAACTGATTCAAAAATGGGTTAATATAAGAGATATGTGGCGGAAGGAGAAGGATTTAAAGGTTTATGCTTCAAAGATATAGTGGGATATCTTTTAATAAAGAAAGTATTCGATATGCAAAGTATATGTCAAATAGATGCTCACTAGGAGATGGTCCTCCGGGTGATTTACGGTCAGGCTTAGTTGGGGGTTCGACAGGTTCCTTGGGTCCAGAATGGAGGATGATTAATGGAGTCCCATCACTTGACACTATAATGTTCTTGCTATCCGGAGGGCCTAAGAATATCACAAATGCAAATAATACAAAATGAATACTATATTATTAGTCATGATTCAACTATTACCAAAAAAAAGATTGTATAATAATGAAATATAATACTAGTTGCAGTTATAACAAGGTGATGATCCAACTAGTTTACATTAGTCGAGTGCTTAAGACGGGAAAGGCTTGAAGAATTTTGATTAATTGTAGTTAACTAATAATGATTAATTCTCTGGAGACTAAAATAACATTATTTGTGAATGTATACTTGAACTCAATAAAATATATAAAATCGTAATTGTTGGATTTAGGTGATAAAGGAGATGACATACTCTATTACATAAACAAAAGTATATATAAAAAGATAAGAAAATTTTGTGAAAAACATTTAAGAAAGGTTTATTGAAGTTAAAAAAGTAGTGGGTTGAAAAAAGAAGGTTGTGGAAGTCGAAAATTTAAATCTAGCAGAGGTAAGAAAAATAGAAAAAAAATGGATTAAAAAAAGGTTGAATATTAGACACTTGTGGCGGAAGAAAAAGGATTTAAATCTTTGTTCTTCAAAGATATAGCTGGATATAATTTTATAAAGAAAGTATTCGATGTGCAAAGTATATGTGACGTAGATGCTCACTAGGACTTGGTCCTCCGGGTGAAATACGGTCAAGCTTAGTTCGGGGCTCGATAATGTCCTCGGGTCCAGAATGGAGAGTCATTAAATGAGCTCCATCACTCGACACTATAATGTTCTTGCTATTTGGAGGGCCTAAGAATATCACAAAATGAATATAGTACAAAATCAGTACTATATTATTTATGATTCAACTATTACTAAAAAAGAAATTGTATAATAATGAACTATAATACTAGTTGCAGTCATAACAAGGTGGTAGTCCAACTAGTTTACGTTAATCCAATGCTTAGCACGGAATAAGCCTAAATAATTTTGATTGATTGTAATTAATTAACTAATTAACTAATAATGACTAATTCTTGAGACCATAACAACATCATTTCTTAATTTATACTTAGAATAAATAAAATTCATTAACTTGGAGTTGTTGCATTTAGATGCTAAATGTGACTACATAATCTATTAATCAAAGAAAAGTATAAAAAAAAACATAAGAGAATTTTGTTAAAAACAATTAAGAAAAGTTTATGAAAGTTAAGAAAGTAGTGCGTTGAGAAAATAAGGATGTGGAAGTTGATATTTTTAATTTAGCAGACGATAAGAAAAAATAGAAAAAAACTGATTCAAAAATGGGTTAATATAAGAGATATGTGGCGGAAGGAGAAAGATTTAAAGGTTTTTGCTTCAAAGATATAGTGGGATATCTTTTAATAAAGAATGTATTCGATATGCAAAGTTTATGGCAAATAGATGCTCACTAGGAGATGGTCCTCCAGGTGATTTACGGTCAGGCTTAGTTGGGGGTTCGACAGGTTCCTTGGGTCCAGAATGGAGGATGATTAATGGAGTCCCATCACTCGACACTATAATGTTCTTGCTATCTGGAGGGCATAAGAATATCACAAATGCAAATAATACAAACTGAATACTATATTATGAGTCATGATTCAACTATTACCAAAAAAAGGATTGTATAATAATGAAATATAATACTAGTTGCAGTTATAACAAGGTGATGGTCCAACTAGTTTACGTTAGTCCAGTGCTTAGCACGGGAAAAGCTTGAAGAATTTTGATTGATTGTAGTTAACTAATAATGATTAATTTTCTGGAGACTACAATAACATTATTTGTTAATGTATACTTGAATCAATAAAATATATAAAATCGTAATTGCTGGATTTAGGTGATAAAGGAGATGACATACTCTATTAAATAAACAAAAGTATATATAAAAAAAATAAGAGAATTTTGTGAAAAACAACTAAGAGAGGTTTATTGAAGTTAAGAAAGTAGTGGTTTAAAAAAAGAAGGATGTGGAAGTCAAAAATTTGAATTTAACAGAGATAAGAAAAATAGAAAAAAATGGATTAAAATAAAGGTTGAATATAAGACACTTGTGGCTAAAGAAGAAGGATTTAAATGTTTCTTCTTTTTTTTTTGGTTGAGTTTTAAATGTTTCTTCTTCAAAGATATAGTAGGATATAATTTCATAAAGAAAGTATTCGATGTGCAAAGTATATGTGACGTATATGCTCACTAGGACTTGGTCCTCCGGGTGAAATACGGTCAGGCTTTGTTCGGAACTCGACAAGGTCCTCTGGTCCAGAATGGAGAGTCATTAAGTGAGCTCCATCACTCGACACTATAATGTTCTTGCTATCCGGAGGGCCTAAGAATATATAAAATGAATATAGTATAAAATGAGTACTTTATTATTTATGATTCAGCTATTTCGATAAAAGAGATTGTATAATAATGAACTATAATACTAGTTGTAGTCATAAAAGGTGATAGTCCAACTAGTTTACGTTAATCCAATGCTTAGCACGGAATAAGCCTGAATAATTTTATTGATTGAAATTAATTAATTAATTAATTAATAATGACTAATTCTTGAGACCATAACAACATCATTTCTTAATTTATACTTGAATAAATAAAATTCATTAAAATGGAATTGTTGCATTCAGATGCTAAATGTGACTACATAATCTATTAATCAAGGAAAAGTATAAATAAAAACATAAGAGAATTGTGTTAAAATTAATTAAGAGAAGTTTATGGAAGTTAAGAAAGTAGTACGTTGAGAAAATAAGGATGTGGAAGTTGAAATTTTGAATTTAGCAGAAGATAAGAAAAAATAGAAAAAAAACTGATTAAAAAATGGGTTAATATAAGAGATATGTGGAGGAAGGAGAAGGATTTAAAGGTTTATGCTTCAAAGATATAGTGGGATATCTGTTAATAAAGAAAGTATATGTCAAATAGATGCTCACTAGGAGATGGTCCTCCGGGTGATTTACGGTCAGGCTTAGTTGGTGGTTCGACAGGTTCCTTGGGTCCAGAATGGAGGATGATTAATGGAGTCCTATCACTCGACACTATAATGTTCTTGCTATCCGGAGGGCCTAAGAATATCACAAATGCAAATAATACAAAATGAATACTATATTATTAGTCATGATTCAACTATTACCAAAAAAAAGATTGTATAATAATCAAATATAATACTAGTTGCAGTTATAACAAGGTCATGGTCCAACTAGTTTACATTAGTCCAGTGCTTAACAGGCTTGAAGAATTTTGATTGATTGTCGTTAACTAATAATGATAAATTCTCTGGACACTATAATAACATTATTGTTAATGTATACTTGAATCAATAAAATATATAAAATCGTAATTGTAGGATTTAGGTGATAAAGGAGATGACATACTCTATTAAATAAACAAAAGTATCTATAAAAAGATAACAAAATTTTGTGAAAAACGACTAAGAGAGGTTTATGGAAGTTAAGAAAGTAGTGGGTTGAAAAAAGAAGGATGTGGAAGTCAAAATTTTGAATTTAGCAGAGATAAGAGAAATAGAAAAAAATGGATTAAAAAAAAGGTTGAAATAAGACACTTGTGGCGGAAGAAGAAGGATTTAAATGGTTCTTCTTCAAAGATATAGTAGGATATATTTTCATAAAGAAAGTGTTCGATATGCAAAGTATATGTGACGTAGATGCTCACTAGGACTTGGTCCTCCTGGTGAAATACGGTGAGGCTTAGTTCTGGGCTCGACAAGGTCCTCGGAACCAGAATGGAGAGTCATTAAATGAGATCCATCACTCGACACTATAATGTTCTTGTTATCCGGAGGGCCTAAGAGTATCACAAAATGAAAATAGTACAAAATGAATACTATATTATTTATGATTCAACTATTACTAAAAAAGAGATTGTATAATAATGAACTATAATACTACTTGCAATCATAACAAGGGGATAGTCCAACTAGTTTAGGTTAATCCAATGCTTAGCACGGAATGATCCTTAATAATTTTGATTGATTGTAATTAATTAATTAATAATGACTAATTCTTGAGACCATAATAACATCATTTCTTAATTTATACTTGATTAAATAAAATTCATTAAAATCGAATTGTTGCATTTAGATGCTAAATGTGATTACATACTCTATTAATCAAAGAAAAGTATAAATAAAAACACAAGAGAATTTTGTTAAAAACAAAAAAGAGAAGTTTATGGAAGTTAAGAAAGTAGTGCGTTGAAAAAATAAGGATGTGGAAGTTGAAATTTTGAATTTAGCAGAAGGTAAGAAAAATAGAAAAAACCTGATTAAAAAATGGGTTAATATAAGAGATATCTTGTAGAAGGAGAAGGATTTAAAGGTTTTTGCTTCAAAGATATAGTGGGATATCTTTTAATAAAGAAAGTATTCGATATGCAAAGTATATGTCACATAGATGCTCACTAGGAGATGGTCCTCTGGGTGATTTACGGTCAGGCTTAGTTGGGGGTTCGACAGGTTCCTTGGGTCCAGAATGGAGGATGATTAATGGAGTCCCATCACTCGACACTATAATGTTCTTGCTATCCGGAGGGCCTAAGAATATCACAAATGCAAATAATACAAAATGAATGCTATATTATTAGTCAAGATTCAACTATTACCAAAAAAAAGATTGTATAATAATGAAATATAATACTAGTTGCAGTTATAACAAGGTGATGGTCCACCTAGTTTAGTTTAGTCCAGTGCTTAGCACGGGAAAAATGTGAAAATTTTTGATTGATTGTAGTTAACTAATAATGAGTAATTCTCTCGAGACTATAATAACATTATTTGTTCATGTATACTTGAATCAATAAAATATATAAAAGCGTAATTGGTGGATTTAGGTGGTCAAGGAGATGACATACTCTATTAAATAAACAAAAGTATATATAAAAAGATAAGAGAATTTTCTGAAAAAAAATTAAGAGAGGTTTATGGAAGTTAAGAAAGTAGTGGGTTGAAGAAAGAAGGATGTAGAAGTCGAAAATTTGAATTTATTAGAGATAAGAAAAATTAAAAAAAAATGGATTTAAAAAAGGTTGAATATAACTATATAAGACACTTGTGGCAGAAGAAGAAGGACTAATTGTTTCTTCTTGAAAGATATAGTAGGATATCTTTTACTAAAGAACGTATTCAATATGCAAAGTATATGTCAAATAGATGCTCACTAGGACTTGGTCCTCCTGGTGAAATACGGTTAGGCTTAGTTGTAGGCTCGACAAGGTCCTCGGGTCCAGAATGGAGAGTCATTAAACGAGCTCCATCACTCGACACTATGATGTTCTTGCTATCCGAAGGGCCTAAGAATATCACAAAATGAAAATAATACAAAATGAATACTATATTAGTCATGATTCAACTATTACTAAAAAAGCGATTGTATAATAATGAAATATAATACTAGTTGCAATCATAACAAGGTGATGGTCCAACTAGTTTACGTTAATCCAATGCTTAGCACAGAATAAGCCTGAATAATTTTGATTTATTGTAATTCATTAATAATGATTAATTCTTGAGACCATAACAACATCATTTCTTAGTTTATACTTGAATAAAAAAAATTCATTAAAATGGAATTGTTGGATTTAGATGCTAAATGTTATTACATACTCTATTCAATAAAGAAAAGTATAAATAAAAAGATAAGAGAATTTTGTTAAACACAATTAAGAGAAGTTGATGGAAGTTAAGAAAGTAGTGGGTTGAAAAAAGAAGGTTATGGGCGTTGAAAATTTGAATTTAGAAAAGATAAGAAAAATAGAAAAAATATGATTCAAAAAAGGATTAATATTAGAGACATGTGGCAGAAGGAGAAGAATTTAAAGGTTTTTGTTTCAAAGATATAGTAGGATATCTTTTAGTAAAGAAACTATTTCGACATGCAAAGTATATGTCAAATAGATGCTCACTAGGAGATGGTCCTCCGGGTGATTTACGGTCAGGCTTAGTTGGGGGTTCGATAATGTCCTTGGGTCCATAGCCTAAAATAGTTGTAGAAGGGTTGAGAACACAAATGAAAAGAAGGATAAGACTGATCTTCATGTTTTTCATGTGTAGGGAAGAACTATGTGATTTATGTTTGAGTAAATTCATCCGTTTTTATAGTGAGATCGATTGGACTTCAATGAGAATAAGTAACATTGATCTTTTTCCGTTTTTATTTTAGTCTAAAACTTCTTACCGATCCTCCTCAAATTATTAAGAAATCATAGTATGAATACTTACGTAATCTTCATGTACATGAATCTGTCCGCCCGTACCTGAATTAGTCTGAACGAATATGTTTCCTATATAATGTAATAAATGCAAAATCAATGGAGATATGATGCTTTTATATATATTCAATGTTTCTTGTATATTAAGGGTGATTTTGATTTTATTGGGTGATAAGTTTAATAAGAAGGATATGTATAAGGGATTTTAGATTGCTTGAATATGTTTCCTATATAATGTAATAAATGCGAAATCAATGGAGATATAATATTTTTATATATATTCAATGTTTCTTGTATATTAAGGATGATTTTGTTTTTATTGAGTGATAAGTTTAATACGGAGGATATGTATAAGGGATTTCAGATTGCTTGAATATGTTTCCTATGTAATGTAATAAATGTAAAATCAATGGAGATATGATGTTTATATATATATATATATTCAATGTTTCTTGTATATTAAGGGTGATTTTCTTTTTATTGAGCGATAAGTTTAATAAAAAAAATAATGTATAAGAGATTTCAAATTGCATGCAACTGACCGTGAATGCATACTTCTTATTTCATAGGGTAAAACTTACAAAATGATTGTTTTAAAATTATATAAAGTCTTGAAAATATTTTTTAAACTTTTATACGGTTCACTTATTTATATATGTTAATGTACTTATAACTTTATAGTCTATATATTCATTACCTTTAAAATGCGTAGTGTGTATGATGCAATTTTATGTAGGGATGTTCAATACTTTGGGTCGCGCACAACCGATATTGACTTGACCCATAACTGACGGGTTGGGTCGCAGGTGATTTTTTTTTAGTTTGCTGGTTCCGAGTCAGGTTAGGTTAAAGTCATGTGTTTACAACTATATGTATTGTTATTAACTTTATTATTAGAAAAATAGGCCTAAATGCTGAAAACCACCCGTATGATATGCTATATTTCACTTAACCACCCCTATACTTCGATATTATTTAAAAACATCCATATAATATGTTATGTTAATGATTATCCACCTTCCGTTCCTTTCCGTCAAAAATTGCTGATGTGTCATTTGTTTTATTTTTTATTTTTTTCATGTATTGCCACATCATGCCAACATCATCTCCCATTCACCATTTTTATCCTACGTGGCCCTTTAACCCCACCTTTCCGCAACTCCACTTTCCCATGCGACCTAGGGTTTGCCTCGCCACCTCCATCTGAGCTTCTTGCTCCTCCGCCGTCCATTTAGACGCGATCCAGATCTGGTTTTTCTTCCGGCCTCGCCATTGAATGAGGATTTCTCCCCGGATTCCCTAGGAATTCCTCCGATCTTTCCGCATCCAGACCTGGTTCCTCCAATACCTAGGGCTCCATTTCTGAAGAGCGAGATGTTCGCTAATTCGCCTAAATCTCCGCCTCCCATTCATCCATCGCCGAAGAATCCCGAAACTTCAACTCGTGGGAGTGACTAGAGTAACTCGAGAGGAACAATAGAAGATGGATCCAGTTTCCGACCAACTCTGGAGAGCAATCCGTTTGTGAGTACCTCGCATCCTCGTCAAGCACCGTCTACTCCAGCGTGAATTTGGGGAACTCCACCGCCGTATCCAAATGCGTGGACAGATGGTCCAAATCATCCATGGGAGAAGCCCAAGAAAAGCCATGAGTTTGCTAAGCATAGAAAGTCTAACAAGAAGCACAAGTGAAGGAAGCATCACCACTCTCCAAGGAAGCACAAAGAACTCTAACTCTAAGTTCCATTTTCTGGAAAATAGGTGAGTGGTGAGTTTAATCTAAGAAGACTATGATCTGTCTTGTGTTTCACTTTCATATTAGCCTATCTCTGGCTGTTTTTCTGATCACATTGTCTAAATAAGGTAGATAATAATGGAACAGAGCTATGGACTGTTAGTTCTTGAAGAGTTTGTTGATCCATTAATTTGTTCTGGAGTCAATTTTGTTGGTGTGTACAAATTGATAGTAGATAGGTGACTATTGAGTTTGATCTGAGCAAACTCTGATTTGTATTTTGTTTCCTTTTATTCCTCAGGCTGTTATCTGGATCATACTATGTAAAGAAAGTAGAACATAATGAAAAAGAACTGTACAGTGTTGTTCTACCGCAGCTTGTTGATCCATTTGATGTTGAATCGTCGTTGTAGCTTTATAAAGATTGATAATCGTCCTTGTTTTGTTCTTTTGAGAACACGATAATAGTCCTTGTTGAGTGTTGTTGAATCGTCTTCGGCGATGGATGAATGGGAGGTGGAAGGGTGACATGTGGCAAGCTGCGGCAATACATGAAAAAATGAAAAAATAAAACAAATGACATGTCTGCATTTTTTAACGGAATGGAACGGAAGGTGATTAATCGTTAACGGAACATTGTATATGGATGTTTTTAAATAATATCGTAGTATAGGGGTGGTTAAGTGAAATATAGCATATCATAAGGGGGATTTTCAGCATTTAGGCCTAAAAAAATATGTTTTTTTTTGTAAAAATTCTCTGTTTAAGGTCTATCCAAATTTTCTTTCTCAAATTGCATAAATAAAACTCGTTTGACTAATGGTTCAACCTACAACCCGCAAATCAAGTTGCGGGTCACTATATTTCTTTTACGGGTCGACTCGATCCAAGCTGTTGAACACCCCTAGTGCGGCAATTTTGTGGGGTATTTTATAATGGACTCTATAAACAAATTGCTTGTGTTTCCCAACATGTCCTTCATTTTTCCACGTATCATTTTTCATTGTCTCTAGATCTCCACTTTACTTTTTTAGCTACTCCACCCTTTCATTGTTTTCGTATCTGAAATTGCAAACCTTCCGTAGCCATGTTTCAACGATTGACATTGGTTCGTCAGAGGTGGAGATTTAACATTTTCTCTATTGACTTAACCTTTCTTATATTCACATGCCCAGTTGGAAGTAGACAAAATTTAGTAGTTTTGACAAGCTTGGCTTCATTTAGACCAATTCTTTTGGAGATCTAGCTCCTACTTCTGGGATACCAAGTACCGGAGCTCGATTCACCAAAAACTTGATCCTAAATAGGTTTAATTTCTAGAAGCAAATTTTTCATTCCTAAGCAAGAAAACAATCATTGTGCTCTTAGTTGCACCATTGAAAGATATTTTGTAGTCAAAGCTAACTGCAAATCATCCAAGTTGTAAGTGCACAAAAATTCGCCTTTAATGCAATTATAAGGGCTCCTTCTTCATTCGTCTTCAACCTTCTTGAATGACCTAGGTGTTACAAAACAATGGAGAAAGGGGGCGGAGACCTCCTAATTCACCTTAGATGTCTAAGTCAAAAGAGTAGTTGTCGAGTCGAGCGCTAGGGTAAAGGAGAAGAAATTGCGAAAAACTAGAAAGATACAAGATACCTCTCCATACATGGCGAGTCCATGTATTTATAATGGAAGAGACATGGCCAAGCGATATCTTGGAGCCCATTTCATCGTTAGTTCTATCTTTACGACAAGATAGAACCTTTCATTATAACGCTTAACCGCCACATTTATTTAAATAGAAAATAGGGAAAAGATAGAAAGCTTAATAAATAAGTAAAAATACCTTTATGGTTGGATAATTGCGAGAATATATTTATGACGATTAAGTTACTCACTCACAGGTGCGCGCTCCACCTATGACTTAGTTAGCATGACTGAATCGTGGGGTACATGAAGGATGCAGATGTGGTTACACGGAGTGGCCATGCGGATTAGACGCTAATCGCCAATTAAGGATCCCCAATTCGTATATTCGTACATCCAAAAGTTAATATCGCGGGGCGCCCAAGCTCACGCTTGTTCATGTCATTTGTTGAGATTCTTTGGAGGTCGACCTTCCCGTCGAGACTTTTTAGCTCTCATGCTCTATCAATATCCCTGAGAACGAGCTCGGAACACCAAACTGCGACCTGTGACGCTTATCCTGGATATGCCTTTATGATTCTCGTATTACAGTGGCTCCATCTTGCTCAGGGGTACGCTTCTCAACGCATGCCCGGACAAAGATCTCGAGCCTATGTTCTTTTCCGACGGTGGCCTTGAGACTCTACTTTACTTGGGGTGCATATTTGAAGTCAGGCTTAGAAAAACATCTTTGACTAATCCTTTCCAGCGATAGCCAAGACTTATAAGCCCTCAAGTGAAACTTCCTAGCCTTGACTTGTATAAATATCTCTAACGTATAATCTCGTCCAACTCCGACGGTTGGACGTTTTTATCCAAGAAGCATATAGAGGGTGTTCCGCTAACCGAGGCTATTACTTGCTGTTTCGATTGAGGTGCCGATCGTTGGACCTCTAAAATCTCAGGGTGAATTGATCTCTAGAGCAAGCTACATGCGGAAAGCGGTCCCAATCCCGAGGTCCCTACGCTGGGGAGGTCGGGTCTCCGCTATCATGCCCAGGCGGGCTGCGATGCGATTAGAGCAAGCGGCTTTCAATGCTCATCCGCGGTCGCAGGATGCTGAATCGTGCGCGTAGTGCTCGGTGCCGCGATCGCGGTTTTGCCTTAGAGAAGGGGTCATGCTCTCGCTCTGTTGTTTTTAGCCCTAGGACGACTTCGCTAGGATTTAAGCTTTCCTGTCAACGAGTACATTGAAGTCAGTGGCTCCTGCTGTCGAGCTTCGTGCATTGTTCAAACAAAATGCTAGTCGACGGACTCCTGACCACTCTATCGTCCATGTAGACATTCGTTGTCCATCAATATAAAATCAATATTGAAAGAAAAGCTAAACGATCTTACCAAATCTTGTCACTGTGTCTCGGTGATTTGCACAACGGTCAAGGGCATCGATTGACCCGTCATCTCTTTGGCTCGATTTCTGGACTGCATTTTTCATGTCGAGATTCGACTGACTTAGAGTGGGATTCTCGCTTTGAATTCCGAAGACAAAACGTAGTACTCCTTGTTATTTTTCCAGAAAATCTTGATTCGTCTTGATCGAACGACCGCAGCTTCCGAATGAGCTTTTGCAACATAGATGACTAAGTCAGTCACGGGCATAGGACTGTCTGTCTTGAACTGCAATTTTGGACCTGGTATGAGCGCTCTTCTGTTGTCGATGTCAACAGAAAAGTTGTAGATAATTTTTCAAGCTTTCCATGGACATAAAGTGCGAACAAAGCGTTGGAAGTAGACTTGGTCTGTCAGGCATACTTTGCGCATTACAACAGGATTCGAACGTTATTTCTATGCCTTTCAAGTGCGATTTTTGGGATAATGTCTAAAGAAGACTTGTAGCCTATCTTTTCCTATTTCCAACGATATATGGATCATCCAAATCTGATGAGCATAACTCCCAAAGAGCGAGTCGGAAGCACGATCGGTGAATCTATCGGTTGTTTAGACCGTGCTGATCCGTGCTCACGGATGGATGGCCGTGCTCGCGGTTTGACTTTGGAATCGCACGCAAACGATCAAGAGAGCCTGGATCGTCGCCGCTCGTGCAATCCTTGTTTCCGTCTTGATTGGTTGATGTCTCAGGCCTGATCTCTTGCCCCGGTTGAGGAATCTTCCTTGGACACTACGCCCCTTAAGGTTTGATTGGAGTTAGGATCTCCACCTTTGCGTAATGTCTCGGTCTTCGCCTCTTACCCTAAAATTTAGGGCTTTCTTATTCGTCAAGAAATATTCTTTGGACTTCTCTTCATCCACCATGGGTTTCGATCTTTGGGCTTCGATCTTTTGGTTTTTCCCGGCAAATTAGGGTTTCACTTGGCTAAGGAATCCTAGCGATCAAGATTTGATTTTGACTAATCGACAATTAATCAAACCAATTAATTTTCTCATCATCTTCAATATATGACTCACCTTCTACTCGTGATCAAAGATTGGACTTTTATCAATTGATCAAGGCTTATCAACACATGTATCTTTATTAATCCAAAGTTTCCGCCTTCTTGATTAATTATGTGTACGACATCAATATTCGTCGCGTCCGCCAAAATATATACATGAGGTGTGCTGATCAACGTACATATGCGTGTATGCGTGTCACGTACGAACTCCTTCATGCATTAGTAAGTTGCCAATCTTCAATTTCCAAACTGAGATCATCGTCACGTCATCACGTCACTAGGCTTGTTGATTTCGCATTACGGACTCCTTAATCAACATCAGTGGCTTAATCCACGTCATTTTGCCAAGGTGCAAAGGGAGAGGGTTTAATTCCTCCAAATTCATGTACGTACGTGTATACACATACGCGTCTCCAGTTCGTGATCGGTATTGCCCCACGTAGGGTTTTCATTGGATCGATAAACAACAATGATTTTTAAATAGGGCAACTTCATGGATCGACAATCTAGAATAATTTTTGAACCGGGAAATTCCAAGGATCGAAAATTCAAGTTCCCTGACTCGAATCCGGGCAAGGCGCCTTGCTTGGATCGCGATGTAGTGTGATTTCCTGAGCGAATATCAGGATCAATATGCGTTAGGTATCAATCGCCCGAGAGAATATCGGGCTTCGCTTGTTCGCCCTCTGATCTGCAGTTGCAACTAAGTGATCGCGGTCGCAGGTTGCTGTAACCACGTGCGTAGTTGATGTACCGCGGTCGCGGTTTGGCTCGCTGAGGGCAAATCGCTCAATTTGCTTTGCGTGAATGCCCCAGAATCGTTAAAGATCACTTCTTGATTTTTAGGGATCGATTTCAGCACCATAATGATGGATCGATTGTTATTTCCCACATATGGCGCCAATTGTAAGTGCACAAAAATTCACCTTTAATGTACTTATGAGGGCTCCTTCTTCTTCCTTCGTCTTCAACCTTCTTGAATGATCTAGGTTCTGCAAAACAATGGACAAAGGGAGCGGGGATCCCCTAATTCAGCTCGGATGCCTATGTCAAAAGAGTATCCATCGAGTCGAGCACGAGGGTGAAGGAGAAGAAATTGCGAAAAGCTAGAAATATACAAGATACCTCTCCATACATGGAGAGTCCATGTATTTGTAATAGAAGAGACAGGGTCAAGCGATATCTTGGAGCCCAATCCATCGTTAATTTTATCTTTACGACAAGATAGAACCTTCCATTATAACGCTTAACCGCCACATTTATTTTAATAGAAAATAGGGAAAAGATAGAATGCTAAATAAATAAGTAAAGATACCTTTATGGTTGGATAATTGCGAAAATGTTTATGACGATTAAGTTACGCGCTCACACTAGTCATTTGTTAAACTCTTATGTGAGTGGAATGGGATATCCATACATCAATTGTAAAAATAAAATTATTATTATTTTTGTTATATGACCCTATATTAGGGCTTGAAATTAGTGGTATATCTCTCAAACTAGAAAGTTAGCTAGATTGACGATCCCCACCCTCTAGACAATATCGCTGATATTCCCTTTGCTTGTAGATTTTGAAATGATATATATATTGGCCTTTTATATTCCAATTTCACTTATTGAATAGGTGATGTGCTCTTGTCCGCGCTCTTGCCTTGCCCTCCAAGCCTTTCATTCGTGGTCCATCCATGCATGTTGCTTAGAGCGCAAGTTACCTAGAAGATTCTACCTTCTGACCTATCTTTTTATCTAATGTATTGTTAGTTGTTATTTGATTCCGATCTTTTATTTATTTATTTTTTTTGGCGTGTGATATCTTATGAATAATATATCTAGCCTATCTTGCTAGGATAGATAGATGTTTCCTCTTTCCTAATTCAATTAGGATTAGCTTGTTTCTATTTCAATCTTTCGTTGTAATCTTTTATTCTTATGCACTAGCCTTATGCATTCAAGAATAAACCTTTCATAGTATAGTCGAGTCTTTCTCCTTCACTTAGGTTTGTGTATCACCCTTATCAAGAGCCATAGCTCTCCATACACGAAGATCCTCACGTGGATTTGACCCTAGCCTTGTCATCACGTTGATAAGTCCCCTTTTGCTAGCCATCACATTAGTCTAGCCCTAGCATAGCCATCACGTTGGCTTTGCTTCTTCATCCATCACGTTGGATGTTGCTTATCCTTCAAGAAACCACTTCTGTAACCATTCAAGAGACTCCATACGTGATCTAGATCATCTTTCTAGCACCCTTGGCCTTCGTCGAGGCCAAAAGTGCATATATTTCAACAATTAGTTGAGTTCCAAAACATCGACTTGGTCCACCAAGTGACAAGCTTTCAATCTTCGTTTGTGGCTTGATTGAGTGTCTTGGCTCAGAAAGGGGTATACCAAGTTGGTTAGATCCCTTGACCATATTATGATTCCATGAAGCAAAAATCCTAAGATATGGCTCGATTGAGTCGTTAGGTCCACAGAAATCATTATATCTAGGGTCGTTCCACCTTTAGATCTTATTATATTATCATAAACTATAGTACCTAACATTTGTTTTAATTATCGTGGGTGTTGTCGCTACTTGTAATCAATCAGAAATCAATTTGATCATTTTTTCTACCCAAGCAAGATTTCTAGCTAGGCATTTACCTTTGCTATCAATGCTGATTATAACATTTGTGGTGTTTTAGAATTGAAGCTTCGATTCGAAAGTGGTCTACTTTTCCTAATTTTCTCATGGGTATCAAATTCTTTATGGTGATCATGGTTAATATTTCGTTCAATGCTTTCTTCTTACTAGTTTCATGGTGAAAGTAATGCATTTCATCCATTAGACAGTAAAATTTGGTTGTTTTTAAATTTGCTTCCTTTTCATAAACACTAGTGTTTTTAACCTTGTTTGCTTGAGAAAAGTTACAAATTTAGCAAATGCGAAGTACATGTACATGTGAACTAATCATGAAAACGAAGCACATTGAATTGCATTTAGACAAGAAAATGATTAATTGATGTGGTTTGGATGATGGAACTCAATTAATTGTGATCTTAGGTATTGGAATGTGCAGTATTCCGTGTAACATCTCCACTTTGAAGTTGGAATACATCTTAAATGAGATGTTAGTCATAGCCATATCAAACTTTCTTTCCTCGACAAGGAACACAGTACATAGCAATCTTTGTCATTGAAGCAAATTACAAAAAATAGTGGTCTTAAAAAATTTGTAAACCTTTTAAATAACTTTCTTTATATTTAACATAACTTCAAATGATTAATAGTATAAGATAATGATCTATGTAAGATTAATAGAAAAGAAAAAAAAAACTATACAATCAAAAATGAGGAATTTATTAAACTTAAGATATAATCACTTCAAGAGAGAAGCTACAACACAATTTCTATATTGTGTTTCACCAAAATAAAACAAATTCATTATTGAAAATTTTATACCGATCATAATAAGATGAAGGATTATGTCATGATATTGACTTCAGTAATCGACAACTTTGTTTATCAGGTGACAAGCAATCAGTTTAGCTCGTGGCTCTACCGGATCCTTGACTATGCATAGGTAGGAGAAAGGAAATAAATTAGGCTAATGAAATAAGATCAAGATTATTTGATTTACCAATTCTTCAAGCTAGGTAAGAATGTTGGATCGTAAGTCAATCAGATGGACGTCCTTAACATGGTTAAGGGCGTCCTTAGGTGCAGCGGACACTACCAAATATAAGGTCAGATGTAACACAGAAAATTGTAATGGTTTATTTAGATCTTACATTAGATAACCTATTGTAAAACTTTATTAACATATGTAATGGTACTGTCTATGATAACGATTAATTGTAACGGGACATTCCTATGGTAACACATCGTTATAGCAAATGTAACAGTTTTAGAAAAAATAAAAAAACATTAACAAATGCAACAACAGAGGTAACAAATGTAATGGTATTGGATCCCTACAGAATTGGCGCAAACTTACAAAATAAAGGCGCTAGGTTAAAACTCAACCCAAAAAAAAAAGCGCTAGAAATTAAGGGCCCGTTTGGTATCCAACGGCGGAAACGGAAACGGAATGGAATGAAATTGAAATGAACATAGTCCAATTATGGGTCACTATACATTAATTAAAAAAAATATTTTAATTTTAAACTTTGACATTTGTGTGTCTAGAGAAAGGATGAAGGGAATGATTGAGGTGTTTTGTTACCCCACTCTTAGATTAGGGAATGATTGAGGTGCCACAAGGGTACCACAAGCCCCCCTTGCGGTAGTTTTTGAATGAAAATTGAGGTGACTCATCATGTATCATGATGCTAATGTGGACTAGGTTCGTTTCCATTCCATTCCATTCCGTTTCCGTTTCCGCCGTTGGATACCAAACGGGCCCTAAAACCCAAACCTTTATGCTACCGAAAAAAAAAAAACCCAAACCCTTCTCAAACCCCCCAAACCCATGGTCTCTAGCTCCATCAATCCTCGCTCCTTCCCAAACCCTTCTCCATCGTCTCTCCATCGATCGGCCGACCCTTCTCCATCGCTTCATCTGCTGCAGTCCGTCGTTGCTTTCCGATAGGCTGGCCCTTCTCCATTGTCGCTCTATCGGCCGGCCCTTCTCCACGGCCTTCTCGATCGACCGGCCCTTCTCCATCGCTCCTTCTCCATCCCACCCAATTCTTCATCTACTGCTCGATTCTTCATCCGTTGCTTTCCGCACAATCTCCTCGGTTTGCATTCCTTTGCTTTGCTCTCTGGTTTTATTTTGTTTAGGGTTTGTTTAGGTTTCCTCTCCATCGTTGATGTGCTATGTGTTTAGGGTTTTTCACTGCTGTTGGTTTGCTGGGTTCTGTGTCTGATTAGATTTGGTTTGGTCTTTGAGTCTATGATTATCTTGTGTGCATTATATCTTTGATCATGCCCTATGCTAGATGAATCGTGTATAAATGAAAAGAATTTCATATAGTGTCTTCTTCTACAGCTTCTAGCTTCCAACTTTATTGTCCATTGTTAGATAAAATAGTTTGCTGTTTGGGTACTACTTTCTATTTCTTGTTAGTCACATGGTGCTGTTTATTCCATATCAACCTTGGTTTTTTAAGTCTTATGTTTAATATAAGGGTAATGAGGGTTCATTTGATTCAACACGGGTATCTAAACTCTTGAGAAGTATAATTTCTAGGAAGTCAGGTATGTGGGAAATAAAAACCATGGGGGAAAAATTCTTGTTTGCAGTTCCTGCATTTTGAAGTGAGATACTAGGAAGATAATCGATGCATATCTTCATCCACTTATTTGATTAAACAAAGTTAATTTGGCTACTTCTTGGGACTGAGCAACAATAGTTTTTCAAATTATGCTACTTGTTAAAGTTAACTAGTTAACATAATTGAATTAATTCCATTGAATTTAAAAGTATAGTATGGAAGCAAGTCTTATGTTTTAGCTTTGCATAGCATATATGACGTGGCAATTTTTAGACTGACCCATTTGTGATAAGTGAATTTCAAGAATTTTTACTTGAAAGTATTGTCATTCTGTTGATATCGCTATTCTCATGACAATTTTGGCTCATTATTTGAGTGATACACTACTAAAAGTGATTTTACCATTGTTTTTCACTGCTACTATATGGCTGATTTTTACATCATTGTTTCTTGATATACTAGTTACTCTTTGATGATATTTGTTTGTTTGGATGAAAGAGATGTCATATATGCTATACTTGGTGCTCTTCATCCTCTCTTCTCCTGTTTCTTACTTCTTATGATCAGTTAATTACTGACCTTTTTTTATGTACGTCATATTTCTAGTATCCAGATTATATTAATGCTTTCCTGAGACTGGCTGCAATTGAAAAGGCTTGGAATGATGTCAGATTAAGTATCGAGTTGGTATGATTTTCTGGATGTCATACTTTATTAGTGGATCTTGCTCCTATTGTTTTGCAGTGATAATAAATGGCCTCTTCTCCCAGGTTAGTGAGTCATTGAAAGGGAAAGAAAAGTGTCTTGATGGATTGACAATGCTTGGAGGCTTAGAGCTTAAGAATTCTGAATGGGTGAAGGCAAAGGCAATTTTTCGAGCTGCTAGTGAGGCAGCTGAAAAGAATGACCCATATCTCACTCTCTGTCTGGTATACGATCTTCCACTTATCATCATACAATGAAAATTTAAAAACTAGCAACTTGTTAGATACTTGTTTGACTTGGTACAGGGGAATTGGAACTATTTTGCTGCTCTAGAAGGATAAAAAAGAAAAGCTTCTAATTTGGAAGCTATTTATATTGACAAGGCTGGAGATCTCTACACAACTGTAAGTTATTTGCTTGCAGTTGCATTTTGTTCGTATATTAAATCTATGGGTTTGCATTTCTTTACTATCCTGAAGCTCCAATTATGCAGTGGGGTGGTGAACAGACCGGTAATAGGGGTTCTTGAGTTCAAGCCAATTTTTGTAAATGGCATTGTTTCTGTAGCAAATGCCAGGAGTATATTAAAATTGGATCATTAGCCAGGATAAAGTGTAAGGTAAATGGTGTTTAAATACAAAAAGGTATGGTTACTATGAACTGAAAAATTATAGCCAGGTGTATATTAAAATTGGATCTTTAGCTGGTGAAAGATGTCCATCATAGATGAAATGTTTTCCTGGTCATGGTTCTTCAGTAATTATTATTAGATGAATTTTTTTTCCTATTATGATATTTATCTACGTGAGTTTTAATACTACCATAGTCTACACTTATTTATTACGTAGATACAGGTCTAGTGCAATTGTAATGAAAGTAGAGTACAATATCTCAATTACATGTCTAGTTATCATCAGCATATTACTTTGGCTCATGTGCAAGCTATCTCGATTGAATAACACACTTATTTGGGTTGTAATTAATTAGGAGCTACACCAAATTCAGTGCTAAAGCTCATGGATGTCAAGGATCAACTTTGGCTCATGTCAAGTCCCATCTACAGGTTATTTATAATTTCTTCTTCTTCTTTTTCACCTTTGGATTGAATTCATAAAGTTTTCTTCTTCTTCTTCTGCCCTTTTGTGATCTTAATTGAATTCATGAACACTATGGAAATGAAGGGCTCTTTCTTTTTGGGCTCTATTTTTTTTTTATTTAAGGGGTTCTTTTATTTTTTTTTTATTTGGCTTTTCTTCCATCAACCTCACATCATCTATGGAAAGTTTGATACAACCAAAACTCTGAATAATTTCAAATTTTAATGTTGAGTCTTTCATGTCTTTCTCTCTTTAGATATGATGATGTGAGTGAGTTATGCAAAGCTCACAAGTAAACCACCTTTCTTTCTCTTAGCCCTGAAGAAGAAACCAACAAAAATAGCAAACACGTAGGAAAAAAAAAAGATTAGAAATCAATTTAAGTTGATAGAATAGAATTGATTAGCCATAAGCACAATGATATATCATATACAAACTCCCATTACATAAGACAAAATAAAAATCTGAGCAACTTGAAAACAAAGCTCATCAGATTATGCTCAGATCAGTCCATGGCTAGAATATTATTTTTTATTCTTCTCATTTATTACTAGTAGTAGCATAGTTTTTTCTTTTTTTTAAATAGAAAATATTATCTCCATTCAGATGGGCAAGTTATGGGAATTTGGAATGGGCTTGCAAGTACAGAAAACACCATCATTTCTCAATGATATGATTTTCCCCTCTTCTTCTTCTTCTTTGTTTAATTCTACCAAAGACAAACACCACCTAACCATGGTTTAAATTAAGTGTGTTTTTCTTGAGAGAAACTAAAAAATAAGAGGAAAAAAAAATGGAAGAATTTAAACTTCTCTTACTCCAAAGCTCATGTAAAAATTGTTGAATTTGTAGAAGGATCAATTAGATGAATACTTAGAAAATGCATTTGCAACTAGAGCTCAAGGAGAACAAATAGCTTGCCCCTGTAAAAATTATTGCAATCGCTTTTGGTTGAGTTGGAAAACTAATTAAAAATCTAAGGATAGTGATGTTGCTTAATTTGCTTAAACTAAGTGATTATATTATATATTTTGTTTTTATATTTGCTTTTGCTGAGGTTGCTGATTGGAAAACTGATGAACTGGAAACACTTGTTGATGTTGTTAGAAACACATTCTGGTATATCGATGTTGCTGGAAACACTTGTATGTTGCTGTTGCTATTGCAATGAATTGAATTTGTTTAAGGACATGCCAATGAACTGAATTTGTTATTGTTCACTAAAGTAGATGCAATGAATTGATTTTGTTGTTGTTGTCCATTGAAGTACATGCAATGAGTTGAGTTCGATGTTGTTGTTGTTCATTGAAGTACATGCAATGAATTGAATCTGTTTTGTAGACAGACCCATTTTTTGTTGCTTGATTACTGACCGGAAACAGTTTTGTTGGTTGGCTGAGTTGTTGAAGTAGGTATATATTACATGTTGGTTGGCTGTGTTGTTGAGTATAAACTTGAAGTAGCTAAATATAAGTTCTGTTGTTAATATCCATTAAAATTGAAGCTCATTTCTATCTTACATTTTTTATAGGATGAAGATGAAGACAATCAAAGCCAAGAAGATTTGAATGGTTGAAAGAAGGTTGAAGATGAAGCTTGGTTTTATTGTTAACTCTTTTGGGAAATTCAGAATTAAGTAACTGCAATGCTATATTTTTTATTTGTGCATTTGCAATGCCTAGCTAGCTAACTCACTATATATATATATTATATATATAGGAAATTAATGGCCATGTATGCACTTGGATTTGAATGCTTGACAATATTTTGTAAATCTAGATTGAAAGTTTGAGTAATCAATTCATATTTGAGTTAAATTGTTTGATTGAATTTGTTACAGATTTAATTAGATATGAATTCAGCAGGTATATATATGAATAAATAAAATATAAAAAAATTGCATTCTATTATAATTAAGGTAACGCATATATATCCTAATGTTATGGTGCACATTTTACATAAGGTAACGGATATTCTTGAAATGGTAATGGTAGTAACAAAGGCAATGAAACATAACTAATGTAATGGTTCTAACAAAGGTAATGACATATAGCTAATGTAACGGTAAGTTTAGGTAATGACATAAAGCTAATGTACTGGTAAGTGGTAAAATTATGAGTCCGTTACTCTAGACGAAAAAAGTGTTACCTTAGGCCTAATGCAACCCCCCCCTAATGTAACAGACCAAAAATTAAAAAAAACCATTACACTAAGTCTAATGTAATGAATATTGGCCTTATAGTAATACTTTGAAGCCATTACAATAGCCCTTATAATTGGTAGTGGGAATGTAAAACAGACTTAACAAGTAAACAAAATAAGTAAAGAACGCATCTATTTATAGAGGAACCTCTCAAGATCAAAGCAGTCCTTGAGAGTAAACCTCTACCTCCTTAGAGGATTTTCGAATAGCTTCTTTCCTTTCTTATTGAGAGAGTCCTCACAGTTACAAGGCGAGTGATTACACTTCTCTAGCACTTAAGTATGCATCGCTAAATCCACTAGTAACACTCCTTTGAGCCTCTAACTATAACATAACTCAATCTCTAAAGGACGCTATTCCCATGTCCTTACAGTTCGTCGTAAGGACTTGTTCTTTCTTTTTTGGTTTTTTTTACTAACAGTTTTCTGGTTTTGGGTACGCTTCTCACTCGATCTAACACCTAGTTCTTGCGTGTTCTTGCGTGTTCTTGAGTTGTTCCTGGTGTTCTTGAGTGACTGACAATATTCTCTAAATATTCTCTAAAGCGTCAAATCACAATAAATGCCCAAGGAGGGTATTTATAGTGACTTCGGGAAGGGCGTCATTCTTTGACGATCAAGGCCTTCTTGGATGTTGCCACAGGAGTGGCTTCCACGTGTCCGTGACAGTGATGAGGGAAGCTTCCTAGCAACTTCTGCTGGACTTGGCTACAGGATCAGCTTCCACATGGTGATGGACTTGTGTACAAGATCTGCTTCCATGTGGACTTCATGATCAAGGCTTGTCGGATGATGTCACCTTGTCGGTAGCCTTGAGAGGACTCACTCTAATAAGATAAGGACGGCTATTAGAAAATCCTCTTCGGAGGTAGAGGTTTACCCATAAGACTAGTTGGTCTTAGTGGGGTTCCTCTATAAATCACGAGTCCTTTATCTTATTTGTTTTACCGCTTAAGTCATTTATATTCCGCTGCTTCTAAGGACGCCCTTAACTCTGTTAAGGACGCCCATTCAACTAACTTACGATCCAACAATTGGTATCAAAACAGACGATCTAGATTTTTTCTAACTTGTAGGTAAAACATGGAGATGGAACCTATTGGTATCAGTAGTGTGAAGCCTCCTCGCCTCACGGACGGCAACTACAACAGATGGAAAGTCAGATTTGAGAACTTCGTTTGTAGCCAGAATTATCAATGTTGGAAGGTTATAAGGGACGGAGATCATGAAGTCCCTGCAGCCAAAAAGGACAAAGAAGAGGATTGGGGTCCCGAAGAGTTTAAGCTGATGGAAACAAACACCAAGGCCATTTGTTTCTTGCAAACTGCCCTTTGCGAAAGGGACGCTACCCGAGTGAGAAGCTTGTCAACTGCCAAGCTCCAATGAGACGCACTTGAGAAGTATCATGTTGGGACGCCAAAAATGAAAGAAGATGTCCAATTGAGTGCCAAGAGGGACTTCTACAAATTCATGATGCTTCCAAACGAGTCCATCACCGATTAGTCATTCCATTTTGAAGGCTTGCTGACCAAGTTGAAGAACTTGGGAGTCACGGAGACATAAATCACAGAAAGGATGAAAATCCAAGTGTTGATTGATGGTCTAACCGGAGACTAGAACTTTGATAGGACTACCTTTAAGGAGAATTAAGCTAACAAAGGACTGACAATGGTGGAGATCTATGGAAAGCTGTGGCGTACGAGGCAAGAAGGACTCAAGACAAACTTGAACAGGAGGAAGAGTCTCATAAAACAATGACTTTAAGGATTGAAGCTAAGACTAAGGAACATCAAGATAACACTTTACTCAAGGCCATGATAGAACGGGCCAGTAAGACCGATGAAGAGAATGCTGAGGACGATAAGTTGGTCCTATTGCACAAGACCCTCCGTGCTTGGGTAAAGAAAGGCAAAGTTCCAAGGAAGAACTTGTTATTTAAGAAGGAAAGTCCCAAACCCACTGAGGTTGAAATGAAGGAAGTGACATGTTACAAGTGTAACAAAAAGGGTCACTTTGCTAAGAACTGCTATACCGGAAAGGAGCTGAAGAAGCAAGCTCTAATTGGTGCCTCTGAAGCTGCATGGGACGACCTCGACTCAGACAATGAAGGACCATCAAAGAGTACTGGCTACATGGCAATGGAGGACGCTCCTAAGGATGCCTCAGATGCTGAACAGGAGGTAACTCATGACTTCATGATAAGTTCTCTTGAAAATTATTCTAAGCCTAAGCTTATCAAACTCATTGCTAAAATCATGCAAGAAAGCTACATCATGAAAGAACGCCTTGACTTGCTTGAAGATGAGTCTAGAAACATTGTTGTTGAATGTGAGGGTTGTGATAAGATGTCCAAAGAGCTAGTGTCCTCACAAGAGTCCTCTAAGTCCCTAAAATCCGAGATGGCGTGTCATAAAATGGAGAATGCTAAGCTTAGAGAAGAGAATCAAGATCCTAGGGAAGGCTCCCGCAACCGAACCTGTAAAGCCCATACAATTCGTTCCTGCCAAAAGAGGTCTAGGATACAACTCATCATCCGGTTCTAAGAAAAACTCCTTGCCTAGTGACTTTGAGTCTAGCAAGACGATTGAGTTGGAACTCGAAAGAGAGAAAACCAAAAATCTTGAAGAGAGTATTAGAGTCCTAGAGAGTGGAGAGTCTGGACATAGAGACTACTACACCAACTCCAAGAGTCATTTCTCTACAAGAAGATTGCTAAGGAAGACGGTTCAAAAGTAGTTAACCCTGAAAAGATGGAGGAGAATAGAATTCAAAAACCAAGTAGAAAGTACTACCTTGGGCAGTACAATAGAACTTGCTGGCATTGTGGTAAGGGTGGACAATAAAAGTATGAGGGTACTAAGTTAGAGGAAGATCTCGAGAATGGGAGAAAGGCTAGAAGTGGAAGTAAGAACGCTAAGCCAAAATTTGCTCATAGGACGCATGCTAGTGTCCCTAATGCTAAAAATCAGTCCTTTAGGAAGCATGCTAGAAGGAAAAATGATGTGAATGTTTATGATTATTTGACCATATGATTGGAAGCCAGATCCATCTCAACTCTATCCAAACAAATACCTACGATGGAACTGTGTCATTTGGTAACAAGGGCAAAGGACAGATTCAAGGGACGAGTGTTGCAAAATTGAGCAAATCAACAAGAATTGCCAACGTGAACCTTATTGAGGACTTGGGTTTTAACCTTTTGAGCGTTTCCCAAATATGTGATCAAGGTGCAACCTAGTCAAATTTGACTCTCAAGAGTGCCGAGTCATCAACAAGAAGTCCCAATAAGTCATTCTCAAGGGAATTCGGAAGAATAATGTATACGTGTTCAACAAGGAGTTTGAACGTTCCTCAAAGCTGTGTCTGTCCGTCACCTCAATGGACGCCGATCTCTGGCATCGTCGTCTTGGTCATGCCAGACCTAGAACCATCTTCAAACTTCATCAATAAGATCATGTTGGAGGACTTCTCCGAATCAATCCAAATCAAGTTGAGCAATGCGAAGCATACATTACAGGGAAGCAAACAAGATCGTCCTTCAAATCCAAAAATGAAGTGAGCACAAAGAAGCCATTGGAACTCCTTCGTATGGATTTGTGTGGACCTATGAGGACTCAAAGCTTTGGTGGAAAGAGGTACATGTACATTCTTATGGATGATTTTTTTCGATTCACCTGGGTTCTTTTCACGGTGTCAAAAGCAGATGCTTTCAAGATGTTCAAAGTCTTCATCAAACAAGTAGATGTTGCTCTTGGGATGCGCTTAAAAGCCCTAAGGTCAGACCATGGGATGGAATTCAAAAACTCAGTGTTCTTGGAATTTAGTGACCAACAAAGAGTCTCCAACGACTTCTCATCTCCCCGAACTCCTTAACAAAATGGCGTTGTTGAAAGAAAGAATAGGACGCTGGAGGACATGGCAAGGACGATGCTATTGCCAAGCGGCGTCCCAAAGCACTTTTGGGCTGAAGCTATTGCCACAGCAATCTACATCATCAATCGAGCTATGATTCGTCCCTTGCAGATGAAGACGTCTTATGAGCTGCTAAATGGAAGAAAGCTTAGCATTTCTCACCTCAAAGTCTTTGGGTGTAAACTTTTTGTTCACAACAACAACAAAGACAACGTCGGAAAGTTTGATGCTAGGAGTGATGAAGGAATATTTCTTGGATACTCCCTCATAAGCAAAGCCTATAGAGTCTTCAACAAAAGGACTCTTAAGCTTGACGAAAGTATCCATATGGTAGTCAAGGAGAATTCGTCCATCAAGAAAGAATCAAGCAAGAAGGAATATCATCCCTTTCCAAAGGACGATGATGAAGACCATGAAGAATAAGGTTGGTCCTCTGGAATGTACTATGTTCTTGGGAACGCCTCTGAAAACAGTGAAGAAGTTTCCATGGGAGTCCCTCTTGAATAGCAAGAACCTTTCCAGACTTGGTCGCTAAATCAAGGAGATGCTTGTGAATCAAGTCAACAGGGAGAGTAAAGGCAAAGTGTGGACGCTCATTTTGAGAGGGAACACAATGAGCCTATTGTTGAAGAAGAAGGTTTTGACTCGGATGATTCAAATTGGACGGGTCCTAGTTGCACTCCTGGAAGGGACGCCACGCATAGGGGATCCAACCTATTAAGATATCATCCAACTGATCAAATTGTCTCAGATACATCAAAAGGAGTCCAAAAAGATAAGCTGCTAACAAGTCCCAAAGTGCTAACATGGCGTTCTGTGCATTCAATGCTTTTGTGTCCTTAGTTGAACCTAAGAACATAAAAGAAGCACTTCAGGACGCTGACTGGATACAAGCCATGCAAGAAGAGCTCAATCAATTTGAAAGAAACAAGGTGTGGAAGCTCGTCCCTAGATCCCCAAAGAAAAATATAACAGGGACGAGGTGGGTCTACAGAAGCAAGCTTGATGAGAGTGGCAGAGTTTCAAGAAACTAAGCAACGCTTGTGGCTCAAGGCTATAGGCAAGAGGAAGGGATCGATTATGATGCGACCTTCGCTCCTGTCGCTAGAATTGAGGTCATACGCCTTCTGATGTGCTCCAAATCCAGGATTGGTCGAAACGGGTTCGATTGAGTCTCATGGAGGTGGTCTTGTTTGGATATCAAAAGAGAATCGAAACTGAATTGTTATTAGAGTGGTGGAAACGTTTGATTATAATGGAAAAGAAAAGAAAAGGTCTTGTTGTTACAAGGACGGAAATGATGGATCGAGCTATGAGTTTAGGCAAGAGTCGATTAGGGCTAAAAGTCAACAAATGGGACTCCCCCGGCCCGTTCTCCCTTGAGGAGAAGAGACCGGATGAGCAAGGCTTTTAGCGCTTAAACTCAAACCCAATCTAAGCAAAATGTGAGGCCCTAGATGTGCTTATATAGGCTGCGGAGAGGAGAGGGCCGGCGCCTTGGAGTGGCACCAAGTTTCAAGAGGATGTGGGGAAGAGTGGCGGCCAAGGCAAATTCTTGGAGTGGGCGCAAAGTTTTGGTGAGGAGGTGGAGAAGAGTGGTGTCCAAGGCATACTCATAATGGCCGTTTCATATGGGTATTCCTTGGCGGCCAAGCATTGCGTTTAATGCTTCGTTAGAGACCAACTTGGTGGCCAAGGAAGGGAGCTAGTGTGGCAGCCAAGCTTCTTTTATAATGGCCTCGGCATGTCCCTCTTTATCATGGGCTTCGGGCCTAGCAAAGCTCTCGTCTGGGATGGACATTTGGAGGCACACAATCATGCCACTAGGTTGGGCTTGTGGAGCGTGGGATATGGCCAAATGAGCCCGTAGTTGTTCTTGTAAGAATTTAGCCCGTCACCTCGTCTAAGGCCCGGGAAGTTGGTTTGAGTCTTTAGATGCGATGGACCTTGTAGTAAGTCGTGTCCCACCTACGGCCGGGTGCCTATGGGAGTGCCTCAAAGCGGCACCGGGCCGCGCCTCGGTGCCGTGTGTGAGGCGCCTCGTCGAGGCACCAGGCCGCGCCTCGGCACCGCTTGCAGGGTGCCTCAAAGAGGCACCGGGTGGCACCTCGGCTTTGGTGTCTTGAGAGGCACCGGGCGGCACCTCGGCTTCAGTGTCCTGATGTGAGCCGGTCGTGATCACATCATCCTCCCCAAGTTGAGAAGGATTGGTCCTCGAATCCCATTGGCCTATACGATAATCACACAAAGACCAAATGAATAGCATATCTAATATAAATGATATAAACACAGCATAATCCCCAAGTTCGAGATGATATGACATGACACATGCATATGCTCGACAACTTTTCTTCATGGACCTACACATACTCAAGTCAATCACATTCTTAACATATGGAAATAAGGTCATAAGATGAACTATGTGCATCCTAGATGATATATATTGAGAGAGAGAGAGAACTATAATGGATGCACGAATATCTACTCTTTGATGCGACATAGGCATGACGCAATGTCGAATAACTTTGGCCATTCGCATGTGTCACACCCAAGTCATATTCAGAAGTAAAGTATGAGGAAGTTGAGAAAACTCTCCTAAAGTATGAACCCAAGTCATGCGTGAAAGTTGGTGCATTGAGCTCATGGGTTACCACACTTTCAATGGAAGTGTCACACGGGTTAGATTCCTTGGATATGAACGACCCAATGACATGGCTGGCTCAACGTCTTCTATAGCCAATTATTTCAAGAGCAAAGTTAATGCAAGTCTCGGGTGAGCATCCAACCTGGGAGAGTGCATGGAATTCAAGAAGCTAGGATAAGTGGCTGATGGAAGCTATTTGGTCTCTGGTATGAACTTCATGGTTTTGGTCTTTGAGGCAATATAACCCATAGTCTTTGAAGTTCCTCCATGGGATGAGTCACTAAGGTAGTCCACTTGGACCTCTAGTTTTGGGTCTATGTCGTTGGTGACTTCATCGAGCCCTCCAATACTTTCTTCTTCATGAAGCCCTTGGACTTGGTATGGCTCCATATAGAACTCCTTGGAGAAGGATAGGTCGCCCAAAAGAGGTACCTCCTCCATGAAGTCCTCTTCATCTTGGCTCTTGAGGCCCTCCAACTCGATGTAGTCCTCCACCTCTCCTAGGCCATTCCCCTCTTTCTGCTCGGGGAACCCCTTACTCGAACTCCCCACCATGAGCATATCTTTACTTGATTCTTCCTCAAAGCTCGGGTCGCTTTCTACATCACTTAAGATTTTAATGATCTCTACTCGCCTTGCCTTGCAACACTTGGCGGCGACATGAGGGGGTGGTTCCAAGGGTGCGCCTTGGCTGAGATAGCTATCGACCTTGCCTTGGGCCTTAAGACCCACGTTCTTAGCCAGCTCGGCCTTGGCCCGAAACTTGCTCAAGTCGTCCTTCTTTTCATACAACATTTCTAAGTTCATTGCTAAGTCTTGGCGAGTGGTGAGTAGGTGGCCTTGTCCTTGAAAAGACTTGGTGTCTTCTTTGAAACTTCCAACACCCAAGGATGACGTTGCAACTTGAGTCGTTGGTTGAACCCTCTTAGACTCAAGTCTTGGATCTTTGACCCTCATAGGTGGCTTTGGCAAGACAGGCTCAAAGCTTGAAGGAGCATTCTTGGTTGAATATTTCCGTTCTTGATACTCATACTCCTTGTTAACTTCTTGGATAACAGAAGATATGGACATTCTACTCCCAAGCCTATGCTTCTTGACATATAAACGAAGGTCAGAGTTCAAACCATTAATGAATTTAGTTAGAATGCACCTGTTTCTGAAGGGGTGGCTTGAAAAGAACATAAGTTCTGACAACTCTTCATAGTATGCAAGGGGAGAGTGATGGTGTTGCCTACACCTATCCCATCTGGCTTCAAGGCGCAACCTATAATCACGAGGGACGAAAGAACTTTGAAGGATAGTTTTCAGTTACTCCCAAGTGCGGATCGGTGGATACCCATAGTAAGCACACTCTGCTTCATACTCGCTCCACCATTCATATGCATTTTCGTCAAAGCAACTAATGGCAAGAGCCACTTCTTGCTCGACCGTATATTCATAATAGTTGAAGAAACACTCAGTTCTCCACTCCTAAACCATGTACTTAACAAAGTCTTGAGTGCCACAGAAGGACTGGAGAGTAGGCTCTTCTTTAAGATAATGTTCCATCATATCCTAAACATCACAAAGGACGAGCAAACATGGAACTAGTGAGGGTTAGATAAATCCAAAGACTCGACTTGTTTTTGACACGATGTGTTTGAATTTTTGTGCGCTCCCTCACTACTCCAAACTCCCTCCGGTAACTTGGAGAAACCGGGTGGTTAACTCCAAGTTTTCCAAACCTCACCCGATCTCTCCCACTCACACTCGAAAAGCAATTTTAAATAGGAGGACTGACTCGTTTTTTACTCGATTTTAATGTGGCGCTCAACCTCACACACTCTACTAGGAACATTTCTTTCGCCACCGAAATCTCTTGTCAAGAAGTTATCCTCCACACGCCCAAGAGTGCAACACCAAGAGGAAATCAAAGGGCAAGCGACTTGAGCTTGTGGGCGAGTATTTACTAGCCCCACAAATCAGGAGTTTTAGTTACTCGGGGATTTAGGAAGGACAAGGAAGATGAACAAGTGTAAGCAAGATGATGAAGATACCCTTGTCTTGACCAATTGATGGCTTAAGACTCGATCTCCTTTCTCTCTTTTTTTTTTAAAAAAAAACAAAGGAGAGATACTATCTCTCTTTCTTTTCTTTCATTTTTACAAGAACACACCTCTCTTCTGTCTTTCTTCTTCTTCTTCTTTTTTTGTCTACGAAAGGACCTTGGACCCAATTGTTTTGGGTTTCCCTTCGTCCCTTTATCTCAATTTTTTTTTTGACAATCAAAACAACACTATTCAATACAACTAAGCCCTTACAAGATCGAGCACTTGAGGTATTTCAACATCAAGTTTGCACTTAGGAGAGTTAGGAAAGGCTTTTGAGAAGTTAGAATAATTTTGTGAGAAAAAGGGGAGAGATAAGTTCAATTAGACAACCGTAGGTTGACTCTCAAATAACGATTTATTAAGATGTTGTTTTGGGTGAAAGGAAATGAAATTTTGACAAGGGAAAGGGGAGAAAAACAAGGCTGATTTTTTTTTAAAGACGTGGCTTTGGAGACACAAATGGATTTTGGATAAAGGATAGGAAGAAAATGGGGCTGTTTTAAAAAGGGTTTTCAAGAAACGGATTTTGAGCAACTAAAAACAAAAATTGTAAGGAAGTAATTCGTACCCCCAAAACTTGAGAAACTCAAGTCGACAGGCTCTGATACCAGATGATGTGCTCCAAATCCAAGATCGGTCGAAACGGGTTCGATTGAGTCTCATGGAGGTGTTCTTGTTTGGATATCGAAAGAGAATCGAAACTGAATTGTTATTAGAGTGGCGGAAACGTTTGATTATAATGGAAAAGAAAAGAAAAGGTCTTGTTGTTACAAGGACAGAAATGATGGATCGAGCTATGAGTTTAGGCAAGAGTCGATTAGGGCTAAAAGCCAACAAATGGGACTCCCCCGGCCCGTTCTCCCTTGAGGAGAAGAGACCGGATGAGCAAGGCTTTTAGCGCTTAAACTCAAACCCAATCTAAGCAAAATGTGAGGCCCTAGATGTGCTTATATAGGCTACGCAGAGGAGAGGGCCGGCGTCTTGGAGTGGCCACCAAGTTTGAAGAGGAGGTGGGGAAGAGTGGCGGCCAAGGCAAATTCTTGGAGTGGGCGCAAAGCTTTGGCGAGGAGGTGGAGAAGAGTGGCATCCAAGACAAGCTCATAATGGCCGTTTCTTATGGGTGTTCCTTGACGGCCAAGCATTGCGTTTAATGCTTCGTTAGAGACCAACTTGGTGGCCAAGGAAGGGAGCTAGTGTGGCAGCCAAGCTTCTTTTATAATGGGCTCGGCATGTCCCTCTTTATCATGGGGTTCGGGCCTAGCAAAGCTCTCGTCTAGGATGGACATTTGGAGGCACACAATCATGCCACTAGGTTGGGCTTGTGGAGGGTGGGATATGGCCAAATGAGCCCGTAGTTGTTCTTGTAAGAATTTAGCCCGTCGCCTCATCAAAGGCCCGGGAAGTTGGTTTGAGTCTTTAGATGTGACGGACCTTGTAGCGGGTCGTGTCCCACCTACAGCTGGGTGCCTATGGGAGTGCCTCAAAGCGGCGCTAGGCCGTGCCTCGGCGCTGTGTGTGAGGCGCCTCGTCGAGGCACCAGGCCGCGCCTCAGCACCGCTTGCGGGGTGCCGCCCGCTTGAGGGGTGCCTCAAAGAGGCACCGGGCGGCACCTCGGCTTCGGTGTCTTGAGAGGCACCGTGCGGCACCTCGGCTTCAGTGTCCTGATGTGATCCGGTCGTGATCACATCACCTTCTCATCGCCATAGCCGCTCACAAGGGGTTTTAACTATTTCAAATGGACGTGAAGACCGCCTTCTCAACGACAAACTAAAGGAAGAGGTGTACGTTGCTCAACCCTCTGGTTTTGAGAACACTGAGTACACCGACCATGTGTACTTCCTTGACAAGGCACTCTATGGACTCAAGCAAGCCGCTCGTGCTTGGTACGATAGTTTACGTCCTTTCTCTTGTCAAATGGATACACTCGATGTATGATTGACAAAACCCTGTTTTTAAAGAAAGGCTTTAACGATGTTTTGATTGTCCAAGTCTATGTCGATGACATAGTATTTGGAAGCACTAACATGAAACTTGTAGAGAAATTCAAGAACTTGATGAGTAGTGAGTTTGAGATGTCCCTTATAGGAGAACTCAACTTCATCTTGGGACTCCAAATCACACAACTCTGAAATGGCACAATTCCTAGGCTCTTGCCTTGTGTCCTGGGGATCCAAGAAGCAAAATTCTATGGCACTTTCAACTACGGAAGCCGAGTACGTTGCTGTTGCTTCGTGCTTCTCACAAGTCCTTTGGATCAAGTACCAATTGGAAGACTAATGGTACGTCCCTTGACACACATGTGTGATAACACTAGTGTTATAAACATTGCCAAGAATCTTGTTCATCATTCACGAACCAAGCATATTCATATAAGACATCATTTTCTTCGTAATAATGAGGAACTATGATGGATTAAAGTGGATCATGTTAGGACTGAGGACCAAGTGGCCGATATTTTCACAAAAGAACTTGATAGACGTCCCTTTGAGCATCTTCCGCTGCTCTTGTGGATGATAACTTTTAAATGAACAAGTCTCATTCTATTATTTCCTCAATAATTGCCTATGTTATGTTGAGAACTTGTTTTTAAAGATTGTCATGCATTTAAAGTCATCGTGAAGGGATGCTAGTCTAAGACATGTGTTTTGCTTTTGCTTGGAACGTTCTTTTTTTCTCTTTTGATCTCAAGAGTATCCCTGATCACCCAACCCTCATTAGAAGCCGAAATGATGGGAACTCTAAGCTTACCTAAGCCGAGAATCCTGCAAAAGCGTCCTATGAGCCTTCTTTGTTTTCACTTTACGGGACATACTTGTTTGGTTCTTAAAAATGGTTCTAAGTGATTCAAGGGAAGCTTGTCAAAGTCATAAGGACGCCTGTGCAGAGTTCTTAGAGTCAAATTGCTGAGTTTAGTGTTGAGATGCAGGGTTATAGTTCTCAGAAAAAGGTTTGTGGTTTTGAAAGGACGACTGGTCAGAGTCCTTTTCTGATTTTTGGCCGTTTGAATTTTGAAAAAGGGAAGGTGAACCGTCGAGAGAATTTCGGACACAAATCTCGGGATCTGCGTAACGGTGGGGAACAACTGGTTCCTTAGCGAAGAAGTATCCACGTGTTGAGTAGTGGGTGGAGGACTGTTGCCCCCGCCTTTCCTTCGTCTTCTTCCTATAAAAGGCCCCCTGCCGCTCCTATAAAACCTCTTCGCCATATCTGCTCCCTTTCACAAATCCGGTAATATCCTTTCCTAATTCTCAAAATCAAACCCTAATCCTTCTCTATAAAAGCTCTCATTTCTTAACATTGGCCAACACTCGCAACACAAAAACCGCCAAGCCATCTTCTTCGGGAGAAAAGAAACCAACAACGGTGAAGGGTCGTTCACCAATGGATTCGAGATCGAGAGATGTTAGGAGGCCATACCACATGCAAACCCCCATCCTCCTCCTTCTCAATTTCAGCGCCACCCTTCCACCACCCCTCCATCCACTCACAAACGCCAACGCCAATCTTCCACCACCTCCTTAAAACACTTCAAGTTCCTCGATCAACCCTTCAAACCCAAGGGACTCCCCGCTCAACCTTTGTGTCGTCCTGAGCTCGATCTCTTGATTGATAGTCGGCTAGAGAGGGAGCCCAAAACCCTAGCCAATATCTGCCACCGGGCCTCTATGCAAAACCACCCGGAGAAAGTCCAACGCCTTCTCCACTACTTCATAGTAACTTACATTCAACCCCGCCTCAGGGAAACCGATTTCTCCAATCCTCCGTCTGCGGGACCATCCATCATTGGAGATTCCTTCGGGGGAATGGTGGACGACCTCGCCAAACTCCTCCCTGATATCATGGAGTTCCTAGTCGCCCCAGCTGGCTCTGTCCCTTCCAAAAGAAAACGACAGTCCTCTCCTCCCCCCCGAACCAAAGATCAAAATCCAGCCCTCCTCCTCCTCTGAACCTAAACCCCTTCCTTCTACTCCTCCTCCTGCTCCAAAACGAAGACTCAAGACTTCTGCTGAATTAGATGGAGTCTCAGATGAGGAAATGGCGGCCATTCGGCTTTCTGAAGTCGACATTGACAAGGAACAACTAGAAAAGAAAGCCCAATCTGCAAAGGACGCCGAGGTTGAGGCGTCCTCCAAAGTCAAGGAGATTTTGGCTCTTCCTCGTCCCCCTCCACAAAGGGTTGCGGACGTGCCAAAAGCGGATCCGCTTCAAGTGGAAATTGATGCTGACTTGGCTAAGACGATGCCTAAGGTCGTGAGGGACGCTCCCTCCAAGCAGGTCCAGGCGAAGGACGCAACTCCAACAGTAGTCGTCGTGGACGACTCTCCTGCTAAGAAGCCTCCTCCTCCTACTCCCAAGGCTTCATTTACTGTGAGTGCTCCCAAAGCCAAGATTCGCATTCCTACACCGTCTCCTCCGAAGCGCCGCTCTCCAACTCCTCCTCCTCCTGCTGAAATCAAGGAGGAAGAACATGTCCAAGGGACGTTACCTGCGGAGGTCCCTCAGGAGTCGCTTGTTAAGACTCTTGCTCTAGCCGCCCATGTGGAAGTGGGGGCGTTTGGAAAAAAGGACACTGAGATGGATGAGTCCTCACAACATCAAGAGGACGGGGCCTCAGATGAAGAAGGAGATCCTCAGGATGAGGACAACGATGATGAGGACGGCGACGGTGAGGACACCGGCGATGACGTGATTATGACTGGCAATGGCAACAAGAAGAAGAGGTTGAAGAAGATTTTGGGGCCTTTACTATCTGATGCTGAGTTCTTGCACTCAAATGACAGGACTGAATTTCTTGAGCTGCTTGAACTCCAAGGCTGGACACACTTAGGGGCCGAGGCAGCTACTGTGGACCCTGACCAAGTGAAACTCTTCTACTCTAAATTTAAAGTTTCCGAGGTCAAGGGCAAACCGCAAGGGATGTTCACTATAAACGACGACGAGTATTCGATTGCTGAGGGTACCTACCGTAATATGCTCGGCCTCCTTCCCTTGCCCCCTGAAGGCCTTCACGACTTCCCTTACAAGAACTTTGGTCGGTTCAATCAAGAAGAGATCTTCGACCACATCTTCCAGGGAAAACAACCTCTAGCCATGGACAAGGTCGCTCATGTGCTCTCCAAGACGGTGTTGAAGGGTTTATTCTTGAGCAAATGAATTTTTCAAGACCCCGCCGATTATAGAGAAGTTAGGATCGTTCCACGGGAGTTTGCAGAAACTATAGTCTATCAATCAAACTACGCAAACAAGACAAAACAAAGCAAAAGCAAAAATATGGGAAAAATATCTAGGGACAAAGTTTCACCTCAACTTAATCATACATGCTTCCAACAAGAATTCATAACTTATCATGCTATCTAGATCATAAACAGTCAACTCTCGCAAATGATTCAAGTCATTCAATCAACTTTCGCAAATCAACAACTTTTTATCTATCTTTCAACCTAGGAATATCAACTTTCGCAAATAATCCTATTAGATCGAATCAAGAAACGAACTTTCACTTTTGCTAAGGTTAATCACAAGACATGCCTCAACTTTCGCAAAGGATAAGCACAAGATAGATATATATATGATCTTCAAGCATTCAAGTTAAGAATTCAAGTTTTAGACATGCATTCTTATGTTGGGTTTCACCCCAACCCTAGAAAAGGAGACTACTCACACTTCATCATGCAAACATTCATAGAAGAAGAGGGAGAAAACATGATTAAAAGAAAACAACTTGAATTAAAAGAAATTCAACCTTAAAAACCGGCAATCCACAAATCTCCTAACTTGTCTTGCAAACTCTCTCTCAAACCTCTCCTAATCCTCCTCCTTCCCCTCTAATGTGTGATGAATTATGTGATGAATTTGAAAATACCCCCTAGGACCCTTTATATTGGGATACAAGAGATATAAAAAGGAAACAACCCCTATCCATAAATAAAACACCCAAAAGGGCAATTACTTGGGCGGCAAGGTTTCGTCCGCGCTAGGATTCGGTAAGGTCGGGGCCGACCAAGTAAGGGTCGCAGCCGACCTCCTCCATCCATGTGTGGGTAGGTCGCGGACAACCTATGGTAGGTCGCATGCGACCTCCCTCTGACAGCACGTTTTCTTCTTGTCTTCGCTCGAACTTGCTCCATTGCTTGGCCTTCTTTCGGGGTTTCTTTCTCGATGTTTCATGGATTCCTTTTAGACTTCTTGTACCTCCTTTTAAGAGACTTCTTGGCTTGAAGATCTATCCTTGAAATCCTTGAAAAGCTCCACTTGACTTGACTACGAACACCGCAACACCGTCATCTCTTAGAATGCTCGGGAAAGCTCGAAATCTCCTCCTAAATGCTCCAAATACCTACAAAACACAAAAACAACACACAAACGACTCCAACCCTCGAAAGAGAGTTGAAATCTCATGCAAAACACACAAAGAAATAGGAAAAGATGCAAAACAACCTAGAAAACAGCCTATGAAATCTAACTAAAAAGCATGACATCAGACGGCTGTCCTTACGCATCGATCACTTCATTGTGCGCATGGTCGTCCCTCGTCAAGAGAAGAAGTCCATAGTCCAGATCACTAACAGCATTATATTGGACGCCTTCTTGAGACGACAACCTATTAACCTTGCGAGATTCATCCTTGAGCACATGGGGAAGTGCACTAATAGCAAACATTCCCTTCCCTACCTTGCCCTTGACAAAAAGATTATGACACAACAAGGCCTCTATGAGCTCAAAGAAGAGAAGACGTTTGGCACCCATTGGGACAACAGATAGATAACAAGGCCTCCCGTTGGCAAGAAGAGCTTCCCTCTATAAGGAAGCAATAGGCGAAGGAGAAAAAGGAAGCTGAGTTGAAGGTTGCTGCCGAGGCTGCTGCTGCTGAAGGCGTTGAAATTGCTCAAGTTGTGGGGATGCCATTTGAGCCTTATGATGAGAATGAAGAAGAGCCAGAGAACGCTCCTCATATGGCTAAAGGGTACTCCAACAAAGAACTGTTAGGGATGATGATTGACAACCAATGCTTGGTCATTGATCTCATTCAACAGATGCATGAGACCCTCATCCGCAACAATGTGTTGATGGAACGCTCCAACGATCTGGCTGCTCAAACCCTCAAGGCTCTTGGCAAGCATCCCAAGTGATCACACCTCCCCATCCATTCCTGAAAAAGAATATTTCTTTTTGTGTTGTGAATTTTGAAACAATTTGTGGTGAATGTCTGTAATAATCGTACTTTGATCTTTTTGCATTCTATCTTTGTGAATGACCATTCACTGCTTTTGCATCTCATTTTGTCTAAGCATTCATTCCTCTAGTTATGACTTTGTGCTGCTATGATTTATCACTTGTTCTTCTTTTCGATAATGCCAAAAGGGGGACGTATAGTTTTGCAGAGATGCCTTCTTTTTAAAGTTATCATAGAAAGCATGTGTTTAGGGGGAATTTCGGCCAAGTCCAAAGGATGCTAGTACAAGAATAAGATAGGACGCACTTGAAAACTGTTTGCATGCTAATCTTCGTCAAAGGACGCTAAAGTGTAGTTCTTCCTGCTAAAAGCTTTATTTTTGTGCGTATTGTTTAAAGAGTTTGTTATCATCAAAAAGGGGGAAATTGTTGGAATGAGAGTCCCTAAGTAATAGGGACACACTCCATCAGAATATCCAAAGCTGAACAAAGAATGAAGTCCCTGCAAGAGTAGGATGACATCCTCATCGAGAAGGGACGCGTGCCTAAATTCTGCCGAAGTTCAAATTGAAACCAAGGCCGCCCCAACATGATTTCATCATAATCGGTCGTAGTCCTCAAAAGGAAGCTTCCTATGTCTGGGCACGTGCGAATACTTCCACAGAAGTCGCTTTCCAGAAGATGGTCCCTTGACCACGCGGAGGCTTCCCAAGCGGTGACAGAGTGGCTTCCTCAAGATTCAAATCGCACCGTTGAAGGAAGACGACAGATCTTGCAGTGATCTTTGAGGACGCTACAGGACAAAAACCAATACCGCTATAAATACCCCTCAAGGGTTATGCATAGCGGTGTGGACTTTGAAGGTTTTCTCTCGAGCTCACTCCCAAAGCATTCAAGTTCAAGAATGAAGATCAAGAAGATCAAGTGAGCTTGAATTGAGAGAAGAAGAAGTCCAACCACATCAAATCCAAAACAAATCACAAAGAGTTAAAAAGATAGATTGTCTCTCACGATATATTGTGAGAGACGTGAGTGTTTATCTACCTTATAGGAAAGAGTGTTAGGTTACGTGTTAGGCTAAAAGGAGAAGTTTCTAGTGAGACTAAGGACACACACTTAGCTCAGAGAACTGTAACTGCTCGTCTGTACTCTGTTAGGACTCACTCTAATAAGATATAAGGACGGCTATTCGAAAATCCTCCTCGAAGGTAGAGGTTTACCCATAAGACTAGCTGGTCTTAGTGGGCTTCCTCTATAAATCACGAGTCCTTTATCTTATTTGTTTTACCGCTTAAGTCATTTATTTTCCGCTGCATCTAAGGACGCCCTCAACTCTGTTAAGGACGCCCATTCAACTGACTTACGATCCAACAAATAGCCTGAACTAGATCTCTGATGATTTCATTTTGATCCCTTAGGCTGTGAGAGTAAGCTCGGAAGCTGGCAGAGACATTGTCTAGGCGCTGAATAAGGACATTCCCTTGTTAACTGAGAACGTTCTGGTTGTGAATTACAAGCGTCGTGAGATGCTTCTTTGAATGGCACTCAGGATTAGCACGGGTGGGAGCTGTTTGGAAGGAGGATTGTTGAGCACCTTGAGCAGGGGAGTAATACTCCATTGTAGGCTAATCAAGGAAGGACATCAACTCATCTACTTTGGCAATTCTGGCCTGACATTCTTACTCTGTTTCCTCAGCTTCAGGGACGACTGTCTTTCCCTTCTGAGCAGCAGCCTGAGCAGCGGCCTCTTGCCTTGCTTTTTCTTCTTCAGTTGCCTTCTTCAAGGCCTCCTGATTCTGTCTCTTCTCCTCAGGCTTTCTCAAGGTTTCCTCTTCCTTCTCTTCTTTTCTGCTTCCTTCTTCTCTTTCTCTATTTGATTAAGGACGGAAGGCACTTCTCTGTCATGCTTGATCTCAAGGAATCCTAGATGAGCGTCCCAGTGCATGCCCTTGGTCACCTCGTTCTCAACAGTTGAACTTGTTCACAAAGATGCCGGTCTTGACTTGGAAGACCATTTGAGCATTAGTGTAGTACTTCACGTTCATTGGAATCACCTTCTTGATGGAGTAGCGGTTGAAGTCAACCCAGATTGAATCGGCAAGGAGGACGACAAGCCAACTGCAATAGGTGTAGCTATGCTTCCCGCGTTGGCTAAGAACGGCTTGAACAAACTCAAATCCAAGGTTCATCTCCTTGGGCATCTCAAAAAGGATGGTGGATAAGCACACGAACTCTCACTTGGAAGGGTTGGAGAGCTCGTACTTAGGCCATACTGTGGAGCCAAGGATGCGTAAGATAACCCGGAAGACGGGGCTAGCAATGTAGCAGTATTAAATATTATATTATCTTATGACTTTGTCTAGCTTGGGGTTTACGTAACATCTTGCCCTTTTTGTTGTAACTATATATACCCCTAATGTGCATAATGAAACGTAGCCTTTTGTCTCCCAAAACCTGTGCCTTCTCAAATTCTACATGGTACCAGATCCTCCGATCAACTTTTTTCTGAACCCTAATTTTCCTTCCCTTGCTTCCGCGTAATTTCTGGTCGATTGCTTCTTACCGCCATCATGGTAGACCCAACCGACCCGAATCCCTCCACTTCTCAGTCGACCGCCGATCAACTTGCTTCCCTTCAACAAGCCCTGGCCGCTGTGCAAGCTGCATCCCTAACCACCGCTCCAAAATTGGCTTGCCCTACTTCCTCCATCCATCCGATCACCCTGGTTTAACGATCTGTTCGATCGTTCTTACCGGCTATAATTATCAAGAATGGGCCACGGCCATGAAGAATGCTCTTATGGCTAAATGGAAACTTGGTTTTATCAACAGTTCCATCACAAAGCCCTCCCCTGAGTCACCCGACGCCCCTTTTTGGAATCCAGTTAACTGTGGGCTTGTTGGGTGCCTGGTCCAATCTATGGATCCCTCTTTGCGCTCCTTTGTGACTTCTTTTGAGACCATCAAGAAGCTTTGGGATGATCTCAAACAACGCTTCTCTGTCGGACATGGTCCTAGGATTCTTAAACTCAAGTTTGACCTCCCCAATTGTCGCCAACGGGGTCAAACCATTGCTGTTTATTATAACATTCTGAAGAAACTGTGGGAGGAACTCGCCACATATTTCCCTCTTGAGTCTTGTAAATGCTTTAACTGCACCTGTGGCATGAATGCTCGTTGATCTAAGGCCCGAGATATTGAACGCACCCATCAATTTCTTATAGGGCTTGATGACAGTGTTTTTGGAACTCTTCGATCAAACATGATGTCTCAAGATCCACTCTTGCCTCTTAGCTGAATTTATTCACTTACTATCCAAGAAGAGGGCCACCACTCTATGGTCAAGGATCGTGATTCTCAAGTCGACTCTGTTGCTTTTTTGGCTCGTTCACATCAGTAAAGTTGTCGTGACTCTCCTTTCTACCACTCGCTCTTCTACTGATCGTGATTCTAGCATCGACCGATCGTTGCTGCATTGTACACATTGTGGAAGGCAAGGCCATGACAAAGCCTCTTGCTTTAAACTTAATGGTTTTCCGGATTGGAACTATCAACAGGAAGGTTCATGGGCACTTCAAGAAGGCGGTCGCGTTTGCGGCTCCTCCGACTCGGGTGCCGGACCTAGTTCTGTAGGGCAAGGCCATGGTACCTCCGCGACTGCCAAATCGGCTCAACAATCAGCCCCGGGAAACAATACAACCTTTCAGCCAAACTCGCAAGACCGCTAGGCAATCAGTTCCGGTTTTTTTAATGATCAGTGGGCGACCATGGTTCAACTTTTCTCCTCTCTGAACAATTCTTCGGCCTCCAACCACTCGTTTGGTAAGACCTCTCACCCTTGGATAGTAGATACAAGTGCCTCTTATCATATGACAGGTGAGATCGATTTTTTATAGAGTTTACAAGTTGTCTTTGATGTCTCTATTCTGTTGCCTAATGGCGAAAATTCTACTACTTCTCACTCGGGATCAGTCTTGTTCGATTCCTTGCGTATTGATCATGTGTGTATTACAGGACAAAAGCTCGAGGATGGTGATTGGAGCGGGTGAACAACGAGGCGGGTTTTATTGGGTAATGGCATTCCACTACATTCCACGGGTCTATCGTCTCTCAGAAACGGATTCGCCGTAGCTCTGGCACAAGCGACTTGGCCATCCGTCTATCTCAGTTTTGAAAATTTTGCCTATGATTACAGACTTTGTTAGTTCAGTTCAAGACCCTTGTGATGTTTGTTTTAAAGCTAAACATACTCGAGCTTATTTCCAATCAGTTCAAATAAAGCAGATTCAGTTTTTGATCTCATTCATTGTAATGTTTGGGAACCGTATAGCACATCCTCAACGTATGGTTCTTCATATTTTCTCACTATTCTTGATGATTGTTCCTGAGTTATATGGGTATATTTGATGAGAAATAAATCTGAAACATCTCGTCTTGTTGAGCAGTTTTGTGTGATGGTGCAGACACAATTTTCTAGAACCATTAAACGGGTCCGATCCGACAACAGCACTGAGTTCCTTCCCTTGATTCCTTATTTTGGCTCGAAGGGCATTCTCTGTGAAACCACTTACGCCTACACACCACAGCAAAACGGTCGTGTAGAACGCAAGCATCCTCATCTCCTGAATGTGGCCGAGCCTTACGTTTTCAAGCTGGTCTCTCTATTGCATATTGGGGTGAATGTGTGCTTACCGCCTGCATTTTAATTAATCGTACTCCTTCTCAGCTGCTGCACTGCAAAACTCCGTACAAGGTTCTTCATAACCGCACCCCTAATCAGTGGCGGAGCCAGAAAAAATCGGAAGGGGGGGCAAAGTCGGCTATGAGAACCGTAATATATATAGGAAAATGTATTGATATTACTTGCATTATTTTAAATAAATAAATGTCAATATATACTGATAGGATATTAATTAGTATCAAGAATATGTTTATACAATCTAAGCAAAGTATATATAAGATAATTTTTTTTGGTTGAAAGTAAAATATAAGCTAGCAGTAATATGTAAAATAAATCATCTATTGTTATATATCCATACTTGTATGAAAAGTATAAATAAATAATCAAAAAATTATTAATTTGACATGTTTTGATTGAAATTATAATAAACAAAAAAAAATTCCTCAGAAAAAAATTGAAGAAACTTAATTACTACACTGCAAGTAAAAATATAGAAGTGGGAACTGGGACGTAGCAGTGGGAAGACAACGTAATTAAGAAACTTGTGCGAAAAAATAGAAGTGGGAAAAATAATCAAGAAACTTAATTGCTACCGTTTAACACTGCCAATCAAAAAAGTGGGAATTAACGCACTCGTGAAGAGTCGAACATATATGACCAACTAAAGCAAGGGTGGGCACACTACCGCTAGAGCAAAGTATCTTCATTGTTTTTTCCCTACTGCCTTAAATAATATACATTACCGGAAGAAGGAGAGAGTGGGCAGCCGCCCCCCTCCGCTCCGCCACTGCCCCTAACTACAACTACATTCATTCGTTTGGTTGCTTATGTTATGCTTCACAACTTCCAAAGGATCGAAATAAATTTGCAGCTCGTGGACGAAAGTGCATATTTATTGCCTATCCGAATAGTAAGAGGGGGTGGTGCTTACTTGATTAGGAAACAAAAGAAATTTTTATGAACAGAGATATGAAATTTTTCGAGAGCCACTTTCCTCTACTATCATCTACACCTCCGTCACCTTCCACATCCACTCCAACGATCTCCACGCCACCGGCTGCTATTTATGGCGATGATGATGCTCTTGCTATCACTCCTATGCCGCTAGTTGCACCTCTTGCCGAGGACAGAGGGAGTCCACCCCCAGCTCCACCGGTCCACCAGAGCACACGTGCTCGTCGTCCACCGACACATCTGCAGGATTATATTTGCAGCTCTCCTATGCCGCCAGTTGCACCTCCGATGGAGCAAAATCAGCGTTTAGCCATTTCCACTAGCGTTGACTTCGACACTCCAGATCGGTATCGTCGTCTTGTTGGGCATCTCATTTATCTCACCATCACACGACCTGAGATCAGCTATGCTGTGCACATTCTTTCTCAATTTCTTCAGGCACCAAAAGTTGATCACTGACATGCAACTCTTCAGGTGCTACGATATCTTAAAGGCCATTCCGTCCAAGGTCTCTTACTCTCGGCTTCTAGTTCCCTACAGATCTTTGGCTAATGTCATTCTGACTAGGCGGCTTGCCCCCTTACCCGTAGGTCAATCACCGGTTTCTTCGTGTGTTTAGGAGAATCACTGATCTCATGGAAAACAATAAAGAAGAACACTGTCTCTCGTTCCTCAGCTGAAGTAGAGTACCGCTCCATGGTCTCCGTTTATGCCGAGCTCCTATGGCTGAAATCTCTTCTACGGTCTCTTGGTATTGCATACTCAGGCCCCATGCGTCTCTCATGTGACAACCAAGTTGCTCTTCACATCGCCACTAATTAAGTGTTTCATGAACGGACCAAACACATAGAGATTGACTACCACTTTGTTCGCGACCAGTTGATCAATGGCACTATCTCTACATCTCATATTCAGATACAGGATCAGCCTGTGGATTTATTTACCAAACCTCTTGGCCGGTCATAATTTCAATTGCTTCTTCACAAGTTGGGCATTCTCGATTTACATGCGCCAACTTGAGCGGGCGTATTGGATATTATATTATCTTATGACTTTTTATAGCTCGGGGTTTACGTAATATCTTGACCTACTTGTTGTAACTATATATACCCTTGATGTGCATAATGAAACATAGCCTTTTGTCTCTCCAAACATGTGCCTTGGATGGGTAGTCCGGCTTGCCGCTAAGGTAGTGTCATAACTTCTTGGTGAGGAAGTCACTCATCGTGTACACCCCGAATGATGCATGAAGTGGAGCCTTCGGTTAAACTTCTGAATGTCCATCTTGTAGTGCTTGCCACCGAGCTGAAACTGGATAAACGACTTCTGGAAGTCCTTAATTATCGTTCACCTCCATTACCATGCTTGCCGCGAACTCACAAGTAAGGGCCGGGAAATGCACCTCGACCGGATGGGTGAGAAGGTATGGAGCTCCAATGAACTTGAAGGCCTCGAGCATTATCTCATGAACACAAACTTTCGTAGGGCCCTCTTCCTCGTATGCACGAATGGCTACGTTGTCGTTCCACATCTCATAGCATCGTCTTGTTTATGCAACTGTATCGAACTCCAATTGGCCCTCTAGCATCGGCTTCTTGTCATTCTTTTGCTTCTTTGCGGGTCTCCTTGATGGTGAAGCAATTGTTCTACAAAACATTTTAGCACCCAAGATAATTTCCAATCTCATAGACGATAAAGACCAAACAAATAACACACATAGAACCACCAAAGAAGCACCCCATACTTACTATAAGCACACACTTCAATCGTACAAGAAAATTCTCAACTAAGCATGCATGCTTAATCATGAAAAATGGGCAATGAATGGGGAATCTCATGCTTAAATCACACAAATCATTGAAATTTTTTTCAATAAGCATGCTATCAACAAGATTACGAGGCAACTGTCGTCATGATTGACCCTTGGAGGCTCATAACTGCACAAAGACGCACCAATACACATGAACCAAAAAAGAGCAGGTCATGGTCGAACATATGGAGGTCGACACTGACTACCTGGGAAAATTCCAGATCGAAAAATCAGCAAATACCTCATCTATGGCTACCCAAAAACCTAGAAAAATTCCATGAGCCCAAAATCAACCAAATAACAAAGTATCAAGCAAGGAATCATCGCCTAAACCACCAATTATCAACCTATAATGTAGATCTAAGCATAAAAGCACATAAACAACCCAAAATTTCACATTCAAACTTAAGAACACCCAAAACCTAGATTTTCAACTAAACCCTCAAAATTAATTAAGTAAACTTGAAATTAAGAGCAAAGCAGTAGAAGATCATACCGAATATGAGTAGAACAAGTAGAATGGAAGAAGTAGAAGGGTCGTAACCGAGCACTTTGGTGGGCTAAAAATTTGGGGGGTTTTGTGGATTTTGATTTTTTTTTTGTCTTTTTGGTGAAAAATTGGGTAGAATGAGTAGCACAAGGGAGGATTTGGGTAGATTTGAGAAGAGAAGTGATGGGTCGATGGAGGCGTTGGTCAGGGTGAAAAAGAGGGAGCCGGGTGATCGGTCCGGGTGTGGTGGTCAAAATTTAAATTTATAAACCGAACCTCACTTGTAGTAATGAGGTAGGGTGTCGAACACACGGGAGTTCGTGCGTTGAGTGTACCCGAAAGACTAAAAAGAGGCAAAAGAAAGGCAAAACGAGGAAAAACAAGGGAAATCACCTCGGACCGACTCAAGTCACTTCGGTCCGAGGGTGGATCGAGGTTGATTGGCCGGGACCGACTTCACACAACGTCGGGCCCGATGACTGGGTAACTCGATTAGGCAAAAATAGTAGATCGGTCTTGGGTTTTTGGGTTCCTTCCCTAACTAGACTTGGGTAATTCCACCCCAACTCAACCAATAAGTGTTGATCCTTGTGAGATCGAGGTTGCTAGCCTTCGATCCCTCCACTCTACACTTCGACCCAAGGGAGTTTTCACTCTCCTTCAATGTTAGGTCTAGTGATGGGCTAGAGATCACTTTCGCTTACTCTTACCAATCACAAGCCCTATATCCCTTGTTTCCACAAGAGAATTGAAGCTTAGTGTAGAGAGGATTCATAGATCAAGCACTCAAAGGCTATGGAATTGGGGTTTCCTACCCAATCCTAGCTAGGGGTTTCCCCCAAGACCTAGACTATGGAATCTACTCCATCAAGTAAGAGTAAAAAGCAATCAAATGGAAAAGCAAGCAAATCTCAATCATCAATCTCAAATCAAACTCAAATTGCATTCAAATCTCAAAGGGTTCACAAGATCCAAGTCTAAATTCTACTAATTCCAAAGCAAAACAAGTACAAACTCACTAATCTTCTCTCTAGCTCCACCGATTTCCTCCTCTTCTCCTCCTCCTCTCTTCTCCTTGCTCTCCAAGCCTTCCTTGAGCCTTTGAGAGTGATTTGGTGTGGGATTCTTTTTGGATGATCTCTAATCTCCCTCTAATTATGCTTTTCTCTTGATTGGGGACCAAGGAATTCCAAATTTGAAGAAGGGCAAAATTGGAAGATCACAACATTTGTGCCTTGGAGCCTAATCTTCACAATTGCCGACTTGGATCGACGTGCTGGGGACCTCGGGCCCGACGTTGGGAACGTCGGTCCTGTGCTCTGGTGCTCGAACTCGGGCCCGACTTGGTGGTGCTCGGTCCTGGGCCTCGATCCTTGTCTCTTCTTGGTCTTCCTTTGGTTCCTCTTTGATCTTTGCATGGCTCTTCCGTTCCTTGACTCCTTTGCTTAGCTCCTCCTTAGATGCTCCTCCAAAATGTCCTCAAATAAGCCATTTCACCTACAAATCATAACAAACTCGCATAGTTTCCGAATCTTGAAGAAAACCGGAAACTAAGCTAAAAAGGAATGCAACTAACAAAGAAGGGAATGAAAAACACATATTTACAAGGGAATTTAACTACTAAAACACCACCAAAATGAGAGACGTCAGAATACCCCATACTTAAACTTGCTTGTCCTCAAGCAATAACAATGTAAGCAAGACCGAAGCACAATCTTCAAGTAAAGCCTCATATGAAAAACAAGTAAGAACAAGTGATAGATATGCAAGCAAGATTATGTCATTACACATGATCAAGTGTTCAAGGAATAAGGTCTAATGCAACAAAGCCTCACTTTAGGTATGTGAAAATGTGTATCACTCATCATGTGTTTAGGTTTAGCAATGAACACTCAAACTCAAAATTCATGCAAGTAAAGGCTTTACTATTGAAGCTAATATCGCCAATTCTTCCACCTAGAGATGCCTATTACAATGCACACAAAGAACATGAACTTGGCTCAATGGAGGTTCTCAAAGAGGTTCCATTCGGCCGGGTTGTAACGGGGCTTTTGGTGTTTCTCAAGGTGGGAATCATTTTGGTCTTGTGGTGCTTACAATGGGGATCGAACTTTCTAGTCCCTCACCAAACTCACCAAATCATTCCACTTTCAACTTCACTCACCCAAAAGACTTTGATTTTCTTTTCTTTCTCTTCTCTTCAACCCATACTTCACTAAACACTCCACTTCATCTTTGCACTACACTTTTTGTTGGATTTTTTTTTCCACTAGGATCGACTTGCACTATAACTCGGGCCCGTTGTGCACTTTAACTCGGTCGGTACCCTTTTCTTTCACTTAAGCACTTTGCTTTCAATCCACTACTTTTCCAACTTTTCTTTCTTCTTTTTTTTCACAAGAAAGATGCACTACCCACTTGGTTTTGCAACTCCATTTCTTGCCCTTTTCACCCAAGAGAATCTCAACTCTCCAAATATACTCCCAAACCTCTCACTAAAGTCCAATCCCATAAGGGTCAAGTTATATAGGCGAGGAATCATATTTTTGAGGAGTTTCAAACAAAGGTCTAAGGCTAAAAACGGGGATACAAACAACGGTTTATCATCAAGGTAGGATATGGAATATTTTGTGACTAAATGAAATAAAGTTCAAATCAATGTGACAAAGCATAGAACAATTCTCATATTGGTCTTGGAAAATAGATAAACACCACAATAGCAAGTTTTATTAAGCATGCATGAGCTAATCACACAAGAAAATGAGGGATATGCAATATGAACAAGCATCCCTAAAATGGCCAAAAATAATCTCACAAGGTTCACTCAAGCTTAGTTGCATCAATACTCATCCTAGAACTCATGTGCTCAATAAAAACATGCAAGATATCATATCACATCAAAAACAACATCCATTTAGAGGCTAAACTATCCAAAAATATGCAAAGGAATTTACATGCTCACATCATCATTAGCCTTCATATGGACATCTAAGATGGGAATTCCTAGTCCAAAAACAAAATCTTTTTGTTGTTTTCTCACAATTTTTTTCGAATTTTTATGGATTTTTACAAAAAATTCCTCAAACAAAATAAACAAACTCATCCATTCATGCCATAAAATTCAATCATCATTCATGCATCACATATCATGCCATTATCCCAAAATGAAACATCCCTTAACAAGACAAACACAAACACATGAAACTACACCTGGAATTATGAGCTACTAACCCACCCCATACTTAAAATTTTGATGTCCTCATCAAAAGAAATCAAAACTCAAAAGTAAAGAGAAGAGTAGAGAAAGCTCACAATTTCCTTAATCTTGAATGGCATGTTGAGGCTTAGTTCGGGGGGTGACCGCGGCGTCTCCTTTGAAGTCGTGCTTGCCGCTCTCGCTCATACACTTGGTCGTGGAAAGGGTCTTGACTTGGCGGTTGAATTTGTGGTGCGGGACACGTCCATTGATCTTCACGGGAAGAGAAGTTCCCGGTCATCCATGCATTGAAACTTTCTTGGACACTCCATCTTTGGTCCTCGGCCGCCCTTAAGTCATCCACATCACGTCTCGTGTAGGCTATGTTGCGGTTCACCTCTTCAAATTGAGCTTGAAAGTCTTCTTGGTGGTGGAAAAGTTGTTGTTGTTGGAAGTTGAGGTGTTGTTGTTGTAGGTTTAGTTGGTGTGCCTCTTGAAGCATTGTAGATTGTTGAAGTTGGAGATGCGCCATTTGGTTGGCCAAGAAGTTCATGTCCACCAATTGTTGGGGCTCGGGGAACACCATTCCGGGCCCATACCATTGGGCATACCCTTCATATCCTCCATAGCTCGGTGGTGCATGTTGTGCTCCACTTCCCTCACCCCTCTCAAATCGGCTCGGGACCGAATCGGGCAAAAAGACGTCGGACCGACGTTGATGAACATCGGGCCCGACATGGGATGCACCTCGGTCCAGTAGTGTTGGGGCGTGGTCGGTGAGCAATTGTGGTAACCACCTTCTTCTTCTTCTTCTCCATCTCTAGGCAAGTCCACGTCAATGTCATCTCTTCTCACGAACTCATATTGGTTGGGCTCCTCTTCTTCGGTGTCCGGGGAAGCTTGAGGAGTAGTGAAACGAATGTGTTGTGCTTGTTTCCTACACTCAAGTGTCCCCTCCGGCTCGCCATATGGATTCTCCTTGCCCACCCACACTTGGTACCAATTGTAGTAGCTTGTGAGGTTGAAGAGACGTGTCCCCAAGGGAATGTGCACCTTGTCGAAGTTGGAGTGTGAGGCTAAGTAGGTGGTGGCACCGGTCACTTGCTTCTCTTTGATAATGTTGGCCTTCTTGAAATACTTTAGGTCCATGAACTCCACACCATTTGGGGCCGGCGTGTAGGTAGACAAGTCCACCTCAAGACGATGAGCCAACATGGCTATCATGCCTCCGAAATAGATCCATGAGGAACTTTGGAAATCCCTCACCATCTTCGCCCATTCCCATGCGAGGTTCATTGGCTTCTCATTCTCAAACAACATTTCATAGAGTAGCATGGCCTCCTCCTTCATTGGCTTGCTCAATTCATGCCTAGCGAAGATGGAACACCCCAAGGCTCGGATCATGACTCGGAAAAGTGGATTTGCTATCTCGTTTGTCGATGCGCCTTTCCTCATCTCACTTCTTCCGGCTACAAACCTCCAAAGATAGTCCACCTTCTCATTATCAACATAGGCCTCTTCTCTCGGGAAGGGAAAGCCAAAGTAGTGTGCCAAGTTCCGGAGAGAGAGCTCGTGCAACTCGTTGCCCATTTGGAAGGAAATCATGCTTTCACTCTCGACCCCTTCATAGGTGCACTTGAAAGTTGCCATGAACTCGGACGTCAAGGCGGGATAGTGAGTGTTGTTCCACCTTAGCAAGACGTTGAGCCCAATATGAGAGTAGCACCGAATAAGAGCCTCATCCATGCACATCTTCTTAATGGACTCCCAATCTAACCACCGAGTGTGGTGAGATAGACCCATGAGTCGCTCATACTCTCTAGCCACATCATCATCTTCGAAACGCACATCGTCCATCCTTTGGACCCTCTTGGATGACTTCTTGGACTTTCTTGTTGCTTTCTCCATCCTTGAAGAAGATGCTCGGGTAGTCATGGTACCTACACACAATCAAAACAAAGAACTCCAAGATAAAGTATATACAATCACAACAAAATCACAAGCTTCCACAACAAACAACTCATCATGCAAAGAGACGACCCCATACTTATTCTTAACTCACTCAATCCACAAAATCCAATCATGCATGAACAAAGAATCACATATCAATGGTCAAGCTACAAGATATATCATGATAAACAAGCTATAACCAACATTCAAGCTCATGAATCCTAAAGCTCACACAAGAGAAAGTCGAAAAGCATAGGACCAACGAACAAAAGACATCGGGTCCGAGGTTTTCAAACTCGGTCCGAGTCTTGGACCGACTTTCAACATCGGTCCCGAGATTCTGGGTACCTCGGGCCGACACTAATCCGACTTCTCTACCTCTTTTCACCCATAAAACACTCTATCATGCTCCTAAAACTCAAAATCAACCAATTCTCATCATCAATCGAAGTTCCAAGTAGGTTTTTGCAACAATTAAGCACAAATTTCACAATGTATGCAAATCACCATGGATGCTCAAGGTCTAGGCTCACTCAATCATGGCATATCTCAAATCTAGCAATGAAAGCATGAAATTCACAAAGAATCAAGTAGAGATTGAGATTCACATACCAAATATGAAGAAACAAAGACTTCTAGCAATCAACTTCTTAGAACCCAAATTTGTCTTCTAGATCTAGAAGAAGGATGAAGATCTATGGGATTTGGTTAGGATTTTTGGCTTTTGGATCAATGCTTGAGGGTGATAGGGGTATGGATCGAGATTTGTGGTGAGATTTGCTTGAGGTTCGAGTATGGTGGAGGGATGGATCGATTTGGGGGTTTTGAAGGGGACTTGGTATTTTGGGAAGGTAGTTATGGGGGTGATGGGTGTTTGGTATGGGAAAGGGGGCTTAAATGGGGTAGAAGACAAAGTTAGGTCAGAAGGGTATAATAGGAATTTCGTCCAAAGTCAAGTCCAAAGTGGACCGGCAATGCTGGACCGACGTTAGGGACCTCGGGCCCGAGGTACTGGGTACCTCGGTCCTACCCGTTTTGGTTTCCTAAAAATCCCTTGGCTTGGCTATTGTCTACCCACAAGTCATTGCATTATTGTCACCAATACCACACATAATCATGAAGCTCACATAACACACAATTCCACAAAACACATGCTAAAGAGAGATTAGGAAGAATCTAAGCTAAGGCAAAGAAAAACAAACTAGAAACTACGAAAATGAACCTACTAAACTCGGGTTACCTCCCGAGGAGCGCTTCTTTTAAGTTCTAGCTTGACTTCTAACCTCTACCCTTCAAGGAGGGTGAAAAACGGTGAATTTATCCTCCTTGTCATATCCATCTCCACACTCCTCATAACTGAAGTGCCACCATTTGTGTTTGATGAAAGTGTGGCCTCCAAATTCTCCATCATTCTTCTCCTCCAAAGTGTAGGTTGGCATCTTTTGCATCATCTCAACTTACTCTCCATTACCTACACCACAAAAATCTAAAGAATTTCTAGGGGATTCAATGACATTATAACTCAATTCTTCTTACAAATCACTCAAGCAAAGGTAATCATCCTCTAGATCCTCTTTTAAATCACTTAAACAAATGTAGGAGTCTCCCACATCAAAAGGATACAAAGAAGGATACTCTTCACGGTTTGGTGGGCTATCTCCATCTCTTGACTCTTCATGGACTTGAACATTGACCACGTCATGATCTCTCAATGGTGCTTCTTCCTCTCTTGTAGGTTCCAACTCCTCTCTCTTGCGCTTGGCATTTTCCTCTAGCTTCAAGATTGCCAAAGCATCCGGTTCATTAAGGGCTTTATTGAAATGGAACTCCACCTTTTCCTCGCCAATCTCGAAAGTGACCTTCCCATTCCTCACATCGAACTTGGCACCCGCCGTAGCTAGAAACGGTCTTCCGAGAATAATGGGCACCATCGGATCTTCTTTCATGTCAAGGATCACAAAATCATCGGGTACAAAATACCTCCCAACTCTAACCAGGACGTCATCTAGAATTCCGGTGGCCTTTGTTGATGAACCATCGGCCATAGTAAGACTCATATCAACCGGTTCCATATCTCCGAGGTTAGCCCTTCTCCATATACTCATGGGCATAACCGATATGCTTGCTCCTAAATCACAAAGAGCTTTGAAGTTTTGGGATCCAATCCCCACGGTGATGGCAAATCTTCCGGGATCACCTAGCTTTTGAGGTAGCTCCAAGATCTTCACCTCATCTTGCATCTCCACAATTGACCTCTTCTTGCTCAAGATTTCCTTCAAGAACTTTGCATAGGATGGCATCTCACTTAGAGCATCGGTGAATGGGATGGTGATGTTCAAGCCTTGCAAAAGCTTCAAGAACCGCTTGAACTTGCCCTCAACAATCTCCTTGGGCTTCTTCAAAGGATATGGAAGAGTTGTGCCACCTTTCTTCTTGCTTGGGTCCACCTCTTTGGACCGATCTTGGCTTCTCTCGACATCTTCAGCTTGGACCGACTTTGGTATGGCTTCGGGACCGACTTCAGGAACCTCGGTCCTGGGGCAGAGATTTTCTGGGAACGTCGGGCCATCTTCAGGGCAAGTCGGGCCCGAGTTCTGCTCTACCTCGGTCCAACTCAGGGGATCTCCTCCATCCACTGGATCGATGTCTGGGCACGTCGGGCCCGAGGTGCTGGGAAACTCGGTCCGACCCTCTTCTCTTGTCCTTGGCACTTGTGGCTCGGGCAAACTCCGTCCACTCCTTAATCCTATGGCTCGAACTTCATTTTGTTGTTGTTGAGCACAGGGATTCTCCTCGGGTCGGCCCGGGAGTCTCCCTTCTTCTCTTGGAAGTTGGTTTGCCATGTGAACAAATTGGTTGTCCACTTGTCTTCTCCACACACCAAACTCCTTGAATTGGGTGCCCATGTCATCAAATCTTCTCTCTATGTTGGTGACTTGATTCTTCAAATCTTGAGCCCATTGTGGTGGTTGCTCATAGAATCCCGGAGGTCGGTATGGTGGTGGTGGGGCCCTTGGCTCGTTTTGGTTGAAGTTGTTGTTGTAGCCACTAGCTTGGCCTTGGTTCCACCTTCCTCCATTGTTGAAATTGGCTCTCCCTCCAAAGTTCCTTTGAACATAATGAGCCTCCTCAATTTGCTCGGCCAATCGGACTTGGCGCTCATTTGGGCACTCTTGGGCTCCATGCTTCAAAGAACCACACTCTTCACAAGCGCTTGTGTTTTGTTGGAGATGACCCATTTTCCTCCTCATCTTGTTCAACTCATCCTCCAAGAATTGGATCTTTACATCTTTATTCACCTCTTCACCTTTTGGATCGTAGAGCCTCTTCGGACCGTCTCCATGGACTCTCACTTCCTTGTTCACTTGATTGACTCCATACATGGCTTCATAATCGGAGAGCTTGTCTAGCAACTCCCACGCTTGCTCCGGAGGCAAGTCAATGAAACCACAATCGGTATGAAGGTTCAATTTATCCTTGGTGGCGGGGTTGATTCCTTGGAAGAAAATATCTTGAAGGACATAAGGTTGTTGCCCATGCGTTGGACACGCCCTCAACATCTCTTTGAACCGATCCCATGCCTCGAAGAGTAGCTCGTGGGCTCCTTGTTGAAAGCTTGCTATCTTTCTTCTAAGCTCCATCGTCTTGGTGGGCGGGAAGAACTTCATCAAGAATGCTTCATTGAGAGCCCTCCATGATGTGATTGAACGAGGTGCTTGGCTCTCCAACCAATGCAACGCCTTGCCTCCCAAAGACCACTTGAAGGCTTTGAGTAGCACGTACTCAAGTGTCTCATCATCCGTCGAGATGGTCTCACATAGGTCTTTGAATTGCTTCACATGCTCGATCGGGCACTTATTCGGTCTCCCTTGGAATTGCTCTCTCTTGATGAGTGAGATAAATTGAGTTTTGATCTCAAAATTCTTTGACACCTCCGGCAAGACGATGGCCGGTTTGGGCACCTTCAACTCCGGATGCATGTATTGTCTAGCATTCCGGGGTTGAGTGTTGATTTGAGCCTCCAATCTCATCCTTTGCTCCCGCTCTCTCAGGGCCTCGGCATCTCGGTTCGCCATTTCAAGTTGCATTCGAGCCATGTCGGCTCTCATCCTCTCAACCTCCTCATCACGGGCTTGGTCCGCCATCCTCTTCTTCTTTCGGGCTTGCTTTAGAATACTCTCCGGGTCACACACAAAGTCGAGCTCAAGTGTTCCTCGGACGGAACGAGCTCGCATGCACCTACAACCAAACACACAAACAAAATCGAATCAAAACAAACAAGGGGTTTGGGCTAGTCCCTCACCCAAATCACTACCAAATCAAAGACTCAACTAAAGATGGGTACCTCAAACAAGTAGAACTCCCCGGCAACGGCGCCAAAATTCTGATCGGTCCGGGTGTGGTGGTCAAAATTTAAATTTATAAACCGAACCTCACTTGTAGTAAAGAGGTAGGGTGTCGAACACACGGCAGTTCGTGCGTTGAGTGTACCCAAAAGACTAAAAAGAGGTAAAAGAAAGGCAAAACGAGGAAAAACAAGGGAAATCACCTCGGACCGACTCAAGTCACTTCGGTCCGAGGGTGGATCGAGGTTGATTGGCCGGGACCGACTTCACACAACGTCGGGCCCGATGACTGGGTAACTCGATTAGGCAAAAATAGTAGATCGGTCTTGGGTTTTTGGGTTCCTTCCCTAACTAGACTTGGGTAATTCCACCCCAACTCAACCAATAAGTGTTGATCCTTGTGAGATCGAGGTTGCTAGCCTTCGATCCCTCCACTCTACACTTCGACCCAAGGGAGTTTTCACTCTCCTTCGATGTTAGGTCTAGTATTGGGCTAGAGATCACTTTCGCTTACTCTTACCAATCACAAGCCCTATATCCCTTGTTTCCACAAGAGAATTGAAGCTTAGTGTAGAGAGGATTCATAGATCAAGCACTCAAAGGCTATGGAATTGGGGTTTCCTACCCAATCCTAGCTAGGGGTTTCCCCCATAGCCCAAGACTATGGAATCTACTCCATCAAGTAAGAGTAAAAAGCAATCAAATGGAAAAGCAAGCAAATCTCAATCATCAATCTCAAATCAAACTCAAATTGCATTCAAATCTCAAAGGGTTCACAAGATCCAAGTCTAAATTCTACTAATTCCAAAGCAAAACAAGTACAAACTCACTAATCTTCTCTCTAGCTCCACCGATTTCCTCCTCTTCTCCTCCTCCTCTCTTCTCCTTGCTCTCCAAGCCTTCCTTGAGCCTTTGAGAGTGATTTGGTGTGGGATTCTTTTTGGATGATCTCTAATCTCCCTCTAATTATGCTTTTCTCTTGATTGGGGACCAAGGAATTCCAAATTAGAAGAAGGGCAAAATTGGAAGATCACAACATTTGTGCCTTGGAGCCTAATCTTCACAATTGCCGACTTGGATCGACGTGCTGGGGACCTCGGGCCCGACGTTGGGAACGTCGGTCCTGTGCTCTGGTGCTCGAACTCGGGCCCGACTTGGTGGTGCTCGGTCCTGGGCCTCGATCCTTGTCTCTTCTTGGTCTTCCTTTGGTTCCTCTTTGATCTTTGCATGGCTCTTCCGTTCCTTGACTCCTTTGCTTAGCTCCTCCTTAGATGCTCCTCCAAAATGTCCTCAAATAAGCCATTTCACCTACAAATTATAACAAAATCGCATAGTTTCCGAATCTTGAAGAAAACCGGAAACTAAGCTAAAAAGGAATGCAACTAACAAAGAAGGGAATGAAAAACACATATTTATAAGGGAATTTAACTACTAAAACACCACCAAAATGAGAGACATCACCGGGTAGGTTAAAAAGGAATAAAAAAATCCAGGGACTTACTTGCAATTTCCTTAGATTTTGAAAATTACGCATTTGCAGCTATGGTCGGCACCGACCATGTATAGGTCGTGACCGACCTCCCCTAGACATCTGTTTCCTTTGCAATGTGTTGCGTTCCGGCCCTCTTGTTCCCTTCCGTTGCTTTGGGTCCCTACAAAACTTTAGTGGAGATGCAGACAAGATTCCTATCTATTCTAAACTAAGAAAAAACAAATTTGTCTAAGCTAAAAATTCCAAAATATAAATAAAAGAAAAGGGAAAGAGCGGGTTGCCTCCCGGAAGCGCTTTCTTTAACGTCTTTAGTTAGACGAGAGATACCTCAACTAGTCAAAGCATGTGAGAGCCCATGTGGCTTGGATTTCTTCATCGGGTTCCACTTTCGAATAGTACTTCTTCAAGCGATGCCCATTGACTTTGAAAATTCCTCCATTTTCATCTATAAGGTCGATCGCCCCATGTAGGTAAATGTGGTGAACCGTGAATGGTCCACTCCATCGGGTCCGTAGCTTTCTGGGGAAGAGTTGGAACCTAGAGTTGAAAAGGAGTACTTGATCACCGGCCTTGAAGAGTTTTTGGACAAGCTTCTTATCATGCCACTTCTTGGTTCTTTCCTTGTAAATCTTTGCGTTCTCGTACGCCTTGAGCCTCAAGTCCTCTAGTTCTTGCAAGTCCATGAAAGGCTCCGACCGCGTCGAGGTCCATGTTGAGCTCCTTGAGAGCCCAAAAAGATTTGTGTCCAAGCTCGACGGGAAAGTGACATGACTTGCCATACACTAGGTTGTAAGTACTGGTGCGGAGCGGTGTCTTATAGGTGGTGCGGTATGCCCATAGTGCATCATCAAGCTTTGAGGACCAATCCTTCCTTGAGCAGGAAACCGTCTTCTCTAGAATGCTCTTGATTTTCCGGTTGGACACCTCTACTTGAACGCTAGTTTGGGGATGGTAATGTGTGGCCACCATGTGTGACACCCAATGCTTGGTCAAAAGAGCCTCGAAGCTCCGCTTAATGAAGTGGATCCGCCATCACTAATAAGCATTCGGGGCACACCAAAGCGGGGAAAGATGTTGGTCTTCATGAACTTGGCCACCACTCGTGCATCATTGGTCCTTGTGGATATGGGCTCGACCCACTTAGAAACATAGTGAACCGCCACGAGTATCTACTTGTAGGGACCCGAAAAGGGAAAGGGTCCCATGAAGTCAATACCTCATACGTCAAAGAGCTCGACCTCTAGGATTCCCGTGAATGGGTTCTCATTTCTCCATGTAATGTTTCCCGCGTGTTGGAACTCATCACACGCCGTCACATAAGCTTGCACATCTTTGAATATGGTTGGCCAATAGAATCCACTTTGACGAATCTTCGCAGTGGTTTTGAAGCCTTTAGCGTGGACGCCCGTTGGGATTTCCAACACGCGGGAAATGTACCATACTGGATGACCCTTAAGCACAAGGGTCATCGTCCGACACACAACGTCGAAAGATATGATCACTTCCTTATTTTAACAATTAAGGGTCGTCCCAATAATATTGCTTGACATCGTGGAGGAATTTCTTCTTAGCTTGGGAAGTCATCCATCGGGAATAATGCCTCCTACAACATAGTTAGCAAGATCAGCGAACCACGGGGTTTTCGCCCCTCTAATGGCATGAATGGAATGGGGAAAGGATGGAAAAGAGGGATGGGTACTAGTAAGTACACAAGTGGAGGGAGAAGAGTGACCTGGATCGACTCCGGTCGGGGTCGGAGTCGACCCCCCCTCACATGTCTGGATCGACTCCAGACATGTGAGGGGGGGTCGTGACCGACCCAGATGTGGTCGGCACCAACTTTGTCTGGGCAACCTCGAGCAGCAAAACCTCGTTGCTTAAGAGAGTTTCGTCCGGGTGGGAGTTGTTGATGGGTACCGTGTCTCCAGACTCCGTGATGTGCTCAATGGGTAACCTCAAGAGATGGTCCACCACAAGGTTCTTCATCCCTTTCTTGTCCCGTATCTCTAGATCAAAGTCTCGTAATAGGAGCCTCAATCGGAGCAATCGCGCCTTGGCATCCTTCTTGTCCATAAGATAACAGATAACGACATGGTCGGTATAGACAATCACCTTAGAGCCCACCAAGTATGAATAGAACTTCTCAAAAGCAAAAACCACGGCGAGGAACTCCTTCTCTGTAGTGGTGTACTTAATTTGGGCATCATCGAGCGTCTTGCTCGCATAGTAGATAACGTGAAGCTTCTTCTCTTTCTTTTGCCCAAGTACCATGCCCATAGCATAATCAGTAGCATCACAAATGATCTTGAAGGGAAGTGTCCAATCCGGTGGTTGCATGGTATGAGCCGACACAAGTGCATCCCGGATCCTTTGAAAAGCTTCAAGACACTCAAAAGAAAACTCAAACTCCACATCTTTCATTAGTAGGTTAGTCAATGGTTTGGTAATCTTAGAGAAACCCTAAATAAACCTCCTATAAAACCCGGCATGACCCAGAAAACTCCTAACATCGATTATTTCAATTTTAGCTTTATCCACTTCAATTCCCCTTTTAGACACTATATGACCTAAGACAATCCCTTCTTGAACCATAAAGAGACACGTTTTCCAATTAAGCACAAGGTTAGTCTCTTCACATTTTTTAAGGACTATAGCAAGATTGACAAGACAGAAGTCAAAAGTGCTATCGTAGATCAAGATCCATAAATACCTCCACGATGTCCTCTATCATGTCGGAGAAGATGGCCATCATACACCTTTGAAAGGTAGCGGGCGCGTTCCAAATCCCAAATGGCATCCTCTTATAGGCAAATGTACCATAAGGACACGTGAAAGTGGTTTTCTCTTGAACATCAGGATGTATTGGAACCTGCCAAAAACCACTATAGCCATCGAGATAACAAAAATAGTCATGCAAAGCTAATCACTCTAGCACTTGGTCAATAAAGGGCAAGGGAAAGTGATCCTTCCTAGAGGTGCTATTGAGTTTCCTATACTCAATACACATGCGCCAACTAGTAGTAGTCCTAGTAGGAACCAACTCACCCTTCTCATTCTCCACAACGGTGAGACCACTCTTCTTTGGCACAACATGAACCAGGCTCACCCACTTAGTATCCGAAATTGGGAAGATGATACCTACATCAAGCATTCTCAAGATCTCCTTGTTCACCACTTCCTTCATGTTTGGGTTAAGCCGTCATTGATGCTCTATGGCCGGCCTATGTTCATCCTCAAGAAAAATCCGATGCATGCACAAGGAAGGCGAAAGACCACTCAAGTCCTCAAGTGAGTACCCAATGACGTTCCTATTAGTCCTAAGCACATCAAGCAACTTTCCAACTTCTTTCGCATTTAGGTTAGCATTAACAATCACGGGAAATGTGGAATTTGGGCCAAGAAACATATACCTCAAAGACTGTAACACCCCTATTTTGAAACCATGGGTATTACATGCCAGTGACCTCGGATTTTCCCATCCAAAGTCACCCAAGGCGGTAGGTAACACAACTCGATTCATAGAAAACGAAATATTGAACTTATATTACATCAAATGCGATTCAATGTTTGATACATGATTAGAAGTCAATGGTAAATGATACAAGATAACAATGTTTGAGTGAAAAAGACATATAAATCATTTTGCAGCGGAAATAAAATGACGGTTAAAAGATTCTTCACAAAAACAAAATAGGAAACTCCAAAATATTTAAAATAACTTGAAACCTCTTGAAAATCTTCCTTCCTTTAAATCCTCGAGTCTTCGTCCTTGGTCTCCGGCAAGCCTGTCTTTACTTCCTGATATTTCCATAAAAGCAAGAAATACCAGCCGACCAATGTCGGGAAGAAAAGAAAGTGGTGTTAGTCTAACGCGAGACTAAGCAAGTGGTAGAATATGAGTAGGTTCTAAAAAGGCTAAGAATGTCGACATCAAAGTCCAAAGGGAACTGAGCGATGCACGACAAATCGGGTTCTTTGAGACGAAAGTGTGATATACTTTAGAGAACGAGGCTTCATTCGAATATAACTCAGATGAGAATGAAAGAAACAAATCTGGAGGGAGATGAATAACGCTTTCTCTTGAGAATAGGAAATCACAAGAAGATGATTCCTAGGAACAAAAGATGATTAAGATTTTGTTGGGAACTTATTAATACACATCAAGGTTTAGTAGAAACAATTCCATTTTCAACAATGCACTTTATTTTAACGATTTTCGGATGTGGCAACTCATAAGAGTCAAGGGCCACCCGAGGAATATTCATTTCAACAATTCAATTACGATTCTTATATGCGGCGACCCCTTGAACGAGCCTAGAGCCACATAGATTCAATTAACGATTTTTATATGCGGCGACCCCTTGGAGGAGCCTAGAGCCACATAGTTTCAATTAACAATTTTTATATGCGGCGACCCCTTGATCGAGCCTAGAGCCACATAGATGAGCACCTAGCTAGGGTGCTATCACCCCTCTGAGCGGTAGAGCGGGCAGAGTCATGACCCAGTATTAGGGTATAGGTACATCCTAATACATCTTTTTAAGAGGTGTAGCAGAGACGAGTCTCTCACCCCTAATCCCTATTCTAGTCCATTGCAAAGTCTCAAACGAGACATTTAAACACATAAAGGCCACAATCAATCGGTCCTAAGTTCAAGTACTAGCGTAGTATAGGAATAATAACAATATGAACAATGAGGTCATTATTTCTAACAATAATGATCCTAGGTTCGTTTTATTTAGCAAACAAGCTGTTCCCAACAATTATATAGCTATTAAACGGAATGGAAGAAAATTCACGTTTAATCGTAAAGAGCAAGAGAACCATCCACTTGCCTTTGATTTTTGGGATTCGAGTCCTACGGAAATCGATTCATGAGCTTACGGCGACTCGGGTACTTGACCTAAATTACGCGCGGTTTTCAAGACGAGCGAACATGAAATAAATTAATATTTAATTTACTTCTCGATATAAAGAAAATATTTTCTCTCATTAACATATTCCTTATAAAGATCCGAGAAGTGAGGATAACTATTTTTCGTTGATGGTTTATAATTACTACTCGACGTTTACGAAAATATTTCCTTATGCCCTTTTATAAAAGGATTTTAAAACTTTTAATATTAATAACTTAATATTTCATAGTAAGGGTAAATTAAATAATTACTTAGTTTATTTCTCACTTGGTCACTATCTCTTAATAATAATCTTATTAAGGTCACAATAAATTATTATTTCGGAGTAACATATTTAGGTGTATGTATGTATATATCTAAGTTCATGACCTAACCCAACATAATACGTATATTTGCCTTAAGAATTTATTAGTATTCTTATTAAGATGAGAACTTGCTAACTAATCTTGTTTAACCATTGTATTTTTAATCTATCATTATTTTTATGTGCTAGAAAAATTAAGGCCATTTTCTAGCCTCCTTATGAATTAGTTTTTCCATTAGTACAAAATCTACCATTGGTAGTCTACTTATTTGCTAGCAAATCCGGATTTTATTTGCTAATTAAGAAAAGGAAGCCCATTAGCCCTTGTTTAATCTTAATGATCAGCCCAAAACATGGCCCAACCCGATAAAATTAATAACAAGAATAGAAGGCTGCTCACCCCATTGATTTTGCTCTGTTTCACGCCAGGCAACCCGATGGCAACGACAGCGCAGCAACAACGACGAGGGCTACGCTCGGCGCCGACAGCAACACCTTCGGCCGGCACCTGGCGATGGGCGGCGGCGGCGAGCAGGGCGGACAGACGGGGACGAGCGGAGACGGGCGACGGTGACGAGCGGGGTGGCGACGAGCGTGGCGGCGGCCTCGGTTCCCCATCGGAAACAACTGATGCAGGGGAAGGAAAGAAAAAAAAAAAAAAACAGCTTGCGATGATGTCGGTTTATGGGTGTTTTTGGGACGGATTTCCGGCTGAGATGGATGGGGGAAAGAGATGGGGTGCTCAGGGATCGATATGGATCGAAATGGACAGTTTGGTTGAAGAAGGAATTTTGAAGTTTTTAAGTAAGAATGGTGTAAAGGAGGGGAGTGGGGATAATGATGAGGGAAGGATTCACCTGATTTTAGTTTGTCAGAAATCTTCTTTGCTGGCAAGAAACAATTGAACGGAAGTGATAACTATTTGATCCAGATTTAGCTAGTCGACAAATTCGGCTTCATTCCCTGACTCAACAAAGAGTTCCCGTAGTTCAACGGGTTAGGGAAAGGAAGGGGGTCGGATAGGTTGGGGGTTCGAGTCCCACTTGCCTCCCCTACTCTCTCATTTTATTTTTGGGCTATTAATGGGTTGAGTTTAATTATTTAAAAGTCTACCCAATTATTTTACTTGTTACTCATCTGTTAATTTTTCCTCTTTCATTAAATTTCTTTTTCTTAAATCATTCTCCTTATATTCTTAAATAAGTTATTTCAAAAGAAATAATTTAATATAAGGGCCTCGTTTTTTTCCATAATTGAATTTTTGAACGAGTTTTACACTTAATTGGGCGAAGAATTTACTATTGACAACATTTTGTTCGTTGTACGCATAAGGATTTTAAAAAAACCTTATTTCTCTTATTTATGAAATTAGCGGTTATTACAACAGTACCCCCTTAAAAATAGTTTCGTCCTCGAAACTAGGAAATTCTAGGGTACGATGCACAGAGAGAACAACTACCGCCCACAAAGACTTGGTTACAACGAAGTGAACTAAAGCTAGTACCCCCTTAAGAATAGCCTGGGTCTTAAATCCACTTATAACAACTCTGGAAAACGCTTCTGCATTTCTTGCTCGATTTCCCATGTTTCCCACGTGGTCTCCTCGCCACCATTTTTCGACCACAACACCCTAACCAAGGGTACCTCCTTGTTGCGGAGCTTCTTTACTCGTCGTTCTAGAATCTTCACAGGTCTCTCTTCGTAGGTGCCATTCGGTTGAATCTCCACGTCATCATAGTTCAGGAGAGTCGTCGAGCACATACTGCCTGAGGAGCGACACAAAGAGGACGTTGTGAAAAGAATGTGCTAATGGTGGCAATGCTAGGCGATAGGCTAGCTTACCTACTCTTCCCAGTATTTTGAAAGGATCAACATAACGAGGATTGAGCTTCCCTCGTTTCCCAAATCGAAACACACCCTTAGAGGGATGTACCTTCGAGAAGACCTTATCACCTACTGCGAATTCAACCTTTCGTCGCTTTAGGTCAGCGTACGACTTTTGTCGACTTTGAGCGGCAACTGCGCCAACTCACTAGGCTTATATGAGAAGAATCTTGTAAGCATCTTCGTCTCAATAGATTGGAAAATGGCATTTCTAGCCGTGCTCGACCCTAACTGAATTATCTTGGTTTTCTAGTGCCAAGGGAATTCTCTCAGGATATGATAACATTCGTACTAGTAGTGTAATCCTTTACACTTACTCCGAGCATACGAAGTCTTTAATAAAACTAATGCATCTTCTCCTTGACAAGGATTAGTTTAAGAAGGAAAATGATAGAATACTCACTAACTCGAGAAGAGTTCCTTATCGGAATGATGACATGAACGAGCTAGAAAAGTTATCTAAACCACTAGAAGCGGATCTCATCTTTGAGAAATATGAATGATGTTTACCACCAAGTACGAGTTTGGTATAGCACTAGAAGGAATATGAATCTTTAAAACACGTAATCAAAGCATTTTTTTTTTTTTTAATGATGAAGGCTTGAGCATTGATTAAGTGTATAATAGAATAACGCTCCAATAAATATTGTATGCTCGTTATTACCCTTGAAGGGTTATGTGATCTTGTTTCCACATGTGATCAGTATGGGAAACAAGCTTCAACATAATCCTTGAATATACATTCATAGGAATAAGTCGTGACATTTCATCTCGGCCATGTGATCAAGATGGGAGACGAAACCTCATTCTTATTCGACACCATGAATCTATATTTGAAAGGTAGAAACGTTTATGAATTTACCATGAAATTTGGTTCAAAATTTTCCTTATTCACAAGAAGGTGTATTAGGATTTGACCTCAAGCATTAACTGGGAAGACGACTGATGTTAATACGATGAATAGATTTAGAAAGTAGAAGTACGGTATGATATCCAAAATCATATAACGGAATTCTAAACGATAACATTCTTACGAAGAAGGATGATTAGTTACAAAAATCAAGTTTCTCCAACTACGGTTGGAATACAAAAGGACTTAGAGGAAAAGCTTAAGCATAGGTCTCGGGCATCTTGGCTTGGAATTAAATTTAGAGGGTAGACTATTCTGATAGGTCTTCTGGAGCATCAAGCTCGTACATAGCATAGAGTTGTTGTCCTCGGCTTGACGAAGCAATTGGTGTCTTCCCCTTATCCTGAGTTGTAGTTTGGACAGAAGTTGTTCCTACAGGCTTGCTTGGGCCTTGGTTACTCTGAGCTACAGATGCGGCCCTAAACTAGTTTGACTTATCCTTACTTTGCGGGCAGTAGAGGCGCATGTGCCCTTCTCTCCCACAAGTGAAGCACTTCTTTTTGTTTTTGGTACAGAACTTATTTATATGACCTTGCTCACCACAATTGAAACAGATCGTAGGGACCCTATGCTGTCCAAATCCTCGGGAGGATTTGGTCGAGGTTGAATTTGACCTGCTTTTCTTTGGCCAATTCGACTTTTGAGGAGACACTGGTCTCTTGAACCCGCTGTAGCCTTGAGATTTTTGGCCACTATTCTTCTTCTCGGCATCACTCAAGGTTTTCTCAAGTCGGTAAGCAGCATCAACATACTGCTCTAAGGTCAGGAACTCTCGTTGCTCCATCCAAGGTCTCAGTGTGGGGTCCATCCATTTATGGAAACGACGAATCCTTTGAGCCTCGGTGGACACCTCGGGTCCTGCATACTGTAATAGTTGGTTGAACTTGGTGGCTCTCTCCAGTACAGTCAATCCCTCAACCTTCGGGTACAAAAGCTCCTCCTGCTTCTCGTCCCTCATAGACTCGGAGAAGAAGCGGGACATCATCTTGTCCCTGGACATGTCCAAACTTAGCATCGGGTGATCAGACAATCGAGAGTTCTCCCACCACTCGCTGGCTCCATCCCTTAACTGGAGAGCTGCAATGTGCACCCTCTCAGCTTCGGTGCATCGAACATTCCTCAACAATCTTTCTACATGAGTGAACCAATATGCGGCTTTGGCGGGATCTCCAACACCGTCATAGGTTTCTGGCTTCATTGATGCAAACAGTTTTAATCCCTTGGAGAAGTTTGATCTTTCATCTTGGACATGAATGTCATTCTCCCTTCTACCCATAGGTGGGTCGACTGTAATGACGTTAGGTTGAGCAGGTGCACGTGGAGGAATTGCTTCTTGTATCATCTGTTGACACATGTCTCTTATAGTTTGTAGGGTTGCAGCATCAAGCATTATCGTTCGAGCGGGATCTGGTCCATGACTGTCCCCTTGATCATCATTAGTCCTTGACCCAACCTCTTCATGTCCATCTGGATCAACGGGGTTGATGCGAGGGACTCGGTTGTTGGTTCCTCGAGTGTTGACCATCTAAATAGTTGGATAACAAATATATTTGATTAATTCACCTTTAGCGAGACCTGAGCACAACTCATTATGAAGCAAAGGTCAAAAACTTATTGAGACACTTCAGGAGGGCTAACGCCACCTTATAGTCACTCCTAACGAAGGATGATTTCAACATACGAGGAGTTGGACTACCTTATAATCGATTAACCATTCCAACAATACAACATGACGGTGAGAAAATTTTCGGTTAAAGGAATACGACAACGGTCACAATACTAGGTAGATACACAAGAATATGAGTTCACTAATAACAAGACAATTACTACTTGGTCAACGGAAATTCAACAACCGACTTGAAAGGTTCACAAGAACAACTTATTCTGTAAGATTCATAAGCTCCCCTAGCTCTCTCTAGCTCTTCCTTCTGAGCCATAGTCTGACGTCTTGTGCAAACCATGTTCTGTAAAGGTTCACAAGAACAACTTATTGCGGGTGCTATTTTCTATTGGGGAAGGAGAGTCAGACACTTATATAGAATTTCTGTAATCCTATATTCGAAGACGAAGATTGGAAGGAAGCTTTAAAAATCAATTTTGTATTTCTTCGAAGAAAATAATTCTTGACGAGAGGTTAAACAATTGCTGGAATTTTCAAAATACATACTTTATAATTGAGACTATTCTTTGAGTTATGCTTCTCAAGATTTCAAAAATGCCAAAGACTTCCCTATAAGGGCTGTTAACAAAACTTTTCTTTAAGTTTATCATATTGGAATCTATAATGATTTCCAACAAAGTAATTTCAATCTTGTTATTTCTCATAAATATTTCATGTACAGAAAGACGGGATCCTTATTTCAAAATCGTTATTACTTGTGAAAAGCAATTCCAAGTGATTCCTTGAAGGCTTGAAATTTTGAAATGAGAAGGAAAATATCCTAATCTGACTTACAAAAGGGTCATTTATAAATTTTGAATTGAAGATCATTAAGGGAAATGATCAGTTTAGATCTTTCTTCAAAAGCAACTAGTACTTGAGTTTAATGTTATTGGAGAAGGAATTTAGGAATTGGAAATTCCCTTAAGAATGATATTTGGGTTAAAAAAAATCACATTTATTTAAAAGAAGTTTGACAAAGTTAACGTCTTGAATTCCAATACAAGAAGATTTGACAAAAAGAAAAATCAACTCCTTGAACTCTATTACAAGAAAATTTGATAAAAGTCATCTTCTCGAATTTTGTTACAAGAAGATGAAAAGAAATTCTGCTTTAAGTTTAGAAGACGTTTACTACAAATGTTTTTGGTTTAAAAACAAAACGTTCGGCTCTGATACCATAACTGTAACACCCCTATTTTGAAACCATGGGTATTACATGCCAGTGACCTCGGATTTTCCCATCCAAAGTCACCCAAGGCGGTAGGTAACACAACTCGATTCATAGAAAACGAAATATTGAACTTATATTACATCAAATGCGATTCAATGTTTGATACATGATTAGAAGTCAATGGTAAATGATACAAGATAACAATGTTTGAGTGAAAAAGACATATAAATCATTTTGCAGCGGAAATAAAATGACGGTTAAAAGATTCTTCACAAAAACAAAATAGGAAACTCCAAAATATTTAAAATAACTTGAAACCTCTTGAAAATCTTCCTTCCTTTAAATCCTCGAGTCTTCGTCCTTGGTCTCCGGCAAGCCTGTCTTTACTTCCTGATATTTCCATAAAAGCAAGAAATACCAGCCGACCAATGTCGGGAAGAAAAGAAAGTGGTGTTAGTCTAACGCGAGACTAAGCAAGTGGTAGAATATGAGTAGGTTCTAAAAAGGCTAAGAATGTCGACATCAAAGTCCAAAGGGAACTGAGCGATGCACGACAAATCGGGTTCTTTGAGACGAGAGTGTGATATACTTTAGAGAACGAGGCTTCATTCGAATATAACTCAGATGAGAATGAAAGAAACAAATCTGGAGGGAGATGAATAACGCTTTCTCTTGAGAATAGGAAATCACAAGAAGATGATTCCTAGGAACAAAAGATGATTAAGATTTTGTTGGGAACTTATTAATACACATCAAGGTTTAGTAGAAACAATTCCATTTTCAACAATGCACTTTATTTTAACGATTTTCGGATGTGGCAACTCATAAGAGTCAAGGGCCACCCGAGGAATATTCATTTCAACAATTCAATTACGATTCTTATATGCGGCGACCCCTTGAACGAGCCTAGAGCCACATAGATTCAATTAACGATTTTTATATGCGGCGACCCCTTGGAGGAGCCTAGAGCCACATAGTTTCAATTAACAATTTTTATATGCGGCGACCCCTTGATCGAGCCTAGAGCCACATAGATGAGCACCTAGCTAGGGTGCTATCACCCCTCTGAGCGGTAGAGCGGGCAGAGTCATGACCCAGTATTAGGGTATAGGTACATCCTAATACATCTTTTTAAGAGGTGTAGCAGAGACGAGTCTCTCACCCCTAATCCCTATTCTAGTCCATTGCAAAGTCTCAAACGAGACATTTAAACACATAAAGGCCACAATCAATCGGTCCTAAGTTCAAGTACTAGCGTAGTATAGGAATAATAACAATATGAACAATGAGGTCATTATTTCTAACAATAATGATCCTAGGTTCGTTTTATTTAGCAAACAAGCTGTTCCCAACAATTATATAGCTATTAAACGGAATGGAAGAAAATTCACGTTTAATCGTAAAGAGCAAGAGAACCATCCACTTGCCTTTGATTTTTGGGATTCGAGTCCTACGGAAATCGATTCATGAGCTTACGGCGACTCGGGTACTTGACCTAAATTACGTGCGGTTTTCAAGACGAGCGAACATGAAATAAATTAATATTTAATTTACTTCTCGATATAAAGAAAATATTTTTTCTCATTAACATATTCCTTATAAAGATCCGAGAAGTGAGGATAACTATTTTTCGTTGATGGTTTATAATTACTACTCGACGTTTACGAAAATATTTCCTTATGCCCTTTTATAAAAGGATTTTAAAACTTTTAATATTAATAACTTAATATTTCATAGTAAGGGTAAATTAAATAATTACTTAGTTTATTTCTCACTTATGACTTGGTCACTATCTCTTAATAATAATCTTATTAAGGTCACGATAAATTATTATTTCGGAGTAACATATTTAGGTGTATGTATGTATATATCTAAGTTCATGACCTAACCCAACATAATACGTATATTTGCCTTAAGAATTTATTAGTATTCTTATTAAGATGAGAACTTGCTAACTAATCTTGTTTAACCATTGTATTTTTAATCTATCACTATTTTTATGTGCTAGAAAAATTAAGGCCATTTTCTAGCCTCCTTATGAATTAGTTTTTCCATTAGTACAAAATCTACCATTGGTAGTCTACTTATTTGCTAGCAAATCCGGATTTTATTTGCTAATTAAGAAAAGGAAGCCCATTAGCCCTTGTTTAATCTTAATGATCAGCCCAAAACATGGCCCAACCCGATAAAATTAATAACAAGAATAGAAGGCTGCTCACCCCATTGATTTTGCTCTGTTTCATGCCAGGCAACCCGATGGCAACGACAGCGCAGCAACAACGACGAGGGCTACGCTCGGCGCCGACAGCAACACCTTCGGCCGGCACCTGGCGATGGGCGGCGGCGGCGAGCAGGGCGGACAGACGGGGACGAGCGGAGACGGGCGACGGTGACGAGCGGGGTGGCGACGAGCGTGGCGGCGGCCTCAGTTCCCCATCGGAAACAACTGATGCAGGGGAAGGAAAGAAAAAAAAAAAAAAACAGCTTGCGATGATGTCGGTTTATGGGTGTTTTTGGGACGGATTTCCGGCTGAGATGGATGGGGGAAAGAGATGGGGTGCTCAGGGATCGATATGGATCGAAATGGACAGTTTGGTTGAAGAAGGAATTTTGAAGTTTTTAAGTAAGAATGGTGTAAAGGAGGGGAGTGGGGATAATGATGAGGGAAGGATTCACCTGATTTTAGTTTGTCAGAAATCTTCTTTGCTGGCAAGAAACAATTGAACGGAAGTGATAACTATTTGATCCAGATTTAGCTAGTCGACAAATTCGGCTTCATTCCCTGACTCAACAAAGAGTTCCCGTAGTTCAACGGGTTAGGGAAAGGAAGGGGGTCGGATAGGTTGGGGGTTCGAGTCCCACTTGCCTCCCCTACTCTCTCATTTTATTTTTGGGCTATTAATGGGTTGAGTTTAATTATTTAAAAGTCTACCCAATTATTTTACTTGTTACTCATCTGTTAATTTTTCCTCTTTCATTAAATTTCTTTTTCTTAAATCATTCTCCTTATATTCTTAAATAAGTTATTTCAAAAGAAATAATTTAATATAAGGGCCTCGTTTTTTTCCATAATTGAATTTTTGAACGAGTTTTACACTTAATTGGGCGAAGAATTTACTATTGACAACATTTTGTTCGTTGTACGCATAAGGATTTTAAGAAAACTTTATTTCTCTTATTTATGAAATTAGCGGTTATTACAAAGACTCGGCGAGAGTCTTAAGCGCCGGAGTAGGTGGTGGTTGTGTAACAATGTCATCATCCTTCTCCATCTTGAATAGCTCCTCGAAGTCTTCACCCTTGGTCAAGTGTTGTCACTCATCATTCACTTCCAAAAGGGTCGTTGTCGACCATGTGGTGGTCGTTACGGAGCTAGAAGTGAGGTTGGAATCTTCAACATTGAACAAGAGAGGGGTAGGAGGCGAACTGGAGGAGGCCGGTGCCAACCTAGGTTGGGTCAATACCACCCCTTCTAAGTTGGTGCCGTTGACTTCTTATCTATGTTCACTTGTGTACGCCCCAAGCAAACTCTCGATCGGATCCTCACAGTCAATGTAGTTCGAGCGGGTGTATAACATTTTGACCTCCATAGCTTCATCGGTCTCCTTCATGGTTGGATTGAACCAAAACTCGACCACCTCATTGCCGATCTCAAAAGTTAGGAGTCCTTTCTTCACATCAATGATAGCTCCGGCGGTAGCAAGGAAGGGTCGCCCAAGAATGATTGGAACGACGGGATCCTTTGGCATCTCCATCAAAATGAAATGGTTGGGCACAAGGAACTTGCCGACTTGGATAGGAAAGTCGTCAAGAACACGGGTAGGTTTCACACAAGAGTCATCTGCCATATATATAGTGTCTCATGTTTACCGGGACCAAAGGACCCATGTTGATCTTGGACCATATAGAAAGGAGGATGAGACTAGCATTTGCACCAAGGTCACATAAAGCTTTGAAACGATGAGCACCAAAACCGATGGTAATAGCAAACTTACCCGGATCGCCAAGCTTCTCCGGAAGCTCTATAGACCGCACCTCATCGGTCAATTCGGACATCGACTGCTTCCTTGACAAGATCTCTTTGAGGAATTTGGTGTAGGCAAGCATCTCACTCAAAGCTTCAGCGAAGAGAATGGTGTTGTTGAGCCCTTAAAGAACCTTCACAAAACACTTGAACTTGGCCTCCGTGGAATCCTTGGCCTTCTTGGATGGGAAAGGAAGCACCTTCATTGTTGATGTAGAAGGGACGGACTTCGGAACACCGGGAAGAGGGTCGGTCACCACCTGTGGATGGTCGGTGATGAACTCCTCTACAGTGTGAAGAGGGTCGGTCATGACCCTAGTTGGGTCGGTGAAGACCTCTCTTGAATTGGGATGGTTCTCTTCATCCGCCATCTTCTTGCTCGTATCTTGCTCTGGTAACTTCTTTCCGCTCCATAAGTGAACCACGGCAATGTGACCTCTCGGGTTTTGATCGGGGTGGTCGGGTAATCGCCATTTGGGTCATGGAATTTGAGCCGCTAGATCACCAAGTTGGGAGTTGAAATTCTTTCTCCATCCTTCAAAGTCTCCGAACTGGTTTTGGACTCCCTTAAGGTCGGTGCGGACGCCCTTGATCCCCTCGAGGAGACCTTGTGCCCAAGACGGTGGTTCTTGATAACCGGTAGGTCTATAAGGAGGGGCTCATTGCTCTTGTGGAGGAGGTGGAAAACCTTGGCCTTGTCCATTGTTGTTCCATTGAGGATAGTTGTTGTTGTTCCTCCCCGGATAAGCATTGTTTTAGCCTCGATAGGGCCCTCGCATATAGTTCACCTTCGCATATGCCTCGGCGACTCGGACTTGCTCCAAGTTTGTACAAGAAGCGGTGGTATGAGATTGAGAGCCACATTATTGACAAGGTTGACTGATGGACTTGAAGGCTAGTAGCTCACTTGCTTCTTGAGCCGGTTGATCTCATCTTGCATGAATTGAAACCTCACATCTTGATCAATTGGCTCGGCATTAGGATCATAGAGCTTCTTTTTTTGAATTTTGATGGCTTGATGGGTCCCATACATGTCATCATAGTCGGTGAGTTTGTTCATCAAAGCCCAAGTTTCATGGGGATCTATCTCAATGAACCCACAATCGGTGTGAAGGTTGATGCGGTCCTTTGTATAGCATTAATCCCTTGAAAGAAGATTTCTTAAAGCACATACGGTGGTTGTCCATGAGTAGGACATTGCTGAAGAGGTTCCTTAAACCGCTCCCAAGTCTCCACAAATGTCTCGTTAGGGAGTTGATGATAGGAACTGATGTTTTTCCTTAGCTCAGTAGTCATGGCTGGTGGAAAGAACTATGTCATGAACAAGTCGTGCAAAGTCTTGCACGTAGTGATCGACCTAGCTGGTAAGCTCTTGAGCCAATGAAGTGCCTTCCCGTCTAAGGACCACTTGAATGCCTTTAGGAGCACATATTCAAGTGACACGCCATTGGCGGCGATAGTGTCACATAGATCGGCTAAGTTCTTGATATACTCCATAGGGCAGTCGGTGGGCTTGCTTTCATATTGAGACCTCTTGATAAGAGTGATGAAGTGAGACTTGATCTCAAAGGTGCGCTCAATTGCCGGACCCGCACGATAGCGGATTCGGGAACCCTAAGTTTCGGATGCATGTATTGCTTAGCATTCAGCGGAATAGCATCAAGTTATTCTCGGAGACGGACAGCCTCTCTCTCTCTCTCTCTCTCTCTCTCTCTCTCTCTCTCTCTCTCTCTCTCTCTCTCTCTCTCTCTCTCTCTCTCTCTCTCTCTCTCTCTCTCTCTCTCTCTCTCTCTCTCTCTCTCTCTCTCTCTCTCTCTCTCTCTCTCTCTCTCTGCGCAACAACAACTTGAGGATCACACTCTCTTTGAATGCCTTCCATCTAAAGGCGAAGTTCAGCCACCTGTCGAACAATTTCCTCAATGTTGGCCATTGCTCTTCGTTCTCTTAGCCTGCGGTGAAGGGTTCTCTCAAATATGGGATCAAAAGGAAAATTGTCGACCTCCCTTCGTGAACTAGAGGGCATAAACCTGTGCACACAAACACAAGAAAATGAATTAGTAAACACACAAGGGTATGGACTATTCCCAAACTTGAAAGGAAGATAGACAAAGAAACTAAACTAAATCCCCGGCAACGACGGCAATCTGTAGAGAGGGTATAAATTGATCCTAACGAGCAAATGAATTTATAGATCAAGACCCCGCTGAGTATAGCAAAGTTAGGTTCATCCACGGGAATGAGAAGAATCTCAAATCTAGCAATCATTCCTAACAAAACAAAGCAAAAACACACAAAAGCACACTTTAGAACAGGTCGGTACCAGCCTTGCCAAGGTCGGGTACAACCAGCTCAAAACACAAGCGCAAGCAAAATCCGGAAAACTAAACAAGTCGGTTAGGACCTTAGGGGCGTCGTTAACAACCTACTCTAGGTTATGAAAAAGCTTCAAAATTCAATATAAATGAGATCTAGGTTTTAACTTTTGGCACATATAAACAAGTCAAAATCTCAACTTTTCTAAAGATGGAAACTTTCAAACATACTTATTATCTAAAGGTTTTGACTTTTACTTTAACCCAAATAGTTATCCAATTTCACAACTTCATCTTTCAATTCAATTGTTAACATGAACATGCCTCAACTTTCATCAAGGAATTAAGCATAACAAGATGGATAAAAGATAGAGATTAAACGTTAAGTTTTTTTATCAAAGATTCAAGTTTTAATCATGCACAATCATGTTGGTTTTTACCCCAATCCTTGAAAAGGAGACTACTCACTACTCATCATGCATTCATCAATCAAAGAGAGAAGGGAAGACATGATTATAATCAAGCAAACTTCAATTGAAAAGAGAAACAAACTTACAATTCTTAATCAAAAGCAAAAGCCACAATTCTTCTCCTAGAAAATCTTCCAAGTCTCTCTCTAAGTGTCCAAGAGCTTGGATAATATAGCATGATATGTGATAATCCTAGAAAAGGGCACCCTAAGACCCTTTATATAGAGGAAGGAATGTTCTTATAAAGAAACTACAATCTATCTTCAAAGACCATAAATAAAACAAATTTTAAGGCAACTACTTAGGGCGCAAGTAATCTGTCTATTGACCCTAGGGCTGGTTGGTACTAACCTAGTGTAGGTCGGTCACGACCCCAGCCGACCTTGATTTGTTCTTCGTCTTGGCTTGAAACTTGCTCCATAGCTTGCCCTTTCTTCGTTGTCTCTTCTTTTGATTGTTCTCGGTCTTTTTAGACTTCTTGTAGCTCCTTCTAAGACATCTAGAACTTGCAAATCCCTTCTTGAAACTCTTGCAAACTCCAAAAGACTTCACTTCACTTGCCACTTGTTCCACCACAAATCACCACTAATGCCACCTCCTAAAAAGCAATGAAGGAACAAGAAATCTCCTCTTCAACGCCCCAAATACCTACAAAACACAAAAGCAAACACAACCAACTCACACCCTTGAAAGAGAGTTGAAACCATATACAAAATCACAACAAACTACTAGAAAAGATACAAACTGCCTAGAAAACAACCTATAAAAACGTAGTAAGGGCATGACATCATTTGTATTCACATCGCATCCATTTTGAATTGTACGTGTTACTCGTATATTCAAATCTTTGGTTACTTATATTCAAATTAATTATAACTATATTCAAACATTTTACATTGTACAATAATTTTTACTATATTTAAAATCCAATGTATTAATATTTAGTCTTCATTACCAAACATTCAAATCGTCGATTATTGATATTCAACCTAATAGGTAGGTATATTCAAATCTTTTTACATTTGTACAATATATTTTGTATATTTAAAAACTTATGCATCCATACTCACTATTGAAGACCAAAAATCTAAATACTCATAACATCAATTTAGTTATATATTAATAAGCATATGTTTGAATATGATATTCGTTTCTCATTTCTCTGTAATATCCAGTTTTCTTGAGCTTCCTTTATTCTTATATTGCTTGGTTTATTCGTTGATTTCAACCTCGATTTTTGCTCTCTTCATGGATTTTGGTGTAGGTAGTAATTGTGGTTTCAATTTCACATTCGAGGTTTCTCAAATTTGGGGTTCTTGTTCTTCAGATTGGATTTATGTGGCCTATATTTTGTGTTAATATTTTGCAGTCATATGTTATCTACTTTGCTTGTTTTGAATGATTTTGTCAATTTATGCTAATTTCATCAAACAAGAACTCTTTTTTGGCTCAGATGTTTTGACATTTGAGATGAATTTGACAATATTGCAAGTTTAGATTGTTGCTCATTACATGGAGTGACTTGACCATGTACTTGCACAAAACTTGCTAGTTGAAACTACATTTTCTTTTATGCCAGTCACTTTCTCAAATAACAAACACTTTATACATCATCAACAACCATTACTCCTTGTTAATGTCCCTCTGTATCTTAAATCAGATAAAAAATCATGCAAAAACTTGATACCACTGCCCTATTACTTCAATACCCTTTTATGCCGTTGTGTGAATCACTAACATGAACTTCAAACACATAGATTGGCTTCAAAACGTAAACGGATTCCACCTTAGCCTTTTCACTAGAATTGTTTTTCAAATCCAATTTCTATCATAAAGAAGTAGTACATGCCATTTAACCGCATCATTTGTGGTTTATTGTAGTAGTATTGTAGTGTAAATAGGAGAGGTGGATTGAGTTTTGTTGAGCTACAAATGCAATATTTATCCAGTTGCAAAACTTTTGCTTAGTATACCAATCTTCTTGAGCCACTATTGCAAACGGAGTCTTACATTATGTGTTGGCTTTTATTACATTCCTCAAACTTTATTGGAGCTTATCAAGGGCGCGCCTTAGCTTGGGCGGTGATTCTTTTAAATTATTCCACGGCCATAGCGATGAGCGCTAGCTCCCGGCGAGCTATGGGGCGCGCCGGCCTGTGCCTTGGCATGGGCATCGATAATTCGTTGGAAGCTTGTATAAGCTTGGCATATGTTTTGAGTAAAGGTTGGTGTAAAGGAAGCTTGATACAACCTCATAAAATGTTGAGATTCGATCAACAATATCATATGATCTGGACAACCAAGAATCCAAAAGAGACATCTTAACAAGTCTCACCATCAATGAAACGCAATTCACTTTCACAATTTTGAGATTTGAGCATTATAAGGTGATATTATGGAAACTTCGTTTGAAATAATTTACTTGAAGGAACACCTTCCCAATTTGGAGGAAGAACGATCGAAAATATGTATTGTAGAGAAATTTATAATCAGGTGCATTCAATGTAGTACATACCATTTCATATTTTGGACTCCAATTGCCAAGATTAAAAATAGGATTAATTGTGCAAATAAATAGGTAGCGGACTGTTACAGTGGAGTTAGTAAAATAATTGTACCTGAAGTTAATTGATTTTTGACCCTTGATTTTATCCAATGGTTAGGATTTTACCTTCTTTCCCTTTATTTGTTTTTGGTAAACACGACGCCTGCCATCTCCGTTTGCTTCTCTCTCCATACAACCCTTGGTTTCCACTTTCCAGCCGTCTCCATCCAAGTCCGGGCTTGGCACCACCGCATCCATCTCCTTGTTCGTTAACACCTCCGACGGTATCCGTCGCCTCGTCCCTGTCGGATAGATCCTCCGGCCAATTCTTCCAATCACCGTTGTCGTCTATGTATCGTAACGCCCCCTCAACCTTGTTTTGGCCCTATTCTTCTTCTAGAATCACCAACTTGGGGTTTTGATAACATGATTTACATCTCTTTCCTCGAGTTGACTTAAATCCTTACAAGTGACATCCATATCAATATTTGGTTCCTTGTTTAGATCTAATTAAGCAAAAATGAATAATGAAATGGTCAAATGAAATTGAAATACAAATACAACTATATATAAAGTTTTTGCACATAGTATTCCACAATTTTTCCAAGGCGATACACGATTCTTGATTACTTTTCCATCATATATTTGAAAGAATATGCACAGTTCAAAAGCATCTCGTGATACTCAAAAAGTTTAATTTGCGTTATTATTTTAGTTATTTTTGTGTGTATTTATTAAAAAAGATAATGATAAAAATTGGATAAAATCTCAACTATTGAATAAGATCTAACAGTTGAAAATCAACCAACTTCTAGTAGAGTTATTTTTACTACCTTCATGGTAGCATGATCCATAGCGAAAAGGATGAGTTCAATGAATAATTGGGTCGTATATATTAGCCTACATTTAGTAACCATATCTTGTAAGTTGTATATATACTCAAATTAATGAATGGAGAACCCAATGGGTCATTTACCCACATTCTATCATGGTACGAGAGCCCTAGCGATCTCCAACGTCAAGAACCTCATCCCGCTCGTGCTCGACCTCACCAACACCAAGTATAACTCTTGGGTTGAACTCTTCAAGGCCGGTGCTCGTGAACACCGCGTTCTTGACCACATAGACAGCAACGCTGCTCGTCCTGTTGATGTTGATGACGTCTTATGGAACTTGATGTTGTACTCCTACAATGGATATATGCCACAATATCCCATGATCTCCTTCTCACTATTCTGGAACCCAAATCCACAACAATGTTGGCCTGGAGCCGAATGAAAAACATCTTTCAAGATAACAAAGCGTCAAGGCAGTTTATCTTCAAAACGAATTTACTCTTTCTAGCTTGGAATCCTGTGTGTCGGTTTCAGCTTATTGCTAGCGCCTTAAGAACCTTTCCGATCAGTTGATGAATGTTGATGCTACAGTTTCTGATCGCCAGCTTGTAATCCAGTTAATTGTTGGCCTCACATCTGAATTTGACACGGTGGCCAGCTTTATCCAACAAACCGAGCCCCTTCCCGACTTCTCAAAGGCTCGATCTATGGTCCTTTTGGAGGAGACTCGTCGATCTCAACATAATTCCCTCTTGTCTGACTCTAAGGAACTCGTGGTGTCCTTAGTTCAACCTCCATCCTCAACCGAGAAGTCGGCGCCCTCGCCTTCAATAGGTAACTCTAGCCATTCTTCGCAGTCTCCTAGTGGTTGCGGGCGCGGTCATGGCCACAGTGAGCAACCCTTCTCATTCTAGCGTCCTCCTTATGGCTGGGGTAATTTTGCTCCGGGTGCTCAACAAAAAAAATGGCCCATGTATGCATGGAACCAGCCGCCCTGCCCTTTCCCGAACAACCCCAGCGCTTGCGTTCTAGGCTCGGCTCCTCGTCCACAAAATCAGCAGCAGGCCCATACCGCTTTCTATGACCCATGCTTTGGATACACTCCTTCTACTTAAATCTGTTAAGCCTTCAATTCTATGTCTCTATATCCCCCTAGCGATGTGTGGCACATGGACACCGTCGCCTCTTCTCACATGACTAATAACTCAGGTATGCTCTCATCTATTACTTCTAAGAGCTCTTCTAATTCGGTTGTTGTTGGTAATGGCATGAGGATTCCAACTTCGGGTTTAGGTAAAGCCACACCCTAAACCGACCATTATACTTACAAAATGTCCACATCACTCCTCATATAATCAAAAACCTTATTTCTGTCAGAAAATTTACCACTAATAATCATGTTTCTATTGAATTTGATCCAAATAGTTTTTCTGTGAACGATCTTCGCATGGGCACCACTCGTTTGAGATGCAATAATCAAGGTGATCTTTATCCTGTCACATCCTTGCCGACCTCCACTCCCTCAGTTTCGTTGTCTGCTCAAGCATTTTCTCCATATGGCATGCTCGGTTAGGTCATCCCGGCCCTCACACTTTGAGTCTTTTGAAGTCTTATTTACCTTCTAGTCTCAATAAGGAGATTGTCTCTCCCGTCTGCCAGTCTTGTCAATTAGGCAAACATGTTTGCCTGCCTTTTCATTCACCTCAAACTAGTAGTCTGCTTCCTCTTAATATTATTCACAACGATTTGTGGACCTCTCCTATTACTAGTTCTGAAGGACCTAAATATTATGTATTTTTCTTGGATGATTATTCTCATTTTCTTTGGGTGTTTCCTCTAAAATACAAGTCATAGGTCTTTGATCATATTGTCAAATTTCACCACTACATTCAAACTCAATTCTGGTGCACTATAAAATCTTTTCAATTTGATAATGGCCAGGAATTCAACAACCATGATTTTCATACCTTCTTCAAACAACATGGAATTGTTTTTCGATTCTCTTGTCCCCATACCTCGTCTCAAAATGGCAAATCCGATCATGTCATTCGCACCACCAACAACTCAATCCGCTCCATGCTCTTCCACACCTCCATCCCTCTTCGTTTTTGGCCATATGCAGTTAATAGTGCCTCCTACCTTCACAATATATGCTCATCTCCGAGTTTTCGGGTGCCTCTATTTTCCCAATCTCTCTGCTGTTGTCGCCAACAAACTCCAACCTCAATCCACTCCGTGTGTATTCATGGGTTATCCTAAGGACCATCGTGGGTACATTTGTCTTGATTTTAAGAACCAAAAATTCATCATCTCGAGACATGTTACTTTCGATGAAGCCTCTTTTCCTTTTGCCTCTTCCTCGTCTCATTCCTTTGAGTTTCTAAACTCTGATGATCCCATTTCGCCCCTTTACACTCATCACCTCTTCCCTTACCAAGCTATTGCATCTCGGTCGACCCCGCCTATTGTCGATCTGCCCAGTTCCCCTCACTCGCCATCTTCTCCGAACTCTTTGCCTAACCCATCTCCTATGGTTCCCTCCAGCTCTCCACGATCACCCACTTTTGATCCCCCTCTTGAGCCCCCTCGTCACTACATGATCACCCGTGTCCGAGATGGAATTACCAAACCTCATCGTATCCTCAATCCCTCCTCAACCTCCACAAAAGCCCTATCCCCCATTCCTAAGTCCCACAACACCGTTCTCTTAGACCCAAATTGGTCCTCAGCCATGAATGATGAATACCGGGCTCTTATGAGTAAAAGAATCTCGGTGTTGGTCCCTCGGCCAGCTAATGCTAATGTGGTTCTTTGCAGGTGGTTGTTTAGACATAAGTTCCGATCAGATGGCTCTCTTGAACGGTACAAAGGCTCGTTTTGTAGCTAATGGTCGCTCTCAGGAGGTGGGTATAGACTTTTAGTCCAGTTGTTAAGCCGGCTACTATTCGAACAGTGCTTCATCTTGCAGTTTCCAAGGCTTGGAAGATTCATTAGCCTGATGTGAAGAATGCTTTCTTACATGGTGACTTACAGGAAACCATCTACATGTTTCAGCCTCCCAGTTTTTTGGATTCAGCAAGACCTAAGCATGTGTGCCTTCTTCAAACGTCTCTCTATGGTTTGAAATAGGCACCTCGGGTTTGCCTCCTATCTGTATCACCTCGGTTTTGTCAACAATAAGTGTGATACTTCTTTTTTTTTATAAAGCAACGGCTCTATTATGGCTTATTTGTTACTGTATGTGGACGACATTATACTGACAGCATCTTTTGAATCCCTCCGAGCTCATATTATTACTCTTCTCAGTAAAGAGTTTGCCATGTCTGATCTTGGCTCCTTGTCCTATTTCTTGAGGGTGTCTGCTCGCCCCCCACCAGTACCGGCTTGTTTCTCTCTCGGGAAAAATACGCTTATTAGATTGTTGCTCACGCGGATATGACTAACTGTAATCTTGCTGCTACTCCATCGATCCTGGAACCAAGCTCAGTGTCGTGGCTGGTCCGCCGGTCTCGGAACCTACTCTTTATCGTTGTTTAGCTGGCGCCTTACAGTCATTGACATTCACGCGGCCTGATATCTCTTATGTTGTTCAGCAAGTTTGTCTCTTTATGCATGATCCTCGAGATCGCAATTTTGCTACTCTGAAGCGTATTATTCGCTATGTGCATGGCTCTGTATCGCTTGGCATCACTATCACCGCTGCTCCATCTCCCTCATTAATTAGTTGCCTATACAAATGCTGATTGGGCTGGTTGTCTTGATAGTCGCCGGTCTACTTCTGGGTATTGTGTCTTCCTAAACGACACTATGTTCTGTTGGTCTGCTAAACGGCAACAAGTAGTTTCCCGTTCGAGCATTGAAGCCGAATACCGTGGTGTGGCCAATGTTGTGGCCGAATGTGCATGGCTTCACAACTTTCTTCTAGAGCTTTATTGTCCTCTTCAACGTGCCTCTGTAGTCTACACGGACAACGTTTATGCCTCCTACTTAGCTCACAATCCAATTCAACATTAGCGCAGGAAGCACATCGAGCTCGATATACATTTCGTTCGGGAAAAGGTTTCCTTGGATCATATTCGGTTTCTCTGTATTCCTTCTAGATTATATGTAGATATCTTTACTAAAGGGTTACCTAGACAATTATATTTAGATTTTCGGGACAGTCTTATTGTTTATTCTCCTCCAGTTTCGACTGCGGAGGTGTATTAGCCTATATTAGTAACCATATCTTGTAACTTGTATATATATACTCAGATTAATTAATGGAGAGCCTAAGGGGTCATTTACCCACATTCTATCATAGCATAAATCACTCGTCACTTCTCATTGCAGAATCTTATAAAACTTTGACTCATAGAGCAGTTGCAGGCTTTAAAGATGGCAAGCGGAACTTAGCATATTTTAAACTATTATTTTATTGTAATTATGTGAGGTTTATAGTGCGGTGGGTTGTAAGGAGAGTTTGTGATTCGAGATAAGTTTTGAGAAGATGGACGGTGGAGACTTAGGGCTCGTTTGGTTTTTTTTAGGGAGAAAATGATTAAGGTATATATCTAGACATTATTTAGCTTATGGTTCATTGATAAAAAGGATGACCATTACCCCTTTCTTCCACTTTTCATGTAAAATTTGAGCAAATTCTCCCCACCCCTTCAACATGGGTACTCCTCGTACCATTACCCATCTTCTTCTATTTTTCATCTAAAAAAGAAAAGATCATCACTATCTTCTATACAAATTTGTTTCCTTTCCAAAAAAATTGTACCAAACGCCACCTTAGAGATGATCAAGTGCACGATAAGGGTGAAAAACAAGGAAATGAGTTTTTTGGGGCTTGAACTATTGAATTTACGTACATCATGCCGTACGTATGAGGTATGTCAACAAAACAATTTGGCATAGCCACGAGTCTATATCTATATAAAAGAGGTGGTGTCCCCATTAAATGCTCCATTTATGTTATATTACAATCTTCCCTATATAATAAACACTATGCAATCATAATCAAGCAAACCACAATAGCATAACGGTAAACCCGGCCTTCTTCTAGCAACATTTTTGTGTTGTTTGCATACTTTCTTAATGTGTATTTTTTTAACGTAAATCACAAAACATGTGAATAACATAAATCATATTTTTTAAACGCAAATCACAAAATATATTTATACTCTAAATCATAAAATATGTGTATTTTTTCAAACGTGTTCTCTGTGTATTATTTGTATATATGATTCAAGTATATAAATAAATCAATAATCTATTTTTTTGACATAAATCAAAAATATTGTTTATACCTTAAATCATAAAATATTTGTATTTTTTTAATCTTCCATATGCTTTCTATAGTTTTCTATTTTTTTCATATGTACGTAATTTCCTTTAGATGCAAATAATGAGTGTGCCTCTCGCAAGTGAATTATATTTTCAATTGATTTATTTCATATGGAATATTTATTTATTTTATACTTAATATAATCTGTTATATTTTATATTATCATACATTGGTCTATTTTTCACATTCATGCAATTTTATGTAATTTTTCAATTAAAGTTGATTAATAAAGCGTCAAAATAGTTTTTAAACCCGGGTCATGAATTCTAGTGTTCTTAAAAAGTTGGAACGAGGATTGTCATCCTTTGTCGATGATAGTGTAACCTCGAATAAAAATTTATATTTAATACTTTTTAAATAACAAATACTATATTGATCTTATATAAATTTATATATAGTTAATAGTGCTTTTAAATAAATAATTATGCCTGTTTCATAAATTATGATCATATTCATTTACATAGTTATTTTTTAAAAGGAAAATTGCATTTAACCACCCTTTATTTTACATTTGTTGCAATTAACCACCCTTTATATTTTTTTCTACACTTAACCACCCCTTATTTGTAGCTATGCGCATTTAACCCAAGGTTGTTAGGATCACGACTCGGATCGTATATGTACGATCCTACGATCCTACGATTCAAATTTGACTAAACGATACGGATCGTGTATATAAAGTCGTATGAAGTAGGATCGTAAGTAGGATCGTATAGGATCGGTGGGATCGTAGGTTCGTAGGATCGTAAGATCCCATATAAATACGAGTTGTAGAGAACAATTCTTATATTTTAGGCTATTTAGGCCCATTTAAATGGTTAAAATGGTTACTCATTAGCCCATTCTAAACTAATATTTTTTAAAAAGGAAAAAAAATATAAGCTATATCATATTTTCAATTTAAATCTTTTTTAATTGTCCATTTATCCAATCCCCTTCTCTTTCATTCTTCCTCTTGTTTTCATTGTAGGCGGAATTATAAAAGTTAATTTTGTTACTTATTTCATAAACTTTTATATTTATAGATATTTGTTTTTATTAGTTGATGATTATTTGATAAAGTTGAACTTTACTATTAATTTATTAATACTCATAGCACTTGTGTCCTAGCTAGCTACTACAAACTTATTTAGGCTGTAGTGTTCTTGTGATATATTTTTGATTGATATTACTCTTTATAATGGTATCATTACACAACATTCTATTTAATTATGGATAATAAATTAGGTATAAATGACATTATTTCCTTCTCACGTACTTTCTTGGAATAAAAACATATTATGGTCAATTATTTCGTGATATGGAATGGTGGATGTGGAAAATACATATTTTGATAACTTATTTTCATGTTTGATTGATATGTAACATATATTGAAGTTGAATTATTTATAACTATATCAAGTTAATAGGATTTTACGATCCCATCCATCCGATCCTACGGTTCGATCCTGCTACTCCTCTACGATCCGATTCAAGGATCCCGATCCTAACAACCTTATAACCACCCATTTTGATTAAAAAAAAATTATTTTCGTCGTTAAGTAAAGTAAATTACGTTTTTACCCTTCTTTTTTAATTTTATTTACAGTAAATAAAGGAATTTAGGAACAAATTGGGCTTGAATTGTCATCGTGATTGGATTTAAGCCTATATATATCAACCTTTTGAATCTCGAGTTGTCGTCTATCAACTTAGACACGATCGACTCAAGGGATGCTCAAAGTCGTTAGAATCAGATCCAAAACCCATGGTCTTTACTTCGGCGAAATCGTGGTTTTTCTTCGCCATTAGATAGTGGAAAGGAATTATTATGGAGAAAATTAGGAAAGGGTTGCAAAAATCGGCATATTAGAACTTGAGTGTCAATTATGGTAATGGAAAAATCGTAATTTACTTTACATAATGGAGAAAATGACGTTTTTCATTAAAATGGGTGGTTAAATACACATATTTACAAATAAGGGGTGGTTAAGTGTAGAAAAAAGTATAAAGGGTGGTTAATTGTAACAAAGGGTGGTTAAATGCAATTTTCCCTTTTTTAAAATAAAGATTACGAGTATATAATTAAAAGGATAAACTATATACAATCAAATATTTAATTAAGAAATAAAGACTAGTTAACATATTAATTAAGAAAAAAATCGACGATTTGATAAGAATTAAAGGGATAAACTATATACAATCAAAACTTTAATCAAGAAAAAAAAAACTCATTAACATATTAATTTATTTTTTTGGTTGAAACATTAACATCTATCTATATCTATATCTATAGAATAATAAGAATGTGCCATGTGCTTTAATGTCGTTCTTAAAATTGGGTTTTCCAATTAGGTTATTTTACCGATTGGTCTTCGCCTATTTTTACGCCTTCCGCCGTCTCTTTGGCTTCGCTTCTTGCTTTCGTCTCTTTGGCTTCGCTTGCGTTAGACAGTACATATAGGCCGGTCGAATTCGCCGTTTCGCCTCAGCCTCCGGAAACATCCATCGCCAATTCGCTACCGGCCGCCATAGCCGGATTTACAGGGGGATTTACAAGCAGATGGATGTGGCGATTAAGCTTATTAATCAATGGAGCTCACTAGCACCTTGTCCCCGACCAGAACCCTCCTCCCTATCTTCTTCAGCACGGCTTTCACAACTCAACACCGACTCGCCCAACCTCGTCGGAAGCTTCTGGAAGGGGAGCGGATTGTACTACGACGCGCATGAAATTCGTCTGAGCGGAGGCCACCATGCCGACAGCCTGATCAGGCGAGAGAGCGGGGGAGTCTTTCGACGCGAGAGAGGCGAGGGAAGAGAATTGCTTGCTGGGGGCGACATCGCGAGCCCTAAGCTCGTTTTTAATCGGCTGGTGAAGCCTCCTCGACACCCCGTGATGGTTCTGCTTGGCAAAGATCGGACGGAAGAAGAGCCTGCGACTGGCGTAGGAGGGCGGGTGGAGGTCCACCTTCTCGGTCCATTCTAGGGTTCCATGGACATTGCAAGCACCTTCATCGGTGGTGGCGTCGATCGGATTAGGAATGCCACCGCCGATTGTTGCAGAGCTGCCATATCAATTGAGGGGTGCCACCTTCTCCCTACTTGTTTTTTTCACTTTTAACTGTTATGAAGGTTGTTATACTGATTTTCCAACTGGCTTGATGAAGAGGATGGCATTTTATTTTTAAGTGGAATTTGTAAGTACAGTAGATGTTGTTTGACTCTCTGTGCTATTTTTCCTTCCTTTCCCATCAGTCCTTCCTTTAATCTTGCATACAAATAATAGAAACAGCATACACTTTCAAGGAGAAATTTTAGGATGATAATGGCATATTCAGCAACATGGCCATCTGAACAGGAAATGGGGTCCTTTGGCAATGCAGGAAATCGTTGTTACTTGTAGTACTGGAACTAAACACTTTTAAGTTTGATTGTTTGATGGGTTCATTTGGGTACACTATTGAACACGAGTTCCTTTGATCACAAGCTGTTAATGGATTTTTGCAATATTTTATTATTTTAACTAGCATAGAACTTTCACTGTAGTTCTTCCACCCCCCTATTGGACTTATTATTAAGTCTAATGTCCAGAAATTGTTTGAGATTTCTAGATGCCACAAAACAATTGTGTTTATAGACAAAATTTCAAAAACTGGATGATGTCCTTGAAAGTTCATAGAACGTGTAGCAAACAGTTGTTTGGTTTTTCCTGCAGTGAAATTAGCTTAGTAGCAGTGGGCCGTTTGGAACAAGAAGACGCTCTCGAATTCAGCATCGGTGACATCGTCGATTGGGACGAGTTTCAACACCTTGTAGAAGGGTACAAGTATTACACTCACTGCTACTAAGCTAAATACTCTATAATAATACAGAACACAGGAGGTTTCTTGCAAGCACTAGCCAACTGCAAAAATGAAATGCATACTCAAGATCACTGTACTAAACTTTGTTTTCACTTATTTCAACAAAGTCATGTTCACCACAAAAATTCGCAACAACAGACCTGACAATTAACAACCGCACATTACAAACCAACACAACGTCAACCATCGGCGAAGGCCCGTCCATCGGACGGGCACAGCTGGCTAGTATTAATTATGAAATGAAAGATTTTCACTATTTGATAAGACTACCTATTGACTGACATGTAATTTTCAAAATCATTCCTTTTTTAATTGTTATCTTAATTGTATTTTAGAAATAAGATTTGTAAAACTATTGAAAAATAAAATATTTTATACAAATCTCTATATTTATCTTTGTAGTAGGAAAAAAGTTCTATTTACCTATCAAAACTTATATACGTATACAAGTATACATATCTTTTTTAGTAATGAATTTCATAATCCATTATACATATCTTTTCTACTAATGAATTTCATAACCCATTAGGGAGTTTGTTAGAGAAGACATGTTTTCTACTAATGAATTTCATAACACATTAGGGAGTTTGTTTTTTTTTTTGGTTGAACATTAAGGAGTTTGTTAGAGAAGACATTTGTCTTATGTATTATGCATTATTTTTGGTAGTATTAGTCCTATATATTTGATTAAGTATATTTTCACCTTGGTATTACAGATAAATTGGTGAGATTTTTTGTGGATATATTTTTCATGTGTAAATAAGAACACATTAGAATTTGTATAATAGAAATGATAATGTAGTATTCTTTGAAAAAATAATAATGATACAATAAAATGTTGAACATGGACACCGGGCCAATTCTCTTATGTGTTAATATGAAACAAATATATGAAGAGTACGTCAAATAAAATAATCGATCGCTCGATAATGGTCATTGTAGGAGTAGCAGAGCAGAGGTTTATTGTGTAGATGGATGTGATGATCAACGAGATCTCCAGTGCTTTGCCATTTCAAATCCATTTTTGGAGAGTTGGTAGTCCTGAAAAGTCTGCTCAATCTCGGCGTGTGTGTTCATGACAAAAGGGCCGTACTGAACCACGGGCTCGTTGATGGGTTGGCCTCCGATGAGCACGAATCGTAAGGCCTCGTGAGAAGTAGAGTCGTTCCACACATTTACGGAGTCCCCCGGACCTAGCACCAGGCAGTAGTGAGCCGACACAGGGGGTGATCTTGGAAGCCCGAAAACTCCCTCTCCCTCGATGATGTAGATGAAGGCGTTATACGACGTTGGCAGAGGCTGTTCGAGGTGTGCTCCGGGCTCCAAGGTGAAATCGAGGTACATTGTTGGGGTTCGGGTGTAAACGGGCGACCGGATCCCCATCGCTTCCCCTGCTATCACCCGAACCTTGACTCTTCCTCCGTCGCTCTCTGCCTCGGGAATATCTGCTGCTAACAGCTCTTGATAGTTTGGCTCGACCCTACACGCACGCACAAGTAGACTAGTGAGTCTCCAAAGGAATTAAAACCAGTCGCGCTTGGCACATCAGCTCACTGGTTGAGCACTCATGGTAGTACTATGAGGTCTCGGATTCGAGACTCCAGGACGACAGTCTGCTCTATTATCTCTAGAGCTGGTTAGTAATCGGTTCTCGCTACTTATAGTGACCCTAACACCTTTCCTTATAAAAAAAATAGAATTGAAACCGGGGTCGGCATCGCGTTGAAGCTTACTTACATCTTGTGTTTGGAGGACAAATTGATCCACAACTGCAGGCCCTTGTTGGGCCCGGGCCCGGCAGGCATTTCAGAGTGGATGATCCCTCTTCCTGCAGTCATCCACTGCATTACCGAATTACTATTAGTACAATTACTACTACATAACTTACACCTCGGGTAAAAAGCAATGTATGTAGATATTAGATAAGATATAGCGGGTGATATAGTACCTGAAGATCTCCAGCACCTATTGTGCCCTTGTGGCCTGCGAAATCTTGATGAGTAAATGACCCCTGTTCGTCATAATCCAACAAATTAAGTCGCATAACAATGTTAATCTTATGGTTATGCTATGTCAAGCAAAAAGTAACAAGAAACACGCCTAGGGATAAGAGATCAATCAGCCAAAGAGAAATGAGAGCTAGCTAGTGCAAGTGGAACAAATGTTATCTATTAAACGTAATACTCTATATATAGATTTAGGTTCTATTGATTGATATGGCTAATGATGATGAATGATGATGCATAATGATAATTATAAACCATTAGATCTAAAGAGAAAATCTACAAAGTCCCATAGAAAACCAAAAAAATTGGAACTTGTATGCACGAATATGATACACTATATGCATAACTATAATATGCTATATGCATATTGCTCCATTGACTGTGTGTTTGCAAATCATAGAATACTTATGCATATTTATGGATTAAACAAATATAATATACTGATGCATACCTGTAGCATATAAGTCACCGTCTCAAATCCTGCAAAAAATTAAGATGGAAGAAAATATTATAATAGACGATTGGAGGGTCAAAACAGCAAGAATAATTAATTGCAAGAGATGAGATTGAGATGAGATGAGGCAAATTAAGCAGATACAACTAACACATACCTCTGTGGGGATGATCTGGGAACCCAGCCGGCGGCGTCACTGCAAAGCCATAACAGTGGGTCAACATAAATCATTTAGAAATAGGAGAGGGAGGAGGAAATTAAGCAAGTCAAAGCCCCCTGCTTACCGGAGAATTCATCCAGCATCAGAAACGGATCCAAATTCTTCAATTCAGGCCTACAAATTAATGAATTCTAACAATTTACAACACGGAGGCCGAAACGCACTAGCTAAAAAAAAGTCAACGAAAAGGAGACCGACCTTCCGATACTACGCCTGACAGTGGCCCCGTCACCCTCACGCTGGGACTCGGCCAAGACCTTCTTGGCCACCAATCTGGGCGCGTCGCCGGACATCGCCAGAGAGCTTCTTGGTCGGACTCCGGAGTTGGGCTGCTTGGCTTTTCCTGTTACTGCGATCGCGCTTCCCAACACTCTGGTTTTGGCTGCTAGGCGATGCAGATGCTGTTGCATTCGTGTTTTCTTCTCTTCTCTTGTTTGTGGATATTTTTTTTATATAGGGGTGGATGGATAGTGGATTGGCGGAGATGGGATTTTAATGTTTGTTTGTATATACGGTGCCGTTGTTGGTGGAAGTTTCCAGGGTCAAAGTAAGCAGGGAAGCAACATCTCACCCATTACATCATTCTTCTTCTTCCTCTTCCAAACCGTGACAGGACACGAGTAATTGAATGCCCACCTCCCCCGTATGTCACCTTGATGTCACCCTCACGTCATTCTCACATTTCTGCTCTTATTCCCCTTCCCTCCCCCGTATGTCACCTTGATGTCACCCCACACATATACCAAAAAACAAAAAATTACGCTGAAATATGAGTTGTCCTCCTAATCGATTTTCTATGCTTAATTCCGTTCGTGATCCGTATAACTTAAAGAATAAAAAAGATATACGGGAAAAATAGTGAACCTTCTTGTAGGTACTTTTTGAATTTATGATTTTTCTTTTTTGGTGTATTAAATGATAAAATTTCATACCCCTAGATAGATTTTGGTTATTATTGTATTTCTTCTCCTTGAATCATATGGATCTACATAAAGTTGGATGAAAGTCTTGAGACAAGATGAGCTCCCACAACCTTTTGAATACAAAAACTCAATCTATGAAAATAAAAGAACCACTTTTAACGTTGTTAGAGTGGCTAATAGCGATTGACTTAATACGTGAGAGTGTGTCTAAAGCCTCCGTCTCGAACTCCCCAAAAGTAGAAAAAACGAAGGGTATAAATTTGTAACCGTGCTCCTCACATTTGGACTCATACTTCCTCCTTTTCTTCTCAACAGCATTGTGCAAGGCCAACCCGGGAGCCCAAGAAATCGCACCCATACCAGCAAAAGGAGAGGCCCCAATCACATCCACACACGCGTCTTTGCCCTGATGCCAACTAAAGACTAACAGGTCAGCGGGCCTAAGATCCTGCCCGTTCTCCGAGAGGAAACCCATGGGAGCCTCCTTCCGCACAGCGACCCCGACTTTGGCACAAATGCCAACAAGAATATCTCGCACAAGATTATGCCTGAACTTCACACCCACCTCACTAGAACAGTGGACAGCATGATCCCCCCACTTGTCCATCCTGTGAGCGTTGCAACTCGAGCAAATACTACCATCCGGAAAAAGAGGAACCATAAGTTTGTAGCACAACACAGAGCGAAACTGCCGATGGTTCATCCTCTGTCCCAAACCATCAATAGGGATAGTGAACAAGAAATCTTATGCATGAGGAGCACGAATACTGCTAATAACAACAACCTCCATAGGGTCAAGCCTGTACCTATCAACGAGACCGTTCTCAACAACACCAAAGTAACACCTTGTCAAGGTTTTCATGAACTGGGCGGCAGGAGAAACAATGGTGAAGGAGGTAGCATCCACGTTGCAAAAGGTGTTGAAATCATTAAGAGCAAGCTGAAAGGAAAGATCAGGAGAAACTATACCCGTATTCAACAAAATCTTAGCCTGCAGATTGCTTGTCTGAAGCCTAGAAGCAAGAAAAGCAAAACGGATAACGTCTCCAGCCGCAAGGATGCCATGACCACCCCTTTTGATGGGGAGAGTAGCCAAGCGCCACTGCCAATCACCAAAACCCGACCCTGACGCAAAGACAACCTTCTCCAAACAGAGCCGCAAAGCATGATCAAACTGAACTTGAGCATCGAGGAAAGATACAGGGGAACAAGTTTTTAAGGCATAGGACAACTTAGCAACTCCTGCGCAGCTACGAAGGAGAAGGAGCTCACATTGGGGGTCATTTAGCCGATTGACCGCCTCCATTCCCCAAAGGATCACCCTGTTGGACCCCCTGACAAGACCAAAGGAAAGTATCTTCATAGTAGAGCCTAGCAGGATGAGAGTAACAAAATTCAACCCAGGGAGCAATAAACGGACATCTCAATCGAGTTTCCTGAAGCAAGACAATCCTGTCAACAAGGTTCACAACATTCTTAAAGTCCACTAGAAGCATGGAAAGGCCAACCTCCTCGCCCTTAGCCTCAACAAGCCTGTTCACAGAGTGCAAAACAGCCTCACACCCCCCAGGAACACCTACTCCAAACTGAAAATCCTCCAAATAACGGCTTATAGAGGGGCCAACCACAAACGAAGCAACCTTAGAAACAAGTCTCCTCCACACAGTGCCAACAGCAATAGGGCGCACACCACCACCCGGCCTAACTAAGGCAGTCGGATGAGCATTGGCAATGAATTCACCCAACTGACTCGGACACTAGCCCCGTAGGAACAAGTTAACAACCCCAGTAATAGACCCTAACACGTGAATTCTTAATAGTACAAGATCAATTTGAATTTCTAAACAATCTTCTGTTTAATGGGGTTTAGATATTATTTTAAAATTCAAATTGGAGTGATTCGTATTTAGGTTGATATTTTAAAAGTCGAATCATAATATACAAGTATAATAAATATCATAAGTTATTCCATATTTATAAGATTGTTATAGAATCGTTAGATTCATATTTTGAATTAACATTGAATCGGAGTTTTATTTAAAAAATTCAAGATCCTACATAGGATTGTGGATCGTTCCGCCAGTTTTGGATCACAAGATCGATTGAATAATCATCGGATCAAATAGGGATTTTATGAAGCGTTACCTGCTAAACTGACGAGATCCTAACCACAAGGTGATCACAACACGTTACAAGTTACAAGTAAGACGTAAATTGAAATGGAATACTGAAAAAGAAGAGATCAAAAGATAAGAGAACAGTAAAATGAACTGAGATGATTATATTGCTTGAAAGAGTGTTGTTGAATTTTCGTGTGATACAAACGAGCTTCCTTGAGAGAACAAGATTGAAACTATTTTAGCACTAGAATTGGAATGTGTTGATTGTCCCCTTGCCTTAGTCTGCTTTTCTCCTTTTATATCCTCACCAATTGTTTCCTTATCAGACCGTTGACACAGAATTAGTATATCCCGTGATCTTCGCCAATATTGTTTATGGAAATTGCAGTTTGAATCTGGTGTTATAACGTACCCGAAATCGTCGTTGCTATCAGCGAAATCTTTGGTCTTCAATTTCCTTTGTCATGTCACTTCTAATCGTTTAGGTTTCATCCCTTCCTAATGGGCTGGATTTTTGGAGGGCCCAACAGTGGCCCAACACTATTTAAAGGCGTGGTACTTGTTCCTTTCTATTCTCCGTTTCAAATAGATCTTCTGCTTAGTGATGGCCAACGGTGCGGGCCGGTCCAGCCTAGCATTATGGGCCCAAAAAGCCCGGCCCGGCCAACTTGCGTGCCAAATGGGGCCAAGCCTGGTCAGGCCATGGGCCGGGCCCGGGTCGAACTTTTCCAACCCAGCCCGGTCGGGATGGTCAACTGGCCAAGAGCCCAGCCCGGCCCGTCCTAGGCCGGTGCATATTCATTTTTTATTTTAAATATATACTATATTTTTCTGCAATACAATTTTAGTATACTTTAGTATTATAGTATATATAATGTTCATCAAAAAAAATTATAGTATATAATGTAAGTATAGTGTGCATATTCATTTTTTGTAACTATATAGTATATTATGTAAGTATATAGTATTATATAAAAATAAAAAATAATATTATATAATGTTCAACCCAGCCCGGCCCGGCCCAGCCTACAGCCCACACCCAACCCGGCCCATCCCGCAACCCGCTCCCAGCCCGGTAAAACAGGCACGGGGCTAGGTGGGCCGGCCCAGCCCGTGACCCAGCCTGCTAATTTGACGGGCCAGGCCTGGGCCACGGTTCCTTGGCCCAGCGGAAGTTCCGCTGCATCATCATCATCAATATCATTCTCACTTTCACTCTCATCAAAAGCCGTTTTAGTAAGAACGAATCGAGCAGCAACATATATACATCCCTTGGGCGGACTAGTGAATAAACTAACCGATTCAATTTCAATTCTGTTTACTGGTGGCAAAATTTAAAAGTCATCAAGTAACCCAGTCAAGCACTATATGAGAAACAGAGCACACAACATATTCATCTCCATCCCATCATGAAATAAATATCAACGTTAGTGGTGCTGTGTGAAATGTACAAACCCACTACTACTACTTGTGATGGCTAAACCACGCACATGATAGAATCTCATTTTGAGCTGAATTGTGAAAGGTAGGAAGCAAAAATGATGGGGGAGGAGGACCCATATTCGAGACGGAGACAAAAGGCAAAAGCAACCCGTCTTATTCTATTGTTCGTATATAATAAAGATGAAATTCCCGGTAGGTACGCTCTGACTATGTACTAAGGGAAACAAAAGGCAACTCGTCTCCTTCTAACCTGCTACTGAACCCGTCCATCCAAATTAGTTCAGATCATTAATTCTCTTTGGTTTATATATGCCATGGCTATACAAAAATGCTCCTCCCCCATCCTACTCCTCAATTTCTTGTTTCTGCAAGTAATTTTGTGTGCTGTTTCGGTCCATGGAGCTAATGGGTTGGCTTTCGATTCAATCTACCAGTTCGGAGATTCGATATCGGACACCGGAAACATCATGATGGAGGATCCAACCGCTCCCTGCTCAAAGCCTCCCTACGGACAGAACGCCCACTTCTTTGACCACCCCACCGGTCGCTGTTCCGATGGCCTTCTTATGGTTGACCATTTCGGTAACCTCTCCATCTCTTGCATATGTATATCACACATGATTGATTGAGTCATTGAATGATGATCCCTATACGATCAGGACTAACTAACTAACTAGGATAGTAAAGTTGATAGTAACTACTGTAGTAATAACACTACTGATTGACTTGATTGGATTGCACTGGAAAAAACAAAAACCAAAAAAAGCGAGGGCATTTAGGGTGCCGTTGCTGAATCCGTACCTGGAGGAAGGCGCGGATTTCAGGCACGGTGCCAACTTTGCGGTGGCCGGGTGCACGGCGCTAGACCCCTCAGAGCTGGCCCGTCTGAACATCACTTCCTACACCTCCACCAACAGCTCCCTCTCCGTTCAGCTCAGCTGGTTCAGAGCTCATCTCCACTCCTCCTGCTCCTCCTCCTCCACCACCACTGCTGCCAAGGAATGCAAGCAGCGGCTGCTCCGAAACGCGCTCGTCTTGATGGGTGAAATCGGTGGCAACGACTTCAACTACCCTCTCTTTACCGGCGCCAAATCCCCCCATGATCTTTACCCTCTCGTCCCTCACGTTGTTACCGCCATCATAGACGCCGTCCAAGTCAGCACTTTTTCCTATATACACCTATCAATCATGCTCCTCCTCCTCCTCACTTTGTCTCCCAATCAGTGTGTGATCACACTTCCATGTTAATTATGCAGGAGGTGATTGATGTAGGTGCTACTCAGGTAGTTGTCCCTGGCAACTTCCCCATCGGATGTATGCCCGGCTACCTCCAACTCTACGCATCAAACGACTCCATCTACGACGAGCTCAACTGCCTCAAGAGCTTCAACGAATTAGCCGCCTTCTACAACCACCATCTCCAACAGTCCCTAGCTGACCTCCGACTCCAGAACCCTACTGCTTCTATCTTCTACGCTGACTACTACTCTGCATTAAGGTGGCTCCTCAAGAATGCTGCTTCCCTCGGTTAGTCCACCATTCATTCTCATTCCCCCAACACAAAACATCTCTATAAGTATTCTTTTCAACGTGCATTTTGTAACCAGGGTTTGAAGAAGATGGCCTTTTCAAGGCGTGTTGTGGCAAGGGAGATAACGTCTACAACTGCAATGCTGACGATCATTGTGGGGATGAAGGCGTTCCCGTTTGCAACGATCCCACTAAGAGACTCAGTTGGGATGGACTCCACCTTACTCAACAGGCCTACAAGCACCTAGCAGATTGGTTGATATCCGACATTTTCACTTTGCCAGGTTCAACGTCTTGCCCGGATTCGCAATCTATAGTAGGCGAGGGATGCACCTACACACCTACCTATTAATAGCAGGGATGCATCTATAATAATTGGTATTCCTTGGCTGGTTAATTGATGAGCAATCACTTTTCGACCAAAAAAATAATAATTGATGAGCAATCACAATTCGTTATCTTCTTGTAATGCCCCATGGTGCCTACTATGAATAAGAAATTAACAGTTGATACTTGAAACGCACAAGTCGATGCGTTCTCTACCTGTATTATGTGTTTATATATATGAATCAAGTATACGTTTGCATTTACAATGGGCAGAATACATCACCAGACCCATGTATTTGAAAGTTTTTTTCTATCAACCCTCTACTTAAAATTGTTAAATTAGACCTCTATACTACGTTAATTTTTGCCTATTGAACACTGTTGGGCCGTCCAAATCTCAAGCCCACAAGCATTGAACGGATAAAGCCCATGAATGCTAGCGCCAACGGTAAGCAAAGCCAAGCCCGTGAATTTCGCCTTTACATTGAAAGCAGGCGTTGACTGTAGCATGGTGGAGATCTTCTAACGCCAAGTAGTAACTGCAAGTGCGATATTTACGGGATTTGCTAGACGTTCATCAACGGCTCAATTGAGAAGGGGAGTCTCAATATAAAAGGAACGCTACAAGAAAACAGGCTTTGGGCGACGCAAATATTCGTCGCCCAAAGTACTTTTTTCGACGCCCTAGATCTAAGGCGGCAAAACGAGTTTCGCCGCGGGTTCGCCGCCCAAGCTTCGCAGCCCAAAGTCTAACACGGCGAAACTAAATTCGCCGCCCAAAGTTCCTTTTCCGCGTCAAAAAACGTTTTCGCCGCCCTACGTTTTGGGCCTCAAAAACTAGTTTCGCCGCCTAAAATTTGGGCCTCAAAAAGGAGTTTCGTCGCCTTAGATTTTGGGCCTCGAAAGTCGATTTCGTCGCCTTAGGTTTTGGGCCTCGAAAGTCCGTTTCGCCGCCTTAGGTACTGTGCCTCGAAAGTGGTTTTCACTGCTTGCCTTCTTGATATAATGCTTTTATAATACCAAAATTATTGTTTTTTCATATTAGAATTTTGCATGATCTGCAGAAATATTAATCTTAAATATCAAAATTATATTATATAAAATATTAGATTAAAATGTCATTACATAATATGTTTATATATAGTATACTAATATTAAGTAGTGTACTTCTACTACATATGTACCAAAATAATATTCCTTAACCTGACCTTCTTCTACTACATCAAACATATATATATATCAAAATAATTTTCCCAAGCTTGACCTTCTTCTACACCTTCCTCTTTCCAAAAAGTTGCTAGCTTCACACAAAGTTGTAACCTGGAGATAAAACAAATCAGATCTCTTTAGCATATATATTGGAAATTGGAAAAAAAAAAAATATGCTCAAAACATGTACAAATGGGGCTGTAGAAATCTGTCTGCACCACAAACCGGACTAATAGGCTCAGTTCAACAACATGATCGAACAATATAGATAGGTGGCAGAGTCGCAGAGAGTTATAGCATTAATAGAATAACATAAAATGGAAACAATGGGAAAGCAAAGCAGAAGTTCACAGCAGAGTTCACTATCTACAAGAACATTTTGAGGTGTGAACCTGCAAGTTAGCTCAGTTAAATAACAAGACTTGAACAAACAAAAACAAGTACCAACCATAATACATATGTTGTGCACTAATGCATTAAAAAGCACCTTCCTATTTATATAATGAAATTATACTGAATCTCAAATCACTACCAACCTGACGTATAACTTTGTAGAAAAACATCCAAAGTTCCTTCATAGTGTGAGCACTGTGGACGGCAGCTGGGTTCACCTTCAATGGGACGGGTCCATGTTTGGGTGCGTATAAGACCCTAAATCATCTATAAGAAAAAAAACTTAAACAGACAAATTGAGCACCATAAAAACTCAATGAATGGATAAATGTTTACCTTGTCAGCTCCAGAACTGGTCCATGCTGACTTTGATAAGGGACACCAGCAGCCTGTGCTTGTAACCTTGTCTGTAAAGCTATGAAAAATAATTCTGTAAACAAAAACTACATGAAGGAATGATATATGGCAGGCATAACTGAACTGATAGACACACAACTTTGAACCTCCCCTCCTTTCACTAATTCTCCATTCCCTAGTTTTCCCATCCTTGCTTCACTTCTCTTTAACTACCCACCCACACACTTCCTCTCTCCTTTCTCTTTCACTTCTAGCAAATTAAACTACTCTAAAAGCTAGAGCCTGAAGCTCTGTTGGCAAAATCTCAGTTAGATTTACACTTACACAAGCATCTAAACTCCAAAGGACATAGACAAGAGGGTTAATTACAATATTTAACACTTAATTAAAGGCCAATTTAAGGCAGGAGCTTGGTGTTGTCAATTGGCCAATTCAACAAATCACTTTTCTAGATACTTTCAAGTTCCAATGAGTATTTCTGCAACCTGTCCTGCTCAACATGGACACTTCTGAATTTCACACCAAATCTCCCAAACACTTGAAATAGCAACAATGTCAAATTTCAAATCATTACTTTTTATTCAAGCAACTGATCGAGCATAATAATATTACAATGACAATAATAATACAGTATGATGCTACATAACAAATTTTTAAAAAGAAAAAAATCCCTCTTAATTTCTCTATTTTGGATGGACTTTAAAACATGTTGTTCCTCACTAATTAGTCGATTTTGACTAAAGTAGAATCTAGCTAGATACAGTTTGATCAAAACCTTCATATGGGATTCATTTTTTCCCATTAGACAAAGCATTTCCCATATATATATTCATATGTGGGCTTTGTCTTACAGATCTTATGAAATCCATGCAATGCCGGCAACTATATATCTTTGATACCAATAACAAAATTTGACAAGCAAAGGATAGGAAGAACGAAAGATAGATAGAGAAAGTGTGGAAACTTAAGTTTGCTTCTAATAATCAGGAACAATAATGGGGAGACACTCTAGTGTATTATAGGAATAGAAAACAATGCTTACATTAACATAATAAAAAATAATGCTAATAACACCTAGCAAATCAAGTGTACTGGAATACCATTGGTACTAGTGATGCAAGTAGACAAACTCAGATCATATCATGGATTTGAGATTTGCTTACCATAACTTCAGCTTTCTTGATAACTAATAGAAACAATATCACAAGTGCCTGAGAATAATTGATTGTTAGGATCCTGAAAGAATCAAAATGCACACATTTAACGGATCGAATAAAGAATTTCTACTCAGAAATAATACAATTATGAACTCAAAGGAAGAAGAGATCATTTTTCTAGCCGAGGGTTATGTTTATATGATTATGCAAACCAAAAACTGATTTTAAACAACAAACAAGTGGAGAAACAGCACGCGAGGTAAACTGCTTGGAAAAAATATTTACAGAGTAGTATCATAAACAGGCCCGCATAGTGGCATGGTAAAATAGAATATGAGGTAAGTACGCCTCGACAGAAACACCCTTTACGTACACAAAGGTACACTCTAAGGTCATCAACTCCCATTGACACTGACCTAGATTCAAAGAGTTTGAAGTACCATGGCATGAGTTCTAACGAATCCAAGCTAGTCAAATACAAATGAGCATATATACCATTATACAGTCTACACTATATAATTGATGATTCTCTAGAAGAATCTTATCAGGATTTTTCCATGCCAATATTCCCGAACTTAGCAGATTAGTGAATGGTTCAACAAAGTTAGTAGACACCTAGCCAACAAAATCACACAGTGATAGCGAAAGCAAAAAGGAAACGTCAAGTGCAGACATCACCTCTGAAATCAAACAACCTCTTTGAGGAAGAAACATGCGATGTCAGAGGCTTAATTTGCACAAATTCTACCCAGTCACGAGAATAAGCAATACGTCTATTACCCGCCAAGAGAGGCTGCAACAAAACCCTACAATAATGCACGGACACAGAACTACGCATTTCACAACAAAATGGATAGGGATGAAAGACGAAACTGTAATCAAACATAAGTCAAAGCAAGCGAAATCAATGACATCAGCTAAAATAGGAATTTCACAAAATAAATGGAATTCAAAAATTGAAGATGAGCATACATTATACATGGGTATTGCGAAATAGCGCACCCCCAAATCTCGTTATAGCGCACCCCCTCCTCTATCCATTAAAAAGCGACGGACGAGTCATACATGTCCACAGAAAACAGGTGGACGAGTTAATATTGTCCATACAATGTCCATGACAAACACTCGGCCATTAAAAATGTATGGACAATATTAATTTGTCCACCTGTTTTCTGTGGACATGTATGAACCGTCCATCCCTTTTTAATGGACGGAGGAGGGGTGCGCTATAACGAGATTTGGGGGTGCGCTAAATAGAAGAGCCGTTATACATACCGCAACAAGCAATAGGAAACCCTAGCCAGCGCAGAAAGCCCCAAAATGACCATACAATGTTTGACAAAGAAACTCCTGAAGGAATCTCTGATGAACACACATTACAAAGGGGAAAACGCAACCAAAATCTCAAAGAGGGGAAAAACCAAAGGAAAACCTAATACCTTGCAAATTCTCTTCCTCCGAATGGCTTCGACTTCATAAAACCCTGCCGCAAGCTTGGACTTCTCTCCCTCTGAAGGCTGTACTGGAACAATCTCCTGCGCCATCTCCCCCTCGTCTTTCTCATACTCCTCTCCGTCCTCGTCGCTCTCAACTTCCCTAGACGCGAATTAGAATGAGAAATCGAGAAAAGCGAAGGATGAAAGACGACAATAGCAAGGGGGTGAATGCGGAGAAGAAAGGGGGCGACTGCGGGTTGGCCAGGATTGGTTGCGAAGACGAAGGAGAAGTTCTCTGCTCGGACAATGGGTACGAAAGAGAGCTAGGGAGGGAGACGAAAGAGTTTAGAATTGAGTTTTTTTGCTTCCAAATAAAATTTTAACTCCCCGCCGATGTTTTGGGCACCCGCTAACTTTTTCGGCGTGCTTTTTTTATGAAAAAAAAAGCTTTGGGCGACGAAAGACCTTTTTTGCCGCTTTAAGAAGACCATTGGGCTGCAAAGAATCATTTTCGCCGCCTAAATATAGATTTGGGCGTCAAATCTGTTTTTTTGCCGCCGTAGTTAAAGATTGTGCGGCGAAAGAATTTTTTGCCGCCTTAAATCTTTTATGGGCGACGAAATTTACCTTGCCGCCCTTATTTTATTTTTTCGCCGCCCAAACCACGTTTTCTTGTCGCCTTGCCGCCTTAAATCTTTCATCAACGGCTCAATTGAGAAGGGAAGTCTCAATATAAAAGGAAGGACAAGGCTCCAAATAAAGACATTCGGACTACGCTCACAATCTCTCGAACAACACTTACCATTTACGATCTCTCAAGCAATTCTTACCATACTCGTCTCATTCTCGTCAAATCGTAATTTCTTTATTTTCTGAAGTTTATTGTACTCAAGATCAAGCCATTGTACCCAAGAGCAAACATCTGTTGATCAATACAAATCAATCACAAATCTTGCCATTCCTTCATTTTCCTTATATTTAATTTCTGTTACTATTTTCTGTTCATTATCTCTAACGCGTCGTGACGACTTTGTGACTAGGAGTCCCTCTTTGTAGCGAAGTAACGTGTTTACACAGTTAATTCGCCCAAAACAATTGGCGCCCACCGTGGGGCCTTAGCCAAAAAAGAAATCACGACCTAACAAGCCACCAAATCCTTGTCAAGCATGGATGCAACTCACAGCCACGTCGGAGATCTCGAGTTGAACAACAACCAGACTATCGACTCCGGCGACAACCAAAATCTCAACAACGACAACAGCGACCCCAGCAACGCCATCAACAACGGCGGTAATGACAACCAGAACCAAGAATTGCCTCTCCAAGAAGAGCCACCAGCCAATAACAACTCTGAGAGGCAGACAGCCGAATCCAGTGCCATTGCAGAAATCCGTGCAACCATGCTCGCGCTCCAAAAAGATCTAGATAGCCAAAAAGAGGCTAACTCTAAAATTACTGAAGTTTATGGGAAACAAATTGAGGCTTTAACTAATGAGCGTAACTTTCTTCGATCTCAGGTCCAATCGGCTCTGGCTCACCATCAAAGGAGCGACGTGATTAATGACGTAGCCCGGCGCCTGGATATGGAGGATCCCAATCTTGTCACTCCAAATGGCGCCGGACCATCAACTGGTAATCAGGTAACTGTTAACACGTCCGGGGCAATTCGAGAAAGTAGTGAGGTTGTCCAGCTCAAAGAACGCCTCAGAGCCCTGGAGGACCGGATTACTCAGGTCCCAGGGGCTCCTCAACCGATTGCAGTAGAAAGGCGTGACGGTTACACCGATTCGCCCTTTGTACCCGCTATCGCGAGAGTTAACATATCTCGAAAGTATCACGTTCCCGAAATTCAAAAGTATGAAGGGACTACCGATCCCGATCAGCATATAGCGGCCTTTAAGCAAGCTATGAATATTAGTACTGTCCCTTTTGAAATGAAAGAAACTGTTATGTGTCGATGGTTCGGGAACACGTTATGCGGTCCCGCACTAAACTGGCACTCGCACTTACCACTTGGGAGTATCTCATCCTTTGCTGAGTTGGTTAACAGGTTTAGAATCAGGTTTGCAAGCAGCCGATACGCAAAGAAGCGATCTAGTGACCTATATCGCCTAGTCCAGAAGCCTCGAGAATCTTTAAAGGTGTTCCTCAGTCGTTACAACGAGGAACTTGTAACTATTGAGGGATGCGATGCAGCGACGGCGGTGGAGGCCTTCCGGCGAGGGATATCTTCCCGAAACCCCGAATTATATCGTGAACTAACAAAGTACCCTTGCTCTAACTTTGACGAAGTGCAGGTTAAAGCATTGGCTCATGTCCGTCTTGAAGAGGACGACCTCTATGCTGAGAAGGGGGCGAGTCCTCAGCGGAATGATCGACGGCAGGGGAAACGGGAGGCTCGATACGCTCCCTACCCTTCGGCCGCCCACCAATCACGCACAACAAGCCAACCATCAACACGTCATACGTTAAGAGAAGTGAGAACACCCAGCTGCCTCCAGAATTGTCTCACCACAACTTTCGAGTTAGCGCGACAGAGATAGTCAGAACCCTTAGCACAATGGGAGACGCTGTCAAGTGGCCACGGAAGAAAGACGTACCACATCACCGTAAAGACGAGTCAAGGTGGTGCGACTTTCATTTCGACCACGGCCACATGACAGAAGAGTGCATCGCGCTAAGGGAAGAAGTCGTCGAATTGCTAAGGAAAGGCTACCTCAAAGAGCTAATCTCCGAGCGCGGCAGGGAGCATTTGGCCCGGAATGTGGAAAGAGCCCGAAAGCCCGACTCCCCCAAGCACGCAAGAGTGATCAACGTTATTACTGGGGGGGTCAGATGTTTGCGGCGTAACTTATTCCGCGGCTAAGAGAATCGCAAGAGAAGCCAGACGAGAAAATCCCAAAGCTCCTACGCGGTCCAGCCATGCCATTATGCCTATCACCTTCGACGACGTCGAGGAAGAGGAAGTTCATCATGACTGTTTAATAATATCCTTGACAATTGCAAATTTCCTTGTTAAACGTGTTTTGATTGATAATGGAAGCTCCACTAACTTGCTTATATTGGATGCGTTGTATAGCTTAGGTCTCGGACTTGACGACATAGTCAAAAAGTCTACGACCTTGGTAGGATTCAGCGGTGAATCACGCAACACACTCGGAGAAATCTCCCTGCCAACCATCGCCCAGAGAGTAAACTATCAAGTGAAATTTCAAGTACTAGATTGTCCCTCACCTTTCAATGTTATTTTGGGCAGGCCATGGATTCACGGGATGAAAGCAATCCCGTCGACGTATCACCAGTGCGTGAAGTTTCCCTCTCCTTGGGGGATACAGGAAATTCAAGGAGAACAAAGACTTGCAAGGGAATGTTACTCAGTAACGATGAGAGCGACAACTTCCACAGCCTCAAAGGCGCGAACCAGTAGGCAAATCTCCGATTAGCAATTAAAAGACTGTAAGACTCCATCCTTCTACGTAAAGCCGGAAGCCCCCGAACTAGAAGACGTAGCTCTCGACCCATCCGAACCTTCGAAAAAGGTCCGGATCGGGGCAGATCTGGAGCCGACTTTGCGAGAAGGGTTGGTGGAGTTTTTACGGTCTTACAAAGATTGCTTCGCCTGGGGAAACGAAGATATGATTGGAATAGATCCAAGCGTGATAACTCATGCCCTGAACGTCAATCCAAAGATGCCGCCCGTAAAACAGAAAAGGCGTAAGTTTGCCCCCGAGCGAAATCAGGTAATCAACGATGAGGTAAAATCTTTACTCGAGTCTGGAAAAATCAGGGAAGTCAAATATCCTGAGTGGCTAGCAAACGTGGTAGTGGTCAAAAAGAAAAATGGTAAGTGGCGCGTTTGTGTCGATTTTACTGATTTAAACAAAGCGTGTCCTAAAGACTCGTTTCCATTGCCTCATATCGACGCAATGGTGGACGCGAAGGCAGGACACGAGTTGTTGACTTTTATAGACGCGTTTAGTGGCTATCACCAAATAATGATGAATCTTGAGGATCAAGAAAAAACGGCATTTGTAACTAATCAAGGAACCTATTGCTATAAAGTTATGCCGTTCGGGTAGAAAACGCAGGTGCTTGATCGGTCCGGGTGTGGTAGTCAAAATTTAAATTTATAAACCGAACCTCAATTGTAGTAAAGAGGTAGGGTATCGAACACACGGGAGTTCGTGCGTTGAGAGTACCCGAAAAGACTAGAAAGAGATGAAAGAAAGGCAAAACAAAGGAAAATCACCTCAGACCGACACAGGTCACTTCGGTCCGAGGGTGGATCGAGGTCAATTTGCAGAGGACCGACACTGGGGAAGTCGGGCCCGATGTACTGGGGATCTCGGTCTAGGCAAAATAGTAGATCGGTCTTGGGTTTTTGGGTTCCTTCCCTAACTAGACTTGGGTAATTCCACCCCAATTCAACCAATAAGTGTTGATCCTTGTTAAATCGAGGTTGCTAGCCTTCGATCCTTCCACTATACACTTCGACCCAAGGGAGTTTTCACTCTCCTTCGATGTTAGGTCTAGTGATTGGGTTCGAGATTGCTCTCGCTTACTCTTACCAATCACAAGCCCTAAACCCCTTGTTTTCACAAGAGAATTGAAGCTTAGTGTAGAGAGGATTCATAGATCAAGCACTCAAAGGCTATGGAATTGGGGGTTCATACCCAATCCTAGCTAGGGGATTCCCCCATAGCCCAAGACTATGGAATCTACTCCATCAAGTAAGAGAATAAAGCAATCAAATGGAAAAGCAAGCAAATCTCAATCATCAATCTCAAATCAAACTCAAATTTCATTCAAATTCAAAGGGTTCACAAGATCCAAGTCTTAATTCTACTAAAAACCAAAGGGAAACAAGTACAAACTCACTATCCTTCCTCCTAGCTCCACCGATTTTCCTCTCTTCTCCTCCTCCCTTCTTCTCCTTGCTCTCCAAGTCTTCCTTGAGCCCTTGAGAGTGATTTGGTGTGGAATTGTTGTCCTCCCCTCTAATGCTCTCTAATCACCTCTAATTATCCTACTCTATTGATTGGGGACCAAGGAATTCCAATTTAGAAGAAGGGCAAATTTGGAAGTTCATCATAATTATGCCTTGGGGCCTAATCTTCAAAAACGCCGACTCGGACCGACACACTGGGTACCTCGGGCCCGATGTTGGGAACGTCGGTCCCGTTGTCTTGTGCTCGAACTCGGGCCCGATGTCATGGTATCTCGATCCGGGGCCTCGATCCTTGTCTCTTCTTGGCTTTCCTTTGGTTCCACTTCATACTTATCATGGCTCATCCACTCCTTGGCTTCCTTGTTTAGCTCCTACTTAAAATGCTCCTCCAAAACATCCTCATTTGCGCCATTTTACCTACAAAACATAACAAACTCGCATAGTTTCCGACTCTTGAAGAAAACCGGGAACTAAGCTAAAAGGGAATAAAACTAACAAAGAAAGGAACGAAAAACACTTATTTACAAAGGAAATTAACTACTAAAACACCACCAAAATGAGAGACGTCAGAATACCCCATACTTAAACTTGCTTGTCCTCAAGCAATAACAAAGTAAGCAAGACCGAAGCATAATCTTCAAGTAAAGCCTCTTATGAAAAACACAAGTAAGAACAAGTGATAGACATGCTAGCAAGATTACATCATCACACATGATCAAGTGTTCAAGGAATAAAATCTAATACAACCAAGCCTCACTTTAGGTATGTAGAAAATGTGTATCACTCATTATGTGTTTAGGTTTGAAAATGAACACTCATACTCAAGAATCATGCAAGTAAAGACTTTACTATTGAAGCTAATATCACCAATTCTTCCACCTAGAGATGCCTATTACAATGCACACAAAGAATATGAACTTGGCTCAATGGAGGTCCTCAAAGAGGTTCCATTCGGCCGGGTTGTAATGGGGCTTTTGGTATTTCTCAAGGTAGGAATCATTTTGGTCTTGTGGTGCTTACAATGGGGATTGAACTTTCTAGTCTCTCACCAACTTCACCAAATTATTCCACTTTCAACTTTCACACTCCCAAAAGACTTTGATTTTTCTTCTTTTCTTTTCTTTCAACCCACATTTCACTTAACATTCCACTTCATCTTTGCACTACACTTTTTGTTGGATTTGTTTCACACTTTTTTTCCACTAGGATCGACTTGCACTACACTCGAGCCCGATGTGCACTTTAACTCGGTCGGTGCCCTTTTCTTCACTTAAGCACATTGTTTTCAATCCACTACTTTTTCCAACTTTTCTTTCTTTCTTTCCACTTCAAAGATGCACTACCCACTTGATTTATAACTCCCTTTCTTGCCCTTCACCAAAGAGAATCTCAACTCGACAAATACTCTTCCAAAACCTCTCACTAAAGTCCAATCCCATAAGGGTCAAGTCATATAGGCTAGGAATCATATTTTTGAGGAGTTTCAAACAAAGGTCTAAGGCTAAAACGGGGCTACAAGCAACGGTTTATCTTCAAGGTAGGATATGGAACAGTTTGTGATTAAATGAAACAAAGTTCAAATCAATGTGACATAGCATAGAACAAATATCATATTGGTCTTGGAAAATAGATAAACACCTCAATAGCAAGTTTTACTAAGCATGAATGAGCTAATCACACAAGAAAATGAGGGATATGCAATATGAACAAACATCCCTAAAATGGCCAAAAATTATCTCACAAGGTTCACTCTAGCTTAGTTGCATCAAAACTCATCCAAGAACTCATGTGCTCAATAAAAACATGCAAGACATCATATCACATTAAAAACAACATCCATTTAGAGTGCAAAGGACTTTACATGCTCACATCATCATTAGCCTTCATATGGACATCTAAGATGGGAATTCTTAGTCCAAAACAAAATCTTATTGTTCTTTTTCACACAATTTTTCGAATTTTTATGGATTTTTTCAAAAATTTTCTCAAACAAAGCCAAGAAACTCATCCATTCATGCCATAAAATTCAATCATTATTCAACATCTTATCATGCCACTAACCCAAAATGAAACATCCCTTAGACAAAACAAGAGAAAACACATGAAACTACACATGGAACTATGAGCTACTAACCCACCCCATACTTAAAATTTTGATGTCCTCATCAAAAGAAATCAAAACTTCAAAAGTAAAGAGAAGAGTAAAGAGAGCTCACAATTTTCCTTATTCTTGATTGGCTTGTCGAGGTTTAGTTCGGAGGTGGACCGCGGCGTCTCCTTTGAAGCCTTGCTTGCCGCTCACGCTCATACACTTGGTCGTGGAAAGGGTCTTGACTTGGCGGTTGGATTTGTGGGGCGGGACGCATCCATTGATCTTGACGGGAAGAGAAGTTCCCGGTCATCCATTCATTAAAACTCTCTTGGACGCTCCATCTTTGATCCTCGGCCGCTCGCAAGTCATCCACATCATGTCTCATGTAGGCCATTTTGCGGTTCACCTCATCAAATTGAGCTTGGAAGTCTTCTTGGTGGTGGAAAAGTTGTTGTTGTTGGAAGTTGAGGTTTTGTTGTTGAAGGTTGATGTGGTGTGCCTCTTGAAGTATGCTTGATTGTTGAAGTTGGAGATGCGCCATTTGGTTGGCCAAGAAGTTCATGTCCACCGATTGGTTTGGCTCGGGGAACACCATTCCGGGCCCATACCATTGGGCATACCCTTCATACCCTCCATAGCTTGGTGGTGCTTGTTGTGCTCCACTTCCCTCATTCCTCTCAAATCGGCTTGGGACCGGATCGGGCAAGTATGCATCGGGCCGACGTTGGTGGATGTCGGGCCCGACGTGGGATGCACCTCGGTCCAAGAGTGTTGGGGCGTGGTCGGTGAGGAAATTGTGGTAACCACCTTCTTCTTCTTCTCCTCTAGGCAAGTCCACATCCATGTCATCTCTCCTCACGAACTCATATTGGTTGGGCTCCTCTTCTTCGGTGTCCAGGGAAGCTTGAGGAGTAGTGAAACGAATGTGTTGTGCTCGTCTCCTTACCTCCAGTGTCCCCTCCGGCTCTCCATAAGGATTGACATTCCCCGCCCACACTTGGTACCAATTGTAGTAGCATGTGAGGTCGAAGAGTCGAGGTCCCAAGGGAATATGCACGTTGTTGAAGTTTGAGTGTGGGACTAGGTAGGTGGTGGCGCCGGTTACTTGCTTCTCTTTGACAATGTTGGCCTTCTTGAAGTACTTGAGGTCCATGAACTCTACACCATTAGGGGCCGGTGTGTAGGTAGACAAATCCACCTCAAGACGGTGAGCTAGTCGGGCGATCATACCTCCAAAATAGATCCATGAAGAGCTTTGGAAATCCCTCACCATTTTCACCCATTCCCATGTGAGGTTCATTGGCTTCTCATTTTCAAACTACATCTCATAGAGTAGCATGGCCTCTTCTTTCATCGGCTTACTCAATTCATGCCTAGCAAAGATAGAACAACCCAAGGCTCGGATCATAACTCGGAAGAGTGGGTTGGCTATCTCATTTGTCGATGCGCCCTTCCTCATCTCACTCGTCCCGGCTACAAACTTCCAAAGGTAGTCAACCTTCTCATTGTCGACATAGGCCTCATCTCTCGGGAAAGGGAACCCAAAGTAATGTGCCAAGTTCCGGAGAGAGAGCTCTTGCAACTCGTTGCCCATTTGGAATGAGATCATGCCTTCACTCTCGACCCCTTCATAGGTGCACTTGAATGTCGCCATGAACTCGGACGTCAAGGCGGGATAATGAGTGTTGTTCCACCTTAGCAAGACGTTGAGCCCAATGTTGGAGTAGCACCGAGTAAGAGCCTCATCCATGCACATCTTTTGAATTGACTCCCAATCTAACCACCGAGTGTGGTGAGACAAACCCATGAGACGCTCATACTCTCTAGCCACATCCTCATCCTCAAAGCGCACATCGTCCATCCTTTGGACCCTCTTGGATAACTTCTTGGACTTTCTTGTTGATTTCTCCATCCTTGAAGAAGATGCTCGGGTAGTCATGGTACCTACACACAATCAAAGCAAAGAACTCCAAGATAAAATCTATACAATCACAACAAGATCACATACTTCCTCAACAAACAACTCATCATGCAAAGAGATAACCCCATACTTGTTCTTAAGACACTCAATCCATAAAATCAATCATGTGTGAGCTAAGAATCACATAACAATAGTCAAGCTACAAGATATATCATGATAAACTAGCCATAACCACCATTCAAGCTCATGAATCCTAAAGCTCGCACAAGAGAAAGTCAAATTGCAAAGGACCGACCAACACAGCACATCGGGCCCGAGGTTCTCAACCTCGGTCCGAGTTTTGGACCGACTTTCAACGTCGGTCCCGAGGTCCTGGGTACCTCGGGCCGAATCTAATCCGACATTTCTACCTAGTTTCATCCATACAACACACTATCATGCTCCTAGAATCCAAAATCAACCATTTCTCATCATCAATCGAAGTTCCAAGTAGGTTTTAGCAACAATTAAACACAAATTTCACAATGCATGCAAATCACCATGGATGCTCAAGGTCTAAGCTCACTCAATCATGGCATATCTCAAATCTAGCAATGAAAGCATGAAATTCACAAGGAATCAAGTAGAGATTGAGATTCACATACCAAATTTGAAGAATCAAAGACTTCTAGCAAACAACTTTCTTAAAACTCAAATTTTTCTTCTAGATCTAGAAGAGGGATGAAGATCTATGGGATTTTGGTTGGGATTTTGGCTTGAGGATCGATGCTTGAGGATGCTAGGGTATGGATCGAGATTTGTGGTGAGCTTTTCTTGAGGTTCGAGTATGGTAGGGATGGGGATCGAGTTTTTGAAGGAATTGGGGGAATTGGTATTTTGGGAAGGTAGTTATGGAGGTGATGAGTGTTTGGTATGGGAAAGGGGGCTTAAATGGGGTAGAAGACAAAGTTAGGTCAGAAGGGCAAAATAGGAATTTCCACAAAATCAAGACCAAAGTTGACCATCGTTACCGGACCGACGTTGCAACCTCGGGCCCGAGGTACTGGGTACCTCGGTCCTACCCGATTTGGGTTCCTAAAAATCCCTTTTCACGACAAGGCTCTACCCACAAGTCATTGCATCATTTCCACAAATACCACACATAATCATGAAGCACACATAACTCACATTTCCACAAAACACATGCTAAAGAAGATATTAGAAAGAATCTATACTAAGGCAAAGAAAAACAAACTAGAAACTACGAAAATGAACCTACTAAACCCGGGTTGCCTCCCGAGGAGCGCTTCTTTTAAGTCACTAGCTTGACTTCTAACCTCTACCCTTCAAGGAGGTTGAAAAATGGTGAATTAATCCTCCTTGTCATATCCATCTCCATTCTCCTCATAACCGAAGTACCACCATTTGTGTTTGATGAAAGTGTGGCCTCCAAATTCTCCTTTGTCCTCCAAAGTGTAGGTTGGCATCTCTTGCATCTTCTTGACTTGCTCTTCATTACCTACATCACAAAAGTCTAAAGAATTTCTAGAGGACTCAATGACATTATAACTCAAGTCTTCTTGCAAATCACTCAAGCGAAGGTAGTCATCCTCTAAGTCCTCTTTCAAATCACTTAGACAAATGTAAGAATCTCCCACATCAAAAGGATATAGATTTGGATACTCTTCATGGCTTCTCGGGCTATCTCCACTTCTTGGTTCTTCATGAACTTGAACATTGACCATGTCATGTTCTCTCAATGGTGCTTCTTCCTCTCTCGTGGGTTCCAACTCCTCCCTCTTGCGCTTGGCATTTTCCTCTAGCTTCAAAATCGCCAATGCATCCGGTTCATTAAGGGCCTTATTGAAATGGAACTCCATTTTTTCCTCTCCAATCTCGAAAGTGACTTTCCCATTCCTCACATCAAACTTGGCACCCGCCGTAGCTAGAAACGGCCTTCCAAGAATAATGGGCACCATCGGATCTTCTTTCATGTCAAGGATCACAAAGTCGTCGGGCACAAAATATCTTCCAACTCTAACCGCGACGTCATCTAGAATTCCGGTGGCCTTTGTTGATGAACCATCGGCCATAGTAAGACTCATATCAACCGGTTCTATGTCTCCGAGGTTAGACCTTCTCCATATGCTCATGGGCATAACCGATATGCTTGCTCCTAAATCACAAAGAGCCTTGAAGTTTTAGGATCCAATCCCCACGGTGATGGCAAATGTTCCGGGATCACCTAGCTTTTGAGGTAGCTCCAAGATCTTCACCTCATCTTGCATCTCAACAATTGACCTCTTCTTGCTCAAGATTTCCTTCAAAAACTTTGCATAGGATGGCATCTCACTTAGAGCATCGGTGAATGGAATGGTGATGTTCAAGCCTTGTAAGAGCTTCAAGAACCGCTTGAACTTGCCCTCAACAATCTCCTTGGGCTTCTTCAAAGGGTATGGAAGAGTTGTGCCACTTTGTTTCTTGCTTGGATCCACCTCCTTGGATCGATCTTGGCTTCTCTCCACATTTTCATCTTGGACCGACTTCGGGAACCTCGGTCCTGGGGCAGAGTGCATCTGGGTAACTCGGGCCAACTTCAGGGCATATCGGGCCCGACTTGGGTTCCACCTCGGTCCTACTCAGGGGACCTCCTCCGTCTTCTAGATCGACGTCTGGGCACGTCGGGCCCGAGGTGCTGGGTACCTCGGTCCGACTCTCTTCACTCGTCCTTGGCACTTGTGGCTTGGGTAAACTCCGTCCACTCCTCAATCCTATGGCACGAACTTCATTTTGTTGTTGTGGTGCACGGGGATTCTCCTCGGGTCGGCCCGGGAGTCTCCCTTCTTCTCTTGGATGTTGATTCGCCATGTGAACAAATTGGTTGTCCACTTGTCTCCTCCAAACACCAAACTCCTTGAATTGGGTCTCTATGTTGGTGACTTGATTCTTCAAATCTTGAGCCCATTGTGGTGTTTTCTCATAGAATCCCGGAGGTCGGTATGGTGGTGGTTGGGCCCTTGGCTCGTTTTGGTTGAAGTTGTTGTTGTAGCCACTAGCTTGGCCTTGGTTCCACCTTCCTCCATTGTTGAAATTGGTTCTCCCTCCGAAGTTCCTTTGAACATAGTTGGCCTCTTCAATTTGCTCGGCCAATCGAACTTGGCGCTCATTTTGGCACTCTTGAGCTCCATGCTTCAACGAACCACACTCTTCACATGCTCTTGTGTTTTGCTTTTGGTGATAGAGCCTCTTCATCTTGTTCAACTCATCTTCCAAGAATTGGATCTTCATATCTTTGTCCACCTCTTCACTTTTAGGATCGTAGAGCCTCTTCGGACCGTCTCCATGGACTCTCACTTCCTTGTTCACTTGATTGACTCCATACATGGCCTCGTAATCGGAGAGCTTGTCTAGCAACTCCCATGCTTGCTCCGGAGGCAAGTCAATGAACCCACAATCGGCATGAAGGTTCAATTTATCTTTGGTGGCGGGGTTGATTCCTTGGAAGAAAATGTCTTGTAGGACATAGGGTTGTTGCCCATGCGTTGGACATGCCCTCAACATCTCTTTGAACCGGTCCCATGCCTCGAAGAGTGGCTCGTGGGCTCCTTGTTGAAAGCTAGCAATCTTCCTTCTAAGCTCCGTCGTCTTGGTGGGCGGAAAGAACTTCATCAAGAATGAGTCGTTGAGAGCCCTCCATGATGTAATAGAACGAGGTGCTTGACTCTCCAACCAATGCAAAGCTTTGCCTCCCAAAGACCACTTGAAGGCCTTGAGTAGCACGTACTCAAGTGTCTCGTCGTCCGTCGAGATGGTCTCACAAAGATCTTTGAATTGCTTCACATGCTTGATCGGGCACTCATTCGGTCTCCCTTGGAATTGCTCTCTCTTGATGAGTGAGATAAATTGAGTTTTGATCTCAAAATTCTTTGACACCTCCGGCAAGACGATGGCCGGCTCCGGCACTTTCAACTCCGGATGCATGTATTGTCTAGCATTCCGGGGTTGAGTGTTGATTTGAGCCTCCAATCTCATCCTTTGCTCACGCTCTCTCCTAGCCTCGGCATCTCGGTTCGCCATTTCAAGTTGCATTCGAGCCATGTCGGCTCTCACCCTTTCAACCTCCTCATCACGGGCTTGGTCCGCCATTCTCTTCTTCTTTCGGGCTTGTTTTAGAATAGTCTCCGGGTCACACACAAAATCAAGCTCAAGTGTTCCTCGGACGGAACGAGCTCGCATGCACCTACAACCAAAGACACAAACAAAACCGAATCAAAACAAACAAGGGGTTTGGGCTAGTCCCTCACCCAAATCACTACCAAATCAAAGACTCAACTAAAGGGTACCTCAAACAAGTAGAACTCCCCGGCAACGGCGCCAAAATTCTTATCGGTCCGGGTGTGGTGGTCAAAATTTAAATTTATAAACCGAACCTCAATTGTAGTAAAGAGGTAGGGTATCGAACACATGGGAGTTCGTGCGTTGAGAGTACCCGAAAAGACTAGAAAGAGATGAAAGAAAGGCAAAACAAAGGAAAATCAAGGAAAATCACCTCAGACCGACACAGGTCACTTCGGTCCGAGGGTGGATCGAGGTCAATTTGCACGGGACCGACACTGGGGAAGTCGGGCCCGATGTACTGGGGATCTCGGTCTAGGCAAAATAGTAGATCGGTCTTGGGTTTTTGGGTTCCTTCCCTAAATAGACTTGGGTAATTCCGCCCCAATTCAACCAATAAGTGTTGATCCTTGTTAGATCGAGGTTGCTAACCTTCGATCCTTCCACTATACACTTCGACCCAAGGGAGTTTTCACTCTCCTTCGATGTTAGGTCTAGTGATTGGGTTCGAGATTGCTCTCGCTTACTCTTACCAATCACAAGCCCTAAACCCCTTGTTTTCACAAGAGAATTGAAGCTTAGTGTAGAGAGGATTCATAGATCAAGCACTCAAAGGCTATGGAATTGGGGGTTCATACCCAATCCTAGCTAGGGGATTCCCCCATAGCCCAAGACTATGGAATCTACTCCATCAAGTAAGAGAATAAAGCAATCAAATGGAAAAGCAAGCAAATCTCAATCATCAATCTCAAATCAAACTCAAATTTCATTCAAATTCAAAGGGTTCACAAGATCCAAGTCTTAATTCTACTAAAAACCAAAGGGAAACAAGTACAAACTCACTATCCTTCCTCCTAGCTCCACCGATTTTCCTCTCTTCTCCTCCTCCCTTCTTCTCCTTGCTCTCCAAGTCTTCCTTGAGCCCTTGAGAGTGATTTGGTGTGGAATTGTTGTCCTCCCCTCTAATGCTCTCTAATCACCTCTAATTATCCTACTCTATTGATTGGGGACCAAGGAATTCCAATTTAGAAGAAGGGCAATTTGGAAGATCATCATAATTATGCCTTGGGGCCTAATCTTCAAAAACGCCGACTCGGACCGACACACTGGGTACCTCGGGCCCGACGTTGGGAACGTCGGTCCCGTTGTCTTGTGCTCGAACTCGGGCCCGATGTCATGGTATCTCGATCCGGGGCCTTGATCCTTGTCTCTTCTTGGCTTTCCTTTGGTTCCACTTCATACTTATCATGGCTCATCCACTCCTTGGCTTCCTTGTTTAGCTCCTACTTGAAATGCTCCTCCAAAACATCCTCATTTGCGCCATTTTACCTACAAAAATAACAAACTCGCATAGTTTCCGACTCTTGAAGAAAACCGGGAACTAAGCTAAAAGGGAATAAAACTAACAAAGAAAGGAACGAAAAACACTTATTTACAAAGGAAATTAACTACTAAAACACCACCAAAATGAGAGACGTCAATGCTACTTACCAGAGATTGGTTAATAAGATGTTTCAGGAAAAACTGGGGAATACAATGGAGGTCTACATCGACGACATGCTCGTCAAGTCGTTAAAGGCGGAAGACCACATCACTCATCTACGAGACGCCTTTCAAATCTTGAGAGAGTACAAGATGAAGCTGAATCCAACCAAGTGCTCATTCGGTGTCTCCTCAGGGAAATTCCTCGGGTATATAGTCACCCAAAGGGGGATAGAGGCAAGCCCGGAATAGGTCAAAGCTATAATGGAACTTGAATCACCAAAGTGTGTGAAAGACGTTCAGAAGTTAACAGGAAGAATAGCAGCCTTGAACAGATTCATATCCCGCTCATCAGATCGAAATAAGCTATTCTACGACATCTTAAAGAAGAATAAGTCATTCGAGTGGAAGGAAGAGCATGAGAAGGCGTTCGAAGAGTTAAAACAGTATTTATCAAGTCCGTAGGTACTGTCAAAACCACAGCGAGGGGAAAAATTGTATGTCTACCTCGCCGTTACAGAAGTTGTAGTCAGTGCCGTTCTAATCCGTGAAGAAGATGGTAACCAGTTACCAGTTTACTATGTAAGTAAGACATTGCTTGATGCGGAAACCAGGTATTCTCCTACGGAAAAATTAGTTCTTTCTTTGGTAATGGCTTCCATTAAGTTACGTCCGTACTTTGAAAGTCATTCTATTATCGTGAGAACTAACTATCCTATGAAGAGTATCATGTCCAAACCAGAACTATCAGGTCGCTTAACGCGTTGGCTAATTCACTTGAATGGCTACGACATCTCATATGAGCCTCCAACAGCAATAAAATCGCAAGCCTTGGCAGATTTTGTGGTCGACTTCACCCCTACCCCTTCACAGGAAGCAGAGCAAGAGATGCTGAATGTAACAAGTAATAACAAGTGGCTGATGCACACCGACGGCGCATCAAACCAAGTTGGTGTTGGTCTGGGGGTAGTTCTGAAGTCACCGCAGGGGGATAGGATAGCCCAGGCTGTGCGGTGTACGTTCAAATCTACCAATAATCAAGCAGAATATGAGGCGCTCATAGCGGGCTTACTCGTTGCCCGAGATCTCAACGTGCAAGAAATCGAGGTAATTTGTGATTCGTTACTTATCGTGAACCAAGTAACAGACTCATATGTTGCCAGGGATTCAAAGATGAAAGCGTACCTAGAGAAGGTGCGTGAGATTATGAAGAATTTCAAGCATTTCGAGATCAAGCAGGTTCCTCGAGACGCTAATACACAGGCTGACGCCTTAGCTAATCTCGGATCCGCCATAGACCCGCGAGAATACACTAAAATTCCCTTCGTGTACCTCGATGCACCATCAATAGTCAAGGAAGCTGACGTGTTAGCAGTAAGCAGTTCAGACAGTAACCCGTCTTAGGTAACGCCTTACCTGGACTGGTTGCAGCACGGTGTCCTACCAGAAGACAAGGAGGAGGCCAAACGACTTAAGGTAAAAGCTTCCACATTTACGGTTAAAGATAACATTTTGTTTAAGTGGATGTCGTCAAGAATATACGCACGATGCGTACAAGAAAACGAAGTACAGGTAGTGCTACGGGACATACATGACGGCGAATGTGGCAACCACACAGGGGGTCGGAACTTGGCAAAGAAAGCAAGCAGGATGGGGTACTACTGGCCCACCATGAACAAAGATGCAGCGGAGTTTGCCCGCAAGTGTGACGCGTGCCAGCGTCATGGACCAATTCCACATTTACCTTCAGAGTTACTTCATCCCCTTACTTCACCATGGCCATTCATGAAGTGGGGGATGGACATCGTTGGGAAACTCCCACCAGTTTCAGGGCAACGCGTTTATCTACTAGCCATGACGGATTATTTCTCTAAGTGGATCGAGGCCGAAGCCTTCAAGGAGGTCAAGGACACTCAAGTTATCTCGTTTATCCGCAGAAACATCTTAAGCAGGTTCGGGATACCATCCACTATAGTATGCGACAACGGCTCCCAATTCATCAGCGACAAGACCAAAGCCTTTTGCCAGCAATACAACATTCAACTTGTCATGTCTACACCTCGCTACCCACAAGCTAATGGTCAGGCGGAAGCAAGTAACAAGGTTATCCTTAACAATCTCAAGAAGCGGCTTAAAGATGCCAAGGGAAAGTGAGCAGACGAGTTACCACTTATATTATGGTCAGATCGCACTACACCTAAGACCGCAACTGGACACACGCCTTTCTCCTTAGTCTACGGATGCGAGGCTGTGTTACCAGTTGAGGTATCCTTGCCCACCGCTCGATATGGTCTTACTACAGAAGAATCCAACACCTCTAACTTGTTACACCATCTCGACACGGTGGACGAGTTACGAGACGAAGCCTCAATTCGATTAGCGGCATACAAGCAGGGGGTGGCACGGAGTTACAACAAACGAGTTAATTCCAGAGCATTTCAGGTCGGGGACTGGGTGTTGAGAAAAGTTTTTCAAAACACTCAAGAACTAAATGCAGGCAAACTTGGAGCAAATTGGGAGGGCCCCTACCAGATCACTAAAATCGTAGGGCAAGGTGCATATGAGTTAGAGTCACATGATGGCAAGACGGTGCCCAGAAGCTGGAACGCGATGAACTTGAAGCTCTATCATTTCTGAGCAAGGTATATACTTACAACATTGCTTCTAACTCCTTACGCGATACTCGCTCAATTACATTACGGCTTTATACAAGCCTTGACATACAGGGTTCTATAAAAACTAACAAGGGACGCCTTGTGACGTTACAGGCCAAGACAAAAGGCCCAAGCCTTACAAACAGGCGACATGTGCACGCAAATTGACTAGTCAAGAATTTCAGATGCACGAGGCGAACGAGACAAGCAAGAGTTTTTTATATACAAAGAAGCTCTTTATTCATTTACTTGTACAACTGATCATAAATACAAGTTACGACTTTCCTTTACATCTTCGCCCTCATAAGTTGCATCTTACACACTTAGCGCTATATAAATTACATAGAGATCTCCACACTAAGCTAAATCTTCTACCAGGCTCTTACGCCTCCAACTTGACTTCAAACCTGCAAAACAAACGCAGACAAAGCAAAGACAAGTATGCATAATAATAATAATTAAACAGGCCCCAAAAGGCGTAGGGCAAGCAGTTAAAAGGCCCTAAACTAGCGGCCAGAACACTTAAAGTTTTTTAAACCAACCCCAAAATACATAGGGGGTAAAACAAGTTCAAAAGCCCCAACACACTAGGGGGAGAGTACGAAGTCTTTAAACACAAACGGACAAGTTTAATCTTCAGAAGCCTTCAGGGAATCCTTCTCCGACGCTTCCACCTGGGCCACTTCTTGCGCCACCTTCACAATATCATCCATGGGGGAGGGGTTCTTCATTGCCTTAGCCGCATCTGGAAACATCAACACAAACTCCGCCCTTTCCTTTGCAACATCCCAGCCAGCGGACTTCCTTGCAAAATGCTCCTCCATCGTCTCCACTCGGGCTTTGATGGAGTAGAAGTCGGCGGACTCCTCAATCTCGTTTGCCAGAGCAGCGGATTTCTTCTGCTCGTTTTCAAGTTCTTCTTGGTAAACCTAGGACTCTTGCTTAGCCATCTTCAACTCCTCCTGTAACTCGGCGATCCTTGATTCCAGTGACGCCTTCTCCCCGGCTAATAAAGAAGATTTATTCTTCTCGTTCTGGAGGTTCATGTTGCAAGTGGACAGCTGATCAGGTAAGTCTTTGAACTTGTCAAAGGCGGCAAAAGAAACTTGAAGGCCCTGCAAAGGAACATCAACGCGTTACAATTCAGAATAAGAGAGAGTCAGGTAACACGCGAAAGTTTGTATTCAACTCATACCTGCCACTGAGTGGCGACGATTTCACCAAACAACTCGGAATAAGAAGGCTGGGGGTGCGGACGCCCAGAGAAGCAATCAACTTTTAGAGGGGCCAAGGAGTGGAGGCATTTCACGGGATCCATGTCCGGCGATATCATTGTCCTCTGAAGATCGGTCACTTTAGCACCAGAGTCTTTCTTCGACGAGACCAGCTTCTTAGAGTCGGGAGCCTTGGGAGGGAGCGAGATTGCAGTTTCAGTGTCCGCACTGGAAGCGGTCTCAGCCTTTCTTTTCTTTCGCGCCTCCAAGCGCTCAGCAGTAGTAAGCGAAGCCGTGGAACGTGTAGCTCTGGAACCTACAACATAAAGACGTAAACGCGTTATACAAACACACAGATATAAAAAATAAAAAGAAAGGGACATGCAAATACGGGAACATCTACTTGACATCTCAATCTCGTCGGATTCTGTCGAAGAAGAAGGACCCAACTCTGGGTAAGACCTGTCAGCAATGGGAACTGCTTCAATCTGAGAAACAATCACAATGGAGCCCTTGCGCGGAACCAGTGAGGCGACCTCTTCTGCAAAAAATAGCGACAAGCGAGTTAGGGTTTGGACAAGCAAAGGCAAAAGAAGGGAAAAACACTACCTATAGGCCTCCAACGACTTCGCAAGAAGGACGAGTCACCCTTAAGAGACGAGATCTTCACAAAAAAGAACTTATCCGCCCAACCACAGTCGGATTTTGAGATGTTAAAAACGAAATCAGATTTCGTGCGAAGAGTCTTGAGCGTAATCCGCCCCGGACCGCCCTTGGAAACGCGATAATTCACAAAAAAATCCTCGCTTTGAAAAGCAATACCCCGCTTGGAACACAGTCGCTCTACAGAGACCAAGATTCTCCACACTTGGGGAAGGAGTTGTCCCGGGGAGACGCCAAGCTTGTTTAGAAAGTCGGTTACGAGAGGGGAAAGAGGAAAACGGTGGCCAATGCGGAAAGGGTATTCATGAAAACATACCCAATCTTTTGCATACGAGTCGGCAAAAACCCCATCAGGAGGCAAGAAAACCTCGGCGCTTGAAGGAAAGCCCACGGAAGTGGCAAACTCCCATGGGCCTTCAGAGGAGGAATTCCTCTGATAAACGCCGGTAAGAAGTTTTAAAGGAGAAAACGAAGGAGGCGAAGCAGTTTCTTTGCAAGAAGAAGCCATTGGAGAAATTTCAAAAAACAGAGAGAAGAAGAAGAAGAAAAGATCGTACCTTGAAAGAAAGCGGATTAATTGAGACTGCAAGCCATCATCACGCTTCTTAAATAGAGATTGATGGGACGTGACGCCGTCACGCTACAACTTCCCAAAATAAATTCGAAATTCAAAAACCCTAAGGAAACCGCTCGCGGGAGTTTCCTGGGCTTTTTGAGGGGGTATTGTTGGGCCGTCCAAATCTCAAGCCCACAAGCATTGAATGGATAAAGCCCATGAATGCTAGCGCCAACGGCAAGCAAAGCCAAGCCCGTGAATTTCGCCTTTACATTGAAAGCAGGCGTTGACTGTAGCATGCATGGTGGAGATCTTCTAACGCCAAGTAGTAACTGCAAGTGCGATATTTCCGGGATTTGCTAGACGTTCATCAACGGCTCAATTGAGAAGGGAAGTCTCAATATAAAAGGAAGGACAAGGCTCCAAATAAGGACATTCGGACTACGCTCACAATCTCTCGAACAACACTTCCCATTTACGATCTCTCAAGCAATTCTTACCATACTCGTCTCATTCTCGTCAAATCGCAATTTCTTTGTTTTCTGAAGTTTATTGTACTCAAGATCGAGCCATTGTACCCAAGAGCAAACATCTGTTGATCAATACAAATCAATCACAAATCTTGCCATTCCTTCATTTTCCTTATATTTAATTTCTGTTACTATTTTTTGTTCATCATCTCTAACACGTCGTGACGACTTTATGACTAGGAGTCCCTCTTTGTAGCGAAGTAACGTGTTTACACAGTTAATTCGCCCAAAACAAACACTTCTATCATACGTGGCAAGCGCGTGTTAGTTAGACATCTTACCATGCGAATGTTTTTTCTTTGCTGACATGCTAAATGATAAAAAAAAATGTGAGCTTTTCTTTCTTTTTTCTTTTCTTCTTTATTAGCTTTTTTCTTTTTTCTTCTTTATTAATCGCCAGGGAAAATTATGGGAAAATAGAAAGACGAAACTTTCATTGTGTCGTAGGACGCCGCCGGAAGGCGTCGTGGGACGCCGGTGGACGGCGTCGTTGAGCGCCGGTGGACGGCGTCGTCGGACGGCTTAGATCTGCGCGAGAGTAGAATCTCTGAATCTCTTTGGCTATAATAATACACGGCGAAGCAGAATGGACGGCACAATCTACACCATGATATGTTTTTGGAAGCAAATCTCTCGTTTTCCTTTTATATTGAAAACATTATCCCTTTTAATATGAAAAAAAAAGATAAGAATTGATCTCCGATTTTATACTAAGTGGTAATTTTCCATTTCAAGTGAAATTGGTATTATTCTGCATGCTTATCGTGTAACGTACAAGGAACTTTTATCATTCTTTGGTAAAAAGGAGAGGGTGATCTCTTAATGATCGATACACAATAATTCGCCCACGACCACGACCAACCACCTCGCCCTTCACCGGTCGCCTACTTCGCCGTTCGCTGTTCGCCTCGCCCCTTCGTCGTTCGCCGTTCGCCGGTCCACGCACACACACACCACGACCGTTTGCACACGAGATTTTTTAGGGTAGGCGTTTACGATGAATAACTGGCGGCTGGATACGTTAATAGGGTTTTAAATGGGCCTCGGCTTCGGACGCCGTTGGACGGCGGTGTGGGACGCCACGGGGAGGCATCCCGGGACGCCTTTGGACGGCGCGGGAACGGCGCTTGGGCGCAATGCTACGCCTTCGATTGGGACGCCGTCGGGAGGCTCTGGGGACGCCGTGGGCCGGCGTCGCGGGACGCCATCAGGAGGCGTCAGCGAACGGCTTTTCTTAATTTCTTATATTTATTTTTTATTATTATAATTGACGCCTTTTGAAAGCGATGCCTTATAACGGCGTGGTGCAGAAAGTCATTATTGTCGTGTGCAAAACGTCGTATCCTTATTAATACATTTCTTTCCTTTTTCTCATCAAATCTCAAGTTCCTCTTTCTATGGAGAAAAGGCCGCAATAGTTGCCATCCTCGGAGCTTCCAAAACCAATCCCTCATGTTCTTGATTCTCAGCCGCAATAACGAACCAACTTTCGTCCAAAGCCTGAGATTGTGTGTTGCAAATACAAATAGATCTATTGGAACTGATTTTTGTGCACATCTTGCCCTCCTTCCCTCTTCCTCAAGATCCCGGTCCCTTGCTCCTGCTCCAATGGCATCTTGCAAATACAAGGCCACTTTTTTCAAATCTTGTTGGTGTTGCTGGGTTTGATTTCTCATTCTTCCAGATCTGGGATTGAGTGTTTAACCAACACATTAGGGATTTGAAGAGATAAACGATGCACTAACGATCGATTCAATTCAAGCTTGGATATTTAAATCTGATGTCGTTGACAGCTCGAACGAGTGGAGTTGGGACGGAGGATGAAGGAGTGGAGGTCGTTGCCGATTTGTGTTTATGCTCTGACATTCTCTCAATCCAGATCAATTTCCACTCAATCTGCTCCCTTCCTCCAAAACGAGAAGCTTGGTCTCCAATCACAAAATCGTGTACACAATTGTATACATGATGAAGCTACAAAGAATCCGATTCTACAAATTTAGAAAATAGGGTTGAGCATTTGAATAGCGGCGGAGACACTAGTTGTCGGTGTGCCGGAAACGAATCTGGAGTAGCGGCAGAGCCAAGGGAGGAGGTCGGGGTGCCGTCGACACTAGCCATCGGATCTAGAGCAGCACCAGCGGCCACGGTCGTAAACGACGATGGTTATGACGAGTCGAAGTAGGACGGCACCGTCAAAGAGTGGAAGGGAAGCCGGTTGTTCATACAGAGGAGATGGCTTTCTCAAAGCAAAGCTTTTGTTTTTATTTTTTTAACGGAAATTTCGGCTGGTACCTTTGAGATTAAGGCAAATTCGTCTGGTACCCAGCTATTTTTCATATTTCGCATGGTAACCCTAACATTTTTATAAATTTCGCGATATGTCCAACCGTTTGATTGAGGATGAAAATCGTTAAGTCGGGGGTAAAAATGGGATTTACGCACAAGCTGGTAAGCTCTTCCTTTTTTCATCTGGTTTCCTGATTGTGCTCTTCTCTTCCGGTGATACTCTTTTATCCGCTTATTAATGACGCTCTTTGCTCAACGACGCTCTTTGCTCAACGACAAAGGGAGGGACAACGAGGTGACCCTTTACAGCTTTGAGCGGTGTCTTCGACGACTTCACATGCTGGCCTTGGAGATCATCGCGGATTGAGGGAGGGACAACGCGGTGCTGATTTTAGGGTATTTGGGCATGGACGACGGTGCTCGATCGATATTAGGTACTCAGGTACATAATTATGTAGTTTATGGTTAATTTTTCTAATTTCTAAGTTCTAGGGTTTTTAGGATTGGAACTCGAAAATATTGGGGCTTCAAAATTTATGGATTCCACAATGCTTAGTGTACAATTGAAATTGATTCTTTTTTCCGTCTCATTCCCTATTTATTGAGTTCGTCAATTTCTCCATCATTGTTTATATATATTATAAACTTTATTGCTCTGTTTGATGATTGATTTATAGCCGTAGCCAGAAGGTCATTGTTATTCTTTTGTTATGTTCCAAATTTTGAACTTTTTTTTGAATTTCTTGCTGTAGAGCTCTATTTGAATTCAATGAATATATACTATTGGGTCTTCTTTGTATCCATCGACCTTCTTTTTTTTTTTAGCAAGTCAGGACATTAGGTTCCATTGACCTTCAGGTTACTTGTAATTGGTCATTTATGAGAGTGGAAGTAAGTATATTATTAGGCTAGACAATAGCTCGTCAGGACATTAGGTTCCTTCTTGACTTCTTATCACCCCCTGATGTTAGGGGTAGCTCAACCAGTTGATCATAGTTCTTATCAGTAATGCTTAAAATGCTTATGTTCTCTGGTTTTAAGTTGGTCTGTGTTGTTTTATTGAAGTTGGTCTATGCTACTCTTTTTCTATGTATTTATTTTAAACCTATTAGCTCAAATGGTAGAGCAATGTGCTTAAGCACTTGGATGTGGGTTCGAGTCCCACATAGGTTATTCTAGTCGTATGCATAAAAGTGTAACAAGTGACATTGGAATGTTGATCTTGATTCATAAAGGTAAGTCCATACTGGGTTCAGATTAACCTTCTCTTGTAATTCAGGGAGTGTAAATCGACCCCAACATGTCAGATGCAACATCAAAGAAGGGTTCATCCACCAGGCCGCAACCAAGAAGGCTTAAGCACTAGACCACAATTATCACATCGTTGAACGAAAACCTTATAGGTTTAAGCTTGCCTTCGAATTTACTTTTGTCAAATGAAATATCAAACATATCCTTGACTGTTGTAACAGCAGGCAACAACCAAGTAGGAAATCTTTAGCATGCCAAACATGCTTTGCTAATACACAAAATGAAATATCAAACATATCTCCAACTACATCACTGAGTTTGTACATGAACTTAATTTGTATGTTCTTTCAATCCTACCCCTCAAGATATTATGTTGTAACACCTTTCCTAATTATCGACAATATGCAAAACGGAAACAAGGAGGGGAAGGGATTGATTTAGTGACAAAAGTGGTACATCATCCCTGAGATCATTGTTTAGAGTTGATATCCTGATGTCAAACTCAGTCCCTCACAGCTCGTTCCCATCATGCAACGTCTTTGGCTCGAGTGTCCCTAACCAACTCAATCCTACATATTATTTTAGATGGCCGAGAATCTCTTGGTAGTTTTCTAATCTCCAAGATTAGCTTCACTGACTTTCTATAGGTATCAAGATTCAAGAAATGCACCTTCCTCTTTTAATTCATATGTCACACTCCCTTTTTGGTCTATGACACTTGAACTGCACAAAAAATTCTCATGTATCATGACCCAGAAACCATTATGAACAATTGTGCACACATACTTTACATGTCATGTAGCCTATGTGGGATTCGAACCCACATCGATATGTAAAACACATCGCTTTGCCATTTAAGCTAATAGGCTAAATAAAACAAAATGGATCACCAAGTGAAATAAAAGAGCAGAATGAAAACAATGCAAAATAATCAAAGGTTAATGGAAAAAACAGGGATTAAAGTAAATTAAAATCCCATGGATGGCTTCATTAGATTAGAACTCTAAGGCACTATATACTCATTTAAGCTAAATCAGCAACAGTTTAAAAACAACCATAGACTATCCATGAGGATCATAAAAACCTTCACATACTGAAGAATTTCAAAAGAATCCATCATTACAATACGGATTGGAACAAGTCCTTCATGACTTTGGCCAGAAAAATCTTCCAAGATGCTTCAAAGAATAGCCATAGCACAATCAATTGAGAAATTATGACAGCAACCAAACTCAACTAAATCCATACATTTGAGGCTTGTACCTATATTTTGGAGCTCCAAAAAAGTAGCTCCAATCAAGATAACATTGCAGCTACCGGCAACCAACAATTACAAGTTCTAAATCCAATAAAAAAAATGCAACAATTGCAACCTTACTCCCAAATACATCCATGACACAAGCAGTAGGCACTAGGCAGTAGCCACAATGAAGTCAACAAAAAAAAAAACAGGCCAGCCATGATCGATAAATACGGCAACGGATTGAAATCACCTCTTCAAGAAAAGGAGAGGTTGAATTTCAATTGTATACTCCCCACTATTGTGTCCCTAAATTTTCAAAAATCTAAAACAATTTGAACCCTAAAATTACCGAAATTGAAGGTTTAAAGAATGAGATTCATACCTTTGACCACCTTCCCCTTCCGCCCCTCATCTATTCGGAGAGCATCAAGGCCGTTGTTACAAGCCGTCGTCGCTGCCGTCCCAATCTACCATTGTCGTTGCCCTCCTCACTACTTCCCAATAAAACTCCATTAATTGAGAAGGCACTACGAAGCTCACAACCAAGATAGAAATTCATACCTCCAACCGGAGATAAGAGAAGGCATCGAGGAGCAAAGACGAGGTTGTAAAGAGAAGACGAGGTTGAAGCGCATGTAAATTTTAAGTCAAATTTAACCGTGTCTAGGAGTTAACGAAATGGGTATGGGGCGAAATTTTAAAACTTGTGAGGGTCACTAGATGAAATTTAACATCTTGCTGGGTACCACACGAAATTACCTTAAGTTGAAGGGCAACAGGCAAAATTTCCGTTTTTTTAATATTGGATGGGCCCAACCACGTAGACAACCAGCATTCTCCGTATGTTAATAGGAATAAAGGTAATCACCCCCAAAAAATGGGAATAAAGGCTAAATTAAAATTGCTTATGTGGCGTCTATGTGGCAATTGATTTTGTCACGTCAACGCGTGTGTAAAATACCGCATAAAGTCGAATGAATCAAGTGTTTGATAGAACAAATTTAACTAAGTGTAGGGGTCTAATTGAACAATTTTAAGTAGGGACGTGATAGGAAAAAACGTTCAAATACAAGGGTCTAGTGATGTATTCTGCCGTTTACAATGAGTACATGATAAATCACTAATAATCATGTACACCTCTCCCTACCTCGAACCATATGCTATTAATTTCACAAACTTTTAAAGACACATTTTAGCAGACATGCATAACCTGTTACAAGCTTTCCAAGGCATTCCTAGGGTGAACTACTCAAAATTCAAGGGATAAATGGTATCAAATATTACCTTGGCAAATACGTGTCTCACCTCATCTATGTCTTCCGAGTCAACTTTTCATAATCAATTTTACTCCCTTTTTTCGCACAAGATATTTTTTCTCTGCCCCTTTTCGCACAATGGGATATTCTACACACCTTTGGATACAAAGCAAGCAAAATAAACGTCGGAATAGAAGCAAACAAACATTATAAAAGCATCCACAATAGAGAGTGGAAAAAGATTTCCCAAGTTTCTTTTTGGTATTCTCTCTCTTCCACATCAGGTATTTGGCAGAGAAATGTACAGTTTGGTATTCTTAGAGAAGGCATTTTTATAGTTACAGAGAGAGGTTTCTCTGTCATGTTCTGATATTTTCCTGATTCTTCTTTTGTAAAAGGTTAAGAAATGTACATGCTTTACATTGTGGATGCTCTAACTATCAAGCAGAAAGAGACTCGCCTTTAGTTTTCATGGCCCCGTCAATGAACCAAACAGAAACGAGAATAGAGTACAGACACAGACTTAACAGATCCGAATATGGAGCACGAGGGTAGGACGCCAATGCATTAGAAAAAAAAATCATTCATCGATCATCTTAAAGAGGGCATTTTCAATAGATGATGCACGTAAAATCCATGACCTCCTCTGTCATGACTCATGAGAGTTGCTACACTCTACTCTTCAAACAATGTTCATATAAAAGCTCATAAAACTAAGTCCAATTAAATTGATCTCGAAGGTGATCATCAAGAAACATACCAGTTTGCTCTTGAAGGTTTTAAGGTGACATGGCATTCCTTCAAAATAGACAAGGGAAAAAAAAAAGAGGCATTGTGACAACTCTTCCTTGCCTCATCAGTCTATGACACCTACACCCATTCTAGATAGTCCAACTGCTTTATAACTATGTACATTAGATAGATAATCTGGATCACTGCATCCAGTCCATAGAAACTACAGGATCTGAATTACATACCAAATTGCAAAGTTTATAATTCTCATGTTACTACTGATCCACAAGGTGAAACAGCCTTCTGAGATAACAATGGGAACCAGATCCTACTAAAAAGACTATACACACTATTAAAGTTACCAAAATATAAAGGTGAACAACCTCAGAACTTCTGAGATAACAGTAGACTCGGTCTGGCTTCCAAACGTCATAGGCTGCGAGCGAATGGTGGTGGACAAACGCCGTGGTGAAGCAGATCTGCGAAGCTCCAAAGAGAGGCGGCCGATCGAAAAGATAGCAGGCAGTTTTTGCAAATGTAGAATCGCGCGCGGCTGTGGTGGATCTGACAGAGTGGTGCAGCGACGATACGTGGTGGAGATGGCTGATGACGATGCCGGTACGTGGTGGAAATGGCAGATCTGTGCTGGTTGTGTGGTGTTCTTTTTTTTATAAGATGGTGGCGGAAGTTGGTGGTTGTGTGGTGGCCGGTGGCGGCTTCGGGACGAGCGGAACGGGGAAGGCTCTGATACTAATTGATGTGAACTGACGGGGTTCGTGTCACGATTCCCGGGATCTCTCCGAACCGCTCTTAATGTGACTTATTGGACGAGCCTAGGGAAAAGCGTTGACAAGCCAACGATGTCGAGTACGACTCGAAGGTGAAAAGGGAAAGTAAAGGACACCAATCTAATTGAGAATTTAAAAGACTTGAATTGAAAACAATACTGAATTGGATAAACGAGGTGACACCCGGGCAAGAGAGTAGTTGTTGGGCTTGGCCTAAATAAAGCCCAGGAAAGCCCAAATAAAAGCCCAAAATAAAGGCCCACATGAGACCCACTCAACTAAGGTAGCTGGCAAGGATATTAATCAACCGCTGGCAATGTGAAGAGCCCCCACGTGATCAAGGATTCAAGGGTTGCTTAGAAACGGCCAAATTAACATCATTAAGCTGCTTAATTAGTAATTAGTAATTGCAAGGATTTTAATGAGAGAATTTGTAACGGAAAGGAGGAGGGATGAAAATAAAAGAAAAGTTCTGTAAGCCAATACAGGCATCGTGAGTGTAAAGAAGCAAAAATACTTACCCACAGTTTTCCTTTGATTCAACCCGATCTTGGCTAGGTTTACCCGATTTTATCTTGTTAAATTTAGCTAAAACAGTTTGGCGCCCACCGTGGGGCTTGAATCAAAGGTTTTGTTTCAATCAAAACACTCACCGGAAGTTCCATAGCTTGGGATGAGCACCGACAACGAGAACAAGACGACGGTCGGGCAGGATGATCGACAAAATCCGCTGGTGCCGTCAGCGGTCATTGATTCTACTCAGGTGGATGAGATGGCCGACTTCCGCCGACGTTTGGAGGTTCTGCAAAAAGAAATGAGTGACCAAAAAAGCTTTCATGAGGCTCATGTAGCGCGTCTAGCGCAAGAGAATGATCAACTCAAGCGCGTAACCAGGAACTAGCCAAAGAACTCCAGTCAGCCAGGGTCGCCAGAGAGGCTGGGAGTTCAAGGCGGAGGCTAGACCTGGATGGTGGGGAAGGAGGTTCCCATAGGCAGCATGCTCCAGACGCTCAAGCGAACTTCACAACTCCGCAGACCACCCTACCGAGCGTCACCACGCTAACTCCGCCAAGCGGACCAAGCCGGGCTTCGGTACGGCACGTCCCGCTGTGCTCGGCAGAGGAGCAGCCACCACTACACGGCACGTGGACGTCGGAGGAAGACGACGAAGAAGATGATCCACCTCGGTGTCGCCCAGTGAATCTGAATGATCAAATCAGGCGAAGGGTCCAAGAGCAGATCACCACAATCGCCGATCAGATAACCTGGGCATCCGGCATGTACCGGGTGGCCGAGAAAGAAGCCCCAGACGGCTACGACGAGTCTCCGTTCGCTGCGCACATAGCCAGTGTGGAAATCCCTCGCAAGTTCTCTGTCCCAGCCATGCTCAGCTACTCAGGGACAGCGGATCCCAATGAGCACGTGGCTGTGTTCAAGCAAAAAATGATGACGAGCTATACCTCATCAGTCCAAGGAAGAGATCATATGCAAAAGCTTCGGGGCTACTCTATCTGGACCCGCTCTGAAGTGGTTTATTAACTTGCCACGAGGAAGCGTCGGCTCATTCGCCGAATTGATAGACACTTTTCGTGTCCAGTTCGCTAGCGGTCGTAGATTTGAAAAACAATCCAGCGATCTGTACAGGATCTCTCAGCGAACTAGAGAAACCACAAGGGACTATCTTGACTGGTTCTGCCAAGAGAAGATTGCGATCCCGAACAACGATGTGACCACAGCGGTTGAAGCCTTTAGGCAAGGTGTCAATCCCGACACTGGGATTTATAGGAAACTAACCAAACATCCTTGTAGCAGTTTCGAGGAGGTGCAAGCTCGAGCACTCGCCCATGTACGACTGGAAGAAGATCAGCAACTCAGGAAGAGAGCCGCCGGACCGGAGAGACCGGAGAGAAGAGCGCCTGCTGAGCATAGGAGAGACCGTAAGCCAGAGCCCTACACTAAACCACCTCATGGCCAAGTAAACTTTGCCAAAACAAAGCCATCTGGTAAGAGGGAGCAAGAGCCGTTGCCGCCAACTTACGATTCTTTCCATCTCGGGATTTCTCCGGATCAGCTAGTGCGCAACCTTTCCCGGTTAGGAGACAAGGTGCGCTGGCCAAGGAAAGACAAGCCTTTGCACGCAAACCGAGATATGATGAGATGGTGTGAGTTTCATGAGAATCACGAGCATTGGACAAAGGATTGCGTGGCGCTCAAGCAAGAGGTAGTCTACCAGGCTGGCAAAGGCAGGATACGCGACATCGCTCCAGATGCTCGTATCCCACGCCATCTCTTAGAAGCGCTCCCGCAACAGCTGCGTTCACCACCTCCTCCAGACAGGGTGGTTAATGTCATTACAGGGGGCTCTAGTGTGTGCGGATTGACATATTCCGCCGCGAAGCGGCATGCCAGGGAAGCGAGATTTATACAGCCAGTCCGGAACAATTCCGCGCCGTCCGGCCCCGTAATCACTTTTGATGAGTCAGATGCTGAAAACCTAGTAGGGCCTCACCATGATGGCCTAGTAATCTCCCTGCGCATAGGAAACGTGCTAATGAGGCGTGTGCTAATTGATACAGGGAGTTCCGCCAACCTCATGACCTTGTCGGCCCTCAAAGAAATGGGATTGTCAGAAGACAACTTGCACAAGCATCCGGTCCCGCTAGTAGGCTTCAGCGGGGAAGTCAAGCATACAGTAGGGGATCTGGCCCTACCCACTTTTGTCAAGGGAGTTAACCTACAAGTGAGTTTCCTCATGATGGATTGTCCGTCATGTTACAATGTTATCATGGGGCGTCCTTGGTTGCACGACATGAAGGCAGTCGCCTCAACTTACCACCAAACGGTGAAGTTCCCTACTCCGACTGGGGTGGAGGAAATCAGGGGGGACCAACGGTTGGCGAAGGAGTGTTATAAGACGGCTCTCAAACCAGCCGCTCAGAAACCTCATGCATAGCAATTACAGAGCTCTGCTCAGTCTGTCCCAACCAGAGAGGAAGATAACAATACGGCCGAGGTAGCGTTAGCTGATGGAAAGTCAACTTACATCAGGACAGAAGTAGGTGAAGCGCTGAAGGAGGATCTTGTGACTTTCCTCAAAGAGAATATGGGGTGTTTTGCGTGGACCCACGAGGATATGACGGGGATAGACCCGTCCGTCATCACTCATCGCCTCCACATTGACCCACAGCATCCCCTTGTGAGACAGAAGCGCCGCCGTTTTGCTCCAGAAAGGGTGAAGGCTATCGAGGAAGAGGTCCGGAATTTGCTGAATACGGGAAAAATCAGGGAAGTCGGCTATCCAGACTGGCTAGCTAATGTAGTGGTCGTCCCGAAGAAAAATGGGAAATGGCGAGTGTGTGTGGACTTCACGGACTTGAATAAGGCATGTCCGAAGGACTCTTTTCCCCTCCCCCATATCGACTCAATGGTGGATGCCACGGCAGGGCACGAGCTGTTGACATTTCTGGATGCTTTCAGTGGCTATCAACAGATTCAGATGCATCCGGACGACCAGGAAAAGACTTCCTTTATAACGGGATAGGGCACATATTGCTATCAGGTCATGCCATTTGGCCTACGTAATGCCGGAGCTACCTACCAGAGGTTGGTAAACAAGATGTTCCAAAGAGAGATAGGCCGGACGATGGAAGTATATATAGATGACATGGTGGTCAAGAGTCGGAAGGCTGAAGATCATATCTCTCATCTGGCTGACGCATTTCAGATCTTGAAGGAGTACAACATGAAGCTCAACCCATCAAAATGTACTTTTGGTGTCCGGTCAGGCAAGTTCTTGGGGTACTTGGTGACACAGAGAGGAATAGAGGCCAGCCCTGACCAGATAAAAGCGATCGCAACTCTCAAATCACCTCGGAGTGTTAAGGAAGTGCAAAAGTAGACTGGCAAGATCGCCGCGTTAAACAGGTTCATCTCCAAGTCCTCCGATCGTTTCCGGTTGTTTTATGATGTACTAAGAAAGAACAAGGCATTCAGGTGGACACAAGCGCATAAAGACGCCTTTCAGGAGCTCAAGGGGTATTTCGACAACCCCATGCTTCTAGCCAAGCCAGAAGCGGGAGAAGTCCTTCAACTCTATCTAGCCGTGTCGGCTGCAGCTTTGAGTGGGGTGTTGGTACGTGAAGCTGACGGCCAACAGTCGCCAGTGTATTTTGTCAGCCGAACCATGACATCTGCTGAGAGTCGATATTCATCGCTAGAAAAGCTCATTCTAGCTCTGGTTATGTGCTCTAACAAGTTACGCCCTTACTTTGAGACTCATAGCATTCTAGTACTAACTTCCTACCCACTTAAACAGGTGATGTAAAAACCGGAGATCTCCGGTAGAATGGCGAAGTGGGCAGTACACCTCAGTGGGTATGACATAGCATATGAACCCAGAAAGGCAATAAAGTCTCAAGCTCTGGCTGACTTCATCGCAGACTTCAGCCCGTCGCTAGAAGCTGAAGCTCTGAAAGAGGTGATGGCTGCAGAAACGCCCGCCAGCAGTACCTGGTGGACGTTATACACAAATGGAGCAACCAACGACAGAGGTGTAGGATTGGGGGTTGTGCTTAAATCAGCGACAGGAGAAAGAATTGCCCAAGCCGTTCGATGTAGTTTCGAGGCCACCAATAATGAAGCGGAGTACGAGGCACTCATCTTCGGACTATCCTTGGCGTTAGAGTTACGGTTAGCAAACTTGAAGGTACATTCTAACTCCTTGTTGGTGGTCAATCAAGTGCAAGGGGTTTTCGACACTAAAAGTGAGAGAATGGCGTCTTACCTATCAGTTGTCAAGAGTTTGATAACTAGCTTTGAAAAGATTGAATTCGAACAGGTGATGAGAGAACATAACGCCCAAGCGGACGCACTAGCTGGGCTAGCATCATCTATCAGCCCAGATGAATTTCACTGCATCCCTCTGGTGCACATCCATCACTCAGCTATCCAAAAGCAGCAATCAGCAACTGTCGCAGAGATCAGCCAGCTGCGCTCTCACCAGCAGCCATCTGTCGAATCCCAGATCCAAGTCGATCCATGGGGAAAGACTCAGGCTTGTTGGACCAAACCATACATTGATTGGCTGGTAGGTGGAGTTCTGCCAATAGAGAAGACAAAAGCTAGGACGGTCCGGATTAAGGCAACCAGATTCACCATCATCCAGGGACACTTGTTCCACAAGTCAGCTTCAGGTTTCTTCCAGAGGTGTGTCGAAGCAAGTGAAGCGAAGACGATCCTTCGAGACGTCCATGAGGGTGATTGCGGGAATCATAAGGGTGGCCGGAGCCTCGCTAACAAAATACTCCGCCAGGGTTGGGTCTGGCCAACGCTGCGACGCGACGCCATTACCTATGTCCAGAGCTGTGATGCTTGCCAGCGCCATGCACCAACGCGCCATCAGCCGTCAGAGCCACTGCATCCCACGATCACACCTTGGCCGTTCATGCGTTGGGGAATGGATATTGTGGGGAAGCTGCCGCCGTCGAACGGACAAAAGGTATTTTTTCTAGCTATGACAGATTATTTTTCGAAGTGGATTGAGGCGGAAGCGTTCCGAGAGGTCAAAGACCAACAGGTTATTTCCTTTATCAAGCGGAACATTCTGAGTCGCTTTGGGGTTCTAGCCGAAATCGTGTGTGATAACGGCTCCCTGTTCATCAGTAAAAAAATGCGCGACTTCTGCCAGCAGTGGAATATAGATCCGGTGACATCCACCCCGCGCTACCCTGAAGCTAACGGTCAAGCGGAGTCTAGCAACAAAGTGATTATCAGTAATTTGAAGAAAAGGCTAGCCAGTGCCAAAGGGTGTTGGGCGGAAGAGTTACCATATGTCTTATGGGCTGACCGCACAACCCCGAAGATAGCCACGGGTCAGACTCCCTTTTCCCTAGTCCACGGGTGTGAGGCCGTGATTCCCGCTGAGATCCTAGTGCCGACTGCAAGATATGGGCTACCCACGCCAGCTACCAATGATGTCGAGATGGTAGCCGATCTGGACACATTGCTAGAGAGGAGAGAGATGGCGTGCATGAAAATTGCTAGTCGTCAGCAACAAGTTGCCAGAGCCTACAACAAAAACGTCAGAGCAGTGGCTTTTAAGGTGGGAGATTGGGTACTGAGGAAGGTGTTCCAGAATACCGCCGAAGTAAACGCTGGGAAGCTTGGCCCTGGATGGGAGGGGCCGTACAAGATAGCCAAGGTGGTTGGGCATGGCGCATACCACATGGAATCCAGAGAAGGCAAGGCACTGCCAAGGAGCTAGAATGCCACCCATCTTAAGAAGTATTATTTCCAATTCCTCTATTAATATTTCCATTTTCTTTACTTTATGTAACGCATCCCCATGTACTCTGAGTACGGATAAATAAAGTCATGGAGCCTAAGTCGCTCGGGAGAATTATTTTAAATCCAAGCATCGATAAATTTCGTTAGCCCGAATTAGTCAAACGCACGAACGCAAGTCTTTCCTACAGACTAGCTAGCACACGCTAGCAACAATAGAACTAGCTAGCACGCGCTAGCAACAATAGAACTAGCTAGCATACGCTAGTGATGGCAGAACTAGCTATCACACGCTAATAACGACACAACTAGCTAGTAAGCACTAGCAACGATATAATTCTCCGGCTCCAATCAGCCAAATACGGAGACTTCCATTTTCATGCGATCAAAATTAGCTTATGCACTACTAACGATTCAACCCGCTAGAGCATACTAGCTTATCATCGATGCGCGAGCTATCGTCTGATTAAATTCAACAGACATTAAGCGTCGAAACTATTCGTAAGGACAAACTAATCCGAACACGAACTCATGAACTCACATATAGTTCAGACAAAAAACGCGCTAACGTTTATACGACCCCCCAGACTTCCGGGACGGACAAATACAAACTCTTGAAAATCTCTCACAAACGAGTTATCAAGTATTAAAGCACGATTCGTAAGTCAAAATATTATGCAAGACTCACAGAATGTTGAAACTTCCAACGTCGTACCTACCATTCGTTCCGTACGATGGACACTACCCTGCCCTAGCGCACTAGCTAGAATGACAATTAGTCCAAAAGACTCATGTCTGGAGGATTGCACAAATAAACCCATGCTTAAAGTCTTAAAAACACGAGAGAATACGAATATCAAAACGGCTACCGAGAGCAATCCCATCCATAAAACATACGATGCAAAGGGTCGGGGTCATGAAGCCAAAACAGACCAAATACGCCAATAAGTAGCGGCGATAATAGGGCTAAACGCCCACAAAAGCTAGTGTTTCAAGCAAAATATAGTCCAACGCTATGAATTAAAAGCATGACAGGATATGGTTTTTGCAAACTAGATAGGAAGGGCATTGGAAGCCTTCTCCGCCCCGTCATCAGTGGCATTATTCTCAGCTTCGTGTGGTTCAGCAAGCACCGGGGTAGGAAGGTCCTCCGGGATAGCCTCATCCGTCAAGAGACGAGCACCGGGCGCCGGCATGTCTGGAGGGAAACACCGCTCAAAGTCAGCCAGTTCCTTGTCAAAGTTCCACTCTGACTGCCTCCCTTCATTGAATTGCCTCATCATTTCCAGTCGAGCCTTCATCTGATAGTAAGCACCCATATCAAGCATCTCAGAGGAAAGCATCTTGACGGTGCTATTGGAGGCATGCAGACTGGCCTCGCTAGCTTGAAGACGATCTTCGAGTTCCCCGACTTTGGAGCTATGAAACGTCAAAGAAGATCACAGCGTCTTGATCTGCTCAGCCGAGTCGTCCAAGGCAGCAGAGGCTCACCGGTCTCTCTCGTCGGAGAGCTCTCGTTCAGCTTTCAGCCGGTCAGAAGTAGCTAGTACCTCTTGGAACGCCTAGCAAATAACAGATGCTCAGGACAAGATCGACGAACGTCTGGACATGTAAAAAAAAAGAAGGAAGAAAGAAATGGCAGGGGGCTAGCCCCGAGAATATTTACCTTCCAAAGCGAGGCGCCGGCATGGTTTAGCGCGGTCGATGGAGCATACTGTTGGAACAGCTTCTTAGTAGCGGGAGAGTAGATGTTCTTGAAGGAGTTCAATAAGTCCTTCGGTCCATCACCATCCAAGTCAATAATGTGGGGTGGAGACTCAGCAGGCCTCTTCAGCGACGTCAGAGAAGTCTTCGCTTCAACCTTGGTCCTGGCAACCGGAGGAAGTTTGGGGTCGTGGGAACGCAGCTTACGAATGATGAAGGGGTCGGTCATCGGAGAAGGAGTGCGACTCCCTGCAAAGAGAGCATCTGTTCGTAAAAAAAAAAGAAGAGATGAAGAAAGGAGAACCGATGAGCCTGGAAAATGAAAATGAACTTACCCGACGGGGAAGGTTTGGGTGGAGCAGCAGCCGCATGTGAAGAAGAATGGAGTTCCATCGATGGTTCTGGGGTGTTTTCCGAAGAAGCCTCCTCTTCTTGGTCTAAGCACAAAACAGAAGCACAACGGCGCTTGTCGGGAAGCCCGAACAAACGGGATAACACCCCCTCTTCAACCTTTTTAATAGGCAGATCCTTAGGCACTGCAAAGTGAAAGAAAAGACATGCTCAAACGTAAGAAAAATAGTAAAAGTTGCCATCGAAGCGAGGAGGACTATAAACCCTTACTAGTGGTATTCTAGGAATCCCTGAAAAGATATTTAGACCGTTTCTGCCCACTCCCCTAACGAGGACCGATCAATGAAGAAGAAACGGGAAGCCTAGTTCGGAGCACCGGTTTTCGCTCCCCGGATTAGAGGATGTTTCGAGTCCCTAACATGGAGGGTGATCCGACCTGCCCTTTGAGGTACCACCTTGTATGCCCCCAGAAACTCCCCCACTGTCATTTCTAGGTTTCCACTAGCGGCTAATTCCTCCGCACACCGGAGAAGCTTCCAAGTGGTAGGAAGCAGTTGACAAGGGGAAACCCTCAGCAACTTCAAAAAACTCCGAACAAAAACAGTGAAAGGGAATTTGAAGCCTATTAGAAACGGGAACTCCGTAAAACACACCCAACCCGCTTGTACCCAGTCGATGTGTTCGACCGTCGGGCATACAGCCTTGGTACCCACCGGGAACCCTCCGAATGCGAGCACACGGTTTACTTCTTCCCTCGACATCGAGCAGCGAAAGAGATCTTGAGATCCCAAAGACCCGGACGGACGGAACCCGGCCGGACTAGCCATGATCAGAGAAGGGGGAGGAGTGGCGGACGGTTTGAAATGCAAAAGAAGGGAAGAAGAAGAGTTACCTTGGAAAAAGAAACACTCGAGTGCACTTGAGAATATGGAAACTGCCCAAAGTTACTCGCTGCAAGCGTCCATAAATAGGACAAGACATTTCCCCTCTTTTTTGCAGGCTGGAAGGATAGGAAAAAATGGGCTGGAAAAGGTAAATCAAATCTTGGCCGAGATTTCCGCCCCCAATTTGATTTAGGGGTAATGTTGGGCTTGGCCTAAATAAAGCCCAGGAAAGCCCAAAATAAAGGCCCACATGAGACCCACTCAAATAAGGTAGTTGGTAAGGATATTAATCAACCGCCGACAATGTGAAGAGCCCCCACGTGATCAAGGATTCAAGGGTTGCTTAGAAACGGCCAAATTAACATCATTAAGCAGCTTAATTAGTAATTAGTAATTGCAAGGATTTTAATGAGAGAATTTGTAACGGAAAGGAGGAGGGATGAAGATAAAAGAAAAGTTATGTAAGCCAACACAGGCATCGTGAGTGTCAAGAAGCAAAAATACTTACCCACAGTTTTCCTTTGATTCAACCCGATCTTGGCTAGGTTTAGCCGATTTTATCTTGTTAAATTTAGCTAAAACAGTAGTCTCAATTTTGCAAAGCCAAACGTAAAGAAATTACAATAAGAGTTCAATCTAAATAGAAAACCAATAAGCATATGGGCCGACCCAAATAGGCACAAATAGGCCTAACCCGAAATAGAAATAGAAACTAGTATAAAAACAAAGTACTATATAAAGTAAACTACTAAATATAGAAAATTCTAGATAGACACCGATTAAGGCTCGACTAGGTCGGGTCTCAGTCCAAGGAGGACGCCAATGTCTCAGGCGACTCGAGGTCCTTTGAACCGGGTTCAACCTGGGGCTAGATCCCATCAGGGCAGTCGTGACTCGACCCGCGTCGGAACATATCACACGTTGAACAGATTTGCTGCCTTGGGTATCGAAGATTCAGGCTCGTCCAGAGATGAGGACAAATCGGCCGTAGTCAAGGATTAGTACCCTTTATCCGAAAATAAGGTTAGCATGGCGAAGTCAGCGTTGACACATCCCTCTCTAGACCCTCAAAGAAGGAAGAAGCCAAATTAGGCTTTTCATCCTTGGTCAATGTCAAAAAAGCATGGCAACTTCAAAAGTCTAGACAGACAAAAGGCTATTTTCATTCCCCGACCCAACAAATTTGTCCCAACTTTGCTTGATGGCCCAATGAAAAGGGCCAGGCCCAACCCCAACAAGCTCACTCCTGTCCAAAAGCTCAAATCAAACACCCTCCAACCCTCTCCCGGAGTCCAATCCACCACGCCCACAAAGGTTGACCATCAAAGCCAAGAGAACTCCGAACCCCTAATGTTGAATTCCGACCCACCCCAAGCCAATTAGAACTCACTTAAGTCTTACCCACCAAACCTTATGGTGTATGAGGAGGCGGGGAACCAGGGGTACGCCACTCCAGCGTCGACGAACCCTCAAAGCCTAGCCCCATCGGGTTTCACCGATGGACATCAGCCAACAGAAAGCAGCATGATGGATTGCCACCAGCCTAATTCCTCATGCTCGAATCCTACGGGGGAGGACGCCCAAAACCCCCAAACCCACCTCCCATCAGCCCAATGAATTGGTTCATATGAAGCCTACAAGGAGCTGGCAAGAAAGGTTTTCGCCGGGCTATAAGATACTTCTTGAAGAATAATAAAATTGAAGTTCTTTCAATCGTCGAGCCCCAAATCTCTAGAAGTCGCGCCGAGAACATCTGTCGCATGCTCAAGTTCTCTAGAAACGTCAGAGTTGATTTTACCGGCCGAAGTGGTGGAATTTGGCTTTGTTAGAACGAGGAAGAGACTGATCTAAGAGTCATGAAGCTCCATAAGCACTTCATCCACGCTATCATGATGAGGAATAACCTCCCCAATCACATGATCATTGTCTACGCGCCTTTAGACCACAACGATAGGAAACCTCTATGGGATGATCTAGAGGCTGAAATTCCCCCTATTAAAGACCTGCTCTTCATTGGAGGGCACATCAACTGCATTATGTCGTTAATTGAGAGAGAATGTGGAGTCAACCGTCTTTTAGAGGACTCGAATCGATTCTCGGAATGGGCCTCTAAACTGAACCTTATCGACATGGGCCATTACGGACCAAGATTCACTTGGAGAGGAGGCAACACCGCTGCTACTTGGGTGGCAAGAGCTCGAATAGATGTTTCACCAATAAACTAGGCCGCATCTCCTAGAGTGACGCGATTGTCAAGCACCTCCCACCCCACTCCTCGGACCACAACCCTCTCCTAATCTGTCTTCAAGGTTTGGCCCGAGGTAATAAGTCAAGGCGTCCTTTCCGCTTCGAAGCGGGTTGGATATGCCATCCCGACTTCTTGAACCTAGTTCGCATATCTTAGGATCCGCAGCTAGAGACTTGTACAACCCTTAGCTCCCTCAAAGAGAAGCTCATTCACTGGAATAAGATTGTTTTTGGTAACATCCACAAGCGCAAAAGAAGAATCATTGATGATATTAATAGGATCCAAGTGTAGTTGTCCTATCAAACTGACAACAACCTCATCCAACAGAAAGCCTCGCTCCAGCGCGACCTTGCGCTCGTCCTCGATCACGAAGAGATGCTCTGGCTCCAAAAGGACCATCAAAACTGGATTGGCTTTGGGGATCGCAACACCCGATTCTTCGACACTAGCACGATCATTCGCCGCGCCCGGAAGAAAATTTCTACCCTTACAAATAATGATGATATTTGGATCTCTGACCCTCTAGAATTGTAAAATCTGGCAATTACTCACTTCATTAATCTGTATTCTTTGCAGGGATCTAGAGAGGATCACTGTAGCTTCCCGAGCGGCTCCTACCCTCCGCTACATGCCTCGGATACCGGCCACATGACCGCCCTAGTGACGCTGGCAGAGATCAAGGGTGCCCTTAGTCAAATGGGCTTCTATAAGGCATTGTGCATCCATGGATTTCAACCGGTCTTTTACAAGACCTGCTGGGACATCATCAAGCTCTCCATCCTCAGCATCGTCAACAACTTCTTCAGCAACAACACCCTTCTCCCAGGTCTCAACGACACTCTTTTCTCTCTAATGGAGAAAGTTTCCGTCCCGGAGAAGATCATCCAGTTTAGGCCCATCAGTCTTTGTAATGTTATTTACAAGCTCATCACGAAGATTCTGGTAGATAGGCTGAAGCCCCTAATGCCGAAGCTTGTAAGCCCCACCTAGAGCAGTTTCATCCGAGGTCGCTTGATTAACGACAATGTCGCCATCTTCCATAAGATCATCCACTCTATGCAAGCAAAGAGAACAACAAAACGCTGGATGGTACTCAAGCTCGACCTCGAGAAGGCGTTTGACAAATTGAGCTGGGATTTCATCATGGGCACTTTGGAGGATGCTCGGTTGCATCAATCATGGCTTCGCTGGGTCCGTGAATGTATTACTACTCCTAAGATGAGGCTCATCTGGAATGGTGAGGTCACGAGGAATTCTCCCCGTCCCGTGGAGTGAGGCAAGGAGATCCCATCTCATCTTACCTTTTCGTGCTCGCCTTGGAAAGGCTTAGTCAGTTGATTGACCGCGAGTTTAGAGAAGGAAGATGGAAGCCGGTCTTCCTCTGTCGTGGAGCCCTCGCCCTCTCTCACCTTTTCTTCGCCGACGACATCATCGTCATGGATAAATCTAGGATGTTTATTTCCTCCAACGCTAGCAGAGACTTGGCCAACAACTTGGAGCTTGCTAGTGGAATGCGCGTTACCACGGATCTTGGCAAATACCTGGGGGTCCCAGCAATCCATGAGCCCCTATCGAAAGATACCTTCACTGACCTCCTTAGCAGGCTCCGCTCGAAGCTTTGAGGCTGGAAGCATCGTTCCCTCGGCTTTGCAGGCAGAATCATGCTCGCTAAATCGGTTCTTTCCTCCTTGCCCTATTATTCGATAAATATTACCAAGCTCCCAACTAAGGTTTAGGCAGAGTGCGACAAGTTGAATAGAGACTTCCTTTCGGGCGAGAAGAAGATACATCTCGTCTCTTGGGACGAAGTCTGTTTGCCCAAAGATGAAGGTGGCTTGGGGATACGATCGGCGAGGGAAATGAATGCGCCCGTCCTCGGTAAGATGGCATGGAGGCTCCTGAATGGCACCGTTGGCCTTTGGGGCGAGCTTCTCACAGCGAAATATGGCCTGCAGATCTCGGCAGGGCATGTCGAGCGGACCACTAGTTACCATCCTTCGGCCTTATGGAGGAGCATTGCTTGGAGCCTCCATGAAGTGGTTTACAAAGGTGCCAGGTGGATCATAAGTGACGGCCGAACCACCAGATTTTTCGAGGACCCTTGGTTGAAGAACAAGTCCCTAGAGAGCATCCTCACTACTACGGCCCCACCGATCCTCCGCAACAAAGTCGTTCGCAACTTCTGGTCCCCCATAAGGGGATGGAACTGGGATACTCTCACCTCTTTATTGCATAACTACCTTATGAAGTTACCTAATGTCCCCTTATTTGATGATGCAGGTGATTCGGATTGGCTCAGTTGGGATCCCTCCTCCAATGGTGACTACTCTGTCTCTACAGCTTACTGGTTGCAACGACAGTCTAATCCCCCGCCTACTCACTCTTCAAACTGATCTGGCGTGCCCTAGTCCCCGAGCGCATCCGAACGTTCCTTTGGTTGGTGGCTGGAGGTTGAATTCTTACCAACATCGAGCGTGTGAGACAACACATGTCTAGGTCAGGGAGCTATGGAAATTGCAAGGACCAAGATGAATCCATCATCCACATCATTAGTTTGGAGCCACCTCATCAACGGGGCCTCCGCTAGTGATTTATTTAGACGGGACCCTCTAGCTTGGGCGACCAAAGCCTTATAGAATGGTTTTGTGATCAATGGCGGCCTTCCGTATGACGTTACCTTCACCACGACTGTTTGGTGGCTTTGGAAGTGGCACAACGGTCGCATTTTTGGAGTTGATACCCACCCAGCAGGCTGAATTTCCTCTGCCCCTATATTGCCGAGGTCCACTCTACTAACACCCTTCAAACTTCACATGGTTCCAACGCTGTGATCATATCTGAAATCAACATCTCCTGGATGACGCCTGAGCGTGGTTGGTTTAAAATCAACACCGATGGCTCAGTCCGAAATGGTACAGCTACTACCGGAGGGGTCCTAAGAGATGAAGAAGGTCAGTGGGTGGCTCACTTTGCTGCTAACTTAGGCGTCTCTTCCACGGCCTACAGCTCGCCTAGGACCACAGTTGTAGCCAGGTGACGATCGAGTCTGATTCCCTTCTCACCGTCCAGCTCTTACAGTCCAAAATCCCCCTCCACCACCCCCTCTCTAGCCTAGTTCGCCAATGCCAAGGCTTTGCTCATAGGGATTGGTTAATCTGATTCTACCATGCCTTCAGAGAAGTCACAGATTGCCGACAAGCTCGCTGCCTTGGCTCACTCGCTCCCCTTGGGTCATCATATGTTTGATTCCCCCTATTGATGTTCTTGATTTGCTTTCTTTGGATGTAAGCGGGTCGGGCTGCCCTGATCGAACTCTTTCCCACATAATAAATAACTAAGTCGGAAGCCTATCTTCCCCTTAACCCAAAAAAATATATGTTCCTTCTGCATGCCTAGACTAATCTATTACTATATACTAAAGCAAAAGCAAATTCTAACACCATATTGTGCAACATCACGCCCTTATTTAAAAAAGTTATCTTATTAAATCTTAATTTCATAATAATCTTATATATATTTAATTAAGATATTAGTCCTATCTTAGACTTTGAGTTGTTTAAAGTAATAATTCTATCCAAATATATAAATCCCAATTTTATAGTTAGACCATTTATATAATACATAGATCTATCATAAACTTGTTATGTACTCATAATGTATAAATCCAAATCTTAATATTTTACCCATTTAGTTAAGAGAAAGACTCTTACCTAAGAGAATGAGTCTTACAGTAGGAAATAGAAATGAATTGTGAGTCTTGGATCTAACACATCTAACGGTTGAGATTGTATTATGATTTATTTATTTTTCACCATGTCTCTAGGGCGTAAAACAAATTTTGCACATTGTGCATCCTCCTCTTCGTCGCTCTCTACGGTCCTCTTTCCTCTGCGCCGCCGCCTACACCTTCCTCAAGAACCCACGACTCCCCCCTTTTCCCCTCAGACCCGGTGTTCGCCGCCGCCTTTTTCCTCCATTCCTCCGCCTCCTCCGTCCACTCGGCGTTTGGATCCATGCCGTGCAAGACCTAATTCGGAAGATCCACTTGCGGAGCTCGGATCGGGAAGCTATGGCGGTGGTGAAACTCAGGCTGATGGTTAGGGAGAGGCGGCTCGATTGCAGTCGTTTCCGGCGGCCACAACTTCTTCTTCTTGTCCTTCCTGCCAACAATTGCTCAAAGCATGGACGGAAATCTTGAAGATTGTAGCAACGTCGAGTTTTGCACTGTAAATCAAAACATCATGCAAGCCTCACCATGTTCAATCGACCTCTTAATTGACCAGAGCGGCCGGACGCTATTGACGTTCCAAACCAGAGGGAGCACGCGCAAGGACTCTAGATTCGACCGATTCTCAATCGGTGAAGTCCGGACGGCGATGGAGTGTCGCTCGCCTTCTCGATGCGACTCGCTTGACACCGGCTCGTAACCTTAACTCTAATCCACTTCGTTGCCGACGACAATCCGTCGAACATCGAGCCGATGGCGATCTTTGGCGAGAAGGAGGACTTTGACGTCCAGGCGATTGACAGTAGAGTTGCGTTTACAGTAGAGTTGTGTTTGGTTAATGTGACTCTTAAAACCGATTTTGATTTCGTCCCTAGTTCTTGGAAGATTTTGTTTTTTCTGGTTCATGAATGTGTAACTCCTCTTTCCAGGAGTACAAGGACCATGTGGATCTTGGGAAGAAGAAGCCATAACTTTGCAAGATGAAGTATTGTCATGGCAATGCTCAATAAACTTGATTTCTTGCAATATTGAGTTTTTTTTAAGATGTGGATTAATTACTTTTTTTATCAACTTACGCCATGGGGCGGACTTGTTTAATCTCTGTCATGATGGCTCATGCTGATTTGGGCTGTTGCTCGGGCGGATGCTTGATCTGAATTGTTGATCATAGAGTAGTGTACTATTTGATTTGGACTCTATGAACAAATTGACCATAATGGTTAACAAATTGGTAATAGAGTTAGATAAATAGGGTTGAACAATATAACTATAGAGTTGAACAAATTGACAAAAAAATTGAACTAATATGGATGAACAACTTGATCATAAAGTTGAAAAAATTGACAATAGAGTTGAATAAATATTGATGAATAAATTGAACATAGAATTGAAGAAATTGACCATAGAGTTGAACAAATTGGCAATAGAGTTGAACAAATATGGATGAACAAATTGGGAATAGAGTTGAACAAATTGACCATAGAGTTGAACAAATATTGATGAATAAACTGACCATAGAGTTGAACAAATTGGCAATAGAGTTGAATAAATACTGATGAATAAATTGACCATAGAGTATGTTGAACAAATTAGCAATAGAGTTGAACAAATATTGATGAACAAATTAAACATAGAGTTGAACAAATTGACAATAAAGTTGAACAAATATGGATGAACAAATTGACCATAGAGTTGAACAAATTGGCAATAGAGTTGAACAAATATTGATGAACAAATTGATCATTGAGTTGAGCAAATAGATACTAGAGTTGAACAAATATTAATGAACAAATTGACCATAGAGGTGAACAAATTGTCAAAGAGAAACAAATTATGCAAAGTTCGATTGCTATAAATATGACATAGATGCACAAATTGATCATAGAGTTGATCAAATGGGCAATAGAGTTGAACAAATATGGATGAACAAATTGACCATAGAGTTGAATAAATTGGTCATAGAGTTAAACAAATTTTGGACTCGCGCTAGTTTTCCGAAAAAAAAAAACGAAAAAAAACGCGAAAAAAGCGCAAAACAAAACGCGAATAATACGGGAATAGTACGCGCGCTAGTTTTTTGGGCTATTTTTTCGCGCGTGATCAGCGGCTGAGATTTATTCTTATTTCCTACCCTTAGACCTATTCCTACCGGACCCTTTAGTTAAAGAGCAAATTTAATTATAATTATTTTTTATAATTTAATTATGATATTTTTTACAAATCATCAATGGTAGCATATTCTACCACTATATATAATCCAAATATTCATTATATTAAAATTATATATGAAATATATTTTTTATTATCATATCATATTAAAATCTCAATAAAAAGATTAGATTTCATATTCACCATAAATATCATATCATATACTGTAAATCCTCATTTTAAAAAAAAAGTTTAAATGCCACTGCGAATTTTTTTAAAAAAAAATATAGCCGATGATGCACCAGTTGTGCTTTTGGGAATGTGGGAAGGGTAAAAGTTGTTGGAATATAATTCAAATTTAATTAATTAGGAATTTGTTAGTTGTTAATTATAAGCTGCTACGTAAGGTTGTTAGCAAGATTAGTGGGTTGACTTAGTCTTAGGAATGAAGTTATTAGTGGCATAGTGTTTAGATTAGTGGGTTACGATACATGGTAGTGCCATCATTTTAAGGAGAGCTAGTAGGTAATTAGATGTTCCTATATAAAAACTTGTATATGATCAGTTCTAAATGAGCAATGAATGAATGAAAGAATCGAGTCTGCCCACAACAGAAACATACCATGCTAAATGAAACGAGTAGCACCCACTTCACTCGCGTAAGAGGAAAAGTCATCTTGTTTTCAGGTGCCTCTCATCACTAATTAAAGGCGTGGTACTTGTCCCTCTTTCTATTCTTCGTTTCCGATAGATCAAGGAATCGAGCAGCAACATGCCAACATACATCCCTTGGGCGGGCTAGTGAATTAACTAACCGAATTCTGTTTACTGGTGGCAACATTTAAAAGTCATCAAGTAATCCAGTCAACCACTATGAGAAACAGAGCACATAACATATTCATCATAATGTCAAACAAACCTGATGGGCGAGTGGACGATGAACCGTCCCATCATGAAACAAACTTGATCTGCGTTGGGCCGCCCTCGTATGCCTCTGGCCACTCGTTCCAATGAACGCTTCTCACTTGTGATGGTTAAACCAAGCACAAGATAGGATCTCACTGTAAGCTGAATTGTGAAGGGTTGGAAGCAAAAAGCATGGGGGAGGAGAACGCATAACGTTGATATTTGGTTGTTATTTTTTTGGTTGAATGATATTTGGTTGTTTTTTTACTATTGTTGTGTATATAATAAAGATGAAATTCCCGGTAGGTAAGCTTCTGACTATGTATTAATAATGGAAACAAAGGGCAACTCGTCTTCTTCTAACCTGCTACTAAACGAGCCCGTTCGTCCCAATTAGTTCAGATCATTATTCCTCTTTGGTTTATATATGCCATGGCTATCCCAAAATGCTCCTCGCCCATCATGCTCCTCAATTCCTTGTTTCTGCAAGTAATTTTGTGTGCTGTGTTGGTCCATGGAGCTCATGGGTTGGCTTTCGATTCAATCTACCAGTTCGGAGATTCGCTATCGGACACCGGAAACTTCATGAGGGAGGATCCAACCACCTCCTGCTCAAAGCTTCCCTACGGCCAGGATGCCCGCTTCTTTGATCGCCCCACCGGTCGCTGTTCCGATGGCCTTCTTATGGTTGACTTTTTTGGTAACCTCTCCCATCTCTTATATCACACATGACATGATCTATATTCGATCAGAAGATTCAGAACTAACTAACTATAATAGTTATAGATTGATAGTAACTAGCTAGTAATAACACTATTGATCGACTTGATTGGATTGCACTGGAAAAAAAAAACAAAAACCATAAAAAGCGAGGGCGTTTGGGGTGCCATTTCTGAATCCATCCCTGGAGGAAGGCGCGGATTTCAGGCATGGAGCCAACTTCGCGGTGGCCGGGTGCACGGCGCTGGACCCCGCCGAGCTGGCCCGCCTGAACATCACCTCCTCCATCTCCACCAACAGCTCCCTCTCCGTACAGCTCAGCTGGTTCAGAGCTCATCTCCACTCTTCCTGCTCCTCCACCACCACTGATGCCAAGGAATGCAAGCAGCGGCTGCTCCGAAACGCACTCGTCTTGATGGGTGAAATCGGAGGCAACGACTTCAACTACCCTCTCTTTACCGGCGCCAAATCCCCCCGTGATCTTTACCCTCTCGTCCCTCACGTCGTTACCGCCATCACAGACGCCGTCCAAGTCAGCCTTCTCACTACGTTTCCCAATCCACCATGTGCCATCATTTCCAAACTAACTCTTGAAACGCTGCCTTCATATGCAGGAGGTGATTGATCTTGGTGCTACTCAGGTAGTCGTCCCTGGCAACTTCCCCATCGGATGTATGCCCGGCTACCTCCAACTCTACGCATCAAACGACTCCATCTACGATGAGCTCAACTGCCTCAAGAGTTTCAACGAATTAGCCGTCTTCTACAACCACCATCTCCAACAGTCTCTAGCTGAGCTCCGACTCCAGAACCCTAGTGCTTCTATCTTCTACGCTGACTACTACTCTGCCTTCAGGTGGCTCCTCAAGAATGCTGCTTCCCTCGGTTAGTCCACCATTCATTCTCATTCCCCCAACACAAAACATCTCTATAAGTATTCTTTTCAACGTGCATTTTGTAACCAGGGTTTGAAGAAGACGGCCTTTTCAAGGCGTGTTGTGGCAAGGGAGATAACGACTACAACTGCAATGCTGACGATCTTTGTGGGGATGAAGGTGTTCCCGTTTGCGACGATCCCACTAAGAGACTCAGTTGGGATGGACTCCACCTTACTCAACAGGCCTACAAGCACCTAGCAGATTGGTTGATATCCGACATTTTCACTTTGCCAAGTTCGACGACTTGCTCGGATTCGCAATCTATAATGTCAGAGGGATGCACTTACACACCTACGTATTAATAGCAGGGATGCATCCATATGTCTTGTTTCTGGGCACTCCTTGTTTCTCAATTTGGTATTCCTTGACTGGTTAATTGATGAGCAATCACAATTGGTTATCTTGATGTTTATTCGAATCCCCCTCCTGTTTTAACTTGTAATGCCCTATAGTGCCTACTATGAATAAGAAATTAACAGCTGATACTTAAAACACAAAAGCTGATGCGTTCTCTATATATGTATATGAATCAGTATGCATATGCGTTTACAATGTGTAGATGATAAATCACTAATAATCATGTACACCTCCCACTAATTTCATATCAAACTTTTAAAGACACATTTTAGCAGACGTGCATATACTGTTACATGCTTTCCAAGGCATTCCTACTTCCTATGGTGAACTACTCAAATTCAGGGGATAAACGGTATCAGATATTACTCTGGAAAATACGTGTCTCACCTCATCTATGTCTTCCGAGTCAACTTCTCTTAATCAATTTTACTCCCTTTTTTCGCACAAGATCTTTTTCTACCCCTTTCCACACATTGAAATATTCTGCACACCTGAGTACTAGCAAACAAACATTACAAGTAACAAGCACAAAGAGAAGAGTACAGAGTCTACAGACACAGACTTACTGGATCCGAGTATGGAGCACGGGGGTAAGGAAGCCAGCGCATTAGAAAAAAAAACCGTTCATCGGTCATCTTAGAGAGGAGGGCGTTTCCAACAGATACTGAATGTAAAATCCATGACCTCCTCTGTCATGAGAGAGCTGCTGCACTCTGCTCTTCAAACAGTGCTCATACAAAAGCTCATAAAACTAAGTCCATCAAAATTGATCTCGAAGGTGATCATCAAGAAAAATACCAATTTACTCTTGAAGCTTTTAAGGTGACAAGGAATACCTTCCGAGAAGACGGAAAAAAAAAAAAAGAGGCAGTGGAAAAACTCTACCATACCTCATCAGTCTATGAGACTTACAGTACACCCAGTCTAGATAATCCAAGTGCTTTCTTAGTTGTTACTATGTACATTAGATAGATAATCTGGATAACTGCATCCAGTCCATAGAAAACACAGGATAATCTGGATTACATGCCAAATTGCAAAGTATATAATTCTCATGGTACTACTGATCCACAAGATGAAACAACCTAATAGTGGGAACCAGATCCTACTGAAAAGACTATACACACTATCAAAGTTACCAAAACATAAGGGTCAGCAGCCTCAGGACCTGTAGCACTAATCACTCTATAGATAGCTTTTGGCAGCAGATGTCCATGGAGACGCATCACTCTTATACATCAAGTATAATTTGAGGAGCTCTCCATACGCAAACGAAAGCCGAAGACATGACCATCATTAATGCAACTCCAATCATGTGAATAGGTTTGATCTGGCGGCACCACTTAACAAGCTTTAATATGCCTTTCTTACCATCCTTATTTTTCTTTGTTGCAGTACTAACCAAATTCTGCTTGCTGATTTCCCTTGGTAGCGTTTGTACTGCACCTTCTTCACTCTGAGGATATCCAGCATTATTACTCATTTTCTCATTTTTCTGCAAAGTGATTCTCCTCATTGCAGTTCCCTGATCCATGTTCGTGGGAGGTAAATTGTGTAACTGGGGACGTTGCCTTATCAGAATTCCGGGGTCAGCCTTTTCATCAACCATCTCTAAATGTTGTGGAGGACTCGGGTACTGCGTTGTAGAAACGCTTTCTTCTTCAGTGCTTGGTATGTTGCAGAACTGGTCCAAAGCAGCATCAAAGCACCAATCATCTACATTGGAATGTGGATTTAGGAGATGAACATTTGATACAGTATCATGTGATGAGTGGTAGAAGGCACTGGAGTTGGTGAATGCCACATCATACTGAAAAAAATGGAAATAATGATTAGTCAACATGATGATATCAAAAAGCATAGACATCTTAGCAGCAACAAGACCGACAGGCTTATTCAGAGAAAAAGCATAAATCTCATGTGGTATTATCCTCAGTCACTCAAATGTACAACTATCGAGAAATACTTACTTTAGCTACCTGCAATTCAGCCACGTCTGCATCAGAACCACTATTAGAACCAGCCTCTTTTTTTACCACATTGTTCAAGAACAAACCATCCATATTCTTGCAATCAGAACCTTCAATGAATGGTATATTAAAGTTCCATGCTTCAGCGTAATCATCTGGGTCCATGAGAACAGAGTTAAGAAACTCAGAAATATCACTGTCACCATTCCCAAACTGCATGCCACCAGCAGTACTACCGAATCCAAAAGTATCAATTTGATCCAGGGTAGATGATTCTGGTCCCACATGCATCTGATCCAGCGGAAGGAGTGGCGCCTCTGGGACAGAGAAACACTTGACAGCATCATCGACCTCTGATGTCACCTGTATGCCACAATTACATATTAGCATAAGGTCTACTGTTCAACTTTCAACGCAATAATAAAGTCAGAAGTTCTACACACCTCAGGAGTGTTAACTTTATTTAACTGAGGCTCTTCATCACAAGCATTAAAGCTGGTGCTATGACTCTGGGTAGGCACTAGAGAGTCAGGTACTTGGCCCACATTGTTATCAGTATGTCCTGGATGTTCTATACTCTGTCCAGAAGATACTGGAGATTGCTTAATAAGAACTGCATCCGACTGTACCACTTCTGGTGATGCTGGATTTGTTGCCTTCGGAGAACAAGCAATCATTTCACCTTCATCACAGTTGGAAGCATCATTATCATCAGCTTGCCTATTGCCATCTTGTTTGTTGAATAGACGACACAGAACAAAAGCCTCCTGAAACAAGGAAAGGGAACAATTCAAGGCCAAGATAGGATGCAACATATGAAGTGGATGTGAATCTTGGTCCTTCATAGCAGTTTCAAATCAAAATACAAGAAAAACCTCAGTACAAAGCAAAGCAAAACTTCAAAAGGTATAGTAATGTTAAAGTTGCCTTATCTTATGCTTGCACCATACAAGTGACTCAAATAGAGTCCATAAATATACTTCAGAAGCAAGAACATTATAATGTAATCCACAATTCATAACCTATCAAAACCTTGATGCAATATTAACCCAGCAGGCTATCTAAATGCTCTACACAAGCGATGCAACATATTCTACTCAACTACTACACCTTCTTTGCAATTCTTTATCCATTTTGCAGTTATAATTGCTCAGCACAGAAGAAAAACAGATGGCAAAGAAAGCTTCAAATTTCATAACAGAAACCAGTCATAAAAGCTTCAAATGCAAACAATGTAAGCCATAAGCTTCTTTCAAGCATGTCAGAAAGTTACTTTTATCAAATACTGTTTCTACCAAGAGAAACATTAACAAAAAGGTCAAAAAATGCTACCACTGTAAAAGTTGAAGCTCATCCAAGCAAGGGAATACTGATGCACCATACACCACACAATTACATTCTTACACATCTTACAACCAATAGACAAAACTCTTGCATTCTTACTATTTTTACTTTGCAATCCTAATTGCTGAGCGTAGAAACCAAAGAGAAGGCAAACGAAACTTCCAGTCTCATGGAATAAGCAAGCAGTTAAACCGTAAGCACTTCCAAACATGTCAATTCCTATCAGGTAGAAGACCGAAACTAAACCCTAGAGTACAACAGAAACTCAACAGAAGTCAAAAAACAAAGCAAGGCAATTCAATTTGCTGGAGAAAGAAGGAACCTGGCCAGGTTGGGTGCCGTCAAGCTCTTGGAGAGTCGTACGATACTCATGGATGATCCAATGAGTTCTCTTTCCCTTGGGAGCACGTCCCATGTAAAAAACAAGTGTTTTCTTCATCCCAATCAGTCCCATTGTCCTTGACACAATTCTTCGATCCTTCCCAGTTGCTTTCCAGTAGCCTTTGTCTGTAGCTCGGTTCGACCTCTGCCCATTTGAATACTTTCGGTCGCGTGGACAGAAGTAAAACCACTCCTGATCGGTTGTCTGTATGACAGATAAACCTGATACAACAATGAAATCGAATTAACACTTCATAAGATGGATACAACGAATGCATAGGAAAGAAAGGCACAGAGCATATCTAGCTACGCAAACAGGCAAACAGGCAAGAATTCCATTAAAACCCTAACACAGTGTTTCATTTGAGGAACCAGATGAAAATTCAATTTTCGGCAGATCCTAGAACCTTCTAATATATTCAAACAGAGAAAAGAAGGGATTGCACAGAGGTGAAAGAAAGAAAAGAAAATACCTGGCAGATCCCAAGGCTCGACCTTGCAGACATCAACTTCTCTGATGACACTAACATCTGTGTGGTTTCCATTGATCTTGAGACGAAGGTAGTGATCAATAAGTTCCACATCGGTCGGCCTGAACCTGAACCCCAGCGGTAGCTTCTGTGGCAAGGTTGCTGCCATTTCTCCCTCAGCGGAGCAAAATCAGAAACTAAAATCGGAAAAACGAACTCAAGGAATTCAGAATACAGGTCCAATTTCTCTTCTATTGGGCGAATTTTGGGTTTAGGCCGGCTGGATTGCGGGCGATTGATGAGGAGAAGAAGGAACAGTGGAAAGGCGTGGCAGGGGGAAGACGAGGGAGGGAGAGGAGAAGAGAGGGCAGCGATAAAAGAGAAAGTTGAAATGGTGGGGGCAGGTCGCACGTGAGAAAAGAGCAATGGAGAGGATGAAATGACGAAAGTGCCCCTCAGATCATGCCGCGTAAATCGGTTTGCTTAGCCGTGTTGCCTTGCTGCGATTTCCAATGTTGACTTTGCAACTTACCACTCCTCTCTCTATGACTTGGTCAATTTATATAGGACTATGGAGTTTGTGGGAGTTTCTCTGAAACTGATGGAGGTTTGTGCGTCGAAAAAGTGGGCCAATCCAGCTCTAGCGGATTACAACGGCGTCATTCACCCAATAATACGATGACACGTCATTTATTTGGTGTGGCATGCGGTGGCTGCCTGGCTGGGGGATACAAGTTAGAAGTAAGGCATCACTCAACCAGTAATATGATAACACCTTGTTTTCTTGAAGAGGCACAATTACATACTCATGTAGGTAATTTTTGAATTTTTTTTAAGAAAATTTCAAGAATAAGGGTAATTTAATTGTAGATTGTATTAGGACTTTAAGAAAATATGATAGGTTTACGGGAAATCTTTATACACACGATTTTTTTCCTCAGCGCACACGGAAAACTCACGCTTCATGAAGCGAAGCGCCGGATTCACGCTTCACAATGCGTCACACTTCGTGAAGCGTGATTCTTCACAAATAATTTTTTTGTCTTAACAGATGCATTCCTCTCCTCAATAACTTCGATTTGATATATTATAAGCTCAATTCTGACACCCGAGTAAAAAGTTAGGAATGTTTGAAGTATTAGCATAAAATAAGCTAGAGATGATCCGTTTGGTTTACTTTTAAACGTAAATTGGACCGGCCCAAACAGGGTTGTGCATCCGCTCTGGTTTGACCCGATGGACCGGGATATTTTACAACCATAGACTGGAAACCGGATCGTGTCAGACCGAATTTCACTTTTATATAATATATTTAAATTTAAATCTTTTTTTTTAAACTTTTTATATTGAAAAATACATTTTATTTATAGATTTTTTTCAATTTATATTTAATTTAGATACATTTTATAAATAAAAATTATTAAAATAATCAATAATAATATGTATATGTCTATATTTTATAAGTAGCAATATATTTCGGAAAATTGCGAGTTTAGACCAGACCGGACTAGATACTTTCGGTCTGGCCTGTTCAAAACCAGTCGGTTCAATTCGGAACCGAACCCCCGGTTTGTACGTACTTAAAAAAAATTATGCTAACATGTTGGATATCCGGTTAACCGAACAAACCAATGGTTTCTGGTCGTTGAAATCGTCGGTTATTTTGGCTAATCACAGCAACTTATTCCGGACCGTCCTCTTGTGAAACCGCAACCCCGACAAACTTTATGGCAATCATTAGTGTTGCTTAACGAGTCGACCCAATGACTCGTAGTTAAAAAAATCTTGACTTGTGAACACGGGTTACGGGTTTTACGGGTCGACCCATTTGACTCATTTTATTATGGAATATTTTTTCTTTTACTATTTTAAACCAAACAATGAGTTAAATATTAAAAAAAACATTTATATTCGTCTTTGATCCAAAATCAAGACCGAAAGCCCGATAATATTAACTTGTAAAAAATATTTACGGGTCGGTCCATAACCCGTAAACTCTAAAAAAGGTGACTCATGACCTGACTTGTAATTTAAGGACTGGGCACAAGACCGGTAACTTACGGGTAGGATCGGTTCGGATTACAGGTCGCCCGGACCTTTGAGCATCCCTAGCAATCATGGCTTTGGCATGCCAAGTCAAAGCCGGTCTAAAATTCTATGATATAAAAATAAAATCCGAACCGGCCCAAAATTGGAGTTGGAAAACCGGGAAGTGTGATAGTTTGGGCCTAAACTAAAACCATAATCGGCAGTTTCCGAACTAGAATCGCATGTTCAATTAACGAGCACACCTAGAGGAAGTCTTTTCACATATCACTAGAAAGCTAAACCCGTTCGTTTTACATATATTACGTTTTTATAGAATCATAAATTAAGATTAAATATATTACTTTAGATTTATTTGAATCGGTGTAATAAAAAAACATAACGGTAAAAGGTATATCTATATAAATTTTTTAAAAGCAATATTCTATATAAACTTAAAAATAAAAATAAAAATAAAATTTGATAATTAATGTATCAAACCCTGATCATTATTAAATTATAAGTGGAAACTCAAAATTTTAAATTTAACAAAATAAATCGTAAAACCTAAATAATCGTTAATTTTCATAAAATATTTTAATTAAAAAACAAATTGAATAGTTTGGAACTGTCGATTTTACAGTTCCGGGATAACACAAACCAGAGTTGAAGTATGTCAAGTTTAGCTAATTCTTCAAACATTCTCCAAACTAGAATCAAAGTATACAAACCAGCAATTTCATCCCTACGACATTTTTTTAAAATGTATAAAAACCGACGATTAACCGTCCGTTTCGACCCCAATTTGAACTGACAAGTATGGCGATTCACCATTTGGCCTGACCTTAATCTAAACGTTTAACGAGTCAAACCATCGGTTTTGTTTCCGGTCCAGTCCCAATTGCGTTTAAAAGTAAACCAAACTCATTTCTAGCTTATTTTACGTTAATCCTTCAAACAGTCTTAACTTTTTACTCGGGTGTCAGAATTGAGCCTATAATATATCAAATCAAAGGTATTGACGATAGGAATGCATCTGTTAAGACAAAAATTCTATTTGTGAAGAATCACGCTTTGTGAAGCGTGAATCCGGCGCTTCATGAAGCGTGATTTTGGCGCACCGTGAAGCGTGATACTTCGTGACACGTTACGCTTTATGAAGCGTGAGTTTTCCGTGTGCGCCGAGGAAAAAAATCGTGTGTATAAAGAATCCGCCATTAATTTTTCGGAAATTTTGCCTGATAACCCTATGGTTAAGACAATTTCGCATGGTACCATACATTTACACTATTTAACGAGGTAACCTTGTAGTTTTGATGAATTTTGTCAAATAACCCTATCCACCTTTATTCTATAGTTAAAATGTTCAATTGGATTAGAAATTAACAATTTTAAATGCATGCTTATTGTGATAGTTGTTGGATTTGGGTTGATTAATTTTTGTGTTTTATTTTTAAAAATATAGAAATTTCTTTGTAAGATTGATATGTTGTCAATGTTAATTTGAAGGACTAAGTTTAAGTCAAGATAAAAATAAGCATTTAGAATATATTAAGATTAAATTTAATCAAAGCCAATGAATAATTTTTGGAAGAGAATCCATGAGATTTGAGTTGGTAATAATGTTTGTCAAGTTGAATGATTTTTGAGTTAGAATAAGCTCTATATCAAAGACAATGAGAGTATCTATACATTTTTTTAATTAAGAATTTTATTCATCACTCATTTTTTTGTTATTAGCCTTTTAAATTTGTACAATTAACACAATGGAGAAAAATATATTATACAAGAAATAAGGCAATTATTCTATATAGTTATACCAATTGAATTTAAAATTAATGAAAAAGAATCATAATATACATGTAGGGAGAATATAATTGTGCTACATTCCCGTCGTAACCACACTAGTTAGTAACTATTTCATCTTCTAATTCTTACAAACATGAAATTTAAGAAAAGTATAATATTTTCTCAAAAATGAAAAAGAAAAAACACTAAGGAAAATGAAATTAAACGATTTAGACTATAAATAACAATAGGGCTTTATGGCAAAATTTATCAAAAGTACATGGTTACCATGCAAAATAGTTTAAATGTGTGGGTACCACGCGAAATTGACTTAACCACAAGATTATCAGGTGAAATTTTCGTTAATTATTTGATTTCATTTTCCCCTTTTAATAATATACTCCCTCCGTTAAGAAATATATGTCGTTTTAGGATTTGTCTTAAAAATTAAGAACTCAAATGAATTGACTTATATACCTTCAATCTTAGGAAGATCTTTTATTTTCTAGTATAGATTTAAGTAATTATTTTCAATTGGTGGGGATAATATTGGAAAAATGGTGTTAAAGTATCTAGAATGACAAGTATTTCTTAACAACTCAATCAGCCTAAAACGACAAGTATATCTTAACGGAGGGAGTATGATACTGTGTTACGCTATTTAAATTATAGACACCAACAAAAGTCGAACAAGTGATCTTTGGGTACTAAATGCCCGAAGGCATACAATAAATATATATATATATATATGAAAAAACAAATCCCAACAGAGTGTTCCAAGACGAAATAAATAATTTAAAAATCGAATTGAAGGTCAAAAATAAGTGATGTTTGTACAAAATACTCCAAATATGGTCTAGTGGGAATAATAAATTGATTTTTTTCTTGGCCCAAGGTCCATTCGTGCATCATCTTAATTACCATTGTAATAAATTGTATACATATCAACCGAAGTTCAATTTTACCCGTACACGAAGTGAGAAAGAGAATTGAATCTGATTAACATTTTGAACCATCTATGCTATATATTAAAACCAGAGAATTTCGAGCCTCCACGTTAATTCTGGCCCCGCTTTATAGATTGATTCTTTAATATTTTCTAATTATGTTGGTTTTTCTTGTAATCCTCCCATATATATTAACAACTTTATATCTTTTATTTTATTTAATTATCTAATCTTTAACTTTATCATTTTCCTTGCCAATCTAATATCTATTTTAACAAAAAAAATAGGGATCAAACCAAAAATAAAGTGTCTAAACCGGTAACCAGCAAAAGTAATGATATTCAAAGAAAATACGGTAGAATATTATCTCTAATTTGTCCATATAACACGTACAGATTATATATTTTGAAATAACATATATTATATACATGCAAAAATTTAAACCAAATGATAGATATAATAAAATAGAATGAATTTGTTAGTGATATTCGTAAGAATGTAATATATTTATTTATAAAAATTTACATATTCAGCAAAACCTCTATTAAAATCATTTATAAAGCATATCTTTATATAGGTCAAATCAATATATATTACAAAAGCCAGCCGTTTTCGAGCCACTACGTTGATTTTGGCCCCGTTTGATTTTTTTTTCAACTCAAATAGATATTGACAACTTAACTTTATATCTTTTATTTTTCTTAATTATCTATCTTTAATTTTATCTTTAAAGTCATATCTTTTATCTTTAATTAGGAGTCCGCTTGATTTTTTTTTCAAACTCAAATAGATATTGACTACTATATATCTTTTATTTTCCTTAATTATCTATCTTTAAGTTTATCTTTGAAGTCATATCTTATATCTATAATTTTATTTTCCTAAAATAATTTTATCTTTAATTTTCTTCTATAAAAGATACCCAATATGCATTAGGTACAATTAATATGCACGGTTCAATTTAGTCTAAAGTAAATTTAGTATGTTATTATAAAATATACGTATGTATGTTTGATTTTACTACGTTATTATTTTAATGGATCTGATTCTAAAGTCTACGTACAATTAATTTTGGATTATAATACAATTAGATACTAGCATAACTAACATTAATTTCCTAACATTTATAATAGCTGTACAATAAATGTTATATGATTTTCCTTCATATAACTAACATTTATTTAATTAATTTTGGATTCATAAAATTTTAAAATTGATATAAAAAAATTTTATTCTTACCCAACCTTATATTTTTAAGAGATTGTTTTTAAAAGTTTCTATTACTTTCCTAATATTTTCTATACCAATTGTTTTTTAGATTCAGAATATCATGATTTTAAAAATATATTATATTTTAATTAGATAGTTTTTTGGTATATCCACGTATATAGAGGCAAAAACTTATTCATTAAATATTATGATTAAAGCAAATACATGTTTAAATTGGTTATATCAAATTGGTGATTTGCATACTAAAATATAAGTAAATATAATTTGAAAAATAATGTAAGTTATCGACTACAAAATATAAGTACGTGATTTGCATATCATTATATTCCTAATCGATTATAGAATAACTAAAGACTTCTATTCGATGAAATTAAATTATGTCAAATTTTAAATTATATTTTATCACACTAATATTCTGTTTGTAATATACTTAAAAAATTACAAAACACGAGTCGTGCACGGCACGACGGGTACAACTAGTTTAATATGATAAAAGGGATCTTCTTAAAATTTAAGATATATATACCCACTCTTAATTTAACTATATCCTATTTTACCTTCATGTAAAGTTCTATGTTTTGATAATGAATGTTCAATTTTTTTTTCCAAATCAACGTTTGGCTTTTATTGAAATGACCTTCATTTGTAAAAAAATAAATAAAAAGTCATGAACACATATGTAAGAGAGGTTTTAACAAACATTTTTCCTCGTGAGCTTTCTACAAGTAAATTAATTAATTACAAGGTTAATCACAAGGATGTACAAAAAGATAACGGAGCTCTAAAGATAATAGAGTAAACCGTCATCGGTCTCTTAGTACTATCATGAGTGCTCAACCAGTGAGCTGATGCGCTAAGCACAACACAACTCTTATGATGTTTATATAAGCAACTTACAATAATCTTGGAGATTAAACATATACATAAAATATATGTAAGTACTACAACAACAACATTTACCTAGGAAAATCCCGCTTACGCAGGATCTGAGGGGTCAGGATGGGGGCATTCCAGACCTAGATGGAATGCGCCCACTACAACCCAAGCAAAAAGAAATCAAACCACTTGAGAAACTAAACAGAATATCCACAACTACGACAAGTAAGAGCACAACTATAAAACTAGAATTATACGAAAAATAAAAGCAAGAAAAGGCAAGAAAGCTAGATCTAAAAGAGACTAGCCGACTAGGCGAGAAAAACCGGCGGCAAACACACGAAAGCTGGCTCCGCCAACTGCTGGTCAGCTATCTACTACTCTGGTCTTCTCTCTCCAGCTCTCTCTACACTGCGTCAAATCCACAACATGTAAGACTTTTGATTTTCTTTGATAAATCTCTTCATCTTCATTTTATTTGTGAACAAAAATAATGATTTAAAAATAGAGCATTTATTTGAGCTGAGGGATAATTTTTCAGTTTGCTAAGAAGATTGTAATATTGAATGATTAATAGGATTTTCTTTGGGGTTGAATCCATGAAAGCATTTAAAACAAAAACAAAAAAACAAAACATTTATGTGGTAAACGGATAAAAATTCATGTCCTTAAGATTCTTTAAAAGACTTATTTGAAAGACACAATGGAAGCATTATCTCATATCAAGGTGAAAATTTCTCAAGTGGTCACCCATCCTAATAGTGTTCTTGCTCTTGCACACTTAAGTTCCGGGTTCTTTGTCCTCACTCGAAAATGGAAGAGCTCTTGTTGACACGAGGAGCAACTCAATTCCTCATAAACTATCTGGATGTTATGATCTTCCCCACTTAAGCAATAGATGGTCTTGTCAAGGCCCAAGGACCGCTCTCTAGGTCGAGTTATTGCCTTTTCGTCAAAGCCAAACCGTCACACAGCGGAGGCTCTCATACCATTTGTAAGGTCCTAGGCTTTAGAAGCACGATATCATGTCAATTTGAAAACCTTCTCATGAGGTCACTCATCCCAGTAGTATTGTCGCCCTTATGCTTAACTTCCAAGTTATTTGTCCTCACTCGAATATAGAAAAAGAAGAACTCTTATTGACATAGGGAACACCTGAATCCTTTATAAACTATCAAAGTGTTACAATCGGGCCTTACAAATGGTTTTAGAACCGACTATGGGTAGCAATTTGGCTTGGCCTAAACGGCAATGACTTGACCGAGAGGGCAGTCGCAACACCTTGATAGTTTCTTAATGGACTTAGATGTTTTTCATGTCAGCAAGAGCTCTTCTTTTTCCGTAGTTGAGTGAGGATAAAGAACTCAGAAGCTAAGTGTGCAAGGGCGAGAACACTAAAGAGATGAGTGACCTACTAGGATGTGATTGTGTTGGCATGAGATAATGCTTCTATGTTCTTAGGCCTCACAACTAGAAGAGATGAGTTTTTCATTTTCTTCATAGGGCCTTGAAACTATTAAGTGATAGTATAGAAATCTCTGTAGTAGTCCTATTTATGTAGGAAAAAACAATGTGCACCAGCCAATCCAACCAAGGGTACCGCTTTTAGTTGCGATTAAAAGGTGGAAGGAGAATCACCATTTGTCAAAAAATAGTCGATTGTCTGTTCGTCAAACAACATCATTCCCCATCGCGGGTGTCGGGAGTGCGATACAGGTTGTCGGACACGTGTCGAAACGGGATCTCACCTTCCACCGCCTGTGATTACTTCTTTGTCTTGCTTAGTAACTTCTCTTTCGCTTTCAGACTAATTTTGCTCCCCCTCTCACTCCAATTCCCCTCTGTTCTCTCCCTTTCACTCCCTTCCACTCCCTGTACGTTCAACTGCAACTCAACCAAACTCAATACAAGGGCGCGAAGGAGGAGGGGGTACAGAACGTCGGAACGAGGGCACTGGGCACGAGTGGACGACGAAGCCCGAACTGGACGGGGCGAGAGGATTAGAGGACGAGAGGTTGAGGGAACGAGTGGACGGTGACGAGTGAGAGGCGGCGAGTCTGGCGACGGTTACGCTTCTCCTCATTATAGAAGCGGGCGACGAGGGGAGTCGAGGAGAGGGCTTAGAGTCAAGGCAGGCGACCGGGCGACGAGAGAAGTACGAAGTCGAGGGGAAGACTCAGAGGGAGAGGGAGGGAGATTTGGGTTGGGAGAACTGAGAAGCGGCGCAGGAATTTTGATTTGGGAGAAGATCACCTCAACCCTGATTACTAATTAGAGAAAAAGAAAGATACAAAAATATATTTTTTTAAAAATTTGGTTTAACCGAACCGAAAAAAACCGAAACGGAACCGAAACCGAAACTTTGAAATTTCTTGAACCGAATTCCGTTTCGGTTCAGTTAAATTTTTAGGTTTTGTCGGTTCCTTACTCAACTCTATACCTTGTACCCGAACGAGAGGAGGCCATGTTTCCATATTCAGCATCCTCCTTTTGCTCCTCCGTTATACGACCCATAAATGCATATCCCTCTAGGGTTTCTAGTTCATGATTTTTTTTTTTTGATAACTCTAGTTCATAATTATGGTGATCACATTTTACTGTTACACGCCAAACATGACTATATTGATCTCGCCTTCCATATAACTCGAACAGACAACCAATCTTTCTAGAGCGTGGCTTTTCTCTCATATTGTCACCTACTTGCAAGTTTGGTACAATAACACCAGATTTGCCCTTCTTTTTTGGCTGGTATTTTTCTAAGAGCGCACACCCTAATCGAAACTTTTAAACCTATGACTTTCGAATCGTCAACGCCATATTGAAACTCCGTCCTAAATCTTTTTTCAATTGCCCTAGACTTTCCTTATCTAACCCCTTATTATCGTTTTTGAAGTGGTAGGAAAAATTAATTCAGTCTGATCGCCATCCCGCCCACCGCGACCGCAATCATGGCGTTTTTTTTTAATCGTGGTGAAGCTGACCGCGACCCTTAAATCGGTGCGCCGGAATTATCTGTCCGCCGCGCCTCACTCCTACGGCCGTTAATGCATTTAATTAAATAGTACAATAAATTTATTTGTTTCTGTACAACTTTATCTCATATTTTTCAGGTTTGTTGAAATTACTAAAGTTTTAGCAGCAAATAGCGTAGGCCTAATACCACCCACATTATGATTAGTGGGTAGTTAGGAGAGTCATTTGTCTATTTAAGCACTAGTTAGCATCCTTTTGTAATCAACTTATTTCCATCATTAATTCAAAACGAGCTGTAGGGAGTTTCCTGCATTTCCCTCTTGTTAGATTCTGGTCAAGAGTGACTACTATTCCTATTAACAAATTTCTTTGTGTAGCAGACGAACCTAATTAGTCCATCTCTATCACGTTCTCCTCTTGCTAGATTTTAGCTAGGGCTGAGGGAATTCATTAGTGATCCTATAACGACGGATTCATATACGTCAGAGAAGGTTGAACTTTGCCTTGTAATAATTCCTAGGGACTCAAATAATAAAAGTAAGGCAGTCAATCAAAATCCTCCAAGTTGGAGTGTATTTCTTTGTTAATAGAGAAATCTAGTTTTATTATGGTTATTAGGTTGCACTATTGCACTAGTATGGACTTACAATATTTGTGGCCTTACCTACTTTAGTTTCCAACTCATTCCAAATTCAAAAACATCAAGCCAAGAAAGTGCACAACCAAGAAAATATTTGTGCTACTAGTAGTAGGCTACTACTACTAGTAGCACAAGTGCACAACCAAGAAAATATTGTTTACAAGGTTGAAATTCGTTCTTATATCTCATATATAAGTGGGTATTGTCGTGTGTGTGGTTGCTTTCCATACAATACGTGCTAACCAAGCTTCGACCAACCAGAATAACAGTTGAGATTATTGAATCCTGATAATCACAAATAGAGTTCCGAATAAATTGTAGCAAGAGACGCATCATAATAAGGTAACGTGCACTTGAACAATGTACACCAGATTTTAAACATGACAATTCTCTTAGTTACATGAATTTGCGCATCTCTAACCTTAGCGGGAGATTTCGCGAGGAGCTGCTGCGTTCGAGCTTGCATATAAAATCCAACGCATTGAGTTCTACAAATCGAACACCGCAAAACCTAAGTAAAGCTACAAGACAAGCAACCAGATTGCACTCAAATTCCTGCAACCTATTTACACTCATCAAAGCTCTATACACCATTTTTATGTTCACTTTTGTTCCTTCTCACCCCCTCCTGTCAAAATTTTACCCAATACTTCACATTTGTCCTCTATCCCATCAAAGAGTTGCAGAAAGCTTACAACAAAAAATGTTTTGTGGATCTTCTTTTGTATTTTGTATGTGTGTATGTGTTCTTCTGCACTGGCCCGGAGTTCTTCTTCTAGCATCTAAACAAGAAACCGCCTTGTGAATTCAAAAGGTGACGTGAGAACAAGGCATTCTTAGAGGTGAAAAGACGACGGTTAATCGGGCGTGGTCAGAGAGGGAGTAGTGTTCTGGCCACATTCCTTTCTCCACTTCAGTTGGGAATAAAACCGCGTTCTTTACACTAAACCCTACTGATAAAACCGTGTCGTGAGCCTCATTTGGATCCCGGCTTTTCTCAACTGAATAATCCTCTGACCAAGTCGTGTTCCAGATCCGGAGCTACAATAGTGAGACATATGTAAGCACAAGTTTATCATCATGCATAGGAACAGAGAAACACAATATATGTGGTTAATGAATTTCATCAGCATATGGAAGTGAATAGAAATGATGCTAATCAACTTGATCAGAGTTCTATAAGTGAATTTCCCTAAAAGTTAAATAGAAATTATGCTCATTTTTTTTTTTTTTGCAAAGCACCACAGTTGGTTTCCAGCTTATGCAATCTAGATATTTATAAATAAATATACCTGAAATTCCTCAAAGTTGAGAGTGCCTTTTCCTTCAACATCTACTTGAACCCACAAGTCCTTGATCTCTTCTTCGGAGAGTCCAAAACTATGGCCAGCCATATTTAGCTTTGGAAAGAAAATTTTAAGTTCATATTTACAAGAGAATGGAATCTGAGAACTTGAGCTATGCATTAGGGTTTTACATTTACCTGTTTAAGTGCTTCTTGGAACCCAGAATATGTAATACAATCGCCATCACTATCACCTTTCAGGAAGGCAAATGCATCACTTTCTACCAAGGAAGCTCTTCGTAGAAGATACTGCAAGAATACAAAAGAATGGAGATTGGTTCTTTAGATGTAGAGCTCAGTTCAGTGCTATTTATATTAAAAGGTTCAGAATACTCATTCTTCAGTGGGCAGAGACATGTAAGTGTTAATCATATTGAAGTTTTAACTATACATGGTGAGAAATTTACAAAATTCTAATTCTATCATAATTATGTTTCTGAAAAGCGAAGTAATCACCTTGAACATTTCAAACACGGCCTCGTTCCAACTTGTTTTAAGAAGATTACGGTATCTATTAGGATTAAGGAGCCATATGAAGTCTACACCACATATATTACCCCTATGATTCCGGTGGCTTACCCACTGTATAAGAAATACATAATAAGCACATTAGCAAAAGAGAAGCAACAATCTAATAAGAAAACTATCAAGAAGACATAGTAACAATGGTAACACCTTTTGAGCATCGCTGTCAGTGTACCGATGCGCAGTATCATAGGAGGATACAAACCCCTGAGACCGCAAAAACTTGTACACCTGGCCACGTTTACTCCCGTTCCAATCACTGCATTAAAGTCATGATCATCATCGGACTAAGATAAAACCCACAAAAACTTTTTTTATCCAGATGGATGATATAAATTCATACCCACACAGTATTACAGGGGTAGGATCCAGTTTGTGTTCTTTCTGATACGACTCTACATTCTGCAGGATCTCATATACCTAACAAACATGAGTCAGCAGCAACCCCTGAAAATTAAGAATACGGAGACAAGAACACCAAAGGTTAAATTGGTTGGTCACCTGATGTAGTCTTACGAGACAGAGGCTAGCATCATGAGGAAACAACAAGTGGGTATTCACTATCAATATCTCCTGCCTAATGTTGCTGTTTCTGCTATTTGAGAACGGAACCAACAACTCTGCATGAACAAGCTGGGCAACCCGATCTCCAATGTCGTTCAGAAGCAGATCACGGTGATCAATTACCCTAAAATAGTCTTTATGCAAAGCAGTCAGCAAACCTGCAGATTCCCTCAGGAAAACAATAAAAAATAGTCAAGGTCATACATGATCAACTTGAAATTAGCAACAAAGAATATTGCTTATTCTGGTAGGAAGTGCCAACAACAACTTGTCAAGTAGCTGGCTTTCGAACATTAAATATAAACCAAACATTCCTGCGAATCTAGTATGATTTGAGCATTAGAAAAAGGAGCCTATATTCCACATAGATGACAGGCTTTCTACACCATAGAATTCATCACAGAGATAAACTAATAATCCCTCCAAGAATACGAATGTCGGCATTCAACTTGTGGTGGGACAGATCAAGTAGGTGTAAGGAACAAACGCAGACAAAGACATTTTAAAAGCCTAATTGACCATACACATGCACGAAAGAGTAGATATACAATTCATGGGGTCAAAGCATCTAAAGAAGAATAAACTAATGGAGGGTTGAAGGAACCTGAGAAGGTGAAAATCATACCATCCCCACGATTGTTGGTTCGAGCTAACTGGAATGTCGAATAACCAGCGTCGCCTAGCCTTGTATCGTACATATTGACTAGCTCCTCATTTCCGACCCAAAACTCCTGTCATCACAACATAAACATATGAGAAAACCAGCAAGCAATTTGAGGATATGTCAGATTAATTTCAAATGACTACTAATGATATATTTTGGGATGGAAATAGGGGGACCTGAAGGCAAATGATGGAAGACCTTTCACAGAGCAGCCAATCCAAGATCCTTTGGTTCCTGGCAAGCCAATTGGATCTGTAATTGCTTTCACGGCAGCTCTGATCCTGTCTCGTTAATCAATTGGCATGAGGAATATACACATATAGAAGAAAAGAAAAGAAAGAAGAAGAAGAAAACCTTTTGGTCGAGACGATTGTAAATGGGGGCGAGAATGTTGAAAGTGGTGCAAGTAATGCAATGATCGGTGACAGAAGAAGCAATGGCGTAGCTCCCAATCCGCGAAACCCCGGCCTTGGAAGCCACATTCCTCGGCATCCCCTTGGCCCTTTTCCGGCCCTCTTCCGAGCACATGCTCTCTTGTTCTTGTTCTTGTTCTCGTTCTTGTTGGTGGTCAATCAATCAATCGATCAATCGATCAATCAATCAATCAACCAATGCTGGGTTCAGAAACCGACCGACCCAAATCGGAACAAGAAGAGAAAGGAGGCGACGGAAACCCGGAAATCGGAAACGGCCACAAAAGCGAGAAGCTTCCGGGGGGAAAAATGATATGGGTTTCCGAATCTTCCAATTGGGGAGGGCAGAGAAGCACAAATACAAGATTAGGGACAGGTAGGAAAGAGGAAAACGGGGTTATTGCCCCCCGCCCCTTTGTAGCGAAAAGAAAACCCCCCAAGATTTTGAAACCAAAATGCAGGCTGATATTTTGTTCCTCTAAAATTTGGGTGGCAAAGGCGTTAAAAATAGATGAAGAGCGAGGCTCCGGACAGAGGCTGCCGCTGCCGGCGGGTTTAAATATATATATATATGTATAGACAGGAATACAGAGCAGAGCAGAGCACGATGGGTTTAACTGAATTACCGGTTAAACTTCACTCCCTCCACTACACAGTCTACACATCAAGAAAGGAAGGAAGGAAGAAAATGGAGGAGGATGAAGGATTTTGATGATAAATATCTCTATACTTGGGCCTTTCGTTTTCTATTTATCGAAAGCCAAGCTCCACAATTCCGCCCCTTATTTAGATTATTTTTTTTTTGGTTGACCTTATTTAGATTATTTTACGTAATTTTGTTATTATCTGTACTGTCTATAGTATAAAGCAGAGACAAAGTCTTTACAAAAATTTACGCCACGTGTCATATCCTTAATAAAATAATCACTCGGGCCCTTACGTATGTAAAAAAAACACTAAACACAATAGAAAGATATATATATATATATATATATATATGATTTGATAAAAATAATCAATTGGGCCCTCCTTTATATAAATTAGGTAGTTAGAATCTCATATAATCTTATCCCGTAAAAATTGCCGAAAATTATGAATTATCTCTAAAATTATGAATTATCTCTTACCAAGAATTAGTTGTAATCTTCAGATAAATATTATTATTTAATAAAACATGATATCTTAAAGTAAATTTTGAACAAATCCAACTTATTAATTTACATATCTAATTAAATTGGGTTAATAATCGCATTACCCGTACATGGTACGGGAGTTAAACTAGTTATTTTATTACAAGTCATGCTCATAATTTGCTAGCCACCCAAATTCGAAATCCTGGTTTAATACTGCAGCAAAATATTTAATGCGGGACTAAGGCACATCGTACACTTTTATAGCGCACCGCTTTATAGATGGCAGTGGAGCTGGCCGCGATTAAAAAAAATTGAAAACCCGATGATCACAGTTGGAGTGGGTGGGATGGCGATCAAGGTGAATAAATTTTTTTACCGTCGCAACAACCCAGTTTAATGCGGTAGGTGGACTTTGATAGTATAAATGGAGGGGGACGGTACGAGCATAACCTCACCTTTGTTTCTCCTTTCATCAAACTCTCCTCTTCTTTTCTCAAAATCTTACCATTTCTTCCCTCTCTCAAAATTCCTTCCTCTTCCTCTCTCAAAAAATTTTCGCGTTAATGGGGGATTGGTTATCAAGTTGGGTCACGGTAAGTTATTTATCATTTTAAATGTTGTAATTAAATTATTATTTTTTGTTATATTATTAATTTATATTGAGATTAGCGGGTTAGTTCGTCTTTGTAATATTGGTTTTAATACTGTACTTGTGAAGTATGGCTTTTTTATCTAGTCAATATCTACCAAATCTTTCATTTAAAAAATTTATTATGATTTCAAATTAACTATAGATAAATAGTGGAAAAGGTGTTAATGATAATGTAATTATTGTTTTACTTGTTTTTGAATGTATCCACGTAATTCATGCATAGAATAGAAATAAATTAAATTAGTTTGTATTATAATATTGATTGTTTACTTGTAAATCAAATAAATCAAATATGATAAATCAAATCAATTACATTTATTGTATATTAGAATAGAAATAAAGGTGAAAAGTACTTAATTCGTTTTTTTAGTCTTACAAATTAATTTGGGAGTATATACAATAACTCTTTCATCCTACAATGAAAATCCCAATTTGCATTATAATATTGTTTGATATGTCTATATTTTGTACCCAGTCTTTCTTCGGTGGGGTGCCAAATACAAATTCCAATCCGACTAATTTTAACAATGAATTCATAGACCAAGAATCGTTTCATGAACCACATTACGAGAATGTGGATCAATATACATATGAAAATGAGCCCGTTGTTGAGAAGGTGTATATGAGGGAAGTCATGGAAATGTATATCAGAATCAGGCAGAACAAGAATCGGTATGTAATCTATAACTTCATTAATTATACGTTTTTTTAAGCAAAATTTATGGCATATATTTTTAACCATATTTATACTTAGCGTTGTGTTATTTAAATTTACATAAATTCGTTAATACTATTGCATTTAAATATTACCCATTTCAATTTATTTATTTTAATTTATGCACTTTATATTTGTAAGTTTTAAATATATGCGCTTTAAATAATGTATTTTCATAGAGTGTTCCGTTTCCAGATTTTTCCAGCCACTTTGAAAATGATAATGAGTGGTTGGATAAGAAAAGCGCGGAGCAATGGGCAAAAGATTTAGGACAGAGTTTGAACATGGCGTTGGCGCTTCAAAAGTCATGGATTACAAAGTTCCGATTAGGATGTGCACTTTCAGGAACATACCAGCCAAAAAAGAAGGACAAATTTGGTGTTATTGTGCCAAACTTGCATGTAGGTAACAACTTGAGAGAAAATCCACGCTCTAGAAAGATCGGTTGCCCGTTCGAGTTAATTGGAAGGCGAGATCAATACACTCAGGCTTGGCATGTAATAGTAAAATGTGGTCACCATAATCATGAACTAAAAACCTTAAAGGGGTATGCATTTACGGGTCGAATGACGGAGGAGCAAAAGGAGGACACAAAGCAATTAACTCTTGCTCTAGTGGAACCAAAGTTTCTTATGATATACCTATGAAACAAGTTTACAGGGATTACAACATCGATGAAGCAACTATACAGATTTCAGCATGAAGTGTTTAAGCAAGTGATGGGCGCGATGACGGTAACCCAATTTGCGTTGAGTTACATGAAAAAGAATGATTACTATCTGGATTATCGAACTGTAGAGGGAAGTGATGAAATAGGCGATTTTTACTTTGCCCATCCGAATCTCTCAAATTGTTAAGCTTGTTTCCATGCTTCCTGATTATGGGCGCGACCTACAAAAACCAACATGTAAGCGAACATTGAGAATATTATACCTCACAGATTATATATGTTTTGCTCACATTAAGTTTATTTAACTTTTTACATGTATAATATGCCCTTGTGTGAGATAGCGGGATTTGAATGCACCGGACATACGTTTAACATTACTTTTACGTTTATGGCAAAAGAGATGCAAAACCACTACGAGTGGGTGTTGTACTAGTTGAGCGTGCTTTTCAAAAAGGTTGGAAAAATGCCAGAGTTTATAGTTACAGACAGAGATGTGGCCGAGATAAACGCTATTGAGGTAATTTTCCCTAATGTAACCCATTTGTTGTGTTGGGTTCATATTCAGCGTAATTATAGAGTATTTTCTATCGCAAGGGGGCAATCTGACCGAACAACGCAGTGGTTCACCAATAGAGCAAAAGACTTGTTTAACTATATATACCACCGTGACGAAGTATGAGACATACAGAAAGCAATTGAAAAGAGAACTGAACCCGCTTTTTCCCATTACCTTAATAATAACTGGCTATGCAACAAATACAGATTCTGTATTGTGAGAGCGTATACTGATCACCATCTCAATCTATTCATCAAGACAAGCAACAGGTACTATTGTAAATATTCTTCATTTGTGTACAATACATTTATAAAAATGATAATAAATTAATCGAAATGGTGGATTGATGAAACATTGCAGGGCCAAGTCACAACACTTTGTTTTGAAAGACTACCTAGCTAGAAACGTCAATTGGAGGGTTCAACACCGTGTTGCGAAAGATACATATCCAAGTAAACATCCAGATGAACACCGTTCGGGGAGAAATGGAACGAGACCGAACCTCAAATCCTTTGGATATTTTGTACCTCTTTGAACCTTTGAAGACAGTCTTCTCCCACCTTTCAAAGAAAGTTTCTAACAAGTGTATTGGAGAGCTTTTTGCTCACGTCCAGTTTATCGATACTTAGGGTAGTGGATTTCGCTCGATATGCGATGATACATGGTGGACATCTGCTCGTGGACTCCCATGTCCTCACTATGTGTTTTAATACATGAACAATTGCATGCCAATTAAGCTTTCATTATATTGATCCATGATTTTTGGAAGCAATTGGTGTGGGATGACCTTAAGAGGACAAGTGAACCAGTCGACATTCCGGATCAGTCTAGTGATGATGCAATATGGGAGAAGATGATACAAGACTATTATGAAGGCAAGATGAATGAGGATGTCCGACATCAAATGAGTCGTAGATATGTTGATCTAACCGATTCAAGCCGGTTCACTTTGATTGCGACAAGCAAACAACGAGGTATGCCAAAGAAGAATTCAAGTCCAACAGAGGAAGTTGCCAGGTTGGAGCATCTTCAACGACAGAGGAATCCGGGACCGAAATTAGTTACCATGGTTGAGGAGGAGGAGGAAGAAGAAGAGGACGGTGAAGGGGCAGACGAGAGAGAGGGAAACTACATGACTAGCTTCACTGCCCTCATACTGACTAGCCATGCTTACCAGGTTGGTATTCAACTATTCATGTACCGGGTTTCATGTTTCCATTTATCAGCAATGCTTCAAACATTCGAGGAGATGATCATTGTGGATACAGGTCACTCGCAATGCTGATGGGGTGGGGAGAGGAGGCGTGGACGAGGATGCGACAGGAAATGGTCCTTGAGTTGAGGGTAACTATCAGGTATATGTTGTCGTGCAACCTTACATCACTCCGATTGACGATTTGATCGGCAACATCAATTGGATGATGGACCGGTGTGAGTGAGTACACTGGAAGGAGACGCCAATAATGGTGGGATTGGCATTTGCTACTAGATAGTAGATATCAGTGTGCATTGGTTGTACTATCCCATCGTGGTCCACACACATGTCTCCCGATGATCGTAACCAATGCGATTAGTTCACCAGTATGGTCACGAGTAGTGTGCATTGCTGATTTGGGAAACCACTATGTCCCGGTATGATTTTATTAAAATGAGTAAATTTTTATGTTGATATGAGTTATCTTATTATTGATGACATTTAAATTGTAGGTCACGCTCCATGATGATGCCTCGATGCCTCCAGCTGCGAAGTTATGGAGTCGTTGCCATCACAACAATGCTGGTAGGTTGGATGGGCAATATCATCACCGTATGATACTATACGTGCGTTAATGTGTGCAATATGGGTTATCGAGTAGCTGTGGTTGAATTTGGATTATATGTATCCTGATCCCCCCAGATTCCCCGTAAGGGGAACTACACTGGGCTATTGTTGTACTATGTGAAATGGAGTAATCTTGTATGTTTGTGATAACAACATGGAATTTTTAACTCTATGCCTATAGCTTTTTAATTATAATTTGTTATATTTTAATACTCTCCATACGAGAATTCGTTAAGCATTAGTAAAATTTTTAAAATATTACCAATGTCAAACACACACTTAATAAATTGTTCTCATACAACAAAAAATTATAAAATCCATAATCACTACTAAACCTAAAAACAAAATACAAATCAAGACTAGTTATAATAGGCAATATCGTTGTGATTTCCGGGTTGGTACTCCGATGGACGACGACTTGGACACCAGTTAGGTTGAGCTCATGGAATAGGGCCGGTCAATCCCATCTCAATATCCCTAAGAAAGTTGACTCCTCATCCACCCAGGTGCGCGTATCCCTGGTAGTGATGTATCACTCCTTGTATATAAGTCATGTGCTATGTAAACAAATAATATTACAAGTCAGTATTAATACAAATGCAAAAAAATTAAACGAATAAATATTAAGTTACTTACCGCATATATACATACATACACACATATATATATATATATATATATATATATATCGGTGTCCGATGGTTGTGGTGGTGGCTAGTTTTTAACAGCAGCAGCGGAGGTCGGCAATAGTTATGGATGGGACTAGCCCCTAAACCAAGATAGATAATCGTCAACCATTGTATATGAAAACATATGTTGGGACGCTATCAAGGACGCTTGCGTACTTGGTAGTGTGCCCACACAAACCGTCCCTTAGTTTTGATATGACAAACTCACTTTGATTCTAATAAATTTGTCTAAGTGTTCAGGAACGCCAGTGACAAAAAAGGACAACAAGTGTGTGGACGTCCCTTAGGCTTAGGGATGCTAGCTAACAGGATGTAAGGACCAGCAAGAGACTACTTGAGCAAGGACGGAGTCCTAAACAAGTAGGAATGCAAGCAGAGCGTCCTTACTCACGAGCCGACAGGATGACATCACTCGACAACATTTGATCATCCAAGGACACGTGGAGACCGATCTTGTAGCAGAGTCCAACACTACGTGACGGACGATCCTGTAGCAGAGTTCATCAACACGTGGCGGCAGATCCCGTAGCGGAATCCATCACACACAGCTGGATACAGGAAGCTTCCTCATCACCGCCCTACTACGTGGAGGAAGATCCTGTAGCCACGTCCACGAAGGGCATGATCGTCCGAAGAGGAAAGACGCCCTTCCCAAGTCCTATAAATAGCCCAAGGCATTTATTGTGACATCAACGCTTTCAGAGAATATTTAGAGAGAATCAGAGGAAAGCGACTCACTCAAGAACACGAAGAACAAGCTCAAGAACACCCACGAACAGTTCTAGGCTTGTGTTAGATCGAGTGAGAATTGTAACCCAAACCACAACTTGTTTGTAACTCAGAAAACCCAAAAAGAAAGAAAGAGAGTCCTACAACGCACTATAGGACGTAGGGATAGAAGTCCTTTAGAAGATTAAACTCGCTTAGGTTGTAGGCTTAAAGGAGGATTTTACTAGTGGACTTAGGACGCTGTCTAAGTACCAGAGAAGTGTAAAGGACTCGCCAGTACAACGTAAGGACGTTTAATGAGAAAGGAAGAATCTATTCAAAAATCCTCCAAGGAGGTAGAGGTTTACACTCAAGGACTACTTGGTCTTGAGTGGTTCCTCTATAAATCATTGTGTTCACTTTATTCACCTGTTTAGTTTTAAATTCCGCTGCACAACTAAAGGACGCCCTTACACCTCGTAAGGACGCCTGACCAAAGGACGCCTTTACCTAAGTAAAGGATGTCCCTCAGTTATACTAATGATCCAACAATTGGTATCAGAGCGGGCGCTCTAGATTTTGTTGAGTTGCAGGTGAAAAATGGACATGGAACCGATTGGAATCTCTTTCGTGAAGCCTCCGCGCCTGACGGACCGCAACTTCAATCGCTGAAAAACAAGGTTTGAGAACTTCTGCAGGAGTCAGAACTATCAATGTTGGAACGTGATTAGGAAAGGTGACCCCAAGGTTCCCGCTGACAAAGCTGACAAAGAGGACGAGTGGGGTCCCGATGAATTTAAGCTGATGGAAACCAATGCTAAGGCAATAGGTTTTCTTCAAGCATCCCTCTGCGAAAGGGACGCCACCAGAGTTAGCAATTTGCCCCAGTGAAATAACAGCGGGAAGCTCGCGAGAAATTTCATGTAGGAACTGCTGATATGAAGGAGGACGTCCAACTGCAAATCAAAAGAGAGTTCTATGCCTTTAGAATGCTGCCAAATGAAACGGTCAATGACTACTCCTACCGTTTTGAAGCTCTTGTCACCAAGATGAAGAACTTGGGCATCCTAGAAGCTGAAATCTCCATGAGGAATAGAGTCCAAGTGGTCATTGATGGGTTGGCTGGTATCTGGAACTTTGATAGAACCACGTTCAAAGAGAATCAAGCAAACAAGACTCTAGATATGGAAGAGATCTACGGGAAGCTAAGGCAGTATGAAGCAAGGAGGAACTCTGACATGGCTGAGCTAGGACGGAATCCTCAAACTGATCTTGCTTTGGCATCCATAACGCCAGAGTACGCCGTGTACCTACGTCGCCAAAGAGAACTAGCATTGATGATGCAAGGTCAAACAACAAAACAACTTTAGAACTTGCGTATTCAAACCTTGAAAGAGAAAGAAAGCAAGTCAAAAGAACAACTTGATGAAGATGAAGAACTTTCTCTTATTCACAAAGCTCTCCGTTTCTATGGTAGAACAAATACAACAACAAGAACAAGATGCCTTACAAAAAGGAGAGTCCTAAGTACACAGAGGCAGAAATGAAGGAACTCACCTGTTACAAATGTAACAAGAAAGGACATTTTGCTAAGTAGTGTACCGCGGGAACGTCCTCCAAGGAAATGAAGAAGAAAGCTCTCATTGGAGCGTGCGCAGCTGCATGGGATGATCTTAGTTCAAGTGATGAGGAACAAGAAGATCAAGTCGCATACATGGCAATGGAGGACGTCCCAGCTGTTGAAGAGGACACCTCTGAAAACGAGCAAGAGGTAACTCATGAGTCCATGATGCGTTCCTTAGAAAAATTTTCAAAACCAAAGCTCATTAAACTCATTAGTAAAATAATGGAAGAAAGTCTTGCAATGCAACATAGAATGGATGAACTTGAAGATGAAAACATAGTCGTTGAATGTGAGAACTGTGCTACAGTGTCTTTACAATTAGAGTCTTCCTGTGAGGAAAGTAAATCCTTGAAAACTGAAGTGATGTGTCTTAAACTGGAGAACGCAAAGCTTAGGGAAGAAGTGAAAGTTTTAGGAAAGAGTCCTATCATTGAGGAAGTCAAGCCAATAGTTTTTGTCCCAGCCAAAAGAGGACTAGGCTATGAGTCTGACACTAGGAACTCTCTCCCAAGCGACTTTGAGGCAAGCAAAACTTTAGAACTTGAACTAGAAAGGGAGAAAACTAAGAAGCTTCTTGAGAGGATTAGAGTCCTAGTGAGTGGAGAGAAAGGTCAAGAGGACTACTACACTAACTCCACTGGCCATAGGATCTATAAGAAAATTGCTAAGGGGGAAAGATCTAAAGTTTGTAACCCTCAAAAGAGGAAAGAGAAAAAAATCCAACGTCCCAATAAGAAGTACTACCTCAGTACTTAATATAGGACGTGCTGGTACTGTGGACAAGGAGACCACTTCAAATATGATTGTTTAAAACTGAAGGAAGACATTGAGAGTGGAAAAGCTACTAGGACTAACATTGAAAATGATAAGTCCGTCCCTAAGACTAATGCTAGGCGTCCTAGACGCTTTAGAAGTTCTTTCAGAAAGCATGCTATTTCAAATGATGTTAATCTGAATGACTATTTGCCAGAACCAGAGTTCTATTACTGTAACGAACCAGGTAAGGAACACCTTGCCTGGGTCGCCAAACACTAACTTTGTTTTGGCAGGTGGAAGTGAGGGGACGCCCATGGATCATTGATAGTGGCGCCTCAAATCATATGACAGGAAGCCAGATCCATCTCACTTCTATCCGAAGCAGTGCCACGGGAGGAACTGTCTCGTTTGGCAACAAGGGCAAGGGAAAGATCAAAGGGACGGGAACTGCTACTCTCAACTCATCCATCAAAGCATCAAATGTCAGTATTGTTGAGGGACTTGGCTTCAATCTCCTTAGCGTCTCCCAAATGTGTGATCAAGGTGAAAACCTAGTCACATTTGACTCAAAGGAATGCCTTGTTATCAACAAGAACTCCAACAAATTTGTTCTCAAAGGAGTACGCCAGAATAATGTCTACATCTTCAACCAAGAGTTCAAGCCTGCATTAAAATTGTGTCTATCTGTTTCAAAGGAGGATGCTGACCTCTGGCATCGCCGCCTTGGCCATGCTGGACTAAGCGCAATCCTTAAGCTACACCAAAGAAATCTTGTTAAAGGACTTCCCCGAATTGATCCTGAGAAAGTTGAACAGTGCGAAGCCTGTATCAAAGGGCAGCAAACAAGACCGTCTTTCAAGTCCAAAAATGAAGTAGTACGAAGAAGCCTCTGGAACTTCTCCATATGGATCTTTGTGGACCAATGAGGACGCTGAGCTACGGTGGAAAGAGGTACATTTACGTTATTGTAGATGATTTTTCTCAATTCACTTGGGTTCTTTTCTTGGTGTCAAAAGCAGATTGTTTCAATGCATTCAAAGTCTTCATCAAACAAGTAGAAGTTGCCCTGGAGACGCCTCTGAAAGCCATACGATCAGAGCATGGGACGGAGTTCCAAAACTCAGAATTCCTGGCCTACTGTGATCAACATGGTGTCTCTCACAACTTCTCATCTCCAAGGACTCCTCAACAAAATGGAGTTGTGGAAAGAAAGAATAGGACGCTGGAGGATATGGCGTCCCCAAGTACTTTTGGGCAGGAGCCGTTCTACAACTTTCTACATCATTAATCGTGCCATGATTCGTCCTCTACTGAAGAAGACGTCCTATGAGTTGTTGAATGGAAGAAAGCCATGCATTGACTATCTCAAAGTTTTTGGATGTAAGTGCTTCGTCCACAAGAATGACAAAGAAAGACTTGGAAAGTTTGATGCAAGGAGTGATGAAGCCATATTCCTTGGGTACTCCCTTACAAGCAAAGCCTACAGAGTTTTCTACAAAAGGACTCTTAAGCTTGAGGAGTGATCGGTCCGGGATCGGAGGGTCTCACAATTTAAATTTATAAAACCGAAGCTCACTTGTAGTAAAGAGGTAGGGTGTCGAACACACAGGAGTTCGTGCGTCGAGAGTACCCGAAAAGACTAAAAAGAGGAGAAAATAAAGACAAAACGAAGGAAAACAAAAGAGATCTCCTCGGACCGACACAAAGTCACTTCGGTCCGAGGTAGGATCGAGGTCAAGATGGTCGGGACCGACGTTGATGCAAGTCGGGCCCGATGACTGGGTACTTCGATTTGGCAAAAATGGTAGATCGGTCTTGGGTTTTTGGGTTCCTCCCCCAACTAGACTTGGATATTCTTCCTCAATTCAACCAATAAGTGTTTGATTCTAGTGAGATCGAGGTTGTTCGCCTCAAATCCCTCCAATCTACACCCCGACCCAAGGGAGCTTTCGCGTCACCTTCGATGCTAGAGACTTGTGATGGGATCGAGACCACTTTCGCTTACTCTTACCAAACACAAGCTCTAGATCCCTTGCTTTCACAAGAGAATTGAAGCTCAATGTAGAGAGGATTCACAAATCAAGCACTCAAGGCTATGGAATTGGGGTTTTCTACCCAAATCTAGCTAGGGGATTCCCCCATAGCCCAAGACTATGGAATCTACTCCATATGGTAAGAGAAAAGCATAAACGAAAGGGAAATCAAGCAAAACTCAATCATCAACATCCAATCAAACTCCAATTGCATTCAAATCCAAAGTGTCTACAAAATCCAAGTCTCAATTCCACTAGATCAAAGCAAAACAAAGTACAAAGCTCACAAATCTCCCTCTCTTCTCCACCGATCTCTCCTTCTCTTCCTTCTCCCTTCTTCTCCTTGCTCTCCAAGTCTTCCTTGAGCCTTTAGAGAGTGATTTGAGTGTGGTCTATCCAAACATATCCTTAATGCTCTCTAATCACCTCTATTTATAGCCTCTCATGGATTGGGGACCAAGGAATCCCAATTTAGAAAGGGGCAAATGTGGAAAGTTACTAAAAATATGCCTTGGGGAACAATCCAATCCAATGCCGACTTGGACCGACACGGAATGACCTCGGGCCCGATGTTGGGAACGTCGGTCCGGTTCACTGGGTGCTCGATCTCGGGCCCGACTTGATATATCTCGGTCCAGGGCCTCGATCCTCGTCTTCTTCCTTGGTTTCCTTTGGTTCCACTTCATTCTTGGCTTGGCTCTTGTACTCCTTGACTTGGCTACTTCATTAGCTCCGCGAAATTGTCCTCATTCTTGCCATTTTACCTACAAAACAAACAAACTCGCATAGTTTCCGACTCTTGAAGAAAACCAGGAACTAAGCTAAAAAGGAAACAAAACTAACAAAGAAGAGAATGAAAAACACATATTCACAAGGGAAATCAACTACTAAAACACCTCCAAAATGAGAGACATCAGAATACCCCATACTTAAACTTGCTTGTCCTCAAGCAATAACAAAGTAAGCAAGACCGAAGCACAATCTTCAAGTAAAGCCTCATATGAAAAACAAGTAAGCATAAGTGATAGACATGCTAGCAAGATTACGTCATCACACATGATCAAGTGTTCAAGGAATTAAGTCTAATGCAACAAAGCCTCACTTTAGGTATGTAAAAATGTGTATCACTCATCATGTGTTTAGGCTTGAAAATGAACACTCAAACTCAAAAATCATGCAAGTAAAGGCTTTACTATTGAAGCTAATATCACCAATTCCTCCACCTAGAGATGCCTATTACAATGCACACAAAGAATATGAACTTGGCTCAATGGAGATCCTCAAAGAGGTTCCATTCGGCCGGGTTGTAATGGGGCTTTTGGTGTTTCTCAAGGTAGGAATCATTTTGGTCTTGTGGTGCTTACAATGGGGATTGATCTTTCTATTCTCTCACCAAACTCACCAAATTATTCCACTTTCAACTTACACTCATCCAAAAGACTTTGATTTTTTCCTTCTTTTTTTTTTTTCCTTTCAACCCATACTTCACTAAACATTCCACTTCATCTTTGCACTACACTTTTTGTTGGATTTTTCACACTTTTTCCACTTAGGATCGACTTGCACTACAACTCGGGCCCGATGTGCACTTTAACTCGGTCGGTGCCCTTTCTTTACACTTAAGCACTTTGCTTTCATTCCACTATATTTTTTTTTCCAACATTTTCTTTCTTTCTTTCAACAAAGATGCACTACCCACTTGATTTTGCAACTCCATTCTTTGCCCTTCACCAAAGAGAATCTCAACTCTCCAAATATTATTCCAAAACCTCTCACTAAAGTCCAATCCCATAAGGGTCAAGTCATATAGGCTAGGAATCATATTTTTGAGGAGTTTCAAACAAAGGTCTAAGGCTAAAACGGGGCTACAAACAACGGTTTATCTTCAAGGTAGGATATGGAATATTTTGTGACTAAATGAAATAAAGTTCAAATCAATGTGACAAAGCATAGAACAAATCTCATATTGGTCTTGGAAAATAGATAAACACCTCAATAGCAAGTTTTACTAAGCATGAATGAGCTAATCACACAAGAAAATGAGGGATATGCAAATATGAACAAGCATCCCTAAAATGGCCAAAAATCATCTCACAAGGTTCACTCTAGCTTAGTTGCATCAAAACTCATCCAATAACTCATGTGCTCAATAAAAACATGCAAGATATCACATCACATTAAAAGCAACATCCATTTAGAGGCTAAACTATCCAAAAATATGCAAAGGACTTTACATGCTCACATCATCATTAGCCTTCATATGGACATCTAAGATGGGAATTCCTAGTCCAAACAAAATCTTTTTGTCATTTTCACACAACTTTCGAATTTTTATGGATTTTTCCAAAAATTTCTCAAACAAAACAAACAAACTCATCCATTCATGCCATAAAATTCAATCATCATCCTTATACAAATCATACCACTATCCAAAAGAAACGCCCCTTAAACAAGAAACTAGAAACTACACATAAACATGGAATTATGAGCTACTAACCCACCCCATACTTAAAATTTTGATGTCCTCATCAAAAGAAATCAAAATTTAAAAGTAAAGAGAAGAGTAGAGAGAGCTCACAATTTCCTTATTCTTGAATGGCATGTGGAGGCTTAGTTCGGAGGGTTGCCACGGCGTTGTCTCCTTTGAAGCCGGGCGTGTCGCTTTTGCTCGTACACTCGATCATTGAAGGGGTCTTGGCTTGGCGGTTGGATTGGTGGCGCGGGAGGTGTCCATTGATCTTCACGGGATGAGAAATTCCCGGACATCCACTCATTGAAACTTGCTTGGACGGTCCACCTTTGATCCTCGGCCGCCCTCAAGTCCTCCACTTCACGTCTAGTGTAGGAAATGTTGCGGTTCACCTCATCAAATTGCACCTGGAAGTCTTCTTGGTGGTGGAAAAGTTGTTGTTGTTGGAAGTTGAGATGTTGTTGTTGAAGGTTGATGTGGTGTGCCTCTTGAAGCATTCTTGATTGTTGAAGTTGGAGATGCGCCATTTGGGTGGCCAAGAAGTTCATGTCCACCAATTGGTTAGGCTCGGGGAACACCATTCCGGGCCCGTACCATTGAGCATACCCCTTATATCCTCCGTAGCTAGGTGGTGCTTGATGTGCTCCACTTCCCTCGCCCCGCTCGAAGTGGCTCGGGACCGGATCGGGCAAAACACGTCGGACCGACGTTGATGAATATCGGGCCCGACTTGTGAAGCACCTCGGTCCAAGAGAGTTGGTGCGTGGTCGGTGAGCAAATGTTGGTAACCACCTTCTTCTTCTTCTTCTTCACCTCTAGGCACGTCCACCTCCATGTCGTCTCTCCTTACAAACTCATAACGGTTGGGCTCTTCCTCCTCGGTGTCCGGGGATGCTTGAGGTGAAGTAAAGCGGATGTGTTGTGCACGTCTCCTAACCTCAAGTGTCCCTTCCGGCTCTCCATAAGGATTGACGTTCCCCGCCCACACTTGGTACCAATTGTAGTAACAAGTGAGGTCGAAGAGTCGAGGCTCCAAGGGAACGTGCACGTTGTTGAAGTTAGAGTGCGGGGCTAAGTAAGTAGAGGCGCCGGTCACTAGCTTCTCCTTGATAATGTTTGCCTTCTTGAAATACTTGAGGTCCATGAACTCCACACCATTTGGGGCCGGTGTGTAGGTAGACAAGTCCACCTCAAGACGGTGAGCTAACCGGGCAATCATGCCTCCGAAATAGATCCATGAAGAACTTTGGAAGTCCCTCACCATCTTCACCCATTCCCATGTGAGGTTCATCGGCTTCTCACTCTCAAACAACATCTCATGGAGTATCATGGCCTCCTCCTTCATAGGCTTGCTCAATTCATGTCTAGCAAAGATAGAACAACCCAAGGCTCGGATCATAACTCGGAAGAGTGGGTTGGCTATCTCATTAGTCGATGCTCCTTTCCTCATCTCGCTCTTTCCGGTCAAAAACTTCCAAAGGTAGTCGACCTTTTCATTGTCAACATAAGCCTCATCTCTTGTAAATGGTAACCCGAAGTAGGTAGCCAAGTTCCGGAGAGAAACTTCATGCAACTCGTTTCCCATTTGGAAAGAGATCATGCCTTCACTCTCGACCCCTTCATAAGTGCACTTGAATGTCGCCATGAATTCGGACGTCAAGGCGGGGTAGTGAGTGTTGTTCCACCTTAGCAACACATTGAGCCCTATGTGATTATAGCACCGAGCAAGAGCCTCATCCATGTTCATCTTTTGAATTGACTCCCAATCTAACCACCGGGTGTGGTGAGATAGACCCATGAGACGCTCATACTCTCTAGCATCATCCTCATCCTCAATACGCACATCATCCATCCTTTGGACTCTCTTAGACGACTTCTTGGACTTCTTGGTGGCTTTCTCCATCCTTGAAGAAGATGCTCGGGTAGACATGGTACCTACGCACAATCAAAACCAAAGAACTCCAAGATAAAATCTATACAACCACAACAAAATCACAAGCTTCCATCACAAACAACTCATCATGCAAAGAAATAACCACAAGGGTGGTCGATCTCGACCCTAGGGGGGGTCGATCCTGAGATTATACACATGAACACTCACCATGCAAAGAGATAACCCCATACTTGCACTTGACACACTTAATCCACAAAATTTCATCATGTATGAACTAAGATTCACATATCAATGGTCAAGCCTCAAGACATATCATGAATAGCATGCTATAACCAACATTCAAGCTCATGAAATCCTAAATTCACACAAAAGAAGCTTCGAAAAACGTCGGACCGATATGCAAAAGACGACGGGCCCGAGGTTGGGGACCTCGGTCCGAGTTGCTGGACCGACGTTGAACATCGGTCCCGAGGTACTGGGTACCTCGGACCGAGTCCATTCCGACTTCTCATCCTAGATTCATCCATGCAACACACTATCATGTCCCTAAAATCCAAAATCAACCATTTCTCATCATCAATCGAAGTTCTAAGTGGGATTTAGCAACAATTAAGCACAAATTTCACAATGCAAGCAAATCACCATGGATGCTCAAAGTTCAAGCTCACTCAATCATGGCATATCTCAAATCTAGCAATGAAAGCATGAAATTCACAAAGAATCAAGTAGAGATTGAGATTTACATACCAAATATGAAGAAAACAAGAACTTCTAGCAATCAACTCTTAGAACTCAAATTTTCCTCTTCTAGATCTAGAAGAAGGATGTAGATCTATGGGATTTGGGTGAGATTTTTGGCTTTTGGTTCAATGTTTGGGGATGCTAGGGTATGGATCGAGATCTTGTGGTGAGGTTGCTTTGAGGATCGACTATGGTGGGGGAGATGGGATCGATTTGGGTTTCGAGAGAGAATTGGGTATTTTGGGAAAGTAGTTATGGGGGTGATGATGTTAGGTAAGGGAAAAGGTTCTTAAATGGGGAAGAAGACAAAGGTGGGTTAAGAGGGTATAGTAGGAATTTCCATAAAGTCAAGGTCCAACATGGGTCGGCGTAACTGGATCGACGTCGGGCACCTCGGGCCCGAGGTACTGGGTACCTCGGTCCTACCTGATTTTGGTTCCTAAAAATCCCACGACTTGGTTACTTCTATCCACAAGTTCTTGCATCTTTTCCACAAATACCACACATGCTAATGAAGCTCACACAACACACGTTTCCACAAAATACAAGCTAGAGAAGAGATTAGGACTAATCTAAGCTAAGGCAAAAAGAAACAAGCTAGAAACTACGAAAATGAATCTACTAAACCCGGGTTGCCTCCCGAGGAGCGCTTCTTTAACGTCATTAGCTTGACGTCTAACCTCTACCCTTCAAGGAGGGTGAAACACGGTGAATTGATCCTCCTTGCCATGTGCTTCTCCACAATCCTCATAGCCGAAGTGCCACCATTTGTGTTTGATGAAAGTGTGGCATCCATATCCTCCATCATCCTTCTCCTCCAACGTGTAGCTTGGCATCTCTTGCATCAACTCATCTTGCATTTTATCACCTACACCACAAAAGTCTAAAGAATTTCTAGGAGACTCAATGACATCATAACTCAACTCATCTTGCAAATCATCCAAGCAAAGATAATCATCTCCTAAATTCTCTTTCAAATCATCTAAGCAAATGAAATAATCTCCCACATCAAAAGGATATAGATTAGGATACTCTTCATGATTTGGTGGGTTATCTCCATCTCTTGTCTCATCTTGGATTTGAACATCGACCATGTCATGGTCTCTCAATGGCACTTCCTCTCTTGTGGACTCCAACTTCTCCCTCTTGCACTTGGCATTTTCCTCTAGTTTCAAAATAGCCAACGCATCCGGTTCATTAAGGGCCTTGTTGAAATGGAACTCGACTTTCTCCTCGCCAATCTCGAAGGTGACTTTCCCATTCCTCACATCAAACTTGGCACCCGCCGTAGCTAGAAACGGCCTTCCGAGAATAATGGGCACCATCGGATCCTCTTTCATGTCTAAGATCACGAAATCATCGGGCACTGATGTCTCTCATTTTGGAGGTGTTTTAGTAGTTACTTTCCCTTGTAAATATGTGTTTTTCATTCTCTTCTTTGTAGTTTCGTTTCCTTTTTAGCTTAGTTCCCGGTTTTCTTCAAGAGTCGGAAACTATGCGAGTTTGTTTGTTTTTGTAGGTAAAATGGCAAGAATGAGGACAATTTCGAGGAGCTAAGGAAGGAGCCAAGTCAAGGAGTGCAAGAGCCAAGCTAAGAATGAAGTGGAACCAAAGGAAACCCAAGAAGAAGACAAGCATCGAGGCCCAGGACCGAGATACACCAAGTCGGGCCCGAGATCGAGCACTCAGTGAACGGGACAGACGTTCCCAACGTCGGGCCCGATGTCGACCCGTGTCGGTCCAAGTCGGCGCATGTGAGGATTGTTCCCCAAGGCATATTTTTAGCAACTTTTCACATTTGCCCCTTTCTAAATTGGGATTCCTTGGTCCCCAATCCAAGAAGAAGGTTAAGAGAGGTGATTAGTGATCAAATCAAGTGTGGAGTGTGAGGAGGACGAGTGGGACACACACACCAAACCCAAATTCACTCTCAAAGGCTCAAGGAAGACTTGGAGAGCAAGGAGAAGAAGGAAGAAGGAAGAGAAGAGAGGTCGGTGGAGAAGAGAGGGAGATTTGTGAGTTTTGTACTTTGTTTTGCTTTGATCAAGTAGATTTGAACTTGGATTTTGTAGACTCTTTGAAGTTGAATGCAATTGGAGTTTGATTGGATGATGTTGATTGAGATTTACTTGATTTCCATTTTGTTTATGCTTTTCTCTTACCACATGGAGTAGATTCCATAGTCTTGGGCTATGGGGGAATCCCCCTAGCTAGATTTGGGTAGAAAACCCCAATTCCATAGCCTTGAGTGCTTGATTTGTGAATCCTCTCTACATTGAGCTTCAATTCTCTTGTGAAAGCAAGTGATCTAGAGCTTGTGTTTGGTAAGAGTAAGCAAAAGTGGTCTCTATCCCATCACAAGTCTCTAGCATCGAAGGTGAGTGAAAGCTCCCTTGGGTCGAGGTGTAGATTTGAGGGATTTGAGGCGATCAACCTCGATCTCATTAGAATCAAACACTTATTGGTTGAATTGAGGTGGAATATCCAAGTCTAGTTGGGGGAGGAACCCAAAAACCCAAGACCGATCTACTAATTTGCTAAGACCGAGATACCCAGCACCTCGGGCCCGACTTGCACCACGTCGGTCCCGTACAAATTGATCTCGATCCTACCTCGGACCGAAGTGACCCTGTGTCGGTCCGAGGAGATCTCTCTTGTTTTCCTTCGTTTGTCTTTATTTTCTCCTCTTTTTAGTCTTTTCGGGTACTCTCGACGCACGAACTCCCGTGTGTTCGACACCCTACCTCTTTACTACAATCTTGAGGTTCGGTTTTATAAATTTAAATTGTGAGACCCTCCGATCCCGGAACTCACCAGAATTTTGGCGCCGTTGCCGGGGAGTTCTACTTGTTCGAGGTACCCATCTTTGTTGAGTCTTTGATTTTGGTAGTGATTTGCGTGAGGGACTAGCCCAAACCCCTTGTTTGTTTTGATTTGGTTTTTGTTTGTGTCTTTGGTTGTAGGTGCATGCGAGCTAGTTCCGTCCGAGGAACCCTTGAGCTCGATTTTGTGTGTGACCCGGAGAGTATTCTAAGGTAAGCCCGCAAGAAGAAGAGGATGGCGGACCAAGCCCGAGATGAGGAGTTCGAGAGGATGAGAGCCGACATGGCTCGAATGCAAATTGAGATGGCAAACCGAGATGCCGAGGCCCGTAGAGAGAGGGAGCAAAGGATAAGATTGGAGGCCCAAATCAACACTCAACCCCGGAATGCTAGACAATACATGCATCCGGAGTTGAAGGTCCTGGAGCCGGCCATCGTCTTGCCGGAGGTGTCGAGGAATTTTGAGATAAAAACTCAATTTATCTCACTCATCAAGAGAGAGCAATTCCAAGGGAGGCCGAATGAGTGTCCGATCGAGCATGTGAAGCAATTCAAGGACCTTTGTGAGACCATTTCCATGGACGATGAGACACTTGAGTATGTGCTACTCAAAGCCTTCAAGTGGTCTTTGGGAGGCAAGGCTTTGCATTGGTTGGAGAGTCAAGCACCTCGATCCATCACATCATGGAGGGCCCTAAATGAAGCATTCTTGATGAAGTTTTTCCCGCCCACCAAGACGACGGAGCTTAGACGGAAGATTGCTAGTTTCCAACAAGGAGCTCATGAGCCACTTTTCGAGGCGTGGGATAGGTTCAAAGAGATGTTGAGGGCGTGTCCGACACATGGTCAACAACCCTATGTCCTTCAAGACATCTTCTTCCAAGGGATCAACACCGCCACAAAGGATAAATTGAACCTCCATACCGATTGTGGGTTCATTGACTTGCCGCCGGAACAAGCATGGGAGTTGTTGGACAAACTCTCGGATTATGAGGCGATGTATGGGGCGAGCAATGTGAGCAAGGAAGCTAGAGTCCATGGAGAAGGCCCGAAGAAGCTTTACGATCCCAAGAGTGAAGAGGTGGACAAAGATGTGAAGATCCAATTCTTGGAGGATGAATTGAACAAGATGAGGAGGAAGATGAGTTATGCCCAACAAACCACAAGAGCATGTGAAGAGTGTGGTTCCTTGAAGCATGGAGCACAAGAGTGCCCAAATGAGCGCCAAGTTCGGTTGGCGGAACAAATTGAGGCGGCTCATTATGTCCAAAGAAATTTCGGAGGAAGATCCAATTTCAACAATGGAGGAAGGTGGAACCAAGGGCAAGCTAGTGGCTACAACAACAACTTCAACAACAACGAGCCAAGAGCCCAACAACCACCATATCGACCTCCGGGGTTCTATGAGCAAACTCCACAATGGGCACAAGAAATGAGAGGCGAGTTCAAGGACTTGGCTTCCCAATTCAAAGAGTTTGGTGTGTGGAGAAGGCAAGTGGACAACCAAATTGTTCACATGGCGAATCAACTTCCAAGAGAGGAAGGGAGACTTCCGGGCCGACCCGAGGAGAATCCCCGTGCCCCACAACAACAAAACGAAGTTCGTGCCATAGGATTAAGGAGTGGACGGAGTTTGCCCGAGCCACAAATTCCAAGATCAAGAGAAGAAAGTCGGACCGAGGTTCCCAACAACTCGGGCCCGACGTCCCCAGAAGTCGATCCTGTAGACAGAGGAAGTCCCCTGGAGTGGACCGAGGTGGAACCCAACTCGGGCCCGACTTGCCCTGAAGTCGGCCCGACGTGCCCAGATGAGCTTTGCCCTGGGACCGATGTCCCTGAAGTCGGTCCCGAGGTATTTCCAACGTCGGTCCAGGGTGAAAATGTTGAGAAAGATCGATCCAAGGAGGTTGATCCAAGCAAGAGGCAAAGTGACACTACTCTTCCATATCCTATGAAGAAGCCCAAGGAGATTGTTGAGGGCAAGTTCAAGCGGTTCTTGAAGCTTTTGCAAGGCTTGAACATCACCATCCCTTTCACCGATGCTCTAAGTGAGATGCCATCTTATGCCAAGTTCTTGAAGGAAATCTTGAGCAAGAAGAGGTCAATCGTTGAGATGCAAGAAGAGGTGAAGATATTGGAGCTACCTCAAAAGCTTGGTGACCCCGGAAGATTTGCCATCACCATAGGGATTGGATCCCAAAACTTCAAAGCTCTTTGTGATCTAGGAGCAAGTATTTCGGTTATGCCCTTGAGCATATGGAGAAGGGCTAACCTCGGAGATATGGAGCCGGTTGATATGAGTCTTACCATGGCCGATGGTTCATCAACAAAGGCCACCGGTATTCTTGATGACGTACCGGTTAGAGTGGGAAGATATTTTGTGCCCGATGATTTTGTGATCTTAGACATGAAAGAAGATCCGATGGTGCCCATTATTCTCGGAAGGCCGTTTCTAGCTACGGCGGGTGCCAAGTTTGATGTGAGGAATGGGAAAGTCACCTTTGAAATTGGCGAGGAGAAAGCGGAGTTCCATTTCAACAAGGCCCTTAATGAACCGGACGCATTGGCGATTTTGAAGTTAGAGGAAAATGCCAAGTGCAAGAGGGAGAAGTTGGAGTCCACAAGAGAGGAAGCACCATTGAGAGACCATGATATGGTCGATGTTCAAATCCATGATGAAACAAGAGATGGAGATAGCCCACCAAATCATGAAGAGTATCCTAATCTATATCCTTTTGATGTGGGAGATTCTTTCATTTGCTTAGATGATTTGAAAGAGGATTTAGGAGATGATTATCTTTGCTTAGATGATTTGCAAGATGAGTTGAGTTATGATGTCATAGAGTCTCCTAGAAATTCTTTAGACTTTTGTGATGTAGGTGATAAGATGCAAGATGAGTTGATGCAAGAGATGCCAAGCTACACTTTGGAGGATGATGGAGATTTTGGATGCCACACTTTCATCAAGCACAAATGGTGGTATTTTGGCTATGAGGATTGTGGAGATGTGCATGGCAAGGAGGATCAATTCACCGTTTTTCACCCTCCTTGAAGGGTAGAGGTTAGACGTCAAGCTAATGACATTAAAGAAGCGCTCCTCGGGAGGCAACCCGGGTTTGGTAGATTCATTTTCGTAGTTTCTAGCTTGTTTCTTTTTTGCCTTAGCTTAGATTAGTCCTAATCTCTTCTCCAGCTTGTATTTTGTGGAAATATGTGTTGTGTGAGCTTCATTAGCATGTGTGGTATTTGTGGAAATGATGCAAACACTTGTGGATAGAAGTAACCAAGGCGTGGGATTTTTAGGAGCCAAAATCGGGTAGGACCGAGGTACCCAGTACCTCGGGCGTGAGGTGCCCGACGTCGGTCCAAGTAAGCCGACCCATGTTGGACCTTGACCTTTGTGGAAATTCCTACTATACCCTCTTGACCCACCTTTGTCTTCTTCCCCATTTAAGATCCTTTTCCCTTACCTAACATCACCATCCCCATAACTACTTTCCCAAAATACCCAATTCTCTCTCAAACCCCAAAATCGATCCACCACCCCCCATCATAGTCGATCCTCAAGCATCCTCACCACAAGATCTCGATCCATCCCCTAGCATACCCAAACATTGAACCAAAAGCCAAAAATCCCATCCAAATCCCATAGATCTACATTCTTCTTCTAGATCTAGAAGAGGAAAATTTGAGTTTTAAGAGTTGCTTGCTAGAAGTTCTTGTTTTCTTCATATTTGGTATGTGAATCTCAATCTCTACTTGATTCTTTATGGATTTCATGCTTTCATTGCTAGATTTGAGATATGCCATGATTGAGTGAGCTTGAACCTTGAGCATCCATGGTGATTTGCATGCATTGTGAAATTTGTGCTTAATTGTTGCTAAATCCCACTTAGAACTTCGATTGATGTTGATTGATGGTAGAATTTGGATTTTAGGGGCATGATTATGTGTTGCATGGTTGAATCTAGGGAGAAGAGTCGGAATGGACTCGGTCCGAGGTACCCAGTACCTCGGGACCGACGTTCAACATCGGTCCAGTGACTCGGACCGAGGTCCCCAACCTCGGGCCCGTTGTCTTTTGCATATCGGTCCGACGTTTTTCGAGCTTCTTTTGTGTGATTTTAAGATTTCTTGCTCTTAAATGTTGGTTATAGCATGCTATTCATGATATGATTTGAGGCTTGACCATTGATATGAGAATCTTAGTTCATGCATGATTGAATTTTGTGGATTGATTGTGTCAAGTTCAAGTATGGGGTTATCTCTTTGCATGTTGAGTTGGTATTCATGTGTATGCTCTCGAGATCGACCACCCCGTGGTTATCTTTTTGCATGATGAGTTGTTTGTGATGGAGGCTTGTGTTTTTGTTGTGAATTGTATAGATTTTACCTTGTAGTTCTTTGGTGTTGATTGTGTGTAGGTATCATGTCTACCCGAGCATCTTCTTCAAGGATGGAGAAAGCCACCAAGAAGTCCAAGAAGTCGTCCAAGAGAGTCCAACGGATGGATGATGTACGTATTGAGGATGAGGACGATGCTAGAGAGTATGAGCGTCTTATAGGACTATCTCACCACACCCGGTGGTTGGATTGGGAGTCCATTCGAAAGATGTGCATGGAGGAAGCTCTTACTCGGTGCTATGCCAACATTGGACTCAATGTGTTGCTAAGGTAGAACAACACTCACTATCCCGCCTTGACGTCCGAGTTCATGGCAACGTTCAAGTGCACGTATGAGGGACCCGAGAGTGAAGGCATGATCTCCTTCCAAATGGGCAACGAATTGCAAGAACTCTCTCTCCGGAATTTGGCTACCTACCTTGGGTTCCCATTTCCGAGAGATGAAGCCTATGTTGACAATGAGAAGGTTGATTATCTTTGGAGGTTCATAGCCGGAAGAAGGGAGATGAGGAAGGGCGCATCAACGAATGAGATTGTTAGCCCACTCTTCCGCGTCATGATCCGAGCCTTGGGTTGTTCTATCTTTGCAAGGCACGAATTGAGCAAACCAATGAAGGAGGAGGCCATGATTCTATACGAGATGTTGTTTGAGCACGAGAAGCCGATGAACCTTACTTGGGAGTGGGTGAAGATGGTGAAGGACTTTCAAAGTTCTTCATGGATCTATTTCGGAGGCATGATTGCCCGGTTAGCTCACCGTCTTGAGGTGGACTTGTCTACCTACACACCGGCCCCAAATGGCGTGGAGTTCATGGACTTGAAGTACTTCAAGAAGGCCAACATCATCAAGGAGAAGCAAGTGACCGGCGCCACCACCTACCTAGCTCTACACTCAAACTTTGACAAGGTGCACATCCCCTTGGAGCCAAGTCTCTTCAACCTCACCAACTACTACAATTGGCTCCAAGTGTGGATGGGCAAGGTGAATCCTTTTGGAGAGCCGGAGGGGACACTTGAGGTTAGGAGACAACCTCAACACATCCGTTTCACTACACCTCAAGCATCCCCGGACACCGAAGAGGAGGAGCCCAACCAATATGAGTTTGTGAGGAGAGACGACATGGAGGTGGACGCGCCAAATGAAGAAGGAGAAGAAGGTGGTTACCAACATTTGCTCAACGACCAAGCACCAACTCTCTTGGACTGAGGTGCTACACAAGTCGGGCCCGATGTCCATCAACGTCGGTCCGACGTGTTCTTGCCCGATCCGGTCCCTAGCCACTTCGAGAGGGGTGAAGGAAGTGGAGCACACATCAAGCACCACCTAGCTACGGAGGATATGAGGGGTATGCCCAATGGTTTGGGCCCGGAATGGTGTTCCCCGAGCCTAACCAATCGGTGGACATGAATTTCTTGGCGAACCAATTGTCGCATCTCCAACTTCAACAACAATCTATGCTCCAAGAAGCGCACCAACTCAACTTCCAACAACAACAACTTTTCCAACACCAAGAAGACTTCCAAGTGCGATTTGATGAGGTGAACCGCAACCTTGCCTACACGAGACGTGAGGTGCAGGACTTAAGGGCGGCCGAGGATCAAAGGTGGTCCATGTAAGCTAGTTTCAACGAGTGGATGTCCGGGAATTTCTCATCCCGTGAAGACCAATGGACACCTCCCGCGCCACCACTACAACCGCCAAGCCAAGATCCCTTCAACGATCGAGTGTACGAGCGAGAGCGTCACGCCCGGCTCCAAAGGAGACAACGCCGTGGCCACCCTCCGAACTAAGCCTCATCATGCCAAGCAAGAATAAGGAATTGTGAGCTTTCTCTACTCTTCTCTTTACTTTTGAGTTTTGATTTCTTTTGATGAGGACATCAAAATTTTAAGTATGGGGTGGGTTAGTTGCTCATTAGTTCCATGTGTAGGTTGTTTGTGTTTGTTTAAGGGATGTTTCATTTTGGATTGTGGCATGATATGTATGAGAATGATGATTGATTTTATGGCATGTATGGATGAGTTTGTTTGTTTTTGTTTGAGAAAATTTTCGAAAAATCCATAAAAATTTGAAAAATCGTGTTAAAAACAACAAAAAGATTTTGTTTTTGGACTAGGAATTCCCATCTTAGATGTCCATAAGAAGGCTAATGATGATGTGAGCATGTAAATTCCTTTGCATATTTTTGGATAGTTTAGCCTCTAAATGGATGTTGTTTTTGATGTGATATGATGTCTTGCATGTTTTTATTGAGCACATGAGTTCTAGGATGAGTTTTGATGCAACTAAGCTAGAGTGAACCTTGTGAGATGATTTTTGGCCATTTTAGGGATGTTTGTTCATATTGCATATCCCTCATTTTCTTGTGTGAAATAGCTCATGCATGCTTAGTAAAACTTGTTATTGAGGTGTTTATCTATTTTCCAAGACCAATATGAGATTTGTTCTATGCTTTGTCACATTGATTTGAACTTTAGTTCATTTTAGTCACAAAATGTTCCATATCCTACCTTGAAGATAAACCGTTGTTTGTAGCCCCGTTTTAACCTTAGACCTTTGTTTGAAACTCCTCAAAAATATGATTCCTAGCCTATATGACTTGACCCTTATGGGATTGGACTTTAGTGAGAGGTTTTGGAGTATATTTGGAGAGTTGAGATTCTCTTTGGTGAAGGGCGAAAAAGGGAGTTACAAACCAAGTGGGTAGTGCATCTTTGTGGAAAGAAAGAAAGAAGAGTTGGAAAAATAGTGGATTGAAAGCAAAATGCTTAAGTGAAAGAAAAGGGCACCGACCGAGTTAAAGTGCACATCGGGCCCGAGTTAGAGTGCAAGTCGATCCTAGTGGAAAAAGTGAGAAAAATCCAACAAAAAGTGTAGTGTAAAGATGAAGTGGAATGTTTAGTGAAGAGTGGGTTGAAAGAAAAGAAAAGAAGAAAATCAAAGTCTTTTGGATGAGAGTGAAGTTGAAAGTGGAATAGTTTGGTGAAGTTTGGTGAGAGACTAGAAAGTTCAATCCCCATTGTAAGCACCACAAGACCAAAATGTTCCCACCTTGAGAAATACCAAAAGCCCCATTACAACCCGGCCGAATGGAACCTCTTTGAGGACCTCCATTGAGCCAAGTTCATATTCTTTGTGTGCATTGTAATAGGCATCTCTAGGTGGAGGAATTGGTGATATTAGCTTCAATTGTAAAGTCTTTACTTGCATGATTGTTGAGTTTGAGTGTTCATTGCTAAGCCTAAACACATGATGAGTGATACACATTTCTATATCCTTAAAGTGAGGCTTAGTTGCATTAGACTTTATTCTTTGAACACTTGATCATGTGTGATGATGTAATCTTGCTTGAATGTCTATCACTTGTGCTTATTTGATTTTTCATATGAGGCTTTACTTGAAGATTGTGCTTCGGTCTTGCTTACTTTGTTATTGCTTGAGGACAAGCAAGTTTAAGTATGGGGTATTCTGATGTCTCTCATTTTGGAGGTGTTTTAGTAGTTAATTTCCCTTGTAAATATGTGTTTTTCATTCTCTTCTTTGTAGTTTCGTTTCCTTTTTAGCTTAGTTCCCGGTTTTCTTCAAGAGTCGGAAACTATGCGAGTTTGTTTGTTTTTGTAGGTAAAATGGCAAGAATGAGGACAATTTCGAGGAGCTAAGGAAGGAGCCAAGTCAAGGAGTGCAAGAGCCAAGCTAAGAATGAAGTGGAACCAAAGGAAACCCAAGAAGAAGACAAGGATCGAGGCCCAGGACCGAGATACACCAAGTCGGGCCCGAGATCGAGCACTCAGTGAACGGGACCGACGTTCCCAATGTCGGGCCCGATGTCGACCCGTGTCGGTCCAAGTCGGCGCATGTGAGGATTGTTCCCCAAGGCATATTTCTAGCAACTTTCCACATTTGCCCCTTTCTAAATTGGGATTCCTTGGTCCCCAATCCAAGAAGAAGGTTAAGAGAGGTGATTAGTGATCAAATCAAGTGTGGTGTGTGAGAAGGACGAGTGGGACACACACACCAAACCCAAATTCACTCTCAAAGGCTCAAGGAAGACTTGGAGAGCAAGGAGAAGAAGGAAGAAGGAAGAGAAGAGAGGTCGGTGGAGAAGAGAGGGAGATTTGTGAGTTTTGTACTTTGTTTTGCTTTGATCAAGTAGATTTGAACTTGGATCTTGTAGACTCTTTGAAGTTGAATGCAATTGGAGTTTGATTGGATGATGTTGATTGAGATTTACTTGATTTCCATTTTGTTTATGCTTTTCTCTTACCACATGGAGTAGATTCCATAATCTTGGGCTATGGGGGAATCCCCCTAGCTAGATTTGGGTAGAAAACCCCAATTCCATAGCCTTGAGTGCTTGATTTGTGAATCCTCTCTACATTGAGCTTCAATTCTCTTGTGAAAGCAAGGGATCTAGAGCTTGTGTTTGGTAAGAGTAAGCGAAAGTGGTCTCTATCCCATCACAAGTCTCTAGCATCGAAGGTGAGTGAAAGCTCCCTTGGGTCGAGGTGTAGATTGGAGGGATTTGAGGCGATCAACCTCGATCTCATTAGAATCAAACACTTATTGGTTGAATTGAGGTGGAATATCCAAGTCTAGTTGGGGGAGGAACCCAAAAACCCAAGACCGATCTACTAATTTGCTAAGACCGAGATACCCAGCACCTCGGGCCCGACTTGCACCACGTCGGTCCCGTACAAATTGATCTCGATCCTACCTCGGACCGAAGTGACCCTGTGTCGGTCCGAGGAGATCTCTCTTGTTTTCCTTCGTTTGTCTTTATTTTCTCCTCTTTTTAGTCTTTTCGGGTACTCTCGACGCACGAACTCCCGTGTGTTCGACACCCTACCTCTTTACTACAATCTTGAGGTTCGGTTTTATAAATTTAAATTGTGAGACCCTCCGATCCCGGAACTCACCAGAATTTTCAAGCCTAAACACATGATGAGTGATACACATTTCTATATCCCTAAAGTGAGGCTTTGTTGCATTAGACTTTATTCCTTGAACACTTGATCATGTGTGATGATGTAATCTAGCTAGCATATCTATCACTTGTTCTTAATTGTGCTTTTCATAAGAGGCTTTACTTGAAGATTGTGCTTCGATCTTGTTTATATTGTTATTGCTTGAGGACAAGCAAGTTTAAGTATGAGGTATTCTGATGTCTCTCATTTTGGTAGTGTTTTTTAGGTGATTTTCCTTTGTAAATATGTGTCTTTAGTCCCTTTTCTTGTGTGTTTTGTCCCTTTTTAGCTTAGTTCCCGTATTTCAATGAGATTCGGAGACTATGCGCGTTTTGTGTGTTTTGTAGGCATTTTGGAGCAAGAATCATGGAGATTGGAGCATGGAGTGATGGAGGAATTCAAGGATGGAAAAGGAGCCAAAATGGAGCTAACAATACATGGGAAGAAGCCTCAAGTGAAGACGAAGAGAATGGCGAAAGAATCGAGTCAATCGGAGCTAAAACGAGAGAGAACGGAGCGAAACAAGCTGAAAAGTGCCTTAGGACCGAGGTACCCAGCATGTCGGGCCCGAGGTACCATGGTGGCCCGAGGTGGTGGCCCGAGGTTGGGCAAGTCGGGCCCGAGGTTCATGGAACGTACGCCTTTGGACCGAGGTTGAAGCAAGTCGGGCCCGAGTTCTCTCCGTGTCGATCCATGTCGGTCGTGGCTCCGGATTCCTTTCTTTTTGGGATTTTCTTGTTAATTCCCATAATTATATTTGCTTCCTTGGAGATCAAGGAGTCTAGAAGCCTTGGAGATCAAGGAGTTCTAGAAGCCTTGGAAGTCAAGGACTTACCTTGGAGCCCAAGGAGTTTAGAGGGGTAATCTAGTCTTTGTAATAAGGGGAAAAATCTCTATTTAAAGCCTTGTAATCTCTCATTTTGGATGAACAACTTTGGGGAGAGAATTGAGAGTGAGGTTTGAGAGTAGAAGGAAGAAGGGGGTAGACTCTTCTCCAAGGGAGGGAAAGAACCCAAGATCTAGAGGAGGATTTGGGTGAATTCCTTTCCTTGGAGAGGAAAGAAACCCTTAAGCTTGGAGCGGGAGTAGAGATTGTAAGGATTCCTCTTCTTTAGTTTAATTCAAGTTTGTTTTGTGTGATTGTGGATTTGACTTGCATGATTCATGAATTATCTTTGGTCTTTGATGATTGCTAGTTTGAACTCCATGATTAGTGAGTAGTTAGCTTGATCTTAGGGTAGGGGGCGAAAACCCCAACTCAATTGCATGTGCTTGAACCAATTTCATGAATTGATTGCCTTGATCCATGTCTATTTACCCTATGATTCTTAGATTGACAACCTAGGACTAGGAGTAGATAGAGAGTCAATTGGCTTGAATGAATGCGAAAGCCTAGTTCCTTGTGATTAATGGCATGATTTGATTGGATTTGTTGATCTATGTCTAAGACGAAAGTCTCTAGTTCATTGATCTATATGATAGCATGTGAAGTTGATGTTGGCATGAACCCCTAGCCCTAGGATCCCCTTAGCCTAGCTTGTTTCTTCTCTTTAATTGATTGTTGCGTCGTGCCCGAGTCCCCTAGCCTCGAGCCCGACTTTGTGTGTGCCTAGCTACCTCGGTCCTGAGATTGACAACCTTGGTCCCGAGTTGCTTCGCGTCTTTTCTCTCCCATTGTGTTTGTGTTAGACAAATCGACCGTTCAAACGCGCATGAAATAATTCCCTGTGATCGACCTCGACCACCGTACTACAACGGGGTCGTGATACAAATATTTTTTGTTGATTGACCCGGGGCCCTATCCTTAGAATTGGTATAGCACATCGGGCCTGTCATCAGGCACAAAATATCTTCCCACTCTAACCGGGACGTCATCAAGAATTCCGGTGGCCTTTGTTGATGAACCATCGGCCATGGTAAGACTCATATCGACCGGCTCCATATCTCCAAGGTTAGCCCTCCTCCATATGCTCATGGGCATAACCGAAATACTTGCTCCTACATCACAAAGAGCTTTGAAATTTTGGGATCCAATCCCCACGGTGATGGCAAATCTTCCGGGATCACCAAGCTTTTGAGGTAGCTCCAAGATCTTCACCTCGTCTTGCATCTCAACAATTGACCTCTTCTTGCTTAAGATTTCCTTCAAGAACTTAGCATAAGATGGCATCTCACTTAGAGCATCGGTGAAAGGAATGGTAATGTTCAAGCCTTGCAAAAGCTTCAAGAACCGCTTGAACTTGCCCTTAACAATCTCCTTGGGCTTCTTCATAGGATATGGAAGAGTAGTGCCACTTTGCTTCTTGCTCGGATCAACCTCCTTGGATCGATCTTTCTCAACAACTTCACCTTGGACCGACGTTGGGAGTACCTCGGGACCGACTTCAGGGACATCGGTCCCAGGGCAAAGAACTTCCGGGCACGTCGGGCCGACTTCAGGGCAAGTCGGGCCCGAGTTGGGTTCAACCTCGGTCCACTCCAGGGGGCTTCCTCCATTCTCCGGATCGACATCTGGGTACGTCGGACCCGAGGTGCTGGGAACCTCGGTCCGGCTCTCTTCTCTTGATCTTGGAACTTGTGACTCGGGCAAACTCCGTCCACTCCTTAATCCTATGGCTCGAACTTCGTTTTGTTGTTGTGGGGCACGGGGATTCTCCTCGGGTCGGCCCGGGAGTCTCCCTTCCTCTCTTGGAAGTTGATTCGCCATGTGAACAAATTGGTTGTCCGCTTGCCTTCTCCATACACCAAACTCTTTGAATTGAACACCCATTTCATCAACTCTTCTCTCCACATTGGTGAATTGATTCTTCAAGTCCTTGAACTCGCCTCTCATCTCTTGCGCCCATTGTGGAGTTTGCTCATAGAATCCCGGAGGTCGGTATGGTGGTGGTTGGGCCCTTGGCTCGTTTTGGTTGGGCCCAAGGCCACTAGCTTGGCCTTGGTTCCACCTTCCTCCATTGTTGTTGAAGTTGGTTCTCCCTCCGAAGTTCCTTTGAACATAGTTGGCCTCTTCAATTTGCTCGGCCAATCGGACTTGGCGCTCGTTTGGGCACTCTTGGGCTCCATGCTTCAATGAACCACACTCTTCACATGCTCTTGTGGTTTGTTGGGCATAACTCATCTTCCTCCTCATCTTGTTCAATTCATCCTCCAAGAATTGGATCTTCACATCTTTGTCCACCTCTTCACTTTTGGGATCGTAGAGCTTCTTCGGACCATCTCCATGGACTCTTGCTTCCTTGCTCACATTGCTAACACCATACATCGCCTCATAATCCGAGAGTTTGTCCAACAACTCCCATGCTTGCTCCGGCGGCAAATCTATGAACCCACAATCGGTATGGAGGTTCAATCTATCCTTCGTGGCGGTGTTGATCCCTTGGAAGAAGATGTCTTGAAGGACATAGGGTTGTTGACCATGTGTCGGACACGCCCTCAACATCTCTTTGAACCTATCCCACGCCTCGAAAAGTGGCTCATGAGCTCCTTGTTGGAAACTAGCAATCTTCCTTCTAAGCTCCGTCGTCTTGGTGGGCGGGAAGAACTTCATCAAGAATGCTTCATTTAGGGCCCTCCATGATGTGATGGATCGAGGTGCTTGACTCTCCAACCAATGCAAAGCCTTGCCTCCCACAGACCACTTGAAGGCTTTGAGTAGCACATACTCAAGTGTCTCATCATCCGTGGAAATGGTCTCACAAAGGTCCTTGAATTGCTTGACATGCTCGATCGGACACTCATTCGGCCTCCCTTGGAATTGCTCTCTCTTGATGAGTGAGATAAATTGAGTTTTTATCTCAAAATTCCTTGACACCTCCGGCAAGACGATGGCCGGCTCCGGGACCTTCAACTCCGGATGCATGTATTGTCTAGCATTCCGGGGTTGAGTGTTGATTTGGGCCTCCAACCTTATCCTTTGCTCCCTCTCTCTACGGGCCTCGGCATCTCGATTCGCCATCTCAATTTGCATTCGAGCCATGTCGGCTCTCATCCTCTCGAACTCCTCATCTCGGGCTTGGTCCGCCATCCTCTTCTTCTTGCGGGCTTGCCTTAGAATACTCTCCGGGTCACACACAAAGTCGAGCTCAACGGTTCCTCGGACGGAACTAGCTCGCATGCACCTACAACCAAAGACACAAACAAAAACCAAATCAAAACAAACAAGGGGTTTGGGCTAGTCCCTCACCCAAATCACTACCAAACAGCAAAGACTCAACAAAGATGGGTACCTCGAACAAGTAGAACTCCCCGGCAACGGCGCCAAAATTCCGATCGGTCCGGGATCGGAGGGTCTCACAATTTAAATTTATAAAACCGAACCTCACTTGTAGTAAAGAGGTAGGGTGTCGAACACACGGGAGTTCGTGCGTCGAGAGTACCCGAAAAGACTAAAAAGAGGAGAAAATAAAGACAAAACGAAGGAAAACAAAAGAGATCTCCTCGGACCGACACAAAGTCACTTCGGTCCGAGGTAGGATCGAGGTCAAGATGGTCGGGACCGACGTTGATGCAAGTCGGGCCCGATGACTGGGTACTTCGATTTGGCAAAAATGGTAGATCGGTCTTGGGTTTTTGGGTTCCTCCCCCAACTAGACTTGGATATTCTTCCTCAATTCAACCAATAAGTGTTTGATTCTAGTGAGATCGAGGTTGTTCGCCTCAAATCCCTCCAATCTACACCTCGACCCAAGGGAGCTTTCGCGTCACCTTCGATGCTAGAGACTTGTGATGGGATCGAGACCACTTTCGCTTACTCTTACCAAACACAAGCTCTAGATCCCTTGCTTTCACAAGAGAATTGAAGCTCAATGTAGAGAGGATTCACAAATCAAGCACTCAAGGCTATGGAATTGGGGTTTTCTACCCAAATCTAGCTAGGGGATTCCCCCATAGCCCAAGACTATGGAATCTACTCCATATGGTAAGAGAAAAGCATAAACGAAAGGGAAATCAAGCAAAACTCAATCATCAACATCCAATCAAACTCCAATTGCATTCAAATCCAAAGTGTCTACAAAATCCAAGTCTCAATTCCACTAGATCAAAGCAAAACAAAGTACAAAACTCACAAATCTCCCTCTCTTCTCCACCGATCTCTCCTTCTCTTCCTTCTCCCTTCTTCTCCTTGCTCTCCAAGTCTTCCTTGAGCCTTTAGAGAGTGATTTGAGTGTGGTCTATCCAAACATATCCTTAATGCTCTCTAATCACCTCTATTTATAGCCTCTCATGGATTGGGGACCAAGGAATCCCAATTTAGAAAGGGGCAAATGTGGAAAGTTACTAAAAATATGCCTTGGGGAACAATCCAATCCAATGCCGACTTGGACCGACACGGAATGACCTCGGGCCCGATGTTGGGAACGTCGGTCCGGTTCACTGGGTGCTCGATCTCGGGCCCGACTTGATGTATCTCGGTCCAGGGCCTCGATCCTCGTCTTCTTCCTTGGTTTCCTTTGGTTCCACTTCATTCTTGGCTTGGCTCTTGTACTCCTTGACTTGGCTCCTTCATTAGCTCCGCGAAATTGTCCTCATTCTTGCCATTTTACCTACAAAAACAAACAAACTCGCATTGTTTCCGACTCTTGAAGAAAACCGGGAACTAAGCTAAAAAGGAAACAAAACTAACAAACAAGAGAATGAAAAACACATATTCACAAGGGAAATCAACTACTAAAACACCTCCAAAATGAGAGACATCAAGGAGAGTATTCATGTTGTGTTCAAGGAGAGTTCTTCTCACAAAGAAAAACAAAGTAAGAAAGAACGCTCTTCTTCACAACAGCAGGACGACTCTGAAGACGAAGTTGAAGATTGGTCCTCTGGAAAATACTATGTTCCTAAGGACGCCGCTCCAAATCATGAAGAAGTCTCGGTGGACGCTCCTAGTGTTGCTCAGGGAGTTCCCTCTCGTAGTGAATCCCCAGTTCAACAAGATGTGGCTGAATCAAGTCAACAAGGTGAGCAACGTTAAGGTGTGGACGCTCTTTCTGAGGGGGAACACACTAAGGACGATGCTCAAGATGATAGTGATGATTCTGATGGAGATATTGATCCAAGATTTGTTCAATTATTCCAAAGGGAGTCCCGCTTCTCTAGGGACCACCCAACTTCTCAGATTGTCTCAGAAATCTCTCAAGGAGTTCAAACAAGGTCAGCTGCCAGCAAGTCCCAAAGTGCAAACTTAGCTTTTTGTGCTTTCAATGCCTTTGTGTCTATGGTGGAACCAAAGAACATCAAGGAAGCACTTCAGGACGCTGACTGGATTCAAGCAATGCAAGAAGAACTCAACCAGTTTGAAAGGAACAAAGTTTGAACCCTCGTCCCTCGTCCCAAAGGCAAAAACATCATAGGGACGCGCTGGGTGTTCAGAAACAAACTTGATGAAAGTGGACGCGTGTCAAGGAACAAGGCAAGACTGGTGGCTCAAGGATTCAAGTAAGAGGAAGGCATTGACTATGATGAGACCTTTGCTTCTGTTGCTGGAATTGAGGCCGTCCGTCTCCTTATTGCCTTTGCCGTGCACAAGGGATTCAAGTTATTTCAGATGGACTTCAAGACTGCCTTTCTCAATGGAAAACTGAAGGAGGAAGTGTATGTTGCTCAGCCCCCTGGCTTCGAGGACGCGTCTCTCCCAGATCATGTGTACTACTTAGACAAAGCTCTATATAGACTCAAGCAAGCCCCTCGTGCATGGTACAATAGGTTTGCGTCCTTTCTTTTGTCTAATGGTTATACAAGAGGTTCAATTGATAAAACTTTGTTCATTAAGAAAGTTCACAAGGACATTTTAATTGCCCAAGTCTATGTTGATGATATAGTCTTTGGTAGTACTAACATGAAACTTGTAGATGAGTTCAAGTCCTTAATAAGTAGTGAGTTTGAGATGTCCCTTATTGGAGAACTCAATTTCTTCTTGGGACTTCAAATCAATCAACTCAAGGAAGGGACGCGCATTTAGTAACAAAAGTATGTCCGTGAAATGCTGGAAAAATACAAGATGAACACGTCCAAGCCAGTTACTACTCCCTGTTCTCCCAATTCGCGTCTTTACGCAGATGAACAAGGGAAGGACGTTGATCAAAAGCTCTATCGAGGAATGATTGGCTCTTTGCTCCATTTGACTGCAAGTCGTCCCGACATCATGTTTGCCGTTTGCTTGTGTGCACGCTTCCAAGCAAGTCCAAAGGAGTCTCACATGAAGGAAGTCAAGCGAATCTTTTGCTATTTCAAGGGACGCGATGATATCTGCCTTTGGTACCCAAGGAAGACTTTCTTCAAGCTTGTTGGCTACTCGGACGTTGATTATGCTGGTCATGTGATTAATAGAAAAAGCACTTCGGGAATGGCACAGTTCCTTGGTTCATGCTTAGTCTCATGGGGATCTAAGAAACAGAACTCTGTGGCGCTTTCAACTGCGGAAGCTGAGTACGTTGTTGCTGCCTCGTGCTGTTCACAAGTCATCTGGATCAAATATCAACTTGAGGACTACGGTATCAATCTTGAAACTATTCTCATTCTCTGTGATAATACAAGTGCTATTGAAATTGCTAAGAATCCTGTTTTTCATTCACGCACAAAGCATATTCATATAAGACATCATTTCTTGCATGATAATGTTGAACAAGGACTTATAAGTATAGGGCATGTAAGGACTGAAGACCAAATAGCTGATATTTTCACTAAGACGCTTGATAGACGTCCCTTTGAGCATCTCAGGTTGCTCTTGGGGATGATAACTTTTAAGTAGCAAGTCCCGTTCTACTATTCCCTCAATGATTTGCTATGTTTTGTAGATTCTAAGTGTTTAAGGACTATCATGCATTAAATTCATATTTGCAAGGACGCTAGTCTAAAGCTTCATGTGTTTGCTACTTTGGAACGCCATTCAACTTCTCTATGTGTCTTGAAAAGAGTATTCCTGATCACCCAACCCGCATCATAAGCCGAAATGATGGGAACTCTAAGCTTACCCTAGCCGAGAACTCTGCAAAAGCGTCCTATGAGCTTCATATTTTCTTTTACGGGACGTACTTGCTTTGTTCTCAAATGGTTCTCAAGGTGATCACAGGGACGGTTGCTAAGGCTCTTGGTTTGCTAAAAGAGGTAATTTTTGCTGAGTATGTGAGGACGCAAGTTGTTTGTAAGAGAATACGTCAGTTCAGTTTTGGGAAGAAGTTGAAGGGTCAAAATTTTGAAAATTTTAACTTTTGAACACTGACCGTTGTACTTGCTCAAATCTTAAGAGGGAAGTTATGCCACGTGTCGCACAGGATATCAGTGTTAATTATAGTTTGTGCCACTGCTTCCTCTATATAAGGCTGCAACAGTCGCTCTCAGTCATTTATTATTCTCAACAACTTCCCTGCTCTCAATTCGCTCTGCCTTCTCTCTAGTTTTCCGACGACTTTCTCACTCTAAAAGTTCGCCAGAAAATGTCTCAACTACTAGGGAACGTGGCCGGATCTTCTACCGGAGGAAAGAGAAGGAAGCTTGTGAAGTCCCATACCATAGAAAAGCCTAAGCAGATAGTCTTGAACGAGTCGCTGGTGGACTTCATCAATAAAAAGCCCAGGACTCTATACAAGCTCATCAGGGAAAGGATGGACAGAGAAGACGTCAAGCAGGACGCCGTAAAAACAAGGAACTATGAGAAGTTCCTGGACAGGTTTGTCATTCATGGCATCCACAAGAATAACTACAAGGACTTGCTAGGAAGAATGAAGGACGTGCTCTTCTTCTCACAGTTCGGCGGTGAACATCTAGGTAATGTCCTTGATCTCATTCCAGATCTTCATAATGCTACTCTGCCAGACTTCCCTATGTACCCTAGGGACTCCCCAGCCTTCCAAATGCTCAAAAACCGTTTGCCGAGTCCTTCTCCCCCTCCTCCTAAAAATCCCACCAAGTCAATTTTGCCGGCCAAACGCCCCGCTCCATCGTCCCCTCTCTCTAAAACCTCAAAACCAATCGCCTCCTCAAAACCAACAGAAATAGTGGAGGGACGCTCCAAACGAAAACATGACCCAAGGCCTCTCAAAAAGCCTAAGTCATCCATCGTCCCCTCCACCACTAAGCCCAGCTACACTAAAAGGCCAAGCTCCTCAAAAGGCCCCTCTAAACCATCAAAGAAATCAAATCTTGCCCCTTCACCCGCTCTTAAAATCGTCCAACTTCCAACTCCTCCACCTTCCCCCCAACCTTCAAAAGAAAATGCCCTCATCCAATTCTGTCCTTCACCTATAAATTTTGCCCAATTCCCCTCAGCCCCTGCTCACATCTCTCCCCCCAAGGACCCCGAGACTCCCAGGTCCCGCCGTCCTTCATCCGAGTCTGGCCCAGAGGACGCCGAGAAACGTCCTACCCTTGAGCACACATTTAGACACCGTAAAACCGGCGAAGCACTAAGGGTTCTGGTCCAAGAGGTTGCTGAACTGGAGCACATCTCCACCTCAAGTTCCTCCTCTTCAAGCTCTTCTGAGAAGAGTAATCAAGGAACGCCTGCCGGTGAGTCCTCCCCTTTCGTTGACATCACAGGGGACTCCAATGATGAGGCAGAAGGTGTTGAGAATGCTCCTGCTGCCAAAGAAGCTAAGATTGTAAAAGTTGTTGAGGACGCTGGTGAGCACCAGGTCGCTCAACAAAAGGACGCCGAGCTTACTCTTTCTGATGAGCTTGATAATGATCAAATTCGGGCGTTCTTCAAGAGTCTCCACTTTAGGTCCAAGGACAGCTCGCTACACTTTAAGATAGATGATGAGAAAGCTTCTGTCACTGAACACCAAGTCCGCACCTTTATGGGACTAAGCACTCAGAAGCCGCCGTCCAATGCTTTAAGCTCTCTTCCTGAGAATGGCTTTGAAATGACGGACGACGAAGAAGTGACGCTGCTTGAAAGAATCTTTCAAGGCAAAAGACCCTATGGGACGGACAGAGTGGCTCATGTTTTGTCCAAGGTTGGCGCTATTGCACATTACTTTATCTACCGCGCCATCCTTCCTAGGCAAGAGAAGCGTTCCGTGGTTCAAACCCATGATTGTATATTGCTGGATGCATTTCTCGACCGCCGCCCCATCAACCTTGCCAGAATTGCTATGCAACATATGGCTAAGTGTGGGAGGAAGCGACATGCTTTGCCGTACCCTGGCTTTGTCAAGCTGATTCTAAAGTCTCAAAATGCTTATGATGACTCTGCCCCCACTGAGCAGTTGGGACTTTCATGGAACAAGAAGAAGGGACTGCTTGAAATTAGGCACAATGAGGAACTGCCGTCCATCAAGACGCAGTTAGAGGCTGAGGCAGAAGAAGCTAAGAAGAAAGCCGAGCAAGAACGCCTTGCTCTAGAAGCTGAACAGGAGCGTCTTGCGTCTATGCATCAAGAGCCAGAATCTGAGCAAGAGAACGCCGTCAATTATGCAGCTCTTGATCAGCTACTGATGGCTAACTCTCCTCCTCCCTTGTTTCCTCATATGGACGCCCCTTCTACAAGCTCTGGTCCTGCGCCCATTCCTGCCCCGGCACATCCTGAACAACACCCTCCCTCAGAACTCATGGCTGCAATTCTTCAGAATCAGTGCCTCATTCTAAATTCTCTCAAGGACTTGTCGACAGCTTTCACTGAGTCTGCGGAACTACATGAGAAGCTCCTCAAGTTTTATCAAGACCAAAGCCGCCGTCCCCAGTGATCGCTGTCCTACCCTTTAATCCCTCATATTTTTTTTTATTTTTTTTTTGCCTTTGCTTCTTTTGCTTTGCAAACACTTCATCATTTTGATCGTTGGTCTGTAATGACTCTTATTCTGCTTTCATTAAATGGCGATTCCTCTATTTGCTTGCATATGTTTGTTTAAGCGTTCCATTGCCTATAGTTGTGTTTTTATGCTAACGTCCTTATCACTTGTTATCCTTTTCGATGATGCCAAAAGGGGAAAGTGTAGTTTTGCAGAGATGCGCTATATAATAGTTATCTAGAATAAGCAAGTGTTAAGGGGGAACTATTAAGTGAAAGGTCTAAGGAACGCCATGCTAGAATAAACAAGAGGACACTTAGAAAGTATTCTAGGACGCTACTCTCTCCTTAAAATCCAAAAGTTAGAGAATCAAAGAATGAAAACTTGTGCTTACGGAAATCTCTTTAAGTGCTAGAGGATGCTTCTAAGTTTTCCTGCATGCTAAGTTCCAATGCCAAAACTATTTTGCTGAAGAGTTTGTCATCATCAAAAAGGGGGAAATTGTTGGGACGCTATCAAGGACGCTTGCGTACTTGGTAGTGTGCCCACACAAACCGTCCCTTAGTTTTGATATAACAAACTCACTTTGATTCTAATAAATTTGTCCAAGTGTTCAGGAACGCCAGTGACAAAAAAGGACAACAAGTGTGTGGACGTCCCTTACACTTAGGGACGCTAGCTAACAGGAAGTAAGGACCAGCAAGAGACTACTTGAGCAAGGACGGAGTCCTAAACAAGTACGAACGCAAGCAGAGCGTCCTTACTCACTAGCCGACAGGATGACATCACTCGACAACATTTGATCATCCAAGGACACGTGGAGACCGATCTTGTAGCAGAGTCCAACACTACGTGGCGGACGATCCTGTAGCAGAGTTCATCAACACGTGGCGGCAGATCCTGTAGCGGAGTCCATCACACACAACTGGATACATGAAGCTTCCTCATCACCGCCCTACTACGTGGAGGATGATCTTGTAGCCACGTCCACGAAGGGCATGATTGTCCGAAGAGGAAAGACGCCCTTCCCAAGTCCTATAAATAGCCCAAGGCATTTATTGTGACATCAACGCTTTCAGAGAATATTCAGAGAGAATCAGAGGAAAGCGACTCACTTAAGAACACGAAGAACAAGCTCAAGAACACCCACGAAAAGTTCTAGGCTTGTGTTAGATCGAGTGAGAATTGTAACTCAAACCACAACTTGTTTGTAACTCAGAAAACCCAAAAAGAAAGAGAGAGAGTCCTATAACGCACTGTAGGACGTAGGGATAGAAGTCCTTTAGAAGATTAAACTCACTTAGGTTGTAGGCTTAAAGGAGGACTTTATAGTGGACTTAGGACGCTGTATAAGTACCAGAGAAGTGTAAAGGACTCGTAGTACAACGTAAGGACGTTTAATAAGAAAGGAAGAATCTATTCAAAAATCCTCCAACGAGGTAGAGGTTTACACTCAAGGACTACTTGGTCTTGAGTGATTCCTCTATCAATCATTGTGTTCACTTTATTCACCTGTTTAGTTTTAAATTCCGCTGCACAACTAAAGGACGCCCTTACACCTCGTAAGGACGCCTGACCAAAGGACGCCTTTACCTAAGTAAAGGACGTCCCTCAGTTATACTAACGATCCAACAACATAGCCTCCTCTCCTTCGGGTACAAGGTAGTGGGCGTGGTTATCCCAATGGTCATCACTTGGAGAAAACATCACTTTATATTGATGTTGCTTCAAATATCTGTCCTCTTCAACTCCTTTGGCCTGATAACTTCGATTTTTGGAAATTTTTAGAGGTACCCCATTTGTATGTAGCATCTCTGTGACATATAAGGCTCCTGAATATTAAGGTATGTCAGCAATCCTCTATACTGCATGAGTGATGCATCCCCAACATCGAATCGCTTGTAGTTAGGCCACGACATCCAATCCACATGTACGAAATAAATATATACACCGAGTCGCTGACGTAAAATGTTAATTCAAACAAGTCCCGTATTTATCTAGTCTATCTTAAATTACCTGGTTCATAGTCATTCGGTCTTGGGCTAGTGTTATATCTCTTAGGTCATCAACATTCCGGTGGCGGCTCCCATCTCCCTCGTATGCAATGGGGCTTGCACCGACCTGATCTGCTCAGACGACCTCTCCGCCTAGGAAAATACCTTCATATCCAAGCCTACAAAATAATCAAATCTCGTACATAATTTTATGGAATAACTTCTATAAATTTACGATAAAATTAATTAAATCGAACTAAAGTTATTCTTACTTACATGAAGGATATACATGCAACCGCTGATTTAACCTGCCTTTTCACGGGAAGCCATACCCAATTTTCTGTACAGGTATGACAATGCACCCGCACCCCATGCAAAATGATACGTTTCCCCATGGTTTATCAACACGTCCATCAACTTGTAAGACATCGCATTTTTGGACTTATCCGGAAATAAAGTACTACCCGGCCAGGAGTAAAAACAAATACGCATAGACCATTGATTACGGGTTACCTCCATTGATTATGGCATCTTGTAGGTAGGACTTGAACCTGATGATGTTGATTCCACCGTCAGAGGCGAACTGCTCTTTCAAGTCTTTGAGCGTAAACCCGAACATTTGCGCTATGACCATCCGTAATTGTCCATCATATCCCCCATATTGCTAAACCGAGACCCATCTTCATTCCATCAATGGAGAATTGTAGAATCTGCTGGATGTTGTGCAAGGTGACTGTCATTTCCCCCCACGGAAAATGAAAAGTGTACATCTCTAGATGCCACCTTTCGACAAATGCCGAAATTAATGCTTCATCTATCTCTCTAAATGTCCATTCTCTTAACCCCAGCAATCGGCTTTGCTCCACCAGGGTCAGCCATGGCTGCACTTCAACACCTCGGGCGAAATCTTGTAAATCATCGATTGCACCGCTCCGAGCGTGACACTTTAGTACCTTTCCATGCTAATTAAGTTGCAAAAAAATATATTAATTTTTCCCAACATGAAATAAATAAGAAATAATAAAAACGTTCTTACATTTGGATGATCCCATATATAATGAGTGATATGTATGCCATAATGAACCAGTAAATATTGTTGGTCGGGCCGCCACCAAATCCCTATTGTGGAGGCTCGGGGGCTAATGAGTTCATGTACTGACGTCCAACTGGTTCTTAGAACTCGCTAGGCACGCTATAGCGGGGTGGCTCGAATGAACCAGAATGCCCAACGGTATCATAATATTGTCCATCCATGCCCTCAAATCCGCTAGGCATGCTATAACGGGCTGGCTTGAATGAAGCTCCAAGGGCGAACCTCGATATCGAGTCAAGGTTGTTGAAATCTAAATTTTTTAAGACCATAAATTAAACGACGCATACATTAAAATTTCACCAAAATCTAAATAATTTCTACACAATTTCATCATACATTATAAATCATAATTACATAACAAAAATCATATTCAATATAAAAATCATATTCCAAATTTTCTAAATATTCTAAAGTTTCTAAATATTCAAAATTTTCTGATTTTTCTAGTTTCTAAAATCTTCTATATCTTCTAGATATTTTAGATATTCTAAATATTCTAAATAAAAATCATTTCATAATCTAAATAATTTCATAAAAAACATTTCATAAATATTCTAAATACTTTAAACATTTTAAATATTTTAAATATTTTAATTATTTGATATGTAAATGAACCGAATTCTCTTATGAAAAGTGAACAAAACAAGAACCAGAGATCTCTTTGATTTATTAACGATATATTATTAAACAAGTATTCTTTTATTTCAAAATAGTTGTCCATATAACAACTTTTCCTTGTTTCATAATCTTGTCTATTTTACATTTATCCCCATCTCTTTCCATTTATATCTGTAATAATTAACTATATCATAATCATATATATGCTTTTTTCGTATTTCTCTACACTAATAATTAATTCTACATAGATAAGGATAATATCGGAAAAATAATTAATTTATAATATACATATAAATACTATTTAGACAACTATTTCAAAACGGACAAAACATGATATGACTATTAAGATCTTATCACTTACGCTCTCTTATGGTATATTGTATTTGAAAAAGGAGAGGAAAGTTTGGACAACATAATCAGCCTACTTTCCTTTTTGTCAATTGCCATGATAACTAGCCGATTACTACAAAAAAAAAAAAAAAGTAATTAACTAGCCGACTTCAAAGTTGTTACTCCTTCCATCCACAAAAATTTGTCCAAAAGGATGGAAACCTCGTAGATTAAGAAAAGTGAAATAAAGTGAGTGGAAAGTTGGATATTATAGATAAAAAGTGAGATTAGGTAAAGATAGTTTTGTAATTTTGTAGAGAAAAGTGATAAAGTCGATGAGAACATTAGATAATGGGGGGGTAATATGTGAGTTTAGGTAGCAATATTTTTGTAATTTTGTAGAGAAAAAGTGATAAAATTGATGTGAAAATTGGATAATGGATGGGTAATATGTGTGCTTGAATATGAATATTACTTTAAAAAAAGTAGATATAAATAAAAAAATGAATATAGACAAACTTCTGTGGACGTACTAAAAGGAATATGAGACAAACTTTTGGGAGGGAGAAAGTAATTAATACTCCCTCCGTTTCAAAATACTTGAACATTTGAACATTACACATATATTAAGAAAAAAATGGTATTACTATATTACCCTTATCACATGTAGAGTTAATTATTTGTGTAGAGAAATATGAAAAGGTATAATGATTATGATAAAGAGAAAGTGAGCATATGGTCAATGTAATTTGAAACGGAGAAAGTAGACTGCTTGTACCAAAAAAGGGGATCGTCTGAAAATTTCATATACATGTGAAAAACTAGTTTAATCCCCCTGTCAAAAGCTGACCCGACCTGTAAACCCGACCCGAAATTTTTGGGTTTCAACCCAAAAATTTGAACCCGAAACCCAGTTTGAACCCGAACCCGGTAAACTCGGAAATTTCTGGGTTAGGGTCGGGTCAAACCCACAGGGTCAAGAAATCTATAAGGCTGAAAACTTATTTTAGAATACAATCTAATATAATGAAATGACAGATTGACGGGTAATTGTGCACCCAAAGGTTTTAATTATATTACAATATATAAAATTTATTTTGAAAAAATATAATATATTTTATTATTACAATATCTAAAAATATTATTTTGTTATTTAAATAATATTTTAGTTAAATTTTGGTTAAAATATTGATACTCTTGACCCGTTGGGTTGATCCGACCCGACCCGAAAACCCAAAGCGACCCGACCCAATTTGACCCGTAACCCAATTAACCTGAACCCGAACTCAACCTGAACCCGGAACCACCCGACCCGAACCAGTCCGACCCAACCCGATTGACAGGTCTTCCATTCCATTTTATATGTTATCTGCTCGAATTAAAGTACGTAGGTTGCTAGCTAGGCCCTAGTAGTTGATCGGTCCGGGTGTGGTGGTCAAATTTTGAATTTATAAACCGAACCTCACTTGTAGTAAAGAGGTAGGGTGTCGAACACACGGGAGTTCGTGTGATGAGAGTACCCGGAAGACTAAAAAGGGATAAAAGAAAGGCAAAACGAGGAAAAGCAAGAGAAATCACCTCGGACCGACACTAGTCACTTCGGTCCGAGGGTGGATCGAGGTTGTTTGGCCGGGACCGACTTCACACAACGTCGGGCCCGATGACTGGGTAACTCGATTTGACAAAAATGGTAGATCGGTCTTGGGTTTTTGGGTTCCTTCCCTAACTAGACTTGAGTGATTCCACCCCAATTCAACCAATAAGTGTTGATCCTTGTGAGATCGAGGTTGCTAGCCTTCGATCCCTCTACTCTACACTTCGACCCAAGGGAGTTTTCACTCTCCTTCGATGTTAGGTCTAGTGACGGGTTAGAGATCACTTTCGCTTACTCTTACCAATCACAAGCCCTATGTCCCTTGTTTCCACAAGAGAATTGAAGCTTAGTGTAGAGAGGATTCATAGATCAAGCACTCAAAGGCTATGGAATTGGGGGTTCACACCCAATCCTAGCTAGGGGATTCCCCCATAGCCCAAGACTATGGAATCTACTCCATAAGATAAGAGTAAAAAGCAATCAAATGGAAAAGCAAGCAAATCTCAATCATCAATCTCAAATCAAACTCAAATTGCATTCAAATTCAAAGGGGTTCACAAGATCCAAGTCTTAATTCTACTAAAACCAAAGCAAATCAAGTACAAACTCACTAGAACTCTCTCTAGCTCCACCGATTTCCACCTCTTCTCCTCCTCCTTTCTTCTCCTTGCTCTCCAAGCCTTCCTTGAGCCTTTGAGAGTGATTTGATGTGGGATTCTTCTTGGATGATCTCTAATCTCTCTCTAATTATGCTTTTCTCTTGATTGGGGACCAAGGAATTCCAAGTTAGAAGAAGGGCAAAATTGGAAGTTCACAACATTTGTGCCTTGGAGCCTAATCTTCACAATTGCCGACTCGGACCGACACGGGACAACCTCGGGCCCGACGTTGGGAACGTCGGTCCTGTGCTCTGGTTGCTCGATCTCGGGCCCGACTTGATGGTGCTCGGTCCTGGGCCTCGGTCCTTCTTCACTTCTTGGTTTTCCTTTGGTTCCTCTTCATTCTTGGCATGGCTCTCCCGCTCCTTGACTCCTTTGCTTAGCTCCTCCTTCGATGCTCCTCCAAAACATCCTCATTTGCGCCATTTTACCTACAAAACATAACAAACTCGCATAGTTTCCGAATCTTAAAGAAAACCGGGAACTAAGCTAAAAAGGAATGAAACTAACAAGGAAAGGAATGAAAAACACATATTAACAAGGGAAATTAACTACTAAAACACCACCAAAATGAGAGACATCAGTAGTAGGCCTGGCGATTCTGATTGTTCGGGTCAATTCGGATCGGGTCGTTCGGGTCGGGTCCGTTCGGGTCAAACAGTCATTTCAGGTCTTGTTCGGTTCGGGTTCGGGCCGTGTTCCGGTTCGGGTCTAGTTCGGGTCGTTTCGGAGCGTAATATTTCGGATTAGTTCGGGTTCAGGTCATTTCAGATCGGATGTTGTTCGGTTCGGGTCCTTTTCGGATTGCTTCGAATCGGATCATTTCGGGTCGGGTCAATTCGGATTCGGGTGTTATTTAGATTCAATTTTTTTTAATTATAAAACATTAAAACCACCCGAAACGGTGAGTTTTTAACGTAGAAAGTTTGGGCACTTTAATGGGTACTTCAATGTGTCTTGTAATAAAACATAGTTACTACATATTATTGACAAAGATTTAGATGCAATTTCTACTTAGTTAATTAAAAAAAATTAGTTTCTATTTGTATTATATACTTGCGGGTACATTCAGTCATTCATACATATATAAAATAATTGATCTCATTTTCATCCATTAAGAAAATTCAACGTCGTGGACCCTTGTACCCACTTAATGACATAATCTTGGGCCGAGACAATTCCAAACCTTGTGCCCACTTAATGACATAAAATAATTAAATTCATTTTCATACATTAAGAAAATTGATGGTGTTCTATTCCAACCCTAATTCATGTAATTTAAGTACTCATTGGACTAAGGAGATAGATAGATAAAGATTATGGGCAGATTTACAATAAATGAGATCCCATCCATCACACCCACAGCCTAAGAATAATTTAGAGATAATTGCTCTAAACTAAATTTATAATATTTTGTAGATATATATCTATATATTCATAAAATTTAATTTTATTAAAAAATAATTCGGGTATTCGGGCGAGATATTCGGGTTAGGACCATTGTACACGTCGCGCCCATGAATACGGGTTTAGGGTTTAGGGTTTACTACCCATATTCTAGTTATAAGAATATTGTACATGTGTTGGGGTCAGTTCGGTTCGGGTCAGTTCGGTTTACATTTGATTCGGGTCATTTCGGTTCGGTTCGGGTTCAGATCGGGTCTGGGTCATGTTCGGATAGTTCATTTTTCGTTGTTCAGGTCAAATTTTAGGTTCGGATCGGGTTAATTCGGTTCGGGTTTCGGGTCCGGGTCACTTTCTGTCTGGTCTACCCAATAGTATATATATGAGGAGGGGCAGTTTGAATTGATTGGTGAAATAAGACATGTGGTAATATGATCGATGCTATTTTTTTTTTGAGCCAATATGATCGATGCTATTGTTTGCGATAGTGATTTCGAATTGATTGTGCGATACAACGTGTTTTGCGTGTTTTAATTCCGTCCAATATTACGATTTTTTTTCGTATTTATCTTCTTGTTTTTTTTATGTGATATTGAGTTGGTCGCTGATTTCGTGGTTCTCCTTTTCTAACCCTTGGGCGGTACAATGATTTTTGGAGATTATTGCAACAAAAAGCAGCAGCAGCATCATCATCATAATCATCATATCATATCATAATTATATACTAAAACGGAGGTTAAAAATAATATTTAGCACTGCACATGTCAACTTCTTATTGGATCACATCATCCATCTTTATTAAAACAATTTAATTTATTTAATTGGTTGAATTTTTTTTGTTAAATTGTGCACATAATAAATATATCCAAAATCGTACACATCATGAAAATTTCACTCTCTATAATTTTCAATAGATATATTTTTCTTTAGTTATATTTTTAACTTAGAATCCATCCAATATATTATGCATCTTATCCTTTCATTACGAATACTTGTAAAACTTTGATATTTATGTATGTCAATAAATAAAGTTAAACATCATATATATGATGTTCAAATTGCGTATTTGTAAATATTATATTTGAATACATATGTCAGTAATTGTAGAATCTGCCTATAAAACTTAAAGTGAATTGTTTGCTAAATCAAAATCATAATATTAAGTATATAATAAACCACATAACTATTTTATTAAATCGATTTGATTGGTTGACATTTAACTGACTTACTTTTTATTGGTTAAAATTTTTATTGTAGATTCTACATATATAAAAATATATAATTTAGATTTCATTTTTTCCAAATAAATATAAAATAACTATGATTATTATAAAATAAAGAAACATATTGATAAAAATAAGTATTCAGTTCTTATACAAAAATTATAATCCTACAAATCTTTATTTGATTATAAGAATGTATTATAGTACAAATAATCTATCATTAAAATAAATCCTATAAGAAGTAAATTAAAATAATCAATACAAGATTTTATAATATCAAACTATTCTCTTGAATAACTTATATAAAACGTAAAGTGAATTTTTTTGAAAAATCAAAATCGTGCCTTCAAAACACGGGAACTAATACTAGTTACACATATCTAAAGTCAGCAAGTATAAATCATTGTTATTTTTTTCGTCCAAAAAAAAATAATTGTTATTTTTTGACTGATCAAATTTTACATAATTTGACGTAGTCGGAAGCTCTATGAGGCTCACAAACATAAGCCTTGACAAACAAGAAATCGCAAACACAAAACCTAAGTTGCAAGAAACTGAAAATCTACCAGAAATTCAGAGAAAACTCTGTAATTGATAATAATAACGAAAGTTGTCTATTTAGGGCTTACATAAGATCACTTTATATAGAAACTACTAAAGATAAGAAAATCCAAAAGATAGAATTAGTCAAAGATATAAACTAAAAACAAATTCTAAAATTCCCAAAATTATTTAAAACCTAGTTTTAAGCCCTGAAACAATGTTAAAACCCCAAAAAAGGCCCTATGTTAGGAGTGAAGTATTGACTTGGATTTAGGGTTGTTCATCGGTTGGAAACTGAACCGAACCGACAAAAACCGAACTGAAACCGATATTTTTGAAATATGTGAACCAAAAACCGAACCAAATTTTTTCGGTTCGGTTTGGTTTCGGCTTTTCGGTTTGGTTTCGGCTTGTGACGGTTCGGTTTATATGCAAACTGAAAAAAACCAATGAGATTGGAAGGCCAAAGGCGCTGAACGTGAATCATTAAGAACGTGACTCGAGGGCGTCAAGGCTTCAGCCGATGGTGCTAGCCAAGGCTTTGCCGAGCGTCTTCGAGGAGATTAGGGCCAAGACCAGTCGACTACGACTCGAGGGACCACTCCAGTCTGCTCCTCGACTCCTCGAGGCTCTGCTCTTGAAGACGGCCGGCGACCCTTCGTGAACGACGGCGGCGAGAGGGCGATTCAGCGAGTGGGCGATGGTGTCAGCGACGATTCAGCGAGAGAGAGCGTTGGATTACGGTTGCTGTGTTAGATTTCCACTCCGACTTAGGTTTTCACTTGAACGATTGAACAAAAACGGATGAAGGGATTGAAGGCAGGCAGGCTGCTTCCGCTCCCTTGGGGGATAAAACGAACGAAGCCCAGCCCATTAACATACATAAAAAAAAATTAAAACGGAGTTTTTTTTAGTTCAGTTTAGACCGAACCGAACCGATAATAAACCAAACCGAACCGATAATAAACCAAACCGAACCGAAACCGATATTTCTGAAATATGTGGACCGATAAACGAACCGAATGTTTTCGGTTTTGGTTCGGTTCGGGTTGGTTTGGCTAAAATCATCGGTTTTGGTCGGTTCGTGAACAACCTAATTAACTTGGATTCGTGAGCACATTCCCTATCCGGAAAGGTATTGTGCATCCCAAACCGACATCGGATGGCCAAGATCACTTTCGCTGGTGGCACTCTTTCCGACGAACAAGATCGTCTTCGAGACGAGCTGACATTTGTCCTACATCATAATTAGTAAGTAATTAAATAATAAAGTCCTACTAGTTTACAACTGTTTATATATACTAGACATGTACCAAGTATGGTACATGTTCGATAGCATCTTTTTTGACGTATTATTCATTTGATAAAATAATGCATAATAATATTATTAGAAATTCGATATTGATATCGTCTTTTTTATCCGAAATTGTTACAATATTTTGCTGATCCAACATTGTGATTGGATATTAAGAATAAATTTAAATTTAAATTTAAAATTTAAAATTTATATAATATGACTTTAATAAAAATCATAAATAAAATACTATCATTTTATTTCAAAATATATTTGATTAATTAAAAAATTCATATGTGATATGTTATGAAATATCGAGTAAATTATTTTATCACCATATATATTTTTAATAATTAATAAGGTTTTCTATGATAATAGAAATAAAAAATTAAATTAATTATGACTTATTTATAAAAATCTTTTAGAAAAATAGACGAATCAATAATAATATTTTTTAGAATAAAATGAATATTTAATAGATTTTATAAATTTCTAATTAATTTAATAATAGTAGAGTGATAGATCAATATATTTTATAAATGAATATAGCAACACAAATTTAGTTTATATATTTTTAGATATTGTACAAATATATTTTTTGATATTTTTATTTAAAATATAAGTTATGGGACAAAAAAAGATTGAAAAAAATAATATGGCATGTGTATATATATATATGATTATTAAAATACAATAAATATGGAATTTCAAAGTGACAAATAATTTTAACAAATTAATTATATTTTGTTTTACAAAAATGGATGTCTAATAAATAGTTGAAAAAGATAGATATTAGGTGGAAAAAAATAGAAATAAGATAGCTGATAGCCAATGAATAAGAATAAGAAAAAGAAGAAGATAGCTGTGCAATCCTGAACTGGATTATCAATACTGGTTTTGGACTCTTTGATTAGGTTAAAATATGATTTTCATGGTTTGAGCACCGACAACAGGCCAAACATCGATCTAGAACGACCTTTCTTGCCAGATGCCGAATCTCCTTTTTCATGCACTTTAGCTTTGCTTTTAGTCTTTTTTTTGGTAGAATGCTTTTAGTCTTGTGAACTTGGTTAGTAACGTAATCGTAAGCATCTCACGGATTAATTTTTTGAATCGAGTCTTTGCTCTGGGCAAGTTTGGTGATCTCTGGTAGGTTAGACGATCTTGATTAAGATGCTGTGAAATTGTGTAAGGGATTCTTAATGAGCTATTTGATTTATCAATAACCACACCATATATAAAGGAAAGATACATTGATTTAAACCGAAATTACAAAAATTGTGAATAAAATCAAACAAAAAAACACCGCACGTACACTCCATTAGTCAAATTGTAAAGCAGTAGAGCGCAACGTGGCGAATTGAGAACGGCCAGTCACGGTGCACACTCAGCTACAATACAATCTCATTGGATGAAAAAAAACACGTAATTAAATCGACTAATTAAAGCCAACTTAATTCATTATTTTGACCCAATAATAAAACGGCGAGGCAGGCTAGCTAGCTACCTAGCAATGCTTGGTGCAGAAGCAACGGCGGCGGAATCCACGGCAGTGGCCGCCGTGGAAGCCCTCGGTCTGGCACACGGCGGCGCAGTTGGCTTTCCTGCCGCAGATGCCCTTGTATCGGTGGCTCAGCGACTCGCACGTCCTCGCCTCCGCCGCTCTCGGCCCCATCTCTGTCAAATCAATTTGTACGTTCAAATTAGTATTTGATCAACAGAGCTGTTAGCTGAAGTAAAACAGATCAAGAGTTTAGATTAAGTACCAGAGGCGCTAAGGAGGAGGACAAGGAAAAGAAGGGAGGAAAACAGGCGGATTATGCGCTCCATATGTATGTAATGTACGTAGTAGCTTCAACTTGTGTTGTTGTTGTGATGGAGAGTGACTCACATTGTGTTGTGTTATATAAGCAGAGGCTCTGGCACTCCGCACACCCAAATGGACAATCAGGTGTTAGTGCGCCTACTTTTTTTGTATAATTTAATGGAGTGTATCATACCATTTGCATTTGTATTTACAGATCTATATTCCTAAAGTAGGATCCTCATGACTTGAATTATTATTACGCTTTTTTGACAGAGGGAAAGCATATGGGCGGTTGGTGCTAATTCATCATTATCATTTATTCAGCAGTAAGAAATATTTTTTTTGATCAAAAGGAGGGCAAAGTCCTTACTGGATTTTATTGAATAGCATTAGAAGAGTCTGTAACATATCATCAAATAAACTGATGTAGGCAGACTGGCAGCCCGGTTCGAAGAGGATCTCGTCGTCGAAAAGGCCGTAACCGGTAAAAGTGATCTCGGCCATTCAATGTCAGTTTGGGGCGCACAATACCTTTCCGGATAGGAAACGCGCTCACAAATCCAACCCGGTGCTTTTGCACTGACATAAGGCCTTTTTCGGGCTTTTAATATCGCTTCAGGGCTTTTAGTTAGGTTTTAGTTATTTTTGGAATTTTCGTAATTTTTAGTTTATATCTTTTATTTTTTCTATTTTTTCTATCTTTTAGGTTTTTAGTTCCTTTATATATAGATCGATTGTAGCATTGAAAAGACAACTTTCATTATTTTTATCAATTATAGAGTTTTTTCTGAATTTTCTGGTGAATTTCCAGTTTTCTTGCGCTAGGGTTTCGCGCTTGCGATTCCTTGTTCTCCAAGGCTTGTGTTTGCTTGCCTTTCAATCTTCCTGCTGCGTCAGTTGGTATCAGAGCAGGCTTCTCCTGTTTTGTTTCGATTCTGAAGCATCATGGGAGAACCAGTAACACGAGCAAACCTAGAAGGGGTTACAGCGGCTTTTACCGCGTCCCTCAACGGTTTGACAGAGCATATGGCTACATTAATGGCACAGATGAATACCGTCCTCATTAACAACAACAACAACCACAACAACAACAACAACAACAATTTCGTATTCTTATTAATTGGTTATCATCTATCTTTTTCTTTTTCTTATTTCTATATTTTACCACCTAATATCTATCTTTTTCAACTATTTATTAAACATCAATTTTTCTAAATCAGAATATAATTAATTTGTTAAACTTATTTTGTCACTTTGAAATTTTGTTTTTATTGTATTTTAATAATCATCTATATACATGCCGTATTATATTTTTCAATCTTTTTTGTCCCATAACTTATAATTTAAGTAAAAAATATCTAAAAATATATTTGTACAATATCTAAAAAAGATAAACTATTGCTCAAAATATATATATATAAACTAAATTTGTGTTGTTATATTCATTTATAAAATGTATTGATCTAAAACTCTACTATTATTAAATTAATTATAATTTTATAAGATCTATTAAAATATTCATTTTAATTTAAAAAATATTATTATTGATTCAAGTCTATTTTTCTAAAAGATTTATGTAAATAAGTCATAATTAATTTTAATTTTTTATTTCTAATATAAAAAATATATATGGTGATAAAATATTTTACTGATATATCATAACATATCACATATGACTTTTTCAATTAATCAAATATATTTTGAAATAAAATGATAGTAATTTATTTATGATTTTTATTAAAGTCATATTATAAAAATTTAAATTTAAATTTATTCTTAACATCAAATCAAAATTTTGGATCAACAAAATATTATAACGATTTCGGATAAAAAAGATGACATCAATATCGATTTTCTAATAATATTATTATGGATTCTTTTATCAATTGAATAATACGTCAAAAAAGATGTTATCGAGCGTGTACCATACTTGGTACAGGTCTAGTATGTATAAACAGTTGTAAACTAGTAGGACTTTATTATTTAATTACTTACTAATTATGATGTACTACAAATGTCAGCTCGTTTCGAAGACAATCTCGTTCGTCGGAAAGAGCGCCATCGGCGAAAGTGATCTTGGCCGTCCGATGTCAGTTTGGGGTGCACAATACTTTTCCGGATAGGGAATGCGCTCACAAATCCAAGTCAACGCTTCACCCTTGACATAGGGCCCTTTTTGGGGTTTTAACGTCATTTCAGAGCTTAAAACTAGGTTTTAAATAATTTTGGGATTTTTTGAATTTTTTTTAGTTTATATCTTTGACTAATTCTATCTTTTGGATTTTCTTATCTTTAGTAGTTTCTATATAAATAGATCTTAGATCTTATGTAAGCCCTAAAGAGACAACCTTCATTATTATTATCAATTACAAAGTTTTCACTGAATTTCTGGTAGATTTTCAGTTTCTTGCAACTTAGGTTTCGTGTTTGCGATTCCTTGTTCGACAAAGCTTATGTTTGTGAGCCTCATATAGCTTCCGACTACGTCAAATTATGTAAAATTTGATCAGTCAAAAAATGACAACTTTTTTTTTGGACGAAAAAAATAACAATTACTTATACTTGCTGACTTTAGATATGTATAACTAGATTTAATAAAAAATTCACTTTAAGTTTTATATAAGTTATTCAAGAGAATAGTTTGATATTATAAAATCTTGTATTGATTATTTTAATTTACTTCTTATAGGATTTATTTTAATGATAGATTATTTGTACTATAATACATTCTTATAATCAAAAAAAGATTTGTAGGATTATAATTTTTGTATAAGAATTGACTACTTGTTTTTATCAATAAGTTTCCTTATTTTATAATAATCGTAATTATTTTATATTTATTTGGAAAAAATCAAATCTGAATTATATATATAATTTTTTTATATATGTAGAATTTGCAATAAAGATTTTAACCAATAAAAAATAAGTCAATTAAATGTCAACCAGTCAAATTGATTTAACAAAATAGTTATGTGGTTTATTATATCTTTAATAATACGATTTTGATTTAACAAAAAATTCACTTATAAGTTTTATAGGCAGATTCTACAATTATTTACATATGTATTCAAATATCATATTTACAAATATGCAATTCGAACATTATATGATGTTTAGCTCTATTTATTGACATACGTAAATATCAAAGTTTTACAATTATTTTATAACATATTAGATGGATTCTAGGTTACAAATATAACTAAATAAAAAAATATATATTGAAGGGTCCGGATCCGGAAGGAATGGGTCTTAGGGTAGGAAATAGGAATAAATCTTACCCGTTGATCACGCCGGAAAACAATAGCACAAAAACCAACGTGCGAATTATTCGCGAATTATTCACTTATTACTCGCGTATTATACGCGAATAATTCGCATTTTATACGCATTTGTTCGCGTTTATACGCATTTGTTTCGCGCTTGATACGCGCTTTTTTCCGTTTTCCCTTTTTTCCGTTTTTTCCGTTTTTTTTTTATTTTGTTTTTTTTGTTTTGTTTCGAAAAACCAGCACGCGTCTAAAATTTGTTCAACTCTATGGCCGATTTGTTCAACTCTATTGCTTATTTGTTCAACTCTATGATCAATTTGTGCACCTATGTCATATTTTGTAGCAATCGAAGTTCATATAATTTGTTTCGGTTTGACAATTTGTTCACCTTTATGGTTAATTTGTTCATCAATATTTGTTCAACTCTATTGTGAATTTGTTCAACTCTATGGTTAATTTGATCATCAATATTTATTCAACTCTATTGTTAATTTGTTCATCAATAGTTGTTCAACTCTATGGTCAATTTGTTCATCAATATTTGTTCAACTCTACGGTCAATTTATTCATCAATATTTGTTCAACTCTATTGCCAATTTGTTGAACTCTATGGTCAATTTGTTCAACTCTATGGTCAGTTTGTTCATCCGTATTTGTTCAACCCTAATACCAATTTGTTCAACTCTATTGCCCGTTTGTTCAACTCTATGATCAATTAAGTTCAACTCTATGGTCAATTTGTTCATCAATATGTGTTCAACTTTATGGTCAGTTTGTTTAACTCTATGGTCAGTTTGTTCAATTCTACGGACAATTTGTTCAACTCTATGGTCAATCTGTTCATCAATACGTGTTCAACTCTATTGCCACTTTTTTCAACTCTATGGTCAGTTTGTTCAATTCTATGGACAATTTGTTCAACTCTGTGGTCAATCTATTCATCAATATGTGTTCAACTCTATAATCAATTTGTTCAACTCTAAAGTCCATTTGTTCATCAATATTTGTTCAACTCTATGGTCAATTTGTTCATCCATATTTGTTCAACTCTATGGTCAATTTGTTCAACTCTATGATCAATTTGTTCTTCAATATTTGTTCAACTCTATGGTTAATTTGTTCAACTCTACTGCCAATCGTTCAACTTTATGGTCAATTTATTCAACTCTATGGTCAATCCATTCTTGCAAAACAACTGTTTTGGTTGGACAAGTAAAACAAGACATCGAAAGTATAAGGGCTAAATTAACTGTAAAATTGTAACACCCTCAACCCACCACGAGAGTATTATTGCCAGTAATCTCGGATTTACCTAATCCAAAACTACTCGGGCTTTTTAAAACGAAATCACCACAATCATGGAAACGCAAGACGATGCTTTTACGCGCATATGGAAAGAATTATCTTAAAAGGCGACGACGGAAAGAAAATATATACAGACCGATGCTTCGAAGAGGACTTTTAAGGAAAGACAAACTAGACTATTACAGTCATCCAAAAAGTATACAGACCGGGTTGTTGTTTATCTTCGTCTTCTAACAAGTTATTCGATTAGCTCAACTCCATGAAATCCTGCTAGCCGTACCTGGTTCGTGAAAAGAAAAAGAAGAAAACGGACGTGTTAGTCTATGAAAGACTAAGCAAGTGGAACGTAACTAAGGTTCACGACGTTATAACCCAAAAAGTTGGTATCAAACTTCATCAGTAGAACCTCTTCCTAAAAGAGAAGATAGAATAGATAACCTCAACGACAGAATGTCCATGAGCGACCTTAGGAAGACATAAGAGAGTTTGTTGGGATTATTCATTCACATCAATACACTGAAAGATATCATCAACCGAGCAATCAGCTCAAACTCACCAACCTGGTATTTTAATTACGTGCATAACACACTTATCTTGCATTACTTTCAACCAAAGCATTCAGTTTGACAGCTTTTAATCAACTCGGCCATCCATTGCCGAGGTCACAAGGATATTGGATCCTTGATCAATTTTCCGAGCGCGTAGCGCTAATGCACTTAGCTAGAGTGCGTCACCCCTCAAGGACAGAGTGGGCAGAGTCATGACTCGGGTACCGAGTTATAGGGACATCCCGGTACAATCTTTTAAAGAGATGTTATCAGACGCTCAGGCCCCATCCCTGAAACATTACCTACAAACTATTCTAATCCACAACAATGTCTCAAACGAGACATATTTACACACAAAGTCTCACATAGCGGACCTAAAATCCAGTTCTATCGCAATACTAAAAATAACAACAAGGTCATTAATTCTAACAACCTAGTTTTTTTTATTTGCACATAAGTCAATCCCAACAAATTAGATCACATGGAACTAGATATCTCGTTTAACGGAACAAGGGAAGAAGAAACGTCCACTTGCCTTAACATTTGAAGAGCTATTGGAAACAGGAAAGTCGACGCCCGATCCTTACAAGTCTCTAGGCCACGGGATGGCACGGATACCGAGATGTCACCAAGGTTCGAAACTCGAAACAAAGCCTTGCATGAAAACCGAGACGAGCCGAGGCACGCAAATCGAGGCAACTCCGATCACCTTTAAATTACCGGAGAAGGTTGGGTATGGAATCCTTGGCTCAATTAGAGTCCATTGGTGGTGCAGGGGTGGCTGGTGGTGCTCCGGCGAAACTCCGGCGAGTCTCCGACGAGTTCGATTTTACTGGAAAAATTCCATCAATTAATTCGAATGGGTTTTCACAAAATTGGTTGAAGATCCAAGTATATCAACCCCTCACCTACCTCAAGAATTATTTTGGAGCATTTCCAAGCTCAAATCGTGGCCCAATCAACTGAGTTTCCAAGTCGCCAGAAAACCGAACAAACTGCACAACCAACTTCAACAATTAATTCGACCCATTTAAGTTGAGCTTTTGGGAGAACTTAATACACGAATCTTGAAGAGGACTCCTTAACTTAGACTCAGGAATTGATTGCGGAATTTTCCAGCAAGAAACGAGAGAGATATAGTTTAATTACCGAGACTGATCGGAGTTTCTGTTCTCAAGCAGGTCCGCGACCTTCAATGGTAAAATTACCCCACTTTGAGCTGGTTTCTTGCCAAACTCACAACACGAAACGTCAAGAGGACCCTTCAATCTAAATCGGGAGACTTGTTTCGTGAATTTTGAGTGAGAAACGAGGGAGATACGAATTTTTGAACGTAGCAGTCCAAACAGGGTCGAACAGGGCTGTCTTCACCCAATCCGGCTGAGCGGGGACCCGAGGTGTGGTCGAGCAGCGTTTTTCCTAGGCGGGGACGTACGTAACGAGGGTTGACGACCCAGAGGTGGTGGCTAGATGACAAGCCAAGGGGAGCTCGATCAAAACTGAAGTGGAAGCTTAATACTTGGGGAAAGACAAGACAAGGAGGAAAAGAAACTGGAAGAAGGAGATGTATATCTTCAGCTCAAAAGGAACCAGCTGTCCAACGCAGGATAAGGAAGAAAATTCCAATTCAATCCATAGGCTGGTGATAGAGATAAGAAGAAGATTAAGGGGCAAGGAAATGGAATTTTTTTTGGAAAGTAGGCACTATTCAACTTTTTATTCTCAAAATGGGCACTGTACAAAATAAATTCCGGAAATAGGCAGTTTCAGGTTGGGAGACGCTGGCCCAGCCAGCGTCTTTGGTTCAATTTTGCTCCGGGCAGAGACGCTGGTCCCACCAGCGTCTCTATCAGAAAGACGCTGGCCGGGCCAGCGTCTTTCCTCAGTTTATTTTTTTTTCAAAATTCGTTAATTTAATATATTAAATTGGCAATTTTAATATCAAATATTTATAAAATTAAAACTAATTAATTCAATATTTTTTGGAAAATTATATTTAGTTAATTAGTTAGAGGTTAGAGACGCTTTTAATGTACGTTCACACTCGGTATTTAAACCGGAGTTTGCTGTCCAGCGGTAAGATGGTGCGTAGGGGTTGGAACATGGGTGTGAAACGCAATAACTTTTGGCTCGGTGATCCGTTCGAGGCGTGTGAGCAGTCGTTTCGAAGGTCTCGACTTAAGCCACGAGGTGGAGTCTTTGGTTCGCGGTTTCCTGTCCGACATGAGTCCAGAATCAGGTTAGAGAAGCGGACAGACTACGCCGTTTGGGACACTCAAATCGACAAAAAATCAATTTGTCAATTTTAATTTTATTTATTTTGTTCAGAAAAAATCTCAACTATTACAAAAATCGACAAATTGATTGAACAATAAGGCATTCATCAACTAACTATTTGCCAGGATTTTTATCATTCGTGTGATCAACTGGTCATTCAAAGCAGTTCATCATGCAATCTTTCTGGTGGGGAAAATTGATCATAAGCTAACAAGATCACTGAGAATTGTGATGAAGAGCCTTAAACTTTTGATCTGATCAGCTATGCATTTTGTATAAATTGTGTCACATGATTTGAAACACTTCCTTCAGCAAGTACATATTCAAATGATGCGTAATGTTCATGTTAAACAGCAAATTTCATAGCAACACAAGAACTCGGTACAAGATTGCAGATTTTCCTTGTGGTCAGCTCATGCTCATGCTCACGCATCGAGGTGTCGAATCGTCGTCGGCGTCGCTGGCTCTGAGGACCAATCGGTCCCGCTCCTACGCCACCTTTGTGTCCCTTCCACGGTCACCGTCACCACCACCTTCGTGTCCTTCTGGTACCGCTGAAATCAACCACAATCGTCCCCAATTTGAGGCCTAATCAGCTTCCATGACCACAAATTGGTCGAAACAGGCATCGATTTGTGCGTGTGAAATGAGTTGAGGAAGCAATCTCAACTCCTGCCACTACGTGGACGAGTTCTGGAGGCTGAAACCCTGCTACCTAGCTTTTCACGGAGCTATGGTTTTCATGGAGCGGAAAGGCGAAATTGAGCTCGAGCTCTTCTTCTCAGACGAAGAAGAGGCCGGCGATGAGAAAGGCGAAGACGAACACGAGCTCGATCTGAAGGAGCTGACGTTCGCTATGGTTTTCGATCGTCTGAAATTGAGCGGCTGGTTCACGGAGAACAACGGATCTGACGTCTTCTCGCCGTCGTACACCATCCACGTCTCTCCCAAACTCAATCTCTGTTTATTGAGCATATGATATATATATATATATATATATATATTGTTTTTGTATTTTAGGATATCTAGGATATCTTTTCTTGGTTTATTTTTGTATAGTTAAGATCTTGTGCCTTGGATAACAAGGACTTTGAGCTGTATATATTTACGTGAATGAGATGAATGAAAACAGGGGTTTTTCTGGCAGCCTACACAATTCTTCATGGTATCAGAGCCAGCCCTAAACACCAAAGATAATTCACGTTTCTTAACATCGCTGCCCTTGTGCCGCGATCTGTCTTGCTTCTACCGGATTCCGACGTGTTAGCAACGTTGCAATGGCCGGCGAATTGAAGGGAGAGGCTTCAGGAGTAAAGTCTGCGAACTCCCCGTATTATTTGCACCCTTCGGACCATCCCGGGATGAAGGTGCGCCTTGTTACGCTCAAGGGAAACAACTATCAAGACTGGGAGTTGTGTTTCCGGAATGCTCTTCGCGCAAAGCGCAAACTCGGGTTCGTGGATGGATCAATCACGAAGCCTGAAGATCTTGCAGACATGGATGATTGGTGGAGTGTAAACTCAATGATTATGGGCTGGATTATTCAGTCCATGGATGAGCAGATTCGATCGAGTATAACGTACTTCGACACCGCGAAGGAACTTTGGGAGGATCTTGGTGCTCGGTTTTCTGTTAGCAATGGCCCGAGAGTTCAGCAATTGCGATCTGATTTGGCGAGGTGTTCGCAAAACGGACAGCCTATCGCCGCGTACTACGGTTCATTGAAGAAACTTTGGGATGAGTTATCCCACTATGTTCGAGACAGAACCTGTTCATGTGGGAAGTGTGTTTGTGCTTGGTCCGAATCTGCGGCTTTGGATCGAGAAGAAGAAAAGGTTCATCAATTCTTGATGGGTCTTGACTCTGGATTTGCAACGACTCGATCGAACCTACTTGCTCAAGAGCCTTTACCAAGGCTGAATAAAGTTTACTCAACCCTTGTTCAGGAAGAGATCCAGCAGGGCATGGCAAAGTCACGGGATGAGAAAAACACAGTCGGCGGCGCGTTTGCTGCACAGGGCCGCGGATCTCAGCGGCGTGACGGAGATCGTCGTGGGCAGAGCGGTGCCACCGCGAATGACCGCCGCCGAGAAGGAGAAGTTGATCGGCGAGGGGCTGGGCGTGGCAGAGGAGATTGACGCTCAGAGTCCGATCGGCCGACTTGTTACCACTGTGGAGAATCGGGCCACCTCCAGCGCAGTTGCTTCAAACTCCACGGATACCCCGACTGGTGGGTCGGAGAAAAGGACGGAGACCAGCGTTCGGGCGAGGGAGCTGCAGACCTCGGGCGCGGTCGTGGAAGAGGGCGAACCGGTGGCGCTCATGCTGCTCAGTCCAGCGGTGGCGTCGGTTCCTCTTCGCAGTTAGGGTTGGGCGCACAAGACAGATTGGGAACGGGGTTGACTGACTCACAATGGTCAACGCTCGTTAATCTATTGCAATCAGCCAACAGTAATTCGTCTAAGCTTTCCGGTATGTTTAATTTTAAATGGATTTTAGACACCGGGGCTTCGTTTCATATGACCGGTGACGCATCCCTATTAAGTGATATGATTACAGTGCCGTCTTCAACGATCTTGCTTCCAGATGGATTGTCTACAGTTGCTAAATTTGCTGGAAAACTGAAATTGAGTGATGATTTGATTTTGCATAATGTGCTTTATGTCCCTAGCCTCCACTGTAATTTGATTTCGATTGCACAGCTATTGAGAGATCATGCTTGCTCCATTATTATGACTAATAAGCTATGTATCCTACAGGACCGGGCTTCGACGAGGCTGATTGGAGCGGGTGAGGAGCGTAATGGAGTCTATTGGCTTCGTGCAGTGGCGTCGACGGCGTACACTTCACGGTTAGAGGCCGATTCACCTGCCCTTTGGTATTCCCGTTTTGGACACCCATCTTTATCTACTCTTAAACACTTGCATAGCTTGAAAATAAATGGAACCCTAGACCCTTGTGATAGTTGTCATAGAGCGAAACAGACTCGTTCCTCATTTCCTATTAGTAATTCGCATGCTTTAGAAGTTTTTGATTTGGTTCATTGTGATGTTTGGGGTCCTTATAGAACCCCGACTAATTTTGGTGCTCAATATTTTTTAACATTAGTTGATGATTGTTCTAGAGGTGTTTGGATTTTTTTAATGAAGCACAAAACTGAGGTTGCCTCTCTTATTCGAAATTTTTGCTCTATGGTTAAACGACAATTTAATAAAGATGTGAAGAAATTTCGAAGTGATAATGGTACTGAATTTGTGTGTATGCGTGAGTTTTTCAATGAAAATGGGATTTTGTTTGAAACCTCTTGTGTTGCAACACCTCAACAAAATGGTAGGGTAGAAAGAAAACACCGGCATATTCTAAATGTTGCTAGGGCTTTACGATTTCATGCAAATTTGCCGCTGCGTTTTTGGGGGGATTGTATACTTACAGCAGGATATTTGATAAATCGCACACCTACATCTTTGCTTGAGAATAAAACTCCATATGAAATTTTGCATGGCCGTGTTCCAGAATTTGCTCATTTGCGTACATTAGGATGTTTATGTTATGCTTCAACTATTCCTCGGTCAACCGATAAGTTTGCTTCTCGTGCTAGAAAATGTGCTTTTATAGGCTATCCCACAGGTCAAAAAGGTTGGCAAGTTATTGATTTGGAAACTAAGGAACGTTTTGTTTCGTCTGATGTAGTTTTCTATGAAACTCACTTTCCGTTTAAGCTTGCTAAAACCGACCCTCACCCAGCCGTTACTGATTCTGATCCCACACATGCATCCATTTTTGATGAATTAACTAGTCCCCTAGCTCCAACGCAAACGGACGACAGGGGGAGTGGGGTTCAATCTCCTCTTGTTGCCGTCCAAGAACCAATCCAGAGCTCCACAAATGGCCAGACTCAGACAGATTATAGGAGGAGTGGGATTCAATCTCCTCCTATTTCTGTTCAAGACACTTCTTTACCTAGCTCCTCCTGTTGTCGTCCAAGACATTGCCCCACGTCGTTCTACCCGTGATCGTGTCCCATCTGTGAAGTTACGTGACTTTGTTTGCAATACTGCACGAGAAAAGGAACCTCCATCGCTTCCTTCATCCTCTTCATCTACTTCGTCAGGTACCTCCTATCCCATAGCTAATTATGTTCATTATGATCGGTTTTCGCCCAAGCATCGGGCCTTTATTGCTGCTGTTCAGGCCACTGCAGAGCCTACTTGTTTTTCTGATGTAGTTCGTAGTCCTCACTGGAGAGAGGCTATGAAAGCTGAGATTGATGCCTTAGAGCGGAATGGGACCTGGACACTTTCTACTCTTCCTAAAGGGAAGAAACCTATTGGTTGTAAGTGGGTTTTTCGAGTCAAGTATAAGTCTGATGGTTCTATTGAGCGTTACAAAGCTCGTCTGGTTGTTCTTGGGAATAATCAAAAGGCGGGTATTGATTATAATGAGACATTTGCTCCTGTCGCAAAGATGGTCTCAGTACGGACTTTTCTAGCAGTTGCTGTTGCTCGGGATTGGGAACTCCACCAGATGGATGTTCATAATGCATTTCTGCATGGTGATCTTGATGAGGAGGTGTATATGAGACCTCCTCCAGGCTTTTCTGGTTCTGCAGCTGGCCGGTTTTGTCGTCTGAACCGGTCTCTTTATGGTCTTCGTCAGGCTCCTCGTAACTGGTTTGCTAAGCTTGCCTCTGCTTTACGTCAGTTTGGGTTTGTCCAGTCTTTAGCTGATTATTCTCTATTCTCCCTTTGTCGCTCTGGTGTAACTATACATGTGCTGATATATGTTGATGACTTGATAATTGCTGGAAATGATTCAGCCGCTATTGCTCGATTCAAAGGTCAGCTTAGTTCTTGCTTTCATATGAAAGATCTGGGTTCTTTGAAGTATTTCTTGGGAATTGAGATAGCTCGTTCGAGAGATGGTTTGTTTCTTTGTCAGCGTAAGTACACATTGGACATTCTGACTGAGGCTGGGATTCTTGCTGGGCGACCTTGTGATTTCTCTATGGAGCAAAATCACAAGCTTGTTGTTTCACAGGCACCGTTATTTGATGATCCAGAGCGATATAGACGTCTTGTGGGACGTCTTATCTATTTGACCATTACTAGGCCAGAGATTTGCAACGCTGTTCATATTTTGGCCCAGTTCATGCAGAGACCGACTGTTGATCATTGGGATGCTGCCATTCGAGTTCTTCGGTATCTTAAGAGTCATCCAGGCCAAGGTGTTCTCTTATCCAGATCTTCCAGCTTAGAGTTGACGGCGTTCTGTGACTCTGATTATGCGAGTTGTCCGCTTACACGACGGTCTATCACAGGTTATTATATCTTGCTTGGCTCTTCTCCTGTTTCTTGGCGTACCAAGAAGCAGAAGACTGTGTCCCGCTCATTTGCTGAGGCTGAGTATCGTGCGATGGCTTCTGCTTGCTGTGAGTTGTTGTGGTTACGATCATTGTTGACATCTTTGGGTGTTTGTCTCAGTCGTCCTATGCGGTTATTTTGTGACAGTCAGGCTGCGTTGCATATTGCTGCTAATCCTGTCTTTCATGATAGGACGAAGCATATTGAAGTTGATTGTCATTTCATTCGAGACTTACTTGTCTCCGGTACTATTATGACATCTCATATTCGGACTCATTCTCAGCCTGCTGATATTCTCACCAAGGCTCTCGGAGCTCAGCAGTTTCAGTTTCTTCTTGGCAAGTTGGGCATTTGTGATCTGCATGCTCCAACTTGAGGGGGAGTATTGAGCATATGATATATATATATATATATATTGTTTTTGTATTTTAGGATATCTAGGATATCTTTTCTTGGTTTATTTTTGTATAGTTAAGATCTTGTGCCTTGGATAACAAGGACTTTGAGCTGTATATATTTACGTGAATGAAAACAGGGGTTTTCCTGGCAGCCTACACAATTCTTCACTGTTCAATTCGATCAGTTCACACACAAATTCAACAATTGAAAACCTAGTTTTTCGAAATTCGAAATTTCAGATCCGGAATCAGATCAATTGAGGTTGCGATTGAGGTTTACCTTTCTGCGCATAGTGAGGATCGGTTTGCCGTCGACGTCCATGAGGAGGATCTCGGCTGAAACAAAACCCTAGCCGTCTACATGGCGGACCAATTGGAGCAACAGGAGACGGTTCCGATGCCGAAAACGCCCGTCCTCACCATGGAAGCTCTGGATCTGAGCGCAATCGTGGCCGAGAAGTCGTATTTCGTGGGCGGCGGCAATATCGTCGTTTTGTTGCAACAAGCGTCGACGAGCGATTTAGGCTTGGGCAGAGGGATCGCGAGAGAGCAATCAACGGCCGTAGCGCAAGAAGAGGGAGGCGGAGAGGGCGGGGTCGGCGATGAGGACGCGGGGGAAGAAGGCGAGGAGGAGGGAGATGGAGGAGGGGAGGGCGGAGCCGCGGAGATGCAGATGCGGGAGGAGAGAGCGGGGCCCAACTTCTTCTTTTCCTACGTACAGATTGGGCGAAAATTGACGGTATAGATTGGGTGTAATCAAGGGTTGAGATTCATTCTTAATTCCTACCGCAAGACTCCTTCTTATATGAGTCTTTCTTATATATTGAAAATTATAAAGAGTGAATTTTCATTATGTGTAAGATTTTGGATATATTTTTTAAGATTTGGATAGATTTATTATATGTACAATTTTATGTGGGATCTACAATAAAATTTCAACCAATTAAACAAATTAAATTATTTTAATAAAGATGGATAATGCGGTCCAATAAAGAGTTGACATATGTCATGCTAAATATTATTTTTATCCTATGCTTTAGTATATAGTTATGATGATGATGATTTTTATCGCAATGATCTCCAAAAATCATTGTACCGCCCAAGGGTTAGATAAGGATAAGCTGGATAATCACGAAATCGGCGATCAACTCAATATCACATAAAACAACAAGAAGATAAATACCGAAAAAGACGTAAATTGGACTGAATTAAAACACGCAAAAAACGTTGTATCGCACAATCAATTCGAAATCACGATCGCAAACAATAGCATCGATCATATTACCACATGTCCTATTTCACCAATCAATTCAAACTGCCCCTCCTCATATATATACTACGTACTTTAATTCGAGCAGATAAGATAAAATGGAATGGAAGCGATTAAACTAGTTTTTCACATGTATATGAAATTTTAGACGATCCACTTTTTTGGTAACAGCAGGCTATTAATTACTTCCTCCGTCATAAAAGTTTGTCTCATATTTCTTTTAATACATCCCAAAAAGTTTATCTATTTTTATTTGTTTATTTATATTTACTTTTTTTTTTGAATAATATTCATATTCAAACACACATATTACCAGTGGCGGAAGCAGGATTTTAGTCTAGAGGGGGCTAAATAGCTTAATTTAAGTATAGTTGTTAAAAATTTGATCATTGATCATTTGAACTTGAAATAAACCCGATATGCTTAATCTATAAGTATAAAATTAGTCCTAACCGGAGTAAATAAAATGAAACATAATTAAGTTTTTATTAAAATCAAAGTGGATTTGAGGAAACGTTATGATCCAATTAACTAGTTTAAAGTTCAAACCGATGCCTTCGGGCATCTAGTCAAAACAGTAAAGCCTCCAAGGGTAGTACCCAGAGGTCACCGGTTCGACTCTCATGGGCAGTGCCCTCAACCAAAAAAAAAAAAGTTCAAACCGATAAATTTTAGATACAACACAGGTGACCTGTATTTGGACGGACGGATGGCGTCGCTATCGCGGAGGCGGGCGGAAATGTGGAAGTGAAGCTGTTGGAGGACGGATGCGGGGAGATTTGAGACACACAAGACCGATCCTACCAAATTAGAGACCTTGAGCGAAAATTAATTAAGGGTTGTTTTTTATACATTTTCTTCTATTGTTTAACACAAAAATCCATATCTTTTTTAAAAACTAGCTAATATTTAATATTTTCTACTAAACATATGTTTCGCCATCTTTTTTTTACGACCTAAGTTCAGTTCAATCATAGTGTATGACGATGTTTGTTTGTATATGTGTATTTTTATCTATAATATCCAACTTTCCCTACCTAATCTCACTTTTTATCTATAATATCCCTACCAAAATTACAAAACTATCCCTACCTAATCTCACTTTTTATCTATAATATCCAACTTATCACTCACTTTATTCCACTTTTCTTAATCTATGAGGGAGTAACAAGTTTGAAGTCAGCTAGTTACTATTTTTTTTGGTAGTAATCGGCTAGTTATCATGGCAATTGACAAAAAGGAAAGTAGGCTGATTATGTTGTCCAAACTTTCCTCTCCTTTTTCAAATACAATATACGATAAGAGAGCGTAAGTGATAAGATCTTAATAGTCATAGCCGTTTTGAAATAGTTGTCTAAATAATATTTATATATATATATTGTAAATTAATAATTTTTCCGATATTATCCTTATCAATGTAGAATTAATTATTAGTCTAAAGAAATACGGAAAAAGCATATATATGATTATGATATAGTTGATTATGACGGATATAAATGGAAAAAGTTGGGGATATATTTAAAATAGACAAGATTATGAAACAAGAAAAAGTGGTTATATGGACAACTATTTTGAAACAAAAAAAATACTTGTTTAATAATATATATTGTTAATAAATCAAAGAGATCTCCGATTCTTGTTTTGTTCACTTTTCATAAGAGAATTCGGTTCATTTACGTGTCAAATAATTAAAATAATTAAAATATTTTAAATATTTTAAATATTTTAAATATTTAGAATATTTATGAAATTATTTTTTATGAAATTATTTAGATTATGAAATGACTTTTATTTAGAATATTTTGAAATTTTAGAAAAATCAGAAAACTTTGAATATTTAGAAACTTTAGAATATTTAGAATTTTGGAATATGATTTTAATATTGAATATGATTTTTATTATGTAATTACGATTTATAATGTATGATGAAATTGTGTAGAAATTATTTATCTTTTGGTGAAATTTTAATGGATGCGTTGTTTAATTTATGGTCTTAAAAAATTTAGATTTCAACAACCTTGACTCGATATCGAGGTTCGCCCTTGGATCGGAGCTTCATTCAAGCCAGCCCGCTATAGCATGCCTAGCGTATTCGAGGGCATGGGTGGACAATATTATGATACCGCTGGGCATTTCGGTTCATTCGAGCCACCCCGCTATAGCATGCCTAGTGATGGCTTGCATCTAGCTCATGCTTAGAGTGCATATTAGGTCATGTTTCATTTGGTTTCGGTTCGCTTTTCTCTCTTTTAAGTTAGTATTTTAGTTGTTTTCGGCTTAGTGCCTTCGTTCGGACTCTACGCCTTGTTTGTGCGTTTTCAGGTGAAAATGGAGGAGTTTTGGTGATGGGAGATCAAAAGGAGCTTAAGAAGATGACATTAGCTCGAAGACGGAGTCAAGGAGAGCCCTGAAAAGACGCCACAAGAAGCAAACCAAAGACCGAGCAAGACGAGAGCCGAAAAGACGAGCAACGGAACCAAACCCGGGGCCACAGCCCCCGACCCGGCTAGGTCACGGCCAGGGTCATGGCCGGGGTCGGGCTCCCTTGCCAAATCATGACCAAGGCGCAAAAATCAGGCCCCGACCCGGCCGGGTCACGGCCAGGGTCGTGGCCGGGGTCGGGGCTTTTCTTCGCGTATGTGTGCGTTTGGCCCTCCAGAGTCGGACCCGGCCGGGTCACGGCCCGAGTTGGAGCCCGGGTCACGCCGTCGCGCCCCATTTTCCCGTTTTAGCCTTGTTTCCTTTTAGGGTTGTTTAAATAGCCGTCTTTCTCTCTTTGGAGGAGGTTCTTCTTTCCCCCTTTTGGGGACTTTTTCCCATTTTAGAACTTGAGTTTCTTGTGAAGAATTGGAGAAAGTGTTGGAGATTCTTCCCTCTTGTCAATCTATTGAATGAAGTTTGGTATGGATTTCCTTCTCTCTTCTTCATTCCTTTGTTTGCCATGTTTAGCTAGGTTCCTAAATCCTAGGGTTTGAGGAAGACCCTATGGGTTCTAGGTAGTGCTTTGAATGCTTGCTTGAATTGAGATTTGAATTATGGTTTGTGTCAATCCTATGTGCCTAATGCCAAATTGATTGTGATTTGAGACTTGTTGATGATTAAAACCGAGAGGTTAGGTTGTCAATAGGGAGATAGGTTAGGGACTTGTGTTGAGAGACCTCTTCCCTAGCTTGAACCATAGGATTGATTGATTGATTTCCCTTAGAAATGAGAATTGATTTGGGAACTTTTGAGAGGTTGACCTACCGATAGAGGGTTGAGTTAGACGAGCTCACTCAAGCCACGACGGTGGATGAGGGCTTGAACCGATTGAGCCCCTATTGAGCCTAAAGGGCCTAGTCTTGGATCAAGCCACGAAAGTGGATGATTATCATATTCTAGGTACAATTTGTTTGATTCGATAAGATTAGACAATGATTCTAGGTAGACGCCTCCAAACCATGATTTGATCTAGATTCTTGTATGCTTTCAAAGTGTTGCTTAGATCCATAGTTTGAGTACTTAGACTCTAGGATTGCTTTTTCCCTTATTCATATTTGCATCATCTTGTTGCTTGTTCTCTTTGTTTGCTAGTTGATTAGTTTAAGTGTTTTCCATCCTTTGTTGCCTCATATTTGCCTAGCTACTTCGATTGTCGGTTCACCAACTCTACTAAAGTCCTAGAGATCGACACCTTGGTACTACGCGACCCGTACATTTGCGGTATTGGTCTAGTAGCCTATCACCTAGCGAGTTCCAAGAACCAGCTGGACGTCAGTACATGAACCCATTAGCCTTCGAGCCTCCACAATAGGGATTTGGTGGCGGCCCGACCAACAATATTTTACTGGTTAATTATGGCACACATATCGCTCATTATATATGGGATCATCCAAATATAAGAACGTTTTTATTATTTCTTATTTATTTCATGTTGGGAAATACTAATATATTTTTTTGCAACTTTATTAGCATGGAAAGGTACTAAAGTGCCACGCTCGGAGCGGTGCAATCAATGATTTGCAGGATTTCGCCCGAGGTGTTGAAGTGCAACCATGGCTGACCCTAATGGAGCAAAGCCGATTGCTGGGGTTAAGAGAATAAACATTTAGAGAGACAGATGAAGCATTAATTTCGGCATTTGTCCTAAGGTGGCATCTAGAGATGTACACTTTTCATTTTCCGTGGGGGGAAATGACAGTCACCTTGCACAACATCCAGCAGATTCTACAATTGTCCATTGATGGAATGAAGGTGGGTCTCGGTTTAGCAATATGGGGGATGGACAATTACGGATGGTCGTAGCGCAAATTTTCGGGTTTACGCTCAAAGACTTGAAAGAGCAGTTCGCCTCCGACGGTGGAATCAACATCATCAGGTTGAAGTCTGTAACACCCCGTCTTTTTCACAAAGCGTTACTCGGTAGTAGGCCTCACAAGGCACTAGCAAGCTAGTTTGACAACTGAACAACAGGATCTTGCAACGCGGACAAGACGAGAAAACAAGAAAACATCACTCGTATTTTATAAAAATTACATTTCAAGTAAAACAACTAGTACCTAACCTGTACAAACTATTACTACAACAAAACTCCCACAACACACTAATAGTCAATCAATAAAACATCAATCTTAAAGAAAGAAAACCAAGACAACAACGAACATTCGACTATCTAGGACACGTGCATCCCTATTCCGCATCACCATTCCGCCAAGGCTCGGTCGTGACATCCTGAGATTACCTGAACTGAAAAATAGGTTACCCGAAGGGTCAGGTCCTACTCTATCAAGCTAGAATAAGCAAACCAACTACAAGACGTTTCAAAAACAGTTTTCCTAAAGTCAGCAACCAAAGTGTCCACAAAAACACACACATAACTCTAATCCATTCCTAAATCCAGTTAGTCACAAACAGTTCCAAAGTTCATATTTAGGCAGTTACTACTACACACAATCACTTAATTACGCACTCAAACACATTCATCAATTTAGCACACACACATTCACGAATCCACACATTCACACACACACACACACACACACACTCTATACTTACACACATAACACACACACTCTATACTTACACACATATTCATAACCCACAGATTTATCAATTTAACACATACGTTCATACTCTTCAATCAATCAACTTAACATAAGACATGCAATCAGAAACTCTACCTATAATATGGGCACTGCATCACCACCGCATACCTTACGCTACCTAGGCTATGCAGCCCTGCATCAACACTACACGCGACAACGGCGTATCAATCCCACGCCAGACTCAGAGACGGGCCATCTCGTAACCAACCATCCTTAATCCAACCGTCCATCTCATTACAAACCATCCATCTCAACACAATCCATCCATCCATCACAACTCACTTTCACATTAAGCCTCCACTGGAGCGCTGCCCAACACAGAGAAAACCGACAACACCCTATATATATATATACCTATCGACTTTCAAAACCAGCTTTTAAAACCATTTACACATAGCACACATACCACTCTTTCACAAGCTACAACACAATCACGCAATCTGTAACAATACACTCAAAGACACTGATCAGACAAAGTCATACAAATCATCACAACATTCATAACAAACCCACAACACGTCAAACTCGCACACATCGAACAATCAAGAACTACTCACTTTCACAACAAAATCAAACAATCATTCATAAGAAAGGTTCACTCATAACACAACAATCATGAAAAATCATTTCAAAATCGAACGGGACTAGTTCCCAAAACCAATCTCATAATCACAATGCAAACTCTAACAAGCTAGAACAGAAACTGAGCAAGTCGAAAATCGGCTTACCTGAAAGACGGAAGAATCTCTTAACGAACGCGGAATGAAAACGGTCCCGAATGATCAATCTCCTACGACAACGATGGAGAGCGACGACTATGGAAAGAAACGAGACTTGGAAGGGACTAGCGGCGGAGATCTCCCAGACGCTCGCTCGGAAGTCGGACACATAGAGTCCATAGGAGAAGAAGGGCTTGGATGGCGGCGTAAATAAGAGAAGGGAAAGCGCCAACATGGGGAATGAAATAAAATAGAAGACTTCCGAACGCAGGCAAACTTCTACAAGTATCTACTCTTTATACTTATCCATTTTTGTACATAACTCATCACATGTATATCAATACACGTATAAGTATTTTATTTTCTTTTTCTTTTTCTTTTCTTAATTAATAAGAGAGTTAAAATAATATCCACATTAAATAAAATTTTGGTATTTTACTTCACCAAAAAGGTAAAATTAATTAACAATGAATTAACAAACTCATCTTTTTCTGATCAACGTCAGACTTGAAGCTTGGAGGGATAAGTTGGAGTCTAAGGGTTTCAGATTAAGCAGATCCAAGACGGAATATGTCGAGTTTAGGTTCGGACAAAAAGTAGACCAAAGTGAAGATGTGTTGCTAGGAGGGGAGATTGTTCCAAGGCAAGAGAGTTATGGATATTTGGGATCAGTTTTACAGAGTGATGGTGGTGTCGGCGAGGATGTTTCGCATCGGATCCAACGAGGTTGGCAGAAGTGGAGGGCGGCATCGGGGGTTCTGTGCGATAGAAAGATTCCGCTGAAGTTGAAAGGAAAGTTTTACAGAACGGTGATCAGACCAACCATGCTCTATGGGGCAGAGTGTTGGGCCACCACAAAGGCTCAGGAACAGAGACTTCTAGTAGCAGAGATGAGGATGCTAAGATGGATGAGCGGGCACACAATATTGGACAAAATCAGAAATGAAGTGATCAGGAGTAGGGTGGGAGTGGCCAACATAGAGGACAAGCTTCGCGAATCGAGATTGCGGTGGTTTGGGCATGTCCAAAGGAGAGGCCCCAATGAGCCGGTTCGTAGATGTGATAGTCTGGACTTGGGGGTTATTCGCAGAGGGAGAGGTCGACCGAGGAAGCACTGGAAGGACAGTATAAGGCAGGATATCAGCCACTTGGGAATTTCGTCAGAGTTGGCGGTCTACAGGGACAGCTGGAGAGAGAAGATTCGCGTGGTGGATGGCTAGACCCGGATAAGACTGTCTAGTTTTGGTTTTTAGTTTCTGCCTGGTTGTGTTTCGTTTGGTTTTGTCTTGTTTTGTTTTTGTTTTATTTGATTTTGCTTTTGTGTTGATGTGTCTTTTGCTTTGTTCTGTGTGTTTTGAGAGTTTCGAGTTCCATTGGGTCTTTTGGACGCACCCCCTCTGCATCTAGCCAGGGGTGTCCCCATCTTGACCCCCCAGATTCCCCGTAAAGGGAATTATACTGGGTTATTGTTGTTGTTGTATCTTTTTCTGATCAAGAAATAATACCGACACTAAAACGAGACCGGACATTACAAAGTCCTACCTACAAGATGCCATAATGAATGGAGGTAACCCGTAATCAATGGTCTATGCGTATTTGTGTTTACATCTAGCCGGGTAGTACTTTATTTCCGGATAAGTCCGAAAATGCGATGTCTTACAAGTTGATGGATGTGTTGATAAACCATGGGGAAACATATCATTTTTTGCATGGGGTGCGGGTGCATTGTCATACTTGTACAGACAATTGGGTATGGCTTCTTGTGAAAAGGCTGGCTAAATCAGCGGTTGCATGTATATCCTTCATGTAAGTAAGAATAACTTTAATTCGATTTAATTAATTTTATAGTAAATTTACAGAAGTTATTCCATAAAATTATGTAAGAGATCTGATTATTTTGTAGGTTTGGATATGAAGCTATTTTCCTAGGCGGAGAGGTCGTCTGAGCAGAAGGGTCGGTGCAAGCCCCATTGCATACGAGGGAGATGGGAGCCGCCACCAGAATGTTGATGACCTGAGAGATATAAGACTAGCCAAGACCGAATGACTATGAACCAGGTAATTTAAGATAGACTAGATAAATACGTGACTTGTTTGAATTAACATTTTACGTCGGCGACTCGGTGTATATATTTATTTCGTACAGGTGGATTGGATGTCGTGGCCCAACTGCAAGCGATTCGACGTTGGGGATGCATCACTCACGTAGTATAGAGGCTTGCTGACATACCTTAATATTCAGGAGTCTTATATGTCAGAGAGATGCTACATACAAATGGGCTACCTCCAGAAAGTTCCAAAAATCAAAGTTATTAGGCCAAAGGAAGTGAAGAGGACAGATATTTGAAGCAACATCAATATAAAGTGATGTTTTCTCTGAGTGATGACCATTGGGATAACCACGCCCACTACCTTGTACCCAAAGGAGAGGAGGCTATGTTTTCATATTCAATGGTTGATGATTATCTATCTTGGTTTAGGGGCTAGTCCCATCCATAATTATTGCCGATCTCCGCTGCTGCTGTTGACAACTAGCCACCACCACAACCATCGGACACTGATATATATGCGGTAAGTAACTTAATATTTATTCGTTTAATTTTTTTGCATTTATATTAATACTGACTTGTAATATTATTTGTGTTTACATAGCACATGGCTTATATACAAGGAGTGGTACATCACTACCAGGGATACGCGCACCTAGGTGGATGAGGAGTCGCCTTTCTTAGGGATATTGAGACGGGATTGCCCTGCCCTATTCGTCGAGCTCAACCTAACTGGCGTCCAAGTCGTCGTCCATCGGACTACCAACCCGGAAGTCACAACGATATTGCCTATTAAAACCAGTATTGATTTGTATTTTGTTTTTAGGTTTAGTAGTGACTATGGATGTTATAAGTTTTTGTTGTATGAGAACAATTTATTGACATTGGCAATTTTTTTTTAAATTTACTAATGCTTAACGAATTCTCGTATGGAGCGTATTAAGTATAACAAATTATAATTAAAAAGCTATAGGCATAGAGTTTAAAATTCCATGCTGTTATAACAAACATACGAGATTACTCTATTTCACATAGTATAACAATAGCCCAATGTAGTTCCCCTATTGCACACGGTAACGCACGTATAGTATCATGCAGTGATGATATTGCCCATCCAACCGTCCAACATTGTTGTGATGGCAACGACTCCATAACTTCGCAGCTGGAGGCATCGAGGCATCATCATGGAGCATGACCTACAATTTAAATGTCGTCAATATAAGATAACTCATATCAACATAAAAAATTACTCATTTTAATAAAATCATACCGGGACATAGTGGTTTCCCAAATGAGCAGTGCACACTACTCGTGACCAACTGGCGAACTGATCGGATTGGTTACGATCATCGGGAGACATGTGTGTGGACCACAATGGGATAGTACAACCAATGCACACACTGATATCTAGTAGCAAATGCCAATCCCACCATTATTGGCGTCTCCTTCTAGTGTACTCACTCACACCGATCCATCATCCAATTGATGTTGCCGATCAAATCGTCAATCAGAGTGATGTAAGGTTGCACGACAGCATATACCTGATAGGTACCCCTCAACTCAAGGACCATTTCCTGTCTCATCCTCGTCCACGCCTCCTCTCCCCACCCCATTAGCACTGCGAGTGACTTGTATCCATAATGATCGATCATCGCCTCGAACGTTTGAAGCATTGCTGATAGATGGAAACATGAAACCCGGTACATGAATAGTTGAATACCAAAATCATACTCGATTTGGCTAGTCAGTACGAGGGCAGGGAAGCTAGTCGTGTAGTTTCCCTCTCTCTCGTCTGCCTCGTCACCGTCCTCTTCTTCTTCCCCCTCCTCCTCAACCGTGGTAACTAATTTCGGTCCCGGATTCCTCTGTCGTTGAAGATGCTCCAACCTGTCAACTTCCTTTGTTGGACTTTTGAATTCTTCTTTAGCATGCCTCGTTGTTTTTTATTTCCTGTCGCAATTAAAGTGGACCGGCTTGAATCGGTTAGATCAACATATCTACTACTCATTTGATGCCGGACATCCTCATTCATCTTGCCTTCATAATAGTCTTGGATCATCTTCTCCCAGATTGCGTCATCTCTAGATTGATCCGGAATGTCGACTGGTTCACTTGTCCTCTTAAGGTCATCCCACGCCAATTGCTTCCAAAAATCATGGATCAATATAATGAAAGCTCAACTGGCATGCAATTGTTCATGTAGTAAAATACATAGTGAGGGCATGGGAGTCCACGAGCAGATGTCTGCCATGTGTCGTCGCATATCGGGCAAAATCCACTACCCTAAGTATCGATAAACTGGACGTGAGCAAAAAGCTCTCCAATACACTTGTTAGAAACTACTTTCTTTGAAAGGTGGGAGAAGACTGTCTTCAAAGGTTCAAAGAGGTACAAAATATCCAAAGGAATTGAGGTTCGGTCTCATTCCATCTCTCCCCGAACGGTGTTCATCTGGATGTTTACTTGGATATGTATCTTTCGCAACACGGTGTTAAACAAAGTGTTGTGACTCGGCCCTGCAATGTGTCATCAATCCACCACTTTGATTAATTTATTATCATTTTTATAAATTTATTGCACACAAATGAAGAATATTTACAGTAGAACCTGTTGGTTGTCCTAATGAATAGAATCCCGTCTGCTAAAAGGTGCCAGGTTTTATCCCATAATTGTCTCGGCCAACTGACCTCACAAAACAGTAATATTATGACAAATAACTCACGGATTTGTTTGCCCGATGCAAAATAGTGAGCCTCTTCAATAGCTGAAATCCATTCTTTATCATCGTTTACTATTCCCAGTGCACAACATGCTTCTCTGAATGATCTGTACACCCACCTAGCCACAGTCCTAATCTCTTCAAAACTTCTTGGTCCCTTTACAATGTTCAGTAGCAGACGCAAGTAGTACCTCTCACCAGATGTAGGGTGACAATATGTTATTCTCCCAACACTCTTTCCCTGTTTTCGACGTTGCTATAGTTTCTTGTCCTCTTTCCAGACATATTTCTTGGTGACCTCTGAATATGTCCATTTCCTAGCACTTTGGTCTTCTTGATTTAGTTTAAACCATTCTGTAAACATAGTATCCTTGATACGTTCTCTCTGTACCAGGGATTGTAAACTCTGATTGTCATGGATTGTTATTGGTTGCTGATTTGGTAGATGGAATGTCAACCTCATTACTGGTGGGTTGGAATAGTGAATGTCGAAGCTAAAAATGCGCCAACACGCTTCACACGGGGACAAATAGCGACAATCTAGATAGTGTTTTATTTCATCCACTTCTACAATTCTTGCTTCTGAAGAAGAGTCTCCACGGAGGAAATTTTCTTCAACTACAGCGGTTGCCCTGTCTGGTCCTTTGTGCACATATTTGAATAGCTATTTTATTGCACTTGAACGATTGCACCATTCAACATTAATATGAGCTTGGTACTTTAGCAGCAGATACCGATTATATGGGACAATGAACCTGTTATCCAGTCTTTTCCCACTTTTTATGACACATACACCATCATTCCTCCGCTTGTATAGGGGGAAACCTTCCTCATTTATCGTTGTTTGGTTTTGGAATGCTCGAGGGAAATGTTTGCTGCATTTCCCGTCATTCATACAGGGTGAATTTGGATTGTTATTCCCACAGGGTCCATGCATCATGAATTCTGTTACGGCTTTGAATCCAGCTGGGTCTGTTTCTCTGTTAGGTAGCTCAGCAGAAATAAAGTTATCAATCTCAGCTGAAGTTTCTGTATGGCCCCTTTTTTCCTTAAGCCATACCAAAATATGTGCATGTGGGAGGCCTCTCTTCTGGAACTCAATTGTATAGATCACTGTAAATGGGGAAAATTGTATACTTAAATATAAAATAATCTTACAGGCTGTATATTTGTTCTGTAACAGAAATATACCTAAAATGTTTTCTGTGCACTTGCTATGAATAATAGAAATCTTGCAAACTATATTATCCACCGTAAATCTCTACGCTAATTAGTTTATTTATGTCATGGCAACAGGTAGCAATGTGTGCCGGAGTGCAAGGCTTACAAATTTATAACGAAGCCTCATTAGGTCAGTATATTTTTACATCCATCCTGTCTGGTACATAGGAATATAGAGCACAAATAATCGGCTCTACACCATGACTCGTGTTCTTAATATTAGTATGGTTTCCTCCTAGTCTCATTTTCAAGGCAAAGCAGAAACTTCAAGAAAGCATAGTTCACATCTTTTAAAGGAGTTAAAATAAACGTGCCACTAAAATAATACACACTTGGTGAGAACAGTAGGAAATAATGAAAAACATATGTTGTATACTATCTTAAATATATTCAAGCGGCTGATTCAAATAAAGTGGCCATAAAAAATAATAATGGTATGTTTTGAAATCATTATTTAAACCGTACCAGCCCTTGTCTTGCCAAAGATTTTCTTTTGTTGAATGTCTTTGATAAGCTCATTCAGCTTAATCTTGAATAGCTTGGTCATAATGTCAGGCCTATGGCTTGGGTCCTGCCCTGGTATATCCGATAACATTTCTCCAACTTCTTTCCATTTTTGGTTTGCCGTAAATGTGATGAACAGTGTTGGGTTACCTAAAGAACGCGTGACTGCCATTGCATCGTGAAAATTCTGTATATAGTACCTAGGAGCACCAGTGAAACTTGAAGGGAGGACGATCCTTTTTCCTACAGCAGTGGCATTAGTGTCCCCTTTTGTAATAGCATCACATACGTTTTGGTAGAGATCTACTCTCACATTTTTTTGATTAAGCCGCATCCAGCGCAATCTTTCTTCCTCGATTGCAGTGAAAGCATCAACTATAAATTGTTGATATAATCTGCCCCCTCTTATTAGGGTTGTGCCTTCGCATTCTCTCTGCTGGATCCTATAAGAATAAAATTCTCTCATTGTAACATATGATCTCTTTGTCTTGCGTTGCCCTGTATTGTTTTTGTACGGGATTTTTTCATGATATCCATCTTCACCATACGGAAACAACAATGGATATTGAAGGGCCATATACAGAGGGTGAAGTTCTGAAATTCTGTGAAATCCGCCGGTTCTAGAGTGCACAATTACATCCCTTTTCCCCCCATTCATGCCAAAATCACCTACAATGAGTGCAGCAATTTCTTGGACCTGTGGCCTGTTATATTGCCTGTTTGCATGCTGTCTATCCCCTAGGAGCTGAATGCTGACCTCTGTAGAATCATTTGAATTGCACCAATCTCTAGCCATCCTAAAGGCCTTGGCTACAGAACATTGAGAGTCCAGCATAGTTCCCAAATCAGAGACCAAAGTTGGATCAAGTTCACTTGAATCTTGAGGCATACATGCAATCATATTCTGCAGTTCATGTTCTGTGTCGTAAAAATATAATTGTGCAAAGGTCGGACGTAGCCCTTCAATAGGTAACAATGACCCAAACCTGTGATAGTTTTGCCTTGACATTCTGAAAGTATATGGCCCCTTTGCTCGATTAATTGAAGTGTCAATGTTCCCTCCGAACGATGTAAAGTAGAACATAGAATTATAAACACGGATTAATTTCCTAAATTGTGCGGAAGCTGTGTCAGTTGTCGCATGAAGTAGTTGATCTAGAGGTGGAGGAGTAGGTGGTAGCTTTTCTAATAAAACTTTTCCGCCCTGACAACATAGTGAAAAAGTAGGAAGTCTCCTAGAATTACACTTGCTAATCTGTTCTTCAATCCACATAGTAGCACCACAGAACTGGCAAATATGCTTGGGCCATTCCAATCTGCTTCGTAAGACATGGGTACCTGCAGAAGTAATTTTCCATTAGCCTTATAACAGTCCATGTTCCATTAGTACGTATGACTGCCATAATTTGATCTACTATAACCGCACTGGGCGTATTGGTAGCTGCGGCTGTAAAATTCTCATCTTCATCGGAACTGGTGTCAGTTTCTGGAAAACAAAAACACTTGTTAATAAATATATGCTGTTTCTCTGTACATATTGCAATGTGAGAGTGGAAGCCAAAGGAAAAAATCAGAATACTGCCATAAATGGTCATATAGCTTCATAAAATAAGGGGAAAATGAGTGCATTTGTTTGGAAAGATTCGGCCAAAAACTTGATGTACGGATTCATCAGCTTTGTCCACAACTCCGTAAAAGCCCTTGTGTGCAAATCCATAATAGAAAATGCCATAAATCAGTGGACGGGGAATACCTTATTATTGGTACATAACAATCTCACCTGTTCTATGGTCTATAGATTCTATGATCCTTAGACCACAATAATTTTGTGTAGAACCATTGATTCCAACATGAGATGTTGATGCAATGTTTAGTCTTGCATCTTGCAAGAATTGAGGTCTAGGGATACTTGTAGCAGGCTGTAGGTTAATTGCATCATTTCTGGGAATTAAGAAAGGCCATAAGCATGACTGACATAAAAGTAGACTTAAAATATTGCAAACCTGGAATCATTGTTTGGAATTCTGTAAATCTGATTTGATGCTTTTGTATGTGTCTAAGTTTTGTCCACCAGTTCTTATGAACGTCTCACTGGAGTTGAAAGAAGATGGTGTTTCAGATTTATGCACCCTTCCAAATTCATGCAACAAATGTGACACTATTAATGTGTTATTACTATTTACTGGTCCTTCACCAATGTAGGAGTTACTTTTCTTTTGTGCTTAAGTTAGACTAATCATATACTTCAGTGTCCATAGCAGTAACAATGTTGTAAAATGGCGGTAAATCCACCGCATTTTTGTAGGGAAAAAAAATTGGTGTCTGGCCCGGGTTTACATCAATCTTGAACATATTCAGTGACGTATAAGGGCGCTGCACAGTGTCCAATTTATAAAATGGCAGCCTTAACATAGTACAACTAATTCTAGGTAATTTGTAGATTAACTGTTTGAATAGAATAAAATCTGCAGGAAATAGGCTTCCGATCCAATTCGTTGTTTGTCTGTAGGAATCCTAAACAATTTTCTTGTTGATTGGTTCTCTGTCCTCTCAATTTTGGTGCTATTTTGGATTTCTAATTTAACCTCACACAACTGATCCAAGGGCCGCGTGTTCATCTTCACTGGGTGATAAATGCCTTGTATTTCTTAAGTATGAATAGGACTATAGTTACAGGAGGGGGGGGGGATTTTATTTCCATCGAAACCATCATACAATTCCATGCAGGGATGTTACATATATGGAATATAGCTGATTTTATCGTGTGGAACCTTTATTGTAGAAAAGGGCAATCTGGGAATTCATAAATAACCTTTTGGTATCATTACAAAATCAAGGTTGTTATATGTACAGGGAAATAAACAGTGTACAGAATCAAGCTGAACTATACATATATGCATATGTAGGTTCTAAAGGTACTATAAACTTGATCATTCAGCAGGCCACTCCACTTTCTGGCAAGGAGTGGTTGTTCACATTGCCAGTTTTTGCCAGTGATAGCACAACTTTCTTCCTATTACGCCAGACCAAGCCCACCGCCTGACCAAGCCCACCAAGCCGACCAAGCCCTTGGCCTCCTTGGGCTCTGCGGGTCGCTGTCAGTCGCTGCGAGTCGCTGCCAGGGCAGGTCGCTGCCTGGCGCCGGGATGCAGCCCACTGCACTCCAACCCGGCCTCCTGGCCTGGGCCTTGCGGCCCATCTCACGTGCAGGGGCAAGCCCTACCCGCGCGGGTTGTTGCCGGGGTTTGAACCCCCGACCTTTGGCATATCTTCCCATGTGGGGAAGACATGTCAACCAAGTGTACTCGGTAGGGCTTGCCCCTGCATGTGAGATGGGCCGCAAGGCCCAGGCCAGGAGGCCGGGTTGGAGTGTAGTGGGCTGCAGCCCGGCGCCAGGCAGCGACCTGCCCTGGCAGCGACCCGCAGAGCCCAAGGAGGCCAAGGGCTTGGTCGGCTTGGTGGGCTTGGTCAGGCGGTGGGCTTGGTCTGGCGTAACAAAAATTGTTAGGACAAGAAATGTTTTATTTCAGCAAAGAGTATATTAATGGAATGATGTGTAAATTCAAGTTAACTAGAGGGGTAAAAAGGGAAGGGTTTATGTGTGCCTTGGGGAACAAGCTGCTGGATTGGAACTTAAATAGGAGAGGGTGTCAGTTGAGAAATGATCGGGAGAATTAGAGAGGATCAAGGCTGTGGCCTTTGGGCTCATTGGAGGTTATCTCCTTTGGGATTTGGCTCAATCGGGGTTTTGTCCCGTTGAGATTGTTGGTTTCCTATTATTATCAATAGATTTCAGTGTCTTTGTGTGTTCATCATCCTCTAGTCTAACAAATTGGTGCTTTCATTGAGAGCTTCATCAATTGGAGGGTTAGATATGAGGATGACCTTGACAGAAGAATTGAGAGATTCAGCGATTGATGAGATAGAGAGGAATTGGGAAGAGGTGATCGGTGAGATCCAAGTCTGGTTTAACGATGTAAAGGGGTCACTCCTTTCCTGGATAGCAGAGGGGGAAAAGAGGGTGAAGAGTACTGGATTGTACATGTAAAACGATTTAGGGTGGTTGAATATCAGTCTTGGAGAGATGAAGGCTGAACTTCTAGCAGATTTGGGAAGAGGGCAAAAGCTTAAATTGCTGGGTCGAGTGATAAATCTCAAACAACGAGTGGAGCTTTTAACCTCTATTTTGGAGAGGTATCTGATGGAGATGGAGATGGAGCAAGAGCCGGATTTCTCCAGAGAAGTGGCCATTCAAGAAGAATTCTAAGGACTTGCTGCCATCGAAGGTCCTATTGAAGGCTGGCCAAGAGATGGTAGAGTTGGGGAAGAAGGCGACAAACCCAAGCAAGGGTTATGGGTCGCAATTGAGCCCAGAGAAACCGAGAGTGAGGCTGAGGATGAACCCACCGACCAACCCGGGGAAGAGAAAGGGGTGGCAGAAATTATCGACCCAAGAATTCCGTCGGAGAAGAATCACGCAATCATTGGTTTGTGCGTAAACAGGGAAGATCTCACAACGGAGTTCGAGAAATTGTTGACGACTACAACCAGTGAAGTGAAGCAGACCGACGAGTTTTGGATTTTAGGGTTCTGGGAGCGTCAAAAGTTCGAGCCAGTTTTCCTTCTAGTGAAGAGAACGAGAGAGATGGGAATTGAAACGAAAATGGAGCATCTCGGGCCACCACCTTGGTCGATTCAAGCAAAGGAGGATGGAATGGAAAACAAGAAAGTGGATCGATCTCGAGCAGTTGCAGCAATGGCGGAGCCGGGAAAGAAAGGGTTAGAGGTTGACGAATTGTGGAAGAAAGCGGCCGACGATAATTTGCTGAAACCGGGTTTGGGTTCAGAGAAGCAACCCGTAACGGGTCAACCCTTGGAAGAAAGGATATCTCATAATATAATTGGGTCAGGTATTGGAATTTTAAGCCCACCTCCTTGGCCCAACTTTGCAGTATATTGTTTGGGGCCTATATTTCTCCAGATTCATCCGAAACCCAAACTGAAGTGTGGGGAAGGGAAAATTGATTCTACTCTTCCTTCGGAGTCCCTAGCTGCCAACGCTCCATACCCGAGTTTCAAGCCCCAGCCGCCAAAACCACCCGATCCCTCCCCGGAGCTCGCCAGGTCGGGACCCATCCCCTCAACTTCTGTTTTCCTCGCAGTTGCAAGTCCCATCCCTCTACGTATCAACGACAAGGCAGACGCGGCCGGTGACGACCCCGGTGACCTTGGCCTTCTTCAATTCTCGTCCTCCACATCCGTTTTCGATTCTCTATATAGCCTTGAGGGCAAGGCTGCTTTGAAGAGGTCGGTAAGGGCTATTATAACTCAAAGGGAATGTTACAGTGGTAACTTCTGCCTACTAATCCCACCGTGGCCACCCCCGGATCAGTCGGGATTCGTTGTTTTCAGTTACAGTTTTGAGGACAAGGCTAATTTGAAGGGGGAAATCAGGGGAGCTGCAGGGAAGTTACAGTCTCAAAATCATGGAGAGGAGGGGCATTACATTCTACCGATACCGCCAGAACCTCCACCACAACTTCCATCGGGTCGGGATTATGGGAAGCTTTGTTATGATCAGTTGGAGCAAGAGAATCAGTCCAGAAACCGAACTCTGAAACTATTCAATGAATCCCCTCGGCCTCCAGAGGTCACAGATGATGAAGAGATCTCTTGGAATGAAAAGAAAAGGCATAGTTCAATGGGTGAGGAAATTCGGGAAACTCTCCTTCACTTCCAAGATGAGAGGGAGCTAATGATATTTGCTCCTGATGTGGTGCACTTTGTTTCTAAATGGGAAGGTGACAGCTCACTAGAGAAAGGGGTTTTTAAGTGGTGTTGTTTAATTCACCAAAGCATGGTGTTATCCATTACCCAAGCAAATGCAGCAGCTCAACAGGATTCCACTCCCCACCTTGTGTTCCTAATTGATCCATCCTAGCCTGGTGCATCCTTTATGAATTCAACCTTGAGGACAAGGTTGTTTGAAGGGGGTGGCATTGTTAGGACAGGAAATGTTTTATTTCAACAAAGAGTATATTAATGGAATGATGTGTAAATTCAAGTTAACTAGAGGGGTAAAAAGGGAAGGGTTTATGTGTGCCTTGGGGAACAAGCTGCTGGATTGGAACTTAAATAGGAGAGGGTGTCAGCTGAGAAATGATCGGGAGAATTAGAGAGGATCAAGGCTGTGGCCTTTGGGCTCATTGGAGGTTATCTCCTTTGGGATTTGGCTCAATCGGGGTTTTGTCCCGTTGAGATTGTTGGTTTCCTATTATTATCAATAGATTTCAGTGTCTTTGTGTGTTCATCATCCTCTAGTCTAACACTTCCTGCCACTTTGGTTGATCAAATTGTCGGTTCCTTGGTTAGGAAGTGGTTAATGTCTATCCAATCAGTAAATAGAAACAGTCAGATGAAGGGTGTAATAGTAAATGGGAGCAGTGAGAAAGGAGAGTGTAAAACATTTAAGTGTGGCCTCGGCCCCAATCCAATAGTTCAGGAACATACCGTAATGGCGCTGTAATATACAAAGGGTGGGACAAAAGCTGTGAGGGGAACAAATTCAATAAGCATATAGAGATAAAACGGAAGCTAAACATTGCAAATGGATCTTAGCAAGCATTGTGCATATAAAGGCACAAAACCAGAATTCTGTCTGACAGGCAATGCACAGCCTAAAAGGCTGTAAAAAACAGTTTAAACATAGCAGTCCCATGGGAACATGTGAGATTGCCAGCCTTATTCCTAGTCATATATGGCTGGGATGAGATAAAACTAAAATTAAGAAGCTAGTTGGGCAGTCAGGGACAGGGCCTATTCATCGTCGGATGAGATGACAAACTTTCTCTTGCGGTTAGGAGAGATGTAAAGCAGTAAATAGCATGATTTAGCTGTAACCACGGCACGGGGCAAATTTTAACCAGTAGTAAAAAGCAGCAGATGGTACAAAAAACATACCAGTCTGATGTGTGGGGTGACACAGCGCGATCCTTTCCCGACACATCTGCATCTGTTCCATCACCAAATGCATCCTCACCTTGGTTGTCATAATTCTTGCCCCCATGTATAGCTGACCCGGAATCTGTTCCCTGGTTCTCTTGGTTGTCAGAGGATGACTGTATGAAGGAAATTAGTGTTTAGATACATATAAGTGGTAAAGAAAGTTTATTAATGTACTATTCTGCATAAGTGGAATTTAGTAATCACCTGTTTGGGACCTGTGTCTGCAAGCTGCATGCTGATGCAAGTGTAGGCCTCTCCACCATGTGGGAAATAGCTCTGGGTTGGGATTTTAAACATGTACCAACCATTCACCAAGCGTTGCATGGCTTCTGGTATGGCATTCTCGTCCTCTTCCTGTTTGAAATGGTGGCAAATCCATAGTTAGTTTAGCACCAATATAGATAGTAGTGTAGGAGGGAAATAGCTAAGATATTCATACAGCAACTCTCTTGAGCAAGGATTCGATGGTTGACTTCAGCACAGATTCAGCGACACCATCAAACAAAGTGACAGATGCAGCATGAGTCCCGTCTTCGACATCAAGGCGAATCTTGTACCTAAGTTGTAGGGAAAATAATTGCAGAATTACAATCTGTGAGGATACAATAGTAGTATATAAGTTAGGCTAAAGTACACAACAATACTCACCTAGACCGGGGGAACTCGATTTTTTTCATGCATGAGTCACAGTAAAAACCACCATTCCTTCGGGTCACACTCTTCCTGCACTTGCCGTTGAGTGTTACTAGTGAGACTAAGGACGGACGCTTAGCTCAGTGAAGTGTAACGACTCACCTATGTTGTAAGGACTCTCTCTGAATAAGATAAGGAAGGCTATTGAAAATCCTCCAACGGAGGTAGAGGTTTACCCATAAGACTAGTTGGTCTTAGTGGGGTTCCTCTATAAATACTCGTGTCCATTATCTTTCTACATTTCCTGTTAAGTCTATATTCCGCTGCACTTAAGGATGCCCTTAACCCAGTTAAGGACGCCCATTCTAACAGACTTACGATCCAACACCGTTTGTGTAGGAAAAGTAGTACCAAGATGTCTGTGTGTCGACACCGACAACGCGCAGCATGCAATAAAAATTTGCATCTTGGGGAGAGGGCAGTATTAAGTTGGAGAGTCTACAGTGGAAATAAGTAGAGAAGGTTTGTAATGTTAAGAAGTTACCCTTTTTTTTGCCTTGCACCATTGTGATAGCTCTAATAGTGTGACTTGGGCAGGTGGGACCTCAACAGATTCAGCTGGTATTGCATCGCGCTTGAAAGCAGCAAGGGGATCAATGTGATCCTCATCATACATGACAGTAGCAGAAGTACTCGACAGGAAGGTATCTTTTGATTGTGTGTAAATGTAGGAAATGCAAATCAGACTGTAGTTTTGCAACTATGAACTGGTTTAAGGGGCAAACTAAAGAGGTAGTTGTAAACAAAAAACATACCCTTGAATGTCCGCACATTCATGCCAACCAAAATCACAACAGATCCAACATGGTCTGCCGGTTTCCTCTGCATAAACTCCTCAGCCAGGTCTCCCCAGAGGATGACCCGGATCTTATGACCCATGTGAGAGCAATAGACTATTAGAAAGAATGTAGACATGGTTATTAATCTAGAATAAGGGGTAAAGAACTTGGTGAGGGAAACCTCTTTCCAGTTAGGTGGATGTCTAAAGCCTACTTAGTTTCTTCAACTTCCTTCCCTTGCCAACCTCCTTAGTCACTATTTGACCAACATCAGTGACATATCCCATAACATCTTGCACCAGGCAAAGAGGTGAGTTGTTAGTTTCTCTAGGGCAGTAAGAAATATAGGTATACATAGGGTAACAACCTGCTGGGGCCATTAGACATACCTATCAGAGCATTTGTCCCATTGATATCAAAGCGAATGTCTCCTATGTCAGTAAAGCAGAAGACATATTTTGTGGGGAACCCATCAGCCCTTGTAGTCACCTTCTTAAAACTGCTAGCACCATGCAGCTCAATCATGAACCTCTTGTCCTTGAGAACCTGGTATTCTTTTAGATTCAGGATAATATGGAAATCCTTGAAGCTGAAAACAGCCCCTTCAATTAGGGTGCCAACAAAACAATGAGCAACATTATTTTTGGTGGTACAGTGTATGAGTTCCCCCTGCATGTTTTAGAAAACACAAAGTGAGCATAGGGTTGAAGATAAAGAGAACAAATATAGTACAGGGAAAACTTGAAATATCGTTTGTGTGCAAGACCTTTGAGTCAGTAAGCAGATAATCAGTCCCCTTATATTGGTCATAAATATTATAGATATCCCACTTCCTACAGACCAACAGTTGGACTTCACAATTCATGCCTTGCCGGAGCTCGTGCAGAAACTTGAACGGATAAGCCATGAAGGAAAATTAAGATGCAAACTCAGAGGGATAGATGTGGAGGACAGAGGACCAGGCAGGGCAGAATTTATAGCTCCACCATGTTAGGATCAACCAGTGAACTGGTAAGAACCCGAAAGGGCTAGAGCATTGTAACGTCGACATTTACACTCTAAAATACATTAAGACCACTTTACTCAGGCAATTCGGCAGTTTAAGGTACAATTGTGCTAATGGATCAATAAGTTGTTTGGAATAGGAGGAGACGCATAGATGCAGTAGCGATGAGGATGGTGATAAACAGGCAGAGGGGCTAAAAGGCTTGGCAGGGAAGTTAAAGCTGGCGTTTCAACAATCACTGTAGAGACGTTAAGCTGCTGCAATTCCAATGCCATGAATAAGATTAACGTGTGATACCAAACATACATTTATGTAGGCTGAACATCTAAACCGAATGGTTGTACAGGGAGTCTGATAAATGGTCGTAAGCCCTTAATAGGGGTGATTAACAACATGGTCAATGCGCAATAATGTGTAGGCAGTAATGGAGGGGCGCCAGTGCAAACGATTCAAGGGAAACACAATAAAGAGGGCACGGTAAAAACAGTATTTCCTAGGGAAAAAATAAACCAACCGCATGAAAACTATAGGTTTGTGATAAAATGATGAGCATTGATTGCTGGTAAAAACTGTAGTTTATAGTATTATAGATTTGATGTCTTTATTAGGAGATGCGTTGCCATTTATATTCTGAATATATCGTGTTGTGTATGAAGTTAAGCTCGCATTTGGAGCCTCCACAAATGACCTTGAACGTGCCAGGTAATGTTGGCCCTTCAGCTTCTTTTATCCTTTTAGTATTTGACGCAATCTGTTACAGTATTTTGACTCTCATTAGACTAAATAATTCATAGACTAAATGTCTTTCAGTGCTTGAAATAACCAGCTATCCATACTGACAATTTCCCCAAATTTTGCTCATAGTGATCTGTTTTCTGACTGATGCTTTATGTAGGATTAATGGCATAGTAGATTGCAGTTCTCGTCATGAAATTATCAGGCAAAGAGCTATGCTACTGGCTGATCAAGTAAGATTGAGCAGAGGAAGCCCACTGATGACTTGCCTTCTAGAAGGAGTAAGTGGCAGGTGGCCAGTGTTTCCCTTGCTTTATTTTTCCCACTGTATTTTATTAATTTTTATTGTCTACTAATCTTGTGAATTTAATAGTGGAAAAACTGCACTCGCTGCTACAATTGGTATTGATAGTGACTTTTAATATGTTAAGATTGTAAGTTCTCTCCTCTTTGTCATTTGAACGGCATTGCCTTGATTCTAAAAGTATGTATACTCACCAACATTTAGTTGCTTTCTGATGTTCTCAATGTTCCCAATGAAACAGGTCTCGGCAGAATCCACATGATTGGTTTGAGTGAGACCACCAAATGTGCACAAATTGTCAAGGTTTAAGCTTTTTATTCCGTAGTTTATATTTTATCTTATTCTTTGGGACATTTATTCCCTTGTGGTTTAAAAATGGGTATTGACGACCCTATTGTACATTCTACATCTAATATAAGTAGCTAGTTGGCACACTCATTATTCCCTTTGTGACATAATTAATAATATTGTATGTAGGCTTCTAGAGTATGTTGTTATTGGTCCAAGCTTCTCAAATGTAATTGTGCAGACTTTGTTGGTCCTTCTAAAAAGGATCCCTCCACAGGTACTTTAACATCAAAATATCTTTGTTTTTTTTATTACAACGAATTGATATACTACATATATTCTGATTTGGACTGAATGTCATGATTACTATGGCTAAATTTATGTGGTGTTATGGACGGGATGTCATGATTACTATGGCTGCAGAATAATTTTGGAAGTTGTACTTCTTAATCATATATACATCACTGAATTGGCTGTGTGCTGCATGTAGAATAATTTTTGAAGCCTGAATTGGTTTGTGTGCTGGCTGTGGTAGTGTTGTTTGAGTATTTTTGTGGCTGGCTGTAGGCTGCTTGATATTGCAAAGGTTGATTGATATATTGCATGTGTTTTGTTTGTTCGGGCTAACAAGAATTCGGTGGCACCCAATTAGTTTATCGATCATGATCGATTGATCTTGTGTGTGACTCTTGTTTGAGTATAGTTAAGGTTGATATTGGATTTGTTTTGTACGTTGTGTTTTGTTTGCTTTTTTGAACTGTGACTTTGACCTACTTTGATATTGGTTTTTTTTGTGCGTGTGTAGGTGGATATTGCAAGGGTGATTAATATTTTGGATGACAGCTGATGCATTTGGGAATTAGTTAGTTAATTTAGAGATAAATATATTTTGATCATACTTACATTTATAACCATATATGTCAGCTGCTACATACATATATATTTTGATCATATATATACTTATATAGATTCGCGATCAAGTGAGAACAACTCATACGGTGTAAAATGCGAACACCTTATGGCCGTTAGATCTGGGCAAATCAACGGACTGATTTTAACACGCAGCTCCCCCTTGCTTTTAACTGGGAAGGGCATTTTCGTCTTTTTGCCCTGCTTTACTGTTCATCGATCTCCCCCTTGTTTCTCTACGCTCGCACAGAGCGTTTGTTTTAGCGGATTGTTCATTGATCTCTTCGGCTCTCTTCTCCAACAAAATTCGATTGTTTTTCAACTGTATTTTCGTCCTTTGGCTCTTGTTCAATTGCTTCTATGGATATAGGTAACGATTTATGATTTTTGAAAGTGAGAATTTATGCTTTGCTAGTTTTAGGTTTTCCTTGAGCAAGATAACTGAGAACTTGTGAATTTGACATAAGTTTGGGTGTATGATTGGTGTTTACATAATTTGATTGCATTAGAAAGTGATTTTGAAGTTTTCGATTGACCCTAGAAGCTGATTATGTACGTTTTGCCCGATTGCCTACCATGTGTTCGACAAAATGCCTCAACCAACGTGCTTAAATTTACATGAACCGTTCAATGGATTCCAATGAACCTTTACTTGAAAGTTTATGAACCATACCGATACTCTTTGTGAACCAAAAGAATACCCGTATTTGCCCATTTGTAGTGTGTTTTCATGTTGTTTCACTCATAGCTCTTACGTTTCTTTTGTAGGTTGTTCATCAAGTTCCGGCCATCCTAACATTTCTCATTCGGATGGTGATGCTAGTACCAATGGACTTTCATTGAATGACAATGATGCAAGTACACAAGTTTTTATATTGGATTGAAAAATCACACTTACTAGCTCAATCTGTTTAAGTAGCCTTCTCGGTACCAATTGTACAGCTTCTTTTAAGCCTACCATGTAGTCAATTTTTTCCCAAGTGTTTACACACTTTTCGCGTTTTGTCATACATGAACCAAGTGATTCATATTCATGAACCATCGCGTAGAAGATAATGAACCATCGCGTAGAACATAATGAACCATCGCGTTTTGAGGATTAAGTTGTCTTATATGCAGTTTCACATTAAATGAACCGAATGACTAAAGTTCATGAACCGACAAGGTGAACCCAATGAACCAAACACCTGTCGTTTATGAACCGCGATTGATATGAACTTCATGAAAAGCTGAACGCACCTTTCGCACGATAATGATAACGATGAGCACGATAACGATGCCTACATTCTTCACTTATCACAAGATTGTTCTTATTTCATTACTACTTGTACGGTTGAATATAAACTTCAAACAATGTTTTGATATGTGTGTTTGAGGATTCAGTTATCTTCTATGCACTTTAGCATTAAATGAACTGTATAATTACACGACATGAACCTACAAGTGGAACACAATGAACCAAATTCTTTTATGTTACACAATTTACGCATTTCATATATGAACCGAGTGATTCAAATTCATGAACCATTACGTCGAATTCAATGAACCAAATAATTATACTTCATGAACTTAAAAACAGTGAACCTACAAGTGGAACACAATGAACCTCTAAGTGGAGTACAATGAACCTTTTTGGTCAAAATCATTTTATTTACAAGTTTGCCACCGTTTTTTCCGTTTTCCTTATATCCTCCTTTAATCTCTACCGTCAGATCCGAAAGATCTAACGGTAGAGACTGTTTCTCATTTTACACTATAAGGGTTGTTCTTACCAGAACCAAACTCTACTTATATATTGTATGATCTATTAATGAAAATTGAATGATTTTTTTGTTATATATAATATGTTTTTTATTAGATTAATCTTGTGTTAAGTTTGAATTAAAAAAACAAACTATTAGAATAAACAATAATAATAAAGATTTTATAATTTCAAATGGCTGTATAATCCAAATCGTGTAATTTATGAAATATATACTATTTTAAAATGTCAAAAAACCGCCACCACCATAGAATTTAAAACAGGTTGGACAATAGTAATAAACCGCTGGTATAGGTTGGAAAGAGTGTCGCCATAAACAGCACAAAAACCGCATGCATAAGTACCTATTAGCGGCGTTTATTTATTTTTGCAGACGGTTTTCTTATTTTCCTTATAAACCGCGACAATAGGTTGAAAAACTGCCGGGATAGAGCTATCGCAACGCCAGTTAACGTGGTGGTGCATAACCGCCCCAATAGGTCTTTAGCGGCGGTTTTTGCCTTTTTAGCAGCGGTTTTGACCACCATTATAGGTCAATAATGTAGTAGTGAAACATTGTTGTGGAGTGTGAAAATTGCAACACCATGTTTATACAACTAGAGTCCTCTCAAGAAGAGGTAAAGTCCCTTAAGAGTCAACTTGTTTGTCTAAAACTTGAGAATGCCAATCTTAGGGATGAGGTGAAAGTCCTAGGAATGAGTCCCATGACCGAAGCTGTGAAACCTAGTGAAAGAGTTGTACCCATGTAACGAACCACGTAAGGGACACCTTGCTTGGGTCGTAAAGAACTAACTCTTCCTTTTAAGTGGAAGTGAGAGGAAGCCCGTAGATCATCGATAGTGGCGCCTCATATCACATGACAAGAAGCCAGATCCATCTCACTTCTATCCAATCTAGTGCCACGGGAGGAACCGTCTCGTTTGGCAACAAGGGCAAAGGAAAAATCAAAGGGACGGGCACCGCAAAATTGAATCAGTCAATCAAAGCGTCCAATGTCAGTCTTGTTGAGGGTCTTGGGTTCAACCTCCTTAGTGTCTCCCAAATTTGTGATCAAGGTGAAAACCTAGTACCATTTGACTCTAAGGAATGCCTGGTCATCAACAAGAAAACAAATCAAGTCATTCTCAAAGGGACTCGCGAAAACAATGTCTACATCTTCAACCAAAAATTCAAGCCTGCATCCAAGTTGTGTTTATCTGTCTCTACCGTGGACGCAAATCTCTAGCATCGACGTCTTGGGCATGCCGGACCTAGCACAATCTTTAAGCTTCATCAACAAGAGCTTGTAAGAGGACTTCCCCGAATTGATCCCGAGCAAATTGAGCAATGCGAAGCATGCATCAAGGGGAAGCAAACAAGATCGTCCTTCAAATCCAAAAATTAAGTGAGCACAAAGAAGCCTTTGGAACTCCTTCATATGGATTTGTGTGGACCGATGCAGACTCAAAGCTATGGTGGAAAGAGGTACATGTATGTTATTGTAGATGATTTTTCCAGATTCACTTGGGTTCTTTTCTTGGTGTCAAAAGCAGAAGCTTTCCAGATGTTTAAGATCTTCATCAAGCAAGTGGAAGTTGCTCTTGGGACGAGTCTAAAAGCCCTAAGGTCAGATCATGGAACGGAGTTCAAAAACTCAAAGTTCCTTGACTTCTGTGACCAACAAGGAGTCTCCCACAACTTCTCTTGCCCTTGAACTCCTCAGCAAAATGGCGTTGTTGAAAGAAAGAATAGGACGCTGGAAGATATGGCGAGGACGATGCTCTTGGCCAGCGGCGTCCCCAAACACTTTTGGGCGGAAGCCGTGGCCACAATAACTTACATCATCTATCGAGCCATGATTCGTTCCTTGCTAAAGAAGACGTCCTATGAGCTGCTCAACGGAAGGAAGCCAAACATTTCTCATCCCAAAGTCTTTGGGTGCAAGTGCTTCGTCCACAACAACGGCAAAGACAACGTTGGCAAGTTTGATGCTAGGAGCGATGAAGGAATATTCCTTGGATACTCCCTCACAAGCAAAGCCTATAGAGTCTTCAGCAAAAGGACTCTTAAGCTTGAGGAAAGTATCCATGTGGTGGTCAAAGAAAACTCATCTCACAAGAAGGAACCAAGTAAGAAAGAACGTCGTTCCTCTCCTAAGGATGATGAAGAAGAACCCAGAGGGTCCTCCGGAAAATACTATGTTCTTAGGAACGCCCCTGAAACCCGTGATGAAGTTTCAATGGGAGTCCCTAGCGAACAGCAAGAGCCCTCTCAAACTTGGTCGCTAAACCAAGTGGATGCTGCTGAGTCAAGTCAACAAGGAGAAGAAAGGCAAAGTGTGGACGCTCATTCTGAGGGGGAACACACTAAGCCTATCAATGAAGAAGATGGGTTTGACTTTGATGATTCTGATTGGAAGGATCCAAGGTGTACTCCTGGAAGGGACGCCACCCATAGAGGATCCCACCTTTCGAGACTTCATTCAACAGATCAAATCATCTCAGACATTTCAAAAGGAGTTCAAACCAGATCAGTTGTGAATCAATTCCAAAGTGCCAATATGGCGTTCTGTGCATTCAATGCCTTTGTGTCCTTAATTGAACCTAAGAACATAAAGGAGGCACTTCAAGACGTTGATTGGATCCATGCTATGCAAGAAGAACTCAATCAATTTGAAAGAAACAAAGTTTGGACCCTCATCCCTCGTCTTAAAAACAAAAACATAATAGGGACGAGGTGGGTCTATAGGAACAAGCTTGATGAGAGTGGCAGAGTTTCAAGAAACAAAGCAAGGTTTGTGGCTCAAGGCTATAGGCAAGAGGAAGGGATTGATTACGATGAGACCTTCGCTCCTGTCGCTAGAATTGAAGTCATACGCCTCCTCATTGCCTTCGCCGCTCACAAAGGGTTCAAGCTCTTTCAATTGGATGTCAAGACGGCTTTCCTCAATGACAAGCTAAAAGAAGAGGTGTACGTTGCTCAACCCCCTGGTTTTGAGAACGCTGATCATCCTGACCATGTGTACTACTTGGACAAAGCTCTCTACGGACTCAAGCAAGCCCCTCGTGCTTGGTACGATAGGTTTGCATCCTTTCTTTTGTCCAACGGGTATACTCCAGGTAACATTGACAAAACCTTGTTTTTAAAGAAAGTCCTTAAAGATGTTTTGATTGTCCAAGTCTATGTCTATGACATAGTATTTGGAAGCACTACAATGAAACTTGTAGAGGAATTCAAGAATTTGATGAGTAGTGAGTTTGAGATGTCCCTCATAGAAGAACTCAATTTCTTCATGGGACTTCAAATCACACAACTCAAAGATGGGACGCGCATTAGAAGTACATTCGTGAAATGCTTGAGAAGTATGGAATGAACACGTTCAAACCCATAGATACTCCCATCTCTCCAAACACTCGCCTTTATGCTGATGAAGAAGGCAAGAGTGTGGAAAAAACGTTCTACAGAGGAATGATAGGGTCCCTATTGTTGACCGCGAGTCGTCCAGACATCATGTTCTCCGTGTGCCTGTGTGCTCGCTTTCAAGCAAATCCAAAAGAGTCCCACATGCATGAAGTCAAAAGAATCTTCAGATACCTCAAGGGACGGGACAATCTATGCCTTTGGTACCCCAAAAGGACGTCCCTCAATCTTGTAGCGTACTCTGACGCAAACTATGCTGGCCATGTGGTGGATAGGAAGAGCACCTCCGGAATGGCGCAATTCCTAGGCTCTTGCCTTGTATCTTGGGGATCTAAAAAGCAAAACTCTGTGGCCATCTCAACCGCGGAAGCTGAGTACGTTGCTGTTGCTTCGTGCTGCTCTCAAGTCCTATTGATCAAGTACCAACTGGAAGACTATGGTACGTTCCTTGATATAGTCCCTATCTTGTGTGATAACACTAGTGCTATAAGTATTGCCAAAAATCTTGTTCATCATTCTAGAACGAAGCATATTCACATAAGACTTCATTTCCTTCGTGATAATGTTGAACTTGGTTTAATAAGAGTGGATCATGTTAGGACTGAGGACCAAGTGACCGATATTTTAACAAAAGCACTTGATAGACGTCCCTTCGAGCACCTTAGGTTGCTGTTGGGGATGATAACTTTTAAATGATCAAGTCCCGTTCTATTATTCCCTCCATGATTGGCTATGTTTTGTTGAGAACTTATTTTGCAGTATGTCATGCATTTAAAGTCACTTTGAAAGGACGCTAGGCTAAGACATGTGTTTTGCTTGTGTTTTGAACGCTATTCATTTCTCTTTTTATCTCAAGAGTATCCCTGATCACCCAACCCTCTTTATAAGCCGAAATGATGGGAACTCTAAGCTTACCTAAGCCGAGAATCTTGCAAACACGTCCTATGAACCTTCTTTGTTTTATCTTTACGGGACGTACTTGCTTGATTTTCAAAAATGGTTCTAAGTGATTAAAGGGAAGCTTGTCAAAGTCTAAAGGATGCATGTGCCGAGTTCTAGCAATCACTGGTTGAGATTAGTTTTGGGACGCAGTGGTACAGTTCTCAGTGAAGCAGTGTCGTGTGTTGAAAGGACGCCAAGACAGAGTCCTTTGGAGTTGTGAAAAGTTTGAATTTTGAAAAAGGGAAGGTGAACCGTCGTGGAGACTTTGAACGTAGATCTCGGGATCCGTGCAAAGTTTGCCACGTGTGGGAACTAGGGTGGAGGAAGCCGAAGGAAATGTCCATGTTACCCCTGCCCTTCCATCTTTGTCTTCTTCCTATAAATACGCCCCTGCTCCTTCTGAAAAACTTCTTCGCTCTCTTGCCTGTTTGCCCACATCCGGAAATCACTCCAAAATCTCCCAAATCCTCTTCCCAGATCTCGAAATCATCTCTCAAATCCTAACCTCCCCTATATAAACTCCTCTCAATCTCACAAAATGGCCAACACTCGCAACACCAAGAACCAGAAACCCTCTCCGTCGTCTTCTTCAGCGGCGAGAAGCATAACTCTGGTGAAGGGCCGATCTCTAATGGATGCGAGAGGAAGACCCGCTGGGCGGCAAGAACAACCGTGCCACCAGCATTCCTCCCAATCCGGCCAACGCCGCCCTTCCACCACCCCTCTAAAACCCCAAAAATCTCAATCTCACCCCCAATCTAGATCTCAATCTAAACCGTCACAAAACGCTTCAAGTTCTTGGAGCAACCCTTCTTCCCTGAGCCCAAGTAAGGGAGCCCCACCAAGTCCCAAGTCCTAGGACACCCTGCTCAGCCCAAGCGCCGTCCTCCTCTTGACCCTTTAATTGAGGACTGGCTTGAAAGGGAGCCCAAAACCCTGGCCAACATATGCTACAGGGCGTCCATTCAAAACCACCCACCAAAAATCCAACGCCTCCTCCACTATTTCATGGTCACATATGTCAAGCCCCGCCTCCAAGAAACCGACTACACAAACCCCCCTTTCATGGGGCCTGCCATCATCTCTGACTCCTTTGGTTGGACGGTGGACGAACTAGCCAAACTCCTTCCCGACATCATGGAGTTCCTAGTGGCTCCTGCCAGCTCCGTCCCCTCACAAAAACGCAAAAGGCAAGCCTCTCCTTCTCCCCCTCAAAAGCTCAAACTAAAATCCTCCTCCTCTTCCCAGCCAAAACCAGTCCCAACAACCCCTCCTCCCCTCCCAAAAGATGCCTCAAGTCTTCGGCTCAGCTTGAAGGCGCCACTGAAGAACAAATGGCCGCCATCCGTCTCTCTGAGTTGGAAATTGAGAAGGAGCAGATGGGAAAGCAGGCCCAGGCAGAGAAGGACGTCATTGCTGAGGCGATCCAAAAGAGCATGCAGGAAGTCGCTCTTCTTCCTACTCCTCCACCAAGGACGGAGGACTCTCCTGCTGCTACTGTAGATCCGCTGGAGGCCCAGATTGAGGCGGACCTGGCAAAGCCGATGCCAAAGGTCCAAAAGGACGCTCCTCCCCCACAGGTCCAGGCCAAGGACGTTGCGCCCCCTATTATTGAAGTGGAGGACTCCCCGGTGAAAAAGCCTCCTCCTCCAACTCTGCTCGTCCCTGCCCCCATCTCTGCCATCAGGCCCAACTCCTCCTCTGCTCCACCAACAAAGGCCAAGATCAAGACTCCTAATCCCTCTCCTCCAAGAGCTAAGTCTCCCACTCCTCCTCCTCCCGCTAAAGTTGTTGAGGAGGTTGCCCAAGTCCAAGGGACACCTACTGCTGAAGTCCCTATGGAGTCCTTGGCAAAGACTCCAACAGAGGACGCCACGGTCCAAATAGAGTCCTCCGATGCTCAGGACCAAGAAATGGCCGAGTCCCATGATCAAGGGGATGAGGCCTCTGATGAAGACGACGCTCCTCCTCATGATAAGGAGAATGAGGCCGAGGAAGGAGAAGGAGACGAGGAAGATGTCGACGACGATGTTATAGTGACCGGCAACGGCAACAAGAAGAAGAGACTCAAGAAAATTCTAGGGCCCCTTCTGTTTGATGCCGACTTCCTCCCTGAGAGCGGTCGCACAGAGTTCCTCGACCTGCTAGATTTCCAGGGATGGACCCACCTGGGTGCTGAGGCTGCCACCGTCGATCCCGAACAGGTCCTGCGCTTCTATTCCAAGTTTGAGGTTTCTAAAGTCAAAGGGAAGCCTCAAGGGACGTTTGAAATCGATGGGGACGAGAACTCTATTGCAGAGGGTACCGTCCGCAATATGTTTGGCCTGCGCCTCTCCCCTCCAGAAGTCTTCATGACTTCCCCTGCAAGAACTTTGGACGCTTCTCCCAGGAAGACATCTTCAACCATATTTTCAACGGGAAGCAGCCTCAAGGAAGAGATAGGGTGGCTCACGTGCTCTTTAAGACGGGCGTCCTTGCGCACCACTTCAGTGTGTGTATGGTCGTCCCAAGACAGGAAAAGAAGTCCATTGTGCAGATTACTGATAGCATCATTCTGGACGCTTTCCTAAACCGCAAGCCGATCAATTTGGCACGGGTTATCTTGGAGCACATGGGCAAGTGCACAGGTGGTCGTCACTAGCTCCCCTTCCCTGGCTTAGTGAAGAAGATTCTGGTGCAGCAGGGCCTCTACGTCCCCAAAGAAGAAAAGGTGGCAAAGGAAAAGAAAGAGGCTGAACTGAGAGCTGCTCAGGAAGCCGCTACTGCTGAAGGCGATGCTGAGGGAAATCTGCAAGTAGTAGGGACGCCTGTTGCCGACGCTGAGGACGCCAACATCGAACAAGAGCCCGAGAACGTCAATGCTGAAGCTGAGAAGTGCTCTAAAAAGACTTTGCTAGGGATGATGATTGAAAACCAATGCATGATGATAGACCTCATCCAGCAAGTCCATGAGACCCTCCACCAGCACACCGACCTCTTGGAACGCAACAATGAGCTGCTGGCGCAGTCCAACGATCTTCATGCTCAGACTCTAAAGGCTCTTGGCAAGCGTCCACGCCAATGATCACTCCTCCCCTTCCAAACCCTGAAAAACTTTATCTATTGTGTTTGTTTTTGTTAAGACTTTGGGACGCTGTCCCCTTTTGAACAACATGTTTGATGAATGCCTGTAATATTCATACTCTTGTTCTCTAAATTTCATGAATGCCGTTCATTTCTTTGCACTTCATTGCGTCTAAACGTTCTTTTCTTTAGTTATGACTTTGTGCGTACATGCTTCATCACTTGTTCTCCTTTTCGATGATGCCAAAAGGGGAAAGAATAGTTTTGCAGAGATGCTATTTTGTTTAAGTTATCATAGAAAGCATGTGTTTAGGGGGAATTTCGGCCAAGTCCATAGGACGCTAGTTTAAGAATAAGCTAGGACGCACTTGAAAAAATGATTTGCATGCCAACCTGAGTAAAAGAACGATAAAGTGTAGTCTCTCATGCTAAAAGCTTTATGTTTGTGCGCATTGTTTAAAGAGTTTGTCATCATCAAAAAGGGGGAAATTGTTGGGACGATACTAAGGACGTCAGTCATTAATATCTAACCAATAATGATCGTCCCTAGTTTTGATAATCACAAACTCAAAGGTATTTGATAAGTTGTCCAAGTGATTGATCTCAGGTAAGTCCAGAGGACGCACATAAGCGAAAAGGACAAAAAGTGAACAAAAGTCCCTAAGCTGTAGGGACGCACTCCATCAAAACTTCCAGAGCTGAACGAAAAGAATGGAGTCCCTACGCAGATAGGATGGCGTCCTCATCAAGAAGGGACGCGCGCCAAAATACGGACGAAGTTCAAATTCAAACCAAGGCCGCCCCAACATGATTACATCAGCCGTAGTCCTCAAAAGGAAGCTTCCTTTGTCTGGGCACGTGTGAACAATTCCAAAGATGTCGCTTTCCCAAAGATGGTCCCCTGACCACGCGGAGGCTTTCCAAGCGTCAACAGAGTTGACTTCCTCAAGATGCAAATCGCACCGTTGAAGGAAGACGACAGATTCTACTCAAGCTTCAGAGGACGCTAGAGGACAAGAACCACTACTGCTATAAATACCCTCCAAAGGGTATGCACAGCGGCGTGGACTTTGAAGACTTTCTCTCAAGCTCTCCCGAAGCATTCAAGTTCAAGAACGAAGATCAAGAAGATCAAGTGAGCTTGAAGCAAGAGAAAGAAAGTCCAACCACATCAAATCCAAACCAAACCACAAAAGAGTTAGAAAAGTAGTTTGTCTCTCACAACGTATCGTGGGAGACGTGAGTGTTAGCTTCCTTATAGCTAAGAGAGTTAGGTTACTTGTTAGGCGGAAAGGAGTGTTACTAGTGAGGTTAAGGACGGACGCTTAGCTCAGAGAATAGTAACGACTCGCCTAAGTTGTAAGGACTCTCTCTGAATAAGATAAGGAGGGCTATTGAAAATCCTCCAACGGAGGTAGAGGTTTACCCATAAGACTAGTTGGTCTTAGTGGGGTTCCTCTATATATACTCGTGTCCATTATCGCATTCAATTTCCTGTTAAGTCTATTTTCCGTTGCACCTAAGGACGCCCTTAACCCAGTTAAGGACGCTTATTCTAACAGACTTACGATCCAACAAAGTTCTATTATGTCGCGAAAGCGCGGGCGCGGTGGAGACGACACGATCGCGGCGATGCCGGATTCGATGCGGGCTGAAGATCTATCTTCTTTTTTTCTTCTTATCTTTCCTCTTTCCTTTTCTATTTTTTCTCCTTTCCTAATTAGATTAGGGGAGGTTGTTCCCTGGGTATATATAAGGAGGAGTCTCCTTAGGTTTTTGGTATCTTCTTTCTCATCACCAATTCTCTCAAATTAATTCTCTTTTTACTTTAGTTATGGAGAGCTAGTCTCCTTGGGTTTGTTCAAGGGAGAAGCTTTGATGTATGAACTCGTGAGGTTTTGGTAATTGATTTCTATCCTTTGGTTAATGTTGATTGTCTTGTGCTTCATTATTATGAATGTTGATTGTTTTTTTAGGACTCGCGACCCTATTGAATTGATTGATTTTCTACTGTTTGATTAGGTTTGGACCGTGGACAAAACTAATATGTGAAAACAACTTAACCTAGATCTGTTGTCTATGCAACTAGGATTAAGAAGAGAATTGATTGTTTTATCTTGGAATTGACTCGTAGCTTGATTGTTTGATATTATATCCTGCATATCCTTGTTCTCTATGCTAATTCTAGGTTAAGCGTCCTTGCCTAGGGTTATAGAATTGCTTGGACCGTGGGCTTGCGATTGTTAATGATCAGGATAAGAATTAACCATAGTTGTGAATGAAATCAATGGATGAATCTATGATCGAGTGATTATATTTGAGTGGATCGTTTGAATGAACTTGCTTCCCTTATTTGATTGTTTGTTTGTTTGTTTTGTTTTTCTAGTTTAGTTTAGTTTAGATCCTTCTCTTTACTCCCTATCTTTAGTTGATAATTATATTTATACTAGAAGCCATAGTTCTCTTGGGTTTGACCCCTTACTTGCATACTATACTAGTTTGTAGTTTGGGTTATTTATCTTTGATCTTGGCACGACGACTTTAGCCGAGTATCACGCTGATGAGGTTCTATATCCAGAAGAGAACTCGGGGCCGAGTTCTTCAGAGGTGGAGGAGACTGATGTAGGCAGATTGGCGACCCAGTTCGAAGACGATCTCAGCCTTCGAAAGGGCCGTCACCGGCAGAAGTGATCTCGGCCGTCTGATGTCGGTTTGGGGCGCACAATACCTTTCCGGATAGGGAACGCGCTCACAAATCCAACTCAGTGCTTTTGCATTGACATAAGGCCTTTTTCGGGCTTTTAATATCGTTTCAGGGCTTTTAGTTAGGTTTTAGTTATTTATGGAATTTTCGTAATTTTTAGTTTATATCTTTTATCTTTTCTATCTTTTAGGTTTTTAGTTCCTTTATATAATAGATCGATTGTAGCCTTGAAAAGACAACTTTCATTATTTTTATCAAATATAGAGTTTCTCTGAATTTTCTAGTGGATTTCCGGTTTTCTTGCATTTTAGGTTTCGCGCTTGCGATTCCTTGATCACCAAGGTATGCGATTGCTTGCCTTTAAAGCTTCTTGCTGCGTCAGTTGGTAGCAGAGTAGGCTTCTCCTGTTCCGTTTCGATTCTGAAGCATCATGGGAGAACCAGTAACCCGAGCGGACCTGGAAGGGATTACAGCGGCTTTCACCGCGTCCCTCACCGGTTTGACAAAGCAGATGACCACTAAGACCACCTCCATGTAGATCTCGAATTAACTTTTCTCACAGTTGGATTTGTTGCAGATAAGCGCCGACGGGTTAAGGTGTTCAATGTGGGTGATGATGTGATGGTGTTCCTGCGCAAGGAACGATTTCCAGTTGGTACTTAGAAGAAGCTGCAACCTCGTAAGTATTTTCAAGGTGACTAAGAAGATCAATAATAATGCCTATGTTGTTGCTCTTCCTGATTCCTTAGCCATTTCAAACACTTTTAATGTTGCTGATATATACGAGTATCACGCTCATGAGGTTAAGGTGGGAAACATCATCACATCATCACCCACATTCGAAAGGCAAATTACAAGGTATCTCGTTCATCGAAAAGGCCGTCACCGGTAGAAGTGATCTCGGCCATTCGATGTCGGTTTGGGGTGCACAAGACCTTTCCGGATAGGGAACGCGCTCACAAATCCAACTCAGTGCTTTTGCACTGACATAAAGCCCTTTTCGGGCTTTTAAAATCGTTTCAGGGCTCTTAGTTAGGTTTTAGTTATTTTTGGAATTTTCGTAATTTTTAGTTTATATCTTTTATCTTTTTTATCTTTTCTATCTTTTAGGTTTTTAGTTCCTTCATATATAGATCGATTGTAGCCCTGCAAAAGACAACGTTCATTATTTTTATCAATTATAGAGTTTTCTCTGAATTTTCTAGTAGATTTCCAGTTTTCTTGCGCTAGGGTTTCGCGCTTGCGATTCCTTGTTCTCCCAGGCTTGCGTTTGCTTGCCTTTCAATCTTCCTGCTGCGTCATAAACAGTCTATCATAAGTTCTGGAATACCAGACTAGTTCAGTAAAATGACCAAGGCTAGAAAGAGGCGAATTGGCGAGCATATCAGCGGCTTGATTAGCTATCCAACGAACGTGGGAGACATTGAAACGATCCGGATTCGCTTTGATTAGGATCTGGAATTGCTAGACAAGGAAGAAAACAGTGTGAGTAGAGTAATACAAGTACCACAACTGAAAAGAAGCAATTAGGAGACATGAAGGAGTGCCCAAATCTCCGTACGCAAAGTAATACAAATACCACAATTGAAAAGAAAACATTGAATAAACTGACCGTTATCATCCCGGAGGAGACCACCACCATGAAGGAGTGCCCAAGTAGCCTTGGAATTGATATCGGGCAGCTCTCCAAACTCAATTGCTCTTCCATAAAGCCACATCTATAATAGTTAATCTCCTATTTGTCTTTACACTGTGTTATCTTTTCATGCTTCAATTTGTTCTTTTCTAATAGCCTACAAAGTTTTTTAATGGTATAGGTGTACATATGGAAAACTATATATGTGTTATTTTGAAATTCACTTTGAAAATTTTGATTATAGAATTTTGTGTCATCTTAAACATATGAGAAATTCAACTCTACATAATAGGGAGTCAAGAAGGGTTGCAATTAGAGAATAGCAGCAACGCACGATGACAAAGGCATCCAGTAAAAAGATCTTCAAACTTATTTGTCCTTTTGTTTTAATCGTGTTTCATATCACTTAATGTATACATGTGCTCATATTTATGCAGAAACAGTACAAGGATTTGTTGAAAGGATGCATGGAGGAATAGGATTCGAACTGAGTATATTGTTTTCCATTCCAGTTTTCATTTGTTGTTTTAATTAAAAAAACTATTTAATAGACATTCTCCAAGTGTTGAACTACTATCATAATTCCGCAATTGTTTTTCATATGTATTCTTATCATGTTGATAGAACAGAGACAATAATACTATCATGATTTTTTTATAATATTATGACTGTTTTTATCATTTTTAATATTTATATCCCTATATAAAATGATAACTTTATAATCCTCCAAAAAATATGATAACTTTTTTTTGGTTGAAAAAAAATAAAATGATAAGTCTATATTCATGTAATGTTATGGGGTGTGTATTTTATTCCGATCCCGTGCAAGGCACGGGTACTACACTAGTTCTTCTTAAAATTAAACAAAGAGAAGATTTAAGAAATCCGTAATTAGTGGAAACTAAAAATGACATGCCTATATGCATAATTGTCTTATGTCATATGCATGATATTTTACTGATTGTGTAATCATATGTACAACTAATAAAACATCATGTATATAACCTTTATAATCATGCATATAGTTTGTGATAACCACACCTATAAATAACATAATTTTCATCATGCATATAAATAACGTAATTTTACTTCCTATAATTTCGGGATTTTGTGAATTTTATTTTTTCCTATAGCTCCAAGATTAAATCTAGTTTAATTATTCTTTTTACGTCCAATGCTCTATATATGTTCATAGTGTATCATTATAATAGTTATTTTATTAGAACCTACCTCTATATATATATATATGTATATTATATAAGCTACACATGTTAAGCTTCTAAACCTCAACAACAGCCCATTTCTATATTGCAATTGGAACTGGAATAAGATATAGATAGCTCCATCAAAAGAAGGAATTATAAGAGCGATAATTGTAGACGATAAATGTACAAAATGTGGAGGAGGAGGAGGGCTTTGGTGGAAATCCAAAATTAGATGAATTCACCCGAGTAATAAGTACACGACAATCAAACACATTAGATTTAGATGGCAATTCAATAATCAGGTGAATCAGATGAACACATTTTTATTTTTTTTGGTCAAAAAAATTTAGGGTGAGGGGATGGTGCCCCAGTCCAAAGGCTCAAAGAGCTCTTACAAGAGGATTTACATACGCCTCACCTCAAGGAGACTACGGGGGATCAGATGAACTAATTGAATGAGCAGAGAAACAACCAAGTTGATGGAGGCGGGATTTGGTGGCAAGGTCATTCCAGTGAATGGACTCCCACCAGTCGTCACGAATAGGCCCCCTCCGGGACTCCGCCACCAGACGAGGAGGAGAATCGTTGGTGTTGTTACCCTCAAATAGCTTTGGAATTGATATCGGGCAGCTCTCCAAACTTAATTGTCCTACCTTAACGCCACATCTATAATAAATTCGTTGTAGGGAATTGCAGACGATGGTGCTCCTACATATGCTCCTCAATTCTGGCACTTGTTTCAACACTATTTCTTTCAAATTGGGCATTTCCATTGTGGTGTCATCTCCTGCTTCATCTTGCGCTTTGAAGATTTCATTCATTTTGGGGCAATCTGTGATCTCAATTCTTTCCAAAGAGGGCATGTTGGAACTTGTAAACCCCAGCTCCCTGACCTCATCATAACTCTCTAGCAATATCTTGAGAAGATTAGGAAAGGAGACGTCATTGTCACACCATACGCTCCTCAATTCTGGCAAATACTTCAATTCCAAACTAAGCAGCTTTGGCAAGGTGATCGTTTCTCCTTTTGCAGTAGTAAATATTTCTTTCATCTTGTTACAGTCTTCTATGCTAATGTCTTCCAAATTGGGGAGTTCCACGTTCAGCAGCCACAATCTTTCCAACTTTGGACATTCAACAATTGATAGCCTCCTAAGAGCACCAAATGAGATGTTGTAGCCATGATCTCTGACCCCTCTTCTACTAATTAAGCCACGAAAATCATTCAGATGTATAAGTTTTAATCCGTGTATGCTTTCAAGGAAAGGAGGGATTGACCATTCATCCGGGAGTGGGATGATGTATTCATCTGGGACCGGGATGATGTATTCAACCCCTTCACATTCATCCAACTCGCAACACTCCAGTTTAGTTACATGGCAAAGCGAGGGCACCGCATCCAACAAGCTCCCACCTCCGAAGCTGCACTCTCTAAATCGAAGAAACTCAACACTGCTCGGCACCGAAATGCGACCTACTGTTCCAATGCTCCAAGAAAATCCTTTCACACGTATTCTTCTCTTATCGCCATGTCCTCCATAAATATGATGGAGAAGCTCCTCATCTTTCTCGTACTCCATCCAAAACCCAACACTAACACAATAATGTGTCAGACGGGGGTGTTGATTTGAGCCAAAAACGCCAACTTCAACACACTGGTTGAACTGACAAACATCATCAAAGTGATACCCATCAAGTCTCTCCAAATACCTCAAACTCATCAATTCCTCTGCCGGAAAAATCGCCCTATCATTGCTCCAAAAGACCTGAAGATTCCCCTGTTTACAAAATGTCCCGGAATGCAAGCCTTCTATTCCAGAACCCCGGAGGCTTAGGTACTCGAGGCTAACCAATTCTTCCATACCATCGGGAAATTTCTCCATCCTTTCACAACCTTCTATATTTATCTCCCTTAATGATGTAAGCTTTGCCAATGAAGGAATGAATCTCAAGCATTTGCAGTCCCAAAGCAACAAACTGTTCAGGTTGACTAGGCCAGAAACAGAATCCGGCAGTACCTGGATGCTCGTACAAGACAGATTAAGAACTCTGAGTCCAATCATTTGCACAAAGAAAGAACCTGGTATAAAAGAGAGGCTATGATTCTGTTGAAGCAACAATACGGAAACTTTTGGGCAATGGGGGCTATTCATACCTTCAATATTTCTAATGTCATTATCCATCAAAGACACCAACTCCAGATTCTGATTATTCCATTCGGTCTCTCGAGGAACCTTTCCCAAACTATTTCCTGCCATTACCATGCCTCTTGCACCAATTTCTTTGACTGCCGTGTCCCTCAATAGATCGTGCATCTTTACGTATCTCCTTTTAAACAATTGTTCCAACAAAGAGGCATTGACAAGATGATTCAGCATAGTGTGCCCTTCGTCTATATTTTCACGTCTGTTGCTACCTCCATCTACCAGCCCCACTGCAATCAACATGCTAATCAATTCGTCCCATTCAATCCAATAATCTTCAGGGTACAAAGCGCAATGCAAAAAGCACTTTCGATGACTATCATCTTTTAACCGTTCATAGCTAAACCTCAAAGTGCTATATACCTTCTCTTCCATTTCAATTTGGCTGCTACTCTTGATGCATTTCAACGTTCTCAACGCATCTCTCCACACGTGCTCACTTATTTCTCTCCTCATGGCTCCTGCCACTGTTATTATTGCAAGTGGCAGGCCACCGCATTTTTTGGCTACTGATCTAGCAGTGTGCTTTGCTTCATCAGACAGAGCTTCATAGTCTCCAAGTTTCTTCACAAACAGATCCCATGATTCATTCTTTGACAGAGGCTCCAACTTAACTGCAACACAATTCATCCTTCGTATTACATCAAGCTTCCGAGTGGTTATGAGCAGCTTGCACCCACCGCCTTCTGCGGGAACTCCAACCTTGCTCATTGAGATATACTCCCACACATCATCAAGGATCAGCAGGCAATTCTGTTTCCGTTTCAGCGCAGCGCTAAGCTCAGCTGCTCTCTTGGGTTCATCTTGATAGTTGAATCTGATTCCAAGTGCGTTAGCAACATCGTGCTGCAGCTTAGAGACACTGGTTTCTCGTGATACAGTCACATAATAAACCGTATCAAAAAGAGGATTTTCTTCAAGGCACTTGTTGTTGATGTGCATTGCCATGGTTGTTTTCCCGAATCCGCCCATACCATACAAACCTACACCAACCCTTGTTTCACCTCTTTCCAAAGAGCTCCAGACTTGATCCTGAACCTTTGAGGGGGTGGAGCCTTCCATTTTCTCTGTCACTAATGGAGGAGGAGTTGAGTTATCAAGCACAACTCCTCTGGGGAACTCACCCTTCTTTATTAGCCCTCCAATTCTGCTCAGCGTTCCTTCTAGCTTCGTCGGGAAATTTCGATGATTAATCAAGTCATAAAATGACTTGGTCCGATACTGCTCAGCTTCTGCTTCAATACTCTTAGCTTCTTCTTCAATACTGCTGACCTGGTCCAGCCATAAACTGACTCAATTTTTTATTTTCTTTCTGGCTTGAAGGTCTTCATTTCGTACCTCATCCTGAATATCCTTTGCCTTACTTTTCAGTTGTTCCATCAGCCTTCTCATTTCTTCCAACTTTTCATCCATCTAATAGAAGAAAGAAAGAAAGGGTTAGATATCGTGTATGATCACGACCCACAACCATATTTCAAAGTACATCATCTCATATAAGATTGATTGAGCTTATTTTAGAAGAAACACATCGCATCATTTGGCATGCTGAAAGTTACCCATTAGACTTCAACACTTCCTTGTACATATGTGGACTCAACATTCAATTGTATGTGCTTCAAGGTTTAAGAAGCCGCCAAATGTGCATTACAAGACATTACGAGACAGTAAAGTTTGGTTTGTTTGCTGTTAACCATAATAATTATTCCATGTATTATGGTTTCTGCCAGATCTCATAAATAATATTCCCCACAAGTTCATCCACAAAATCTTCTCTCGATATTTGCACTACTGAAAGCTAATTAATTTGAACATACACACACTGGCTTTGAAGAAGTGCATAAACGAGGTTATGTGCATACCTTTTCTTGTGTTGAGATTGAATGAAAGAGTGAGCTGATATAGAATGCTATATGTGAAAGACTGGCAGCAAATCAGGTACTAAGAAGTTAGAAGGCGTACATTCAACAAGGTAGAAAGAAATTTTGATTGAGGGGAGACAGAAATGAAGGATTCATATGGAGTTTGATGTAAAGACGAAGAAGAATTAAGCAGAGTAGCAGATCCAAATCAAGCTAAAATTAGGGAACACACTCTGCCGAAACTTCCCTCAAGTCAAGTCAACTACGCGTCTGTGCTCGCCCTTTTCATAATTGTGTTGTGCAATACTAGTACTACAATATGTGATATGAATATTTGCGGTAGAAATTGCGTGATGGCCCACAAAGCGTGGAAAAATTTGCAATAGCACCACTTTGGGTAGCATATTAGCGTGCATTGGCATCTTGATTGATTCTATATCTTGTGGAGTTGTAGTTCAGTTGGTAGATGAAAGACGGCAATGATTCATGTACGCGCTGCCATGTACTGATGTACATAAGTAAATATGAGGTTGTTCGATACGAATCTAGATTCATTTGTCGTTCATCCTCCTCAATATAACATAGTAGATTCATCGTATCATAGTAGACAACTGGAGGGTTTTGCATGAGTACTACATAAAAATTTGTCCTGTACTCAAAAGTTGCTCTACTGAAAGAAAACAAAAGCTTCTCTTCGTTCCATCTCTATACTGTACATACACTACAATAACAAGAAAAAAGGTTATTCATTGGCTAACTAGGATCCTACTGAGCATAACCAGCTTATTGAATTGTTGGAGGATGATCAGGAGGAATGCGCCGAACAAACTGTCCTTTGATACGAGGGCGTTGGTCTGCTAATTTCTTCGTGCTCTCGTACCGAACCTATAAGGCCAATTTTCGTTGTGGTTTGCATACAAACATACACACTAATTGCCTAGAGTTACTAAAATCCATAGCTACTATCCTAATTAGAAGAAGATAATGTCTATGATAATATATCCAAATCGGGGTCATCAATCAATGTTTTTATTACCTTCTTCTCATAGCACCTTTCTTTTCTCTTTAACCGGAACTTCATAAGAGCTGCTTCTCTTTGAGTACAATGCTGAAGATTCTTCTCCTGAACAATGAATCTCTCATCAATATTCCCGTTCTCTGAAGCAGAAGTTGCTGGAGGCAAACCCGGGTTCATATTTCCACTGTTAACCCTTACAGGCCAATGTGTATGACTCACAACGCCATTGCAGAAGCTTTCACTTCCACTCCGGTCGGCTGCAGGCGAAAATGACGTCTTTTTATCCCCACTCTCTACCTTTTGCTCTTGCTTTCTGCTTTCATCAATGCGTACAAAATGCTGCTCATGGAAAACGGGACGGCCACCAGTGAAATGTTGTGAGCAGCTTATATCTCTTGCTGTAATAGAAACTGGGTGGGGTCTATGTTGCTCGTATGGAAATCCGTCAATGGCTTTTTCTCTATGTTGCATTGGAAGAGAGATTACACTCGTATTGTGTTGCTCAACGGAATCCATTTTGCTTTCTCTTGGGATCACTTGTGATTGCTTGTTAGTGTACCTGTCATGGTGTCAATCCCTTGATCAGCATAATCAAATGAAAATGCTAAAAAGGATGAAATATCATGCTTATATAATTTCCATGTTATTTTGCACTTTCTATCATCAAAGATGCAATGAAAAAGTGAGGAGGGGAGGGTACCGTCAGAAAGCTGAAGCATTTGACTGGATCAGAACATTATTTTGGTTTATGTTGCTTTCAAAACCATTTAGTTGAAGCCCTCTCCTGGACAGATTCAGGTCGGATGACTCCCAAGATTTTCGGTCCCTTATCTGGACACGAACACCATAGCTACCTTTGTTACTATAAAAGGCTCCAATCAAATTAATGGCTTCTCTAGAAGACTCAGCACCCATAGTAGTCCTTCCACTAGCTTCAGAGCCAAGATCATTACCGGTGACAAACTTACAGTGTCCTCCTAGCTTTCCTCCTTGTGAGACTGTATCTATTACTCCTTTGAAAAGATCTCCATTTGCACCAAAAATTTGAACTCCTTTAAGAACCTCAAGTCCTGACTGGTCTTAGAGATGTGCAGTTTATCACTTTAGGAGCCGTGCGAGATGAAAGTCTCATGAACAGTTGAAGTACACTAAAATCCAATGAAAATTTTGATCGGAACGATTATAAGTAAGCAAGTCCAGAAACGTAGAAGCTGTACCTACTCTAAATCAAGCAAGGTTTCACATTTTTATCCCCCAAGTTCTGCATATATTTTCATCCCCTTTAACGATTGCTTCAATTTTAATCCAACAAACTCAACTTTTTTGTGGAGGAGGAAATAGGAAGTAGGAAAATTTCTTTCATACCTGCTACTATATTCGCAAGTGTACATAAGTTCATTCCTTCATCATCTTGTAGAGCCTCGGTGTTACAAACAGGAGGTTTGAGCTTCTTTCTTCTACAGAAACCTTGAGACTCTTTTTCAGCATATGCACTTCTGGCATCCAAGCTAGGATTCGTGCAAGAGCTCTGCACAGTAATCGTAGCGTTTCAATCATAAGGTTGGCACATCAACATACCGTTCAATGAACTACTTTTAGATTGACAATTGACATTTTTAAAATGATATGAAAAATTCGGATTGTTTAGAGTTAAAGCATTCTATGTCAACATGGATGCTCTTATAAATAATGATCAAGTAATAATAAATCTATACTGCTCTTTCATTGGTAATATGCCAAAATAAGATTCAGTTTTACACCCCTCTCTCCGCAGCTGTTAAAGACACAAATACAAATTGACAATGGTATTTTAAAGATATTAGAAGAATCAACCAACCTGAGCATCGCTTCCTTTCCTGAAGCGCTCGTCTTCCCTTGGAGGAAGAGCCTTAGAACCACACAAGTTATCACTAATAGCGTTGTTTTCAGCAGTTGCCTCATCAACCTTTATCTCAGCAAAACTCTCAACTTGTAGACTTAATCCAAAGCCCATGGTTGACTGACACTATAATGTACAAAATTATGCAATTAGCTTTTTCCGGTACCGATACATCGACGAGTAACTTTAACGATAGAAAGGATTAGTGGTACTTAGAGATTGCTTTCTCCAAACATGCTGCCATAGGTTCTTCAGCTGCTGCGGTTGCCGATGACAGTATTAACCGTCCATGAGCATGTATAGGTGTTTCAGCAAGATGGCAGCGAGGGGAATCATCAGAGTTTGTGAGGTGTCTTTGTATTCTCGTTGCATTACACATGATACAGTCATTGGCGGCCAGATAGAGGAAAACGCGGATCCGTTGTTTTTGTCGAAGCCTTCCATATCAAAGACCATCTAAAATTATTCTCCTCAACACCTTGGCTCGGCAGCTGCATTGCTGACTTTGTTGAAAAAATTCCAATAGACTCTATCCTGAGACCTTTCACTTTGATCAAGGATTTGCACCGCTTTGAGTTTTTGAATTAAGTGATCTGGAATGTGTGGAACAACCTAGTTGGTGGAGGCGGTCTTTGGTGGCGAAACTACTAGGCTCCCTCGTACCCTCAAGTAGCCATGGAATTGATATCGGGAAGCTCTCCAAACTTAATTGTCCTACCTTAACGCCACATCTACAATAAATTCGTTGTAGGGAATCGCAGACGATGGTGGTCCTACACGTGCTCTCCAATCCTGACACTAGATTCGATAGTACTATTTCTTTCAAATTGGGCATTTCCACTGTGGTGTCATCTCCTGTTCATCTTGCGCTGTGAAGATTTCTTTCATTTTTGGGCATTACTTTCCAAAGAGGGCATGTTGAAACTTGTAAACCCCAGCTCCCTGACCTCCCCACAATTCTCTAGCATTATCTTGAGAAGATTAGGAAAGGAGACGTCATTATCGCACCATACGCTCCTCAATTCTGGCAAACCCGCCAAATTCAAATTAAGCAGCTTTGGCAGGGTGATGGTTTCTCCTTTTGCAGTAGTAAAATATTTCTTCTATTCCAGAAGCCCTCGATCGTGATACAAAAATTCTATATTTATCTCCCTTAATGATGTAAGCTTTGCCAATGAAGGAATGAATCTCAAGCTGCTGCACTCGGAAAGCAACAAATTGTTCAGGTTGACTAGGCCAGAAACAGAATCCGGCAGTACCTCGATGTCCGTATAGGACAGATTAAGAACTCTGAGTCCAATCATTTGCACAAAGAAAGAATCCGGTATAAAAGAGAGCCTAAGATTGTCTTGAAGCAACAATACGGAAACTTCTGGACAATGGGGGCTATTCATACCTTCAATATCCCTAATGCGATTATTCATCAAAGACACCAACTCCAGATTCTGATTATTCCATTCGGTCTCTGGAGGAACCTCTCCCAAACTATTTCTTGCCATTACCATGCCTCTTGCACCAATTTCCTTGAGTGCCATGTCCCTCAATAAATCATGCATCTTTAGGTATTTCCTATTAAACGCGTCTTCCAACAAGGAGGCGTTGACAAGATGATTCAGCATAGTGTGCCCTTTGTCTATCTTTTCACGTCTGTTGTTACCTCCATCTACCACCCCCACTGCAATCAACATGCTAATCAAGTCATCCCGTCTAATATCATAATCTTCAGGGTACAAAGCGCAATGCAAAAAGCACTTTCGATGCCTATCATCTTTCAAACGTTCATAGCTAAACCTCAAAATTCTATATACCTCATCTTCCATTTCAATTTGGCTGCTACTCTCGATGCATTTCAACGTTCTCAGCGCATCTCTCCACACATGCTCACATCTTTCTTCCTTCATGGCTCCTGCCACTGTTATTATTGCAAGTGGCAGGCGGCCGCATTTTTTAGCCACTAATCTAGCAGTGTGCTTTGCTTCTTCAGAAAGTGCTTCATAGTCTCCAAGTTTCTTCACAAACAGATCCCAGGATTCATCCTTTGACAGAGGCTCCAACTTAACTTCAACACAATTCATCCTTCGGATTACATCACGCTTCCAAGTGGTTATGAGCAGCTTGCACCCACCGCCTTCCGCGGAAACTCCAACCTTGCTCATTGAGATATCCTCTCACACATCATCAAGGATCAGCAGGCAATTCTGTCTTCGTTTCAGCGCAGCGCTAAGCTCAGCTGCTCTCTTGGGCTCATCGTGATAGTCGAATCTGATTCCAAGTGCATTAGCGATATCGTACTGCAGCTTAGAGACACTGGTGTCTCGTGATACAGTGACATAATAAACCGTATCAAAAAAAGGATTGGGTTTAAGGCACTTGTTGTTGATGTGCATTGCCATGGTTGTTTTCCCTACCCCGCCCATACCATACACACCAACGCTTGTTTCGCCTCTTTCAAAGTAACTCCAGACTTGATCCTGAACCTTTGAGGGGGTGGAGCCTTCCATTTGGTCTGTCACTAATGGAAGAGGATTTAAATTATCAAGCACAGCTCCTCTGGGGAACTCACCCTGCTTTAACAATTCTTCAATTGTGTTCACCATTCCTTCAAGCTTCAGCCGAATTTCTGCACGACCAAAGAAGCCTACTTTCTCAGCTTCTGCTTCAATACACCCAGCTTCTTTTTCAATAATACTGACCTGGTCCAGCCATAAACTGACTTCACTTTTTATTTTCTTTCTAGCTTGAAGATCTTCATTTCGTACCTCATCCCGAATATCCTTTGCCTTACTTTTCAGCCGTTCTATCAGCCTTCTCGCTTTTTCCAACTTGTCATCCATCTAATACAAGAAAGGAAGAAAGAATGGGTTAGATATTATCGTGTATGATCACGACTCATGAACTGCACAAAACAACCATATTTCAAAGTACCTCATGTATATAAGATTGATTGAGCTTATTTTAGAAGAAACACATCGCATCATTTGGCATGCTGAAAGTTACCCATTAAACCCCAACACTTGTACATATGCGGACTCGACATTAAATTGTATAATCTTCAAGGTTTAAGAAGTCGCCAATTGAGTATTACAAGACATTACGAGACAGTAAAGTTTGGTTTATTTGCTGTTAACAATTATAATTATTCTATGTAGTAACATGGTTTCTACGAGATCTCATAAATAAAATTACACAAGTTCATACACAAAATCTTCTCTCGATATTTGCACTACTGAAAGCTAATTAAGTTGAACATACACACAATGTGGCTTATAAGAAGTGCATAAACTGGGTATGTAATTTTGAGCTCACAGAAACATATGTGCATACCTTTTCTGTTGAGCTCAATGAAGTAGTGATAAGCTCACTGACAAGTTTGGAAGGTGCTGAAATAAAAGAGCTAGCTTGGGAAGCAAAACAAATCTACATCGGGAAAGAAGAAAACGGCTGCTTTCTGATTGATTGCTTCAATAAAGTTGTAGGGTTATCAATAGAGTAGTACTTATATGCTGAAGCTAGCTAAGGCATATAAAGAAGGGGCTACACGGCCCAATACAAGAGAAGGTCCAATAGTGCCACATGGGCTAAAACTAATGGCTCAACACCCCCCTCAAGCTCGAGGGTGGATCAAAGACAACCCCAGCTTGGACAAAAGAGAGTTTTGCTGGCTTAAGGGAAGAGTCTTTGTGAAAACATCAGCTACCTGAGCAGAGGATGGAACAAACTTGAGTTGTAGGAGGCCCTACAGGACTTTGTCTCTAGTAAAGTGAATGTCAATCTCTATGTGTTTTGTTCTTTCATGAAAAATAGGATTTTGGGCTATTTGAATGGCAGATTTGTTATCGCAACAAAGTTCAACTTGTTTGATCGTTTGGATGCCTATTTCTTGAAGCAAACGTATCAACCAAGTGATTTCAGCTGCAGCTTGTGCAAGGGCTCTGTATTATGCCTCAGAGAAACTGCGACTAACTGTCGTCTGCTTCTTGGATTTACAGCTTATGGGTGAGGAACCAAGAAGAATTATATAGCCACCAACAGATCTCCTTGTTACCTAGCAGGACGCCCATTCTGAATTAGAGTAAGCAGTAAGTTTAGGAGCTTCAAAGCGTTTTGAGAATGATGTCCTGACCAATAGTCCCTGAAAGGTATCTGAGAGTGTGTTGAAGAACACTCAAATGAGGTGTTCAAGGAGCTTGCATGAACTGACTGAGTGTTTGAACAGCAAAGTTCAGATCGGGTCTTGTATGAGTGAGGAAATTCAACTTGCCAATGAGCTGTCTATAGTGAGAAGAATTGTCAATGGGAAGACCATCTGTGCTGTTAAGCTTCATGTTGTATGGTAGAGGGGAGCTGACAGGAGAAGAAGATGAGAAACCAGTGTCTTCATGTTGTAACAGCTTCATAAATTTGTGTTGAGATTGAATGAAAGAGTTGATCAACAGAAGAATGCTATATGTGAATGACTGGCAGCAGCAAATCAGGTATTAAAAAGACGTACATTCAACAAAATAGAGAAAAATTTTGATTGGGGGTAGATAGAAATGAAGGATTCATATGGTGTTTGATGTAAAGACAAAGAAGAAATAAGCAGAATAGTAAGTCAAGCTAAAATACTTGTGGTAGAAATTGCATGATGGCCCACAATACGTGGAAAATTTTGCAATAGCAGTATAGCACCACATTTGGATAGCATATTAGCGTGCATTGGCAACTTGATTGATCCTATATCTTGTAGGTCAGTTGGTAGATGAAAGACGGCAATAATTCATGTACGCACTGCGTATAACAAAATAGTCATGTACTGATGTACATAAGTAAATATGAGGTTGTTCAATCCGAATCTAGATTCATTTGTCGTTCGTCGTCCTCGACATAAGATAGTAGATTCATCGTATCATAGTAGACAAATGGAGGGTATTGCACGAGTACTACAGAAAAATTGTCCTGTACTCAAAAGTTGCTCTACTGAAAGAAAACAAAAGCTTCTCTTCGTTCCATCTCTATACTGTACATACACTACAATAACAAGAAAAAAGGTTATTCATTGGCTAACTAGGATCCTACTGAGCATAACCAGCTTATTGAATTGTTGGAGGAGGATCAGGAGGAATGCGCCGAACAAACTGTCCTTTGATACGAGGGCGTTGGTCAGCTAATTTCTTCCTGCTCTCGTACCGAACCTATAAGGCCAATTTTCCTGGTGGTTAGCATACAAACATACACACTAATTGCCTAGAGTTGCTAAAATCCATAGCTATTATCCTAATTAGAAGAAGATAATGTCTATGATAATATTTCCAAATCGGGGTCGTCAATCAATGTTTTTATTACCTTCTTCTCATAACATCTTTCTTTTCTCTTTAACCGGAACTTCATCAGGGCTGCTTCTCTTTGAGTACAGTGCTGAAGATTCTTCTCCTGAACAATGAATCTCTCATCAACATTCCCGTTCTCTGAAGCAGAAATTGCTAGAGGCAAACCCGGGTTCATATTTCCACTATTAACCCTTACAGGCCAATGTGTATGACTCACAACGCCATTGCAGAAGCTTTCACTTCCATTCTGGTCGGTCGCAGGGGAAAACGACGCCTTTTTATCCCCACTCTCTACCTTTTGCTCTTGCTTCCTGCTTTCATCAATGCGTACAATATGTTGCTCATGGAAAACGGGACGGCCACCAGTGATATGCTGTGACTGTGAGGAGACTATATCTCTGGCTGCAATAGGGACTGGGTGCGGTCTATGTTGCTCGTATGGAAATGCCATCATGGGGTTTTCTCTATGTTGCATTGGAAGAGAGATTACTCTCCTATTGTGTTGCTCAACGGAATCCATTTTGCTTTCTCTTGGGAACACTTGTGATTGCTTGTTAGTGTACCTGTCATGGTTTCAATCCCTTGATCAGCATAACCAAATGAAAATGCTAAAAAAGATGTACTAAAATGCTCATATAATTTCCATGTTATTTTGCACTTTCTATTATCAAGGCTGCAATGAAGAAGTGAGGAGGGTACCGTGAGAAAGCAGAAGCATTTGACTGGATCAGAACATTATTTTGGTTTATGTTGCTTTCAAAACCGTTTAGTTGAAGTCCTCTCCAGGAAAGATTCAGGTCGGATGACTCCAAGATCTTTGGCCCGTTATCTGGACACGAACCACCGTGGCTACCCTTGTTACTATCAAAAGCTCCAATCAAATCAATAGCTTCTCTTGAAGACTCAGCACCCATTGTAGTCCTTTCGCTAGCTTCAGAGCCAAGATCATTACCAGTGACAGAATTTCTGTGTCCTCCTAGCTTTCCTCCTTGCGACACTGTATCTACTCCCTTGCAAAGATCTCCATCTGCACCAAAAATTTTGAGCTCCTTTAAGAATCTCAAGTAATGACAGGTCTTAGAGATGTGCAGTTTATCACTTTAGGAACAGTGCGAGAGGAAAGCCTTATGAACATTTGAAATATACTAAAATACAAGCATATTTTCAATCAAAACGATTAGAAGTAAACAAGTCCAGAAAAATTTAAGCTGTACCTACTCTTAATCAAACAAGGTTTCACATTTTTATTCCCAAGTTCTGTATACATTTTCATTCCCTTTAACTATTGCTTCAGTTTCAATCCAACAAACTCTAAACTTGTTTGTGGAGGAGGAAATAGGAAACAGGAAAATTAATTTCACCTGCAACTATATTCGCACGTGTACATAAGTTCATTCCTTCATCATCTTGTAGAGCCTCGGCATTACAAACAGGAGGTTTGAGCTTCTTTGTTCTACAGAAACCTTGAGACTCTTCTTCGGCATATGCACTTCTGGCTTCCAAGCTAGGATTTGTGCAAGAGCTCTGCACAGGAGTCGTAAATAGCGTTTCAATCTTAAGGTTGGCACATCAGCATTTAAGCAATTAACTTCTTTAGATTGACATTTTAAAATTGATACGAGAGCTTAGAATGTTTAAAGTTCAAAGCATTTCTAATTTAACATGGATGTTCCTGTAAATAATGATCAAGTAATGATAACTCTATACTGTTTTTCTTTTGGCAATATGCAGAAATTAGATTCGATTTTACACTGGTGTTTCAAAGAGAGTTAGAAGAATCAACCAACCTGAGCATCGCTTCCTTTCCTGAAGCACTCGTCTTCCCTTGGAGGAAGAGCCTTAGAACCACACGAGTTATCACTAATAGCATTGTTTTCAGCAGTTGCCTCATCAACCTTCATCTCAGCAGAACTCTCAACTTGTAGACTTAATGCAAAGCCCATGGTTGACTGACACTATGATAAATAAAATTCTGCAATTAGCTTTTGCTGATACCTATACATCAATGAGTAACTTCAATGATAGAAAGGATTAGTGGTACTTACAGATTGCTTTCTCCAAACATGCTGCCACAGGTTCTTCAGCTCATTGATCCTAATAGGCTTCATAAGGAAATCTGACGCACCTCTCATCATGCATTTATGTACCGTTCCAATGGAGTCATGAGAGGACATCACTGTTTCATAAAAAACAACAATTTAAGCACAAAGTCCAAATCTAAAGTTATGCAAAGTGTCGAGTATTGTTAGGAGGTGTACTTATGACTGGGATGTTTTTGCAGATCTCATCTTCTGTTATCAATGAGAGAAGGGCGAATCCAGATATTGATGGAAGCTCAACTTCTGTCAGTATGAGATCGATGTTTCGCGACCTCTCCTTCAACACCTCCCAAGCTCTTAAGCCATCAGCAACTGCAGCAACTGGTTAATACGAAAAGCTAGTTTGAGTCAACAGGCAATCTATTTACTTAAGCAAGTAGTGAGATGAACAATCCAATAGCCAAAACATTAACTTATACATTCCAGTTTCCAAATCTGTCAAAAGATGGCCAATCTACTTCAAAGTTTGTAGTATAATTTAAGCATTCAGAAATTCATCGCCTGAAAAATCCCCATCAAAAACACGAAATTCACATGTAAAACAGCCTTCTATACAAAGAAATACTAGACAATCATATGTCATTCCATAGAGGCCCCTGAGCAGTTCATACCAAATGATCCTTTTCCATTCATTTCAATCCACCCACAACTCAATCTAGACTCACCACCACCTCATATCTTGGCCTTTCCCTCAAATCAAACTGACAAGCACCTTCTTACATTTCTTAATTTGAGCTTTTGAGCCAAATTACTATCACAATTCATACCCAGAAAACAATTCATGGCAGCAAGAATGAAAGCTAAAGATTTAGACAAGTTGAAGGAAGGAACCAAGATGAATAACGACCTTTGTAGTTGCATTTTCTGAGAAGAGCAGAGATGAGCTGACGAGTGGAGTCATCAGCTTCAACAAGCAAAACCCTAACCACCATTTTGGGAAGAAACCTCTCCCATCTAACAACTGAATCGGACCCCTCTTTACAACCACTCCTGGCCTCAACACCCATGGCGCTCTGCTCCTCGCCACTAGACACAGCTTCGCCCATTCCTCCGAACTCGCCTACGCCCACAACCCAACTCCCAATCTCATCAATCGAACTATGTGTCTAATTCTTTGGCAGGGAAAAGAGAGAAAGAGAGAAACGAACAACAGGGAAAAGGGAAAGCCACCACAACAAGTAGAGGGCACAAGAGAGATTGGTGGTCTTTATTAATCTGCGAGAAAAAATCTGAAAATATCTAAGGCGAGTGAATGGGTACGGGTTTTGAATTGGGTATGGCGGAAAATAAATATCTTTCTTCAGACGTCGTTGTCTGTGGACGTGGACCGCCAAACAATCCTTACTTTTTCGACGCATATAATAAATATCTGGCGATGGCCTAATATGTTGCGCATCTTCATTGGCTCTGGGAGCTCGTAGTTATCTGGTTGTTGATGCAACTTGACAGGCTCATAACAAGTTGGGAGGCAGTGTGGAGAATTCGAGTTTGAGGCTGAGCTTCGTCACAACTCACAAGGGGACTTTAATGGCCTATTATTATGACTTGTGATTCTGGACAACTTGTTTTCTTACGGGAATGCATTGCTTGGAAAAAGAGGAGTGAGTTTGTGGGATATTTTATTTGCCTGGATGCCAAATTTCGTGGGATATTTTAGAGAGTGAGGCCCGCCACATGGAAGAGTAAAAGAACGAGTGGTGGTGGTGGTGGGATGGAGATGGTAGATGATAAAACGAGATATTTTTGAGTGGGTCCCAGTGGGCTTTGACTTAATGGGTAATATCTTTGACACGTCAGATGATGACTTTACACGATAGAGAGAAAAATAGATTAAATTAGGGGAGAGATTAGGGTGTGGGCCCACTGACTTCGTGGCCATTGCTTGAGCCTGTCAATCAAAATGCAATCCCCACTCGGAGTAGTATATCATTTCCAACACTGTGTTTGTGTACGAGTTGTTATAATTAACCATCTAAGAACGTTAATTTGTTTATATTACATTCTTCTAGGAAAGATTGGTCATTTTTTTCTTTTCGAGCATCTTCGAAAGTATACCCATGTTCTCATACTTTTCATCAATATGAGTATACTTCTACAATCTTTCTCTAATACAATTCACATATTACACTTATTATATCATTGTGTTTTTTCACCAACTATTCAACTTTTGCCATTTTTTTTAATAATGTACGTGTAAAGGTGTTTAATGTACAAACTTTTGGGACGGAAGAAGTATTTGTTTATATGATTTTTCCAGTCTACATCCTCATGACATAGATTAAGAGGTTAAATTTAGAAATAAAATTTAATTGGGAGAAGTCAAAGGCGACTGACTATTGTCGGGTGAAGAGAAGGAGATCGAGGAGAGTCGCTTTGGGGGTCGTCTATTGTGGTGAGGGTGAATTAAGAAAAGTTGGAGGTGGGTTGGGTGAAGGTTAACACAAATGGTTCCCGACTTAATGGGAGAGCATCGACGGTTGTGATCATTCACGACAGGCATGGTGAATGGTTGGGGGTTTCACATCCAAATTTAGAGACTGCAACGTTCCTGCCGTTGAGATTTTAGGGGATCATAAAAGGAGTTGAGTTGGTGTGGAGTAGAGGATTCATAAAGGTTTTCTTAGAGACAAATTTGAAGCTTGCAGAGCTGTTGTTGGGCAAACCTCTCGAGCGATGTCATCCGCTTACTAGCCACGTTACTCATGGATCAGGGTCAATGCGTAGGAGATGGTCGCTTCGACTCCGTCAAATCTACCGAGAATTGAATGGTGTCGTCGATTTCTACGCTTCCCATGCTTTTCAATTTTCGATTCGTCTCCATATTCTTAGGGAGCCCCCTAATGGGATCCTTCCTTTTGTTTTGAACGCTATAAAGGGGATTGCTACTCCTCGAGTGATCTCGAAGTAGCCTTGTTCTCTCTTTAAGTAATGCAAGAGCTCAACCTCCCTTTTACCAACAACACAAGAAATAAATTTTAATTTTTTAATTATATTTTTTAATGTTTTATGCTAGATTTACACATTTCATTTTAAAGATTTATATAGATTATATGACCTTCATATTTCTTTACTAGTTAAATAAAGGCTAATATATGATTTGTTAGGTAAGATTGTATGATATTTTTTTTTTGAATTTTCGTGAGTGTCCGGGGCTACTAGCACCCGACTAATCTCACGCCGGCCGTGCTTGTTGGGCCGTAGCGGGGGAGCCCTACTCTCCACTCTCAACAGAGGGGCCGCTGAGCGACCTAGAGCCGGTAGGCTCACTCTCTCTGAAGAGGGACCTGAAGACCTGAGGAGGGAGCCCATCACCCGCACGTTATCCGGTTACCCGGAACCCCCCGGGGGTAAATACACGGTACCCGTACCCCATGAGACTCGAACCGGCGACCTATGAGTACTACCCAAGGTTTTTTACCGGCTGAGCTAATGGAGCATGGGTATTGTATGATATTTTTATTTCCTTATTAGTAAAATTTAATTAGTAATTTGTTAATAGATAATGTATTGCTTTCATAACATATAAATAATAAATAATAAATTCCAGATTATTCAAAATAGAGAAACTATTAGAATATAGTTATTGGTTGCTCAATCAATTTTGTCATCAAATTATAAAATTATATGTTCATTTTTTACCAATTCTTTGCCCAAACATAATTTCGTTCATCAAGACCTGGCAAAATCTGACCCGAACCGAAAAACCGACCTGATCCATCCGAAATTGTCTAGGTCATAACCCGAAAAAATAAACCGGAAACCCGATTTTAACCGAACCTGATGACGCGAGAAATTTCTAGGTCAAACCCGTTGGGTCGAACGAAAAACGGGAATAGTGAAAAAATTCCACACCGTGACTTGCCATCCTCTCGTCAATAGCCGAACTCGACTCCAATTGATTGGTTGAAGGATGATTCTAATTTGAAGAAAATCAATTCCTCGAATTGATTTTGAACATGAAATATATCAGTTGATTAAAGATGTACTAAGTTAGTGTCTCTTAAATTGATGTATATTTCTCAAGGTTTGAATGTTTTTGCTTTGCTGAACTAGAGTCTAAGTTCTGAACCGATTTATAAAGTTGTTATAGGTTGCATTAATGTTTATAGCTTTATCAAAGTTGAAATATGTAAAAATTGAGAAATATTATACTTTTAAAATATGTAAATTGCAAGCTTCTTCTTCTAGCTAGTTTGATATATGTTTTCTAATATATGCATACAAGAACTCTAGGATTTGAATCTTCATACAAATTACTTTCTATGAATCTCACATGTTCGTTTTTTTCTTCATAATCAATTTTGAATCTCTTAGGATTTGAACTTTGAGGTTAATCATTTTTTGTTGAAATTCTTCTAGTGGACATCATGAATGTGAAATTGGAACTTGTTTTTGTTGTCTTTGTGTTACTCACCCCACTTAGTCTAGCACATGATTGATTACTAAAGTCTTGTTAAAATAGTTAGATATCACGTTATGATTAATTATTTGTAATAGTGAGTACAAAGCCGAAGTGTAACTTTTGTATTAAAAATTTAAATCCTTACATTTAGGTTCAAATTAAATTAAATTAAATTATAACTTTATAAGTAAATAAGCGAGTCATGAATTAATATCAACAAAAAAAATAATAGATAAATTATTAAAATAAATTTGAAAAACCAGATTCTTTAACCCGTTGGGTTGATCCGAACCCGCAACAAACCCGTAGTGACCCGGCCAATTTAGACCCGTTAAAGTTGTGACCCGAAATGACCCGACCCATTGTTGACCCGAACCCGACTACTGAAACCCGAACCCGACCAGCCCGACCGATTGACAGGTGTTCATCCCAATGGTTGTCCGAATTTTAGTTATCACAATCCATACTCTTCTTTGTACCTTACTCCACTACATTTATTTTATTGTAAAATGAAGGTCTTTATCTTACATGTGTCAAATGAAATACAAAGACCAAAATTTCTTCTCTTCTTTTGTGGCCGAAAATCCCTTCTCTTCTTTTTACTTCAACAAAATCCATTCTCTCACCCCACATTTATTAATTTTTTAATACTTCTCTTCTCTCATGATCAACAAATGGTCAACCTATTATCATACTTAGAGTCAGAATAGAGAAAAAAAACTGGAGAATTTGGTTTGTACTTCCCCATTGTAGCTAAATTTTCTAAAGATGTTGTTAGAGGATGTTCTTACAATTTCTCATTTAGTGGGTACTAAAGGTGAGCTTATAGTTCCAATATAAACCTTTTTTATGTAATGAAGCATAAATAGTTGTTGGCTTGTTGTCACTGCCAGACTTGTTTCATGCCTAGTGGGGGTTGTAGCCCCCAGTGAGATTTTAAAAACATTTGTGAAATCGCCACAAGATGCAATTGGGGGTGAAGTTACTGTACATTCGATTCCATAGGTGTATGATACAAGAATGATAAAGAAGGTCATGAATCAACGAGTTAGGCCAAGACCGTTCCACAAGAAGGATGAAGCCATTCAAGTCGAGCTATGAAGTCAAGCTAAGAAGATTATGAGAGGGACAACCTTGGCCCTTGAGTGTTTGTCTTCAAGGCTTGAAGAGAGTTCCAAGAAGAAACCGGTCATGTTGCTTGAAAGCCGGGAGAACGAAGCCATCATCGACCAAGACAAGCCTCATGACCGACCCTAAGAGGGTCGAGATCGACCCAGCCATCATTTGGCTCAACCTTGCCTTTGTGAGAGTCCTCAAGACCGACTCTAATGGGTCGAGATCGACCCTCCCTGGGTCATTCCTGGACACGGGTCATCTGAAGCGGCGAGATCTCTTTGATTCGTTTTTGGAATCTCTTATCTTTTGTGTTGCCTAATTAGTTGGGATATTACCTTTGATATTATCTTGATATTTTTGGGATTGAGATATAGGAACCCTAGTTGCCTTGGAATTCTATAAATTGCATAGGTTTTGCATATTTTACTTTCAGCGTATTTTGAGAAGAGAACAGAGTTCTCTTCCTGCGCCCCCTTTGAACCTTTTGTTGCTTTGGTTGATTTGAATCAAGAGTTTGATAAATTTGCTTTGCAATTGTTCTCAAGTTTTTGTTCTCATGCTTGTTCACTGGTGTGTGTGTGTGTGTGTTTGTGTGTGTGTTCAAAATTGTGCGAGAATCATCAAGGATTAAAGAAGTCGAGTCTTGCCCAAAGTCTAGATCCTACAAACGCTTTCGAGGCCGACGATCTACACGGGTTGTCGTGCATCAATTGGTATCCAAAGCCAAGCGACTTTGATAAGTGCTTCTATTTCAATTCAATGTATCAAGTTGATATTCCGAATCAAATTGATCTCTTTTACGGAGATTATGATCCTTATTGGTATTTTGTTTGGGAGAACAATACTAGTTCTTTCTTGGATTATCATTGTTATGATGGTGTTGATGGTTTGCATGCTGTCACAAGTGTATTTCACGGTGATGCCTATTATTGGTGGATTAATGATGCTCATCAACGTCGTGTTAGTGGTCGAGAAACTATTATTTATTGGAATCAACCTAGATTTGTGATGAGAAGGAAGTTTTTTCCAATTGAGCATGCTAGACGAGTGGAGATGTACAACAAGTGTGAGCAAGGGTTAATTTGCTTGTTCGCCTCTTGCATATTTCAAGGAGCTTGAAGACTTGTTCGATTTTGCTGGTATGTCTCTTAGTCTTGAACATCTTTACTCTCGTTTCTATGATGGTTTGAATACCATATATCAAGAAGTCTTAGAACACCAACCGAGAGATGATGTGAATGAGTTGGTTCGGGTTGCTATGAAGTTTTACTATGATGTTCAAAGGGATATGGAACGTGAACTTGCATGACTGCTCAAATAGTGGCTCCACCTAAAGTGGAGGAGGAGAAATCAGCTTCCTTAGTTGAGGAGGAGGCTGCCACCACAACGGAAGTTACCGAGTCATTGTCTTGCATCGAGGTGTCGGAATGTGTTGACATGAGTTTGTTGACTTCTTCTTTACACCTTTCGACAAATCGAGGACGATTTGCAGCCAAGTGGAAGAGAATGATACAAGAATGATAGAGAAGATCATGAATCAATGAGCTAGGCCAAGACCGTTACACAAGTCGCGAGCATTCAAATTGAAGAAGGATGAAGCCATTCAAGTTGAGCTAAGAAGTCAAGTTAAGAAGATCATGAGAGGGACAACCTTGGCCCTTGAGTGTTTGTCTTCGAGGCTTGAAGAGAGTTCCAAGAAGAAACCGGTCATGTTGCTTGAAAGCCGGGAGAACGAAGCCATCGTCGACAAAGATAAGCCTCAGGACCGACCTTGAGAGGGTCGAGATCGACCCTAAGAGGGTTGAGATCAAACCAACCACCATTTGGCTGGACCATGCCTTTGTGAGAGTCCTCAGGACCGACCCTAATGGGTCGAGATCGACCCTCCCTAGGTCGATCCTGGACATGGGTCATCCGAAGCGACGAGATCTCTTTGATTTGTTTTTTGGAAACTCTTATCTTTTGTGTTGCCTAATTAGTTGGGATATTACCTTTGATATTATCTTGATATTTTTAGGATAGAAACATGAAAACCCTAGTTGCCTTGCAATTCTATAAATTGCATAGGTTTTGCATATGTTACTTTCAGTGTATTTTGAGAAGAGAACTCTGTTCTCTTCCTATGCCCCCTTTGAACCTTTTGTTGCTTTGGTTAATTTGAATCAAGAGTTTGATTAATTTGGTTTGCAATTGTGCTCAAGTTCTTGTTCTCATGCTTGTTCGTTGGTGTGTGTGTGTATGTGTTCAAATTGTGCGAGAATCATCAAGGATTGAAGAAGTGGAGCCTTGTCCAAAGTCTAGATCCTACAATCGCTTCCGAGGCCGACGATCAACCCAGGTTGTCGTGCATCAGTGTAGTAGTGCTAGTTAAATCAACATTTGTTTGTAATGTCTGCTTATTTCTTATGAATGGTATTCCCTCTAAAATGCAAGTACTTTACAATGAAGTTTATGTGCCATTTTTTGGGTACTTGAAAGAGATTCTTTAGCTATTACATTTACAACCTATCAATTTGTCATTTGCTAATACGAAGTCAATGGTTGGTTTTCTTTTTTGAAGCATTTGATTTTGTAAAATATCCACTTGGGTTATATTTGGTGTTCAGGTGTTTAATGAGAGTTAAACCTCTTAACTCACCAATAAAAAAAACTAACTATAAAACGACAAAGTGGCATTCAATTCCTAAAAAATTAGAAAGATAAACAACAATCCTTTAGAGGCTTAAGTGAAGCCTAATTATAACATTTGGTACAAACATGGGAGCTTGTTTGCCCACTTGTAATGATTTGATATTGACCGTTTTGCGGTCACTTAGAGTCCGTTTGGCAGTGAAATTTTTAAGTGCAACATTTGATAGAACCGTTTGGCTAAAAATAATTAAGTGATTGTAAGCATAAGAGTGCTTATAAGTCATCCGAAAAATAATTAACACTTTTCGTAAGCACGAAAAAATCAGCATTGCTGATTCTTGTATTTCTTCTCCATGCCCCTCTTTCTCCATCCTCTTGCTGATAGAATAGCAGAGGAAAATTATGCCCTTCTTCAACCTCATCGTTGCCTCTCAGCCTCCTCTATCTCTCCTCGTTGTCCGCCCTCCCCACCACCATCACCACCACCACCACCGTATCGTCTCCTCCTCCTCCCCTGCCCCTCCGGCCATCCACACCTTCAATCCGGCCTCATCGTCGACCAGCCTCTTTGTCTCCCTGTCATTGACCCCTCCGACGCCCATCGAGACCGTCATCGTCGCCCGCTCCCCCCCCCCTCCTCCGCCACCTCCTCGTCGCCGACCCCCGCCCCACCTCCGCCCTCGTTGCCGACCTGCTCCGCCGATCCCCATTCTAGCATAATAGTAGAGAAACCAGATATCCAGAAACCAATGGTGAGTGGCTACCGGAGCAACAGCTTCGCCGTCGAGATGGAAGAGAACGTTGTCCGTGAAGCTGCCACCGCCGGCCTCCTAAAACCAGATCGATTCCGGCGCGGACCGGTGTCAGCTTCACTTCCGTTCTTAGGTCTAGCAATGAAGTTGTAGTGAAAGCTTGATCGCCAACAGAAACTAGATCGATTCCGGCGCAGAACGAAATGGAAGTCGCCACGCTCGATTCCAGCACTGACCGGTGTCACCACCACCGCCAAATCCCCATTCTCACTCGTGGGAGAATTTGTTTTTGATTTATTAATTGTTTTTATTTTTTAAAGGGTAAATTGGTGAATATATATTTAATACATGCAAAATCAGCAAACCGTCTCACAAAACACCCGATTGCTTATCCAAAAAATAATTTTTCAATCTAAGTAATAATATCAGCAACTAAATATCAGCATCAGCATCAGCACTGAGCTACCAAACGGACCCTTAGATGCCTCCTGAATTATGGTCCTAAAACCAGATCAGCATCAGCCCGCTCCCCCCCCCTCCTCCGCCACCTCCTCGTCGCCGACCCCCGCCCCACCTCCGCCCTCGTTGCCGACCTGCTCCGCCGATCCCCATTCTAGCATAATAGTAGAGAAACCAGATATCCAGAAACCAATGGTGAGCGGCTACCGGAGCAACAGCTTCGCCGTCGAGATGGAAGAGAACGTTGTCCGTGAAGCTGCCACCGCCGGCCTCCTAAAACCAGATCGATTCCGGCGCGGACCGGTGTCAGCTTCACTTCCGTTCTTAGGTCTAGCAATGAAGTTGTAGTGAAAGCTTGATCGCCAACAGAAACTAGATCGATTCCGGCGCAGAACGAAATGGAAGCCGCCACGCTCGATTCCAGCACTGACCGGTGTCACCGCCACCGCCAAATCCCCATTCTCACTCGTGGGAGAATTTGCTTTTGATTTATTAATTGTTTTTATTTTTTAAAGGGTAAATTGGTGAATATATATTTAATACATGCAAAATCAGCAAACCGTCTCACAAAACACCCGATTGCTTATCCAAAAAATAATTTTTCAATCTAAGTAATAATATCAGCAACTAAATATCAGCATCAGCATCAGCACTGAGCTACCAAACGGACCCTTAGATGCCTCCTGAATTATGGTCCTAAAACCAGATCAGCATCAGCCCGCTCCCCCCCCCCTCCTCCGCCACCTCCTCGTCGCCGACCCCCGCCCCACCTCCGCCCTCGTTGCCGACCTGCTCCGCCGATCCCCATTCTAGCATAATAGTAGAGAAACCAGATATCCAGAAACCAATGGTGAGCGGCTACCGGAGCAACAGCTTCGCCGTCGAGATGGAAGAGAACGTTGTCCGTGAAGCTGCCACCGCCGGCCTCCTAAAACCAGATCGATTCCGGCGCGGACCGGTGTCAGCTTCACTTCCGTTCTTAGGTCTAGCAATGAAGTTGTAGTGAAAGCTTGATCGCCAACAGAAACTAGATCGATTCCGGCGCAGAACGAAATGGAAGCCGCCACGCTCGATTCCAGCACTGACCGGTGTCACCGCCACCGCCAAATCCCCATTCTCACTCGTGGGAGAATTTGTTTTTGATTTATTAATTGTTTTTATTTTTTAAAGGGTAAATTGGTGAATATATATTTAATACATGCAAAATCAGCAAACCGTCTCACAAAACACCTGATTGCTTATCCAAAAAATAATTTTTCAATCTAAGTAATAATATCAGCAACTAAATATCAGCATCAGCATCAGCACTGAGCTACCAAACGGACCCTTAGATGCCTCCTGAATTATGGTCCTAAGAGTAAACATAGTAGCTTACTAGCAAATGACCCGCACCTTGTACGGGGTCTTATTTATTTTTATTTTTTTGTTTATGAATTCATCATAATAATTACAAATATTATGATATGTCTAATTTCTTTTAAAACGACGTGTATTTTTTAGATTGTAAAATAACATAATTCTTGTGTATCATCAAATATTTATATAAAAGTAATTTAGTTATATATTAACTTTATTATACATACATAAACATTGATAAAAATTGAGGAATTTAAATTAAGTTTCATAAACTAACTTATACAAATAAATCACTTATTTAAAATAAAAATTTAGATTAATATAGTATTAGATTTTAACATACAAAGAATATTTAATAGTATTAAAAAAGAAAATCATAAATATTATAAAAGAATATAAACAAAAACTAAATCATATATAAAGCATGATGGAAAAGTACATACCTTTAATTGGCAAAGGTATCTCAAAAAAATTGGGAACTAATGGTGATAATATAACATGCTTACCATGATATACATACATATATTATGTTTAATATATATATCATAGCCAAAATTTGTTGACGTGATATATTATATATTTACAATGGATATAGAATTAACATGCTTGTATATAGAGGACAAAAGATAATATAACCGGTACAACAATTTAAAGTTTAAAAAAATTTAACCCTTGAACAATATATTTTTTACGTAGTGGAACTTTTTTATATATATTATTTCGTAATAATATAACCGGTCCAACTTACCATTCAATTTATATAGAGGATAAAAGATAAAAATTTTAAGTAGTAGAAAGATAGGTTTTTCAATTTAATTTAACACAAAAGAATTTATATAAAATATATTATTTTAATAAAAGGGGTGATGTGGCGCAATATGGTGGCGGAATATGCTTCCGCTTTATTATATAGTAATAGATGAGTTAGATCCATTTTGTCTTTAGGTACTTGCACTCAGTAAGAGTGTAAAACTTTGTGGTTGCATTTTAGGAGACTATCACGTATAAATGGAAATATGGTGAGGGTATGTTGCATCTTAACCTCCTAATTTCAAAAAAAATATCCTAGAGACGCCTCCGTCCGCGGCTCTAGGGTAAATTTTTGGGTCCGCCACTGCTAGTTGTTACACTCATATAATCCATTTAGTTTGAGCATGCCTTTTAGCATACTAAATTTGCTTAAGATAATATTTAATTTAAATACCCCTACATCAATTCTTTTTAATTAGGCATGAAATTCATTTAAGAACATACTCCTTCCGCTAAGAAATACATGTCGTGTTTTAGGATTTATCTTAAAAATTAAAAAGCCAAAGGATTTGACTTAAATATCCTCAATCTTACGAAAATCTTTTATTTTTAATTATGGACTTAGATAATTCTTATAAATTAGTGATGATAATATAGGAAAAACTGTGTTAAAATATCTAGTTATTTTCTAGAGAAATTTGCACTAAACCACCCGTTAAATAGGCCAATTTACACTTAACCACCCGTTATACAAAAATTTGATTTAAACCACCCAAAACTTCAATTCCGTTAACAATCAGCCACCCATCGCCCATTTCCGTCCAAAAAACCGTTAAAACGTGCGAGATTACTCTTATGCCCTCAACTGTTCATCTTTATTACCAAAAAACCATGCGATTTGGGGGTATGTGGGAAACCGGCCGGTTCGCCCCCAAACCAAACAAACCAGACCCAAACCCAATTAAAATCAAAAACCCCCAAACCCAAATGTTAGAAAACCCCCAAATCCCGATCATTTCATCCCTAATTTCTTGCTAGCTAGGGTTTGGCCAAATTGAATTGGGAGATTTTTGGGGATTGTGGGAGAGTTGAAATCAATATACTTCAGGGGTTTTGGGGCTGGTTTGGGGCAGAATTATCGCTCCAATTTCTTGAAGGGATTTGCATAGAGGCGCCAGGGCAAGGGTAATCTTCTATCTATCTCCTCTCATTTCATCACTTGTATTGGACGCACAAGTAATTTGTGTTGTGGAATTGATTTGTTTGCAAGGATGTCTTCAAGTAGTGGATGTTGGCCAACCCAGCAGGTTCGTTGCCATTGTGATTTGGTTGCAAGAATCTCCACAGCCCAAACTCCAAACAATTATGGAAGGCGTTTTTTCAATTGTCTAAAATATGTGAACACTGTGAACCGTGGATGTGGGTTCTTTGCATGGATCGATGTTCCATTCGAGACCAAGGCAACTAACATAATCAAGAGGCTGGTGCAGCAGAAAAACGAGTGGGAAACAAAATTCCATGGATTGGAAGCAAGGTGCCAAGAGCTGGAAATTGAGGTTGCATCCAAGGAGAAACAACTTGCCACACTATTAGGTCACTCCAAATTCACCCCAATAATGTTGATTGTATTTGTTGTTGTAGCTGCTGTAATAGCTAATGTGGTGTTCTAATGCATTGTTGTTGTAGCTACTTGTATTTGTAAGACAGTTTGAATGTTATGGGAAATGACATTGTTGTCCTTGTAAGACAGTTTGTAAGACAGTTTGTGTTATGGCATTTGAAATGTTTGAGCAATCACACAGTTTGAGGAATCTGTCATGAGCATTTTAGATTTAAACCACACAGTTTGGATGAATGTTTTTGCAATTACACATTCATGAGCAAATTCATGATGCATCTGGCATGACCACTTCAAGAATTGCATCTGTCATGAGCAATCTGTCATGACCAAAAGCATTCATCAAGAATTGAACAAGCTATACAATGCATCTGTGATGAGCAATTTTTCAATGGCATATCAAAATGCATCTGTCATGAGCAAATTCATGAACAAAGCCATCAATAAGCTACAGAGCAATAACAACAAACACAACTTCATAGCAAATTCATACCAAATTCATAGCAAAAGGTACAGCTTCATACCAAATTCATACAAAAAGCTACAATTCATACCAAAAGCAAGTGCATATAATGCACTTGTCACAGTTTTCCTGAGTTCATAAAACGCACTACTTCATACCAAATCCAGAGTTTGCTACTAGAGTTTGACAGAAAATTACATTCAAACAACAATAACACAGTCCCTAAGCTTCTACAGACGCCTTTCCCTGATCCTGTTGCTTGTCCTGACAGGCACCTCAGAAGTGTTTTTCCTTGCAAGGCTCTTTCTCCTTCGTTTAGGTGTTCCATTGGAGTCAGATGTCAAAGACTGGCCACTTGGTTGTGTGGATGGCATCATGGAATGATCTTGGCTCACTTGCACCTGAACATATTGGACATATAACAAATGAATTAGGATAAGTACATATTGATCACTTTCAATGTGTATAAGGACATGTACCTGAGTTGGAATTGCAGCTGATCCCTGAGTTGGGATCTCTGGAACACCATGTGTTGAACCCTGAGTTGGAGCTCCAGCTTGATTCTCCTCCTCTTGAATTACATGGAGCATTGCTATGAGCTCTTCGTCCTCCACATTAGCCTCCACATTAGCCTCCACAGTAGCCTCCACATTCTCCTCCACATTCTCCTCCACATTAGCCTCAACATTCTCATTTCTTCTAGCAACCTTGCAATACAAAAATAAAACAAAGTTTTTAGTTACCTAACCAAACACAGAAATTATTGAATATCAAGTGTCTTACCCTTTTACTGTATTTCCTTTTTCTACATGGAATGACATGGCTAGCCTCCTTTGGTGGTCTCCCTCCTTTCTTCTGAGTTGTTGGTGGTACATTTTGCTTGGCAGGATTGGTGCACTTGTTCTTGTAGTGGCCCTCTTGGCCACAGTTGCCACACTTGTTCTTCCCTTGCCTATTTCTTGTGTTGGTGGATGTCCCTTCTCCAGGCTCCTTTCTCCTACTCTTCCTTGGCCTTCCAGGTTGGACAATGAAAGCAGGTGGGAGTGGCTCAGCAATGTCACTTGTCTCCCACTGATCATCTCCTGGCATTGGCTGGACACCCTCACCATAAGCCAGCATGTAGGTCTGTTTTGTGAAGTATGGATGCACATATTGTTGGGGGTCCCCTCTCCTCTTTAGAATACAGCACATTGCATGTGGGCAAGGGATTCCAGTCAGATCCCATTGATTGCAGCCACATGTTCTCTGAAGCAAATTCACCACAAACCTCTTTGTGCCATGGTCAACTTCATACATATCATCGGCTCCATGGCATTTACACTTCCTAAGTCCTTCTTGTTTAGCAAGCTCTAGCTTCTTCACAACTTCTGGGGTTAGAAAACCTTGGTGCTCTCTCATTTTCTCCCTCTTGTTGATGAACATATTCATCAACTTCCTTCTGATCCACTCACACATGGAGAGAATAGGCATCTCTCTTGCCTCCTTGATGCAACTATTGAAAGATTCACAACAGTTATTTAACAACATGTCTGACTTACAGTGATGAGAGAAGGCATGCATTGACCAATTGGAAGGGTTGGCATCCATGAGGTACTTCCATGCATTCACATCCATCTTCTTTATAACCTCCATTCTCAGCCCAAACTCATGCACTGTCAATGCATTCCCAGCTGCCCAAACTGCATCCTTGTAAGCTTTTCCTGGCCACTTAACCTTGAAATTGTTGTGAAGGTGTCTAAGACACACTCTAGTGTCACAGGTTGGTGCCACAATGTTCAAAGCTTCTATCAAACCCTACAAAATGGCAAGAACATGTTAGTACTCAACAAATTAATGAAACAAATGAACATATATCTTATAGTTTTGTACCTTCTGTCTATCAGACATGAATGTCAAATGTTGAGCACCAACATCCTGAAGCAAGATTTCCAAAAACCAAACCCAAGTCTCCTTCCTCTCAGCTTCAACCACAGCAAAGGCAATTGGGAAAATGTTTTCATTCCCATCCATCCCAACAGCTGATAGCACTTGCCTGTATAAGCCCCCTTCAAATGGCATCCATCCAACCCAATAATGGGTCTACAACCTCTGGAAAAGCCATTTTTGCAAGCACCTAGGCAGATGTACATTCTCTGGAATATAGGCTTCTCTGGTGGAGGCAATTCTTGAAGGGTTTTCACAAAGGCTGAGCTTCCTGGGTTCCACTTCTTCACAGTTGCAGCATACCTCCAAACCTTGGCATATTGCTCAGGTGCGTGGCCATAGGTCAATAACATAGCTCTAAGTCTTGCTCTCCAAGCTTGGTGATATGTTATCACTACACCATGCTCCCTCTTCACAGTTACCATGAAGCTCCTAATCCTCCACTGAGCATCCTCCTTGTAATGCTCTAAATACTTCTCAGCTAGCCAAACAGAAGTTGCCTTGCTGTTAACATCTTGCCATCCACATGTGTGATTTCCATCAAACTGTTTCAACTGAAAGCTCCCATCACTACACATTCTCCTAGCCACAGCCTTGAACTCACAACTAGATTTCCCACAATGACACTTCTTCCTAGCTCTAATCATAGGACAACCACATTTATTTCTACAATATGCAGAGACTTTATGCTTATCATTATGGAGGTAGTAATAGTCAAATCCATTCTCTAAAGCAAACTGTCTAAGGGCCTTTCTGAAAACATCATTAGAAGTGAATCTCATACCTTTCTTGAAACATATTGGAGCTCCAAAATCAACCAATGGATTGAATTCTGGGTACCTTGCATGACCATGACCATCAGAGCCACTATAGCTTAAATAACCCTCATCCCCAGGAATTGTTTCAAAGACATCTGCCTCAGCCCCACCACTGACTTCCTCAACCACATTAGGATCTACATTCCTCTCAAATAAAACATCATCATCTGATTCAACACCAAAGACATTATCATGAATCACAAACTCACCATCAGATGAAGACTCTGAACCTAACAACTCTTCCTCTGGTGCAACATCCACTTCTTCACAATCAGATGAAGGCAATTCAGCTGGGTTTTTGGAGTTTCTAGGGTTTTCTGTGGCCTCAGCTGAGAGAGAGATAGCATTTAATGATTGGGATTGTTGGTTGAGTTGGTCCACACTCTCACAAGTTTGCCTAAGGAGGAATCTTCCAGCATTGAATGGGCTTCTAATGCATTGTTGTTGTAGCTACTTGTATTTGTAAGACAGTTTGAATGTTATGGGAAATGACATTGTTGTCCTTGTAAGACAGTTTGTAAGACAGTTTGTGTTATGGCATTTGAAATGTTTGAGCAATCACACAGTTTGAGGAATCTGTCATGAGCATTTTAGATTTAAACCACACAGTTTGGATGAATGTTTTTGCAATTACACATTCATGAGCAAATTCATGATGCATCTGGCATGACCACTTCAAGAATTGCATCTGTCATGAGCAATCTGTCATGACCAAAAGCATTCATCAAGAATTGAACAAGCTATACAATGCATCTGTGATGAGCAATTTTTCAATGGCATATCAAAATGCATCTGTCATGAGCAAATTCATGAACAAAGCCATCAATAAGCTACAGAGCAATAACAACAAACACAACTTCATAGCAAATTCATACCAAATTCATAGCAAAAGGTACAGCTTCATACCAAATTCATACAAAAAGCTACAATTCATACCAAAAGCAAGTGCATATAATGCACTTGTCACAGTTTTCCTGAGTTCATAAAACGCACTACTTCATACCAAATCCAGAGTTTGCTACTAGAGTTTGACAGAAAATTACATTCAAACAACAATAACACAGTCCCTAAGCTTCTACAGACGCCTTTCCCTGATCCTGTTGCTTGTCCTGACAGGCACCTCAGAAGTGTTTTTCCTTGCAAGGCTCTTTCTCCTTCGTTTAGGTGTTCCATTGGAGTCAGATGTCAAAGACTGGCCACTTGGTTGTGTGGATGGCATCATGGAATGATCTTGGCTCACTTGCACCTGAACATATTGGACATATAACAAATGAATTAGGATAAGTACATATTGATCACTTTCAATGTGTATAAGGACATGTACCTGAGTTGGAATTGCAGCTGATCCCTGAGTTGGGATCTCTGGAACACCATGTGTTGAACCCTGAGTTGGAGCTCCAGCTTGATTCTCCTCCTCTTGAATTACATGGAGCATTGCTATGAGCTCTTCGTCCTCCACATTAGCCTCCACATTAGCCTCCACAGTAGCCTCCACATTCTCCTCCACATTCTCCTCCACATTAGCCTCAACATTCTCATTTCTTCTAGCAACCTTGCAATACAAAAAAAAAACAAAGTTTTTAGTTACCTAACCAAACACAGAAATTATTGAATATCAAGTGTCTTACCCTTTTACTGTATTTCCTTTTTCTACATGGAATGACATGGCTAGCCTCCTTTGGTGGTCTCCCTCCTTTCTTCTGAGTTGTTGGTGGTACATTTTGCTTGGCAGGATTGGTGCACTTGTTCTTGTAGTGGCCCTCTTGGCCACAGTTGCCACACTTGTTCTTCCCTTGCCTATTTCTTGTGTTGGTGGATGTCCCTTCTCCAGGCTCCTTTCTCCTACTCTTCCTTGGCCTTCCAGGTTGGACAATGAAAGCAGGTGGGAGTGGCTCAGCAATGTCACTTGTCTCCCACTGATCATCTCCTGGCATTGGCTGGACACCCTCACCATAAGCCAGCATGTAGGTCTGTTTTGTGAAGTATGGATGCACATATTGTTGGGGGTCCCCTCTCCTCTTTAGAATACAGCACATTGCATGTGGGCAAGGGATTCCAGTCAGATCCCATTGATTGCAGCCACATGTTCTCTGAAGCAAATTCACCACAAACCTCTTTGTGCCATGGTCAACTTCATACATATCATCGGCTCCATGGCATTTACACTTCCTAAGTCCTTCTTGTTTAGCAAGCTCTAGCTTCTTCACAACTTCTGGGGTTAGAAAACCTTGGTGCTCTCTCATTTTCTCCCTCTTGTTGATGAACATATTCATCAACTTCCTTCTGATCCACTCACACATGGAGAGAATAGGCATCTCTCTTGCCTCCTTGATGCAACTATTGAAAGATTCACAACAGTTATTTAACAACATGTCTGACTTACAGTGATGAGAGAAGGCATGCATTGACCAATTGGAAGGGTTGGCATCCATGAGGTACTTCCATGCATTCACATCCATCTTCTTTATAACCTCCATTCTCAGCCCAAACTCATGCACTGTCAATGCATTCCCAGCTGCCCAAACTGCATCCTTGTAAGCTTTTCCTGGCCACTTAACCTTGAAATTGTTGTGAAGGTGTCTAAGACACACTCTAGTGTCACAGGTTGGTGCCACAATGTTCAAAGCTTCTATCAAACCCTACAAAATGGCAAGAACATGTTAGTACTCAACAAATTAATGAAACAAATGAACATATATCTTATAGTTTTGTACCTTCTGTCTATCAGACATGAATGTCAAATGTTGAGCACCAACATCCTGAAGCAAGATTTCCAAAAACCAAACCCAAGTCTCCTTCCTCTCAGCTTCAACCACAGCAAAGGCAATTGGGAAAATGTTTTCATTCCCATCCATCCCAACAGCTGATAGCACTTGCCTGTATAAGCCCCCTTCAAATGGCATCCATCCAACCCAATAATGGGTCTACAACCTCTGGAAAAGCCATTTTTGCAAGCACCTAGGCAGATGTACATTCTCTGGAATATAGGCTTCTCTGGTGGAGGCAATTCTTGAAGGGTTTTCACAAAGGCTGAGCTTCCTGGGTTCCACTTCTTCACAGTTGCAGCATACCTCCAAACCTTGGCATATTGCTCAGGTGCGTGGCCATAGGTCAATAACATAGCTCTAAGTCTTGCTCTCCAAGCTTGGTGATATGTTATCACTACACCATGCTCCCTCTTCACAGTTACCATGAAGCTCCTAATCCTCCACTGAGCATCCTCCTTGTAATGCTCTAAATACTTCTCAGCTAGCCAAACAGAAGTTGCCTTGCTGTTAACATCTTGCCATCCACATGTGTGATTTCCATCAAACTGTTTCAACTGAAAGCTCCCATCACTACCCATTCTCCTAGCCACAGCCTTGAACTCACAACTAGATTTCCCACAATGACACTTCTTCCTAGCTCTAATCATAGGACAACCACATTTATTTCTACAATATGCAGAGACTTTATGCTTATCATTATGGAGGTAGTAATAGTCAAATCCATTCTCTAAAGCAAACTGTCTAAGGGCCTTTCTGAAAACATCATTAGAAGTGAATCTCATACCTTTCTTGAAACATATTGGAGCTCCAAAATCAACCAATGGATTGAATTCTGGGTACCTTGCATGACCATGACCATCAGAGCCACTATAGCTTAAATAACCCTCATCCCCAGGAATTGTTTCAAAGACATCTGCCTCAGCCCCACCACTGACTTCCTCAACCACATTAGGATCTACATTCCTCTCAAATAAAACATCATCATCTGATTCAACACCAAAGACATTATCATGAATCACAAACTCACCATCAGATGAAGACTCTGAACCTAACAACTCTTCCTCTGGTGCAACATCCACTTCTTCACAATCAGATGAAGGCAATTCAGCTGGGTTTTTGGAGTTTCTAGGGTTTTCTGTGGCCTCAGCTGAGAGAGAGATAGCATTTAATGATTGGGATTGTTGGTTGAGTTGGTCCACACTCTCACAAGTTTGCCTAAGGAGGAATCTTCCAGCATTGAATGGGCTTCTACACTGAATTGGACTTGCAGGAAGTGAAGCCCGAATTGCATTTGGGCTTACCTCATTTTCTTGGACCACATAGATGTGCAACATCCTATCTTTACCAATATTCTCACACATCTCCCTAATGTCTTTGTCAGCCACTATTTGCCTAAGTCCATCATGCAAAATAAGCCCAGGCTTAAGCCACCACAACTCCTTTATATTCCCCACACTAGCACACTCCAATAACATGACCTTCAACTCCATCAAAGACAACAAATCTGGATCAACCCCTCTTTTACAGTAAACTGTTTTTTTCTTATAAGCTAGGTGATCTCCATTTGGAATCTTGTAAAATGCACCCCCATACATATATCTTATAGATATCTCCATCTACAATAAGCAAGCATGTGTCACGTTTTAGGCCCCACCACAACAATATCCCACTATATATAACAGTTATCATATTAAACTATCCTAGAAAGGCATTTTTCAGCAAATAATATATAGTATGAAAGCATCTAATTGTCCATTCAGTTGAAAGATGTGCCACACTTGTCCATTCAAAACGCATAAAGCTGTGTCAGGAATCTTTGAATCAAAACATGCACTATCAGCTACAACAAAGGACTGAGCTTGGAAGGATTACCTTGCAATGGAGCTTCACCAACCTTGTCCTGACACCAACAATGGAGCCTCACAAGCTGCAGAAATCGCGATCTCTTCAACACTTGGTGGAGACGTCTCTGAAATCGCCCAAGCTTGGCTTTCTTCTCCAGCTGTGTTTTGAGCAATGCACTAGCCCTAAATCGCCCACCTTCATAGCGTTTGACTCCAGCAATTGAAAGCCCCTAATAAACCCACACCAATTTGAGCGTGATTTCCCCCAGCTATAAACCCTAGAATGGAGAGGGATTTGGGATTTTTTGATTTCGAACGAATTGGGGAATTTGATCGGGGTTGGGGCTCATTTGGGGGTTTTCTAACATTTGGGTTTGGGGGTTTTTGATTTTAATTGGGTTTGGGTCTGGTTTGTTTGGTTTGGGGGCGAACCGGCCGGTTTCCCACATACCCCCCAAATCGCATGGTTTTTTGGTAATAAAGATGAACAGTTGAGGGCATAAGAGTAATCTCGCACGTTTTAACGGTTTTTTGGACGGAAATGGGCGATGGGTGGCTGATTGTTAACGGAATTGAAGTTTTGGGTGGTTTAAATCAAATTTTTGTATAATGGGTGGTTAAGTGTAAATTGACCTATTTAACGGGTGGTTTAGTGCAAATTCCTCTATTTTCTATTATGAATTTAGGTAATTCTTATAAATTAGTAATGATAATATATGAAAAACTTTGTTAAAAAATCTAGAATGACATGTATTTCCTTGACAACTCACAAGTATTGCTTAAACTGGGGGGAGTACTCACTTTTTAAATTCTTGAGGCAATTAATAATATCATTTCATTCATTTGTACATGTTAGGGCCCGTTTCGTACCCATATCTAGATATCAAGTATGGGTATCGATATGACCGATATCCATACCCACTGTTTGGAATTTCAGTATATCGATATCAGGTGATATCTCTTGATATCTGGATATCAATTCTTCAAAGGTTTGATATACCAAAATTTTGGGGTACATAGCTGATATCTTATCTCTTCCTACCCCTTGTTCATCTCATCCATATATGTTCATCTTCTCATACCACCGATGACCACCGCACTACCCTTACTGACCACTTTGTTGCCACCGCCAACCACCGCACTTTCCTCTCCGGCCACCGGGTTGCCCTCCATGACCACCACCGACCACCGTATTGCACTCCCTAACCACCATCGACCACCGTATTGCTCTTCCTGACCATCGTATTGTCTTCCCGGACTACCCGCCGACCACCGCTGTTGAAATCACAACCATGAAAGGAAGAACACTCTAGACTCTCAGAGAAGAAAGGAGAAGAAAAGAAAACCTCTCATAACAGAATTTTATGATGTTGTAAAACAAGTCAGAATAAGCTACAAGCCAGCTTATATAGCTCACACAATATAGAAGTTTGAACCAAGTCGGTTACTTATTCTGCAAGATATTAAAAGAGCTAACACACTTTAACACTCCCCCTCAAGTTTGGAGTTAGTAAATCTGTTAATAACTCCTAACTTGAAGAGAAGCTTTACAAACTGATCAACAGAAACAGACTTAGTAAAAATATCTGCAGGTTGCTCTTTTGTTGGGACATATTCCAATGCTATGAGCTTGCGAATCACCATATCACGCACTAGATGACAGTCCCCTTCTATATGCTTGGTTCTCTCGTGGAACACAGGGTTCCTAGCTATGTGCATAGCTGACTGATTGTCACAAAAGAGATGCACACCATCAAGCTTCACACTTAAATCTGACAACAATCTTATTAGCCAAGTTAACTCACAACAAGTCATGGCCATAGCCCTGTATTCTGACTCTGCAGACGACATAGCAACATAGGATTGCTTCTTTGTTCTCCAAGAAATCAGAGATGTACCCAAAAGAATACAAATACCAGTCAAAGACTTCCGAGTCATTGGACAGCTCATCCAGTCTGCATCACTAAAGGCTTTAAGCTTCAACTCTGAATTTTTCCTTAGCAACAGACCCTGACCTGGAGCTCCTTTCAAGTATCTTAGCACATGTTTTGCTGCCTTCCAATGATCATCATTGGGATTGTGCATAAACTGACTCAACACTTGCACAGAATAATAGATATCTGGTCTAGTAATTGTCAAATAAATCAGTTTTCCAACTAGTCTTCTGTAAGCACTAGCATTGACAATTTCTCTAGCTCCATCTAAGGACAGCTTAACCTTAGATTCAAAAGGAGATGAGGCTGGTTTAGAGTTTGACATACCTGCTTCCTCTAGAAGTTCTAAGGCATACTTCCTCTGATTTAGATGGAACCCCTCACTTGTTCTTTCCACCTCAATCCCTAGGAAATATCTGATATCTCCTAAATCTTTCATCTGAAAATTTTTGTGCAGATGAGCCTTCAGCCTATTAATTTCCCCTTGATCATTCCCTGCTATCAACATATCATCCACATAAACCAAGAGAGCTGTGTATGAAGACTGAGTATGTTTGAAAAACAAGGAATAATCTGATTTTGACTGAATAAATCCTGCACTTTTAACCACTTGAGAGAACTTAGCAAACCACTGTCGTGGTGCTTGTTTCAGTCCATATAAAGACTTGTTTAGCTTGCACACTAGCTTGGATGATTTATCATGTTTGAGCTCAAGATCTGCAGATTTCTCCCCCTGAGCACAAACACCATGATTTTTCAAATCATCATAAGCTGGAGGCAAGTCCATATAAACTTCTTCCTCTAAATCACCATGAAGAAAAGCATTTGTGACATCCATTTGACTCACATGCCAATCTTTAATAGCAGCCACAGCTAAAAAAGTGCGAACAGAAATCAATTTTGCCACAGGAGCAAAGGTTTCTTCATAGTCTACACCCTCAACTTGACTAAATCCTCTAGCAACAAGTCTGGCTTTGTACTTATCCAAAGTACCATCAGCTTTAAACTTGAGCTTGAACAACCATTTACAAGAAACAGTTGATTTACCTTTAGGACACTTAACAATATCCCAAGTGTGATTTCTTTCAAGAGCACCTAGTTCTGTCAACATTGCTTTGCACCATTCAGGATGCTTAAGAGCTTCAGCCACAGTTCTAGGCTCAGAATATTGAGCTGCATTGTTAACAAACAATTTGTAGCTAGGAGAGCACTTGTCATAAGACACAAAACAGCTCATAGGATAAGGTGTCTTACCAAGAACAAGTGATGAAGGATCAGCAGTGGTAGTAAGAGTAGGAGTTGCACAGACATAGTCTTTGAGCCACACTGAAGGTTTAGTGACTCGTGTAGACTGTCTTGGTGCAGAAATATCTGGAATAGTTGGAATGGGATCAGGAGAAGGAGGAACTGGAGAGGGAGAATACTCAGCCAAGGAAGAAGGCTGGTCATCAAAAGAGGTAGGTGAAAGAAAATCCTCATAGTAAGAGGAGGAAGATGGTGACACTGGAGAAGACTCAGTGACTCTTTTCTTGTATTCAGCATAAGGAAAGACATGTTCAATAAAGTGAACATCCCTGCTGATCTGAACCTTTTGAGAGTTCAAATTAAACACTTTATAACCTTTGAACCCAAAAGGATATCCCAAGAAGACACAAGGGTCAGCCCTTGGATCAAATTTCTTTCTGAATGAAGCTAAGGTTGACACATAACATAGACAACCAAAAACTTTCAAACGTTTATAGTCAGGTGGCTCATTAAACAGAACTTCATAAGGAGATTTGTTACCCAACAAAGAGGTAGGAAGTCTGTTTATGAGATATGTGGCTGTCAAGACACAATCACCCCAAAATTTGATAGGAAGAGAAGCAGGAAAACGCAAGGCTCTAGCAGTTTCTAGAATATATCTATGCTTTCTCTCCACCCTACCATTTTGTTGAGGTGTAGCAGTACAAGAGCTTTCATGAACAATACCCTTAGAAGTGAAAAAGGTATTGACAGAAGAGTTGAAAAACTCAGTACCTTGGTCAGATCTAACAACTTTGACAGTAGAGTTAAACTGTTTTCCCACTCTACATATAAATTGTTTCAGCAACTCAGAAGTTTCATCTTTGGTTTTCATAAGAAAAGCCCACACACTCCTAGACTTATCATCAACAAGAGTGAGGAAATATTTATGACCATTATAAGTCATTGTGTCATAAGGACCCCAAAGATCACAATGGATCATCTCAAAGTTTTGCTTAGCATGAGACAGACTAGAGGAGAAAGAGGGTCGAGTTTGCTTAGCAAGAGGACATACAGAACAAGACAAATCTGAATTTTTATTAAGAGAATTCTGAATGTAAGAAACAGACAAAAGCTTCTCCAAAGGAGCATGAGCCAATCTAAGATGCCATAAGGCATTGTCATCTGAATTACAAGGTTTAGATGGTAAAAACATAGGTAAAGTAGGAACTGTGGCACAAAACTGCTCACAGAAATTTGATGGTAAGACTTCATGAATTTTGTGGTGAGGCACAAGGTAGAAAAGACCTCCAAACTCTTTACCAACTGCAATCACCTTCGTCCTTGCTTGGTCCTGAATGACACACAAATCAGAGAAGAAGTGAATATGACATGATAGATCATGAATCAATTTACTTAGAGACAGCAGATTAAACTTGAATTTTGGAACAAAGAGCACATTCTTCAAGCACAACTGCTCAGACAAAATCATGTCACCAGTATGAGTTATCACACTCTGACTGCCATCAGGTAGATGAATGGATGTTGGCTTAGAAACTGAGACAACATTAGTAAGGCTTTTGATATCACAAGCCATATGATGCGTGGCTCCACTGTCAATAATCCATATGCCAGAAAATTCTGAGACATTACAACACAAGATACTACCTGCTAAGTTCACTTCAGCAAATTTCTCCTTGTGATGCTCCATGAAGTTGAGAAAGTTATGAATCATCCTCTGATTTTCGTCTGACAGATTCTGAAATCCTCTGAATGAGTCAGCTGAATTGTTGTTGTTGGAGTTATGGAACTGATTTGCTTGGCTTGAATTAGCTTTAGGATTAAAATTCTCTTTGCCTTTAGACTTAGTCTCACCACCAGGACGAGAAGCCTGTGGCTTATACTTGCTCTTAGAATGCCAGCTAGGATATCCAATAATCTCCCAACACTTCTCAATAGGATGATTTCCTTTGCAGTGCTCACATTCTTTCTTAGGCTTATCTCCAGCCTTAGAATTCCCTTTGTCAGAAGTTTTCTGACTCATTAAAGCAGTAGCATCAGTCTTTGTATCAATATGTGTCAATTTCTTGCTTAACTCATCTTGCAAGAGAAGAGAATGAGCATGACTAGCTGTAGGTAAAGGAGTGGACAACAGAAATTGCCTTCTAGCTGTAGAAAACTGATCACCAAGGCCCATGAGGAACTTCATTAAACGATCCTCATTCTCACTAGCCTCAAATTGAGAGTTCAGATTGCAAGTACACTTTCCACAAGTGCATCTAATTGGAGCAACTAATCCTGACAATTGTTGCCACAAACCTTTCAGCTTAGTAAAATACTCTGTAACAGATGAGCTTCCTTGTTGACACTCATGAATCTCTTTCTTAAGTTGAAAAAGCAAAGGACCATTGCGCTGACCATAACTTTCAAGCAAATCATCCCACATTTCTTTTGCTGTATCATATTCATCTAGAGTAGCATAAATTTCCTTAGATACAGTGTTTAATAGCCAAGAACACACCATATCATTGCAACGATGCCACATACCAGAATTCTCAGAGGTTTCAGTGATTGTGCCATCAACAAATCCTAATTTGTTCTTCACAGAAAGAGCTTTAGTAAAAGCCTTCCTCCACCTCCTATAATTGTCGCCAGTAAGCTGAATAGAGGTGAGGATCATACCAGAGTTGTCTGAAGGATGGATGAACAATGGATTTTGCAAATCGACGGCACGCACAAAACCTCGATCGCGCTCACGATCTCTGAGTGTAGATCGGCTCTCTTCTGTGTCTGACATGGCTCACAAACAATTTTTGAACCAAAAATTGAGAGAAATCAAGCTGAGCGAGAGAGAAATTGAGCGGAATTCGAAAAACCTAGATTGCTGAATAAGCTGAATTTGAGCTGAAATCAGACCGATCGAAAGCCAGAGAAGCTACGATCGACAAGCACAAATTCAATTTCAGCACCTCCAGATCAAAGAGAACGAGATTATGATTCAATGCTCTGATACCATGTTGAAATCACAACCATGAAAGGAAGAACACTCTAGACTCTCAGAGAAGAAAGGAGAAGAAAAGAAAACCTCTCATAACAGAATTTTATGATGTTGTAAAACAAGTCAGAATAAGCTACAAGCCAGCTTATATAGCTCACACAAAATAGAAGTTTGAACCAAGTCGGTTACTTATTCTGCAAGATATTAAAAGAACTAACACACTTTAACAACCGCACTTCCCTCGTCGACCACCGTTTTCCCCTCTTTGACAACCGCTGACCATTGTATTCCCTCATCAGCTTCACCACAACCTTCAGATCTGAAATGTTTTATCCCTTTATCCCGTGGCTTCTATTGTTCAAGGCTAGTGTTGGAGGGAGATTGCTAAGATCTGGCTTCATTGTCCATTTTGTGCTCAAATTTATCAATTGAATGTGAGATTTTGGAGTTTGATTTTCCAGTTCTTAAAATGAGATGGAATTGGGTTATGTTGGAAGTCAGTTGAGGAAGGTTCATTGGTTCAGAGCAATGAACGTACAGATTAGAGTTCAGGATTTGTTCATTGAAAACAAATTAATCAATTTATAATTAGTATTTTCGTTTAATATTTTGATACTCAATTTTATTTTGAAAAAATTTATGGTTAATTATATATTACAGTTTTCATAACATAAAACTAAATTATTTTATAAAACTATGACATTAATATCTCATATTAAATATAAGATACCAAACAATAGATATGAGATATGACTGATATCTAAGTTATACCAAACGACTATGTAGATATTTGATATCCATATCCATACCTGATATATGATATCTATATCCATACCTGATATCTGATATCTTAGATATGGATACCAAACGAGCGCTCTTCTTTTTCCATCCACTTCACTTGATGGAATAATAGGATCTGGGAAGCGTAATGTTTTGGCAGACTTGATCTTAACATTTTAGATTAACACAACTACCTTACTAAAATGTGTGTCAATGTAACAATACAAATATTAGTGAAACAATAAATCTTCACAAAACCTCCCCACGCCTAGAAATCAAGGAAAAACGGACTACAAACTCAGCTAATGTCAAATCCAATACCAAAACTGCCCTACCATGTATCATATATTTCACCCAAAACTGCCTTTGTTCCCCTTTTCTCTCATTGCAGTACAAATGACATTCTCGTTCAGGGAGGTCTAACTACATACAAAATTCCGCAGCAATGCAATTTGGCGGCCTAAAAGAATTATGCGGAATAAAGCATATGATATATAGATATTTCTGCTAGTGCTATTCTTCTGTCTTGGTTCATATTGGTATACATCACCCACTCTCTACCTTTTCCTCCACATGCTGAAGATGCTATCTGCAAAACTTTTCAGATTTGTCCACATGGATGAATCCTTCTGCGGATTGTTATCATTGGCCTTGTCCATTGAGGATTCCCTGAATAAGTATCATTTTTGGTGTCAAATTTTGATCAACGCCAAGAATTTGAATGAGAGAAATAGGGAAAAATATCTCAAATATTCACAGCCTTTTGCCAGAACTTAAAACTTTAAAAACCGATCCATCCATCAAAGATAGTCCCTTGTTCAATGGAATTTCAAAGAAGAAATCAGAGCAGGAGGACATAAATACCACACTATTTGATGCAACCTTACCTTAAGCCATCAGAAGTGGAAGATTTCTGATCATATGTCAAATTAGAAGTTGAATTGCTAGGTTTGACAACACCTTGGCAAGATTTGGCATCCTCTTTATCATCAACAAAGACTGGTTCTCCTGTAGACGGCATACTATTACTGCGTTCTGCTTCCAGAGAATCAGATCTTGTAAGAAACTCATCTCTTTCTTCCTACATATAATTTATATAAGCAAAAATGTATCATAACTTAGTTAAGAACATTCTGATACACCCAAGGAAAGAAATCTAAACAGGCTAAACAGAAACAATCTCCTTCCCTTCTTCAAGCCCTCACAAGTGCCAACCGTTGACAAATGACAACCTTAAGCATGACCTATGGTCATTCAGAGACACCATTCTACAATCAAGAAGAAAAGCCAAAGTGACAAGAATCATAGAATGCATAATCTCTTACTTGCACCGATATTGAATGGTTTCAATGAAAACTGAGAAAATCTGAAGGAAAAAAAATTATTGCTTTGATTCCTCTGAAGTTAGCACTACGACGCTTGTAAAAGGCCATTACCAACAGTTCAAAACCAATTCCAAAAGGAACCATCTTCTATTACTGACTGTCATTAGTTCTGGAATACTGTTGCCCATCCAGCAATTGGTCACAGAAAAACTTGGATAACGACCATTTGTGCTAAACTACCAATATTTTATATTTGACAGACATCTAGATAATAATGAAAACCGTAATAGTTTCCACTTTCCAGCTCCACAAATTTCTGTCCGAATACGTATGATTAAACACCCAAAAGAGGAAGTGCAATAGTTGGCATAAACACAGAATTACAAAGCAGGGTGCTAAAAAGAGAGAGCCTTACTTTGGCACTAGGATTTAACGTGTCCTCCAACAAAGTCTTCTCACTGACACTCACCATTTTTTCCATTTGCCCACTTATAATCTCATCATTTGAAAGACCATCCACCTGTTCATTGAAGGAAACCCTCTCAGGCTCTTCACACATTATGCTTTGATCAGTTGAAACATCTCCTGCCAAATCCCTAGACAATGGCAGACCATTTACTTCGGTGAAACCTGGTGACTCTCTCTCAACTTCTGAGTCAAGTGTCTTCTCAACTCCAATTTCAACTTTATCATTCAAAACTTGCACATCCTCCCTCGTAGACACGTTTTCTTCAACCTGCAGAACCTCTTCAGCTTCAACTAAGTGACTCTCCCCTTGACTATGAATAGAGCACACTTCTTCAACTTCCAAAAAATCCTTTTCAGGTATAATTTTATCCTCAGGGTCTTTTTTCTCTACCGGCAAACCCGCACTTATCCCAGCACCATGATTACGCACAAAATTGTACTCGAGATCTTGAAGAATTTCTCTAATCACATAGAAACTCCCTCCTACTTCTTTCTGAGCTAAACTTACAGTTGGGAACTTCCCTGCATTAAGAGTTCTGTACCTGAACAATATGATACTTCAGACCTCTTAACTAGTGTAGCTTACATTGTGACAGTTGAGAGATAAGCTCAAATCAGGCTGCAAAATATGACGGCATTGAAGAAAAAGAAGGGGAGACGTACTTGTTGACAAATGATTCGACCAAGATCTTCCGTTCGTGCTTGGGAAGCCTCTTTTTACTTCTCTGAACGCCTTTGGCATCGTCAGAAGCAACGGCGACGGTAGAGAAGAAGAGCCTCCCACGCCGGCGCCGTGAGATTTCGGCGGTGCGACGTCCCTCGCATACTTGCGCAACCACTGGATCACAGATCACGAGATCAACACTATGAATTTCACGATTTATTGAGCAGAGGGCGGTATTCAGTCGGTCCAAAAAACCCTAGCTATATAAAACATCAAATCCAGACAACAGTGGCAGTGTTCTCCTGCTTTGAAGGACAAAGCAGGAGAGGAACTCGATTGTGTAGTCGAATCGATGGTGAAGAAGCAATAGAAGGTACTTACTGGAATGGAGTAGTTTCCGAAGGCCATGGTTGGGAAGAAATTGAGGTCGAATGATCCTCATAGAAGGAACAGAGATGGAGATGCGGGGAACGCCGGGAAATGGGGTTAGGGCTTTACACATAGGCATAGCTGTCGTGGAAGACCATTTTTGTAATCGGTAGGGCTACAGCTCACAGGTTTGCAAATCCAATTAACTGAAGGCTATTACCGGGATTTCCGAAATGAGGTAGGAAAAAAACGTCATCTCTATTTTCCATTTAAAAACTATTTTGCTACCTTTTTATTTTAAAAAAAAAGGGGGGATCAATTACGAAACGGAACAAGGGCGGCCTTTTACAGGGAAGGAAAAGATATGGGCAGGCCCAAAAGGAGAGCTGGTTTCAATTTGCTGAATGTGGCCCAAGGAAATTTACACGGTCTTTTTAAATTATACTATATGCGGGTCTACCGGGAAAAACATGTTCTATAATTACTTAATTATGAACAGCTAGAGAATTGAAAAAGGAGTTGTTGCATTGCATCGTATGTGAAAGATCTGATCTGAAGATGAGATTGACTCCCTTCATTTGCAAATCTCTTTGTGGCGGCGGCGGCCACCGAGCGGGGGCGCTTCAGCTTCACTGTCTTCGTCAGTTCACTCGTGCCTTCGCTTCTGGTGCACCAATCGAGCCATCGGATTCAACCTCATTATATCAATTTCAAGGTTCCCCTATATCACTTATAGCTGTTAGTGTACTGAAGTTTATGATTTTGACTCTGTTTTAATTTCATATGTGCTATGGTTTTGTCAGAGGTAGAGCGAGGGATGTGGTCAAAATTATGGCTATTTGTCCCTGGAGCCATCGCATTTGGGATTGCCACCTACCACATCTTTCTTCTACGTGAAAAGGTCAACCTTTAAGTACAAATCAGCATTTTTCTTAGTAAATTTATAACGACGAGCTTCTATATACTTACTTTGGTAGTGAAATATAGTCAATTTAGTGGTTGCTATAGCTTTGGTGATTTTTAATTGTAGGGTAAATTGTTTTTGTTTTTTAATATGACTTGTACAATTGTACTTTGTACGCATTATTTGCAAACATATCTCTTTACTTGAAAATGTTTAATTAGACCTCTCTACTCACATGAATTTGTCTTATTAAACCTCTTATCACCCATCATTCATCACGTGGAACAAATATGATAGTTAACCATCAATTACGAGAGTCAAGTCAACTAACGAAATATTAGTAATAAGGGAATTAATAGAACAAATTTATTTGACTAAAAGGGTCTAATAGATCATTTTCAAGTAGAGGAGTTTGTTTGTGAAAAGCGTACAAGTATAAGGTCTAGTTATATATTAAACCTTTCTAATATAGTATGCATGTACATTTTTCTATTTTTCTAGGTTGAGATTTTGGAATATAGGTGCAAGAGACTGGAGATGTTGCCTATCAATTTGAATACTATATCTTCCAATGACACTAGACAATCTTTGGAATTTAGACGGGTGGAATGCAAAGGAGTTCTTGACGACAGAAGGTCAATTTTTGTGGGTCCACGCCCTAAGAAATCATCAAATGCAACAAAAGACCCTAAGAGCGATTTGAATACAGCAAAAGATCTTAAGAAAGACTCCAAGACAACAAAAGATGGTTATTATGTAATTACACCCCTTATGCCTATCCCTGGGGATCGTCAAAGGTGAGTGTATAAAGGCTTAAGAACTAAACATGATAATTCAATTTTAGACAATCTTTGATGCATCATATTGTTAAACTTTAGCATTTCGGATTTGCTTGTGTATGTTGGTTGTTAAATGGTTTGAATCTTATGGTCTAATGATGTGTTTTGTAGTCTATCCCTTGCTTATAATTTTGTTTAAAGGTTTAATTTTCTCACTTTGATGAGTATAACTCATGTTTTTCGTCATTATTTCTTCCACATAGTTTTTCTCTTGGAATGTTATATTTGGTAAGCCACCGTATGTGAATTTACTACTTGGGTAAATTAGTTCATTTGTATTTTTTTTCAACGGTAGTCTAACCACCTATTAGGAACTATGTCACTAATATGGTATTCCAATGTTGTAATTAATAAAAAAAATAGTCAAAATGCATTTTTATAACATAAATATTAGTACCTATATGTATCAGTATCATGTACCAAAAGATTATGATTGTTTTAATAATTTATGAATGTTTATATGGCGTTTTAGTGTTCAGTTCCCTGTTCTAGTAAATAGAGGATGGGTCCCATGTAATTGGAAAGAGAAGTTCTTAGAGGTCAATATAGATGTCAATGAACCTATGCAATCATCACCCTCGTCTCCACTGGGAAAGAGAAGTCCTATGTGGAAATTTTGGTCCATGACATCCGAGAGGAATGAGGTAGTATTTGTTCTTCCATTTAAACAAAGATGGGTTGAAATTATATAAATTGCTTGAAGTTTGATATAGTTTAATCACTATTTTCATCCATGGTTTATCCAAGCAGAAAAAAGCTCTTTCAAAAGCAATTCAAAAAAGAGTTGTTGGTGTGATCCGTGAAAGTGAGAAGCCTAACATTTTTACTCCAGCTAATGATCCTAGCTCTACCCAGTGGGTTTATATTGACGTTCCTATTATCGCCGATGCTCTTGGACTTCCTCAGAATATAATCTATGTAGAGGAAGTTGATAATAATCCTAATTTTGGGAATCATTATCCTGCTCCAAAGGATACCATCAATGTGCTCAGTTGTACACTAATGCCAAAAGATCACAAAGATATTATTGCAACATGGTATGTACTGTTTTCCTCTCTTATACCTTTCTAGCTTCTTGTCGTTATAATATTTTAACAAACTTCTATTTATGCTCATTTTCTAGTTGTTCTATTTATTCAATAATATTTCTATTAGAGATTGTTTTAATGAATCATTTAAAGCGTAACTTTACTTTTGGATGTAGAAATAATTTCTATTATTCTGTATTATTATTTTGTGTTATTTACTTGTATAAAACTTCTCCTTTCTATCAGGTATGCCAAGTCTTTTGCAGCAACTTCTGCTGCTTATTGGATGTTGAAGAAACGTTTCTAAATAATACGTTCCTATTATAAATGGTCAGACCAACATGTAACAACCCATGATCAATCAGAGATGTCGAGTATGTGACTAATGTGTACTGTTACGTCTGTTCTCTAGTTATGACATACATTGCAATCTTTTTTGATAGGATTATTAAGAAAATCAATTCATTCTCGAAGGAATATTATAGAAAAGGCTAGTATAGTGGTGTATCATGCTTATGTAATTCAAAAAAAATCAAGGTGACATACTGATATGTTAAAATATTGTATAGAGAATTATAATAAGGATTTTTCTCATTATTCCTCTACTTATAAATTTTTCTTTCCTACATCCGCCTCTATTTTGCATAAAGAGTTGAACTTGTTTTCTTTACCAAATTGTGAAATATTACTTCATTATAATTTCACTCGCTTATTAATCATTCTTTAGACTTCAAATTACTTGCGAAATAAAAGTTATATGCGGATATACGGTAAAAAAAAAGTGCATCGTAAATGAGTAAAAATGTATTCTTGAATGGCGCTATTATGATGCATTGTATTAACATTAATTAGAAAGACATTGTAAAACATCAAAATTACATTCCTAATTTGAATACACTTTTAACACTTTACAATGTACTTTGAATACAAGTCGTTGATGGAGGGTATCCAATAACCAATAATACACCTCATGCTACACATAGCTCATATGACGCACCAGATTCACACTTTCATTCATTAATTGTTAAATTTCTACTACATTCTTAAAATCACCGCTTCTAGCATTATAAGGAAACCCATAAATCATATTAATATTTGTTTGTAAATTGTAATGAACGTATCATGAGCAATTGATGTCATTAGTTTGAGGGCTCGTTCGGCAGCACATAGATTATCTAAAATAAGCTATTATTTTTAAAAAGTGCTTTTGTCCTCCAAACAAGGCATATTGAGGAGAGTAACATATAAAGTGAAAGTGGGGCCCTTTTATGTAGTTTATGGGGTGAATTAGCAAAAGTGTTTGTTCTAGAGACCTCTTTTCCAAAATAATGGCTTATATTTCGATTCATAAGCCAGGTTGAAACGAACGGAGCCTGAATGTGGAGATTGCCTCTTTTGAAATATGATTCATCTTTATAAGTGTTACAAGTAGCTTATTAGCTCAAATTAACAAGATAGTGATACGCTTATGTACAAGTGTAGATTCTTTTCCTATATAAACTAATATCATCTCTTTCAAAATAAATTACAATTTACCCTTGTGCGATAAACAACTAATCAATATTTGCTTCACAGCTAGAAATTGCCACATTGGCATGTTTTTTTTTTGACAAGGTGAGAATTCCAGGCCCGGAAGATCGAGAGACCAAGAACAAGCTCGGTAGCCGGAAGAGCCGACTAGACAGACAAAAAGCAAAACGAAACAAATAAAACGAGAAAAGAAAAAACAAAAAAAAGAAACAAGAACCTAACAAAAAAGCCGAGGAGTTTAGGACAGAATAAGAGAAAGCCAATTCCGCGGGTTAGATGAGGATCTAACACAAGCGTGTAGAGCTGCCGGAGAGCAAGACAACAAGAAGCCGACTTGTGGAGGTGTGACAAGACGCCTGAAGAGGAAACACACCACCCGGACAACCTCCGAAATATGATCTCGAACAACAATAAAAGAACTCAAACGATAGCCGAGAACTTGAAACTTGCAAAGCAAGAAAAACAAACAAACTTGCGGCACAAGCCTCACAAACTTGCGGCGTAAGCATCCCAAACTTGCGGCGCAAGAACTGCTTCTAAATCTGGCGAGGCCGGACGAGGACCTTCTCAGAAACTGTAGCCTTCTCGGCGGTGGTTGTCATCTCGATGGGCCTTCTTTGGCGGGTTTCCTCTCAACGGATGCCTGGTTGAGTTGGAAACCCATCGGGTGCGGAAAACCATAGGGTGGGGCTGTGGTAGATTTGGCGCTTGGCATCGGTCGAGTCGGCACCCAGACCAGGTTTGACAAATGGTCGGGTCGGAAACCCACTGGCGGCGGCGGGACATGGGGTGGGGCTGTTTCATGGGGGCGGTTTTCATTGGGAGCGTGGAGGGCTGCCATATTGGCATGTAGTTTCACATGGGGGCGACAAGCTTGTCTTGTAGTATTATGTGCAAAGTTCACTCAACCAATTATCATTCTTCTCAAAAGCTGACTAGGGATCATGCATCTCTAGTAGGTGTTAATTTTTGTATAATGGGTGCTTTTTGGCCATTTTTGTGTGTCATGGAAGATAAAGAAATAGATTATAGTTACATGTGAATCAATAAAAGCTAAATATGGAATTATGACGTCGATCTAGTCAAGTTATTTTTTTGCATGATTTGAGGATTGATGTGGAGTTGTTAGCGAGATTATTCTATGATAATAGGATGGCTTAACAAATAGCAACTAATCCATGCTTCCGCGAAAGAAAATGATATATAGATTTGGATATTTATCTATCCGAGAAAGAGTAAAATATGTTTTTCTTAAACTGCCTTTACACATACATACTTACAAATTGTCAATGTGATAACTAAGGCATTAAGTTATACCTGGCATGATTTGAGTTCCAACTAGTTGAGGTTGTTTGTGGCTCTAACCAGAGAGGAAGGATATGGAGATAATCATCTCACTAAACAATCAAGTTGAAGCCAACATTCACATGGTATGAGATTTGGTTATGTGCAAGATGAGGGGCATTTTTCGTATTTAGGTCGGAAGAGTTGGTTTATTGCATTTTTTGTTTGACCCTTGCTAGATTTGGTTTTTAAATAAATAGAACTTTTGTTCATGTTGAACCGGTTCTATATAAACCCTTAATTTCATATTTTCCAAGTTGTGAGTGAATTATGTGTGTGGGCATATGAATGCTAAAGTAGCACGCTAAGCTCCGCTTATAATATCTTCTTCCATAAACTCATGGATCCAAAATATTGATTGAGCTTATTTTATATTTCTTTGTTTGTGATTGTCGATTAGGACATCAAACTTCATCAATTTCTATCAATACTCATAAATTCACCAAATTAATTATGAACTATGATTTAAACAGCCTTATTATACATATTTCATCCTCTAATTTTGTAAAATTTCACCAAAGAATTCAACAACAAATCATTTGGTTCCACAATTGAAGGGGGGGGGGGGCTCAAAGAAAGTGATGAGCATTCAAAGTTAAAGGAGGTATCTAGGACAAACCATTGGTGAGAGACCTACTCGCTAGAGGATTTTGCCCTATTTGCAAGCAATATTTATTTTGAAAATGATGTTTTTATTTGAAAAAGTATCCGTATGGTTGTGGGCAATAGGCATTCCACCTTTTTCTAATTGCATCATTGGTTTCTAGAGAGGTCATTATCGGATGTAGCAGTGGCCCCTATTCTAGAACATCTTAATGTTATTGTAGTTGAATTGTGGACGCGATTAGATTGGAATTGGAATTCACTGGCGAGTATCATACCAACACATAACCGAATGTAACTCCTATCCACCAAACTAGTTGAAGATGGGGATGTAGAGGACAAACCTTATTGGGGGCTCACACCTTTTGGTATGTTTTCTCCACGAGTTCAGCTATGAGAATCCAACAAGATAATTCGACTACGACAAACCCGCTTTGGAAGAAGATATATGGTCTCTACCTAGTCAATATTGCGTCATATGCTTTACCTAGTAGCATATGACAACCGTATTTACAATATAAACTAGGTCAGAAGCCACTTCTGTTCTGATCCCACCTGCCCCTGATGTCACGAGAATGAAACCCTCCACCTACTTCATGATTGTGAGGAGATCCGAAAAGTTTGGCTCGTTCTTGTGGGCAACAATCTCTTGCCAACTTTCTTTGCTAACTCTTGCCTCAAATCTTGACTCCGTGACAATATTAAGAAGAAAGATAAATGGAGCACAATCTTTGCATACATGTTATGGTTGTCTTGAAAGACGAGGAACAAACTAGTTTTTGATCATATTGATGAAGTGAATCGTCTCCCATCCACTGTACTGTCTAATTCTGAGGCGTTTTTATGCACCCATTTGAAGGGCAAAGTTGTCATGCACTCCTAGGGGAATGCTTCAATCTAGACCGTCCACACTCGACAACAAGTGCATTGGAGACCCCCTCCATCGTGATGAACTAAGTTGAATTGTGTTGCCATGTCAAAGGGAAATCATAGTGAAGATGGGAGTGGAACATTCTACACACCTCAAACGGAGCCCTCCTAAGGGCCTTCTTCTTTCGATGTGGTATGTGTGTTGCCCTTACTGCTGAATTTCGGTCTATTTTTCATGGGGTTAATCTTGTAGTTCGTTTGGGAATTTTTCATCTAATTGTCGAAACCGACTTCGATATTTTGTTGACTTAATGAAGAACGAGATCCTGCAATCTCACCAAAAATTTCACTTGATCAAATAATGTGAGATGGTCTCGATACTTTTGACATAAAGCCACGAGGTCTATCCATTCCTAAAGAAGCAAATAGGAGAGCTAGTGCTATAGTCTACTCTTCTATCTTCTCTGCATCTATATTTAGTGAAATTCATGCTTTGGATCGTTCTATTTTTTGTTGCTGAACAAGGATATTGTAGTCCATTTCGGACACCCGAACCATATCTACTATAATACAATATAAAGCAGAACTTAAGTCTGTGTAAAAATTTGCGTCACGTCATCAAGTTGAATAAAATAATAATTTTAATTTTTTTATATTATATTTTTAAAAATAGCCCTTAAATCTACTTAATATCTTATTCAATTTCCTTATATCTCTACTTGATATTTTATTCAGATTTCATATATCTAGTTAATATCATATCCAATTTTTTATACCTTAAGAATTTTTGCTAACATGATTTTTTTTAACGTTATATCCTTATATGAATAAAAAAATTCAAGTGAGTTTTTTTTTTGATATCTTAATGATTTTCCCTTATTATTTAGTATACGTTTTGTCATTAGTAAATCTTGAAAAGTAGTGAAAAAACTTTCTCATATCGTCATATGTCAAAAGTATATTAAATAATAATATAAACATGAAAAATTGAATAGAATTATTTTAAATTTAATAATGTATTAATAAAAATGTATATGTAGGCCAATAAGTTCGAACTCAGGTCTATCGGGTTTAGATTGTAAATTCTTGAGGTTAAAGCGGATTTGTGTCAAATTCGATATCGAATCACTCAATTCGGATTTATATTTATATTACTCGTGTATGTTACGAGATTATAATCAAGGGTTTATGTAAAACACTCGTAGCATGTGACGAACATTTTCCAAACCACAGGCACAAAAAGAATAGGACACCGAGAGAAAAAACACTAAAACCTAAGGTACCAAAACGAATTTCGCAAAATTGAAGGAAGCTCATAGTGAAATTCCGATGAACCCTTCTTAGTTGCGCTACTCTGAATTCTGAAACGGAAGCTCGTGAAGAGAAGGGGATCGGAGGAGCGAGCAGTAATGAGAGATTTGAATTAAGAAGATGAGATGACTTCCTCCATTCTCAAATCCCTCACTAAACGATCCCCTTTCCTCTATGGCGGCGGCAGCGGAGGAGGAGGAACGGCTATACTCCTTGAACGCCGGCGACTTGCATCTACACTGCCTTCTCCTTTCTCTACATCTGCAACAGCTTCCGGCCGTCCAATAGACGGATCGTCTTCATCCACTTTCCATCAATCGCCAGGTTCTCCCTCTATCCTTTCTGTAATTCAGCAGCGTTGAACTTCAATTGGACGAGTCCTGAACTGCTGCGGGTTTTTGGCAGATAAAGAGCGAGGGATATGGTCCAAATTGTTCCTCTTCATCCCTGGCGCTCTCGCCTTTGGCCTCGGCTCCTGGCAGATCTTTCGCAGGCAAGATAAGGTGTGTAGACTATCTTATAAAAGGTTACATCATTCATTGGTATATAATCAATGAAGATAGTTACGATTGTGCCATGTGGAGGAGGAATGTTGCTGGATTTATGCAGGCCTTGGTCTCATTTTAGTTTTTGCAAGCTCTTTTGTTTGGTAGAGTTATTAGACTTCCATTTTCTAAGGATGTTCTTGGACGTAGGATCAAATTAGCGTTTTGTTAGGAAGGTAATATCTTTTCATTGACTGCAACCTAACTTTTTACAGAAAACATTACCTGCTGATATTATCCAATTTGCAGTTGATGTATGCTATTTGAAGTGAATGATGAACGTTGCAATGGTACTTTTTTTCGGATTACGAGTTGTAATTGCTTTTACACCGAAAAATAGTTCGTGTAGGAATTTTGGTGTAAGTTATAACTTTGCAGGACTCCTTGTAAACATGTAAAATTCATGCAAAAGTAGGTGATATCTATTCTATTGAGACTGCATTTCTTATGTGTACTTATTACTGCCTTTAATAACATGGAAGATTAATGGTAAACCGGAGCATTAGCTGCTTTATATTTTCGTTCATCAGAAAATCAAACACTTGGTGTGCATTGTGTATTTGCAGATCATCCACATGTTCATTCAAATCTGCACTTTTTTGGGTTAAGTGATAGTTGATATCCACGAATTTCAGGAAATGAAAGAGTGATGTTTAGATATGGATGGAGAAGAAAATGCAAGTTACTTTGTAGATAATTAATTTGGTTCTTTTTATATCAGTAAGGCTGTTGAATTTTTCGTTTTCTAATATAAATCCATGTATTTTCTCTAGGTCAAAATGTTGGAATATAGGCAAACAAGATTAGGAATGCAGCCTGTGAGCTTGAGTGGCATATCTACTGTTGACAATCTACAGTCTTTGGAGTTCAGGCGGGTGGTATGCAAAGGAGTTTTTGATGAGAAAAGGTCAATATTTGTGGGTCCACGGTCCAGGAGTATCTCAGGTGTGACAGAAAATGGGTACTACATAATAACGCCCCTTATGCCTGTTTCTGGTGATCCTGATAGGTGAGTTTATAGTGCTTTGTCACATATTTATATACAAAATTTGGACTGTTTGACGCTTCATTCTGTTAAATATAGCAATAAATAGTTTATCTGCATCGTATGATATGTGTTTCATATTGTTTGTTTTTATGTTCATAATAGTGGTGCTGATTCTCATTTTTTTTCTGTTATATATGAGTTCGTTCTGCTGTATTTCTTGTACCTATAGTGGTCTTAGCTTGGAACCTTGGGATTTACGTGTATCTGCTGTCTTCTTTAGTGTGAACTTCTTGCTTAAGTTAAAAAATATTCTATTTGTATTCTATTTTCCTTATATTCAAATTGCTTCTAAAACATTTCGCTGCTTATATTTTGAATCAACTTTCACAAATCCAAACAGAATAAATTTATAAGAAACGTGTGATCACTAGCTGGAGGAAATCTGCCAGGTTCCTAACTTATATCTTAGGTTTCTTAATGCCTCGCTCCAAAAGTTCCTTGCCAGTTCAGATGTCTTCCTTGGCTTGCTCATTTGTATGACAGCATAGCCACAACAATTGCTTGAGTACTCTTGAGCAATGTGGCTCTTAATTTTGAAGGATATTCTGAGGGTCTTACAATGGAGTACTGTGGCTTATTCCATTTATCCTTTCCAGTTTATAATATCTGGCCTTTCAGTGTTCAGGTACCTGTTCTAGTCAATAGAGGATGGGTTCCGCGCAGTTGGAGAGACAAGTTTTTGGATGGTAAGAAAGATGCTGAACAACATACAGAGCCCCCATCCTCTACATCGGAGTTGGAGGAGAGCAGTCCTTGGTGGAAATTTTGGTCTAAGAAGTCTGAGAGGATTCCTGAGGTAGATTTTTAGCTTTCCAACAGGATCTTGCATATGTGTACAAACTATTTAAAAGCTTGAGCAACAGTTCAGATGCTTCTTTATGTTTTTTTTTATCCAAGCAGGAAGAAGCTCCTGAAAAAACAAATCTAATGGAAGTTGTTGGTGTGGTCCGTGGAAGTGAGAAGCCTAGCATTTTTGTTCCAGCTAATGATCCTAGCTCTGGTCAATGGTTTTATGTTGATGTTCCTGCTATTGCTGATGCTTGTGGAGTTCCTCAGAACGCTATTTATATTGAGGATATCGATAGCAATGTGAATCTTAGCAATCCATATCCCATTCCAAAGGATGTCAATACTTTGATTCGTACCTCAGTGATGCCACAGGACCACCTAAATTATATAATAACATGGTAAGCTCTTCTTCATAGTAATTATATTCATGAATCATGCATGTATGTTGCACGAAAAAGGATGTATGCTGTGGTGTCAACGAATATTCCTCAATAGTAGCCCCCCAAAGCCCTCACTACTTCATGTTTGCATATGCATGTATTACTGGCTTCTTCGGTGTATTATCTCTTTGTTTCATATAATGATATAATCTTATCAAGCTTAACTTATTGGTATCTCAAATTGGTTTTATGTATTCACTCTATCAATTGAAATCTTGAGCTTGTTCTGCTTATCTGTGATTGAGCATTTTAAAGGAAATTAGGTATGTGGTAGGGGGATATTTCGGCTTCAGACTTTTGTAATATTGATGTTCAACGTGTGTACTAATGGCAAGGGCTGGTCAATAGTACAAATGTCTGAACCCAAACCTTGGTGAAGATCAGTTTGTAGTAGCATAATTTTTTATCTCAACATAGCACTAAAAGAAGTGTAGGTCTCACATGTTTGTTTCCTTCCTGATGCACCTCCTGCATGAGGGATGGGTTTCAGACATAAATTTGGATCATAATGTCTGCATTAAGGAATCCGGCTATATTTTGATCCTCTCAAGCACTCAGTTGAGTTCGAAGAAAAGGATAATATAGTACACAAATGTGGCAACATTATTAGCTAGGAACAGCATTGATTCTCTTCAATTACTACATCCTACTATAGTCATTTTCAGTTTGAAGGATATAATAATATTGAACCTAAACATGGAGGAGACATGATGGGGATTTTCTTTCTGGCAGTGGATCTGTCAGTCGTAATTGTACGGATCCAAAATTTATAAATGTAGACTTTTCCCGGAAGGGACTAGTATAAGTAGGGTTGCACGTATAATAAGATGAGGGAGAATGTTTTGATATTTCTGTCCTTGACATGTCTGATTGGTTAACTAGCTTGTCATAATGCTTCAGTTTCTTATTTTAGTGATTCTGATTCACTAGACTCCCTATAAGTTAGTTTTGATGCATTTCTTTTTTGTCCTACTGTTATTTACTTCTGTCAACACTTGATTCTTTTTTTCAGGTACACTCTGTCAACTTTTGTAACAGGCATGGCTTACAAGAGACTGAAGACAACAAGGAAGCGTTTTTAGATATTGTTCAATCCAGCGCCTTTCATCGACCAAAGCTGCTGAATTGTTTTTGCTCGTTACGTGAATTTTCTCTCATCTCATGTCCTCGACATCCCTTCATGGACTTTCACTGCAGCAGTTTCTGCATGACTCATTCATCTTGGCTGTCCGGGCACACGTTTTTGTCTTATATGGGTTATGTGGGCTATATAGGTGGAATTATATACCTTTTTCAGTGTTACATCCCAGTGATAGATTTGTGGTGTCGACAAAGCGTTCGCAATTGTACCCTAGTCGTGTTTAATGTTTAGGCCGCCTTGTGAGATTGTTCAAGGGACTTCAAGCATAATAAGTTTACAACTATCCTCCATTGATTATTTCCATTTTTCAAATGTGTAAACTAAACTTCAAGGATGTATCACACACAGCTGGTGGACTGAACAATTGCAACATGATACTCCCTCTCTTTTACAGATCTTTTTATGTTGGGATAAAGAAAATATCTCTCTTTAATCTGGTCAATAATATCCTGTTAGATAGAATTTGACAAAATCATCCCTAAATCTACATTTCCTCATCCATCTCATCCCGCCCACTAACCATCTTGACTCTAATCGTCAGCTGCCACTCGACTTGTCCTAGCGGCACCTTCCTTTCGTCGGTCTCCTTATGTCGATGTGATCGACACCAACCTCTTGTTGTCGGAGGATTTTGGGGCATAATTTCCTACATTAATTTGTTTAGGGTTTGGGGCATAATTTCCTACATTAATTTGTTTAGGGTTTGTTTACATGAATTTCTTGGAATATTCATGTAGATTGAGAAAGTAATCCATGTAGTTTAATTTGGAAGGTGTTTGTATGACACTAAGTTTATGTAGATAAGTGTGTATGTAAATCTTATGTAGTGCTCTAAAAAAAACTTTTATGTAGGATATTTAGTGTAGGTAATTGAGTAGGTGGCAAAGATACATGAATTTGTGTAAAGTAAATTCAGGTAAGGTATACGATGTTACAATAACTCTTATAAGATTTATCTAGATTGTGAATTAAATTTATTTAGATAATTATAGAAGGTCGCTTTGCTACAATAATTGTGACTTAAATTGATCAATAATATCTTTTACGGAAATTTCACCTGGTAACCCTATGGTTAAGGCAATTTCACATGGTACCCACTCATTTACACTATTTCACGTGGTAACCTTGTAGTCTTGAAATTTTTTGTCAAATAACCTTGTCACTACTTTATGGTCTAAAATGTTAAATTGATTCTTTTTTTTTTCCTTTTTTGAGAAAAAATTGTATTTAAAAAATTCTTTTAAAAATTTCACATTTGCAAGAATTAGTAGATGATTTTTTTTTTTCTAATTAGGTAGTGTTAGTAGTGTTATTATGACTAGAATATATGACAATTATATTATCCATATATGTTTTTTTGGTCGAATATTATCCATATATGTATATTATTATCCAATATATGTATCTTATGACTACCTTATTACATTTATATATATCTTTTTCTACATTGTCTTAAGTGTATAAATCTAAAAGACTAATAACAAGCTAATGAGTGATGAAATAATAATTCTTCAAATTCAGATTTGTATATTTACTTTCATTATATGTGATATAAAGCTTCTTCTAACTTAAACTTGTCCAGCTTGATCAATATTATTTCAACCTCAAATTTCATGGGTTCACTTCCAAAAATTATTTAGTAGCTTGATTCAAAATTTATTTTAATATATTCTAAATGTTTATTTTTATCTTGACTTAAACTAGGTTTTTCAAACATTAATAACATATGATCCTACATAGAAAATTCTATAGTTTAAAATAACTACAATAATTAATTAAACCAAATCCACCAATTATAACAATAAAAAAGAATTTAAAATTGCTAATTTGTAATTTAATTTAAAACTTTAACCATAAAATAATGGTAGGGTTATTTGGCAAAATTTGTCAAAACTACAAGGTTACCACGTGAAATAGTGTAAATAAGTGGGTACCGTGTGAAATTGCCTTAACCACAGGGTTACTAGGTGAAATTTCCGTATCTTTTATTTACGATAACTTTGTGAAGGAAATTGGTGTACATAATTGTGTGAAGGTTAATTGATTAATTTTGTGTAATTTATTTTCTTAAAATTAAAATTTGTTAAACTAGCTTAGTTGCATAATTTATTGTATATTAATTTTTGTAGGTAATATTGTACATAAATTTAGTGTAGATAATTTTACGTAAAATAAGTCAGGTAGGTTGTTTGTGTTTTTACGTTAATTTGATACATGATTTAGTTGTAGTAGAAATATACTAATAGAAAAAGAGGTTGATTCACATGAAAACTCCTCTTAAGAGGATACAAATTATAAATAAATAATAACCGTTAGATTCTTCAAATCTACGGTTCAGATTGAAATAAGAAGTTAAAGAGGGGATTGGGCTTTAAAATAGATGAGGTAGTAATTTTGAAATTATATGGATTTTAAGGGCAAAATTGTCCATGCACTTTCAAAACAGAAGAGGCGTTTGTTCCTCTGTTCCTCCTGTGTTCACTTGTTCACCGCTAGCAATCGGAGGAGGCCGGAGAGGATTCATCCATTGACGAATCTATCGGCGGCGAGCTCATAGAGATGTCCGATGGCTGGGATTCGACGACCTCGACCTCATTGGCGGCGTCGGCAGTGGCATCACCGAGGATCTTGAGGGAGATGAACGGCCGCGAATTGAACCAACCCGATTGTGTTGGTGGTGGCTAGGTCTTTAGAGGAAGATGCACATCAGTCCTTCTAATGAGAATTTTGGGGTTTTGTGTTCATCGGAGCAAATCAAATGGTTGTGGATCACAAGGCGGAGAAAACGCCTTTCGATTTGCTTGGCGACATCAAGGTTTATGCGAAGTAGATCATCGCGAAATTACTCTCGATGAAGAAGGAAGGCAAGGCCAAATCCGAGAGTGAACTCGGCGAGCTCGTCACACAAATGCTTCTCACCTTCGTCTCTCTCCGTCAGGTATGTCCAAGAGCTAGGGTTTCTTCTGTCTTCAATTTAGCTGCCTTAGAAACATGCTGATTTTGCTAGCTAAATTTGTTGATACTATTGTTCTGAGGAATGGAGATGATGTAGAATGTAGACAATTAGACTATGGTTGCAATTTTTTGTCTCATGAAAACTCTGAGGAATCGGAATTGGATTTTTTTTGGTGCAAATGTGAAGCCTATTTTGGGGATACCTATATGTAGAAGATACAATTTATATAGGTAAGGAAAGTAGTTCTTTACATGAAGCATTATGTAGATAAGCATGTTGTTGGTAGTTCCAAGTTGCTAAACACAAGCCAATGCATGCCAGTTGCTACTTTGTTGGACGAGACATTCATAGTGATTATGTATGTCAAGATCTTGCCTTAAATTAACAAGTTGCTATACATTTTTGAAAAGTGTAAGAAGAAATTATCTGTTAAGTCAAATTTGTGCAGGTGGCATGGGGATAGATTTCAATGGTTGATGTAGAAAGGAGACTCCTTGCTCATGCACTAATGGACCCTGATAACCAACACTTTTTTTTGCTCTCAAGTGATTCTATTCACTCTAATCTCATATTAAAAATGCCATTAAGCAAACTAATTATATATATTATGGTTAAGTAGTGTTCTTGCCCAAAATTCTGTGTTTTTTTAGTCTTGTGCGGCTGCATACCACTTTAAAATTTTGACTATGTTTATAACTATCTCTTGTTTACAAATGTCAGCTTTATTAAAAGGTATGAAAAACAAGCACATCCAAAACCGAGTTCTGTTTTGCTTGGTCAAGTGCTAAAAGAGTATCTAACTATAAGCTAATCTGGTGTTTGAATGTTTGTAGCTTTGTGGATCATGGTCCACATGGCAATGGTAGATATATAGAGTATATGTTACCTGAAGTTGAAGAGCCAGAATTTCGAAAGGGCTCAGAGGTACGCTTATAAGCCGTATACGACTCAAATATTGCAAACATTTCTTATAAAAACTTGAAGGCAAAAGCGATCATGGTTTCCAAACCAATGTACAGTATTTGTTTTCAGTGGTTTACCATGAAAAGAAAACATGTCATAATTGTGATGGAAGACACCCTCTACTACACCAAGTTCAGGCATTATAGCAGGGTACGTTCTGCTTTATAATTCGTTTATTAATTATATGTTTCTTTCTAGATTTAATTAAGATTAAAATTAATAATTCTTCGTTATGAAATTGGTTGTTTCATTGGTTTTTTTCAACCAGGTATGCAACGTAGGAAGAATTGCTACGCAGATGAGCCTTTTACTTGAGAACTCCCTCGCTTCAACATTTTTTTTAGTAAAGCTAGCTTTGTTAGTTGATATGTAGTAGCAAATCATTTGTGACATGGTTCTTTTTATGCTGTGTGAACATATAATCTTCCAGTTTACGTTTTTGTATTTTCGTAGGTGGTATTTTGTATGCACAATGACCCTTATTTATACTTATTTTATGCAATATATAACGTGTTCACATATTTGAACACTATGTTCACATATTACATGTATTTGTTCACAAATAAATATGGAACGATATTTTATAAATAGTTAGGGTTAACATTATGACTTTGATTATGTTCACGTATTTTAGATATACATTCACATATTTGAGTATAATGTTCACGTATTTGAGTATCATGTTCCCGTATTTTGAAACGGTTTTTTATGTTCACGTTTTTTCTTTGGATGTTCACATATTTGATGGAGTTGTTCACATATTTCATATCGGCGTTCACATCTTAATAAAAGATGGTATATGAGTGCACAAACGATTTTTTATGTTCACATATTTGTTTATGATTTTTCTTTGGATGTTCACATATTTCATGCCGGCGTTCACATCTTAGTAAAAGATACTATATGAGTTCACATATTTTATGGTGATCAAGGCCGGTGAAAAGAGAAAAAACCAAGTTATACATGAGGATAGGTTCATATATAATGTGTTTAGGTTCCAATAAAAGAGCCTTATGTTCACAAATGATAACAACATTTCATATAAAATGTAGTAAAAAAACGGTCTACGAATACAAAAATAGTTTTATGTTTGTTTTCATGTTCACGTGTTTTATTTGGTTGTTCATATATTTTATGTGAATGTTCACATATTTCATGGTAAAAAAAAGAAACTTGGAAAACCAAACATTTTAGTAAGATAGATTGCCTCTAACACATTTTAGTACGATGTTCACATATTTGAGTATCATGTTCACGTATTTGAGTATTATGTTCACGTATTTTAGATGTATGTTCACATATGAAATATTATGTTCACGTAATTTAGATGTACGTTCACATATTTTAGATCTATGTTCACGTATTTGAGTATCATGTTCACATATTTTAGATCTACGCTCACATATTTGAGTATAATGTTCACGCATTCGAGTATCATGTTTACGTATTTTAGATGTATACTCACATATTTGAGTATAATATTCACGTTGTTGAGTATCGTGTTAACGTATTTTAGATACGTTCACATATTTGAGTATAAGGTTAATGTATTTGATTATCATGTTCACGTATTTTAGATCTACGTTCACATATGAAGTACTTGTGTTCACGTATTTTAGATGTATGTTCAGATTAATGCTCTCACATTCCTGCACATATGTAAAGCTTTCGAATTTGCACAATTATAAAGCATGATCTCTCTCTCTCTCTCTCTATATATATATATATATATATAATTATGAAAGGACAAGTTGGGCTATAGTGAAAACAAATGCAGCGGAGCTGCATTTGTAAGATAATTCGATGGAGATAGCAAGTAGGGATAGAGAAAAAAAGGTTAATTACTAAATTTCTAATACATTCAAGTTCATACATTATATGGTTCACATATTTTATGTCTTTGTTCACATATTTCATGTCTATGTTCACATATTTCATATATCTATATGTTCACATATTTCACGCCTATGTTCACATATTTCATACGGATGTTCATATATTTTATACCTTTTTTACATGATTCACATATTACATAGCACAATGTTAATTCAACTTAAAATGTGATGTCCCTTAAAATTACAAGTATCATAAACAACCAAATCTAAAAACTGTGGTAAAATCATAAAGAATGTGTTGTCCCTTTTTTAAATAACGCATATTTTGATAGTATGTTCATCTTAAAATGAGGTATGTTCGCGTTAAATAACATATCATTGATCTTAATAGTCTATTTGATCCACTTCACCCACATTTGCATGATCCTGTTTTGTTATGCCTCTTAAGCATATAATTAAGATAGAATATTTAATTCTGGTGTCTCTGCTTATTCAAATGTTTGTTTGATTAGCAGATGGCTTGTTAGACAATGCATTGTAAGCAAAATTAGGCATTTGTCTTACCAATCAGTGTGTGTTTATGTTCTTAAACTCCAGTATATAAAAAATCCACATCATCTGAGGACCTCTACAGATTTGTAGTGCCACAAATATGCCAACTAGTCCCTGACTTAACAATTGCAAAAAGCTTTCAACCAAAAAAACAATGGTTCAAATTTTCACTCCATGAATTTTACTCCTGTGAAAAAAAGGGTGGCTAACTAGTGCAACTCCAATGCAAAACAATTCCCTTTTGTCAAACGACATGTACACCAAAACAGGGCATGTTCGTACAAAGTTACCCCTTGAAACGGGCTCATCAATCAGCCTCCTACAACCCGTCCAACACAACCGAACCAACAAACAGCCCAGCAGCCCCAACCACAAACGTCCCAGCTAGCAGCGCCTGTGTTGTGAGCAACCCCGGGGAGTCGTCGGGGATGAGAACGACTGCCGCAATCGAGTTGCCCAACTATGCTATGCTGCCATGTATGAAGCTGCCCAACTTCCTAAAGACTCGGATGAAGAAAACTAACTTCCCGCAAGGGACTTGTACCAACTAGAGTGTTTCAATATTGGCAAGAACATGAAGGATACAACAAAGGCAGCCATTGTAACGAGTGTCATAACTAGAAGTATCAGTGTATTCCTGCTGCGCTTATGAATCATTTTCAGCAGTCCATTGTAAGGGAAAGCTAGTACATACACCTGAAACCAAGACCATGTTAAAATTATGTTAATAGTGTACAAAGACCAAGAGTATATGTGAGTATCGTTCCAGAACTTTGAACTAAGAAAGTGCTTCTTAAAACCATATCTTCTTTTCATGACCTTACACACAAACACGGGATAAATTCTTGGCTCTCAACCTTCAAATCTCACTCAACCTTAAGCTAGGTTCAAATTTGCTGCACTCTGTCTATATTTGACTAACTAGATATTGAAAAGGCCAAGAAGAACACATAATAAAACATACCGAAGGCACACCGGCAAGGTTGATTGTTGAGTAATAGAGCTCATATTTTTCCCCTGAGAACTCCCTAAAGAATGGAGAACCAGAATCCGAAAAGTTTCGATAGTCACCGTCGCCGCCCGCCGCCTCCTCTCCCACGCACAACAATGTCCTCACATTTGAATCGGTCATCACTTGTCCGTCCCCGACGGCGATGGTGGAATCGGAGGAGATCTCTATCTTGCCGATCTCTATCTCCGACGGCGATGGTGGAATCGGAGGAGATCTCTATCTTGCCGATCTCTATCTCCGGCAGCGATGGTGGAATCGGAGGAGAGGGAAGGCCCGGACGAGGGAGACGATGATGGAGGCGGGGGAGAGAGGGAGGGCATGGAGAGAAAACGAATTTGGGTTTCAGAGGGTTTGGGAAGAAGATGAGGCAAAAGGACAAAAATAACCCTCCAGTTTAAAAATGAAAAGAAAAGCGGGTTTAATATCAGCCCTTGATCTTCTTCATCCAATGGATGATATTTATTTACAGTTTACATGTTAATTTTAGTTCGCATCTGATTCAATGCCATAGAAAAAATAAGAAAGGGGTATACTTTTGGAATAAAACAATAAAAAGAGAATTCTGAAGGGATCTTTCTCTGTTATGTTTTAATTATCTTTTCTCTTTTAGTATGTTTTAATTATCTTACACACCTTTAAAATAGAAAGGAGGGTGATTTGTTAGACTTTTATGTCTTGAATGAGTTAATTTCTTGTTTCTACACAACATAAATACATCAATACTTAGAACTTACTATTTTTAAGGAAAAGAGATTTTATCTACATATTATTCGATGTCCTAACTTTTTACTGGATGTGCATTGATTTTCAATATTAAAAATTGCATAAGCCTAGAGGTGTCAAACATGTCGGGTCAGGTGGATTCGGGTTCGGTCTTTTCGGGTTCGGGTTGAGTGTGGGTTCGGGTCAATCGGGTTACAGGTCAAGCCGGGTCGGGTCTTGACAGGTTATTGTGCGGGTTCGGGTCGACCTAACAGGTCAAGAATTTGAATTTTTAATGATTATTAAAATAATATTATGATTAAATAATAATATTTAATAATAAAATATTATTTTTAATAGATTTTTGTAATATTATTTTATTTATAATAGGTTTTATGATAAAATATAGTATAATATTTACAATATAATATATTTATTCTGCATTTACATAATATATCGGGTCGGTCGGGTCGGTCTCGGGTTTCAACCCAATCGGGTTCGGGTTAATCGGGTTCGGTTTTTTTTCTTTGCTCGCTACTATTCAGGTCGGGTTTCAACCCAAAAAATTTCAGTCGGTTCGGGTCAATTTTTCGGGTCGGGTCAGGTTTTGACAGCTCTACATAAGCCTTTACCTTAGTGCATAAACATTGATGTAAACATGCGTCACTTTGTAACTAATACACATTTATAGAATGTCCATTATCTTAAAAAATGTATGTTTTACTGCATGAGTTCTTTCAAACTACTTAATTTTTGCATTCAGGGGTTAAAGCAAGATTTAAAGGGACAACAATCTTTGCGAAACGATAGTATTTGATTGGATCTCCTGCGAATCAGTTAGAATATATATATCTTCATTACATGCAGCGGCAGTCACTGTAAATTGCAAATCACTTAATCCTTATTCCTTACAAGCCAATGCATAATGGAAAACAACATAAATATTGTCACCCAGAAGAAGTTAGAAGCCACAAATGCTTAATATAGGATGGAATTGCAATGAAAAGGCTCAACAGTGACCCATATGACACGAATGCCTTCAAACCAAAATGCCTGACAGACTAACAACGTTGGTTAACATATGAATTTACAGAAGCAAGAAAGATGTAAAATTTTCTCAAAACTGGTTATTTTGTATGTACAGCTTGCAAAAACCAAAGAATGCAAAAGAGAGACACATTGTCTCACCAAACACACTGAATTAAAAAAACAAAAAATTGAAAAGAATAAATTGAATATGATAACCAAACAGAAAGAGTTTCACCCTTTTTTTCTTTCTATGATACACATCTTATAGACAAAGCGGACGTGGCTATTTGCGCATGGATTGCCTTCAACAACGTCACAAAATTCATGAAAGTTGCTTCAGACAGCCACTTAAAACTCCAGGTCTTTGACTGTAATGTTCTTTTTTCTTTGCCAACCCTCATATTGAACTTCACGAGCTCGGTTAAACCTGAAAGGCACGAGTCTGATTGATGTGGTTCAAGCTTTAAAGTAACAGAATAGCTTCCCTTCCCTTTAATCACCTGAAAAAGTCTGGCGTAAGAACTTCAACTTGTGATAATTCATGCACATATCAACAACTCCCGTCATAACAAATCTATCTCAATCATATCAACACCAAAACTACAAACAATCTGATGAGGACTCACCTTTTTGCTCCTTATGGAAGGAGGTTACCTTATGAGTTACAATAGTTATGAGATATGATGACAGAGCCATGGTTTTTCGTCATTTTCTACCAACTAGATACTTCCCTCGAAATAATTAATGTGGAGTGTTTTGAGGTCCACTTGTTGGCACTATGATTCATAATTTGTTAGTGTGCTTTTTCAGAAGTTGGCTAGAAATGAATAGTCAGTATGGACAGTGGGTGTGTAGTGATTAGAGAAATAGTTAGATTTGCAGAAGAGAGAGACATCACGGCTGTTTGTCCTTATTTTAATTTTATTCTTTTGGTATCACTCAAATCAGATGTGAAGTTATTGAAACAACTGAAGTACTACTAGTGGGAATTTCAGAGCTATATGTTATGTGAACCAAAGATGTAGTACCAAACTCTTATGACATAAAAATTGAACTTGTAGAATAAATAGAAACCAAATTAATCTAATCTAGAGTAAGACGGTTGAAATTCTTGGTTTTTTGACATTACATTAAGAAACTGCCCAAGTCATCTATCTACTTATAACTTAAAGAGTTCTGAGCATATAGACTAGATAAAATTCAAGTGATGTTGTACGCCATCAATTTTATACCCATCAAGTTCCACAATGATACATTTTGATTTTTTTTCACCAAGAGTCTTGCGTTTCTTTCAAATGTAATTTTGATTTTTTTTTTCTATTTTTTGATTATTTTGTTTCTTGCCAACAAAGAATATGGGAGGAATTTTGTTTACAACAATGGTGATTATAGAATGAACTTCAAGACGAGAGCACAGACTTACCAGCTCAGAAACATCAGTAATGCAGCAAGCAGAATCAAGGAAAAAGTAGTCAGAGGAAGCTGCATCTTTGGAAAGAGAACTGAACCGCCGAACATCCTCAATACACACAAACAAGTGTCCTTGGCAAACAAACAGTGATCTTGAGATCCATTCTTCATCTGTGAATTACAAAGTGAACTATTATTGACGTATAGATAATAAATCAACTAACATTAGACTACGACTAACCATCTCTGTCTGTAGATGATACATGTGACCTAATAGCAGCAGTGTGAAAAAGAAAAACACGTTCTTGACATATACTCAATCAGCTCACACATGAAAAAATCACTACATTAAACAGATCAAGTTCAGGTAGGGTGATCTTCCAACTCTGATACCTATAATGTCTGGGTTAAACAAGCATTAAAAACGGGGATAATATTTTTGATTCTTGGCTGATCCGTATTACAGGTTTAAGTATCAAAATGAGGTGGTCAAGCTTTTAAGGTTGAAGTATCAAAACGAGGTGGTCAAGCTTTTAAGGTTTAAGGATCAAAACGAGGTGGTCAAGCTTTTATATAATTCCCACGTACAATGTACAAACATGCTCAAATCTAACTGACTAGTTATAAATTTGGGGTGTGTTGTGTGTCTGGTGACATGGATAATATTCATCCTAAAAATCAACGTCACATTTGACTCCTTTCACTCTGTTGCCTGTACTTAACACATCCAGTGGATTGTAACATCTTTCTGAACAAGCAATAAGGCGTAGATCTTTTCTTAGGAAATGTCTCAAATTCAACATCAACCAAGTTAGTCACCTTTTAGGCAACATATTATTTCAAGCAATCACTTAGAAGGCAGATTCTGTCACAACTTGTACCTTGTGGCAGGACCATCACCCTCTAAAATTTATTAAACCCCTTAACAAATCTATTCTTTGTTCTCAAGCAATCACATTCAAAATTTTGGAAATACAAGACTGCAACTACTGGGAATGCTTCTTGTGACTCTACTTTGACGATATCCAGTATCTTACTCGACCACATGGCCACTATTTAAGTATTTAAAAACATGCAACTCAAACTTTGTGCTTCACTTCTGCTTTTCAGGGGAAACAAAGTATGTTAGGAATATTTTTTCACACAACACAAGCCAAAACTCTTGAAAGTAACACAGACAGATAACTGATTGCAAGGTTTATGCTCCATTCGATAAGCTTTAAGAAAATGGAGATAATTATGGCATTAAAAAATTTACCTTGACTATCATTGCGCCTAAAATGCACCATTGAATACTGATAGACACCTACTTTTGAAAGTCCACATATATTTTTGCCAAACAAGTCCATTTGAGCACACTCCAAGCTGCCATTCAAAAGAATCCAAAGCTGGCTTCATTATCATTAGAAAAAGTTTCATAACCATGAAGAACTGAATAAACTGAATTTTTCATAATCTTGAAGACAGCTGCACATGAACGGAAATGAGGATTATATAATCTACAAACTCACCTCCTCAAGCAGCTATGATAATTAGCTTTGGTAGAATTGTAGGCTTCTAGCATGCCAAGAAAATGCCTTGATTTTTCAGCATTCTTGGTTATGTACAAGAATGCTGCATAACCAGCAACATAAACCCTATTTAACGAAATAGATCAATGAAATTTTTTGCAGAATAAGCAACGTAGCATGAACTGAACAGGATAAAATATGAAAGCCATGTCCATGACCACGAAAAAACACTGACCTCACAACCTGAAGCCCCAACCCAACACAAATGTCACTTATATCTTCTACTTCATAGGAAGCTATCACACCAGCATTGTTTCCTTGAAAAGTACCCAAAGTGGAAGTACTTCAGTCATAATGCTCAAAAACATTTAGGCAAAGGCAATAAGACTATAGCAACAATCTTGAAAAGAGTTCATACCAAGCACATATCTAACCTGACCCATACAACACGTCATTAGTAAGTATTGAATATAGCTTCCCTTCACTGCTCAGTACCACAACAACCTCCCTGTTGATGGAGAACAGAGGAGCAAATGATTACCAAGTGATCAACTTATACATTGCTGCTTGTACTAAACAAAATGATTATCAAGTAAAGAAGATTGTCATATACAAGTTTTAAAAGAAGTAAGAATAACATCCATAAGGTTGCAGGTTCAGGTTACTGTAAAGAAGTGTAAATGACGGGAAAAAAAAAACTAGATTAAACAAAATGGATAATTCGTTGGAATTAGGATGATATATCTACATATTCAACAAGTTTACAACTAAAAACTCTTGACAAAGGAAAATAGTAACCTCAGCAGTCTATCTTTCAAGGGAAGTAACTTTGCCAACTCCCTATATCATCTTTTTAAGTTTAAGCCAGGTAACCAGCCATCAGGATATCTAAAGTAAAAACTCTGATGTGAAGTGAAAACTAAGTAAGTCTCAGCCATGCAGAGGAAGAGAAGTATAATCGGCTTACAGTTCCTTCTGCTGCATCTCTTGTTCAGGTATGCAACTGCAGCTAATAAACTCCTTACACGTTTCATGAACTCCAGTGTGTGCAATAACTGAGTTGAAATAATGTTCAACACAGTTTTTAAGATGCTTATCCTGAGCATCAACATCACCAGCTTGAACATCCAATGGAAATGTATTTTTGCAGGTCTCTAAGCAGTCATTGTTGATTATTTCAGAACTGTAGTCTTTTAATTCATCCCCACTTTCCTGTCTAGATAATCCAGTATTTGCATCTTCCCTAATAGAAGATCTTGTCTCACAAGCTACTCCTTTTTCAGATACAAAATCCTCACCTAATAACGGGACAACTCGTTTTTTTACTTTTGTTTTATGTTTCTCCGTCTTCAAATTCTCAGCCTCCTGCTCAGTATAACTAGTTTCTTCATTTGTATCACAAAAATCGGGCCATTCCTGGGTAAATTCTGATCCAAGAAGCATTTGTTCTGAATGTACCTCTAAAGAACACCCTAAATCTTTAGCTTCCTTAGAATGCTGAACAGGTTGACATTCATTCATTTCTACAGAATAACATGAAGAATCTCCACCCACTGATACTTGCTGTAATGTGTCCTTGTTGTGACACTGCAATGCTAACCCAACTGTTTCATATTCATTAGAGCTTGTATCACTATCAGAAGACACTACAGAGTAAGAGTCAGCTGAGTGTTGCAAAATTTCTTCCTCCAAGTCATGCAGCCGGTGAAGAATATCCTCTTGAAAGTGAGGGGGTGACCTAGGATCATCAGATGGAAGAGAATTCTCCAAAATCTCATTGACAACAACAGTTGGTCTAACACTCACAAGTTTGTTCGAATGATATCCTACTTGTGTGGCTCCTGGATCAGTATGGGAATTGTGCTTTGCAGATGACTGGTATTTCTTTATATTTACATTGCTCTGATAATCCTGCATCAGATGAGCACTAGCTTTCTGCTCAGACTGACCATGACTGAACAAGGGCATTTCGTTAGCAAAGGTAGAAATGTGATAGTGGTGATAATGAGCCCCCATCCCAGCAGAAGAATTTTCAGATTCCAGAATGTTTGATACACGATACTCTGAAGTATGACTTGAGTCTGTTTCATACTTTAAGTTCTCCCCTACATGCTTTTGGCCAGGCTTAGACTTCACCATATTTACCTCAATTCTGTTGATCAAACCAGGTACTTCAGGTTCATCAACGAAAGCATCCTTCTCATCTCCACTATGAATCTCATTGCCAGATGACAAAGAATCTTGATCAGCATATCTGCGCTCTTCACTTTGAATGGATGCCAAACGAGGTACTTTCTTCTGAAGATGATGATAAAGGATTTCAATACAGGAAAAAAAACAGAAAGAGAAAGAAAAAAGAGCCCAACTAAGGAGCTGTGTCTCATAAAAGATATATCATCCAAACTAAGAGGTTCGACAAAGAAAAGTACAGCAATAACTTGCCGTTTTTCTGCTCAATAGTCTCTCTTCTTCTGTATCTTCTCTTGCAGGAGAGTAAAATCCATAACTAGCTGGTTTTGTCTGCCTTCTGGCAATAACAATTTGCCGTTTCCAAAACTCTCTAGTGCTGATACCTTTATCATCTAACTTCAACTGGCTCAAACATCCAGATAACAATGATATCAAAAAGAAATAAAGTGATGATCCTCTATAGACTCGAAAGCAGCAAAATAAGTCCTATGAGTAATCTAAAATGGCAAAGGATTTATATAGCTTAGTATATTAAGATTAAAACCACCAAAAACTTACTTTGTCCGGATAAGAGAAATAGCTGAAGGCTTGTGGTCGATACCATCGAGCACAGCAAAAAGGATTTCCTTCCAGCCACAAGTTTCTCAAGGATGGAAGAGCTGAAAGGACTTCTAGCTCTGAAAAATTGGAGATAATGTTGTATGAAAGATCAAGCCCCTCAAGCGACTTTAGATTCTCAATCCCTTGTAAAGTAGTCAAAGAGTTATTCCTCAACACGAGTTTAACAATATGGGTTATCTGCATCATGGAAACAGTAGTTGTTAACCTAGAGCTAAGAAGTTCAAGGTCATGATTTATGCATCACCAATTCATGGAAGTAAAAGTCTGTAATAAGCCAAGTTGATGATCTAGCAAACGCTGGATAGCTGAATAGATTCCAAATGATTACAACATAACGTAAGAAAGGATACAGAGGATACAATTACAGGTACGAAGGTCATTGCTGCACAACTGTGAACAAACTAATAATAATATTCATTTTTTCATATCATGTATATAATATAATAATATAATAATAACTAAAACATAGGTTAGATCTGCCCTATGCCAACCTAATATTGAAGCAGCCCCACATACATATTGAAATATTTTGATGGGTTGGAATTTTATTGTGTCCCATATATACCTTTTTTTTCCCCTACACCAGCATGTTTTGCAGGATTCATTGCTTGCAGTTTTTTGAGGGTCCCATTTAAAATATGTTTTTTTTGCTTAATATTACCGTATGTGGAATATATGATTTATTATCTAGCTAAAACAACACATGCAGGGCACAGGAATTATCCACTGGCCATGCATAAGAAGCCACATAATGCCCCCTCCCTTTCTCGGTTGGAAAGATTTTTCGCAATTGTCAGAGAATTGTGCAAAAAAGTTTGCCAGAGGAAACAATGAAGAAGTAAAAAATCTGTGCTTCCATGTAGAACATGGAAGACAAATAGTTACCAACAAAATCAGTCCCAATCGGAAATTCCTCGAACTCCTCAAGAAACATCTATTAAGACTACTACTGAAGCACAATTGGAAAGATAAATGGAATCCAAAACGCTGTAAAAGGGCATACAAATAGGTTCATCCCTCTTCAAAGAAAAATGGATAATATGAAAGAAACACAATGCTGTTGATTGGGTCATATGAGGGGGATCACAGCACTGATCAGAGCTTCCAAACATATCAGAAATTGACAAATGTCTTAAACAACAGAGTTTATCCTTCTAGTTGAAGGATTAGGATGCTTGGCTGTCTCAAATCGTTAAAATTAGTTTTTTCACACATTTTGTCCGTAAGTTAATTGGACAGCCTGACAAGGAAAAATCACACAGGATGAAGGCAGATTACATCATGAGAAGCCACTGGGGATGGCAGCTCAGTGATCTTAAGTTTCATTTACACCTTCAGCACACACTTTTCTACTCATTGTTGGTAACAAGATATTTCTTTCCCTCTTAATTTTAGACTAGCGTCTAAATCAAACCAAGAATGAAATTTAAGATCAAAAATTGGAGTCAACGGCTAGGTGGCTACTTCACCCTTTTTTTTTTGGGTAAAGTGGCTACTTCACCCTTGAACAACCAGCGAACAGATATTTTAAAAGAGGGGTGAGGTGAATCTTACCTCTCGAAAAGGTGCAGCTGATCTGAGCTGGTTGAACCCCAAATCCAGATGAGCCAGTTTTGTACATTTACGAAGATTATCTACCTTAGTAAACTTGTTCCGGCTCAGATCAAGAGTTTCAACAGCTGGAAGCAGTTGCAGTGACTCATCCATGAGGACTAGACGGTTACATGCACAAGAGACAAATGATAGGCAGTCCCACTGTGGCGAATCTTTTATTTCTGAGATTCTACTAGCAAATATATGCCGCAGAGCATCCTATGGCCGAAAAAATATATGCATGTATTAGAGAAGGTAACAGCATGAGCTTAAACTAACGGAAATATCAGGAAAAAGATAATATGTCATCCACTAAACTGGCAAAAACAGCACTAGCAGCCATAATTTAAATAAACAGCCAATAAAAGTAAACACAATCTTCTAAAAGCTAAAGTTGTTACATATAATCAGCTCTTCCTGCACACTAGACAGTCACAAAATAAGCTCACATTTCCCTTTTTCCCCTTCCACTCAACCTATGTATGCAACACACTAGTTTCATTTACATACCCAGTATATCCCACTGGTGCGGGTTCTGGATGTATGCACCTGTGCCCCAAACAGATCGGGGGATTTTGATACACCCAAAGGTGAAACAGCCAAAAGTACACAAAAAGGTCAAAGCATAGGTAACAGAAACTGAAGCGTAACCAAATGGAACACAAAAACAACATGACCCAAAAACACAACTGCAGGAAACAGACCTAATACACACAACACAACATCACAAGTGCACCCAACAATGAAACACACCTACGGACCCATAACACTAAAACGTACTCCTCCTACACCTACACCCTACCCAGAAGAAAGCGCACAATCTATTCACCCTCCAACAAATCTACACATCCTCTATCCCAATATTTCCTTTCCTAAAGTGTTCATTAAAGCTTGTTGTATTTCAGTTTAAATCAGGAAAAAATTTAAACGAGGAATGCACATTACTGTACCAGCCCATCAACCTAAATACGCACAAAGCAAAGAATAAATACCAATACCAAATCGACCATGCATGCTACTGAATAATTACAGCAAGTTCGCACAATCTGGTTGAGCAAATACCATTTCGTTCAGATCATCCATTTAAAAGATTATTTACAACAGAATAAACCCAATGCACTGAAGCAGAAAGCAAGAAACAGCACAACCACTTCGCGATTACATCTTTTCTGCACATAATTGTCAACAGTCGATACAGTAGGCAGTGAATAAATATTAGTTGTTCAGTCAAATTCCTATGCAGGCAACAAAATTAACTTTCCCTGCGAATGCAGGAAAGCAAAGGCAAAGGCAAACACACAGAGATAGAGAGTGTAACTAACAGTTGAATTGTGACAAACAAGCTTCTCCAGAGAATGGCGTAGCTCAAGAAGTCCTCGAGCCGACGAGGTGGAGAGATCACATCCACGAAGCTCCAAGGCCTTCAACCGGCCAAAAGGAAACAGGGAAAGGGGGGTCGGATCCCTGGCCGGGGGTGCCAAGACAGACACGACTTTCAGCGACGTGAGACGGCATAGAATCCGGCGAAGTTGCTCGATGGCGCGATGATCGCCGAGGTCAGAGATGTAGGCTCGGAGGTAATCCACCGGCGCACCGGATCTCAGCCCCTCCAGTTCGCTCAGAGCGTCCAGCCGTGAGTAGACGTAGTGAAGCCCCACCGGATTGAGCTTCAACACCATGGAGCCCTCGATCAGCTGCTCAGCGTTCTTCTCAACGAACTTCACCAGAGATTCCAGATACCGATCTCCGGTAACGACCTCCATGTCCCTCGGTTTGACTTGAAACCCTCAAATTAGGATTTCCTCAATTGAGAGCCGATTCCAAGTCATCATCGGATGGTAACTTGGGGAAAAGAGACTCCGCAGACTCGACGACTGGTTCCAAATCCAATTCTAGACCATCACAACAACGAGGAGATCAAAATCATCGGAATTCCGCAGTAACTCTCTCTTGTTCTTGCCTCCGCACACCAAACTAGGGTTCTTTAGAACGCAATCGATCAAAATTGCCGGTGAATTTGAATTTGAATTTGCATGCATAAATCCACCGATCTTCGCATTGACGGCGAAATCATGGAAGTAACCTCGCTGATAGAAACGAAGCTCTCGAGCAGAGGGTAAGAATCTCAAAGAGAAACGCCGAGCTGTGAGGAGTTGGACACAAAGGGGAGAGAGGGGGAAACAAAGTGAATTATTGCAAGGCGTTGCTCCGGGTGGTTTTACTGAGGCCGCGTCTAATGATTGAGTGCTGGCGTGAATACTTCGCTGGAAAGAATCGTCGTTTTATATTTTAATAATAATATATAAATAAATCAATCTCTCAATAATCTTTCAGTCACAGGAGGTTGAGAATATTGTTTTGGGATTCTTAACAGGTGCCAGGTGCCAGGTGCCGCCTGCCACCTGCCATGAACGAAGCACATTCACATTGTGTTTATCCCAAACGTAGGAAATCCTAAGCTGGTAAATCATGCAAATACTGATTAATTTGTGCACCGTGGTGTCCGAAAGGAGCTGTTCCAAAGGCTCTGGTCACAAGATTGACACCCAATATGATGTGCAAAATTATTGTGCTAGCTCTTAAGTTTTGTTCCAAGGCAACGGTCAGAGACTTGGAGCACAAAATTGTTGTGTAAAAATTTGATTCTTGTAGGAACGTTACTGCTCGGAGTCGTTGACACCTATGTTGTCGGCGACCAGAGATAAAACTTAAGTTGCAGCGGAATAAAACACGAACAATAAAGATTATAAATATCAGATTGAACACTTGGATATATATTGGAAAATCCTCGACAGGCCAAGTTTGTATATGGAAAAATCATTTGTCTTTCAAGTTTCTCGCTTAAAAGGATTTGAATAATATTTCGACTCGCTCTAATTGATTTCTCTGGTTTACAAAAGTGCTCATGTTAGTAGAAGTGAATCTCACACTATGCAGCTACCCTTACTCAAAATCACTCTCTCGTACTCAACCACCAAGAAGGCTTCCCACGTTCTTATACACTCAACTCACACGATTAAAATTTATGCTTCGGCTTCTAGTCCATACAATAAGCTCGTGCCCTATATAAATTAAGAACTATGAAGATTGATGTAAGATTCATTCCATTTGGCTAAGAAACGAATCGCACACAATCACTACAAAATCTTTCCTAAAATAAAACCTAAGACATGATAAAATCATCTCGAACATTTCGAAATATCTTCAAGTCAAAAGAGTAGTTTGTTGATTGAACGTCGATGTAAAACGAAGGTAAAGCACGTACTATTTTATCCGTACGTATACATGAAAATGACATGTATGTATAATAGAAAAAAGGGATAAAGGGGTTAACCAAATACATACGGAGACCCTGGTACTTGTACAAAATGTGCAAACGGGCTACCGTACTATTTTTTGTTATATTAAGCACCTGTACCTATCCAATTTTGTTCTATTGAGCACTTGTGTCCCAATTAGTGTCCGCGTGTATTTTACGCGCTTTGTTTAATTGTCATGTAATGACCACATAACACGATTTTTGTCATTTAATGTCCATTTAATGCAAATTTAGGCCACGTAACACTCTATCATGCCACAATACACCGTAAACAAAAAATTAAATAAAATTGATTGTGGTGTTTTACGGTGTTTCGTGGCATTACACAGTGTTACGTGGCTTGAATTTGCATTACGTGGACATTACATGACAAAAATCGTGTTACGTGGTCATTACATGACAATTAAACAAAGCGCGTAAAATACACGCGGACACTAATTGGACACAAGTGCTCAATAGAACAAAATTAGATAGGTATAGGTGCTCAATAGAACAAAAATAAGTACAGGGGCCCGTTTGCACATTTTGTACAAGTACAAGGGCCTCCGTATGTATTTTGCCTAAAGGGGTTTGAAAATACCCCCTAGGACTACGGTCTATCTAATCGTCCCTTAGGGTTGGAAAAGTTTGCTAACAACCCAACAAGCGATATTTTGTTTCCCAATCCATGCAGATTTTCTATTTTTCTTCTAAGATAGAATGTTCCATTATTGTAATATAAAAACTACGGAGTATAATTGAACAAGGAAAATAGTAAATTAGATAAAAAATATTTTTTATATTTACCTGCTCACTAATGCCCCGCTTAAATGTGATTGCATTCGATAGTGTCGCAATCTCAAGTACTCTAGCTCCTATTTAAAGTGACCGTGTAGAGTAATCGACAGGTCCCTAGTGCATTCGTATATCCGTATATTCATATATTTGTATAGTTGTATATTCATACATTTATGCGCAATATATGGAATCCAAGCTTTAGCCTTAGCATAAAAGCCCTTATTCTAGGTGCACTCGTGGAACAATAAAGACGAGGAAATAAAAGCTAAAAGGTTTGCGGCTAAGGATTATATATAAATAAAACAAAAATGAAAGGAAATAAGATAAAATTACAAAAATTGTTCCATTAGCCATCCTTGAACAAACATTTATACTACGAGCCTTGATAGGTTTACAGTCGTGTCAATAATCCGTGATTGTGATGATAACTCGAGATCGTGAAGGTGATAATCTGTGATTGTGGCCTTGTCTTACGGGAAGAACTTCTTCAAGTTAGCGACATTTCAAGTTTGGGGAATGCTTTTATGGTCAAGACTTTTCAGAGATTAGGCTCCTTAATCGTGCATGGTGGCCACCTGATACGGTCCCCCAACTTAGGTCGAGGTTGCCATCTAGGGGATCGCGTGCTCTTCCTATATATGACTCGTTGAAGTATAAGGTCACCAATTCAAAAAGTATGGTATCTCATCGATCCACGACCCGTTTGGTTGCCCATTGGTAGGCCGCAAGCTATATTGTTACTGCATCTCGGTGTTCCTCGGCGAAGTTGAGGTGTTTGACCACTGACGAGGGCTTTATATTCTTCTTGGGAGCAAACAACATCGTTCTAAAAGTCGGCAAGCCTACTTCTAGCAGGATTACAACCTCCATACCGTAAGCTATAACGCGAAGGGCAATTTTGTAGTCGATCTACGTGAGGTCATCTAATAAGTCCATAAGACGGATGATAGCGCGCTCTTTGTCCCACCTTCCCTTGGCCAAGGTGCTTTTTCAATCCTTCAACAATAACTTTCTTTGTCGCCTCAGCTTGTATGTTCGCTTACAGGTAACCGATAGAAGAGTACATGTTCTTGATACCCATCTCCTAACAATACTCCTTGAACTTCTCGCTATTGAATCGAGTCCCGTTGTCATAGATGAGGCCAAAAGGAACCCCGAATCATGTGATGACATGCTGTCGTACGAACTTTTGGGTGTGCTTCAATATTGGATGAGTTCATATTTTGTGTTGTACTAGTTCACTTTTGTGTTTCAAGTTCACTTTTTATATAATGCAATTTTCACAAAAATAAAACTATTTTATTTTTTATTATTTAAAAATCATTTTTCTTTATATAAAATTACGATTATAATTCATTTTTTATATAGGGAACATTGCATTTAACCACCCTTTATTTTACATTTGTTGCAATTAACCACCCTTTATATTTTTTTCTACACTTAACCACCCCTTATTTGTAAACTTGTGCATTTAACCACCCATTTTGATTAAAAACGTTATTTTCTTCGTTATCTAAAGTAAATTACGTTTTTGCCCTTCTTTTTTAATTTTATTTACAATAAATAAAAACATTTAGGAATAAATTGAGCTTGAAATGTCATCGTCATTGGATTTAAGCCTACACATCAACCTTTTGAATCTCAAGTCATCGTCTATCAACTTAGACACGATCGACGCCACAAGATGCTCAAAGTTGTTAAAATCAGATCCAAAACCCACGGTCTTTGCATCGACAAAGTCGTGGTTCTTCTTCGACGTTGGATAGAGGAAAGGAATTATTATGGAAGTAATTAGGCAAAGGTTGCAAAAATCGGTATATTAGAACTTGAAAGTGTCAATTATGGTTTTTCCTTTATTTATTTATTGTAAATAAAATTTAATTACAAAAATGAAAAACATAATTTACTTCACTTAACGGAGAAAATGACGTTTTTCGTTAAAATGGGTGGTTAAATGTACATAATTACAAATAAGGGGTGGTTAAGTGTAGAAAAAAGTATAAAGGGTGGTTAATTGTAACAAGTGTAAAATAAAGGGTGGTTAAATGCAATTTCCCCTTTTATATATTAAGAGTTAAACTTTATAATAAAAGTTCATTTTATGTATGCAATGAGGTCACTTTTTTATCTTGCACGAGTTCATTTTTTTTGTTCAACAAGTTCAATTTTTATCTATTAAAAGTCCATTTATTATGTACTGCAAGTTCAATGTTATATTATTCAATTTTTTTGAAAAAGAAAAAGAAAAAATAGAAATTAGAATTTTTTTAAATGAAAAGTAAAAAGTTGAAAAGTATCTTTCTTTCTTTCTTTTTTTAAAAAGGGGGCAGCTCAATTTTTATAAACTAAAAGTTCATTTATAATATGTTACAAGTTCAATTTATACTATGAGTTCAATTTTTATAATTTGTTCGAGCTCAACTTGTTGCACAATGAGTGTTTTTTTGGCTATTGTAAGTTTATTTCTAGTTTAGTATAAGTTCAATTATTATTTATTCGATTTTTTTGAAAATGAAAAAAGAAGATATATATTATAAGTTTAAACCAAAAAGAAATTATAAAATTTTTTTTAGTATGAAGCATTAGTTTCTCCAAAGGATGATTTAATAAGCCAGATAGATAGATGGATGGCTTATACAAACACCAATTGGTGTGTAGTCAGCCTCATGGAGAATGCTATTATTTATTTGTTAATTTTCTCTAAACTTAAATTATTGTTTTGTGTAGAAAAGTTGCATATTCACTGTTTAATTTTACAGTTATATGATACCTTTGATAACTAGAGGTTTGACCAATGTTCTTACCTCTAGATTGAGATCTATGCTTTAGCTCCTTGTCTCTATTTCTTAAGTTTAAATTGACAAAAATGGCAAAGTAATATTGATGGGTCCGGATCGGAGGGTCTCAAAATTTAAATTTATAAACCGAACCCCAATTGTAGTATGAGTGTAGGGTGTCGAACACACGGGAGTTCGTGCGTTGAGTGTACCAAGAAGACTAAAAAGAGGTAAAAGAAAGGCAAAAACAAGGAAAATCAAAGGGAACAACCCGGACCGACTTTGGTCACTTCGGTCCGAGGTTGGATCGATGCGAGTTTGGCCGGGACCGACACAGGGAACGTCGGGCCCGATGTACTGGGGAACTCGGTCTTGCACAAATGGTAGATCGGTCTTGGGTTTTTGGGTTCCTTCCCTAACTAGACTCGGGTGATTCCACCCCAATTCAGCCAATAAGTGTTGATCCTTATGAGATCGAGGTTGTTTGCCTTCGATCCCTCCACTCTACACTTCGACCTTAGGGAGTTTTCACTCTCCTTCGATGCTAGGTCTAGTGACGGGCTCGAGATCGCTTTCGCTTACTCTTACCAACCACAAGCCCTAGATCCCTTGTTCTCACAAGAGAATTGAGGCTCAATGTAGAGAGGATTCATAGATCAAGCACTCAAGGCTATGGAATTGGGGGTTCACACCCAATCCTAGCTAGGGGATTCCCCCATAGCCCAAGACTATGGAATCTACTCCATCACGTAAGAGTAAAAAGCAATCAAATAGCAAGGCAAGCAAATCTCAATCATCAAACTCAAATCAAAGCCAAATTGCATTCAAATCAAAGGGGTTCACAATATCCAAGTCTCAAATCCACTAAACAAAAGCAAAACAAGTTCAAACTCACTAATCTCCTCCTAGACTCCACCGATTTCTCTCCTCTTCTCCTCTTCCTTTCTCCTCCTTGCTCTCCAAGTCTTCCTTTGAGCCTTTTGAGAGTGATTAGATGTGGGTTTTCCTTAAACTCCTCTAAGCTCTCTCTAATTATCCTCTCCTTTGATTGGGGACCAAGGAATTCCAAAATTAGAAGAAGGGCAAAAGTGGAAGGTCACAATAATGTGCCTTGGAGCCCAATCCTCTCTTTAGCCGACTAGGATCGATGCGGGTGGACCTCGGGCCTGACGTTGCCAACGTCGGTCCGAGCCTCTAAAGCACCAACTCGGGCCCGACTTGCTGGGAACCTCGATCCAGGGCCTCGATCCTCTTCTCTTCTTGGTTTTCCTCGAGTTCCTCTTCGTTCTTTGCATGGCTCTTCCGCTCCTTTGCTCCCTAGCTTTGCTCCTCCTTAGAAACTCCTTCAAAACGTCCTCAAATGCGCCATTTTACCTACAAAACACAACAAACTCGCATAGTCTCCGAATCTCATAGAAAATCGGGAACTAAGCTAAAAAGGGACAAAACTAACAAAGAAAGGAACAAAAGACACATATTTACAAGGGAAATTAACTACTAAAACACCACCAAAATGAGAGACATCAGAATACCCCATACTTAAACTTGCTTGTCCTCAAGCAATAACAATGTAAGCAAGACCGAAGCACAATCTTCAAGTAAAGCCTCATATGAAAACACAAGTAAGAACAAGTGATAGACATGCTAGCAAGATTACGTCATCACACATGATCTAGTGTTCAAGGAATAAAGTCTAATGCAACAAAGCCTCACTTTAGGTATGTGAAAATGTGTATCACTCATCATGTGTTTAGGTTTAGCAATGAACACTCAAACTCAACAATCATGCAAGTAAAGGCTTTACTATTGAAGCTAATATCACCAATTCCTCCACCTAGAGATGCCTATTATAATGCACACAAAGAATATGAACTTGGCTCAATGGAGGTCCTCAAAGAGGTTCCATTCGGCAGGGTTATAATGGGGCTTTTGGTATTTCTCAAGGTGGGAATCACTTTGGTCTTGTGGTGCTTACAATGGGGATTGAACTTTCTAGTCTCTCACCAACTTCACCAATTTATTCCACTTTCAACTTCACTCATCCAAAAGACTTTGATTTCTCTCTTCTTTTCTTTTCTCAACCCACTTTTTCACTTAACATTCCACTTCATCTTTGCACTACACTTTGGATTTTTCACACTTTTTCCACTTAGGATCGACTTGCACTACAACTCGGGCCCGAGGTCACTTGTAACTCGGTCGGGACCCTTTTTCTTCACTTAAGCTTTTTGCTTTCAATCCACTTCTTTTTCCAACATTTCTTTCTTTTCTTCTCACTTTATACACAACAAAGATGCACTACCCACTTGATTTGTAACTCCATCTCTTGCCCTTCACCAAGGAGAATCTCAACTCTCCAAATACATTCCAAAACCTCTCACTAAAGTCCAATCCCATAAGGGTCAAGTCATATAGGCTAGGAATCATATTTTTGAGGAGTTTCAAACAAAGGTCTAAGGCTAAAACGGGGCTACAAACAACGGTTTATCTTCAAGGTAGGATATGGAACATTTTGTGACTAAATGAAACAAAGTTCAAATCAATGTGACAAAGCATAGAACAATTCTCATATTGGTCTTGGAAAATAAATAAACACCTCAATAGCAAGTTTTACTAAGCATGCATGAACTAATCACACAACAAAATGAGGGATATGTAATATGATCAAGTATCCCTAAAATGGCCAAAAATCATCTCACAAGGGTCACTCTAGCTTAGTTGCATCAAAACCTCATCCTAGAACTCATGTGCTCAATAAAAACATGCAAGATATCATATCACATCAAAAACAACATCCATTTAGAGGCTAAACTATCCAAAAATATGCAAAGGAATTTACATGCTCACATCATCATTAGCCTTCATATGGACATCTAAGATGGGAATTCCTAGTCCAAAACAAAATCTTTTTGTCATTTTTCACACAATTTTTCGAGTTTTTAGGGATTTTTTGCAAAAAATTTTCTCAAAAACAAAACAAACTCATCCATTCATGCCATCAAATTCAATCATCATCCATGCATCACATCATGCCACTATTCAAAAGAAAACATCCCTTAACAAAACAAGAACAAACACAAGAAACCTACACGTGAAACTATGAGCTACTAACCCACCCCATACTTAAAATTTTGATGTCCTCATCAAAACAAAGAAATCAAAACTCAAAAGTAGATGAAGAAGAATCAAGAGAGCTCACAATTCCTTATTCTTGAATGGCATGTTGAGGCTTAGTTTGGAGGGTGTCCTCGGCGGCGTTCCCTTTGGAACCGAGCGTGTCTCTCTCTCTCTCTCTCTCTCTCTCTCTCTCTCTCTCTCTCTCTCTCTCTCTCTCTCTCTCTCTCTCTCTCTCTCTCTCTCGTACACATGGGCATGGAAAGGGTCTTGACTTGGCGGTTGAAGTTGAGGTGCGGGGCGCGTCCATTGGTCCTCGTGGGAAGAGTAGTTCCCGGTCATCCATTCATTGAAGCTTTCTTGAACGCTCCGTATTTGGTCCTCGACCGCTCTCAAGTCTTCCACATCACGCCTAGTGTAAGCAATGTTGCGGTTCACTTCTTCAAATTGGGCTTGGAAGTCTTCTTGGTGGTGGGAAAGTTGTTGTTGTTGAAAGTTGAGATGTTGTTGTTGAAGGTTGATTTGGTGTGCCTCTTGTAGCATGCTTGATTGTTGGAGTTGAAGGTGAGCCAATTGGTTGGCTAGGAAGTTCATGTCCACCGATTGTTGAGGTTCGGGGAAGACCATTCCGGGCCCATACCATTGGGCATACCCTTCGTACCCTCCATAGCTTGGTTGCTCTTGCCTTGCTCCACTTCCCTCTCCTCTCTCATAACCACTAGGAACCGGATCGGGCAAGTAGGTGTCGGACCGACGTTGATGGACGTCGGGCCCGAGGTGGCTTGCATCTCGGTCCAAAAGCGTTGGAGCTTGGTCGGTGAGCAAATTGTGGTGTCCGCCATCTTCTTCTTCGGGAGGCGAGTCAACATCCATGGCCTCCCTCCTTGCAAACTCAAATTGGTTGGGCTCTTCATCTTCGGTGTCCGGGGAAGATTGAGGGGTAGTGAAACGAATGTGTTGTGCTCGTCTTCTACACTCAAGTGTCCCCTCCGGCTCTCCATAAGGATTCTCTTTACCCGCCCACACTTGAAACCAATTATAGTAGCTTGTGAGGTCAAAGAGGCGTGGCCCCAAAGGAATGTGCACCTTGTCAAAGTTGGAATGAGGCGCTAGCTAGGTAGGTGGTGGCACCGGTTACTTGCTTCTCCTTGATGATGTTGGCCTTCTTGAAATACTTTAGATCCATGAACTCTACACCATTCGGGGCCGGCGTGTATGTGGACAAATCCACCTCAAGACGATGAGCCAAGCGGGCTATCATCCCTCCAAAATAAATCCATGAGGAACTTTGGAAATCCCTCACCATCTTCACCCATTCCCATGTGAGGTTCATCGGCTTATCGTTGTGGAACAACATCTCATTGAGCAACATGGCTTCTTCCTTCATCGGCTTACTCAACTCGTGCCTAGCAAAGATGGCACATCCCAAAGCTCGGATCATGACTCGGAAGAGTGGGCTTGCTATCTCATTTGTTGAGGCGCCTTTCCTCATCTCACTCCTTCCGGCTACATACTTCCAAAGATAGTCCACCTTCTCGTTGTCAACAAAAGCCTCGTCTCTCGGAAAAGGGAACCCAAGGTAGGTGGCCAAATTCTTTAGGGAGAGCTCTTGCAACTCATTGCCCATTTGGAAGGAGATCATGCCCTCACTCTCAACTCCTTCATATGTGCACTTGAATGATGCCATAAACTCGGACGTTAAGGCGGGATAATGAGTGTTGTCCCACCTTAGCATCACGTTGAGCCCAATGTGAGAGTAGCACCGAGTAAGAGCCTCATCCATACTCATCTTTCTAATAGACTCCCAATCTAACCACCGGGTGTGGTGAGATAGACCCATGAGTCGCTCATATTCTCGAGCCACATCATCATCCTCAAAGCGCACATCATCCATTCTTTACACCCTCTTTGACGACTTCTTGGACTTCTTTGTTGATTTCTCCATTCTTGAAGAAGATGCTCGGGTTGTCATGGTACCTACACACAATCAAAGCAAAGAACTACAAGATAAGATCTATACAACCACAACAAGATCACATGCTTTCACAACTTAACAACTTATCACATAAGAAAATGACCCCATACTTATCTTCGAGACACTTAATCCACAAGATCCAACATGTATGAACAAAGAATCACACCACAATGGTCAAGCTACAAGATATATCATGATAAACAAGCCTTAACCAACATTCAAGCTCATGAATCCTAAAGCTCACACAAGAGAAGGCCAAATAGCACTAGGACTGACCAACACAAGACGTCGGGCCCGAGGTTCTCAACCTCGGTCCGAGTCTTGGACCGACTTCTCAACATCAGTCCCGAGATTCTAGGCATCTCGGTCCGAACATAAAATCGACTTCTCTACCTATTTCACCCAAAAATCACTCTATCATGCTCCTAAAATCCAAAATCAACCATTTCTCATCATCAATCGAAGTTCCAAGTAGGTTCTAGCATGCATGATCAACAATTAAGCACAAATTCCACTATTCATGCAAATCACCATGGATGCTCAAGGTCTAAGCTCTTTCAATCATGGCAAATCTCAAATTTAGCAATGAAAGCATGAAATTCACAAGGAATCAAGTAGAGATTGAGATTGACATACCAAATTTGAAGAAACAAAGACTTCTAGCAATCAAACTCTTTAGAACTCCAATTCTCCTCTTAGATCTAAAAGAGGGATGAAGAACTATGGGACTTTGTTGGGATTTTTGGCTTTTGGATCGATGTTTGGGGATCGCTAGGGTGTTGGATCGAGATTGTGGTGAAGTTTGCTTGGGGATCGAGAGTGATGGAGGTGTGGATCGAATTGGGGGTTTTTGAGGGGAACTTGGTATTTTGGGAAGGTGGTTATGAAGGTAATGGGTGGTAGGTATTAGAAGGAAGGCTTAAATTGGGTAAGAGACAAAGTTAGGTCAGAGGGGTATAATGGGCATTTCCACAAAATTAAGACCAAGGTTGACCGGCCAAGTCGGACCGACGTTGCCAACGTCAGGCCCGAGGTACTGGGTACCTCGATCCGGCTCGGTTTGGCTTCCTAAAATTCCCTCTTCTTGGCAAATCTCTACCCACAAGTCCTTTCATTATTTCCACCACTACCATACACAATCATGAAGCTCACACAACACACAATTCCACAAAACACATGCTAAGGAGAGATTAGAAAGAATCTAAGCTAAGACAAGAAAGACTAAACTAAAAACTACGAAAATGAACCTACTAAGGTAATCATCCTCTAGATCTTCTTTCAAATCACTTAAACAAATGTAAGAGTCTCCCACATCAAAAGGATACGAAGAAGGATACTCTTCATGGTTTCTCGGGCTATCTCCACCTCTTGACTCCTCATGGTGCTCAATTGGATTTAACAACTCTCTTTCTTGCTCTTGAACATTGACCATGTCATGATTCCTCAAAGGTGCTTCTTCCTCTCTTGTGGGTTCCACCTCCTCTCTTTTACGCTTGGCACTTTCCTCCAATTTCAAGATCGCCAAAGCATCCGGTTCATTAAGAGCTTTGTTGAAATGGAACTCCACCTTATCCTCGCCAATCTCGAAAGTCATCTTTCCATTTCTTACATCAAATTTGGCACCCGCCGTGGCTAGAAACGGCCATCCAAGAATAATTGGCACCAACGGATCTTCTTTCATGTCAAGGATCACAAAATCGTCGGGGACAAAATACCTCCCAACTCTAACCGGGACGTCATCTAAGATTCCGGTGGCTTTTGTGGATGAACCATCGGCCATAGTAAGACTCATGTCAACCGGTTCCATCTCTCCGAGGTTAGCCCTTCTTCAAATGCTCATGGGCATAACCGATATGCTTGCTCCTAAATCACAAAGAGCCTTAAAGTTTTGGGATCCAATCCCCACGGTAATTGCAAATCTTCCGGGATCACCTAACTTTTGAGGTAGCTCCAAGATCTTCACCTCATCTTGCATCTCCACAATCGACCTTTTCTTGCTCAAAATTTCCTTCAAGAACTTTGCATAGGATGGCATCTCACTTAGAGCGTCGGTGAATGGGATGGTGATGTTCAAACCTTGCAAGAGCTCCAAGAACCTCTTAAACTTTCCCTCCACAACTTCCTTGGGCTTCTTCAATGGGTAAGGAAGAGTTGTGCCACCTTGTTTCTTGGTTGAATCCACTTCCTTGGACCGGCCTATCTCTCTCTCAACGTTTTCAGCCTGGATCGACGTGGGATTAACGTCGGGACCGATGTGTGGAACTTCGGTCCTAGGGCAGGACAAATCTGGGAACGTCGGTCCGACTACAGGGCATGTCGGGCCCGAGTTCAACTCCACCTCGGTCCGGGTCAGGGGACTCTCTCCATCTTCTGGATCGACTTCATGGCACGTCGGGCCCGAGTTACTGGGCAACTCGGTTCGACTCTCTTCTCTTGTCTTTGGCACTTGTGGCTCGGGCAAACTCCTTCCACTCCTCAATCCTATGGCTCGAACTTCATTTTGTTGTTGTGGGGCACAGGGATTCTCCTCGGGTCGGGCCCCTTCCTCTCTTGGAAGTTGATTCGCCATGTGAACAAATTGGTTGTCCACTTGTCTTCTCCATACACCAAACTCCTTGAATTGGGCACCCATTTCATCAACTCTTCTCTCCACATTGGTGAATTGATTCTTCATGTCCTTGAACTCGCCTCTCATCTCTTGTGTCCATTGTGGAGTTTGCTCATAGAACCCCGGAGGTCGGTGATGTCGTGCTTTTTAGTTGATTTTCATAGGTAGTTTTCTAGCTTGTTTTGCATGTTTTCCCTTTGTGTTTGTGTGTTTTGCATAAGATTTCGGCTCTCTTTCGAGAGTTGGAGTCGTTTGTGTGTTGTTTCGTGTTGTGTAGGTATTTGGAGTTTTTTTGGAGACATTTTCATGCATTTTCGGAGCTTTCTAGGAACCGTTAGTTGTCAAGAGTCAAAGTGTCAAGAGCCAAAATCCAAAGTTGCAACCAAGTGAGCCTCAATGGAGTCAAGAATTCAAAGAAAATCAAGGAGAAAAAGGGCAAAAGCACCCAACAAAAGTCCAACCAACTGAAGCAAGACCGAAGCAAAACGCGAGAAAGTCCACGTCCTGCAGAAGGTCGGCGCCGACCCCCATATGGTCGCGGCCGACCCCTCTCAGCATCCGAAAGTAACTCCGTGCGCTGCAAGTAATGCCTTTTGGCGGGATTTTAGAAACCCGAAAAGTAGGCGACTGTGGCAGGCGTGTGGCAGAAATGTGACAGTGGAGGAAGCTTCCCTCCCTTGCTTTTGTGGGCTGCTAAAAACCCATTTTGTCGCCCGATCAAATCAGCTTTTCCAAGAGGAAAAAGGCTCAAGGGTGAAAGGGGAGAGAGAGGAGAGAGTTGGCTGAGGAAGAAGAACGAGACTGAAGAAGGAGAAGGAGGTAGGAGAAGTAGAAGAGTGTGAGTGTGAGAGAAAGGTTGTTTGTAAGGAGAGGTAGTGAAGAAGAGATCTTGCTCTAGTTGTTGATGTTCTAGGAGGAAGAAGACAATGGTGTGTGAAGAAATCTTGTGGGTTGCTTGAGTTTGTAAGTTTGGATCTTTGATTTATTGAAGTTGTTTGTTTGTGATGATGTTTTCCTCTTCTCTAGTGTTGTTTGTGTATTTGATTATGTTTGAGTAGTTAGCTTGCTAGGGTTGGGGTGAAACCCACCATGAAAGTGCATTTGAGACCTTGATTGTTTGGATCCATGCTTAGCTTGAAATCTCTGCCCATAAATCCCTCTTGTGTGCTTAAAACCCTTGAACAAGGGGGAATGTTCTTGTTTGCTGCCTAATTGAGAGGTTTGGTTGTGAATGTGGACTATCCGGGTTAGATGAAAGTCGAACCCTTCGAAGAACAAGTTGGATTGCATGTTAACCCTTTCATGTAAGTGGAGGCTCTTGATGTGTTCTTTTGTGATGAAAGTCACCCATGAGATTCTGAGTTGAGTTGGTCCTTTATCATTGTTTGAATGCATGCTCGTGGTGTGGTGAAACCCCTCCCCTAGTTGTTTTTCCTTGATTTTACAAAACCCATTTTCGTGCCCAGATAGGTCGGCCGCGACCAGTTGCAGGGTCGGCCGCGACCTCCTCTGTAGTGTTTTCCGTGTGTTTTGTTGTGGGTCGGCATCGACCTCCCTAGGGTTGGCCTCGACCTATTCCTGAGACGTGTGTTTTGCGTTTGTTTGCTTTATTTTGTTTGGTTTTGCTTTCGTAGTTTGATTGCTAGACTATAGAACTACTAACTCCCGTGGACGATCCTGACTTCGCTATACTCAGCGGGGTCTTGACAAATTTATTTGTTAAGGTATACCCTCTCAACAAATTGGCGCCGTTGCCGGGGAGTTAGTTTAGTTTCGAAGTCTAGCTTTCCTTTGGGTGAGGGACTAGCCCGAACCCCTATTTTGTTACTAATTCGTTTCTTTAGTGCTTTGTATGCAGGTGTATGCCCTCTAGTCCTTAAAGGGTGATTGACCATTTCCCCTTTGATCCCGAAATAGAGAGAACCCTTCACCGAAGACTAAGAGAACGAAAAGCAATGGCCGACGCTGAGGCTCTTGCTCATCAAATGGCCGAACTTCGCGCTCAAATGGAGCGCATGCAAATGGAGCGCGATGCTCAAGCCGCAGCTGCGCGGCAAGAAAGAGATGAGGCTGCTCGCCTCCGAGAACAACTTGATGCTATTCCGAGGAACGCTAAGCAATACATGCATCCTGAGCTTAGGGTTCCCGAGTCCGCTATTGTGCTCCCGGCAATAGAACGTGCTTTTGAGATCAAGTCCCACTTCATCACTCTTATCAAAAGATCTCAATATGAAAGGAAGCCCACCGAATGCCCCATGGAGCACATCAAGAACTTCACCGATCTTTGTGACACTATCGCCGCCGATGGTGTCTCACTCGAGTATGTTCTCCTCAAGGCATTCAAGTGGTCTTTATTTGGGAAGGCTCTTCATTGGCTCGAAAGTTTTCCCGCTAGATCCATCACCACGTGGAAGGCTTTGCACGACTTGTTCATGACGAAGTTCTTTCCACCGGCCAAAACCACCGAGCTAAGGAAGCGCATCACCTCCTACCATCAACTTCTCAACGAGACATTTGTTGAAACGTGGGAGAGATTCAAGGAGCTTCTTCGGCAATGTCCAACTCATGGGCAACCTCCTTATGTCCTCCAAGAAATATTCTTTCAAGGGATAAATACCGGAACAAAAGACCGCATCAACCTCCACACCGATTGCGGTTTCATTGAGATGGATCCCGACGAGGCATAGGGTCTCATGGACAAACTCACCAACTATGATGCCATGTATGGGACCCAACAAGCCGTCCGGATTCCACCAAGAAGGCTCTATGATCCTAATAGTGAGCCAATTGATCAAGATATGAAGTTCCAATTTATGCAAGATGAGATCAACAAGCTCAAGAAGCAAGTGAGCTACTTCAAGTCCGCCGGCCCACCTTGTCAAGAGTGCGGTTCTCAATCACACACCGCCGCCTCTTGTACTAATGTGGAGCAAGTCCGGGCCGCCGAGGCTTATGCGGAGGCAAACTATATGAGAGGACCCTACCGAGGCCAAAACAATGTGTATGCAGGGAGGAGCAACAACTATCCTCAATGGAATAACCATGGACAAGGTCAAGGTTATCCACCTCCCCCGCACGAACAAAGGGCCCCTCCTTATAGACCTCCTGGTTATCAAGCGGAGCCATCATGGGTCCAAGAGTTGCAAGAAGGATTGATGCAAGGGGTGAGAACCGAGCTCACCACTCAGTTGAAGGGTGTCCATACGAGATTGGGAGATCTTGACACATGGAGAAAGAACATTGACTCCCAACTCGGTGATCTCGCGGCTCAAATCCCACGACCTCAAGGGCGCTTACCGGGCCACCCCGATGAGAACCCAAGAGGACATATTGCCGCCGTTCACCTACGAAGCCGGAAGGAGTTGCCGGACCGAGTTATAAGTGAAGAAACGGCGAACAAAGAGGACGAGACTCCCCTGGAATATGTCGTGGCCGACCCCCCTATGGTCTCCACCGACCCTGTTCCGGCTACAGAGGAGGTCGCAGCCGACCACCCCCAGGTCGCTGCCGACCCTCTTCAGAGAAGCCCGATTTCCTTCCCCTTACCTCCGACAACGAAGGTACTTCCCTACCCGTCCAAAAAGGCTAATGATTTCACGGAGGGAAAGTTCAAACGCTTTGTGAAGGTCTTCCAAGGCCTCAACATCACCATTCCCTTTGCCGAAGCGTTGAACGAGATGCCCGCCTACACCAAATTTCTCAAAGAAATCTTGTCAAAGAAGCGGTCAATGTCCGAATTGACCAATGAAGTGCGGTCTATAGAGCTCCCGGAAAAACTTGGTGATCCGGGTAAGTTTGCTATTACCATTGGCATAGGTGCTCACCGATTCAAAGCTCTATGTGATCTTGGTGCAAGTGCTAGTCTCCTCCCTCTTTCTATATGGTCCAAGACCAACATGGGTCCTTTGGTCCCGGTAAACATGAGGCTCTATATGGCGGATGGCTCTTGTGTGCAACCCACCGGTATTGTAGACGACTTTCCTATCCAAGTCGGCAAGTTCTTTGTGCCCAATGACTTTATTGTGATGGAAATGCCGGAGGATCCCGTCGTCCCAATCATTCTTGGACGGCCGTTCCTTGCCACCGCCGGTGCCGTGATTGACGTGAAGAAAGGTCTCCTCACTTTTGAGATTGGAGAAGAGGTGGTAGAGTTCCGATTCAACCCTACCATGAAGGAGACCGGTGAAGTTATGGAGGTCAAAGCATTGCTTGGAGAGTACATGAGTGAAGATGACGAAGAAGAGGACCTCCCCTGTGATAGGTCGGAGCCGGCCACCACTAGGTCGCCCGCGACCTCCAACAGAATCTTGCCAACATTCTTGATTGAAGATGAAGATGGCGAAGCAAAGGAGTTTCTGAAGGCGGATGAAGACTACGACATTATCACACCACCACCGCCTACTCCGGAGCTTAAGACTCTCCCCGAGTCTTTGAGGTATGAGTTTCTTGGCCCAAATTCCACTTTTCCGGTTATTGTAAATGCAAATCTAAATGCGGAAGAAGTTGGAAGGTTGCTTGATGTTCTTAGGACTCATAGGAAAGCCATCGGGTACTCGCTTGAGGACTTGAGTGGACTTTCACCTTCCTTGTGCATGCATCGAATTTTTCTTGAGGAAGGACATAGGCCAACCATTGAGCATCAACGACGGCTCAATCCAAACATGAAGGATGTGGTGAAGAAGGATATTTTAAGGATGCTCGATGCGGGAATCATATTCCCGATCTCGGATAGCAAATGGGTGAGCCCGGTTCATGTAGTTCCAAAGAAGAGCAGTCTCACCGTTGTGGAGAATGAGAAGGGCGAATTGATTCCTACTAGGACTACTACTAGTTGGCGCATGTGCATTGATTATAGGAAACTCAATAGTGCCACTAGGAAAGATCATTTTCCTTTGCCCTTTATTGACCAAGTGCTAGAGAGATTAGCCCTTCATGACTAATTTTGTTATCTCGATGGCTATAGTGGATTTTGGCAGGTTCCCATACACCCCGATGACTAAGAGAAGACAACTTTCACATGCCCTTACGGAATGTTTGCTTATAGGAGGATGCCATTCGGACTGTGCAATGCACCCGCCACCTTCCAACGGTGTATGATGGCCATCTTCTCCGACATGATTGAGGACATTGTGGAGGTGTTCATGGATGACTTCTCGGTGTACGGTACCACTTTTGACTCTTGCCTTGCTAATCTTTCTAGAGTGCTTAAGAGATGTGAAGAAACCAACCTAGTGCTAAATTGGGAAAAATGTCACTTCATGGTTAGAGAAGGGATTGTCCTAGGGCATGTAGTGTCTAAGAGAGGAATTGAAGTGGATCAAGCTAAAATTGAATTGATTGAAAAATTGCCACCCCCCACCTCCGTAAAAGAGATTAGAAGCTTTCTAGGACATGCCGGATTTTATAGGAGGTTTATTCAAAAAATTTCAAAGATTTCCAAGCCATTGACTAACCTCCTCATGAAAGATGTTGTGTTTGAGTTTTCTTCCGAGTGTCTTGAAGCTTTTCATAGGATCCGGGATGCTCTTGTGTCGGCTCCTATCATGCAACCACCCGATTGGACACTCCCCTTCGAGATCATGTGTGATGCAAGTGATTATGCCGTAGGTGCGGTTCTTGGGCAAAGAAAAGAGAAGAAGCTTCATGCTATCTACTATGCAAGCAAGACGCTTGATGAGGCCCAAGGCAAGTACACAACAACGGAGAAAGAGTTTCTAGCCGTGGTGTTCGCATTTGAGAAGTTCCGTTCTTACTTGGTTGGCTCGAAAGTGATAGTCTACACCGACCACGCGGCTGTCCGTTACCTCATGGACAAGAAGGATGCTAAACCACGTTTGCTCCGGTGGATGCTCCTCCTTCAAGAGTTTGATCTAGAGATACCAGACAAGAAGGGAGCGGAAAACCTTGTGGCGGATCACCTTTCAAGGCTACCCATTGAGCACATTACGGAGTCCGGAATCATGGTGCCCATCAACGACTCCCGCCCGGACGAAACTCTCCTATGCTATGAAGTGTCGCGAGAAGGAGGCTCCTGGAATAGGTCGGCCGCGACCCCCTTTTGGTCGGCTACGACCTCCTCTGCCCCTTCTCCGGTTCTTGGTGGTGATCGAAATGGTTCTCAAGCGGCCCCGCACGAGGTCGCCCAAGGTCACATCTTTTACCTCTCTTGTGTACTTCCTAATCCTCCGTCCCCTTCTCCCATTTTGCACTCAATAGATGCTATTAAGGCGGTGCAAGCCCCGTGGTTTGCGGATTTTGCCAATTATGTTGTAGGTGGCATTGTGCCGGATGGATTGACTTCCCAAGCCAAGAAGAAATTCCTCCACGACGTCAAGCGCTACTATTGGGATGACCCTTACTTGTTCAAGCAAGGAAGTGATCACATCTTTAGACGTTGTGTGCCGGATGAAGAGATAGAGGGAGTGATCCGTCATTGCCACACTCTTCCGACGGGAGGCCACGCTAAGGGATTCAAGACCACCGCGAAGATTCTTCAAAGTGGGTTTTATTGGCCTACCATCTTCAAGGATGTGCAAGCTTATGTGACCACTTGTGGTGAATGCCAAAGAGCGGGCAACATTACATGGAGAAACGAGAACCCGCTCACCGGAATCTTGGAGGTGGAACTCTTTGATGTTTGGGGTATAGACTTCATGGGACCCTTCCCCTCTTCGGGTCCCTATAAGTACATACTCGTGGCGGTTGATTATGTTTCCAAATGGGTTGAAGCCGTAGCCACGAGAACAAATGATGCACGAGTGGTGGCTAAGTTCATGAAGACAAACATCTTCCCCCGGTTTGGTGTACCCCGAGTTCTCATTAGTGATGGTGGCTCACATTTCATTGAGAGGAGCTTTGAATCTCTTTTGACCAAGTATGGGGTCTCTCACAAGGTGGCCATACCTTATCATCCCCAAACTAGTGGTCAAGTGGAGGTTTCTAACCGACAAATCAAGAGCATTCTTGAAAAGACGGTATCCCGCTCAAGGAAAGATTGGTCCTCCAAGCTAGATGATGCTTTGTGGGCATACCGCACCGCCTACAAGACCCCACTCCGCACCACTCCTTTCAACCTAGTGTATGGCAAGTCGTGTCATTTGCCCGTTGAGCTTGAACATAAAGCTTTATGGGCTCTCAAAGAGCTCAACATGGACCTCGACGCGGCCGGAGCAAAAAGATTCATGTACTTGCAAGAGTTGGAGGAATTGAGGCTTAAGGCCTATGAGAACTCAAAGATCTACAAGGAGAAGACAAAGAGGTGGCATGATAGAAGGCTAATTCCCAAGCACATCAAGGAAGGTGACCGAGTACTCCTCTTCAACTCTCGGCTTCGCCTCTTTCCCGGGAAGTTGAGAACCCGGTGGAGTGGACCTTTCACGGTTCATCGTATGTACCCTCACGGAGCGGCCGACCTCATAGATGACAAGGGAGGAATTTTCAAGGTCAACGGCCACCGATTGAAGAAGTACTATGAGAAGGTGGACCCCGATGAGGAAATCCGAGCCACTTGGGCTCTCACCACCATCATCTAGCCAAGGTACCCCACGTCTAGCTCAAAGACGTTAAAGAAAGCGCTTTCCGGGAGGCAACCCGTTGTTTCCTTTTCTTAGTCTAGATAGGTAGTTTGCTTTGCATTTCCATAAGTATTTTGTAGGAACCCGAGGCTTTGGTCGGGTGCAAGAAGTTGGAGACGAAAGAACAAAGTGGTGGATAGTCCCCTGGAACTGGTCGGCGCCGACCCCCTGGAGGTCGCGGCCGACCCCCTCCGGTGCAAGGTGAAAATTGTGTAAAAATTTCGGGAAATTACAAGTAAGCCCCTGAACTTTTTCTTTACAATTTTTATCCCATCCCCACCTCTTTTTCTTCCCCTTCCACGACCTAGCAGCCCATACCCACGACCTCTTTGCCTCCATTGCCTCCCTCAAGCTCTCATTTAACTCCATTGCTCCGTAACCTCTAGATCTAGCCCCTTTTCTCCAAATTTCACCATAATCCTTCCTAATTTTCCTTCCTCTACTCAAATCTCCCATAAAAACCAAGAAATTTCGACCCACCCATACCAAGAACCCACGACCCCGACCTTCCACAACCTCGGCTTCGACCCTTATTTTGCTTCCATTCATCTTGTTTAACACTCCTTTGGTATGTTCTTCTACTCCCTTGCTCTTAAATTCAAGTTTACTTGGGTTATTTTGAGGGTTTAGTTTGAAATCTAGATTTGGGTGTTCTTGAGCTTGAATATTGAAATTTGGGTTGTATGTGCTTAGCTTTACATGTTTGGTTGTGAATTGTTGAGTCTTGGCATGCTTTCTTGCTTGATCTATGCTTGTTTGGGTGATTTTGGGTCAATAGAATTTTTCCATGATTTTTGGTAGCCATTAGAAGGGGCTTAAGCTGAATTTTCGAATGTGATGAGCTGTAGCAGGTCGGCGCCGACCACCCCTTGGTCGCGGCCGACCACTGCCAGAAATTGAATTTCGTTGTTTGCTTGTTTTGGCGCGTACTTGTGTATAAACGAGCTCCCATGGGTCGTCCCCGACCCCGGATGTCTTGTAATCTCTTCGAAAACATGCTATTTAAGTTGCTCTTGCCATGAATTGATTGATTTAGGCATGAGTCCTTCCCATTTCTTGCTTGCGTTTCATGATTATGCATGCTTGGTTGAGAATTTTCATATGAAATTGAAAGTGTGTGTTTCTTGCAAGTATGGGGTGACTTTTTGGAAATTGGTTATGTGTTTATTGTGTGGCGTTTGTGTTGTTTGAGTTGGAAATTACCTTGGAAGTTTCTTGTTGGTTTTGTAGAAAAAATGGCTTCCTCCTCAAGGGCGACCAAGAAGCAAAAGAAGGGCAAGAATGTAGCGGTGATGGACGACGTGGTGATCCGCGACGAAGGGCAAATGCAACTTTATGTGGACATGATGGCGGAGACGGTGAAGGCGAGGTCCTACTATCCCGATTCGCATGTGAGCCTTCATATGCAATCGGCGGTGGAGGAGGCGTTCCGCTTACTTGGAGCCGAGCGACTCCTTGAGGACCCCGTCCCGAGACATTACCCGGCGCTTACTTGTGAATTCGCCGCCACCCTCACCATCTCGGGACCACACCCGGCGGATTTTGGCAAGACCAAGATTGAATTTCAAATTGGCGGGAAGAAGCACACAACCACTATCACCAAGCTCAACAAGATGCTAGGCCTCCCTACACCATCGGGAACCTATGTCGTGAAAGACTTCCCCGTCCAAAAGATGTGGTCTTACCTCGCCGGCAAAAGTGAAACCACAAGCAACCCTCATGCTCGGGACATTGCTAGCCCGGTCTTCAAGGTGATCTTGCGCATTCTTGGCGCCGCTATTTAGTGCAATTACGAGCTCTCCCGCCCCACCTTGCGAGAGCTCGCGTGCTTGACCTCCATCCTCTTCACCAATGCTCCCACAATGAACTTTGCCTATGAGTTCGTCCACAACATCATCAACCAACGAAGGAACCCGAAATTTACTATGTGTGGTTGGTTGGTGGTCCTCATTGCCCAAGCCTTTAAGGTTGATCCTGCCCGCTACAACTCCAAGCCCGTCACTCGCATGGATGTCCGGTATTATTTGAACACCAAGGTGGTTGAGTGGACTGAGGCGATTGGCTACCACAACAACTTCATCGACCCCGCCGGAGTAACTCACAAAGTCCGCCCCAACGACGAAAATTGTGAGTTGTTCTACCTCCCTAATTGGTATGATGCTTGGGCACCTTCGGAAGATCCCTCCCCTTACTATCAACTCCTCTCGGAAGATGAGCACGTAAGAACACAGCCGAGTCGGTTCCCGAGAGATGGCCCAACCCTGCGCACAAGGCAAAAAACGCGGAAGACGTGACTCCCTGGAAGGGGTCGGCGCCGACCACCCTGAGGTCGCCCGCGACCACTTCCAGGGAGGTGATTTCGGGCATGATGGGGTCGGCTTCGGGCAGAGCCAGGTCGGTGGCGATGCAGGGCCGAGCAACAATGATCCAATGGACTACACGATGGGTCCCCAACCCGGGTTGTTCCCGTACTCCTCCAATCCTTCGGGATTCGAGTGGTCCGGTGGTCCTCAATTCGAGCCTCAAGGCGGCGAGTCTAGCACCCAATTTCCCGCCACCATGGAGATGCTCAGCGACAAGATGGACGCCCTCGGTATTCAACAAAACTTCTTGTATTCTCAAATCCAACATCACCACGATCAAAATTTGGCCCGTTTCCAAGATGCAACTAGAGGCTTTGACAACTTCCGGGAAGAGTACTATGAAGACCGCCAAGCCCAATTTGCCTACAATGCTTGGCTTGCACAAAAGATGTTCCCGGACTCTCCGTTCCCTCAACCTCCTCCAAGGTGAACCTTCTCCAACAATGCTCCAAACCCAAGTTAGTTTCTCTTTTCCCTCTCTTTACTTTTTAATCAATGGGGACATTGATGTTTAAGTATGGGGTGGTTTGGGAGATGCTACTTGTTTGTGTTATGTGTTTTTGTTTGTGTGTGCTTTTGCATGTGTGTTTGAGTCTTTTTCTTTTAACTTTTATGATGGAAAAATACCCTTGCTAAGATGTCCTAGGATAGTGATAATAAGCATCATCATGTAATCCCTTGTAACTTGCTTTGAAAGATTGCCTACCATGACTTTGATTTTTGAATTTTGAGCATATAATGAACATTGAGCATGCAGAATTCTAGTGAAAGCAATCCAACAAAATTGAACCTAAGTGAGAAATCTTTTGGCCACAAGGAATGTATGTTTTATTCCTTGGTTTTTTATGTGTGATTTTTACTCTTCCAAATGCATTTATCACTTGACAATGGCATGCTTATTTGAAATTTGAAAACAATGGAGATACATTCATTACTTGTTAGATCAAATGATATTGAACTTATTTTCATTAGCCTTTTCTTTCCTTTTCATCCTACCTATGCATGATCCCTTGATTTGAAGCCCCTTGTTTGAGCCTAAAGCCTTATTTCTAGCTCCACAAAAGTATCCTAGCCATTATAAGCTTGACCCCATTAATCCGGGAATTAGGACTTAGAATGGATTGGGATGTTGATGTGGATGAGGAGTGAAAATGAAGAGATGATGGAGGTGGAAATGGAAGGAGTTGTCTTGAAGAAAAGAATGAAAAAGATGAAGTGTTGGCTAATGATGCACAAGTGTAGTGAAAAGAGTCCTCTGCCGTGGGTCTCGGCCGACCTCCTAGTGATCGCGGCCGACCCCCACCAGGCTCTTCCAAAAAAAAAAAAAAAAAAGAGAAGAGTTGGTGTTTGAATAAGTGCAAGAGCCAAGACTTCCTCATAAAGAGAAAGACGAAGAAATTGGTGGAGTGAAGTGTGCTTGAAAGTTAAAAGTGTTTGGTGTTTGGAGGAAGAAAGAAGAGTTGGTTAAGTGTGGTGTAGCTTTGAAGTCTAGGAGTCTAGGTTCCCGGATTCATTAGCACCACAAGACCAAATCTTCCCACACCCCTTGAATTACCAAGCCCCGTTGCAACCCGGCCGAATGAAACTTCTTTGAAGTCTTCATTGAGCCACCGTAAGTTCTCTTGATGGTTTAACTTGTTTTGATTTCTTCGGTGGAGAATTTCGAATATAATTTCCATTGTCTATGAGGTATTGCATTTGGAATTGAGATTGAGTGCTCATTGATATATCTTAAACACTTGAAATTGAGTGAAACACATTGCCCTTGTGAGGTTGGATTGATTTTGCTTGGAATGTATACATGTGTGCTATGATATTGAAGTTGTTTGCTCATTGTTCTATCTTGCGCTTACTTTTCCTTAAAGGCATTCTTTGAGCTTGTTGCTTGGTCTTGACGCATGTGAGTGATTGCTTGAGGACAAGCAAGCTTAAGTATGGGATATTTTGATGTCGTGCTTTTTAGTTGATTTTCATAGGTAGTTTTCTAGCTTGTTTTGCATGTTTTACCTTTGTGTTTGTGTGTTTTGCATAAGATTTCGGCTCTCTTTCGAGAGTTGGAGTCGTTTGTGTGTTGTTTCATGTTGTGTAGGTATTTGGAGTTTTTTTGGAGACAGTTTCATGCATTTTCGGAGCTTTCTAGGAACCGTTAGTTGTCAAGAGTCAAAGTGTCAAGAGCCAAAATCCAAAGTTGCAACCAAGTGAGCCTCAATGGAGTCAAGAATTCAAAGAAAATCAAGGAGCAAAAGGGCAAAAGCACCCAACAAAAGTCCAACCAACTGAAGCAAGACCGAAGCAAAACGCGAGAAAGTCCACGTCCTGCAGAAGGTCGGCGCCGACCCCCATATGGTCACGGCCGACCCCTCTCAGCATCCGAAAGTAACTCCGTGCGCTGCAAGTAATGCCTTTTGGCGGGATTTTCGAAACCAGAAAAGCAGGCGGCTGTGGCAGGCGTGTGGCAGTGGAGGAAGCTTCCCTCCCTTGCTTTTATGGGCTGCTAAAAACCCATTTTGTCTCCCGATCAAATCAGCTTTTCCAAGAGGAAAAAGGCTCAAGGGTGAAAGGGGAGAGAGAGGAGAGAGTTGGCTGAGGAAGAAGAACGAGACTGAAGAAGGAGAAGGAGGTAGGAGAAGTAGAAGAGTGTGAGTGTGAGAGAAAGGTTGTTTGTAAGGAGAGGTAGTGAAGAAGAGATCTTGCTCTAGTTGTTGATGTTCTAGGAGGAAGAAGACAATGGTGTGTGAAGAAATCTTGTGGGTTGCTTGAGTTTGTAAGTTTGGATCTTTGATTTATTGAAGTTGTTTGTTTGTGATGATGTTTTCCTCTTATTTAGTGTTGTTTGTGTGTTTGATTATGTTTGAGTAGTTAGCTTGCTAGGGTTGGGGTGAAACCCACCATGAAAGTGCATTTGAGACCTTGATTGTTTGGATCCATGCTTAGCTTAAAATCTCTGCCCATAAATCCCTCTTGTGTGCTTAAAACCCTTGAAGAAGGGGGAATGTTCTTGTTTGCTGCCTAATTGAGAGGTTTGGTTGTGAATGTGGACTATCCGGGTTAGATGAAAGTCGAACCCTTCGAAGAACAAGTTGGATTGCATGTTAACCCTTTCATGTAAGTGGAGGCTCTTGATGTGTTCTTTTGTGATGAAAGTCACCCATGAGATTCTGAGTTGAGTTGGTCCTTTATCATTGTTTGAATGCATGCTCGTGGTGTGGTGAAACCCCTCCCCTAGTTGTTTTTCCTTGATTTTACAAAACCCATTTTCGTGCCCAGATAGGTCGGCCGCGACCAGTTGCAGGGTCAGCCGCGACCTCCTCTGTAGTGTTTTCCGTGTGTTTTGTTGTGTTCAGTTGTGGGTCGGCATCGACCTCCCTAGGGTCGGCCTCGACCTATTCCTGAGACGTGTGTTTTGCGTTTGTTTGCTTTATTTTGTTTGGTTTTGCTTTCGTAGTTTGATTGCTAGACTATAGAACTACTAACTCCCGTGGACGATCCTGACTTCGCTATACTCAGCGGGGTCTTGACAAATTTATTTGTTAAGGTATACCCTCTCAACAGTCGGTATGGTGGTGGTTGGGCCCTTGGCTTATTTTGGTTGTAGTTGTTGTTGTAGCCATTGGCTTGGCCTTTGTTCCACCTTCCATTCCCTCCATTGTTGAAGTTGGCTCTTCCTCCATAGTTTCTTTGAACATATTGTGCCTCCTCGATTTGCTCGGCCAAACGAACTTGACGTTAATTGGGACACTCTTGAGCTCCATGCTTCAAAGAACCACATTCTTCACATCCTCTTGTGGCTTGCTTGAGGTGATTCATTTGCCTCCTCATCTTGTTCAACTCATCCTCAAGGAATTGGATCTTCACATCTGACTCGGGCAAAGTCGTTGTTCCCTTATCAAAAATAAATCCCAAACATGCAAACAACAGTATAGTAGGCAAGCAAGGGGTCGAACCCAAAGGAATCAGTTTCTATTCAGATTTTATGGTTTTCATGCAAGAAAAACAAAGGGGGGGTTTGAAAGTCGGTTTCAATCAAATGTTATCAAGTAGAGTTTATCCAATCAATTCCACTTTATTAATCCGTTGATCATGAATTCATCCACCTCTTTATATGCCTAGGTCAATTCCAATCCCAATCATTAGCAATCGCAAGTCCACGGTCCAAGCAATTCTATAATCCTAGGCAAGGACGCTTAACCTAGAATTAGCATAGAGCACAGGGATAATAGGAAATCAAATCATGCAATCAAGCTACGAGTCTCATGCACAATTTAACCATTGAATACTCTTCCCTAAACTAGTCAACGGTCCTAGAATAGAGTTGTTTCGAGAATAGGAAAGATGCATAGACAACAACCAATCCTAATTCAAACAATAGATCTAAGTCAATCAAACAAGTTGATCAGGCTCATAAAATCAAACATAGATCATGGGATGAAGCACAAGAGTATCAATAAAGACCTAGGGATAAAGAGATTACCAGAATTTCACAACTTCATAATAAAGCTTCCTTGATCGAATAAACTCAAGAGGAGAGTTAGTTCTCCATTACAAAGAAAACTCTAATCTTTATTGAAAGAACAATTGATCGACAAGTAAGTTGTGTCTCCTAAAAACCTAGAAAGGTTCCCCTTAAATAGCCTCAAGGATCAACCATTTCGGACTAGATAAGAAAGGAAACCGAAAGATAAGAAAGGAAACGAGACATAAAAGATAGAATTTCGTCCGCGTGAAAGTCGGCCACACCGCGACCGCGGCACCGACACCGCGCCCGCGGCGGTCTTCTTCGGTCAAGTGCTGAGTCGGCTTCTACCGCGACCGCGCCAAAGACAACACGACCGCGGCCTTCATGGTCTTGGTTGGTTCGTCTCTTCACGCCACCGCGCTCGCGTCCTAGACAACGCGACCGCGATATCCATGCAGTGGCGAATCTTCGTCTTTAAGCTCTTTAACTCTTGATTCTTCATAACATGTGTCTTCGGTCTTCATATTATAATAACGCTCAAAACCAACCTAAACACTCTCTAAATCATCTCAAAATACAAGAGTTATCCTATACAAAATAGCCTGAATCAAATTCCCCCACACTTAGATCTTGCTCGTCCTCGAGTAAGCTCAAAACAAATACATCAAGTAAGCACATCTAAGATCTCAGGAAATACAAGGGAAGATAAAAACACTCAGCTCACAACCCGAACCCAAAAATATAAAGAAATCATGAGCATAAAAACAATGAAGCTCAAACACACACCTCACAACAAGATATATCACTCAAGCTCTAAAAAACATGACAGAGAGCAACCTAGGATCTACCCAAATGTAACATGTAAGCCCCAAAGTCCCCAAGCAAGAATGATCCTAAAACACTCGAATTTTACCGCTCAATTCTGCTTAGGCACCCTTTCGGGTTTTCACCTAACCGCTCTTTTCATTTTTCTCAAGGTGTGCTCACAAATACTCACAATCACTCATGAACCTCTTATTACCCCAGCCTAATGCTGGTCCGGGTTACCTGCTTATTACCTGAGCCGCCCTTTCGGGTTTTCGACTCATCCCAGGATTTATATATGCCTTTTTTCCAATTTTTATGGCTTTTTCTATCTTTTTCCTTTCTTTCTTTCTTTATTATGCAAAAAGTATGGTGCAAGTGCTCCATGAAAAGAAGAAAATCAAAAATCTGAAGCAAATATCTAGCTAAGCTAACTAAGATAAGCGAATGCGAGTACTCCTTCCCCCATACTTAAATCCTTCAATGTCCTCAATGAAGCAAAGAGAAAGGATAGAAGCAAGGAAGAAGGTATATCAGAAGACTCACAATTGAATGAAGAGTGGTGGAATGGAAGAACTCTTAATAGGTGGTAGAATGGAAAGCTTCGTATTTCCAATCGGCTGGCTCACCGCGGGCGCGGCACTAGGGGCGCGGGCGCGGAATCTCGGCAGAGAGCGAAGTTGTCCTCGGATGTGCACCGCGGGCGCGGCTAATGAAGCGCGGGCGCGGCACAAGTGCAAGAGCGAGGTCTTGACATCGTCGCGAGCAAAGTGATGTGTAAGCAACCTTCGTATCTTGGCTCGTTCTTCGAGACATAAATGAATACTTGAACTCGAGCCGTGGAGATGAAATCTCGGGGAAACAAAGCTCCCCCATACTTAGGCTTTTACACATAGCCAAAGAATGGAAAGTACAAAGGTGAATGAAAAGACAAGAAATAGAAGATGGATAGAATGGATATAGATAGACGGAAAATATAGAGGTAGAATGGGACCAAAAAGTCCTCTTTTTGTCTCTCTTTTTTTTCTCTCTTCTTTTTTTTTCAAAGAAAAAAAACGAGCTAAAACCGAGACGCAGTATGGTTGCCGCGAGCATGGGCTAGTACCTGTTCGTCGGGGCGCGCTGACGATCCACTGCAGGCGCGGCCAAGGCGGCGCGGACGCGGTATCACGCCAGGCGTGTCCTTTCGGACCTAGTACCTGCATGTTAGCTAGAAACACAAGCAAATCCTAAGCTAAGAATGGAAAAACAATCTAAACTAATCCTTGGGTTGCCTCCCAAGCAGCGCTTTTGTTTAACGTCGTTGGCTCGACGTGGATACGATCAATAGGGGTCCTCATCAACATGAATTCGGACCTCGTTGCCACCATGAGATATGGAAAGAGATCCATTGGCAACATCAATGATCGTCTTGGTGGTTTTCATGAATGGGCGACCTAGTAAGAGAACCGGGTCGTACCGCCCTTCACCTATCTCCATCACATAAAAATCTGCAGGAAAGATCAAACCATGCACCTGCACTAGAACATCCTCAACTAACCCTTTTGGGCGCACATTAGAATGGTCAGCCAACTCAATAACAATATCAGATTCCTTTAAAGGACCAAGGCCTAACCTATCATACATGCAAGCTGGGAGAACATTAATGGAGGCACCTAAATCTAGGATAGCACGCTCAATTTTAGTTTCTCCAATAGTGACAGGGACGGTGAATCTTTCTGGGTCAGATCATTTTTTAGGTAATTGCTTCTGGAGTAGAGAATTACAAGTCTCAATTTTGCTATCCTGCGCTTTTTCAACTAGAGCAACTTTCTCAATTTTAGGACTAGTCCTATTCTTTCTTTTTATGGTGCATAGCTCTTTCATAAACTTAGCAAAACGAGGGACACTTTGGATGAGATTGATGAGAGGAACATTTACCTGGCAATTGGCGAAGGTCTCGAAGAGTTCCTTGTCATGTGCCGGCTTCCTTGTGTCCTTGAGTGCTTCGGGGAATGGAGGAGAAGGCTTTAAAGAGCTCAATGGTGGAAGTGGTTCAGCCACATAGCCATCGTCCTCCTCTACTACTGGGGTGCGGGTGCGTCTAGGAGAGCTCGGACGCGGGGGTGAATAGTTCTTGAAAGCATAATCGAGTAAAGCCCCAAAGTTCCGCTCTGCCTCCTTACCGTGGGCGCGGTCCGGGCTCCGCGGTCGCGGCGCCTCTCGCCTCTCATGGTCCAAGTCCTCTGTTGGATTTCCGCGGGTGCAGGAGGGAGAGCGCGGTCGTGGATTTCCAACAGAGACTTGGTCTTCTGCTTCTGCTGCCCCGGCGCGGTCGCGGCCAGGGGAACGCGGTCGCGGATCATCACCAGTGGGTGATTCCCTACTCGCCAATGCTCTTCCGCTCCTTAGGTTCATGGCACTCACATTCTCCTTGTGGTTGAGCGGTTGAGAGGGAAGTTTCCCGGAATCCTTAGACTCGAGCCTATTGATCATGGTGGCAAGTTGGCTCAGTTGAGTCTCAAGATTCTTTACAGCAGCTCTCGTCTCTTGGTTCTCCTTCAAGAGGGCGGTAATAGCATCATTCTGAGATGGAGTAGGCGCTCTCGGGGCATAGTTGTTGGACCGAAATTGTTGTTGCTGGCCTTGAGGAGCGTACTGCTGCTGCTGTTGTGGTGGATCTTGTTGTTGCTGGTTGCTCCACCTTAGGTTAGGATGGTTCGCCCACCCCGGATTGTAGGTGTTAGAGTATGGATCATTCCGGGGCCGGGACGCACCATAGTTGCCAATAGCATTGACCGACTCTTCGGTCTTCTGAATAGTAGGGCACTGATCTATGTGATGGCCCGCGTCATAGCAGAGACCGCAAGCATTGACTTGCTGAGCCGTCCTTTTCGTGAGCAGCTGCTTCATAAGATCTTTGAGCTCCCTTACTTCAGCATTCAGGGACTCATTCACCACACTCACGGACCTCACATTGGTCCTGGATCTCTGAATGCGGGCTTGTTCCGCCAAGATCTCAACTTTCTGAAAAGCTACAGCTGGGGTCAAGTTCTCGTAACTACCCCCACAAGATGCATTCACGAGCCTCTTGTCATTGTCGCAGAGTCCCTCAATGATATAGCAAATAAGATCCTTGGCCTGGTAGCCATGGTAGGGACAACTCGCGATGAGCCTCTTGTAGCGCTCATAATAGTCATAGAGGTTCTCGTCTTCCCCTTGCTCCAAACTGCTGAGCTGCTTCTTAATAGATGTTTGTTTGGAAGCGGGGAAGTACTTTTCAAGAAATGCCTTCTTCATGGCCGCCCAAGTAGTGATAGAACCCGGCACCAAATAAAGGAGCCAGTCCTTGGCGGAGTCCTCAAGAGAGAAGGGAAAAGCCCGGAGCTTGATTTGATCCTCCGTCACATCAGTGGGCTTCATACTCACGCACACCGCGTGGAATTCAATGAGATGCTTGTTCGGGTCCTCACCACTCAACCCGTGGAATTTGGGCAAGTGGTGGATGAGACCGGACTTCAGTTCGAACTTCACACCCTCCCCGAGTTCGGGGAATTGAACAGCGAGCTGCTGTTGCTGGAGATCGGGCGTTGTGAGTTGGCGAATAGTTTGTTCTGCCATGGCGCCTTCTGGTTCAGAATCAGAGAGAGAAAGAGATTCAAGAAGATTGTAGGATGTAGACACTCTGGGGGCACTCCTTATCTTCCGAAGAGTCCTGTCAATTTCTGGATCAAAACAAACAGGGGAAGTATTAGTAGACCGGGTAAGGACCATGTGTTAGGTCCGAACCCGAGGGATGGTTCTGCGCACGAACCGCGGGCGCGCCGAGGGGGCCGCGGTCGCGGTTTGAGCGCAGAGCACGAAAACGCACACAATCAAAACAAGAAAAAGGATTCCCCGGCAACGGCGCTAAAATTTGACTCGGGCAAAGTCGTTGTTCCCTTATCAAAAATAAATCCCAAACATGCAAACAACAGTATAGTAGGCAAGCAAGGGGTCGAACCCAAAGGAATCAGTTTCTATTCAGATTTTATGGTTTTCATGCAAGAAAAACGAAGGGGGGGTTTGAACGTCGGTTTCAATCAAATGTTATCAAGTAGAGTTTATCCAATCAATTCCACTTTATTAATCCGTTGATCATGAATTCATCCACCTCTTTATATGCCTAGGTCAATTCCAATCCCAATCATTAGCAATCGCAAGTCCACGGTCCAAGCAATTCTATAATCCTAGGCAAGGACGCTTAACCTAGAATTAGCATAGAGCACAGGGATAATAGGAAATCAAATCATGCAATCAAGCTACGAGTCTCATGCACAATTTAACCATTGAATACTCTTCCCTAAACTAGTCCACGGTCCTAGAATAGAGTTGTTTCGAGAATAGGAAAGATGCATAGACAACAACCAATCCTAATTCAAACAATAGATCTAAGTCAATCAAACAAGTTGATCAGGCTCATAAAATCAAACAATGATCATTGGATGAAGCACAAGAGTATCAATAAAGACCTAAGGATAAAGAGATTACCAGAATTTCACAACTTCATAATAAAGCTTCCTTGATCGAATAAACTCAAGAGGAGAGTTAGTTCTCCATTACAAAGAAAACTCTAATCTTTATTGAAAGAACAATTGATTGACAAGTGAGTTGTGTCTCCTAAAAACCTAGAAAGGTTCCCCTTAAATAGCCTCAAGGATCAACCTTTTCGGACTAGATAAGAAAGGAAACCGAAAGATAAGAAAGGAAACAAGATATAAAAGATAGAATTTCGTCCGCGTGAAAGTCGGCCACACCGCGACCGCGGCACCGACACCGCGCCCGCGGCGGTCTTCTTCGGTCAACTGCTGAGTCGGCTTCTACCGCGACCGCGCCAAAGACAGCGCGACCGCGGCCTTCATGGTCTTGGTTGGTTCGTCTCTTCACGCCACCGCGCTCGCGTCTTAGACAACGCGACCGCGATATCCATGCAGTGGCGAATCTTCGTCTTTAAGCTCTTTAACTCTTGATTCTTCATAACTTGTGTCTTCGGTCTTCATATTACAATAACGCTCAAAACTAACTTAAACACTCTCTAAATCATCTCAAAATACAAGAGTTATCCTATACAAAATAGCCTGAATCAACATCCTTATCCACCTCTTCATTCTTTGGATCGTACAGGCTCTTTGCACCATCTCCTTGGACTCTTGCCTCCTTGTTGACTTGACTCACTCCGTACATGGCTTCGTAGTCGAAGAGCTTGTCTAGCAACTCCCATGCTTGCTCCGGTGGTAAGTCAATGAACCCACAATCGGTGTGAAGGTTCAACTTGTCCTTGGTGGCGGGGTTGATTCCTTGGAAGAATATGTCTTGGAGAACATAAGGTTGTTGCCCATGCGTTGGACATTGCCTCAACATTTCCTTGAACCGATCCCAAGCCTCAAAGAGTGGCTCGTGGACTCTTTGTTGAAAGCTTGCTATCTTCCTTCTAAGCTCCGTTGTCTTGGTTGGCGGAAAGAACTTCATCAAGAATGCTTCGTTGAGAGCCCTCCATGATGTGATGGATCGAGGTGCTTGGCTCTCCAACCAATGCAATGCCTTGCCTCCCAACGACCACTTAAAGGCCTTGTGTAGCACATACTCAAGTGTCTCATCATCCGTCGAGATGGTCTCACATAGATCCTTGAATTGCTTCACATGCTCGATCGGGCACTCATTCGGTCTCCCTTGAAATTGGTCCCTCTTGATAAGTGAGATGAATTGAGTTTTGATCTCAAAGTTCTTTGACACCTCCGGCAAGACAATGGTCGGTTCCGGCACCTTCAACTCCGGATGCATGTATTGTCTTGCATTCCGGGGTTGGGTGTTGATTTGAGCCTCCAATCTCATCCTTTGCTCGCGCTCTCTCCTAGCTTCGGCATCTCGGTTCGCTATCTCAAGTTGCATACGAGCCATGTCGGCCCTCATCCTATCAACCTCCTCATCACGTTGTGCTAGGTTCTCCATCCTTTTCTTCTTTCGCGCTTGTTTGATAATGCTCTCCGGATCACACACAAGGTCGAACTCAAGTGTTCCTCGAACGGAACGAGCTCGCATACACCTATAACCAAAGACACAAATAAAAACCGAATTAAAACAAACAAGGGGTTCGGGCTAGTCCCTCACCCAAATCACTACCAAATCAAAGACTCAACAATAGATGGTACCTCAAACAAGTAGAACTCCCCGGTAACGGCGCCAAAATTCTGATGGGTTCCGGATCGGAGGGTCTCAAAATTTAAATTTATAAACCGAACCCCAATTATAGTATGAGGGTAGGGTGTCGAACACACGGGAGTTCGTGCGTTGAGTGTACCAAGAAGACTAAAAGGAGGTAAAAGAAAGGCAAAAACAAGGAAAATCAAAGGGAACAACCCGGACCGACTTTGGTCACTTCGGTCCGAGGTTGGATCGATGCGAGTTTGGCCGGGACCAACACAGGGAACGTCGGGCCCGATGTACTGGGGAACTCGGTCTTGCACAAATGGTAGATCGGTCTTGGGTTTTTGGGTTCCTTCCCTAACTAGACTCGGGTGATTCCACCCCAATTCAGCCAATAAGTGTTGATCCTTATGAGATCGAGGTTGTTTGCCTTCGATCCCTCCACTCTACACTTCGACCTTAGGGAGTTTTCACTCTCCTTCGATGCTAGGTCTAGTGACGGGCTCGAGATCGCTTTCGCTTACTCTTACCAACCACAAGCCCTAGATCCCTTGTTCTCACAAGAGAATTGAGGCTCAATGTAGAGAGGATTCATAGATCAAGCACTCAAGGCTATGGAATTGGGGGTTCACACCCAATCCTAGCTAGGGGATTCCCCCATAGCCCAAGACTATGGAATCTACTCCATCAAGTAAGAGTAAAAAGCAATCAAATAGCAAGGCAAGCAAATCTCAATCATCAAACTCAAATCAAAGCCAAATTGCATTCAAATCAAAGGGGTTCACAATATCCAAGTCTCAAATCCACTAAACAAAAGCAAAACAAGTTCAAACTCACTAATCTCCTCCTAGACTCCACCGATTTCTCTCCTCTTCTCCTCTTCCTTTCTCCTCCTTGCTCTCCAAGTCTTCCTTTGAGCCTTTTGAGAGTGATTAGATGTGGGTTTTCCTTAAACTCCTCTAAGCTCTCTCTAATTATCCTCTCCTTTGATTGGGGACCAAGGAATTCCAAAATTAGAAGAAGGGCAAAAGTGGAAGATCACAATAATGTGCCTTGGAGCCCAATCCTCACTTTATCCGACTAGGATCGATGCGGGTGGACCTCGGGCCCGACGTTGCCAACATCGGTCCGAGCCTCTAAAGCACCAACTCGGGCCCGACTTGCTGGGAACCTCGATCCAGGGCCTCGATCCTCTTCTCTTTTTGGTTTTCCTTGAGTTCCTCTTCGTTCTTTGCATGGCTCTTCCGCTCCTTTGCTCCCTAGCTTTGCTCCTCCTTAGAAACTCCTTCAAAACGTCCTCAAATGCGCCATTTTACCTACAAAACACAACAAACTCGCATAGTCTCCGAATCTCATAGAAAATTGGGAACTAAGCTAAAAAGGGACAAAACTAACAAAGAAAGGAACAAAAGACACATATTTACAAGGGAAATTAACTACTAAAACACAACCAAAATAAGAGACATCAAATATAAAAGTCTAAAGTTGTATCCTGCCTAGCTTTGTGATCTTTAGGATTCTGATCTAGTTGATGGCCTATTAGAAGTAGTAGAGAAAGGACTCACTGAGCCGGGATCGCTAACCTAGCTTTGTGATCTTTACGATATAAAATGAGAAGATCGTATCCGAAGAGATTCGCAAATTGCTCTCCAAGTGAGAAATAGAATCCATAATTTGTGTATGGTGGTGTACATGGTACCTCCGTAATAAAAACATTTTTGATGTGGATGCACATAACCAACTTACTCCCAATTCCATAAAGGAAATGACTAAGAAACAAATAGCATAATGGAAATAGACAATCAAATCGGAATCAGAGGATGAAATTGCCAAAAAAGCCAACATTGCCAACAAAAGGAAAAAGACAAAATGGACCAAACCCCGAGATAACTGTTTTAAATTGAAGGGAAATTCCGCCCGGTAAACACGAGGTTTTGCAAATTCCGCGTGGCACTCAAAGGTTTTCGGTATTCCGTGTGGTAACCACGAGGTTTTGCAGATTCCGCAGGGTAACCTTGGTCTATTATAAAAAGTTAAAATTATATAAAAACTTACCCATCCTTTCTACTTAATTACACAAATCACCCTATCGTTATTTTGTTTTAAACTATCTAATCTATTTTATAAAACACCTAACTTTATAATTTTAGTACTGTATATATCTTTTTTATTTAATCTTTTTCTTTGAAATTATATATTGTTATTTTACAAAATCTTATATTTTTTAATTATTAAAAAAAGAACCACATTTTTCAAATTTGTATTAAAAATTTAAAATAGATTTGATAGGTTTGTTGAAAAATTAAAAGACAAATTAATTTATTTTACCTAATTTGAAGTATCATTTAACAAAACTATCAAATCTATTTTATTAAAATACTTAGTGAGAAGTATTACTTAATACATAATTTATTTTTAAATGTTAATTTATCATAAAAAAATTGCTTAAAGTTGAACATGTCGTAAAAAAACCTATAATGTTTACACATTTTTAATGTCATGATATATGTACATTATGTTAAGAAAAAACAATTTTATTTTATTTTAAAAATAAATTACTTGAACTAGTGCACCAATTTTTAAAGAACACCCTCTTAAAGGATCAACTATTAATAAAGTTCAAGTTTATATTTTGTTAATAAGAAATGTTTGTTTCTTAAAAATTAGGTATGCTTTGTTAATTTGAAAAAAAGAACTCTTTTTTTATATAAATTTGAAAAATGTGGCTTTTTAATAATAATAAAAAATATAAGATTTTGTAAAATAACAATATATAGTTTCATGGAAAAAGAGTAAATAAAAAAATATAATACTAAAATTATGAAGTTAGGTGTTTTGTAAAAATAGATTAGATAGTTTTAAAAAAACTTTAAAAAGGGTGATTTGTGTAATTAAGTAGAAAGGAGGGGTATGTTTTTATATAATTTAACTTTCTTATAATAGACCACGGTTACCACGCGGAATTTGCAAAACCTCGTGGTTACCACACGGAATACCGAAAACCTTTTTGCATCATTTGGTTTTTCTATCAGGAACTCGAGAGGCTCTGATAGTCGATTCTAAATTTGATATCGGATCGATTAAGTTGAGTTTACATTTCCATTATATGGTATGAGATTTGTAGTAAGTATATAATAAATTACATAGTTGTATATGTTCATTTTTTTTTTTTTTGATGAATCTTACTTTATTGCAAAAAAGAGGGTTACAGTACACAATTGGGGTTATGTGCAAAATCATAACATGAGCAACGAATTCAAGAGGGATGTGAGCTTGAGGTTTCGCACAAATTGGTACCCAACTACTCGTCATGCACTGGGAATTTATGCAACTTTATTTTGCCAAATTAAAGGACGAGTCAAACAAAAGTTAGGGGAAGCAAATCAAACAATATATTTCCTCAATTTGCTGAGTTTTGTTGTTTCGAAACGTGGAAAATATGTGATTTGCAATTGTAATTTACTTTCTAAACTATGCACCTGTATGGTGTTCATAATTTATTTTTTTCACCATTAATCAAGGCCTTGTTTACACCCCTGATTGTATTTACATAGAATTCCAAACAAACTCACCATTTTTTAAATCGATGAAAAAGAGCATATACTTCTTGGCAAGTTGGCAACATAGATCAAAGTGGATCGCCTTCACAAGAAAGTAGAAATTGAATGTTTGTTAGAAGACGTACCAAAAATTATATACCGATCGATCACAGCAACTTAGAATTCAGCTACTAAGCTTTGTCGCCAAGAATTGATCATTTGCTTTGATTATAAAATCAACCAAAATATATACTTGAACGACGTGGTATAGAGGCATTTCTTTTGACTATGGATCATCACTTATGGTAGTAATTATTCAACATGCTTATCATCATTTTTTAAAGATCAGCCTTTTACAGCCACTGAATACATGCTTAGTTATCATTCCCATCTGCCATCACTTTTAGATTAGATCAACCTTTTTTGGCTTTAAGCATTTTCTAGTGACTGAGACTGGAATTGTGTTTTGCAGATATTGTGGATGAGCACATATTGCCGACACACAACTAACAAACCAGACACTAATCACCATCATCAGACTCACACACAGTACAAAAAAGAGTCACCACATGGCCTTGATCCATACATTATTGTCATTCCTCGATAACAAAGAAGCCGAAACCACACGCGCATTCGATCAGTCAGAACCCGATCACGCCTCAACATATCAATCGGTCTCACTGAGAAGACGCGGATGACGACGACGACGACTTAACCGGCCCAGGGAGTTCGCGCAGCGCAGGGCGTCGACCGTCGTAATCGCAGTAGTTACGAACGGCGGTGAGCTCGTAGGGCGGGGCGTCGACAGCGAGCCACTGCTCAACGCTGAACTGCTGCTGGGAGCAGCGGGTGTGGGCCCCGGTGGAGGTGACCTCGACGTAGTCGCAGTACCAGCCGGCGTGGGGCCCGGAGCCGTCGGAGCTGAGCCGGATGGCGCAGACGGAGCCGCCCAGGCACCGGCCCCTGCCGCTGAAAATGTCCAGATTGCCCCTCTCGAAGTAGTCGTGGCCCGACCCCATCAGCCCGCCCCAGGCCTCCAGGTCCGGAATGGCCGCCATTTGGCCGAACTCGTCGAAGAGGTCCACGCCGATCTTGGAGTCCGTTCCCCCCTTGATTATGGACCCCGTTCTCACGTAGATCGTGTACACGCACTCGTCCTGCGCCTGCGCCGAGATTTCAAATTCCCGATTACACATCAATTGATTGACTGATTAGGCTTAATGTGATGAGATCTTACCGATGGGGCGACAGAGGCGGCGAAGAAGAAGAAGAGGATGTGATCCAACAAGAGACGTCTGGAGGAATCCATGGTTGGTTGCTTGATCTCAGAAAGTGAGGAGGAGCGTCTATCGATCTGGTTCGTTCTGGGAGTGCTGTTTGTTTTTTTTTGGGTTTGGTACAAGGGAGTGAGGGGAGTGGTGCTATTTATAGTAGTGAGATGGTGCGATGCGATCTGATCTCAAGGATCCGTGGTTTGCCACGGCTGCTGCTGGTGGTCTTCAGTTTAATTTGTATGTTTCGGCATGTGGAGAAATCAGAGGTTGTTTTTTTTTTTAACCTTTGCTCCATTACTTTTCTTGTCGTAGGGTCGTAATTATAACAAATCTTTATACTAGTAATGATGGAGCTTGTCCTTATCCGCTTTAACGAAGGATCTGGAGGTCAACGTTGTCCAAAAAAAATGATCGAACCTCAAAGGTTGGGCCTTGTCTCAACGTATAACTTGTATGTATTTTTTTCGGGTGAAAAGTAATTTTATATAGCTTAAAAAACGTAATTCAACCAAAAAAAAATAGCTTAAAAAACGTAAAAGGTAGAGAAAATGAAATATATCTCAATAACATTGAAATCATTTTTGTATGAAAAATTATTTTTTCCAACAAACTAAACATGACATTCGTATTAAGAGACTCGTACTTGATCCGACCAACCCGGAATCTAACAAAGGCACAAACCTGATTTTGATTCGAAAACATATTAGATAAACTCGATTGATCAGGGACTTGGCTTAATTGACTTATAGATGTGAATTATTATTTTGATAAAAAAATAGATGTGAATTATTATTATTATTATTAAAAGATATTATTTAAGTCTTTGAATATATTTGTATTATAATTTAATAATTTTAAATAACATAATCGCGAAATTAACATTAAAAAAGTTGCTATAGATCTGTGTAATATAGATCTTTCAATACCCCCAACATATACACGTGTTTGAGATTTAAACTAGTAGAGATAATTAGATAAGCAAGTAAAATTTCTAGTTTGGGAAAATCTTTCTTTATTAGAAAATGACATTATAATGTATTATGAGTTTGTTTGGATCACCTCTAAAATGACATTACAATACAAGATGTAATGCACGTCCTAGATTAAGTGAGATAAAAATCACATTAAAACATGCCTAAATTGAGTGAGATGCAAGATGATGTTATTTTCACGGTAATCTATACAGAACCTAGATTGAGTGAGATATAAAAAACTCATAAGGTGATTCGACCAAAAAAAAAAAAACTCATAAGGTGATATGGTATGAAAGGACAACCTATACTCATCATTTTACATCATGTTTCCACCACCATCGCGTAAGGGAATGAACAGATGTGATGGGAACAAGAAAGCCAAAAAACAAGAGAAGGAAGAATACTTCAAAGATTGAAATAACAAATTGAGTTCAATGGTTAGTTAACGATACTTCAAAGATCCCTACCCTGTCAAGTAAGACGTAGTGAACTGCTCGTAAATTTTTTTAGTCGTGTCGTCAAAATTGAAATTGAGGCTCAAAATTTAAGAAGAAGAAAGAAACTCTGTAGTACCCAAAGAGATGTAAGAAGAAGATCGATGAATGGGGCTTTTGGATCTTCATTAATCAATTGTTATCTTTATTATACGAGGTTTATGATTGAACAACTACGAAGTATTTGAAACCTAAACAAACCCATAGACAATATAGGGTAGAATCCCTCTGCGTCCTAACAAATTTTGGAATGTATGCCCAAGAGAATATGCAATTTGCTTTGTACCTATAATTTTCACCAAGTTGTATGCCACAATAACCAATTAAGTACTTCCTGATACAGCTCCAAATGATATCCATCGATGGAAAATCATCTACAAAGACGTCTTTTCTTCAGACTATTTTTGGGATGTCCCAACAGAATCATTATGTCCATCCAAATGGCAGCAAGTTTGGATGGGATTGCAAGAGCTTTCATCCAACAGTGTGTCTCCATTGAGAAATCAATATTCCGAGTCAAAGAGCATATAGAGGGAAAGTATATAGGATGAGAGTCCAAAAGTAAGTGCGACAAAAGAAAGATGGATCTAAATATCAGATGTATATATAAATTTAAAATTGCTTGTCGATAGTATTGATCTATAGGTTTTATATCTACAACAATATACAGTACGTAAGTCAATACAATTACATTTTATTACACTTTATTCAAATCTATCTATTGAATTACATATATAGCCCACCAGAAGTACCATTCCAACACAATATAACGCAACATCTATTATACATGTTTTTCATAACAAAAAATTTGTAAAATGGCAAAGCTAGCAATTCCGAATGAACAGAGGCCACATACCGTTCAGTTGATCAAAGGCCTCTGGGAATGAATTTCGGAATCAGCTTGCCCATCACTCAACCTTGACAACTCCATTGGCGGAGGAATCCCAAGTTCCGAGCAAACCAGCTGAATAATCTTAGCAGTCACACCTCCAAAAGACATCTTGTTTAGAGTAATTGAAATGGCAAACCTATTTTCTATGTCACAAAATCCGGTGGATCCACCCATACCCGAATGCCCGAAACCTATAATTTCACCATCCTTGGACTTGATCCTCTTGAAACCTAACCCAAAATCTCCATTTGGATGAACCAAGTTCTCGTATTCCCCGACACCTAAAAATGCATTGTGAATCTTGGGGTTTTGAAACAGTTTCCTGGTAATGTTCTCTGGTTGGGTTTCGATCACCTCACTACTACTACTACTCTCAGTACGCTCATCAGAAGGGACAGAAGAATAGCCTTGAGTTTGACCATCTTTCTTGGACTCTTTCTTATAATTGAAGTTTTCCGACATCATTGTTCTGCATAAAGAAGGAATACTCAGTTTCTTCCTCCTCTTGCCATTCTCTGTTGGGTTTTTCTCCTCAATCTTGAATTTGGGGATATGGGCATGGCTTCCAAGTGACGGTATTGATTTAGATGAATTTTTTGGGGGGACAATACCAGAGTCAACTAAGGATGCATAGTAGCGCGCAAGAGCACGCGCTGAGCAATGACCATTAGCAGCAGGAATTATAGCCCGTCTCACAAAGAGGGAGTTGAATAAAGCGGGAAGAGCTGTGGCAGTTTGAGCTATCTGACTAGGCTGGAAAGTGGAAGGAAGATCTGAACGGTTACCGAGTTCAGATAGCTTGCCTAGATCATCAGTGTCAAGAGTTAATGAAGCAAGTCGAGCCTCAACTCCTGTTACAAGGTAATCAAGTCATTGATTGTTGGAGGTATCAGAGCAAGGGTTTGTTTGGCAAGAAGGCATTATCAGTTATAAGTATTTACAAGGACCTTATAATTAATAGTCTCTACTTGCCAAACGAGCCTGAGTTCTTAAGAGCAAAGAGAGCTGTTTTAGCACACCAATACAAGTAGGAACTTACCTGGAGGTATTCCAATGTATAGCTCGCCTTCTATATTAAGTGGACGTATCAAGGCTTCCTCAAGGATTTCTTGGAACTTCTTTCCCGAGGCACGCTGTAAGAAACAAATCCAATTCAAAATACATGGTTTTTTTTTTGCCTTATATACTTATCAAAGAGCATTTAGGCATTCTGAGATCTACACACAATGCATGACATACCCTCTCACTTAGTCACTTCCATTAAGCAAGGGAAATTGACATTAAGTCATTCAAGTGTCAAGAGATCTGATATTTACTACATTTACCGGGTCATCTTACAATGATCATGGAAGATAATCCCGAGAGAAAACTGCATAATATTTTTGGGGTGTTATACCAAGGATATAATATATAAAAACATAATATTTTTGTTAAATACTACCCAATGCAAGACAGAAAGAGAGCAGTTGCAACACCATTAACAGAGGATGCAGACAATTAGCCATTTTGGGTAAAACTCAGAGGTGCATGCTTACAAGGTATGAAAAGTATCATCTATCATAAGTGTTGTATAACTTAATAATATAATATACGCACTAACCTCAATGATTCCACCACACAGCCACCCAAAGGAAAGGTAATGGTATAACTGTTGACTCCCAGGCTCAGTCTCGGGAGATGACATGGCCATGCGCTCTAAACATTCATTCCAGTCAGATAGCACCATAGGATCATCTTTCATCAGATTAGCCAATGCATTCTGAAGGCCAGATGTGTGATTGAGGATATGATGAACCTGGAAAGATAGGGTTGGAAAATGAAATGATTGGAGATGTAAACTGACTGGGAACGCCTAACCATAAGCAAGAAACGGTACCTTTATTGTATCCTTGCCATTTGCAGCAAACTCCGGCCAAATATTTGCAACATTTTCCTCATAATTCAATTTCCTGTCAAGTGTCAGCAAAATGTGCACAAGAATAGTTTAATCCTTGGTATTCACTTAGCTTGGGTTGTTCCAGACTTAAGTCTATCATATCAAGCTCATAGAATATCCTAATTTACTTCATATATGGCTTAACTCTATGCAGTTCATCGACAAGAATCTTACCCTTGATCAATGAGCCAATGTAGCATCCCTGATGTTATGCCTTTTGAAACAGAAAACACAGGAAAGAGGCTATCAGGTTGCACTGGACGTGGATCATACTTTCCAAGAACTCCAGCAGCAGTGTCAATGATAACTTCTCCATCTTTGTAGGCACATACCTAAGCAGAAAGGCATAAAGATGAGGTAAAATTATACTATACTTAAAAAAGTACAAACTGAAAATCATCTGTAGTAACTTTCAAGTATAAGTACAACTATACATTCACACAAATGCTTGAAATTAAAAGATAAAATGAATTCAATATTTGTTTATATCAGAATGTCTAAATAAAGGCTCTCTACTGTTCATTTTTTTGGTTTTTAACAAGATTAACAGATGACACTTGTCAATGGAAAACAAGTCAACTCTTCAGCAGTGATCAATTGATCATGTATAGATTTGTAACAAAAGAATGAATCAGAACTAAATTTCCACCAAATGACTTCATTAACTCTAGATATACAGCCATAAGATTATGTCTACAGAGACGTATGATATGACAAATAATTGTCAGGGGATGTTGAGTTAGATCACATTCTACTAATTGCATGTACCTGAATGCCAAGTATCTTGTTAGCATTTCCCAGATCAATCAAGAGGTGCCTCAACTTAGCCTCCACATCAGACAGCAAAGGTGTGTCATGGATCCATTGCACATTTACTGATGGTCCTCTAGCAATGCTTCTGCAAGAGACGAGGTTCATTTGAATAAACAATGTCAGGCAACAAAAGCACAAGTATTGATTTTCAAGGTAACCCACCCTTCAAGAACGGACTCAGCAAATGGCCGCATGACGTCAAAGTAATTAATACGAAGATTCATACTTGATGAAAGACCTGAAATAAGGGTAAACATAAAAGTCAGAAATATAAATACGTTCGATAGGAATCTTAAAATATGATCAATCATTCAACATATCAATCACAAACCTCTAAGAAGATTAAGGACGCGAGAAAATATTACAATATCTCCTGGAAAGGCATCAACCTAGAATTACACCATATGAGGATTCCTGGTGTCAATGTGAGAAATACAAATTATCTTAAGGAAATTACGAAAGAGGTTTTTCTTATCAGCCAGAAGTAAACTCACAGGATTGAATCGCTTTACTTCCTTTTCATTGAGTTTCATCTTTTCTTGTATGACTTTCATGTTTTTGGCTCTTTTCTCCTGAAAGGACTTCATTGATTCCTTCATGGAGAAAAATTACATAAATTAAAACCTAAGTTGATAACATTTGTTTTACAAAAACAGAAGAAAAGTACTCCACTACTCACTAGAGCTTCATTTGCAGGTTTGGAAGTACGAAAGAAAATAGTTGTAACTTCCATAGCCTGTTCTGGTAGATCCACACGTAACTTAAGTCCCATTTCTGCAAATGCAGACAAGAGCGCAACATGGTCTCCCTGTCATAGATATAGTGTGTCACATCTCAAATATATTGAGAACAATGAAAAATGAGTCCTCTATTCTTCAGGGTCTAACCAAAGGGCATTGTTCAACATAAATATAGGAAGAAAAAAGGAAAAGAAAAGGGTCGAGAATATAAAAGGTATGGCTTCAGGAAACTCCTAACCAGAATTTGTTTCACAAAAGAAATACAGATCTCTTTGACACAAAAAAAAAGACAAAAACATAGAGAATCATTTATCTACATACCAATCAAGATGTAAGGTGTGTGCTAGTGTGCTACCATATGTCACAAAATAGTCCCATAAGGGAGAAAAAAAAAGGAACATACTCAAAGAAAAAGTTGGAGACCATACAACTTATTAATTCATGAGAACGGAAAAGGCTATAAGAAACTAAGAATTGATCATTTGGTAAAACTGCAAAAGCGCCAAGGCAGTAGAATCAGATCATGCAAGCACACAATCACATTTATGATAGAATAAAAAATATGCGTACTTCAGAAAAATATTCTGCAAATACAAGTTCCAAAGTATACTTATCAAAGATGAAGTGCATAATCTAATAGCTTTTCCAAGGGAAATTATGGTTTAAATCATGAGTTTCTACATGTCCCTAAACATTAAATACTATGGCCTGAATTGAATTGTTACCCAGATCATATCATACTCTGCTCATGTAAAGTGGATATTAATTTAGCACATGAAAAGATGCTCGAGATATTCAACTTTCTGCAGTGAGAACTCCTTTTCAGTTCAAAAGCATTTAGTGAACACTGGAATGAAACATGTAATACCCAAGAAGGATACCGAGGTGATGATTATCTCTTGACTGAGAATAGTGAATATTTTTTATTTTCTACTTGGAATACAAAGTAAAAAATGCTACCTGTTACAGTACACAAGAAACTGCAGCAAATACAAGAAACAACTAACCTCGGAAGATGCAAGAAGCATCTTTGCTAAGGCCTGTTTTGTAGTATGTGGAAGAGACTTTGTCAAACCAAAATCCAATAGAATTGGCTGATGTGGAGGAATCTTGCTCACAAGAAAATTTCCTTAGAAGACATAAGACAGAGTTACATAGATCAATTAGACAATCCTCATAAGAAGCTGGTGACTCTTCTATAATGAAAGCTGTTGAAAGATTTTTTTCAGCTGACAGCGTGTGCAAAAGATGAATTGATCATTAGCAATTTAGCATTTGTGATGCCTCATAGGTAACATTTTTAAACTAATCATAACAAGAAACCAGAAAATTGATGAAGCATGAATGGCAGGGCAAATCCTCTAACAATCAATCACAGATATCAGCTTGTATAACCATTCCAATACACATAAAAACTATGCATCAATGAAGACGAAGCCAAAAGATGGCCTTTGAATACCAGGATGAGGGTCTCCATTAAAGAAACCATCAACATAGATTTGATGGGCATAAGCACGTGTTATCTCTTCTACCAGCCTTTGCTTATCAACTCCCATTGCATCCAATGATTCAATGTCATTCAATCGAACTCCATCCATATACTCCATCATGATAACTTTTTCAGCTGACTGCCATAATGCACCAAGGAGATACGGAGTAAATAAAGATGTAGAAAATGATCAAAGCACCATTGTAGCAGAGCTTAATATTACACTGTCAGGCTTCAAATACAAACAAACAATCATCACAACAAGCATGCAAAGGTTTGGAGTGAAAGAAATTCTTGAAAATTGAACTTGAAAAAGATAAGTCCTTCATTTTTATTTCAATTTTTTTAATAATGAGGAGGCTGAGCTTTCTATTAAAATGTACTACCAAATATAATAGAGCACTTTGTTATTTAAAGAGCTAAACATGATGAAAAAGAAGAGCATATTAGATACCCTTGTTCCATGAGATTTTATTCTCTATCTAATGAATCCTAGTGCTCCAGCTACTCATATGAACTTGGTGCTTTGCCAATCATAGGCACCAAGGAATCACAAAAAGGTAAAGATCCATTCACAAAAACCAGCTTCCATTTATAGCCCTATTCATATAGCCACAATCGCTTTAAGGTTTTTAACTGTCTAATTTCACAATCAGAACAAAAAAAACAGTATTTAGAATACCAATGAGGAATATTGATGAGGAAAGAAGTTATCATGTCACAGCATTCGAATTTCCAATTTTTGCCATCTTGTACACACTAAGACATTTACACCTTATATAACCAGGTATTCAATAGGGCCGTGTCTCATCAGAGCTGTTCTTCGGATAATTACTTTTTTATCCAGTAAAACCACTTCAAATCTTGTATATGAATGAACTTAGAATTATCCCACATACTCTGTGATGAGAACTAAGGGCTACTAATGAGAATCATACCTCTATAACTTCTGGAACTTGCACATCAACTTGAGTGAGGTGCCTATTATCATTCTCTCTACTGCAGCCGAGATTTCTAGAGACTCGTCTAGTATTCTCTGCACCCATAAGCAACATTAGAAGAAATAATTAATAGAAACTAGCTTGTCTTCAACCATTATCAGAGAAACATATTAGCATGATAGAATGGTATTATCGAAGAGACATACCAGCTTCAATATTGAAATCAAGTTCTTTGGGTGCTTCCTTGCACCACTCATCTATCATAGGGTTGAAATCGTATTGTGGCTCTGCCCATGCTATCCACTCAACAATTGATTTTGCATTCTTCAAATCCTGTAAATTTATATGGAACAAATAAATGCACTCAATGAAACTTTTGAGGCTTCCAATTTCCAACATATGAGAGATGAGTAGCCGAACCTCCAATATGACACGTTTGACACCATCGTGCTGAACCTTTACAACCACCTCTTTCCCATCTTTAAGAGTTGCACGATGTACTTGTGCTATCTGCATTAGAAATGATTTCCAGAAAAGTCAAAAGAAAATTAAGCCAATGAAGATATGGAGCCTTTATGATGGTTGAAAGCCCAGAGAGATCATATAAACTAATCAAACTAAAGACATTAATGTATTAGATAGAATATGAAATCTACATATAATTGTCAAAATGAAAGGTCGTACAATCTGTTCTTGGTAGTCACGGAAAAACTTACTGTATAAGATACCATAAAAGTTTGTCATTTAAAAGGATTAAACCCTCAAAATAAATGCTGAACTACTTTAGGTATTAAAATGTAGTGCTCAAAGATGAAAATGTCAAGATTTGAGGCCAACATCTGTTTTCAAATGAATTAAATAGCAGTTGAAGCAGTTTTAATGCCTGATTTAAGCAAATACCAAAGAACCTCTTTTATCTTCCACCCTTCATCTTCAATCAGATATAGCTTCCACATAGTCTTTTAACATGTGAAAAAACTTACATCCTAAGACTACGGAGTATTAAGCTAAGCTGAATAAGAAGAAACTAAAGACACAAAATAGCTAGTTTAGAGCTCATCTTCGCTATAAACTAACGCAATTCTGGGTTTTCACAAGGAAGATGTAATCATATCGTACCGATGCTGTTGCAAGTGGTATCTCAACAAAAGTTGAGAAGAGATCCTCAATTGACTTCCCCAGCTCTTGCTCTATAGTGTGACATACCTGAATGAAAATCAAGCATCTGGATGATAAACTTCAAGATTAAGAATTACCACTACAGATTGAATGCCTGTTTAGAGAAGATCAAACTCTCTAAACACAATAATATCATCTCCCAATTTAAGAATAGCTAGTTACATAGAAAATTGACGCAGTATACTTGTTTCACTATTTACATGAGCTACAACTTATAGCAATTTTTCAATGAAGAACGAATTGGATCAAATGAGCCAAATAAATGTTAAGTAGTAAATAAAGATACTAATATCAACATTCAGTGAATCCGCAAGCACCAACCTCGTGTAATGGACGAGGTGGAAGGGAATCCTGAAGTTGTTTAAGCAGGTTTATATAAGGCCCTGGAAGAACATCAGCACGTGTTGATAAGTACTGTCCGAATTTCACCCATAAACCTTCCAACTCTATCATAAGATCAAGAACACGCCTGGCATTGCGCTCATGAGCCTTCTGCCATAAAGCAGCCTCCTTCGATTTGCTGCGAATCCATTTCCCTCTCTGCTGTAAAGCCTACAACAAATCATCATGGATGATTATGTTGGTGAATATAATAGAATAAAATAAAATAAAGATGGAAACCCAACTTAACGTAAGGAGATGCATTAGAACAGTACCTTATAGTCCATATAAACGATCAAAGCCAATGCAAACACTTTCATTCGCCTCCGGTATATGTTTCCCCATCCCATTAAGCCCTTTCCACATAAAAGAGAATCATTCACATCAGACGTAGGGAAAAAAAAGGAAACAAATTAACACATATAGAAACATGAGATTTCATCAGAACTCAGAAGATACAAGACACCCTCTGAAGAAACAAATAGTGTCACAGATGAGACCCTGTTCGAAGCAAACAACCCACAGAGAATTGACATAATAAAAAACATTAGAACCAAAATTCAATTGAGAAGGACAAGTTCGAACCAATCAATTTTAGAGGCGAGTTTATAGACTCCGGCGAGGCAAAAACAATATGCCGGCGATGAAGGGTTCTCTTCTCCGAGAGCCTTCTTCGCGATCTGCACCTTTTTTCTTGAAAGTAGGCAGCTCCGTCTTGAATGTTCACCCACCACTCGAATCTAACTTTCCACACAGCGACAAATCAACAGGCCCAACTATTTTTCCACACAGCGACTAATCAACAGGCCCAAACTATTTGCTCTCTTCCTCCTAAATAAATTGAGGATCTAGGAGTAACGGAGAAGTGGAGACAAAGCAAGAAATTACGGTCACGTGTTATATTTTTAATAAAATAATTAATTGGGCCCTTTGCGTGTATAAAAAAACACTAATCACAATAAAAAAGATAAATATATATGATTTGATAAAAATAATCAGCCGGTCCTCCTCTATATAAATTAGATAGTTCAAATCTCATATAATCTTATTCCGTAAAAATTGCCGAAAATTATAAATTATCTCATATCAAGAACTAGTTGTAATCTTACGAAGATACATATATACGATCCTATATTTTTAATGTGATCATTGACGTTACATATCTAATTAAATTGGCGCAATTCATATCCGGCCCCCTGTACTTTCACAAAATTGCCACTTAGACACCTCACCTTTGAGTTGACCCTATTGAACACTCGAACTTTTGATTTTGTACCTATTGAGCACCTCTAATCTGACGTGGCCCGATAAGTGTAATACACGCGATCACAAGCGAGTGAGGGCACTTAACTTAAGCTGACATATAATTCCTTGAAAAAAAAATTAAATTAAAACATTACCTACACAAAAACGAACGATTGCTCATCCCATCTCCTTCGCCTTCTTCCGCCATAGCCGAACCTGAGCAATTCTTCCACCATTGTTCTCCCTCTTTCCTTCTTTCATCAATTCATCCAAAGCTCGATCCTCCCTCGTCGAAATCGTGATGGCTTCTTCGTCGAGCAGCTTTTCGCGCGGAACTGGGAGAATGGAAATCATCTTGGCGACGTAGCTACTATGAAGCATTCTTGGACGGGAAAGAATCCTGGGAGACGATTCTTCGGGTGCCCTAACTATGGAGTAAGTTCAATCCTTGTTTGTGCTATTGATTTTGTCTGGCAACGAATTAGGGTAAACCCTAAAATTCAGCGTTGATTCTCTTGTTTGGTATTGATTTCACTATATGTTCAAATTGATTTGGTTCCATGGTTGTATAAGGACATGATCTTGTCTAGTGTTGCCTCGAAGACATACACTTCAATTTTTTGATCCGCGGGCTGTGTGATTCCAGTAAGTTAGAAGTTGCAAGGATGATGCTCGATAAAATGCCTGAGAAAGGGTGTAAGCCGAATGAGTTCAGTAAATAAGGTAGGACTAAGGGAGCTGAGATTCTGTTGGAGAGAATGAGAGAGAATGGGAATTTTACACGGAATGAGAGAGAATGGAGCAATTTTACACAGCTGAGACCTTGACTGAAACGATATCATCACTTTAAATCTGATGTTTGATGGATTTTGTAGGACAGGCATGTTGGAGGAAGCTGAGACCTTGATTGAAACAATGAGAAAGAATGGGTCTTTTACACAACTAGAGAGCTGTAACACAATAGTGTAAATGTGTATAAATCTTATGTTTATTATCTAAGACCAATATAATTGTGTTTGCATTTTTTGATTTTACAGGGAATGGGGGCATGTAACTTCTTCAAATGGGTTGATCCACCTTGCACAGAGCATTCTAAAGAAGTCATCTCAGGTTTGCTAAGAAAAGTACAAGAGAAGGAAGAAGAGGTAAAGAAGAAGGAAGAAGAGAGGGATAAGGCTAGGCGTTTGGCGAATTTTTTTTTGCTCGTGATAGTGGTGATTCTGTGGGCTGAGAGTGTCAAATTTGTGTTGTCGAGCTAGGTCGAGTCTTGGAGGCATCTTTCTAGTTATGCTTGATTTGTTGCTAAGATTGTATATATGTATTTTTACTGCTGTCAACTGGTGTGAAGAAGTCAGAACCTTGTTGATATTGCTGACAATATAATATATTGGCTTGATTTGATGTCAATTGATTAGAGTTGAGAGCTGAAAAAATCAGTAAATAATATTCAGCATTTTAAACGTGCATTGTTGTTCTAGCTGAAAAATCATGAAATAATGTATCCAAAAATCTTAGCAGCTCCTTTGCCATGAGCTGAAAAAATCAGGCTTTGCCATGAGGTGAAAAAAATCAGGCTTTGCCATGAGCTGAAAAAATCAGGCTTTAGCAGCTCCTTCGCTATAATGTATCCAAAAATCAGGCTACATAAATAAAGATCGGTGACCAGAATTTGCAGCTGAAAAAAATCTGTAGCAGCCGTAAAACTCATGGACATGATTGATTTGGCCACATTATACTCCAATTGAAGCAGCTGAAAAAATCTGTAGCAGCTGTAAAACACATTACCAATGTAAAATCCACGTTTCCAATTGAATAGAAAAAAACTGTCAAAGCAAGAACTCTGGGAAGAAACAAGTTACACAGCAGCAGCTGAAAAAATTTGTAGCAGCTGTAAAACACATTATTCTCTTGACAAAACTATTTTTTGTGCAAATCAGCTTTCAACTCTGACAGGAAATGCTCTTAACTCGCACAGAAACAGCTGAAAAAATATAAGCAACAAGTTACACAGCAGCAGCTGAAAAAATCTACAGCAGCAAGTTACAAAATGAGCATTTAGGTCACATAATGTATCCAAAATATTAGTGGTATTTTGCTAGATCAAAATAAGCTGTTCTCATAATATATCCAAAAAGGAGACAGCTACAACACTGTTTTAGGTCACATAATGTATCCAAAAAATTAGTGGTAAAGTGCTAGATCAAAATAAGCTGTTCTCATAATGTATCTAAAAGAAGACAGCTACAACACTGTTTTAAAGCTCATGGCTACTGAACAATCCCAACACAGACATCTAAGCAATGAAAAGTCATCCTAAGGTCGGTTTGAACTTGTTTGGCTACTGAATGGGGCCTCCCTTCCCTTGAGCCTAGCATCATCTCTGTTGCTTTGCAATTGCCTCCTAGTGACAGCTTGATTGCCCTGCCATCTCAAACCCCTCTCTTGGCTGGAAAAATCTACAGATTCAGTTGCATGTCGAACAGCGGGTGGAACCCTTAAAATCCTACTTGAAGAAGTCCCTGGCTGTGAATACATAACAAAACCAAAAAAAAAATGAAAATCTGTTTTGAAGAGGTGCTCACTTCAAATATGAAAATCAATTATATTGACTTACATGTAGCATTGTCACTCCAGTTGTAGGACTCGTGTATGTGCCAAAACCCACCAGCCTAGAGGCACCTTTTTTTTTGGGTTTGGTAGTTGGTCCAAGATCAGATTGAGGTCTTTTATCTTGAGTCTGAACAAATAAATTATAAGATGACGTTAATTAGTAGTCAATAGACAACATACAAGTTAAACAATTAAGGAAAGATACCTTTGATTGACTCCTTGTTGGTCTTCTTCGAGGTGCAGCTGGAGGTGCAGCTGGTGGCGCAGCTAGTGGTGCAGCTCGTGGTGGTGGCCTTGACTGACTTCTTGATGTACTAGCTGCCACCTCTGGATTTCCTTTTTTGGGACAACCTTTTTTGTTGTGCCCTTGGCACTTGCAAAAGAGAATAAGTCATTACAACTCCCCTCCTTGAGTACTTTCCAGCCTTCTTTGGCTCATCTCTAGTTGTATCAACCCCCAAATTTTGCCCAATGGCAACTTCATCCACATAAGCAGCTTCTGGTTTGTGAACAAACCTACCTCCATGATGCCAAACAAGGTTCACCGTCGGCATTTTGATCCTACAACAAATGCAGATTTAAACAAAATCATTCACCATAACAAGTGCAATATCATCGATCTCATACAAACAAAAAACAAAAAAAACACATGAAAAAACCCCAAATTCCAGGCCTAAAACGAGAATCGAATTCCAACAAATTTCAGCCCTAAAGCCTAATTCAAACCAACATTGTACTCTAGATTCGAGCCCTCAATCAAAAAACCCCAAATTCGAGCCCTCAATCAAAACCCCCAAATTCGAACCCTAAATCAAAAACACCCTAATTCCAAACAATTCAGACAAGCCCTCAATCAAAACCAATGAAGAGGGACAAAATCCGAAGAAAATCGACTTCAATCCCTAGCTTTGAAGTTCTACAACGAAAATCGAATGGCCACACTAACCTCTCCCTTTTCGAGTCAGCTAGGGTTCATCGTTGGAGGAGTCAAAGGTGGGGCTGGTTGTTCTTCTTGGCCGAGGCGCCATTCTTCTTTGTCGAACCCGCCGGAGCTGTTCTTCTTCGTCCAGGAAAGGAGCTCTTCTTCGTTGAGGAGTAGCGATGGTGTCGAGCGAAGAGCGAGGATTCAAAGGTGGTTGAACACATAGAACGTATTTTTGGTGAATATCGTTCTTAATTTATTTTTTTTTAATTTTAATTGTGTCAGCGCTTATGTGGCGTAATAGCTATGCTTATGTGGCTTTATGAAGACTGCTTATGTGGATTAATTAAAATAATCCGTAATGACATGTATTACAACTCAGGCGCGTGTATTACAGCTTCCATCGGACCAGGTGTTCAATAGGTAAAAAATCGTAAGTTCGAGTGTTCAATAGGACCAACTCAAAGGTGAGGTGTCTAAATGGCAATTTTGTGAAAGTACATGGGGCTGGATATGATTTGAGCCTAATTAAATTGGGTTTATAATCGCATTACCCGTACATGGTACGGGGTTAAACTAGTTTTATATAAATATGTATGTTACAAATGGAGTTAAAAAGATTGCATATAAATTAAGAAAACGCATCACGTGCGTACGGTTAATATAGAGAGAATTGAGAATGCTCCCCCAGCCGTCGATGCGTTTTAATCTAACGGCGAGGAATGTGATGCGCGTGGGACGATTTAAATGGGAACGCGCTATCCGTCTCTCTTACATTACACGAGCTTTTATATTTCCCTCATAAAACCACCAACAATCAAATCAGTTTTGCTTTTTTCGTTCTGCTTTTTCACTGTGGCGATTCATCTTCTGCTTCCGGCGATTTTTGCTTCGTTCTTCAAATCTCACTACGCTCGCCTTCGATTTCGACATGTCTTCGTCTCGTAGTTTAAGCAAAGGTGATATCCAGTTCATTGCTAGGGTTTATTTCGTTTGAATTTTGTTCTCCATCGTTCTCTTATTACATTCGATTAAGAGTTGAAGTAGGTCTTCGAAATTAGGGTTTTTGGATAATCCAATGTTGTAAATGTTTGTTTTTCTCTTATGTTATGAAGCCGATGCCGCTGAATCGAGCGGTTTTTCGACTGATAGAGAAAAACAAGCCAAGAGGAGAGAAGATCGCCGTTTGCATACTGAGCCGGGTATTGATTTTTTTTTGTGGTATGGTGTTGTGTTGTAAATTGTGTTGCATGTCGAATATATTGTGTTTGCATTGTACAGAACCTGGTATTGAGTGAAACTCATGTCTGTGTATTCTAGCTTCAATGTTTGTGAATTCAGATCAAGTGAATGTGTGTTTGTTGTGTGAAACCTTTTGGTGTACATATTATATAGTTGTGTTAAGTGTATGTGTGGTTCCTCATGAAGTGTCTGTGCCTTTTTTTACAATCGTCTGTGTGTTCCATATAATGTGTTTGTGTATTGTATTTTTCTAAGTTGTACATAGTAGATCTAAGTATGTTTTTTCGAATTTCATGTCTGTGTATTCCAGATCTTGTGTCTGTGTATTTTTTAAAGTTGTGTCTGTGTGTTTTCAGAACCGTCCAATGTTGTAGTAATCCTTGATGACGAAGAAGTAATCGCACCTCCAACTGAATCTCAAGTTATTTTCTACAACTGGGTCGTTGGAGATAATGGGTTGAAAGAGTAAGTTTTCATATGTTGCTTTGTTGAATGATCTTATGTTTGGATGTGTAATACGTCTTTTGCTTTTGTTTTATTTGGGATTTGCTTTTCAAGATGGGTTCAACGAAGCTATTAAGGAAAGATATGGTAGTGGTGAAGGATGAGGTTTATATTGATACAAACATGATTGATGCATGGAGCGTTTTTCTGAACGAGAATGAAGAAACTAGAAGCCCCTCACCCCCTATGAGGTTTTTCACATCAACCAATCATTTGGTATGTCACATCATCTTATTTTTTTGATTGCGTTTGTGTTTTGCTGACATTTGTTGGATATGTAATTTTTCCCTTTTTAATTGTTGCAGACTCTCCCTGTTGTTTTTAATTTCGGTGATTTGCAAGAAAGAAGTTTGCTCTTCAGGCAGGGTTTGTTTGAATATTTCAATTCTTGTGCCTTCTTCAAGAAATCTAAGAAAAAGATTTCTGATGTGAACATGGTATTTTTAATTTTTGGATTTGTGATCTGTTTTCAATAATGAATGTGTACCCTCTATTTATTAAGTGTGTGTTTTGTTTATATGTATGAATGCAGTATGTCTTCCCAATCGTCCACGCAGAACATCGGTTCATCATTGTCATTGATGTGGTTAAATTAAAGCTCCACATCATTGACAATTCTGATGCCAAGATTACTTTGGAAGGCAAATATGGTGGGATTCCAAATCGGTTGGTAAGTTTAAATTTTTGTTTCCAAACAATGTCCCTGTGTTTGTATTTCCTTTTTTTTACATGTATGTGTGTTATTTAAAAGCATGAATGTGTATTGTTTCAAGTTATGTCTATGTTGTGTTTAATACTTCTGTGTTTCCAAATGTTCATTGACTGTGTTTCTTTTAAAAACATGTATGTGTGTTATTTTATAACCATGTGTGTGTTCTATGTATAGTTATGTCTGTGTAGTTTAAAACTATATCTCTTTGTGTCTCTTTTAACATGAATGTGTATTTACTTGTAAGTGTTTGTATGTTGTGCATAACGATGACTATGTGTTTTGTTTTTTACAGAGAGAAGTGTTGGTGGAATTCCTTGTGGAGCAAGAGATGTCCATGTTGTCTAAAACATTCAGAGATGCAACGCAGACTCCTGCTATAAGAATGATGATGCCGTGGAGGAATAGTAAGAATACCACGGACTGTGGTGTATATGCCATGAGGCACATGGAATCCTTCATGGGAGAAGATCTTATTGATTGGGAATCGGGGCTAAATATAGAGGAGTCCAAGAGACAAATGTTTTGGTTGACGCAACTGTACTATCATCGTTTGCTCACCAGCGATTTCAATCAAGTGAAGGACAATGTTAACAAGTCTTTTGTTGAGGACACGAAGAAGAAGGAAGGACCAAAGAGGAAAAGTGATGAAGTGAAGAAGGAAAGTAGACCGAAGAGGTCTAGATTGAACTGATAACTTATGTGAGGGTTTAAAACTTGACTTTTTTGGTGTGTAGTTTTTGAACAAACTTTTTTTGGGTTGTGTGTGTTTTGAAACAAACATGTGTGCTGCTTGTTTAAATTGTATGTGGATGCAGTGGCGGAACCAGGATTTTGCGCCAGAGGGGGCTAAATAATTTTTTTTTACAAGCCTAATTTCCTAGTATAAAATGATTAAAATCTATAATCATTAGTACTTAAAATAAATTCAAAGTTGTTACCATAGACAAATGACAAAAGTCTACAAATATCCGGATCAAAAAAAAAATCTACAAATATATACTTGTATCCTAACTGAAATTGGCATTTCATTCTTTCAGTTCTCTTTGTATTAGTTTCGGATATAAGCATCTGATGTAAGCACAATTACACAAGTACATCAACCTGATAAGATTCCAGCTCTCTGCAAATTGAATTTGTGTTCAAAGTTCAAACTCACCAATCATGAAATTGTATTCAGACTCAGCATTCATGAAATTGTATTCAAACTCATCACCCATAAAATCATATTTAGAAAAATTCACATCACTCATAAAGTCATATTTAGAAAAATTCATAATTACAAGTAGGCCTTACACTTATGGGAGATGAGTTTAATTATGGAACAAGCCGGAGCCTCTCTGTATCTCATTCTCTCTTGCGTGAATTTACAATTTTCAGTTTTTTTTTTTTCTGAAATCCCAATGGGGGCTACAGCCCCCACTGGGCATAGTGTAGTTCCGCCCCTGTGTGGATGGATGTGGATTATGTATATCAATGTATGTGGTTCTCATATAATTATGAATGTGCATTACGTGCAACCATGAATGTGTATCAATGCAAGTAGGAATGTGCATTGAGTACATAATTGACTAAGTAATAAGAATCAAGATCAAATATGATTGTGTATTAACTATTGCAATGACTGTGTATCAAGATCAGTCATGAATGTGTATTAACTAATAATATGAATGTGTATCAAGATCAAATATGAATGTGTATTAACTACTAATATGACTGTGTAATAACTACATCAATGACTGTGTATTAACTAATAATATGTATGTGTCTTAAGCTTCCATATTCTCGTCCAGTTGTTGTTTCCGCGAGCATGTCCTCTTGTTGTGTCCCGGTTTGAAGCAAACCTGGCATGTCCTCATCTCAGTTGTGTACTTTTCCATTCCAATCTCTTTCCCCCCTCTAATACGACGTTTCTCCCTCCCTCTGGTTTTTGCCTATGGTGGTGAATGCACGGTAACTGTACTTGGGCGGTCACCAACAAACCTTTCGAAAGTAGATTCGGACGTCTCTGGCGGTAGCATTGCTGCAAACTTTTCCCTTTGCTCCTTCATCACATTTATTAATTCCTTCATCATATCGACATTTTCATGCACGGTATTAATGCAACCATGCATTTCTGTAAACACGTCCAAGAGAAGCACCTTTTTCTCATCGTGCACTTTGCTTGCATCATAGACGAAACCGTCAATCTCAAATATAGGCTTCAGTATCGTGTTCTTTGTCCACCGAAGATTTATGAACCTGCTTGGTAGTTTCTAGAATCCAATGTTTTTGAATACAAAAAACAGATGAGAGCAAGGCAATCCAACAGTCAAGAACTTGCTGCAAGAGCAATGCAACTCCCCTGTTTGCACTGAATGTTTGACAATACACACCTTCTTGTTGAGTGAACACCTAATATGGTAATGGTTGACATCACACTCTCTCTTAAAATCTTCTATCACACAATTATATAATGCCTCAGATATCGACTCTTGCAACTCATAGAAGACATTGATCGTGTAAATTGACGAGCAATGTTTCTCTAACCCTAAAGGTGTTTTCAAAGTCGGGAAGCAAGTGGTTGAATCTAAATCCAAATTCTGCTGAGTGTGTCTTTAACTATCTATTGCACTGTTTTACTGCATCATAAACTCAACAAGCGTTGCAAACTGTCCAATGAAATGCCCGAAAAAACTATTCTGGCTTTCCGACCTTGACGTTGTTCGAAGAAGTCCACCCATCCTGACATCCTGGAAGAATGAAGGTATACAATAATGTCGTAACTCAAACAACAGAGGAAGCCAAGAATTATCCTCCTATCTGAACTCGATTACGATCGAATGTCATGCTTCCTCAAACTCCTAAGGTGTTAGTTCCTTGCTCCAAACAATTGAACCAAACTTCTTTGAGAATTGTGCGTTGTTCTCTGCTGTAATCTTGCGGGGTATCTTGTACATTATATGCCACATGCAAAAGCGATGTGCAGATCTGTCAAATACTTGTTCAACAACAACTTTAACAGCCCAGTCCTGATCTGTGAGAAACACATACGGTTGATCCCCCATTGCATTCTTGAATTTTTCGAACAACCAAACATAAGCTTCAATGTCCTCTTTTAGTAACAATCCAGCAGCAAAAGTAATCGATCTTTTGTGGTTGTCAACTCTATTAAAAGGTATAAACACCATATTGTACTTGGAAATCAACATTTTTTTCTTATAAGGATGAATGTGTTATGTTATTATATATGGATGTGTACACGTAAGAGGCATGACTCTGTGCATATACCCTATATGTTTGTGTATTACGTAGCATATGGAAAGTGTACTGAGAATAAGCATGACTGTGTGATGTCAAACAAAATGAATGTCTACCATGGGAAAGGACGGGTGTGTACCTAGGATAACAACGATTGTGTAATGGGATATGAAAATGTGTATTACGTAGTATATGGAATGTGTACTGAGAATAAGCATGAATGTGTACCTGGGATAACAATGACTGTGTAATGGGATATGGACGACTGTGTGATGTTGTAACATATGAATGTGTGATTCGGATAAGCATGTTTTGTGTGATTGTTTTAAAATATGAATGTGTACCTGTTCATTTTGTATGTAGCATCTGCTGTGACAATATCTCCAAAATATGAGAAGCTTTTTTGACCAATAGGATCACACCAAAACAGACGACATAGTTTCTGCTCTTGATCAACTTCATAATCAAATTGAAAGGCTTCACACACCTGCTTCTTCTTGTAGAAGTCATCAATAATCATTTGAGCATCACAGCCAACCATAAAGGCATTCAAATCACGTTTGAAGTTTTTGAAATCAACAAGCGTTGCACCAATTTTGGAATTAGATCCAACTAGCTACTTGTACACCTTGTAAGAGGAACTCAAACCAATATTTGCCCTCATGCAGTTTATTACGAAGTCCTTGTGAAAGTTGGACACTTTCCTATTACTCTTTGCAAATGCCTAACGGAATCATGTAGCAATGTGTGTGTGTCTCTCTTCAAATCTCCTTACAACGTATCCTTCACGCCCTGAATATCGAACACTCAGTCTTGCATCACAACCACACCTGTTGGATATTGTTCTTCTTTGCCTCTTTGTTGATGATTCTTGGTCACCAGTCTCTGTTTCATCCTTTGGAATCACATTTTTAAATCCCTCTCGATTACAAACAAGGTATTTCCAAATGATGAGGTCAGGATTTTTTGCATCTCTCTTGATTGTGCTCTCCCTTGCAATGAAGCCACACATTGTAGCATATCTCTTATAAAATTCAACAACATCAACAGGTTTTTGGAATTTCTGCCCTATGTAAGGTTTAAATTCAGGGACATATCTTGGAATATAATACTTTGTATTTCCAGGAGAAATACTCATCACAGAGTTGTTCTCTCCTTCTTCAAGGCATTGAAGCTTATTATGATCACCTAGATAAAAGGGGAAGGCAAAGACATAAGCAAACGCCATACACAGTCAATCTAACATACAACACACAGTCAAGTGAATATATGTTACACAGTCATAATTATATTTGATAGACATCTATAATACAACTCTCAAATAAAACAGCACACACAGACACGTATAATCTACTACACATTCATGCACACCAGTAACACACAGTCATGTTGACATGCTTACACAGTTAGAAACTAACGCTATGCATAGTCATGTATTTCATACTAAAATTAAGCACACACTCAAATGTAATATACTACACAATCATATGCTATTACAAAACACATTTAAGTATCGATCCATTACACATTTATTCTCAACTAAAAAACATGATTTTACACTTGTTAAGGAGTTAAACTTGATCGAAAAAGTTAGCATGAGCATGAGCGGACAACTAATGTCATGTATAGTTTATATTAAAAGTGAGTGAAAGTAAGAGGAATTGAGCATGTGATTTTGTGCGAGATAAAGCGAGCATGAACATTGAGAAATCTAAAATACACAACAATACTACTTCTCGATCGAGTATGCCTGTGTAGCGAATTGAGATTTTTAATTTCGATTGTAAAATGATGACGATCGATCGAGTATGTATGTGTAGCGAATTGCTCCTCGATCTTAAAAGCTGGAATTGGAATTCAGTATGCGAGATCAAACACAACGAATGAAATCGAATGTACACAACGATATTCATCATATGCATCACCTGTTTCATTAGATCGTAGTACAATTTGCTTGTCTTCCATGGGAGATCGAGTTTGAATTTTGAATTGATTGCCGCGCACGAAACCTTTCGCTTTTTCGCTGAAAACAGAGAAGCTATTTTTTTGGAGGAAAAGCTAATTAAAATAAGCTCTTGCGAGCATTTATAGGGCAGTTTCCACGCGCGTGCCACGCGAGCGCTAGCGCGCCATTGGATCTGGAAGATCCAATGGTTGTTATTTGGTCTTAGGTCTCTCTTAGAGGGGCGTACGCACGTGAACCGCCCTCATAAATTAATGTGATCAAATCTTTTCATAGTCACTGATTGATGGTAATTTAAATTAGACGTTCAGATTTGCATGACTTGAAACCGACAATCACTCTTTTCTCTCTTTTTTCACTCTATACGTTACATATTTTTTCAAACTTATTCACTCGAATTTTGCTTAAATAGCATTTTTTGCAACGCAACACCCTCTGTTTAGATAAGTTGAGAGCTTTCATAACACATTAAATTGATTGTAATTATTTTGATATTGAAGTTGGAGAAATGTGATTAATTTACACAATATAGAAGGATTGACTGTTCAAATCTGCATTCATTAACACCCACTATTCAAATCTGGCAGTAATTGTCATGCGTAACACCCTCTTTTATTGATTGTATGCATAAAAAATTAAATTATTTTTTAAGCTTTATTGGAGATAATTCAAAAGGGGTATTAGGCAAGACTCGAACCTTAGACCAAGTGTATATGAGGTGACATAGATACCATCTGAGCTGCATTGTTTTGTTGATTTATTTTGCATCCAAGTGTATATATAAAAAAGTGGGAAGGAGGAGTGATTAAAGCAATAAATGGTGGTAACAACCCATTCTTATATGTATATAAGATAAGATAAGATAAGATAAAAAGATTATGAGCTTTGTGTCCAACTTTCACTTTTATCCATTTACCAAGTGAAATGCGTCATCTACTACAATAACTATATCCATGCAGGCCCTGTTTGGTTATAAAATGTGGAAACGTAGATGAATTTAGTCCATTTTAGTGTCATGATACATTGACAAAAAAAATATCTTCTCATCTCTTCCAACCTCTTATCTATAAGAAATTTGAGTTTCATCCACATCGATCATTCCTCTACTAGAGGAGGTAACTGATGCGTCCTTGCCCCTCGTGGTCGACAAGAACACGAATGTCCCGATCGAGATCGTAGGCGTAAGTGCATTTGTCTTGCTTGAATGATGGACGTTGAAGTAGCAATTTGGCGGAAGCAATTTAATGGAGTTCAACTATGAAGTACGAACAAGGGCGATGCAACGGTATCCCGGGAAGAAAGAGTAACTCAACTTGACTTTAGGGAAATTCAATATTATAGCCATAATGAAACCGATTACAAGGTTTATATAAGGGAGAATCGGTCCCCCTAGGTCTCTAACTAGGAAAGATATAAATCTAGCAAATCATATCTTATCTTATGGAAAGATAGAGATATGATTTGTTACAGAAATCCTAAAATAAAAGATATGAAATAATAATATAAACAAGCTATCTATCTTTAAGTCAAGTAACTATCCAAAAGTAATAACTTGACTTAAAATTATAGAAATCTAATTTAGGATAGGCGGGACAAAGGAATTCGCACCCGAGGCTCGGAATCCCTCAATTAAATATATTAGCATTACAAAAAAAAAAACATGTATCAATTTTACTTTTGTCGGATAATCTTGATTCAACTCCATGAATCCCCACACTTAGCTTGCCCCTTAAACCACTTAACCTTAGCTTTGGCTAACAAGTTAATAGTCAAGTTAAGTCTACCTATAACTGAACTAGAAGAATAAACTTATGGCTTTTAGCTTTGTTATATGGATGTAAAACCGCTTTCCTTTAATAGAAAGTTGAACGAGGAAGTTCATGTCAAATGGCCTCAAGGTTTCAGAACATCCATTGGTCCAAGTAAAGTCCATGAGTTGGATATTCTATTTCGAGACTAAAGCAAGTGAAACAAAGTTATACTCTGAGATAAATGGAGCATTTATGTATATGACTTCATTAGAAGCTTGAAATGTCTTTGCGTTTACAAAAGATAGTGGGAGCAAGTTGATGTTCCTAACTTTATGTGTTGATATTATACTTCTTATCAACAAGAAATGACCACCTCTAAAGTAGAATGAGGATTGGTTTTGTATTCTTCTCCAAAGAATATTAGATGAGACAAATCTTAGAGATCATACTACACAATGTTAGGTGTGTGTACTTTCTCAATCTAAGTTAAGGACATATACAAATATGTTCTTAGTCCGATTTCTCAAATGCAAATAGCGTTGTGAGTAGACATCGGTCCGATCCAACAAAGAATCATAAGATTTATTGGAAACAATATTCTCTAGTGTTTGAGAAAAATCATTGTCCCTAATGGAGAGGATGGTTAAATTAATTATGAAAAGGTACATTGATACTAATTTTAGATAGATCGGGATGATCTAAGTCGCAAGTATATTATATATGTATAACTGGTGGAACTACTTCTTAAAAGATTTAAACTAAGATGTAGTTATCAATTTGTACTTTGGAAGTACTATATATCCTTGGGAAATGAATCAAGGAGGGAACGTTGTAGATAGCAGATGTAATAGCAACGAGCAAGGTTGCAGATCCATTGACTAAGGTCATACCTCAGTAGAAACATGAGACCTATGTGAGGGGCTTAAGACTGGGAGTCTAGTAAGCTTGACAAGAGTCGGGTTGAAAATGGGTGCATAAGAATCCCTCAGTTGATACATGTATAAATATATTAACATTATAAGGCTCTGATACCACTGTTGGGTTCTAGGGATGCAAACGCAGCGGAAAAACAATAACTTTGTTCCCAAACCCTAGCCTAGGATCCGTATGATAACGTAGATTATGTATAAAATTAGTTTAGTTGATTACCTCAAAGGAGAAACCGAATTGCAAATTCAAACCTTTCTTGTGATCACCAAAGAGCCCCAAGTGTTGCCCCTCTAGCGGTATCCACGCACACGAACGGGACAAATTTCTACAACGAAATATGCTTGTTAGAACAATGTTGCCTCCCTAGCGGTAACCCATCTCGTGAAGTCCAAAGAACCATGCGATTGGGAGACTCGGGCCACTAAGGATTGGGTGGCTTAGGAGATACTCTTCGCTCGACTCCTTGTGATAGGACCCTTGGACTTGAGTTAGAGAGCCTCTTCTTCTTCTATGGCCGAAATGGTAAGCAAGGGCGCATCATCCTCCCCTTCTTGGCTTGGAAACGTCCCCATTTCCTCAAAACCAAACGGAGGCTCGATGTAAGGCTTCAAGTCGGCCACATTGATGATAGGATGGATCCCATAGGACTTGGGTAGCTCAAGTTGATAAGCGTTGTTGCCAATGCGTCTCAACACCTTGAATGGCCCATCTCCTCTAGGATCGAGCTTGGTCTTCCTCTTTAATGGAAAGCGCTCCTTCTTGAGGTGCAACCAAACAAGATCCCCGGGCTCAAAAATCAATTCCTTCCGGTTCTTGTTCTTTTGAGCACGCAATTGTATTTATATTTAATAAACTATTTTATCTCCCCTTCATTATTTACGATTTTATTAATTACACAAACTTAGTTTATTAAATGTAGTTTAATTATTAATTAAGTTAAATAAATAAACTTAATAATATATTTTTATTATATAGAATATGGTGTGGGTGTATATATAATATGAGAGAAAATAGAAAAGGGTCCTCTTGATTGTAGATAAAAATAAAGAAAGACGAAGACGAAGAGGAAGAGGAAAGAATAAATAGAAAATGATGGAGGAGAGAGGAAATGAGATGTCAAATAGAGTAAAAGAAAGAGAAAGTTGGGAGAGAATTATATCTTCTCACCATGCACACAATACGTGACTTCAAAATTGATTTAAATCTTATTTTTCGTTTTCTTACCATCATCATCGTCGGAATCATCATAACTGTTTTCAAAGTATAGGTTAAATAATGGGAAATTTCAGATGGTGTTCCTGAGTTTTGAGCTTTTTCGGATGGTGCCCACAATATAAGCTTATTCCGCAAAATGCCCCCGAGGTTTTGAAAAAGTTCGGAATGTGCCCTTCTTTTAATTTACCCCAAACTTCCGTTAAGTAAAAAGAGTATAAAAAAAAGGAGGTGAACGAAGAGCGCAGAGGGAGGAAGAGCGAAGAGAGAGAGCGCATGCTTCCATCGAGCGACAATCCCAACCGGCTGGACCACTATTGGCGGCGGCGGATTCCGGCTTTCCGATGAGGTTTTGGGCGGCGCTTCTTGTTGAAGGATTTATTCTTGAACAAATAAATTTGTCAAGACCCCGCCGAGTATAGCGAAGTCAGGATCGACCACGGGAGTTAGAAGAATCAATTATCTAGCAATCAAACTACAAAAACAAAACAAAACAAAGCAAACAAACACAAATCACACGTTTCAAGAGAAGGTCGCACCCGACCTTATGGAGGTCGTCCGCGACCACGACAGAACCTACGAACACAACGTAACAAAGAACAAAGAACAAAGAAAAGGGTCATGGCCGACATAAAAGGGTAGGGGCCGACCTCTAACTGGGCATGATTTTAACTTCTCATAACTTGACACTTGAAAACCGCTACAAAACACCACCTCCTAGAATGCTCCAAATAGCTTGAAAACTTCTCCTAAACACTCCAAATACCTACAAAACACAAAAACAACACACAAACGACTCCAACCCTCGAAAGAGAGCTGAAATCACATGCAAAACACGAAAACACATAGGAAAATATGCAAAACATCCTAGAAAACAACCTATGAAATCTATCTAAAAAGCATGACATCAAAACACCCCATACTTAGACTTGCTTGTCATCAAGCAATCACTCACATGCATCAACACCAAATAACAAGCCCAAGAATGCCTCTAAGAAAAGTAAGCGCAAGATAGAATAACGAGCAAGCAACTTCCATATCATAGCACACATGTACATATTCTAAGCAATCACAATCCAACCTCACAAGGATAATGTGTTTCACTCACTCTCAAGTGTTTAGGGTAAACAATGAGCACTCAATCTCAATTCCAAATGCAAACCTCATGGTCAATGGAACTTATACTCAAAATTTTCCACCAAAGAAATCAAAACAAGTCAAATCATCAAAAGAACTTAGATGGCTCAATGAAAACTTCAAAGAAGCTTCATTCGGCCGGGTTGTAATGGGGTTTGGTATTTCAAAGGGTGTGGAATAATTTAGTTTTGTGGTGCTAACAAATCCGGGAACCTAGACTCCTAGACTTCACAACAACAACTCAACCAACTCTTCTTTCTTCCTTCAAACACCAAACACTTAAAACTTTTAAAGCTCACTTTTTCTTCACCTATTCCTTGTCTTTCTTCTTATGTAGAAGATTATGGCTCTTGCACTTATTCACACAAATCTCTCTTTTTTTCACTTTTTTTTTTCACGACACAATTTTTTTTTCTTCGTCTCTACATGGTCAGCGCCGACCATGTGTTGGTCGTGCTCGACCTTTCTTTGAAACCCATTTCCTCGATTTATGGTCGACTGCGACCTTTCAGAGGTAGGACCCGACCCTTAACTGAGAACCTTTTCACCACTACAATAGTGCTATCGAGCCAAAACTACTTTTTTTCCATATTTTTTCAAGACAACTCCTATATCTCAATCTTCACAATCACTTCGTCCTCACCCCCTCATCCACAACAACATCACAATCCATTCTAAGTCCTAATTTCCGGATTTAATGGGGTCAAGCTTATCATGGCTAGGGTTATTTTTGTGGGGCTAGAAATAAGGCTTAAAGCTCAAACAAGGGCTACAAACAAGGAATCATGCATATGTAGGAGAAAAAGGAAATAAATAGGCTTAATGAAATAAGTTCAATATCATTTGATCTAACAAGTAATGAATATATCTCCATTGGTTTCAAATTTAAAATAAGCATGCCATTGTCAAGTGGTAAATGCATATGGAAGAGTAAAAATCACACATGAAAGAATAATGAATAAAACATACATTCCTTGTGGCCAAAAGATTCCTCACTTAGGTTCAAATTTTGTTGGATTGCTTTTACTTAGAATTATGCATGCTCAATGTCCATTATATGCTCAAAACTCAAAAAGGAAAGTCATGGTTAGACAATCTTACAAAGCAAGTTATAGGAATTACATGATGAAGCAAATATTACTATCCTAGGACATCTTAGAAGAGGCATTTATCCATCATAAAAATCAAAAGAAAAAGACTCAAAAACACACATAAAAACATGCAAACACCCAAACACATATGCAAACTAACACATGACACAAACTCATGAGCACAAACAACATGCTAATGACACAATCATGTAATTTCCCCCTAACCACCCCATACTTTAAGACATCAATGTTCCCATTGATTGAAAAAGTAAAGATAGGGAAAAGAGAAACATACTTAGACTTGGAGCGTTTTGGGAGAAGATTTATCTTTAAGGAGGTTGAGGTGGGGCATCGTCCGGGAACATCTTTTGGGCGAGCCAAGCATTGTACTCGTTTTGAGCCCGTCAGTCTTCATAGTAGTCATTCCGGAAAGTGTTGAGATCCTTGAGGTTGACGGTCACTTCTTGGTAATGAGCCATGCTTTGAGTGTGATGGTTGTTGAGGGTGACATAGATGTGTTGTTGTTGAAGAGCAAGAGTCTCCATCTTAGCATTAAGAGAGTTGATGTCGGGTGGAGTATTGGAGCTGAAACCGCCAAAATGAGAGTCGCCGGACCATTCAAAACCATAGGGATTGATGGGGTATCGTCCGGATCGGATGATATCAAAATTTAAATTTATAAACCGAACCCCAATTGTAGTAAAGAGGTAGGGTGTCGAACACACGGGAGTTCGTGCGTTGAGAGTACCCAAAAGACTAAAAAGAGATAAAAGAAAGGTAAAAACGAGGAAAATCAAAAGGAATCACCTCGGACCGACACTGGTCACTTCGGTCCGAGGGTGGATCGAGGTAGATTTAGCCGGGACCGACACACACAATGTCGGGCCCGATGTTTTGGGTACTTCGATTAGGCAAAAATAGTAGATCGGCCTTGGGTTTTTGGGTTCCTTCCCTAACTAGACTTGGGTAATTCCACCCCAATTCAGCCAATAAGTGTTGATCCTTGTGAGATCGAGGTTGCTAGCCTTTGATCCCTCCACTCTACACTTCGACCCAAGGGAGTTTCCACTCGCCTTCGATGCTAGGTCTAGTGATGGGTTCGAGATTGCTCCCGCTTACTCTTACCAATCACAAGCCCTAGGTCCCTTGTTTCCACAAGAGAATTGAAGCTCAATGTAGAGAGGATTCATAGATCAAGCACTCAAGGCTATGGAATTGGGGGTTCCTACCCAATCCTAGCTAGGGGTTTCCCCCATAGCCCAAGACTATGGAATCTACTCCATCAAGTAAGAGTAAAAAGCAATCAAATGGCAAATCATGCAAATCTCAATCATCAAACTCAAACCAAAGCTAAATTGCATTCAAATCAAAGGGGTTCACAAGATCGAAGTCTTAATTCTACTAAAACCAAAGCAAAACAAGTACAAACTCACTAATCTCCTTTCTAGCTCCACCGATCTCTCTCTCTTCTCCTCCTCCTTTCTTCTCCTTGCTCTCCAAGTCTTCCTTGAGCCTTTGAGAGTGATTTTTGTGTGTGTGTTTGATCTCCTCTTAATGCTCTCTAATCACCTCTAATTATCCTCTTCTCTTGATTGGGGACCAAGGAATTCCAAATTTAGAAGAAGGGCAAAATTGGAAGATCACAACACTATGCCTTGGAGCCCAATCCTTCCTTTTGCTGACTCGGACCGACGCGGGCAGACATCGGGCCCGACGTTGGGAACGTCGGTCCTGTGCTCTGGTGCTCGAACTCGGGCCCGACTTGGTAGTAACTCGGTCCTGGGTCTCGGTCCTTCTTCTCTTCTTGGTTTTCCTTGAGTTCCTCTTCATTCTTTGCATGGCTCTTCCGTTCCTTAGCTTCCTTGCTTGGCTCCTTCTTAGATACTCCTCCAAAACGTCCTCAAATGCGCCATTTTACCTACAAAACACAACAAACTCGCATAGTTTCCGAATCTTGAAGAAAACCGGGAACCAAGCTAAAAAGGGACGAAACTAACAAAGAAAGGAATGAAAAACACTTATCTACAAGGGAAATTAACTACTAAAACACCACCAAAATGAGAGACATCAGAATACCCCATACTTAAACTTGCTTGTCCTCAAGCAATAACAATGTAAGCAAGACCTAAGCACAATCTTCAAGTAAAGCCTCATATGAAAAACTCAATCAAGCACAAGTGATAGGTATGCAAGCAAGATTATGTCATCACACATGATCAAGTGTTCAAGGAATAAAGTCTAATACAACCAAGCCTCACTTTAGGGATATGAAAATGTGTATCACTCATCATGTGTTTATGCTTGAAAATGAACACTCATACTCAACAAACATGCAAGTAAAGACTTTACTATTGAAGTTAATATCACCAATTCCTCCACCTAGAGATGCCTATTTCAATGCACACAAAGAATATGAACTTGGCTCAATGGAGGTCCTCAAAGAGGTTCCATTCGGCCGGGTTGTAATGGGGCTTTTGGTGTTTCTCAAGGTGGGAATCACTTTGGTCTTGTGGTGCTTACAATGGGGATTGAACTTTCTAGTCTCTCACCAACTTCACCAAATTCTTCCACTTTCAACTTCACACTCCCAAAAGACTTTGATTTTTCTTCTTCTTTCTTTTCTTCTTTCAACCCACATTTCACTTAACATTCCACTTCATCTTTGCACTTAGACTTTTTGTTGGATTTTTCACTTTTTCCACTTAGGATCGACTTGCAACACACGTCGGGCCCGATGTACACTTTAACTCGGTCGGTACCCTTTTCTTTTCTTAAGCACTTTGCTTTCAATCCACTATTTTTTCCAACTTTTCTTTCTTTCTTTTTTCACTTTAAGCTTCACAAAGATGCACTACCCACTTGATTTATAACTCCATTCTTTGCCCTTCACCAAAGAGAATCTCAACTCTCCAAATATTCTCCAAAACCTCTCACTAAAGTCCAATCCCATAAGGATCAAGTCATATAGGCTAGGGATCATATTTTTGAGGAGTTTCAAACAAAGGTCTAAGGCTAAAACGGGGCTACAAACAATGGTTTATCTTCAAGGTAGGATATGGAAGATTTTGTGACTAAATGAAATAAAGCTCAAATCAATGTGACATAGCATAGAACAAATCTTATATTGGTCTTGGAAAATAGATAAACACCTCAATAGCAAGTTTTACTAAGCATGCATGAGCTAATTCACACAAGAAAATGAGGGATATGCAATCATGAACAAGCATCCCTAAAATGGCCAAAAATATCTCACAAGGTTCACTCTAGCTTAGTTGCATCAAAACTTGTCCAAGAACTCATGTGCTCAATAAAGAACATGCAAGACATCATATCACATCAAAAACAACATCCATTTAGAGGCTAAACTATCCAAAAATATGCAAAGGAATTTACAAGCTCACATCATCATTAGCTCTCATATGGACATCTAAGATGGGAATTCCTTGTCCAAAAACAAAATCTTTTTGTCGTTTTTCACACAATTTTTCACATTTTTATGGATATTTGCAAAAAATTTCTCCAACCAAAACAAACAAACTCATCCATTCATACCATTAAATTCAATCATCCTTCATTCATCACATCATGCCACTATCCAAAAAGGAAAACATCTCTCCCTTAACAAAACAAGAGAAACACACATGAAACTACACATGAAACTATGAGCTACTAACCCACCCCATACTTAAAATTTTGATGTCCTCATCAAAAGAAATCAAAACTGAAAAGTAAAGAGAAGAGTAAAGAGAGCTCACAATTCCTTATTCTTGAATGGCATGTTGAGGCTTAGTTCGGAGGGTGTCCTTGACGGCGTCTCCTTTGAAGCCGTGCGTGCCGCTCTCGCTCATACACTTGGTCGTGGAAAGGGTCTTGACTTGGCGGTTGAATTTGTGGTGCGGGGCGCATCCATTGATCTTCACGGGAAGAGAAGTTCCCGGTCATCCATTCATTGAAACTTTCTTGGACGCTCCATCTTTGGTCCTCGACCGCCCTCAAGTCGTCCACATCACGTCTAGTGTAAGCGATGTTGCGGTTCACTTCTTCAAATTGAGCTTGGAAGTCTTCTTGGTGGTGGGAAAGTTGTTGTTGTTGGAAGTTGAGGTGTTGTTGTTGAAGATTGATTTGGTGTGCCTCTTGAAGCATGCTAGATTGTTGAAGTTGAAGATGAGCTAATTGGTTGGCCAAGAAGTTCATGTCCACCGATTGTTGAGGCTCGGGGAACACCATTCCGGGCCCGTACCATTGGGCATAACCTTCATATCCTCCATAGCTTGGTGGTTCTTGTCTTGCTCCACTCCCCTCACCCCTCTCGAAATGGCTCGGGACCGGATCGGGCAAATATGTGTCGGACCGACGCTGGTGGACGTCGGGCCCGACATGGCTTGCACCTCGGTCGAGTAGTGTTGGTACGTGGTCGGTGAGCAAATTGTGGTAACCACCATCTTCTTCTTCTTCTTCTTCTCTAGTCAAGTCAACGTCCATGTCATCTTTTCTCACGAACTCATATTGGTTGGGCTCCTCTTCTTCGGTGTCCGGGGAAATTTGAGGAGAAGTGAAACGAATGTGTTGTGCTCGTCTCCTACACTCAAGTGTCCCCTCCGGCTCTCCATAAGGATTCTCCTTGCCCACCCATACTTGCAACCAATTGTAATAGCTTGTGAGGTCGAAGAGTCGAGGCCCCAAAGGAATGTGCACCTTATCGAAGTTGGAGTGTGGGGCTAGATAGATGGTGACACCGGTCACTTGATTCTCTTTGATGATGTTGGCCTTCTTGAAGTACTTAAGGTCCATGAACTCTACACCATTTGGGGCCGGCGTGTAGGTAGACAAGTCCACCTCAAGACGATGAGCCAAGCGGGCTATCATGCCTCCAAAATAGATCCATGAGGAACTGGAAATCCCTCACCATCTTCACCCACTCCCATGTGAGGTTCATTGGCTTATCATTATGAAACAACCCATCTTCACCCACTCCCATGTGAGGTTCATTGGCTTATCATTATGAAACAACATTTCATAGAGCAACATGGCCTCCTCCTTCATCGGCTTGCTCAACTCGTGCCTAGCAAAGATGGTACAACCCAAAGCTCGGATCATGACTCGGAAGAGTGGACTTGCTATCTCATTTGTTGATGCGCCTTTCCTCATCTCACTTCTTCCGGCTACAAACCTCCAAAGATAGTCCACCTTCTCGTCATCCACATAAGCCTCATCTCTCGGAAAAGGAAATCCAAGGAAATGTGCCAAGTTCCGGAGAGAGAGCTCATGCAACTCATTGCCCATTTGGAAGGAGATCATGCCCTCACTCTCGACTCCTTCATATGTGCACTTGAATGACGCCATAAACTCGGATGTTAAGGCGGGATAGTGAGTGTTGTTCCTCCTTAGCATCACGTTGAGACCAATATGAGAGTAGCACCGAGTAAGAGCTTCTTCCATGCTCATCTTTCTAATGGACTCCCAATCTAACCACCGGGTGTGGTGAGATAGACCCATGAGTTGCTCATACTCTTGAGCCACATCATCATCCTCGAAGCGCACATCGTCCATCCTTTGCACTCTCTTGGACGACTTCTTGGACTTTCTTGTTACTTTCTCCATCCTTGAAGAAGATGCTCGGGTAGTCATGGTACCTACGCACAATCAAGCAAAGAACTACAAGATAAAATCTATACAATCACAACAAGATCACAAGCTTCCACCACAAACAGCTCATCATGCAAGGAAATAACCCCATACTTGCTCTTAAGACACTCAATCCACAAAATCCAACATGTATGAGCAAAGAGTCACATAACAATGGTCAAGCTACAAGATATATCATGATAAACATGCCTTTACCAACATTCAAGCTCATGAATCCTAAAGCTCACACAAGAGAAAGTCAAATAGCATAGGACTGACCAACACAAGACATCGGGTCCGAGGTTCTCAACCTCGGTCCGAGTCTTGGACCGACTTGCAACATCGGTCCCGAGGTTCTGGGTACCTCGGGCCGACTCTCATTCGACTTCTCTTCCTAGATTCACCCATAAAACACTCTATCATGCTCCTAAATTTATCCAAAATCAACCACTTCTCATCATCAATCGAAGCTCCAAGTAGGTTTTAGCAACAATTAAGCACAAATTTCACTATGCATGCAAATCACCATGGATGCTTAAGGTCTAAGCTCACTCAATCATGGCAAATCTCAAATCTAGCAATGAAAGCATGAAATTCACAAGGAATCAAGTAGAGATTGAGATTCACATACCAAATATGAAGAAACAAAGACTTCTAGCAATCAACTTCTTAGAACTCAAATTGTCCTCTAGATCTAGAAGAGGGATGAAGAACTATGGGATTTGTTGGGATTTTTGGCTTTTGGATCGATGTTTGAGGATGCTAGGGGTATGGATCGAGATTTGTGATGAAGATTGCTTGGGGTTCGAGTATGGTGGAGATGATGGATCGATTTGGCGTTTTTGAAGGGCTTGGTATTTTGGGAAGGTGGTTATGAGGGTGATGGGTGTTAGGTATGGGAAAGAAGGCTTCAATTGGGTAGAAGACAAGGTTAGGTCAGAAGGGCATAATAGGAATTTCCACAAAATCAAGACCAAAGTTGACCGGCCAAAGCGGAGCGACGTCTCAACCTCGGGCCCGAGGTACTGGGTACCTTTGTCCTACCCGTTTTGGCTTCCTAAAAATCCCTTGTCTTGGCAAGTCTCTACCCACAAGTCCTTGTATTATTTTAACAAATACCACACATGCTCATGAAGCTCACATAACACACAATTCCACAAAACACATGCTAAAGAGATATTAGAAAGAATCTAAGCTAAGGCAAAGAAAACAAACTAGAAACCACGAAAATGAACCTACTAAACTCGGGTTGACTCCCGAGGAGCGCTTCTTTTAAGTCACTAGCTTGACTTCTAACCTCTACCCTTCAAGGAGGGTGAAAAACGGTGAATTGATCATCCTTGTCATATGCATCTCCACACTCCTCATAGCCATAGTACCACCATTTGTGTTTGATGAAAGTGTGGCATCCAACTTCTCCATCATTCTTCTCCTCCAAAGTGTAGGTTGGCATCTCTTGCATCTTCTCAACTTGATCTTCATTACCTACACCACAAAAATCTAAAGAATTTCTAGGGGGCTCAATGACATTATAACTCAAGTCTTCTTGCAAATCACTCAAACAAAGGTAATCATCCTCTAGATCTTCTTTCAAATCACTTAAACAAATGTAAGAGTCTCCCACATCAAAAGGATACGAAGAAGGATACTCTTCATGGCTTCTCGGGCTATCTCTATCTCTTGACTCCTCATGGTTCACAAATGGATCTAGTAACTCTCTTTCTTGCTCTTGAACATAGACCATGTCATGATCTCTCAATGGTGCTTCCTCCTCTTTTGTGGGTTCCAACTTCTCTCTCTTACGCTTGGCACTTTCCTCCAACTTCAAGATTGTCAAAGCATCCGGTTCGTTGAGAGCTTTGTTGAAATGGAACTCCACTTTTTCCTCGCCAATCTCGAAAGCCCTTCCCCATTATTTACATCGAATTTGGCACCCGCCGTATCTAGAAACGGCCTTCCAAGAATAATGGGCACCATCGGATCTTCTTTCATGTCAAGGATCACAAAATCATCGGGGACAAAATATCTCCCAACTCTAACCGGGACGTCATCTAAGATTCCGGTGGCTTTTGTGGATGAACCATCGGCCATAGTAAGACTCATATCAACCGGTTTCATATCTCCGAGGTTAGCCCTTCTCCATATGCTCATGGGCATAACCGATATGCTTGCTCCTAAATCACAAAGAGCCTTGAAGTTTTGGGATCCAATCCCCACGGTGATGGCAAATCTTCCGGGATCACCTAGCTTTTGAGGTAGCTCCAAGATCTTCACCTCATCTTGCATTTCCACAATCGACCTCTTCTTGCTCAAAATTTCCTTCAAGAACTTTGCATAGGATGGCATCTCACTTAGAGCATCGGTGAATGGAATGGTGATGTTCAAGCCTTGCATAAGCTTCAAGAACCGCTTAAACTTGCCCTCAACAATCTCCTTGGGCTTCTTCAATGGGTATGGAAGAGTTGTGGCACCTTGTTTCTTGGTTGAATCTACCTCCTTGGACCGATCTTGATCTCTCTCAACATTTTCAGCTTGGATCGACGTTGGAGTGACCTCGGGACCGACTTCAGGAACCTCGGTCCGGGGGTAGGGAACTTCTGGGAACATCGGGCCGACTACAGGGCACGTCGGGCCCGAGTTCTGCTCTACCTCGGTCCAACTCAGGGGACTTCCTCCGTCTTCTGGATCGACGTCTTGGCACGTTGGGCCCGAGTTACTGGGCAACTCGGTCCGACTTTCTTCTCTTGTCCTTGGAACTTGTGGCTCGGGCAAACTCCGTCCACTCCTCAATCCTATGTCTCGAACTTCATTTTGTTGTTGTTGGGCACGGGGATTCTCTTCGGGTCGGCCCGGGAGTCTCCCTTCCTCTCTTGGAAGTTGATTCGCCATGTGAACAAATTGGTTGTCCACTTGTCTTCTCCAAACACCCAACTCTTTGAATTGATCATCAAATCTTCTCTTCATATTGGTGAATTGATTCTTCAAGTCTTGAGCCCATGGTGGTGTTTGCTCATAGAATCCCGGAGGTCGGTATGGTGGTGGTTGGGCCCTTGGCTCGTTTTGGTTGAAGTTGTTGTTGTAGCCATTAGCTTGGCCTTGGTTCCACCTTCCTCCATTGTTGAAATTGGCTCTCCCTCCAAAATTTCTTTGAACATAGTGTGCCTCCTCAATTTGCTCGGCCAATCGAACTTGGCGTTCATTTGGACATTCTTGGGCTCCATGCTTCAAAGAACCATACTCTTCACAAGCTCTCGAGTTTTGTTAGAGATGACCCATCTTCCTCCTCATCTTGTTCAACTCATCTTCAAGGAATTGGATCTTCACATCTTTATCCACCTCTTCACTTTTTGGATCGTAGAGCCTCTTTGCACCGTCTCCATGGATTCTTACCTCCTTGTTGACTTGATTTACTCCATACATGGCTTCATAATCGGAGAGCTTGTCTAGCAACTCCCACGCTTGCTCCGGTGGCAAGTCTATGAACCCACAATCGGTGTGAAGGTTCAATTTATCCTTGGTGGCGGGGTTGATCCCTTGGAATAATATGTCTTGAAGGACATAAGGTTGTTGCCCATGCGTCGGACATTGCCTTAACATTTCCTTGAACCGATCCCAGGCCTCGAAGAGTGGCTCGTGGGCTCCTTGTTGAAAGCTTGCTATCTTCCTTCTAAGCTCCGTCGTCTTGGTGGGCGGAAAGAACTTCATCAAGAATGCTTCATTGAGAGCCCTCCATGATGTGATGGAACGAGGTGCTTGGCTCTCCAACCAATGCAATGCCTTGCCTCCCAACGACCACTTGAAGGCTTTGAGTAGCACGTACTCAAGAGTCTCATCATCCGTCGAGATGGTCTCACATAGGTCCTTGAATTGCTTCACAGGCTCGATCGGGCACTCATTCGGTCTCCCTTGAAATTGCTCTCTCTTGATGAGTGAGATAAATTGAGTTTTTATCTCAAAATTCTTTGACACCTCCGGCAAGACAATGGCCGGTTCCGGCACCTTCAACTCCGGATGCATGTATTGTCTAGCATTTCGGGGTTGGGTGTTGATTTGAGCCTCCAATCTCATCCTTTACTCACGCTCTCTCCTAGCCTCGGCATCTCGGTTCGCCATTTCAAGTTGCATACGAGCCATATCGGCTCTCATCCTTTCGACCTCCTCATCACGAGCTTGGTCCGCCATTCTCTTCTTCTTTCGAGCTTGTTTGATTATGCTCTCCGGATCACACACAAAGTCGAGCTCAAGTGTTCCTCGGACAGAACGAGCTCGCATACACCTACAACCAAAGACACAAACAAAACCGAATCAAAACAAACAAGGGGCTTGGGCTAGTCCCTCACCCAAATCACTACCAATCAAAGACTCAACAAAAGAGGGTACCTCAACAAGTAGAACTCCCCGGCAACGGCGCCAAAATTCAGATGGGGTATCGTCCGGATCGGATGATATAAAAATTTAAATTTATAAACCGAACCCCAATTGTAGTAAAGAGGTGGGGTGTCGAACACACGGGAGTTCGTGCGTTGAGAGTACCCAAAAGACTAAAAAGAGGTAAAAGAAAGGTAAAAACGAGGAAAATCAAAAGGAATCACCTCGGACCGACACTGGTCACTTCGGTCCGAGGGTGGATCGAGGTAGATTTAGCCGGGACCGACACACACAACGTCGGGCCCGATGTTCTGGGTACTTCGATTAGGCAAAAATAGTAGATCGGTCTTGGGTTTTTGGGTTCCTTCCCTAACTAGACTTGGGTAATTCCACCCCAATTCAGCCAATAAGTGTTGATCCTTGTGAGATCGAGGTTGCTAGCCTTTGATCCCTCCACTCTACACTTCGACCCAAGGGAGTTTCCACTCGCCTTCGATGCTAGGTCTAGTGATGGGTTCGAGATTGCTCCCGCTTACTCATACCAATCACAAGCCCTAGGTCCCTTGTTTCCACAAGAGAATTGAAGCTCAATGTAGAGAGGATTCATAGATCAAGCACTCAAGGCTATGGAATTGGGAGTTCCTACCCAATCCTAGCTAGGGGTTTCCCCCATAGCCCAAGACTATGGAATCTACTCCATCAAGTAAGAGTAAAAAGCAATCAAATGGCAAATCATGCAAATCTCAATCATCAAACTCAAACCAAAGCTAAATTGCATTCAAATCAAAGGGGTTCACAAGATCGAAGTCTTAATTCTACTAAAACCAAAGCAAAACAATTACAAACTCAATAATCTCCCTTCTAGCTCCACCGATCTCTCTCTCTTCTCCTCCTCCTTTCTTCTCCTTGCTCTCCAAGTCTTCCTTGAGCCTTTGAGAGTGATTTTTGTGTGTGTGTGTTTGATCTCCTCTTAATGCTCTCTAATCACCTCTAATTATCCTCTTCTCTTGATTGGGGACCAAGGAATTCCAAATTTAGAAGAAGGGCAAAATTGGAAGATCACAACATTATGCCTTGGAGCCCAATCCTTCCTTTTGCCGACTCGGACCGACGCGGGCAGACATCGGGCCCGACGTTGGGAACGTCGGTCCTGTGCTCTGGTGCTCGAACTCGGGCCCGACTTGGTAGTAACTCGGTCCTGGGTCTCGGTCCTTCTTCTCTTCTTGGTTTTCCTTGAGTTCCTCTTCATTCTTTGCATGGCTCTTCCGTTCCTTAGCTCCCTTGCTTGGCTCCTTCTTAGATACTCCTCCAAAACGTCCTCAAATGCGCCATTTTACCTACAAAACACAACAAACTCGCATAGTTTCCGAATCTTGAAGAAAACCGGGAACCAAGCTAAAAAGGGACGAAACTAACAAAGAAAGGAATGAAAAACACTTATCTACAAGGGAAATTAAATACTAAAACACCACCAAAATGAGAGACATCAGGGATTAGTGAAGTAAGGGACGAGCTCGGTGTGGGGGTTCATTGTATTATCCATCGGGTCACCACCAAACTGCCTTGGCTCGCCCCTGACCTGGTGCTGGTTGGCCCCGACCCCCTCTTGAGAACTCCCCCCTGACTGAGCTTGGTCGTGGCCGACCTGGTCATGGTCGCCACCGACCCTTAACTGAGGGCCTCTCCTCAATCTTCTTAGTCGCGGTTGGTCTGGATTTGGTGGGTTTGGGATGCACTTCCGGAACCGACTCGGTTGTCGCCTTATACTCTTGTCCTCCAAGAGCTATGGTGTGTAGGGAGAAGGTGATGGAGCCCAAGTGTCATACCAATTCAAAAGGTAAAAGAGCTCACAGTTCTCTTCATTTAGAACCACATCATGAGTGGTGTCCTTGTCAATCTTGAATTTGTTGATGAAGGTTTGAAAGTCCTTTTGAATGAAGACCAAAGCATTTGTGTAGTATTTGACATCCATGGGGATCGGATGCATGGTGGTGCAGCGGGATAGGTCAACGTTGAAGCTTTGGGCAAGTATGGCAACCATCCAACCACAAAAGGTATGCTTGGGGCTCTTCCTTTGGTTGAGGACGTTGAGGATGAACTCATAACCAAAGTTCATGCGCTTGGTCTTGGCAAAGAGGAGGGTGGACAAGCACGCGAGCTCTCGCATGGTGGGGTAAGAGAGCTCGTACTTGCACCAAATGATGGAGCCGAGGACGTGCAAGATGACCCGAAAGACCAGGTTGGCAATGTCACGAGCGAGGGGAGTACTTGGGAGTTCCGCCTTGCCGGTGGGATAAGACCACATCGTCTTGATAGGGAAGTCACTTAAGGCGTAGGCTTCTTGTGGTGGGGAAAAGCCAAGCGTCTTGTTGAGCTTCTTGATGGTTCCGGTTCGTTGGATACCGCCAAGTTGAAATGTGATTTTGGACTTGTTGAAGTCCTTCTTGTCATGCTCCGTCATTTCAAGAGTAGCGGCGAACTCACAAGTTAGCGCCGGGTAGTGCTCTTGGATTGGATTATGAATGAGATCCACGGCGCCAAGCAATTAGAAAGCCTCCACTACCGCCGTATGCATAGAGAACCTCTCGTGTCCCGCTTGGTTGTAGGAGCGAACTCCAACATTGCCCTCCCTCAACATGTTATATACCGCCGCTTGCTCATCCGTATGACACTCCACATCATCCATCACCGGCTTCGCCGGTTGCTTGCCCTTCTTTTGCTTCTTGCTTGCTCTTGAAGATGATGCCATTTTCCTACAAAACCATTTAGCTTCCAAGATAATTCCCAAACTCAAATAGGACAAATATCACACAAGAAGCACGCAAACAATCACCAAAGAGTCACCACATGCTTGCAACAAACACACACTTTCAATTGCATATGAAAATTCTCATCAAAGCACGTATAATCATAAAACATGGGCAAGTAGTGGGAAAAACTCATGCTCAAATCACTCAAATCATGGCAAAGGCAACTCAATAAGCATGCTATCAACAAGATTACGAGGCAACCGGGATCGGGGACGACCCATGGAAGCTCGCATATGCACAAATACGTGCCAAAACCAACATGCAAAATTTTCGGCCATCACTGAGTGGTCGCAGCCACTAGTACAAAAATGGTAGTTAATACCGGCTTTTTTACGAAACGCATACCGGTTTTTCATCCGTTTTTAATCTCACCGAAATAAAACTTTGGATACCGGTTAAATAAAAACCGGTATAAAACAACCGGTAGAAAAAGCACAGATACCGATTTTTTTAATCGGTATCTAGATCCATTTTGATTTTAAAAAAATTCTATAATGGCAAACCGGTTTTTCACATAACCGATATGCCACTGCATTTTAAAAAAAAAGATATATATGGCTTGATGAGGCCCTCGGTATTTCTACAATATTTTTAAAAAATATATATGGCTTGGCCCTGCGTATTTTGGAATGTTGTAATCATTTTTGCTACACCAAATAAAGCCATATATTAATTCACAATGTTGTGTGTTGTATACAGGTATGAGAATATAAAACAAAACACAACTTGTGCTCTTGATACGAAACACATATAGCAAAAGCATTTACATGACGTAAGTATATTTCCTATTAGTAGCATGTTATATATCTATAGGTAGAATAAATAAAAAAGAAACAAATAATCTACGCCTTAAGATATCCAATCTCATGTACCCAAGTCATGAATTTCTCCAAATCAATCTTGAAATAAAATTGAGCAGGTAGATCAATCCAGCTTTTCCAATGTCACGAGTGAGTGAGAGAGTACTTCATCTGACCTGATAGAGTACTTCATCTGCTATCCAATTCCCAATACCTGAAATAAAGCTCTGCAAAAGAGAGCAGATAAACAAGGAGAATTAGTATTGCCACTATGAATCATTATCAACTAAATGACTGATTCATTGCATACTAAAGATCACGAAATCTTAGGAAATTGAAGCTACAAAAGTAACCTGAAAGTCGAGGAATCTAAGGCGGCAACCATCACAGCAACCAAAGAATATGCTTCTTAGTAATAAAAGGAAGCCAATATGAAAAACAACAATACATTGAGAGCTTAGTTGGCGCTACCAAACCTGATCAAGAAGCAGAGCTTTAATTCCAATTTTCTTCGTACAAAGAGATGCCTGGAAGTCATCTAAAGTCATTTGCTCCTCCAGTGCATCCGGATGAAGTTCAAATATTGGGGGGACGGAAGTTGGTTGGCCCGGAAAAAAAACAGTTAGTATCACCATGCAGAAGGAATGAAAGTAGGACATCTCCAAAGATTTGAATATTATACATCATCTAGCAAACGAACTCTGGCAAATCGTCTCTTGTCTGTGAATGAAAGCTCTAAACCGTCATCAAGCTGTAGAAGCCAAAAAAACAAAGGTTATTGTTAGAAAACTGGAAGAAAGAACACAGTACTTAATAGTGATGTACACAACAATCGTGAAGAGTGGTTTGGTATATGATTATAATAATGCAGTCATAATTGTGTATATCACAAGACAAATATCTAATCAGCCTAAAAAATTAACAGATCTATATTGTCTCTTTTGCGTTCTAAGGGCTGTCATGATTCGTGAATATCCAACTTAATGATATTCTAAAACAATGTATATAGGCTCATCAGCAAGAAACCGGAGTTGTTTCTCCACATTCCACAAGCTTTTTCAAATAACATGATAGCATCATCCTGCACTTGCATGACGTCCAAATGAAAAATAACATGATTTCAACAAGATTTTAAAAAAAGCAAAACCGACACTTCTTATTTAGTTGAAGCTTGTTTTACAAAGGATAGTTGATGCAGCTTTTTCAGTTACCTAGAAGATAACTGATTCACTGAACCCTTTTTCCATTACAATCAAACACATTTGCATTTGTACCATTGTTGTGTGGATCAAGTACAAACATAATTGTTCAAATTTCATGAGTATATAATTTGTTGTCTCCTCTAAAAACTACCATCCACCTTTTATTGAAAGAATGTAGTGACCAAGAACAGTAGAAAAAAAATTCTTGACACAACATTGTTCACTTATCTCATTGTCACAATGAACCGACGAATCCACTTTATAGCTTTTCACCACAGAAAGCTCCATAGAAGACGACAACCAGGCATTCCATCCATGTTCCTACATTAGCACCAATTCATCCATTTTAAACCCTTTCAGTGCACTACATAACAATTTTAAAAGGACGAAAAATAAGGATACCATCATTGATTCTATATTGGATGGATTTGAATCCAGAAGGTGAAGCAGACCAGCCATTATCTTAGTTCAATGTCTAGACAATCATTAAATCAAAAATTTGGGCTTCTTTTCTGGTTACAATTGAATTCTCCAAAGACAACATTAGTCTAACTAGCAAGTTTATTAACTTGAGAACATGATAAGCAATCAATTTCTCAATAAAAATCCTTAAAATCGCAATTTAAAGTAAGAATGTCAGTAGTATCCTTTCCTAATAGTTATTCTTAAATGTAAGAATAAAATCCTTAGAATCGCAATTGAAACTAAAAGGAGGAAGGAGAGTTTACTGGGATGAGAATTAGAGAGGAAACGAGGAGACAGTGTAGGGAGGAAACTGATGGGTTCCGGATCGGAGGGTCAAAATTTAAATTTATAAACCGAACCCCTATTGTAGTACAAGGGTAGGGTGTCGAACACACGGGAGTTCGTGTGTTGAGTGTACCAAAAAGACTAAACAAGGGGAAAAGAAAGGCAAAAACATAGAAAATCAAAGAGATCTTCTCGGGACCGACTTTGGTCACCTCGGTCCGAGAAGGATCGATGAGAGTTGGCATGGGACCGACACAGTGGAAGTCGGGCCCGAGGTCTGGGTAACTCGGTCTTGTCAAAAATAGTAGATCGGTCTTGGGTTTTTGGGTTCCTTCCCTAACTAGACTTGGGTAATTCCACCCCAATTCAGCCAATAAGTGTTGATCCTTGTGAGATCGAGGTTGTTTGCCTTCGATCCCTCCACTCTACACATCGACCATAGGGGGTTTCCACCTACCCTTCGATGCAAGGTCAAGTGATGGGCTCGAGATCGCTTTCGCTTACTCTTACCAACCACAAGCCCTTGATCCCTTGTTCTCACAAGAGAATTGAAGCTCAATGTAGAGAGGATTCATAGATCAAGCACTCAAGGCTATGGAATTGGGGGTTCACACCCAATCCTAGCTAGGGGTTTCCCCCATAGCCCAAGACTATGGAATCTACTCCATGAAGTAAGAGTAAAAAGCAATCAATAGACAAAGCAAGCAAATCTCAATCATCAAACTCAAATCAAAGCTAAATTGCATTCAAATCAAAGGAATTCACAAGATCCAAATCTCAAATCCACTAAACACAAACAAAACAAGTTCAAACTCACTAATCCTCCCTAAGCTCCACCGATTTCTCTCTTCTTCTCCTCTTCCTTCCTCCTCCTTGCTCTCCAAGTCTTCCTTGAGCCTTTGAGAGTGATTAGATGTGTGTATTAGCCTCTCCCCTCTCTCTAATTGTCTTCTCCTTTTAATTAGGGACCAAGGATTTCCAAAAATAGAAGAAGGGCAAAAGTGGTAGATCACAATTATGTGCCTTGGAGCCCAATCCTCACTTTGCCGACTTGGACCGACACGGAGTACCTCGGGCCCAACGTCACCAACCTCGGTCCGAGCCTCCAAAGCGCCAACTCAGGTCCGACTTGCTGGGCACGTCGTTCCGGGCCTCGATCCTCTTCTCTTCTTGGCTTTCCTTGAGTTCCTCTTCGTTCCTTGCTTGGCTCTTCCGCTCCTTTGCTCTCAAGCTTTGCTCCTCCTTAGAAACTCCTTCCAAACGTCCTCAAAACGTGCCAATTTACCTACAAAACACAACAAATTCGCATAGTCTCCGAATCTCATAGAAAATCGGAATCTAAGCTAAAGAGGGACAAAACTAACAAAGAAAGGAACAAAAGACACATATTTACAAGGGAAATTAACTACTAAAACACCACCAAAATGAGAGACATTAGAATACCCCATACTTAAACTTGCCTGTCCTCAAGCAATAACAATGTAAACAAGACCGAAGCACAATCTTCAAGTAAAGCCTCACATGAAAACACAAGTAAGCACAAGTGATAGATATGCTAGCAAGATTACATCATCACACATGATCAAGTGTTCAAGGAGTAAAGTCTATGCAACTAAGCCTCACTTTAGGGATATGAAAATGTGTATCACTCATCATGTGTTTAGGTTTAGCAATGAACACTCATACTCAAAATTCATGCAAGTAAAGACTTTACTATTGAAGCTAATATTACCAATTCCTCCACCTAGAGATGCCTATTACAATGCACACAAAGAATATGAACTTGGCTCAATGGAGGTCCTCAAAGAGGTTCCATTCGGCCGGGTTGCCATGGGGCTTTTGGTATTTCTCAAGGTGGGAATCATTTTGGTCTTGTGGTGCTTACAATGGGGATTGAACTTCCTAGTCTCTCACCTACTTCACCAAATTCTTCCACTTTTAACTTCACTCATCCAAAAGACTTTGATTTTTTTTTTCTTTTCTTTTCTTCTCTTTCAACCCACTCTTTCACTAAACATTCCACTTCATCTTTGCACTACACTTTTTGTTGGATTCTTCACACTTTTGCACATAGGATCGACTTGCACTACAACTTGGGCCCGATGTGCACTTTAACTCGGTCGGTACCCTTATTTTACACTTAAGCACTTTGCTTTCAATCCACTACTTTTTCCAACTTTTCTTTCTTTCTTCTCTACAAAGATGCACCACCCACTTGGTTTATAACTCCATCTTTCGCCCTTCACCAAAGAGAATCTCAACTCTCCAAATACACTCTCAAACCTTCACTAAAGTCCAATCCCATAAGGGTCAAGTCATATAGGCTAGGAATCATATTTTTGAGGAGTTTCAAACAAAGGTCTAAGGCTAAAACGGGGCCACAAACAACGGTTTATCTTCAAGGTAGGATATGGAATATTTTGTGACTCAATGAAATAAAGTTCAAATCAATGTGACAATGTATAGAACAATTCTCATATTGGTCTTGGAATATAGATAAACACCGCAATAGCAAGTTTTACTAAGCATGCATGAGCTAATCACACAAGAAAAATGAGGGATATGCAATCATGAACAAGCATCCCTAAAATGGCCAAAAATCATCTCACAAGGTTCACTCTAGCTTAGTTGCATCAAAACTCATCCAAGAACTCATGTGCTCAATAAAAACATGCAAGATATCATCACATCAAAAACAACATCCATTTAGAGGCTAAACTATCCAAAAATATGCAAAGGATTTTACATGCTCACATCATCATTAGCCTTCTTTAGACATCTAAGATGGGAATTCCTAGTCCAAAACAAAATCTTTTTTGTCATTTTCACACAATTTTTCACATTTTTATGGTTTTTTTTCGAAAAAATTTCTCATAAATAAAACAAACTCATCCATTCAAACCATCAAACTCAATCATCATTCATGGAACATAACATACCACTATCCAAAAGAAAACATCCCATAGCAAAACAAGAACAAACACAAGAAACATACACATCAAACTATGAGCTACTAACCCCACCCCATACTTAGAATTTTGATGTCCTCATCAAAACTCAAAGATAAAAGAGACAAGAGTCAAGAAAGCTCACAATTTCTTATTCTTGATTGGCATGTCTAGGCTTAGTTTGGAGGGTGTCCTCGGCGGCGTCCCCTTTGGAGCCGTGCTTGCCTCTCTTGCTCGTACACATGGGCATGGAAAGGATCTTGACTTGGCGGTTGAAATTGAGGTGTGGGGCGCGTCCATGGGTCCTCTCGGGAAGGGTAGTTCCCGACCATCCATTCATTGAAGCTTTCTTGAACGCTCCATCTTTGGTCCTCTACCGCTCTCAAATCATCCACATCACGCCTAGTGTAGGCAATGTTTCGGTTCACTTCTTCAAATTGAGCTTGGAAATCTTCTTGTTAGTGGGAGAGTTGTTGTTGTTGGAAATTCAAGTGTTGTTGTTGAAGGTTGAGTTGGTGTGCCTCTTGTAGCATGCTTGATTGTTGGAGTTGAAGGTGAGCCAATTGGTTGGCTAGAAAGTTCATGTCCACCGATTGTTGAGGTTCGGGGAAGACCATTCCGGGCCCATACCATTGGGCATAACCTTCGTACCCTCCAAAATGTGGTTGCTCTATCCTTGCTCCACTTCCCTCTCCCCTCTCAAAGTGACTAGGGACCGGCTCGGGCAAGTATGTGTCGGACCGACATTGATGGACGTCGGGCCCGAGGTGCCCTGCATCTCGGTCCAAAAGCATTGGAGCTTGGTCGGTGAGCAAGTTGCGGTATCCGTCATCTTTTTCTTGGAGAGGCGAGTCAACATCCATGGCTTCCCTTCTTGCAAACTCAAATTGGTTGGGCTCTTCATCTTCAGTGTCCGGAGAAGCTTGAGGAGTAGTGAAACGAATGTGTTGGGCACTTCGTCTACACTCAATCGTCCCCTCCGGTTCTCCAAAAGGATTCTCTTTGCCGGCCCACACTTGAAACCAGTTATAGTAGCTCGAGAGGTCAAAGAGACGTGGCCCCAAAGGAATGTGCACCTTGTCAAAGTTAGAATGAGGTGCTAGATAGGTGGTGGCACCGGTGACGGCCTTCTCCTTGATGATGTTGGCTTTCTTGAAGTACTTGAGATCCATGAACTCTACCCCATTTGGTGCCGGCGTGTATTTGGAAAGATCCACCTCAAGACGATGAGCCAAGCGGGCTATCATCCCTCCAAAGTAAATCCATGAGGAACTTTGGAAATCCCTCACCATTTTCACCCATTCCCATGTGAGGTTCATCGGCTTCTCATTTTGAAACAACATCTCATAGAGCAACATGGCTTCTTCCTTCATCGGTTTACTAAGCTCGTGCCTAGCAAAGATGGCACATCCCAAAGCTTGGATCATGACTCGGAAGAGGGGACTTGCTATCTCATTGGTTGAGGCTCCTTTCCTCATCTCGCTCCTTCCCGCTACATACTTCCAAAGGTAATTCACCTTCTCATTGTCTACAAAAGCTTCGTCTCTCGGAAAAGGAAATCCAAGGTAGACCGCCAAATTCCTAAGAGAGAGCTTGTAACACCCCACGTTTTACACCGGGATATTACCGCCAGTGACCTTGAGACTAATGTCCAAAGTCACCCTAGGCTTTACAGTATTAACAGAACAAACAAGAACTTTAAATGCGGAATCAAAAACTTTATTACATTTGTCAAATTGACAGAAGTGTCATTACATAATTGAAATTGAGATGCGCTGGATTGGTCCTTACATGTCAAAGGATCCAACACAACTTTAAACTCAGAGTGCGAAATTAAAGGTGAGAAAGATCCTCAATGTATCCTTGGCTTCAGTCTTTAACGTCAATTCCACCACCTGATGCGCCGCGATGGAAATACGGTTGACACCAGCCGACCATGCAAAGGAAAAAGGGTGGTCGGGTTAGTCTTACGAAAGACTAAGCAAATGGGGTTTTGAAAGGCGGTTCAGGTTGGTGAGAGGAAGTAGAGACGGATATCGACGCCGAATGAAAACCGGACGATAGCCTAACCCTCTACTACCTTCCACGAGAAAACGAGCATGACTTTTAAGAGAGTTGTGAGAAAAACTCCGGGAAAGGTTCCGAAAGGTTTAATACGAATATGTTGGGAACTTCTTACACACAAATGATGTTGGTTTTTACAACCCTCGTTGATTACGTGAACCTCAACCAACCTCATATTACTCGTAAGTGCCGACGGGGAGGTGGCCGCTAGGGCGCTTAAGTACCAAGCCCATCTTGCCATTTTATAGGCGTTTTAACAAGTCGAGCAAGCATTCAGATTGGAACCAGACTCAACGAAATCCGAGAGTGAGGACGGTATTCCATTTTGTACTAACCATCCTATCAAGTTACCTAGGTGCACAAGTGCTTATCTAGATTAAGTTCATACTTTTTGAGACATTCATACTTACACTTGAATTGTTAAGATACTTTCTTAAGGATCTATTAAATGATTACAAGATGCGGGCACCTACGTCCCTTGGCACATTATTAGTGCGAACACCCCTCGGCGGTTGAGCGGGCATGGGTCATGACCTTACGCTAGGGAAATTAGAATTTACGACCTAGCAAAACTTTATTGTTTATTTAAATAGGTCTTATGACCTTAATCACTTGATCACTACGGTAGAAATTAGTTCCACACAAGATAACACACACACACATGAGTCCACAAACATCGAGACCTAAGTCCATAACTAGCGCAACTAGAACAACCTACAAATAATGATCGATAAATCTATACAATAGAAATATCCTAGGTTGATTTTATTCACATATTTAGTTCCCAACAATTCATGAAAATACGACTTTAAGCAAATCATGCAAGTACGAAATCATGACGAAAAGAACCAAACCACTTGCCTTGAAATCGAAGCTTGAAGAAAATAACTCGACGGAATGGGGGACGACGAAGACTTAGGTCTTCGATAACGAACTAACTGGAAAGACAAGGTAATTCAAAATAAATCATTACAATTTATTTTGGAGAAGAATGTTAGAGTTTATATCCTTCATAAACTCTAACTCAATAATAACCCTTTAATAGTTTATATTATTATATTATTATAAATCTTGATTCTTAATATATTATTTTTTTAAAGAAATTTCTTTACTTGCCAATATATATTTCCTTATACCTTTTATAACCATTTTCCTTTAATAATAATTGAATACTTAGCGTAGTATCTAATCAACTTAATATATTTTAGTTTATAAGGAAACCCCATTATATAATACTTAACGTTATAATCCATCTTAATGCTATTATCATGTTCTAAGGATATCATATCCTTACAACTTTATACTTATACACACATGTCATTAGGTCAATATATTAAAACATACCCTATATAAATTTTACAAAAGTTCCCTAGGTATGATTTACTATCCCTTGCATAACATATCCTCTTGTGTATATATATTCTCATATTATATAGCCAAGTGATAAAAATTAATAATAATATATTTAACATTTTTATCTCACACCTAAGTATATACAAAATTACATTTTCAGATAAAGTACAACATATATAGCATATGAGAACAAAATACTATTCTCTAACACAATTTTATTAATCCTTACTAATATAACTAATCATATTATTTTCATTAATCCAAATTATATACCTAGGTAATTATAATTATAATATTAATCAATAATCAATTATTTTTATTTAAATTAATTTAATTTAATTATTTATTTATTTTATACAAGATATCGAGCAGGTCGGCCGGGCCGGGTCGTGCCCGACCGGTGCTCGGGTTCACCGGCCAAAACCACCCCGATTTATGCCTAGAAAAACAGAGTGCGAGCAGTGAACTTTACCGGCTCCTATCGGTGGTTTCTGGCGACGGTTGACGGTGTCGAGCACAGATCCGGAAAGAGGGGAACGACGCGAACACTCAGGAGGTGACGGCGTCCGATTTGGTGGCCGGACGAGGAAGAACAAGGCCGTCGAAGTGGACTGCGCGAAAACAGGGCTGAGGTCGAAAACGGCGATTTCCGGCTCTATTCGGAGCGGTTCCGAACGATTCTTGGGAGATTTTGGAGCGTTTAGGGATGTGTTATCGAATGGTGAAGAAAGCCCCAATTTATAGTTGCGATTTGAGGCTCAATTTGGCATAATTCCGTGAATATTCGAATCTTAAGAGCATTAAACACCCACACTTTAATTCGATTCAATCCGATCGAATTAAATCGATCTTATCCCCAATTAGACTGACGTGGAACTCCTCCTTATCCTTCCCTTCGTCTAAAATACAGCCCACATTAATTCCATTTCTCAATTTGCTTGAATTTGGCCGGGATTCGAACCACATTCACGAACCCTGGGTCGGTTCCGACTTGGATTTCAACGATGACAACGCAGCTTAATTCTACAATTGATGGAGGAATATGGAAGAGGGTTTCATGAGGATTCCATAGCCTTTTCCGGTTTCAATTTTCATTGAGAAACGAGCTCGAATTGCTCGAATGAAACTTGCGATCGAAAATGGGGTTTTAGAGAAGAAGGGTTCGGAAATGGCCCAAACTTTCAAAAGTAGCAAATATGCCCTTATGACATAAAATTGCCCACTTATATTATATTTTTATGTTATAAAAATTATCCTTAACATATTTGTACATAATTGATATTATTTGTACATATCTTTATCTTTAATACATTTGTACATAACTTGTTATAAAGATTATCTTTATCTTTAATATAATTGATTATTAGTTTTGATCTTATACTACTAACACGTGTATTATTATGACATTATTCATATGATTTAATTTATAATATGAGCAAGGGTTATTATTTTGAAAAATATTAATAACAACTTATTATTAATATTTTTGATACAATGTAAAGGTAAAATTACATTTTTACCCTTATGGAAAATAGAGGGTTATTACAATAGTACCCCCTTAAAAATAGTTTCGTCCTCGAAACTGAACTAAAATCTATCTTGAAGTCTTAACGAAAGAGGGGGTCGTTACAATAGTACCCCCTTAAAAATAGTTTCGTCCTCGAAACTTAGGCTGGTACAGGGGAGACGAGAGAAATTCGTATTTATACCCTTTATGAGAGGCAATACCTTAATACCTTCATAATAATTTCTTAGGTGCAATACGATAACTTTTCAGAAACACTCCTACAATTGCTCACATTGTTAGCAAAACCCTTTTCTCGAGGAATGGCCTTGTGCCTTAGTCGGACACATAAAGGAATATTTTGCTCATAAAGGATATCCTAATACTCTCTACCTCAAACTCTTGCACAACTTGAGTTGACCTTGTTTCAACACCCACTTATACTTGATTAGCACAAAACTCAATTGTAGCAATCTGGATCCCCATGCATTACTGAGTTCTTTTATCGCTGTCATCCCAATAGATAAGAGGATGACATTCATCCGATTAAAATTACTGCAATCCAAATTCCCTTTCAGGCTATGACGTATCTCAATGAGCAACTAAGCTCAAGAATCTGGAGCTTAGTCACAAGACCATGAACTTCATCTCGAGTTACTCCTAGTCCAATGATGAAGGTAATACAAATCCATAGTATTATCCTTGAGATTGATAGGATTGCACTTAAATCTTATGAATGTGGGTCAGATGGGATTAATTATTGATCTGCTAAAAGAGACCTATGAAACTTAGCTAGACTTTATCAACGTGCCTATATGAAGAAAAGAGTCTTATGAAATGTGGGTCTCTACCCAATAATAAGTTGATGTTATAGAGATGAAAAAGAAAGTGATCTTGAACAAGTCAAATATTTTATTCTCTAACGTTTCAAATGAAACTGTTGGTAGATGAAAGAATAATCAACATGAGTTGCGTAGTTAATGAAATCGAAAACAATGAATCGTTAGATGGTCATAGCCAAAAATGATTTCAAAATCGAAAGAAAATAATTAACTCCTTGAAACTCATACAAAAGGACATTTACGGAATTTCTTTCCTTAGAAGTACACTAGCATAAATGTGGCACAATTATATTTTGAACACATAGCAAGATATTTAGAGTTTATACTTTTCAACTCCAAAATTTCAATTTAGACAAAAAGAACATGTGAGACCATAATTAATAATACTATGATTAGATCAACAAAGAAAAAGAATGAGAAGTTATGAGTTAAGAAAAATATTTCATATATAATCTTTGCCATAACTAGGCGGACATATTTATTTTCAAGCACAAATCTCGATCTATACTAACAAAATTGTTGTTAGAAAACTTTGATGGAATCACCTATACTTTGTTAAAACATCAACATACGAAAATGAAAATAACTTAAGGAATGTTGATTAATAATGGTTGTAATTTAACATTTAAATTCGTTTCACATAGAAACCTCGTTGACAATATATATCCAAGATTCACTTCCAAACCTTAAATACTTTAAGCTTGAATCAAAATACTGACCAGTTTGCGATTATCGTATCTAAACCAATAATTTATGAAATAAGGAACTAGGAAAATCATAACAAGATAATCCTCATTTTTAGTACTTTTGTAAGTTTATTAATGAAATTGGTAGTTCTTATAACATAAAGAAAATGTGTTCCCCCGCGGAGTTCAAAGTAAGTTTTAACAAAAGGAAATTATACGATTAATAGTCATACGACATGAAAATAACCTTACATGTGAAACTTTATTTTTTTTTTTTGCAAATGGTAAAACTTTTATTGCAAAAGAGAGAGAACCAAAGTCAACAAGACCAAGGAATCAAAAAATCAAGAACACCGACAAAATACAAATCACCCTACGAAATGCCCGAACCACATTCTTACAATACGAGAAATAAAATTTTTGTACAAATGCTTATTTCAAATTTACCCTCAAGGAACTATGTGATTTTGTTCTATCATGTGATCAAGATGGAGAACGAGATCGACATAAACCTTATTGCGTTTTCATGGGAATAAGACATGTGAAATTGTCTTACCATGTGATCAAGATGGAGGACAAAACACATTCTTACTCTCCACCATGAAAACCGTAGAGGACATTACAAAAACCTACCAAATAACTTTTACAACCATCCACTCCATGTACAAGTGAAAATTGCTTTTTATGATGAAAATCAAAAGAATCTTATACGTTTTTCAAAAGCACGTAAATTGACACATACGTGTCTTATAAAAGTCACGTATATTATAAAACGATGAGTAATGCAACGTCTTAGAAACTAAAGAAGTAATTTATTTTTTTATTGAGTGAAATTATATAAGTTGTCATAGTCATAAAGTTTATAAAATCGTAATACCCTTTTATAAACTTATGAAGATAGTCAAAGTGTTACAACTTAGAAGACTAAAATCTAAAGGAGTTTATCTTTATGTTATTAAACATACTTGTTTAACTGTAAAATTATCGAACAAGTTTGTCTAACAAATTTCACAAGGACTTATAAAAATATATATAATTGCATGGATGCATTAAACAAATATTTTTGACTTATATAGGATGATATGGTTGTGAGAATTATCAAACATAACAAATCACCTTTAGTAATATTATGAAAGTAGTCAAATGAAGCAAGACGAACTTCTTTAAATAGTACTAGTGTCTAAATTTAAATGGTGTTGAACTCAAGAGAAATTTATGATGATCAACAAACTCAATTACTTTAACCGTGAAAACTATCGTTTAAGATAATTAAATTTTACGAAAGTAATAATTATTCCCCAAGAACATAACACAAAATATTTTTAAATAGGTTTCAATTAGCATAGCTTTAAGGTTAAAAAGTTTACCTCTTAAATACGTACTTTACAAAATTATACAGTAGATTCTCTAGTTTGAAATTCATTGTAAATTAGGCCAGATTTTTTTTGATTAATAAACAAATCAAATATACAACTTCGAAAATAGTCTTTACAATTTTTTATATAAAACCTTACTTGTAATAAACATAAGTAATTCTACAAGGACAAATAAATAGATTATGAAATTTATACTCCGCACAAGGAGTGTCAAAATTTCAAGCGTGTAAAACATCGCATACAAATTTTCAAAGGCTTAAATGTTTGCTTAAAAAAAAAATACTTATATATATATTCTAACCTTAGATTCTCCAACACTTATACAATGAAAAATCAAAATTCGTAAACCAAAATATTCCCAACCATTATCTTTGAGAACAAAAATTCTCTAAACTTTATAGTTTTATAACATTTATCAAAGAAAGAAATTTCAAAGGAAGCAAAAATTTTCCTATAAAAACTTTATAACTCTTAGTAGAATTTACTAAGGTATTTAAAAGTAGCAAGACCAAAATATTTTGAGTTACTCTGAAAATAGACATTGTAATCACCCGATTACAAGATAAAATAATATAGCATAAAACTAAATAATGTTATAAACAATTACTAAACCATGTATTCAAAGCTCATTGTGAATTAGTGTTAGAGCTTTAAGAGCCTTTTAAAAGTCAAATATACGAACCTCGAAGACTTATAGTTTCAAAACTTTGTTTTAGTGCCATGCATTAAGTTGTCGAGTACATATAAGTTATATATATATATATATCAAAATAATTCTGAAACAAAACTTTACAACTCATTGCGCACTTTAAATTCCAAAAAAAATAAAAAAAATCACAACTCTTAGAAGAAAAAAAAACTCAAGACATGAACATTTCTTAAATATTTTACTTTTATAACAAGAAGAAGTTAAGAATTCAAATATTTCAAAGGAAACTTCCCATAAAGTTTTAAACCCATATAGCCTTTAACGAATAAACATAATACTTCTTAAACTCCTCTTTAAAAACAATCCTTTTGACCTTCATATTTCGACAAAGATGAGTTGGAAAAAAAATAGAAATTAGCACTTACACTTTCAAGAAAATTCCAACTTCAAATTGAAACTCATATAAGTTTTGATTATTTTGCAAGTAATATCTAATGGGGACTGTTTGGAAAGAAAACATGATTGGAGTTTTACTTAGACACGAAGGTTTGATAGAATAGCAAGATACAGATGGTTCGAAAACTCGACAACCATCACTTCAACTAGAATGAGGATAAGTTTACTGCAGAAGGATGAAGATTAGAAATCCCTCAAAATACGGACTCGAGATCTTAGTGTCCAACGACCCCTTGATTACGACTTCACGTTCTTTTTGGTACTACTCTTTTAGTTGCAAGAGTCGACCTCTTATACTAATCATTTCCTGTAAATGATTAGCAAGAACAAGTTTGTATAGAATGTCTATTTTCTATACATGTAACCGAGGAATCACTTTAATAAGGAATTTAAGATTTGGGTTTCGGAAATGACTTAAAGTTTTCGGCTCTGATACCATAATTGTAACACCCCACGTTTTACACCGGGATATTACCGCCAGTGACCTTGAAACTAATGTCCAAAGTCACCCTAGGCTTTACAGTATTAACAAAACAAACAAGAACTTTAAATGCGGAATCAAAAACTTTATTACATTTGTCAAATTGACAGAAGTGTCATTACATAATTGAAATTGAGATGCGCTGGATTGGTCCTTACATGTCAAAGGATCCAACACAACTTTAAACTCAGAGTGCGAAATTAAAGGTGAGAAAGATCCTCAATGTATCCTTGGCTTCAGTCTTTAACGTCAATTCCACCACCTGATGCGCCGCGATGGAAATACGGTTGACACCAGCCGACCATGCAAAGGAAAAAGGGTGGTCGGGTTAGTCTTACGAAAGACTAAGCAAATGGGGTTTTGAAAGGCGGTTCAGGTTGGTGAGAGGAAGTAGAGACGGATATCGACGCCGAATGAAAACCGGACGATAGCCTAACCCTCTACTACCTTCCACGAGAAAACGAGCATGACTTTTAAGAGAGTTGTGAGAAAAACTCCGGGAAAGGTTCCGAAAGGTTTAATACGAATATGTTGGGAACTTCTTACACACAAATGATGTTGGTTTTTACAACCCTCGTTGACTACGTGAACCTCAACCAACCTCATCTTACTCGTAAGTGCCGACGGGGAGGTGGCCGCTAGGGCGCTTAAGTACCAAGCCCATCTTGCCATTTTATAGGCGTTTTAACAAGTCGAGCAAGCATTCAGATTGGAACCAGACTCAACGAAATCCGAGAGTGAGGACGGTATTCCATTTTGTACTAACCATCCTATCAAGTTACCTAGGTGCACAAGTGCTTATCTAGATTAAGTTCATACTTTTTGAGACATTCATACTTACACTTGAATTGTTAAGATACTTTCTTAAGGATCTATTAAATGATTACAAGATGCGGGCACCTACGTCCCTTGGCACATTATTAGTGCGAACACCCCTCGGCGGTTGAGCGGGCATGGGTCATGACCTTACGCTAGGGAAATTAGAATTTACGACCTAGCAAAACTTTATTGTTTATTTAAATAGGTCTTATGACCTTAATCACTTGATCACTACGGTAGAAATTAGTTCCACACAAGATAACACACACACACATGAGTCCACAAACATCGAGACCTAAGTCCATAACTAGCGCAACTAGAACAACCTACAAATAATGATCGATAAATCTATACAATAGAAATATCCTAGGTTGATTTTATTCACATATTTAGTTCCCAACAATTCATGAAAATACGACTTTAAGCAAATCATGCAAGTACGAAATCATGACGAAAAGAACCAAACCACTTGCCTTGAAATCGAAGCTTGAAGAAAATAACTCGACGGAATGGGGGACGACGAAGACTTAGGTCTTCGATAACGAACTAACTGGAAAGACAAGGTAATTCAAAATAAATCATTACAATTTATTTTGGAGAAGAATGTTAGAGTTTATATCCTTCATAAACTCTAACTCAATAATAACCCTTTAATAGTTTATATTATTATATTATTATAAATCTTGATTCTTAATATATTATTTTTTTAAAGAAATTTCTTTACTTGCCAATATATATTTCCTTATACCTTTTATAACCATTTTCCTTTAATAATAATTGAATACTTAGCGTAGTATCTAATCAACTTAATATATTTTAGTTTATAAGGAAACCCCATTATATAATACTTAACGTTATAATCCATCTTAATGCTATTATCATGTTCTAAGGATATCATATCCTTACAACTTTATACTTATACACACATGTCATTAGGTCAATATATTAAAACATACCCTATATAAATTTTACAAAAGTTCCCTAGGTATGATTTACTATCCCTTGCATAACATATCCTCTTGTGTATATATATTCTCATATTATATAGCCAAGTGATAAAAATTAATAATAATATATTTAACATTTTTATCTCACACCTAAGTATATACAAAATTACATTTTCAGATAAAGTACAACATATATAGCATATGAGAACAAAATACTATTCTCTAACACAATTTTATTAATCCTTACTAATATAACTAATCATATTATTTTCATTAATCCAAATTATATACCTAGGTAATTATAATTATAATATTAATCAATAATCAATTATTTTTATTTAAATTAATTTAATTTAATTATTTATTTATTTTATACAAGATATCGAGCAGGTCGGCCGGGCCGGGTCGTGCCCGACCGGTGCTCGGGTTCACCGGCCAAAACCACCCCGATTTATGCCTAGAAAAACAGAGTGCGAGCAGTGAACTTTACCGGCTCCTATCGGTGGTTTCTGGCGACGGTTGACGGTGTCGAGCACAGATCCGGAAAGAGGGGAACGACGCGAACACTCAGGAGGTGACGGCGTCCGATTTGGTGGCCGGACGAGGAAGAACAAGGCCGTCGAAGTGGACTGCGCGAAAACAGGGCTGAGGTCGAAAACGGCGATTTCCGGCTCTATTCGGAGCGGTTCCGAACGATTCTTGGGAGATTTTGGAGCGTTTAGGGATGTGTTATCGAATGGTGAAGAAAGCCCCAATTTATAGTTGCGATTTGAGGCTCAATTTGGCATAATTCCGTGAATATTCGAATCTTAAGAGCATTAAACACCCACACTTTAATTCGATTCAATCCGATCGAATTAAATCGATCTTATCCCCAATTAGACTGACGTGGAACTCCTCCTTATCCTTCCCTTCGTCTAAAATACAGCCCACATTAATTCCATTTCTCAATTTGCTTGAATTTGGCCGGGATTCGAACCACATTCACGAACCCTGGGTCGGTTCCGACTTGGATTTCAACGATGACAACGCAGCTTAATTCTACAATTGATGGAGGAATATGGAAGAGGGTTTCATGAGGATTCCATAGCCTTTTCCGGTTTCAATTTTCATTGAGAAACGAGCTCGAATTGCTCGAATGAAACTTGCGATCGAAAATGGGGTTTTAGAGAAGAAGGGTTCGGAAATGGCCCAAACTTTCAAAAGTAGCAAATATGCCCTTATGACATAAAATTGCCCACTTATATTATATTTTTATGTTATAAAAATTATCCTTAACATATTTGTACATAATTGATATTATTTGTACATATCTTTATCTTTAATACATTTGTACATAACTTGTTATAAAGCTTATCTTTATCTTTAATATAATTGATTATTAGTTTTGATCTTATACTACTAACACGTGTATTATTATGACATTATTCATATGATTTAATTTATAATATGAGCAAGGGTTATTATTTTGAAAAATATTAATAACAACTTATTATTAATATTTTTGATACAATGTAAAGGTAAAATTACATTTTTACCCTTATGGAAAATAGAGGGTTATTACAGAGCTCTTGCACCTCATTTCCCAATTGGACCCTCACTCTCAACTCCTTCATAAGTGCACTTGAAGGTGGCCATAAACTCCGAGGTTAAGGCGGGATAGTGAGTGTTGTCCCACCTTAGCATCACGTCTAGCCCAATATGAGAGTAGCAACGGTTGAGCGCCATGTTCATGCTCATCTTCCTTATAGCTTCCCAATCTAGCCACCTAGTGTGGTGAGCTAGACCCATGTATCGCTCATAGCTTTGAGCCACATCATCATCCTCAAATTGCACATCATCCATCCTTTGCACTTTCTTTGACTTCTTGGACTTCTTTGATGGCCTCTCCATGCGTGAAGAAGATGCTCGGGTTGTCATGGTACCTACACACATTCAAAGTAAAGAACTACAAGATAAAATCCATACAACCTCAACAAGAACACATGCTTCCACAACTAACAACTTATCACACAAGAAAATGACCCCATATTTGTCTTCTAGACACTTAATCCATAAAATCCAACATGTATGAACAAAGGATCACACAACAATGGTCAAGCTAGAAGATATATCATGATAAACAAGCCTTAACCAACAATCAAGCTCATGAATCCTAAAGCCCACACAAGAGAAAGCCAAATAGCACTAGGACCGACCAACACAAGACGTCGGGCCCGAGGTGCTCAACCTCGGTCCGAGTCTTGGACTGACTCTGCAACGTCGGACCCGAGATCTGGGTATCTCGGTCCGAGCCTAAATTCGACTTCTCAACCTAATTCACCTAAAAATCACTGTATCATGCTCCTAAAATCCAATATCAACCATTTCTCTTCATCAATCGAAGTTCCAAGTAGGTTCTAACATGCATAATCAACAATTAAGAACAAATTCCACTATTCATGCAAGACACCATGGATGCTCAAGATCTAAACTCATTCAATCATGGCAAATCTCAATTCAAACAATGAAAGCATGAAATCCACAAGGAATTAAGTAGAGATTGAGATTCACATACCAAATTTGAAGAGACAAAGACTTGCTAGCAATCAAACTCCTTAGAACTCAAATTCTCCACCTAGATCTAGGAGAGGGATGAAGAACAATGGGATTTGTTGGGATTTTTGCCTTTTGGGATCGATGTTGGGGATGGCTAGGGTGTTGGATCGAGATTGTTGTGAGGTTTGCTAAGGGATCGAGTGTGATGGAGATGGGAGACCGATTTGGGGGTTTTTGGAGGTGAGCTTGGTATTTTGGGAAGGTGGTTATGAAGGTGATGGGAGGTAGGTGTGGGAAAGGAGACATTAAATGGGAAAGAGACAAAGTTAGGTCAGAGGGGTATAATGGGCATTTCCTCAAAATCAAGACCAAGGTTGACCGGCTAAGTCGGACCGATGTCACCTACGTCGGGCCCGAGGTACTGGGTACCTCGATCCGACTTGGTTTGGCTTCCTAAAATTCCCTCTTCTTGCCAATTCTTTACCCACAAGTCCTTTTATTATTTTCACCACTACCACACTCAATCATGAAGCTCACACAACACACAATTCCACAAAACACAAGCTAAGGAGAGATTAGAAAGAATCTAAGCTAAGACAAGAAGACTAAACTAAAAACTACGAAAATAAACCTACTAATCTCGGGTTGCCTCCCGAGGAGCGCTTCTTTTAAGTCACTAGCTTGACTTCTAACCTCGACCTTCACGGTGGATGAAAAATGGTGAATTGATCACCGTAGTCATGTCCATCTCCACGCCCCTCATAGCCATAAAACCACCACTTGTGGTTGATGTAGGTGTGGCCTCCAAATTCTCCTTCACCTTTCTCCTCCAAAGTGTAGGTTTGCACCTCTTGCTCCTTCTCAACTTGACCTTCATTCCCTACATCACAAACATCTAGAGAATTTCTAGGAGACTCAATGACATTATAGCTCAAATCCTCTTTCAAATTACTCAAACAAATGTAACTATCCTCTAGATCCTCTTTCAAGTCACTTAGACAAATATAAGAGTCTCCCACATCAAAAGGATACGAAGAAGGATACTCTTCTTGGCCTTTCGAACTATCATCACCTCTTGACTCCTCACGGTGCTCAAATGTATCTACCAACTCTCTCTCTCGAACTTGAGCATTGACCATATCATGGCTCCTCAAAGGTGCTTCTTCCTCTCTTGTTGATGTGATCTCACTTTCAGGATCGGTCGATTTCGGGCTCGACTGAGCTTTTGTGGAGGCGTTCTTGAGTTGAAGGTGAAAGAAACACAATCTTGAGTTCTGTATTGAAAAAGGTGGCGAATTGTTGATGTTACAAACTGAAGTATAGGCGTTTTGTTGGATGAAGGAATGGAATGGAAAACAAGAAATCAAGCTAGGAAAAACGAGAGCTAGAAGTCAACGAGGTGTAGGTTCCCTCGGCCCTTTCTCCCTTGAGGAGAAGAGACCGAAAGAGTAAGGGCTAAAAGCTCTCTTTACTCAATTTCAATCTAAGTAAAATGTGAGGCCCTAGATGTGCTTATATAGGCTGCGGAGAGGAGAGGGCCGGCGTCTTGGAGTGGCCACCAAGTTTCAAGAGGAGGTGGGGAAGATTGGCGGCCAAGGCAAATTCTTAGAGTGGGCGCCAAGTTTCGTAAGGAGGTGTGAGAAGAGTGGGCGCCAAGCTTCAAGAGGAGGTGTGAGAAGAGTGGGCGCCAAGCTACATGAGGAGGTGGAGAAGAGTGGGCGCCAAACTTCAAGAGGAGGTGTGAGAAGAGTGGCGGCCAAGCTATCTCCCAAATGGGCTTTGAATATCTTTCTTGATGTTGGGCTTTGGGCCTTTCAAGGCTCCCATTCGGGCTGAGCGTTTGGAGGCACACCAACGCTTGACTAGATTGGTCATGTGGGCCGTGGGGCATTGCCAAATGAGCCCGAAGTTGCTCTTGTAAGATCTTAGCTCGTCGCCTTGTCAAGGCTCCGGGAGGGTGGCTTAGCTCCTTAGTCGTGGTCGACCTTGTGGCGGGTTGTGCCCGGCCTATGGCCTGCGTCTCGGCGCCGTGTGTGCGGCGCCCTGTCTCGGCACCGGGCCTTGCCTCAACCGGTCAACGCCGCTCGCGGGGTGCCTTATCGAGGCACCGGGCGCCTCGGCGCCGCTTGCGGGGTGAGGCGTCAAAGAGGCACCAGAAGGCACCGTGGCTTCGATGCCTTGATGCGAGCTGGGCGGCACCTCGGCTTCGGTGTCTTGATGTGAGCCGGCCGTGATCACATCATCCTCCCCCAGCTGAGAAGGATTCGACCTCGAATCCGATTGGCCTATAAGATAAGCAAGAGAAGGCCACACGTATAATGCATAATATACGATTGATATAAACGCAACGGAATTCCCAATTTCAAGATGATATGACATTATGCAGGCATAAGCCCTACCACTTTTCTTTTTAGTCCTATATAGACTCAAAGCAATCAAGTTCTTAGCATAGTGAAACAATCTAATGAGTTGAGCTATATGCATCCTAGATGATATATATTGAGAAAGATAACTATGATGGATGCATGAATATCTACTCTTTGATCTGACGTAGGCATGAAATAATGTTGAATAGATTATACTATTTGCACGTATCACACCCAAGTCATTATCATCGTTAAAGTAAGAGAGGGTTGAGAAAACTCCCCTAATAGAGGAACTCCCTTCATGCTTGGGAGTTGGTACGATGAGCTCATCCGTTGGATCGCTTTCAATGGAAGTGGCACACAAGTTTGACTCCCTTGATATGATCGACCCAATGGGGGCTGGCTCATCATCTTCTATAGCTAATGATCTCAAGGGGAAAACCAATCCAAGTCTCGGATGAGCGTCCAACCACGGAGTGTGCATGGAGTTCAAAAAGCTAGGAAGAGGGGCAAGTGGAAGCTCTTTGGTCTTTGGTATGAACTCAATGGTTTTAGGCTTGGAGGCAACGTCACCCTTAGTTTTCGAAGTACCCACTTGGGGTGACTCACTTAAGTAGTCCACTTGGGATCTTTGCTTTGGGTCTACGTCGTTGGTGACTTTGGAGGATGACTCCATATAGACCTCCTCGAAGGATGATAGGACACCTAATGGGGGAACCTCCTCCACGAAGTCCTCTTCGTCTCGGCTCATGAGGTCCTCCAACTTGCTAAAGTCGTCCACCTCGTCTAGGCCATTCCCCTTTTCTTGCTCGGTAGACTCCTCACTCAAATCCCAATGATTTCTACTTGCCTTGCTATGCCACACTTGGTGGCGACCTGAGGGGGTGGCGCCAAGGGTGTGCCTTCGTTGAGAGGGCTCTTGACCTCGCACTGGGCCTTAGGAGGCACATTCTTGACTCGTTCGACCTTGGCCTTGCTCAAGTCGATCATTTCTAGGTTGTGGTGTGTAGGGGCTCGGTTTCCTCTTCCCTCCATAGGCCTTGATAATTCAGCCAATAAAGATGGAACCGCTGGTTGAACCCTCAAAGACCTATGTCTTGATTCTTGGGCCATCGGATTTTGTTTTGACATTGGGGTCACCATAGGAGGAGGCTGCTTTGAGGGAGGCAAGATATCGGCCACGTGTTGGGGAATGCCCCTCACCTCTTTTTCAATAAAACCCTTGGTAGAATATTTCCTTTGTTGATATTCATACTCCTCGTTAACTTCTTGCACGACATATGATAAGGGCATTCTACTCCCAAGCCTATGCTTCTTAACACACAAACGAAGGTCAGTGTTCAAACCATTAATGAATTTAGTTATAATGCACCTGTCTCTGCAGAGGTGGCTTGAAAAGAACATAAGTTCTGACAATTCTTCGTAGTATGCAAGGGGAGAGCGATGGTGTTGTCTACACCTATTCCATCTGACTTCTAGGCGCCATCTATAATCACAAGGGACAAAGGAACTTCTAAGGACAGTTTTTAGTTCCTCCCAAGTGTGGATCGGTGGATACCCAAGGTAAGCACATTCTGCTTCATATTCATTCCACCAATCATGTGCATTTCCTTTAAAGCAGCTAATGGCAAGAGCCACTTCTTGCTCGTCCGTATATTCATAGTAATTGAAGAAACGCTCAACTTTCCACTCCCAAACCATGTACTTAAGAAAGTCTTGAGTGCCATGGAAGGACTGGAGAGTAGGCTCTTCTTGGAGATAATGCTCCATTATATCCTAAACATCACAAAAGACGACCAAACACGGAACTAGTAAGGGTTAGGGTAATCCAACGACTCACATGTGTTTGACTCGATGTGTTTAATTTTTGTACACTCCCTCACAACTCCAAACTTCCTCTGGTAACTTGGAGAAACCGGGTGGTTAACTCCAAATTTTCTAAACCTCACCCGATGTCTCCCGCTCACTCTCGAAAAGCAAGTAAAAATAGGAGGACTGACTCGTGTTTTGACTCGATTTTTATATGTGGCGCTCAACCTCACACACTCTAATGGAAACTTTCCTTTCGCCACCAAAGTCTCTTTTAAAGGAGTTATCCTCCACACGAGAGTTAGTCTCCACTCGACCAAAAGATCGATTCCAAGTGGGAATCAAGGCAAGCGACTTGAGCTTGTGGGCGAGTTTTTACTAGCCCCACAAGTTAGGTGTTTAGTTGCTCGGGGTTGAGGGAATTAAAACGATGGAAGCACCTTGGCTAGACCACTCGATGAACCAAGGCTCGACCTCTTCTCTTTCTTCTCGTTTTTTTCGGCTTTAGGAATTTTTTTTTTTTTGGCTTTAGAAAAGGAGATATACTATATCTCTTTCTCTTTCTTTTTTCTTTTGCTTTTGCTAAGAGAAGTACTACTTCTCTTCTTGTTCTTTTTTTTTTGAAGGGTGAGATACTATCTCACTTTCGTTTTTTTTTATGCTTAGAGAGGTACTACCTCTCGTTTTTTTTTTTATGGAAGAAAGGTCGAGCACTTGAGGCTCTCTCCACACCAAGTGATGCTTGAATGAAGGTAGAAGAATGTTTGGGTGAAAGCAAAAAGGGACGAGGCTGATTTTTTTTTTTTTAATGTAAAGCAATCGAAACTGGACAAAGTTTTAAGAAGAAAACGAAGTTGGCTTTGAAGACGCAAGAATTGGCTCTTTTTTTTTGTAGGAGATTGGATTCGGTCAAGGGATGAAGAGGGAAGAAAAACGAGGCTAGCTTTACCAAAGGCAAGAAAGGGGTTTCGAGCAACCAAAAACCTGATTTGTCGGGTAGTAATTCGTACCCCCACAACTTGAGAGACTCAAGCCGACAGGCTCTGATACCAGATGATGTGATCTCACTTTCAGGATTGGTCGATTTCGGGTTCGATTGAGCTTTTGTGGAGGCGTTCTTGAGTTGAAGGTGAAAGAAACACAATCTTGAGTTTTGTATTCAAAAAGGTGGCGAATTGTTGATGTTACAAACTGAAGTATAGGCGTTTTGTTGGATGAAGGAATGGAATGGAAAACAAGAAATCAAGCTAGGAAAAACGAGAGCTAGAAGCCAACGAGGTGTAGGTTCCCTCGGCCCTTTCTCCCTTAAGGAGAAGAGACCGAAAGAGTAAGGGCTAAAAGCTCTCTTTACTCAATTTCAATCTAAGTAAAATGTGAGGCCCTAGATGTTCTTATATAGGTTGCGGAGAGGAGAGGGCCGGCGTCTTGGAGTGGCCACCAAGTTTCAAGAGGAGGTGGGGAAGAGTGGTGGCCAAGGCAAATTCTTAGAGTGGGCGCCAAGTTTCGTAAGGAGGTGTGAGAAGAGTGGGCGCCAAGCTTCAAGAGGAGGTGTGAGAAGAGTGGGCGCCAAGCTACATGAGGAGGTGGAGAAGAGTGGGCGCCAAGCTTCAAGAGGAGGTGTGAGAAGAGTGGCGGCCAAGCTATCTCCCAAGTGGGCTTTGAATATCTTTCTTGATGTTGGGCTTATGGCCTTTCAAGGCTCCCATTCGGGCTAAGCGTTTGGAGGCACACCAACGCTTGACTAGATTGGTCATGTGGGCCGTGGGGCATTGCCAAATGAGCCCGAAGTTGCTCTTGTAAGATCTTAGCTCGTCGCCTTGTCAAGGCTCCGGGAGGGTGGCTTAGCTCCTTAGTCGTGGTCGACCTTGTGGCGGGTTGTGCCCGGCCTATGGGCGGGTGTCTTCGAGGCACCGGCCTGCGTCTCGGTGCCGTGTGTTCGGTGCCCCGTCTCGGCACCGGGCCTCGCCTCAACGAGGTCAACGCCGCTCGCGAGGTGCCTTATCGAGGCACCGGGCGCCTCGGCGCCGCTTGCGGGGTGAGGCGTCAAAGAGGCACCAGAAGGCACCGTGGCTTCGATGCCTTGATGCGAGTTGGGCGGCACCTCGGCTTCGGTGTCTTGATGTGAGCCGGTCGTGATCACATCACTTGTGGCGTCCACTTCCTCTCTTTTCCGCTTGGCACTTTCCTCCAATTTCAAGATTGCCACAGCATCCGGTTCATTTAGAGCTTTGTTGAAATGGAACTCCACCTTATCTTCGCCTATCTCAAAAGTCACCTTTCCATTTCTTATATCAAATTTGGCACCCGCCGTGGCTAAAAACGGCCTTCCAAAAATAATGGGTACCAAAGGGTCTTCTTTCATATCAAGGATCACGAAATCGTCTGGGACAAAATACCTCCCAACTCTAACCGGGACGTCATCTAAGATTCCCGTGGCCTTTGTTGATGAACCATCGGCCATAGTAAGACTCATGTCAACCGGTTCCATATCACCAAGGTTAGCCCTTCTCCATATGCTCATGGGCATAACTGATATGCTTACTCCTAAATCACAAAGAGCCTTGAAGTTTTGGGATCCAATCCCCACGGTTATTGCAAATTTTCCGGGATCACCAAAATTTTGAGGTAGCTCCAAGATTTTCACCTCGTCTTGCATCTCCACAATCGACCTCTTTTTGCTCAAAATTTCCTTCAAGAACTTTGCGTATGATGGCATCTCACTTAGAGCGTCGGTGAACGGTATGGTGATGTTCAAACCTTGCAAGAGCTTCAAGAACCTCTTCAACTTGCCCTCCACAACTTCCTTGGGCTTCTTCAATGGGTAAGGAAGAGTTGTGCCACCTTGTTTCTTGGTTGAATCCACTTCCTTGGACCGGCTTGGATCACTCTCAACATTCTCAGCTTGGATCGACGTGGGATCGACATTGGGACCGATGTGCGGGACCTCGGTCCTAGGACAGGGCAAAACTGGGGAAGTCGGTCCGACTACAGGGCATGTCGGGCCCGAGTTCCGCTCCTCCTCGGTCCTCGTCGGGGGACTTCCTCCGTCTTCTGGCTCGACTTCTTGGCACGTCGGGCCCGAGTTACTGGGCAACTCGGTCCGACTCTCTTCTCTTGTCCTTGGTACTTGTGGCTCGGGCAAACTCCGTCCACTCCTCAAACCTATGGCTCGGACTTCATTTTGTTGTTGTGGGGCACGGGGATTCTCCTCAGGTCAGCCCGGGAGTCTCCCTTCCTCTCTCGGAAGTTGATTCACCATGTGAACAAATTGGTTGTCCACTTGTCTTCTCCATACACCAAACTCCTTGAATTGGGTGCTCATCTCGTCAACTCTTCTCTCCACATTGGTGAATTGATTCTTCAAGTCTTGTGCCCATTGTGGAGTTTGTTCATAGAACCCCGGAGGTCGGTATGGTGGTGGTTGGGCCCTTGGCTCGTTTTGGTTGTAGTTGTTGTTGTAGCCATTGGCTTAGCCTTGGTTCCACCTTCCATTCCCTCCATTGTTGAAGTTGGCTCTTCCTCCATAGTTTCTTTGAACATAGTGTGCCTCCTCGATTTGCTCGGCCAAGCGAACTTGGCGTTCATTGGGACACACTTGAGCTCCATGCTTGAAAGAACCACATTCTTCACATGCTCTTGTGGTTTGCTTGAGGTGATTCATTTGCCTCCTCATCTTGTTCAACTCATCCTCAAGGAATTAAATCTTCACATCCTTATCAACCTCTTCATTCTTCGGGTCGTAAAGCCTCCTTGTACCATCTCCTTGGACTCTTGCCTCCTTGTTGACTTGACTCACTCCGTACATGGCTTCGTAGTCGGAGAGTTTGTCGAGCAACTCCCATGCTTGCTCCGGCGGCAAATCAATGAACCCACAATCAGTGTGAAGGTTCAACTTGTCCTTGGTGGCGGGGTTGATTCCTTGGAAGAATATGTCTTGAAGAACATAAGGTTGTTGCCCATGCGTTGGACATTGCCTCAACATTTCCTTGAACCGATCCCAAGCCTCAAAGAGTGGCTCGTGGGCTCCTTGTTGAAAACTTGCTATCTTCCTTCTAAGCTCCGTGGTCTTTGTTGGAGGAAAGAACTTCATCAAAAATGCTTCGTTGAGAGCCCTCCATGATGTGATGGATCGAGGTGCTTGGCTCTCCAACCAATGCAATGCCTTGCCTCCCAACGACCACTTGAAAGCTTTGAGTAGCACGTACTCTAGCGTCTCCTCATCCGTCGAGATGGTCTCACATAGATCCTTGAATTGCTTCACATGCTCAATCGGGCACTCATTCGGTCTCCCTTGAAATTGGTCCCTCTTGATAAGTGAGATGAATTGAGTCTTGATCTCGAAGTTCTTTGAAACCTTCGGCAAGACAATGACCGGTTCCGGCACCTTCAACTCCGGATGCATATATTGACGTGCATTCCGGGGTTGGGTGTTGATTTGAGCCTCCAATCTCATCCTTTGGTTACGCTCTCTCCTAGCCTCGGCATCCCAGTTGGCCATCTCAAGTTGCATACGAGCCATGTCGGCCCTCATCCTATCAACCTCATCATCATGTAGTGCTTGGTTCTCCATTCTCTTCTTCTTTCGAGCTTGCTTGATAATGCTCTCCGGATCACACACAAAGTCGAACTCAAGTGTTCCTCGGACGGAACGAGCTCGCATACACCTATAACCAAAGACACAAACAAAACCCGAATCAAAACAAACAAGGGGTTTGGGCTAATCCCTCACCCAAATCACTACAAAATCAAAGACTCAACAAAAGAGGGTACCTCAAACAAGTAGAACTCCCCGGCAACGGCGCCAAAATTCTGATGGGTTCCGGATCGGAGGGTCAAAATTTAAATTTATAAACCGAACCCCTATTGTAGTACAAGGGTAGGGTGTCGAACACACGGGAGTTCGTGCGTTGAGTGTACCAAAAAGACTAAAAAAGGGGAAAAGAAAGGCAAAAACAAGGAAAATCAAAGAGATCTTCTCGGGACCGACTTTGGTCACCTCGGTCCGAGAAGGATCGATGAGAGTTGGCACGGGACCGACATAGTGGAAGTCGGGCCCGAGGTCTGGGTAACTCGGTCTTGTCAAAAATAGTAGATCGGTCTTGGGTTTTTGGGTTCCTTCCCTAACTAGACTTGGGTAATTCCACCCCAATTCAGCCAATAAGTGTTGATCCTTGTGAGATCGAGGTTGTTTGCCTTCGATCCCTCCACTCTACACATCGACCATAGGGGGTTTTCACCTACCCTTCGATGCAAGGTCAAGTGATGGGCTCGAGATCGCTTTCGCTTACTCTTACCAACCACAAGCCCTTGATCCCTTGTTCTCACAAGAGAATTGAAGCTCAATGTAGAGAGGATTCATAGATCAAGCACTCAAGGCTATGGAATTGGGGGTTCACACCCAATCCTAGCTAGGAGTTTCCCCCATAGCCCAAGACTATGGAATCTAATCCATGAAGTAAGAGTAAAAAGCAATCAATAGACAAAGCAAGCAAATCTCAATCATCAAACTCAAATCAAAGCTAAATTGCATTCAAATCAAAGGAATTCACAAGATCCAAATCTCAAATCCACTAAACACAAACAAAACAAGTTCAAACTCACTAATCCTCCCTAAGCTCCACCGATTTCTCTCTTCTTCTCCTCTTCTTTCCTCCTCCTTGCTCTCCAAGTCTTCCTTGAGCCTTTGAGAGTGATTAGATGTGTGTATTAGCCTCTCCCCTCTCTCTAATTGTCTTCTCCTTTTAAATAGGGACCAAGGATTTTCAAAAATAGAAGAAGGGCAAAAGTGGTAGATCACAGTTATGTGCCTTGGAGCCCAATCCTCACTTTGCCGACTTGGACCGACACGGAGTACCTCGGGCCCGACGTCACCAACCTCGGTCCGAGCCTCCAAAGCGCCAACTCGGGTCCGACTTGCTGGGCACGTCGTTCCGGGCCTCGATCCTCTTCTCTTCTTGGCTTTCCTTGAGTTCCTCTTTGTTCCTTGCTTGGCTCTTCCGCTCCTTTGCTCTCAAGCTTTGCTCCTCCTTAGAAACTCCTTCCAAACGTCCTCAAAACGTGCCAATTTACCTACAAAACACAACAAATTCGCATAGTCTCCGAATCTCATAGAAAATCGGAATCTAAGCTAAAGAGGGACAAAACTAACAAAGAAAGGAACAAAAGACACATATTTACATGGGAAATTAACTACTAAAACACCACCAAAATGAGAGACATCAGAAACGTAGACAAAGCATGTGATTTTTTCGGCTAGGTCAAAGCATCGAAGATAGAAACCTAAGATAGAAACAAATTTGTTAAATTGGAGAGGAAACGACCTTCAAAATTATACAAGCACACCATAATTGCAAATCATAATTAGTTATCAATCAACAATAAAAATAAGGGCGTGTTTGCTTCTATACCCAAGGTATCAGGAATCGGGTTCCGGAATGAGCTAAACCCATACCAAAGTTTGGTTTGAGAATAGGGTTGGGTATGAGTCATTCCCATTCCCACAAAATACACATAAGCTCATACCCAACTAAAACCTAGGGCATGACTCATTCCTATTCCAACCCGATCCCTCATTCTAACCCGATTCCTAACATCGTACCAAACGGGCCCTAAATACCTCTAATAGCTGAGATTCGAATCGGTGAAGGAGGCGACACCACATGATTCATCGGCACACCAATGAAACGAAACCATAAGAAGGAGGAGCCAACGGATAGGAACAAGGCCGGGGTAATTGACGGGTTGGAAGTTCATATCTTCTCGTTAAATCCCTCCATCATAACTAAATCGAAACATTCCGGATCCAACGACTATCCGTCGAGATCGAAACATTGACGGCCACGGAGATATACGGCTCGGAGACACCAAACATGAGCGAACACCGTAGTTACGGCGACCGAGAGTGAGGGGCTTTGAGCGTCTTCTTCCCCCAGACGACGAGGTATCAGAGATCGTTGAGACCTACAGCTTGCGGAGGTTTGGGGCGAGAAACTGCCATGGGAGGTGGCGGAGTAACCAAAGAGGATGAAGATGAATCGTGTTTTTGTAGAACCTAGAATTTCCGAACTGGAATGTAAGGAAAAGTAATGATAGAAAGAGTTATTTTCAAATTAACATTCATACCGGTTTTAAACAAAACCGGTATCCGTGAATTATTGTTTATACCGGTTTTTCACTAAAACCGGAATCCGTGAATAATTTTTTAACTTTTATTCCGCAATTCACTAAAACCGATATGTATACTATTTTCGCATACCGGTTACACAACCGGTATATTATTTTTGCAGTATTAATTCATGTTTTTGTACTAGAGAGCCAACCAAGGGGGGTCGGCACTGACCACCTGCAACTTCCCAGCTCACGAAAAATCAGCAAATTTCCCTCTAATGGCTACCAAAAATCCTAGAAAAATTCTATTGACCTAATATCAACCAAATAACCTTAGATCAAGCAAGTAAGCATCCCAAAAACCAATAATCATCCACCAAACATGTAGCTCTAAGCATGAATAACCCAAATTTTACATTCAAACTTAAGAACACCCAAAACCTAGATTTTCAACTAAACCCTCAAAAATAATCAAGTAAACTTGAAATTAAGAGTAAGGGAGTAGAAGAACATACCAAAGATGTGATGAATAAGTAGAATGCAAGTAAAACAAGGGTCGGATGCAAGGTCTAGTGAAGGTCGGATCTTTGGGTTTTTTTGTGTGGGAGGTCCGAAAATCAGGTTCATTGGGGAGGGATTGGGTAGAACGAGAAGAATTAGGAAGGATTTAGGTAGATTTGGGAAGAAAGGGGGTGAATCTAGTAGTCGGTGAGCTATGGAGTCAAGGGGAGTTCTTGGGAGTTTTTTTTGGGGGCTAGATCGGGCAAGTGGTGTGGGAATGGCTGAAAAGGAGGTGGGGGATAGGTAAAAAGATTAGAAAAAGTTGCAGGGACTTACTTGTAAATTCCCAGAATTTCCGATTTTTACCATGTGATACGCAGTGGGTCACGACCGACAAGCAAGGGGTCGCCGCCGACCGTCTCTTGAGAGCATCCCATCGCTTCGTTGCTCGTCCTGAGCCTCTTATGCTTGTCCATCGCCTCGGGTCCCTACAAAATGTTAGTGAATATGCAAGACAAACTACTTATCTAGTCTAGACTGAAAAAAATTCAAATTAATCTAAGCTAAAAAGTCCAAAATATAAAGAAAAGAAAAGGGAAAGAACGGCTTGCCTCCCGAAAAGCGCTTTCTTTAACGTCTTAAGCTAGACGAGAGGTACCTCATTAGTCGGAGGTTGTGAGAGCCCATGTGGCTCGGATTTCTTCATCGGGTTCCACTTTTGCATATTACTTCTTCAAGCGATGGCCGTTGACTTTGAAAATTGCACCGCTGTCATCTATGAGATCGGCCGCCCCGTGCAAGTATATGTGATGAACCATGAATGGTCCACTCCATCGGGTCGGAGCCTAGAGTTGAAGAGGAGTACTTGGTCACCGGCCTTGATGGTTTTGGGCACAAGGTTCCTATCATGCCACTTCTTAGTCTTCTCCTTGTAGATCTTTGAGCTCTCATATGCGTTAAGCCTCAATTCCTCTAGCTCTTGCAAGTTCATCAAACATTTTGCTCCGGCCGCGTCGAGGTCCATGTTGAGCTCCTTGAGAGCCCATAGAGCCTTGTGTTCGAGCTCGACGGGCATATGACACGACTTGCCATATACTAGATTAAAAGGAGTGGTACGGAGTGATGTCTTGTAGGCAGTGCGGTATACCCACAAAGCATCATCAAACTTGGAGGACCAATCTTTTCTTGAGCGGGACACCGTCTTCTCTAGAATACTCTTGATTTGCCGGTTAGATACCTCCACTTGTGATACAGGCTGTTTTGTATAGGTTAACTCTTGTATTTTGAGAGGATTTTGAGAATGTTTAGGTTAGTTTTGAGCGTTATTGTAATATGAAGACCGAAGACACAAGTTATGAAGAATCAAGAGTTAAAGAGCTTAAAGACGAAGTTTCACCACTGCATGGATACCGCGGTCGCGTTGTCTATGACGCGGGCGCGGTGGCGTGAAGAGACGGACCATCGAAGACCATGAAGGCCACGGTCGCGCTGTCGGTGGCGCGGTCGCGGTAGAAGCCGACTCAGCCTTTGACGATTGAAGACCGCCGCGGGCGCGGTGCTGACGCCGCGGTCGCGGTGCCGGCCGACATTGAGACGGGCGAAATTCTATCGTTTCTATCTTGTTTCCTTTCTTATCTTTCGGTTTCCTTTCTTATCTAGTCCAAAAAGGTTGTACTTTTAGGCTATTTAAGGGGAACCTTTCTAGGTTTTTAGAGATATCAATTCATAAGACAATCAATTGCTCTTTCAATAAAGATTAGAGTTTTCTTTGTAATGGAGAACTAACTCTCCTCTTGAGTTTATTCGATCAAGGAAGCTTTACTATGAAATTGTGAAATTCTGGTAACCTTTTTATCCCTAGGTCTTTATTGATACTCTTGTAATTCATCCCATGATCTATGTTTGATTTTATGAGCCTGATCAACTTGTTTGATTGACTTAGATCTATCGTTTGATTTAGGATTGGTTGTTGTCTATGCATCTTTCCTATTTCTCCAAACAACTCTATTTTAGGACCGTGGACTAGTTTAGGGAAGAGTATTCAATGGTTTAATTGTGCATGAGACTCGTAGCTTGATTGCATGATTTGATTTCCTAATATCCCTGTTCTCTGTCCTAATTCTAGGTTAAGCGTCCTTGCCAAGGGTTATAGAATTGCTTGGACCGTGGACTTGCGATTGTTTATGATCGGGATTGGAATTGACCTAGGCATATAAAGAGGTGGATTAATTCATGATCAACGGATTAATAAAGTGGAATTGATTTGATAAACTCTATTTGATAACTTTGATTGAAACCAACTTTCAAAACCCCCGGCCCCTTTGAATACTTGCATGAAAACCATAAAATCTGACTAGAAACTGATTCCTTTGGGTTCGACCCCTTGCTTGCTCACTATACTGTTGTTTGCATGTTTGGGATTTATTTTTGATAAGGGAACAACGACTTTGCCCGAGTCAACTTGACCGCTAGTTTGATGATGATAAGGTGTGGCCACCTTGTGAGACACCCCATACTTGGTCAAAAGCGCCTCAAAGCTCCGCTCAATGAAGTGAGATCTTCCATCACTAATAAGGACTCGGGGTACGCCAAAGCGGGGAAAGATGTTGGTCTTCATGAACTTGGCCACCACTCGTGCATCATTTGTCCTTGTGGCTATGGCCTCGACCCACTTGGAGCATCCATCGGAGCAACCTTGGCTTAGCATCCTTCTTGTCCATAAGGTAACGGACAGCAGCATGGTCGGTATAGACAATCACCTTCGAGCCCACCAAGTAGGAGCAGAACTTCTCAAATGCAAACACCACGGCTAGAAACTCCTTTTCCGTTGTTGTGTACTTGCTTTGGGCCTCATCAAGCGTCTTGCTTGCATAGTAGATAGCATGAAGCTTCTTCTCCTTCCTTTGCCCAAGAACCGCGCCCATGGCGTAATCACTTGCATCACACATGATCTCGAAGGGAAGTGTCCAATCCGGTGGTTGCATGATAGGAGCCGACAAAAGTGCATCCCGGATCCTGTGAAAAGCATTAAGACACTCGGAAGAAAACTCAAACACCACATCTTCCATTAGTAGGTAGGTTAGTCAATGGTTTGGTAATCTTTGAGAAATCTTGAATGAACATCCTATAAAACCCGGCATGTCCTAGAAAACTCCTAACATCTTTTACGGAGGTAGGGGATGGCAATTTTTCAATTAGTTCAATTTTAGCTTTATCCACCTCAATTCCCTTTTTAGACACTATGTGACCTAAGACAATCCCTTCTTGAACCATAAAGTGACACTTTTCCCAATTTAGCACAAGGTTGGTTTGTTCACATCTTTTAAGGACTCTAGCAAGATTAGCAAGGCAAGAGTCAAAAGTGGTACCGTACACCGAGAAGTTGTCCATGAACACCTTCACAATGTCCTCGATCATGTCGGAGAAGATGGCCATCATACACCTTTGGAAGGTGGCGGGGGCGTTACAAAGCCCGAATGGCATCCTCCTATAAGCAAACGTCCCGTAAGGGCATGTGAAAGTTGTCTTCTCTTGATCATCGGGATGTATCGGAACCTGCCAAAAACCACTATAGCCATCGAGATAACAAAAGTAATCATGTAGAGCTAATCTCTCTAGCACTTGGTCAATACAGGGCAAAGGAAAATGATCTTTCCTAGTGGCGCTATTGAGTTTCCTGTAATCAATGCACATTCGCCGACTAGTAGTAGTCCTAGTAGGAACCAATTCACCCTTCTCATTCTCCACAACGGTGAGACCACTCTTTTTTGGCACCACATGAACCGGGCTCACCCATTTGCTATCCGAAATTGGGAATATGATTCCCGCATCAAGCATTCTCAAAATCTTCTTCTTCACCACTTCCTTCATGTTCGGATTAAGCCATCATTGATGCTCAATGGTCGGTCCATGCCCCTCCTCAAGAAAAATCTGGTGCATGCACAAAGAGGGTGAAAGTCCATTCAAGTCCTCAAGTGAGTACCCAATAGCTTTCCTATGAGCCCTAAGTACATCAAGCAACTTTCCAACTTCTTCTACATTTAGATTAGCATTGATAATAACCGGAAAAGTGGAATTTGGGCCAAGAAACTCATACCTCAAAGACTCGGGAAGAGTCTTAAGCTCCGGAGTAGGTGGTGGTGGTGTAATAATGTCATCGTCCTTCTCAACCTTGAGAAACTCCTCGACCTCGCCATCTTCGTTGCCCAGAAATGCCCCGACCCTTCACTGAGAGAGGTGGTGGGCAAATTGGAGGTCGCGGCCGACCATGTGGGGGTCGCCACCGACCTTTCTCTGAGAGTATTGGTATTGTTGGATCGTTAGTAAAACTTGGGGACGTCCTTTACTTAGGTAAAGGCGTCCTTTGGTTAAGCGTCCCTATGAGGGGTAGGGGCGTCCTTCAGTTATGCAGCGGAATAAAATACTAAACAAGTAAAAGTGAACGCAGTGAATTATAGAGGAACCACTCAAGACCAAGTAGTCCTTGAGTGTAAACCTCTACCTCCTTGGAGGATTTTTGAATAGCTTCTTCCTTTATATTAAACGTCCTTACAGTTGTACTGGCGAGTCTTTACAGTTCTCTGACACTTAGCGTTCTTCCTAAGTCCACTAGTAAAGGACTCCTCTAATCCTACAACTTAAGCGAGTTTAATCTTCTAAAGGACTACTATCCCAACGTCCTACAGTATTTCGTAGGACTCTCTCTTTCTTTTTTTGGGTTTTTTTGAGATACAAACAAGTTGTGATTTTGGGTTACAATTCTCACTCGATCTAGCACAAGTCTTAGCACTGTTCTTGAGTTCTTGAGCTAGTTCTTCGTGTTCTTGAGTGAGCCGCTTTCCTCTGATTCTCTCTGAATATTCTTTGAAAGCGTTAACGTCACAATAAATGCCTTGGGCTATTTATAGGACTTGGGGAAGGGCGTCTTTCCTCTTCTGACGATCATGCCCTTCGTGGACGTGGCTACAGGATCTTCCTCCACGTATGATGGCGGTGATGAGGAAGCTTCCTGTATCCAGCTGTGTGTGATGGACTCCGCTACAGGATCTGCCGCCACGTGTTGATGAACTTTGCTACAGGATCGTCCGCCACGTAGTGTTAGACTCTGCTACAGGATCGGTCTCCACGTGTCCTTGGATGATCAAATGTTGTCGAGTGATGTCATCCTGTCGGCTAGTGAGTAAGGACGCTCTTCATGCGTTCCTACTTGCTTGGGACTCCGTCCTTGCTCAAGTAGTCTCTTGTTGGTCCTTACTTCCTGTTAGCTAGCGTCCGTAAGCTTATGGGACGCCCATACACACTTGTTGTCCTTTTGTCACTGGCGTTCCTGAACACTTGGACAAATTTATTAGAATCAAAGTGAGTTTGTCATATCAAAACTAAGGGACGGTTGTGGGCACACTACCAAGTACGCAAGCGTCCTTGATAGCGTCCCAACAATTTCCCCCTTTTTGATGATGACAAACACTTCAACAAAATAGTTTTGGCATTGGAACTTATCATGTATGAAAGCTCAGAGGCGTCCTCTAACACCTAGAGAAATTTCAGTAAGCACAAGTTTTTATTCTTTGATTCTCTAACATTTGGATTTTAAGGAGAGAGTCGCGTCCTAGAAAACTTTCTAAGCGTCCTCTCTTTTATTCTAGCATGGCGTTCCTTAGACCTTTCACTTAATAGTTCTCCCTTAACACTTGCTTATTCTAGATAACTATTTCATAGCGCATCTCTGCAAAACTACACTTCCCCCTTTTGGCATCATCGAAGAGGATAACAAGTGATAAGAACGTTAGCACAAACACACAACCAGTGGAACGCTTAAACAAACACATGCAAGCAAACAATTGAATTGCCATTCAAACAGAATTAGAGTACGGTTATTACAAACCAGAGCAAAGTGTTTTGAAAATAAAAGAAGCAAGAGCAAAATAATGAGGGATAAAGGGGTTGAGGACGGCGATCACTGAGGACGGCTTTGGTCTTGGTAAAACTTGAGAAGCTTCTCATGAAGTTCTGCCGACTTGGTGAAGGCCGTGGACAAGTCCCTTAGAGATGTGAGAATCAGACACTGGTTGTTCAAGATAGCACCCATAAGTTCTGCAGGAGGATGCTGTTCAGGATTATCTGGGGCAAGAATAGGCGCGGGACCAGAGCTGGAAGAGGGGATTGAGGATGGGAAGGGATTGGTCATAAGGGGGGACTTCATTGGCATCACGCTCAAGCTCATCGTCCAGACTGAGCTCAGCGTCCCTTGGAGCGACCTGGTGCTCACCAGCGTCCTCAGCCACTTCAATAATTTCTGCGTCTTTAGTAGTAGGAGCAGCCTCAACATTCTCAGTCTCAACATTATCAGCCTCATCTTAGGAGTCCCCTATTATATCGACAAAGGGGGAGGACTCACCAGCAAGAGTTCCTTGGTTACTCTTCGCTGAAGAGCTTGATGAGGAGGAACTGGATGAGGGGACGGGTTCTGGCGCTGCTACTTCCTTGATAAGCAACACCTTAGGCTTTTCACCTGTTTTGCGGCGGCGAAAGGTGGGCTCAAGAGTGGAACGCTGCTCAGTGTCCTCTTGGCCACTCTCAAAAGAAGGACGGCGAGACCTGGGAGTCTCAGGGTCCTTTGGTGGGGAGATATGGGCAGGGGCAGATGGGAAGTTGGCAAGATTGAGAGGGGAGGGGCAGAATTGGATGAGGGCGTTTCGTTTTGAAGGTTGAGGGGACGGTGGAGGAGTAGGGAGTTGGACGATCTTGAGGGCTTTTTCAGGGGGAGGGGTGGATTGCTTGGAGAGATTGGAAGGGCCTTTTGTGGAGCTTGGCCTTTTTGTGGAGGGGACGTTGGAAGACTTAGCCTTTTTGAGAGGCCTTGGGTCTTGAACCTTTTTAGAACGTCCCTCTTTGATATGAGGTGGAAACTTGTCCACAATCTCGGTTGGTTTGGAGGATTTTGAGAGAGGGGACGATGGGGCTGGACGGTTTAAAAGCTTCTTGGTGGTGACGGTGGGAATTTGAGGAGGAGGGGGAGAGGGATCGGCAAGCGGTTCTTTAACATTTGGAAAGCAGGGGAGTGCCTTGGGTACATGGGAAAGTCGGGAAGGACTTGGTTATGCAAATCGGGAATGAGATCAAGTAAGGGAGCAAGATTCTCACCACCGAATTGCGAGAAGAAGAGCACGTCCTCCATCCGGCCAGGCAAGTCGTGGTAGTTGTTTTTGTGGAGGCCGTGGATGACGAAGCGTTCAATGAACTTCTCATAGTTCCTTGTCTTTTCAGCGTCCTGCTTGATGTCTGGTCTATCCATGCGTTCCCTGATCAGCATGTAGAGCGTTTTGGGCTTCTATTAATGAAGTCCACTAGTGATTCATTAAGAGCAATAGGCTTTGGCTTCTCTATGGTGTGGGACTTCACCAATTTTCTTCTCTTCCCGCCGGCAGAAGATCCGGCCACGTTCCCTAGTCTTTGAGACATTTTCTGATGGTTTTTAGTGAGAGAAAGTCGTCGGAAAGCTAGAGAGAGGAGAGAGCTGTTTTGAGAGCAGGGAAGTTGTTGAGCGGAGTAAATGACTGAGGGTGACTGTTGAGCCTTATATAGAAGAAGCGGTGGCACAAACTGTAATTACCACTGATTTTCTGTGCGACACGTGGCATAACTTCCCCCTTAAGATTTGAGCAATTACAACGGTCACTGTTCAAACTTTCAAACGTTCAAATTTCTGACTCTTCAACTTATTCTCAAAACTGAACTGGCGTCCTCTCTGACAAGCCACTGGCGTCCTCTCAAACTTAGCAAAAGTTTACCTCTTCAAGCAAACCAATAACCTTGATAACCGTCCCTGTGATCACCTTGCGAACCATTTGAGAACAAATCAAGTACGTCCCGTAAAAGAAAATATGAAGCTCATAGGACGCTTTTGCAAAGTTCTCGGCTAGGGTAAGCTTAGAGTTCCCATCATTTCGGCTTATAATGCGGGTTGGGTGATCAGGGATACTCTTTTCAAGACAAATAGAGAAATTTGAATGGCGTTCCAAAGTAGCAAACACATGAAGTTTTAGACTAGCGTCCTTGCAAATATGAATTCAATGCATAACAGTCCTTAAACACTTAGAATCTACTAAACATAGCCAATCATTGAGAGAATAGTAGAACGGGACTTGCTACTTAAAAGTTATCATCCCCAATAGCAACCTTAGATGCTCATAGGGACGTCTATCAAGCGCCTTAGTGAAAATATCAGCTATTTGGTCTTCAGTCCTTACATGCTCCATACTTATAAGTCCTAGTTCAACATTATCACGCAAAAAATGATGTCTTATATGAATATGCTTTGTGCGTGAATGAAAAACAGGATTCTTAGAAATTTCAATAGCACTTGTATTATCACAGCGAATGGGAATAGTTTCAAGATTGATACCGTAGTCCTCAAGTTGATATTTGATCCAGATGACTTGTGAACAGCACGAGGCAGCAACAACGTACTCAGCTTCCGCAGTTGAAAGCGCCACAGAGTTCTGTTTCTTAGATCCCCAAGAGACTAAGAATGAACCAAGGAACTGTGCCATTCCTGAAGTGCTTTTTCTATCAATCACATGACCAGCATAATCAGCGTCCGAGTAGCCAACAAGCTTGAAGGACGTCTTCCTAGGGTACCAAAGGCAAGATCATCGCGTCCCTTGAGGTAGCGAAAGATTCTCTTGACTTCTTGCATGTGAGACTCCTTTGGATTCGCCTGGAAGCATGCACACAAGCAAACAGCAAACATGATATCGGGACGGCTTGCGGTCAAATAGAGTAAAGAGCCAATCATTCCTCTATAAAGCTTTTGATCAACGTCCTTCCCTTGTTCATCTGCGTAAAGACGCGAGTTGGGAGAACAAGGTGTAGCCATAGGTTTGGACGTGTTCATCCCGTACTTCTCAAGCATTTCACGGACATATTTTTGTTGATGAATACGCGTCCCTTCCTTGAGTTGGTTGATTTGAAGTCCCAAGAAGAAATTGAGTTCTCCAATGAGGGACATTTCAAACTCACTACTCATTAAGGACTTGAACTCATCTACAAGTTTCATGTTAGTACTACCAAAGACTATATCATTAACATAGACTTGGGCAATTAAAATGTCCTTGTGAACTTTCTTAATGAACAAAGTTTTATCAATTGAACCTCTTGTGTACCCATGAGACAAAAGGAAGGACGCAAACCTGTCGTACCATGCACGAGGGGCTTGCTTGAGTCCATAAAGTGCTTTGTCCAAGTAGTACACATGATCTGGGTGAGAGGCGTCCTCGAAGCCAGGCGGCTGAGCAACATACACTTCCTCCTTGAGTTTTCCATTGAGAAAGACAGTCTTGACGTCCATCTGAAATAACTTGAATCCCTTGCTTGAATCCTTGTTTGAATCCTTCCTCCTTCTATTCCTTCCTCTTGCTTGAATCCTTGAGCCACCAGTCTTGCCTTGTTCCTTGACACACGTCCACTTTCATCAAGTTTGTTTCTGAACACCCAGCGCGTCCCTATGATGTTTTTGCCTTTGGGACGAGGAACGAGGGTCCAAACTTTGTTCCTTTCAAATTGGTTGAGTTCTTCTTGCATTGCTTGAATCCAGTCAGCGTCCTAGAGTGCTTCTTTGATGTTCTTTGGTTCCACCATTGAGACAAAGGCATTGAAAGCACAAAAAGCTAAATTTGCACTCTAGGACTTGCTTGCTGCTGACCTTGTTTGAACTCCTTGAGAAGGATCTAAGACAATCTGAGAAGTTGGGTGGTCCCTAGAGAAGCGGGACTCCCTTTGAAATAGTTGAACAAATCTTGGATCAATGTCTCCATCAGAATCATCACTATCATCTTGAGCATCGTCCTCAGTGTGTTTCCCCTCAGAGAGAGCGTCCACACCTTGTTGTTGCTTGCCTTGTTGACTTGATTCAGCCGCATCTCGTTGAACTAGGGATTCACTACGAGAGGGAACTCCTTGAACAACACTAGGAGCGTTCACTGCGACTTCTTCAGGATTTAGAGTAGCGTCCTTAGGAACATAGTATTTTCCAGAGGACCAATCTTCAGCTTCGTCTTCAGAGTCGTCCTGCTGTTGTGAAGAAGAGCGTTCTTTCTTACTTTGTCTTTCTTTGTGAGAAGAACTCTCTTTGAACACAACGTGAATACTCTCCTCAAGCTTTAGAGTCCTTTTGTTGAAAACTCTATATGCTTTGCTGGTGAGAGAGTACCCAAGAAATATGGCTTCATCACTCCTTGCATTAAACTTTCCAAGTCTTTCTTTGTCGTTGTTGTGGACGAAGCATTTGCACCCAAAAACTCTGAGATAGTCAATGCGAGGCTTCCTTCCATTCAACAATTCATAAGACGTCTTTTTCAGCAGAGGACGGATCATGGCACGCTTTAGAATGTAGCAAGCTGTAGCAATAGCTTCCGTCCAGAAGTACTTGGGGACGCTATTCGCCAAGAGCATAGTCCTTGCCATGTCCTCCAACTTCCTGTTCTTTCTTTCCACAACTCCATTTTGTTGAGGAGTCCTTGGAGCTGAGAAGTTGTGCGAGACGCCATGTTGATCACAGTAGACCAGGAACTCTGAGTTCTGGAACTCCGTCCCATGGTCTGATCGTATGGCTTTGAGAGGCGTCTCAAGGGCAACTTCCACTTGTTTGATGAAGACTTTGAACGCATTGAAACAATATGCTTTTGACACCAAGAAAAGAACCCAAGTGAATCGAGAAAAATCATCTACGAGAACGTAAATGTACCTCTTTCCACCGTAGCTCAGCGTCTTCATTGGTCCACAAAGATCCATATGGAGAAGTTCCAAAGGCTTCTTCGTACTGACTTCGTTCTTGGACTTGAAGGACGTTCTTGTTTGCTTCCCTTTGATACAGGTTTCGCACTGTTCAACTTTCTCAAGATCAATTCGAGGAAGTCCTTTCACAAGATTTCTTTGGTGTAGCTTAAGGATTGTGCTCAGTCCAGCATGGCCAAAACGGCGATGCCAGAGGTCAGCGTCCTCCTTTGAAACAGATAGGCACAATTCTGATTTAGGCTTGAACTCTTGGTTGAAGATGTAGACATTGTTCTGGCGTACTCCTTTGAGAACAACTTTGTTGGACTTCTTGTTGATGACAAGACACTCCTTTGAGTCAAATGTGATTAGATTTTCACCTTGATCACACATTTGAGAGACGCTAAGAAGATTGAAGCCAAGTCCTTCAACAAGACTGACATTTGCTGCCTTGATGGACGGATTGAGAATGGCAGTTCCCGTCCCTTTGATCTTTCCCTTGCCCTTGTTGCCAAACGAGACAGTTCCTCCCGTGGCACTACTTTGGATAGAAGTGAGATGGATCTGGCTTCCTGTCATATGATTTGAGGCGCCACTATCAATGATCCACGGGCGTCCCCTCACTTCTACCTGCCATAACAAAGTTAGTGTTTGGCGACCTAGGCAAGGTGTTCCTTACCTGGTTTGTTGCAATAATAGAACTCTGGTTCTGGCATGTAGTCATTTATATTAACATCATTTGAAATAGCATGCTTTCGGAAAGAATTTCTAGAACGTCTAGGACGCCTAGGGTTAGCCTTAGGGACGGACTTATCATTTTCAATGTTAGTCCTAGCAGCTTTTCCACTTTCCATATCTTCTTTTAGTTTCACACAATCATATTTGAAGTGGTCTCCTTGTCCACAGTACCAGCACGTCCTATAGTAAGTACCAAGGTAGTACTTCTTGTTGGGACGTTGGATTTTGTTCTCTTTCATCTTTTGAGGATTACAAACTTTAGAATCTTCCCCCTTAGCAATTTTCTTATAGATCCTATGACTTGTGGAGTTAGTGTAGTAGTTCTCTTTGCCTATCTCTCCACTCTCTAGGACTCTAATTCGCTCAAGAAGGTTCTTGATTTTCTCCCTTTCAAGTTCAAGCTCTGAAGTTTTGCTTGCCTCAAGGTCGCTAGGTAGAGAGTTCCTAGTGTCAGACTCATAACCTAGTCCCCTTTTAGTTGGGGCAAACACTATTGGTTTGACTTCTTCTATCATGGGACTTTTTCCTAACACTCTAACTTCTTCCCTAAGCTTGGTGTTCTCGAGTTTGAGACACATTACTTCAGTTTTTAGAGACTTTGTTTCTTCACATGAGGGCTCTAGTTGCAAAGACACTGTAGCACAGTTCTCACATTCAACCAAAATATTTTCAGTTTCAAGTTCAAGTTCATCCATTCTTTGTTTCATTGCAAGACTTTCTTCCATGATTTTACCAATGAGTTTGATAAGTTTTGATTTTGAACATCTTTCTAAGGAATTCATCATAGATTCATGTGTTACCTTTGGTTCCTTTTCGGAGGCGTCCTCTTCAACAACTGACGCGTCCTCCATAGCCATGTACGCCACTTGTTCATCATCTGAGGCGTCCTCGGTAGCTATGTACGCCGCTTGTTCATCAGGTTCTTCATCATCAGAACTAACATTATCCCATGCAGTTGAACATGCTCCAAGGAGAGCTTTTATCTTCATATCCTTTGATGACATTCCCGTAGTACACTTCTTGGCAAAATGTCCTTTCTTATTACATTTGTAGCAAGTAAGTTCCTTCATTTCAGCCTCTGTGTACTTGGGACTATCCTTCTTGTAAGGCATCTTGTGTTTGTTGAAGTGTTTGCTCCTTTTACCCCAGACACGAAGGGCCTTGTGTAGAAGGGCAAGATCTTCCTCTTCTTCAAGCTCTTCCTTCGACTTGCTTTCTTTCTCCTTTAATGCTTGGACGCGCATCTTCTCACGGTTTTCATTCTTATTGGCTTCCACCATCAAAGCAATTTCTCTTTGGTGACGCAGGTACTCAGCGTACTCTGGTGTTGATGTTGTCAAAGCAAGATCTGTTTGAGGGTTCCGTCCTAGCTCAGCCATATCGGAGTTCCTCCTTACTTCGTACTGCCTCAACTTTCCGTAAATCTCTTCCATGTCTAGACTCTTGTTTGTTGAATTTTCCTTAAACGTAGTTCTATCGAAGTTCCAGACTCCAGTAAGTACATCAATGACCACTTGGACTCTGTTCCTCATTGAAACTTCTGCTTCTGGAATACCCAGGTTCTTCATCTTGGTGACAAGAGCTTCAAAACGGTAAGAGTAGTCCTTAACCGTTTCATTGGGCAGCATTCTGAAAGCATAGAACTCTCTCTTGATTTCAAGTTGAACGTCCTCCTTCATCTCAGCAGTTCCTACGTGGTACTTCTCGAGAGCTTCCCACTGTAGTTTGGCAGTTGCCAAATTGCTAACTCTGGTGGCGTCCCTCTCACAAAGGGACGCTTGAAGGAAGCATATTGCCTTAGCATTTGTTTCCATCAGCTTGAATTCATCAGGACCCCACTCGTCCTCCTTGTCAGCTTTGTCAACAGGGACTTTGAGGTCACCCTTCATGATTACTTTCCAGCATTGATAGTTCTGACTTCTACAAAAGTTTTCAAATCTGATCTTCCAGCGGTTAAAGTTACCGTCCGTCAGGCGCGGAGGCTTCACATAAGAGATTCCAATATGTTCCATGTCCATCTTTTACCTGCAACTCAACAAAATCTAGAGCGCCTGCTCTGATACCAATTGTTGGATCGTTAGTAAAACTTGGGGACGTCCATTACTTAGGTAAAGGCGTCCTTTGGTTAGGCGTCCCTACGAGGGGTAGGGGCGTCCTTCAGTTATGCAGCGGAATAAAATACTAAACAAGTAAAAGTGAACGCAGTGAATTATAGAGGAACCACTCAAGACCAAGTAGTCCTTAAGTGTAAACCTCTACCTCCTTGGAGGATGTTTGAATAGCTTCTTCCTTTATATTAAACGTCCTTACAGTTGTACTGGCGAGTCTTTACAGTTCTCTGGCACTTATTGTTCTTCTTAAGTCCACTAGTAAAGGACTCCTCTAAGCCTACAACTTAAGCGAGTTTAATCTTCTAAACGACTACTATCCCAACGTCCTACAGTACTTCATAGGACTCTCTTTCTTTTTTTTGGGTTTTTCTGAGATACAAACAAGTTGTGATTTTGGGTTACAATTCTCACTCGATCCAGCACAAGTCTTAGCACTGTTCTTGAGTTCTTGAGCTAGTTCTTCGTGTTTTTGAGTGAGCCGCTTTCCTCTGATTCTGTCTGAATATTCTCTGAAAGCGTTAACGTCACAATAAATGCCTTGGGCTATTTATAGGACTTGGGGAAGGGCGTCTTTCCTCTTCTGACGATCATGCCCATCGTGGACGTGGCTACAAGATCTTTCTCCACGTATGATGGCGGTGATGAGGAAGCTTCCTGTATCCAGCTGTGTGTGATGGACTCCGCTACAGGATCTGCCGCCATGTGTTGATGAACTCTGCTACAGGATCGTCCGCCACGTAGTGTTGGACTCTGCTACAAGATCGGTCGCCACGTGTCCTTGGATGATCAAATGTTGTCGAGTGATGTCATCCTGTCGGCTAGTGAGTAAGGACGCTCTTCATGCGTTCCTACTTGCTTGGGACTCCGTCCTTGCTCAAGTAGTCTTTTGCCGGTCCTTACTTCCTGTTAGCTAGCGTCCTTAAGCTTATGGGACGCCCATACACACTTGTTGTCCTTTTGTCACTGGCGTTCCTGAACACTTTGGACAAATTTATTAGAATCAAAGTGAGTTTGTCATATCAAAACTAAGGGATGGTTGTGGGCACACTACCAAGTACGCAAGCGTCCTTGATAGCGTCCCAACATGTATCCTCCTCCTCGTCTTCACTTGTGTACTCTCCAAGCAACATCTTGACCTCCATAGCTTCACCGGTCTCTTTCATGGTGGGGTTGAATCGGAACTCGACCACTTCATCTCCAATCTCAAAAGTGAGGAGAGCTTTCTTCACATCAATGACCGCACCGACGGTGGCAAGGAATGGTCGTCCAAGAATGATTGGGACGACTGGATCCTCCGGCATCTCCATTACAATGAAGTCGTTGGGCACAAAGAACTTGCCGACTTGGATAGGAAAGTCGTCGACAATGCCGGTTGGTTGCACACAAGAGCCATCCGTCATATAGAGCCTCATGTTCACCGGGACCAAAGGACCCATGTTGGTCTTGGACCAACCCTAGCTCGATACCCATGACATGGATCTAGACAAGAACCCTAGCTCGATACCCATGAAAACATACTTGGGACAAGTTGAAGGTGTTGTCTTCGTCCTTCTTGTTGCACAATCGCCGGAGTGCCGCCTTTCCGTCGCCGCCACCCAAAATCTCCAATTTTGCTGTTTGCCCTTTCTTGAAAATGGAGGAGGTAAATGTTAGGGTTAGAAATAATGAGGGGTATTAGGTGGAAATGTGATTGATAAATTGATTGAAAAATACCTTCACAACTAGTTGAATGGATTCGATAACCTGGGGGGGGGGGGCAGGGAACGAAACAGAGATGAATTCAGCTAGTCGCCCCGCTCCATCTCTTCCCATTCATCTCAATGCCGAACGATACTGCCAACCAGCGGAACGTGTTCAGCTTCAACTTCATCTCCGATTTTCAGCTACGCCGAAACGGACCTTATGTACAAATCCACACTTGATGGGTGATTTTTTTTTTTTTTTGGGTCGAAGTGATGGGTGATTTTGTCAATGTGCCCTTCTCCGTATTCATCAATTTTATTTTCTGATCGAAAAATTTTTTTTATCAATTTTATTTCATTGCAATTGAAATAGAAATATATATGCGGTTCAAGGTTTGCCTATCCATCATCGACTTCCCCAAAACCCCAGACCCCAACACCGACCTCCCCCCTCCTTGCTCGAATCCCCAACGCCACCCGTCTCTCTTCCACCACCGAAAGGTCATCCATGGCGTCCTCGTCGACTAACCTGTGGGTTTTGCTTGGCTTGGGATTGGCTGGTAGTATTCTCCTCATGACCCAAAAACTCAAGAAGGCTGTCATGAGGGAGGACTTGGGTGCTTTCATTCGGAGGCTGCAGCTGCTCCCCCCTCCTCAGCCTGCTCCTCCTAAGGCTCCCCACCCCCTCTCAGGCCTCTCCTTCGCTGTTTCCGACTTGTAAGTTTCTAACTTGTCTTCGGCCGAATTCATGCTTGTATCACTAACTTGAAGTTTATCTTTTATATCCGCGGTTTTGTTCCGTTTAATGTGCTTTAGAATTCCTAGTGATGAATTCGAACATGCTTGATTCCTTCAATCCGTCTGTGTTTATTTTGGTATGGTACCTGTGCTAGCCTTGCCAAGTTGCCATCTTTAATTTTAGTTCTGCTTGTTTCACGGTTAACCTAATTAAGGAAACTAAGCTGTAGGATCCGGAATTACGCTGTAAATCCTCTTAAGAGATTAATTCGCCGTTAAAAATTTGTTCTTTTCAGCAATTATGCAAGGGCTAAACTGCAAAATCCTATGACTTTTTACTTCCCCGCACTTTCAGACTCCCCAGAAAATGACTGTTTTTCCAAATAGCAATTCTGTATTAATTTAGTTGAAGACACTTTCATTTTGATTTGTTTCAAATATGTGACTGATGCCTAGACAGTAAGTAAAGGCCTCTTTGGTAAAATCACAACTAGAGCTAATTTCCTTGGTTATCCTTACATACCCATTGAGTTATCCTATTATCGAAGTTGCAAATTTTGCTTAATAATTAACGGCGTAATGCAGTTGATTTTTGCTCTGCAGATTTGATGTTGAAGGCTATGTCACTGGGTTTGGGAGTCCTGATTGGGAAAGCACCCATGAGGCTGCTTCTGGAACTGCTTCTGCTGTATTAACTCTGGTAGAAGGTGGTGCCACATGTGTTGGCAAAACTGTTGTTGATGAGATGGCTTTTAGGTGTATATTCTCATCTTATCTGTTTTCAATCATATTTTTTTAGTAAAGGGTAACAGACTTGACATTTTAATCTGTTTCAGCATTACTGGAGAAAATAAGCATTATGGTACACCTTCGAACCCTGCTGCTACTTCCAGAGTGCCTGGAGGATCCTCAAGTGGAGCTGCTGTAGCTACTTCTGCTGGTCTTGTTGATTTCTCTTTGGGCAAGTTTCCTCTCTAGTACTTTTCGTCAATATGAACTTTTTGAGAAATCTAATGCATTCTGATGAAACTCATCTGATTTCTCTTTGGGAAACTTTGAGTCATTTAACGTAATGTATACAACATAACATATTAATGTAATGTATTAAATACTGATAATTAATTGTTGACTTGACAGGTGTTGATACTATTGGTGGTGTAAGGCTGCCTGCTGGATTTTGCAGTATTATTGGATTTAGATCCTCCCATGGATCCGTTTCATCTTCAGGGGCCATTCCTGTTTCAGCAAGTCTTGATGCTGTTGGTATGTGCTGGGTGAATTATACTTATAATACCTCATGATAATACGTTACTGAACTTCTTGCTCATTCTCTTAGGACGAGACAGTAAATTCAGAACTAGACAGGATATATAGATGCACTAGCAAAAAATGTCTGGCTGGAGTAACTTCTTACATCTGTCTTAACTCTTAATTTGTGATACTAACAAACATGCCAGTGCCTTCTTTATATGATAATGAAGGTATGGAGTATTGTTGAACATTCTCACACATGAAATTGCTGTCACCTTTATTATGTTTTATTCGTAATGGAAAGCTGGATTTGAGACTATACAATTTGTTACTTGGTTGTTTTGCCATAGCCTCATCTGGTATGATCTTCCTGTGCAAACTTCATCTTGTTTTGTCTTACCAAATGAGTTCTACATAAATGATTGGTGTCCAAAAAGTCATAGTTTTTTCTATCTGCATGAGCTCACCTGCAGTGAAAGCTGTGCATGATTGATTGCTGTTCTGCATCCATGACTTCATGTGCAACTTGTCATGATATTCTTTGTTAAGCCCTAATGCAAGTTGTCACATTGTGCCTCCATCCCCCAATACTTGAATCCTGTGTAGTTTGCTCTTGATAAGCTCCCAAGTAGTGTAATATCCAGTACCCCGACAATATTCCTTATTGTATTTGTTTAATCAGGTTTTCTCCCTTTTCTAGTAGTTGACGAACTTACTTTAGTGCCCACTTTTCTAAGTTTTCATTTGATTAATGAAGGCTCTTCTATGGAAGGTGTAAGGTGATGATGGCGAATTAAGCAATATGATGCCGTTTTTTTTCTGTATTTTTCGTAGGATCTATTTCTACGATTTCGATTTTGTTGAGGGCTTATTTAGTCTCTCTGGATCTGTTTGTTAATGTATTGAGGTTGGAAGTGAAAATTGCAAGCATGATTAAATCATTTGCTATCTGTGTTATAGGTTGTTTAGCTAAGGATCCAAATATACTTCGTCGTGTGGTTCAAGCTCTCCTTCAACTTCAACTTGCGGCTTCTAGAAATCCAAGACTCTTTGTGATTGCAGATGATTGTTTTGAGCTGACTGGAATTCCTGCAGACCGGGTTGCTCAGCCAGTAATCAAATCAATTGAGAAGCTATTTGGAAGTATGTGTTTTTATTTATGGATAATCTCATTTCATCTCTCAAGATGTGAGGATGGATATCACTTGTAGATTAGAACAACTGAATTGACTTTGTGTTAGTGGTGTGTTGCTTGTTGCTTGTAACATTTTTTCTGACTTTGTTTCATACATTAAAGCTTGACACTAAGTTCTTTTGATTATAATCTTTACATTTAGCATTTTCACTCTATACAAGTCTTACTAAATGTTGTGATTACTAATTTTACAGGGCAGATATTGAGGCATGCGAATCTTGGTGACTATATCAGCGCCAAAGTCCCAGGTTTGAAGGCGTTCACTAGCAATAGGAAAAATGGTGAAGTGAAGACTGCTTCGTTGAGATCATTGGCTGAAGCGATGCTGGTTCTTCTGAGGTGAGACTATATGTGATACTATATATATTGTCTTGAATCAAGTAAAAACTGCAGGTTTATTTGTTGGAGACCAACAGTTTATTCTCTTGGAAGGGAAAGTGGTTCCCTTCCAGCTGCTTTTACTGGTCTAGGATCATGAGATAATATACCAAATATTGCATAACATACGGAGAAGTTATAGATTGATCTAATGAAATGGCTTGCTCCCTTGGGAAGTTTGGATGCTATGCCTTTCAATCATGTGCTGGACTCTTAATATGAGTTTATACTAATTCCACATAAGTATCATTGAAAGAGATTCTAAAATATGATTATCTATAGAATAGAAACTTTGACATCCCAGTTTGAGACTTTGAGGAATTCTCTACAGAAACAAAGACCTTCTCCCAAAACATACTGATAACCACTGGGATAGTGAGGCTTTCCTTAAGAGCCTTTCAGAAAGTTGCTTTAATGAACTGAAAAGTCAATTGAGACACAGGCTTTTACTGGTAATATGGAGTATAGTGTAGCTTTTTGTCATGGAATCCATTAATATGCAATAAGATATAAGTTTATAGTCCCTTTCCTAGTTGTGCTGGAATGTTGGTAGCAGTTTCTTATTTTTCTCTCTTAATTTCAGGTAGAGAATTTTCCTATGTTTGAGACTTTATGAATAGTTCCTATCTTTAGCATTATCTTAAGAGTGAACCAGTAACTGCAAACTGTACTAGGAAAGTAGGATGTGGAGGCAAAGGTCTTAGAAATTTGGTTTCAACATATGCTGGATGAATAAGGGTAGTAGCAAGTACCAGGAATTTTCTATATTTAGTAATCTAGGTACTTTTTTCTTTAAACATCTGAATCCCAGTTGGAAATTCAGAACAAATTAAATAACGCAAACATAATTAGAAAAAATTCAGAACAAGATCTTGGTGAATAAGGCTTGGGAATATGAAATTGAGTAAAACTTCATCAAGGGGCCTTATCCTATACACAAATTTTTGATTGTTATATGCTCTTTATGTTTATGTTTATATTTTTGCTTATCTTACTTTTGTTGTCTTAGAGAATTCACCTTCAGCTATTTGTATTTCTTCCCAGTTGATAAGCTCTCATGATTTATGCATCTGTTTGATCATACCTTATAATATATGTCAATTGTACAGGCATGAATTTAAGCAGAATCATGGTGAATGGATAAACTCTGTGAAGCCGAATTTAGATACTTTCATAAAATCTCACTTAGATAAAGTGCAAGAGATGGGTGACGTAGAGATCCAAAAGCTCCACATGGTCAGGAATGAAGTTCGTGCAGCGCTCAACATGCTGCTGAAGGTATGTAGGACGCTCACTAGTTTTTTGCAGGACATAATTGAAGTGTATCGTATATGTGATAAAGGTGCTAGGTCTGTGATAAGTTTCAACTCAGGTACCAAAGGTCAGCCCTAGTAACCTGGGGAAAAAGGACACAGTTCATAACACTCAAGTTTATAGTAATTGCTATTCCATTCTTATGAGAAACTCACCATTATAGACTTACTAATGACTACTTACAACAAACAAGCTTCAGTAGTGTTCCAAGAACTAAGGAGGTTTTTTGAAAGATAAACATAACCATATCGCCATAATGCCATTTTACCCGGAACTCTATTAGGGCAGCATTTCTTTTCCTTTTTGTGGCAGAAACTTGTTTCTGAAGTGTAAAATAATGGAAATGAGGCCGTCTGTGTAACATAGCTAATAAGGATAATTTACCTTATTGAAACATCTTCAAAATAATGGAGAGAATATTTTAATAAAATGAATATTATAATAATGGAGTTCTGTGTGTCTGAAATCTGTAATTCTGCATGATGAGCATGACATTTTGATAAGCATGTCTGAAGCAAGAAATCTGACATGTTTGTTATTGTAGCAAGAAATCTAACATCTCTTGTTCGTTCCATCTTTCCAGTGTCCTCAGTCTTCTTCTTTGTTGTGTAGGATGATGGAATTCTGGTGATCCCTACATTTTCCGGTCCACCTCCAAAACTTGGTGGGAAGGATATGTTGTCCGAGGACCATCAGATCAGATTGTTGAGCCTTCTAAGTGTTGCTAGCATGTCTGGTTGTTGCCAGGTATGAAATAACTCTGTTCCTCCCCTCATTTTCTTGTTTGCTTCCTGTTGGTTTTATTGAATTACTACTTTCTAACAAACTTCTGATATTATCCATTTGATGCAGGTCACTGTACCTCTTGGATATCATGACAAATGTCCTGTTTCTGTCTCATTTATTGCCAAACATGGTGGTGATCGATTTTTGGTTGATGTATTGCAAACAATGTATACATCTTTACAAGAGGAAGTAAATGTGACTTCTAAGTCGAAATTGCCGAGCAACTTGATCAGTAGGGAGTCAACTGCAGAGAGTGCGAAGGAGAAGGTAATAGCAATTTTTCCATCAATGTCTCTGCCTCACCTAGTTTGTATCCACATTCTCATAATATTATAGGGATGGTTGTTGTCAAAGAGTAGATTGTACTTTATACCGTTCTTGGTGTTTAAATAGTTAAGTGGTCCTACATCTCACACTCCAGTCAGTCATTCAAACTAGGAGTTTCCTTTTTTTCTCCGAATGTGCTGATATATTCTCTTTCAAGAGCCTGCTAAACATTTTTCTTCTTTTGACTCCAGACATATATTGAATTCTTACCGATTCAATTTTTTCAGAATTCAGATTACCAATAAATCTTTTGATTGTTTATACAAAGAGTGGGTCTTTGGTTTATGTTTCTTTGTACAGGCCATCTGTCATTTTATCAAATCAATTTATTTAATCTAATTATATTGTACATTTCCTGGTTGAACTGGTACAAATGAAAACCCTAGAGGAAAAATTACATACCTTGTTACCATAATACTAAATTTGGGTGAATTTTTTTACGTTAATTAGATATTCATTTCACCTTATGCATCATGCGATCATCTACTAAATCTTAGATTGAGGTACATAATTTGCTCTTCTCAACCTCTGATTGCCAATTCATTTGGGACTTTGAACTTGGTTAAAATCTACACCAAGTATTTAATTAGGTAAAAGGAATTCTAAGTTGCATATCCATTGGATTCATTTATGTATTTGTAAGAATTATTAGCTCATCAAAGTGACTTTTAATCTATATAAGAATTTTTGGCCATTAGACTGCAAAGTTTATTGATACAATGTTTTGTGCCTTTTGAATTAGGGTAATCAAGCATACAAAGACAAACAATGGCAGAAAGCTGTTGGCTTTTATACGGAAGCTATCAAACTGAATGAAAACAATGCAACATATTACAGCAATAGGGCTGCAGCTTATTTAGAGCTGAGTAGGTATAGTTTCTCTTCAGTCTATACTCTCTCTTTTGCTTATTCTTAAGCGCACAGATTTGATTTCGACATGCTTTACATCATGATCCTCCAGCTATCATCAAGCAGAATCAGATTGCACTAAAGCCATCAGCCTTGATAAAAAGGTATGTAAGAGACTAACGGCTCCAATTCCCTGATGAGTTGGGATGCTATTTTTCCCCTATAGGGTTTTGTTTTGTAATTCCTTGCACCGAAAGAATGGGAGCATTCAAATTATTATGTATGTTGAAAACTTTTCTTGACAGGGCTGTTCCTCATTGAGCTTAGACATAAGTATTGATAGTGTTTGCTTGTCATTCCCCTCTCCTTAAAGACATTTGGCCTAGTTGCATTGATCCCCTTCTATAGCTTCGTCCCTAAGCTGTCACCGGTAGAAAATTTTCTAGATGCTTCTTCATGTAATTCAATAGTTCGGTGGATGTTATGTAGGATCAGTTACTTAGGTCTCAGAGCCTGGATTTATTGTAGAAACTGATGTTGGGGTATGGATTTTATCAATGATGTACCCTATAATATTTTTGTAAAATAGACAACTTTGTACTGTAGGTAACTTTTCTTGGTTGAGTTTTGGAACTCAGATCCTTTGTTGGTTTTTAGTGAACATGGGCTATTGTAAATTTTAAAAAGGATTTTTGGATCAAGTTACATTACAGTTCTTGATTCCCTGCATAGTCGACTATTTAAATGAAATCACAGTATTTGATCCGACTGATTGGCTTGGGTTGGGTTATTTACTAAGCTACTGTCTCCACTTCATCATTTATTAGATTTGACGGATGTTTAACTTGAACTTATTACAGAATGTGAAGTCATATCTACGCAGAGGAACAGCAAGAGAGATGCTTGGCTTTTATAAAGAGGCCATCGAAGGTATGCATCCTTGTTACCTACTTTCATTTAAGATAATGTACTGGTGAAAGAGGATTATTCATCTCCTGACATTTTCATGTCACATGCAAAATGATGACGTTGCATCATGAAACTTGTTTATAAGCAAGAATTACACCTTTGTGGGCATGTAAGGAGTAATTTTGCTTATGGGCTCTAAGAAGGGACTATTTGAGTTCTTTTCATCTCATGCTGAGCAGATAAATGGAGGGTATCTCGGTTTCTGGTTGTTCATGGATGAAAAGAAGCTAACAAAAGTGATAGCCTATGTTCAATGATGATTATCTTGAAATGTTAGCCTATGGTCAATGATTTTATCTCATCTATTATTACACCAACTTCAGAATTTGCAATGTAACAGGTTTGGTGCTATATACAAAGTGCTTACTAATAAATTTGGGAAAGTGATATATCATATATGTGAGAGGGAAGCCACTTTAAGAAACCTAATCATTGTTAGAACAAGATATATGTGAGAGATAAGCCACTTGTGGGTGTCCAGGACAACTTTGCTTTCTCTATTCTGTATATGTGAACGAGCGTCGATTTTCCTGTCTTGCAGATTTCAGATACGCCCTGGTGCTCGAGCCGACAAACAAAAGGGCATCTGCATCCGCTGAGCGGTTAAGACGCTTATTCTAGTAGAAATCCTTACTGATCTTTTAGCCAGGCTACAAGTCACAGAAGCTCCTCTCTCACTTAATGGAATCAAATACTTAAACCATGTCATGGAGGGCGCGACGGGAACAAATGTGTTGGCTGTTTTGGAGGTGAAATTCAATTTTTTTGTTCCAGGAGATATATAGCTCACTAGTCACACTAGACATGTAATGGTATTGCTATGTTCTTTGGAGAATGCAAGAGGAGATTTTGTCTCTTTTATGAAGATTTGAATTGATTGGGACTTGGTCAGTGTAAGTTTCTAGCATTTGGGGGATGAGAATCACAAGGAAAATCTATTTTTTGGTATCCAAAATGAAAATTTTACAGTTACACATATGTCAAGATGATGGCGACCAGAGTTCACGTACTTGCTTTTGTTTTTCTGTTTAGAAAGGAGATACTTGCAAATGCAGTGTATTTTTAGTCAAAATTGCTCTAAACATGACATTATAACTTGGATTAAAATATGGTGGGGAGTACAACCTGATTCGCTTTTCTTGACCGAATTTTGTGAAAAAAGATGGATTTGTCACTTGTATCAAAAATCTATCTACGACTTGCAACGTCTTTCACGGAATTTTGTGTGTGGAACCCAAAACCCAAATTCCCTTATTTTCACACATTACTTGTTTCTCATCTCACATGATGCACTCAACTTTAGTAGTTTAGATGTGAGACACAGTATGTCTATAATAATATCTCCAAAATTCATGTTACAAATTAACTAATCAACATTTAAGTGGAGGAAATGTGAAGAGGCCCGAATGTAAGTGGTCTATATGAACCAACTAATTAGAAGACAAATGTTGATTAGTTACTGTGGTCGGATGTGAAAGTACGTTATCTTTTTGCCTAAGAAAATCTATTCATAATTGCCACTAGATTTTAGAGGGAAACATACAATTAGGAATGAACCAAAGGGAAAGAGTTAGTTGTTGTTGTTGTTGTTGTTGTGGGTATATGAATGGAATGATCTATGAATCTTCTTAGCATATACTAGTATTAAGAGAGTAGTGTAGTAGTACTAAAATGGATGGTAATAAAAAAGCAAAAGAGGATCTGGAAAAGGGTGTTGCTTTTTTAGCAGTACAAGGGAAGGGAGGAGACAGAAACATGGACAACCCATCTTACAACCCATGAGAGGCCTGCCCTCATCGGTGAGAAGGAATAATAAAAAGCGAATCCAAGAAGAAAGATGTGGGGAAAAAGACATCACCTTTTTCTGTCCATTTCTCCTCTACTTCTTCCTTCCAACATCATCAACTCTCTCTATATATCAATATCAATATCAAAACTCCAAAACAAACAGCTTCAAGACACACACATTGCATTGCATTAATTAAGCACGCAACCCTCAGCCACATCTCTCAATCCCATAACTCAACTTGTCTAACTAAGTGCACACTTCTAGTTCTAGGGTTACAACTACCTACTTCTTTTTCTTTGGTGTGCAACTTTAATTAATTAAACTATATAATTTGTAATATCCTGAATGTGAAATATATGAAATGATGTATCCAACAGGTTAGAATTAAGTTTGCTGAACTCGTAAGCATATAGGCTTGCTCGATGCTAGGGTTGTTAGGTAAACTATTCGACTTCTTTCAAGATATAAACAAAACTAACGGATTTAGGTATCGATTGAAGTGCAACACAACATGAACATATTTTTTACTTATGCCCCATTGCGGTTTCGATAGAAGTACTTTTTTACCCATGGTGCAAAACTTTTGAAGTACTTACTTTGGGAGTATTGCTAAATGCATGCATATCCTTTTTTTCTAATCGGGTAAGAATTATGATACTATTTTGACTCGTCTAGAAAATTAAATGAATCGGGAAAAAGATAAACCATCGTCTATAAGATTCGAAACGGGAACCTAAGAGTATTATGGAAGGAATTAACCTCTAAACCAATTAACCACGTGTCCTAAGGTTGAGTGCATATCCATGTGATTTTCACACTTACTATAGACCAACAAACTTTGTAGGGTTAATTTTTTGTACTAGTAGCATTAAAAGTGAAACATTTTGAGAGACAAGAAGATATATATCATTCGGAATCACCCACACTTTCTTATCTTCTTCTTCTTCTTCTTATTGATTGTTGAGCTTTTTCACTTTGCCAAGTTACCATGCGTGCTACTTTGCCATTCCCTACATCTCTTCCCTACCACCACATTCATCCCCTACTTCAATTCTCCCTACTTTTTGTTTTGAACGTAGAGCCCTAGAATTCCATGCATGTCCTCTCAACACATGGGTGGGCTAACAATGAATCTTATCCATCCTACTAGTATAATCAATTCTACTCCATATATGTCGACTAAAACAGTAGAAGGAATAAACGTGTTTGTGATTCGTGCGATAATTTCTTGATCCATGTGCGGGATGGTAAATAACTAAATACTAGACCGTCTACTACTAATAGTTAGGGGCTCATATTTTCTATCCCGCCCATTTATGTGTACATGAATGTGTGCAGATTGGAAGGACTTCCTTCCTACGGTATCTGTTTGATAATTGTGGCCGGTCACTACAACTGCATTCAAAACTTGGCATAACTATGATCCAAACTTAGAAATCAAAGTGTGTTTACCCATTTAATCAAGTGGTCCAGTCTTCAAGTATAGTATCAAAAGGCTGCAGGTGGTTGGATTCTCATGAGATTCGTTGTCTAATTGGATACATTGATGTTTTTCTTTAACAAAACTTTGTTGGAGCTAGCGTTTTGAAATTGACCAAATCGCCACTGTGACGGTTTCCACAATGTCCAAAGGTTCAGACCGACATTTTTTAACCAGTCTAGTTCCAATTCTAGTTCAGTTCACCGGTTTGAATCGAACCAGACCCATAATTGCGCATGGTTAAGTAAAAACGATTTATTAGTTTAGAGAGTAGTACTAGTGTCAATATGAGTGAGAGCTTAAGCTTAAGCTTAAGCTAAGTGGTCCTCTCAACATACACAACCTATACATAATTACTTAAACAATGTACCCGCCCACGTACGTACTTATTTATTCATTTTTTTATACCACCCATGTCTCTGATTCCAAACAGCTCAAAACAAAGCGCACAAAATTCCCCCAAAATTAAAAAAAAAAAAAAGAAAGGAAAGAATTGTTTTAAACAAAAAGATGGATGTATATAAAGACGAACCCCCCACACTCCCCAAAACCCACCCTCCTCCACTCCTGCTTTGGGGAACTCCAAACCCCCCCACTCTCAACGCTCTGCACACTACTAGCACCGAAATTACAAAACTCAAAAAAAAAAGGAAAATCAAATTCCATTTCCGATAAAACCCCCCGCCCGCTCCATACATAGCTCATTCCTCTACAATCTCCATACCAGAAAGAAAGAAAGATGATAACGGGAACGGACTTCTACCACGTGATGACGGCCATGGTGCCGCTGTACGTGGCCATGATCCTGGCGTACGGGTCCGTCCGCTGGTGGAAGATCTTCACGCCGGACCAGTGCTCCGGCATCAACCGCTTCGTCGCCCTCTTCGCCGTCCCGCTCCTCTCCTTCCACTTCATCTCGAGCAACAACCCCTACAAGATGAACCTCCGCTTCATCGCCGCCGACACCCTCCAGAAGATCATCGTCCTGGTGGTCCTCTTCGTCTGGTCCCGCCTCTCCAAGCGCGGCTCCCTCGAGTGGACCATCACCCTCTTCTCCCTCTCCACCCTCCCCAACACCCTCGTCATGGGCATCCCCCTCCTCAAGGGCATGTACGGCGACTTCTCCGGCTCCCTCATGGTCCAGATCGTCGTCCTCCAATGCATCATCTGGTACGCTATATGTTGTTGTTGTTGTTGTTGTACGTTAGGAAATGCTGCTGCTGAGTTTGAATATTTGGAGTTTGTTACGACCGTAACGGAATTCGTTTTGTGCAGGTACACGCTGATGCTGTTCATGTTCGAGTTCCGGGCGGCGAGGCTTCTGATATCGGAGCAGTTCCCGGACACGGCGGGGTCGATCGTGTCCATCCACGTGGACTCGGACGTGGTGTCGTTGGACGGGCGGATGCAGCCGCTGGAGACGGAGGCGCAGCTCAAGGAGGACGGCAAGCTCCACGTCACCGTCCGCAAGTCCAACGCCTCCCGCTCCGACATCTTCTCGAGGCGGTCCCATGGCTTCTCCTCCACGACGCCCCGCCCCTCCAACCTCACCAACGCCGAGATCTACTCCCTCCAGAGCTCCCGGAACCCCACCCCCCGCGGATCCAGCTTCAACCACTCCGACTTCTACTCCATGGCCGGCGCCCGTGGCTCCAACTTCGGCCCATCCGACGTCTTTGGCCCGCCGGCGAGGCCGTCTAACTTCGAGGAGGAGATGGCCAAGGGGAGATCCGGCGCCGCCGCGCATTATCCGGCGCCGAATCCCGGGATGTTCTCGCCGACCAAGGGGAATGGCAAGAAGGAAGTCCCCGCTGCTGGTGGTCCTAATAAGGATCTTCACATGTTCGTTTGGAGCTCTAGCAACTCTCCCGTCTCTGACGTTTTCGGTGGAGGTGCCGGCGCCGGCGCTCCTAACCATGACTATGGAGTTACTACCGATCAGTCTATCAAGGAAGTCAGAATGGCTGTCTCTCCTGGCAAAGGTTTTTTTAATTTACTCTTTTCTCATTGATTGATTTAGGTTTTCAATTTCCATGGGAGATTAATGTGGTTCAATTGATGGCAGCCGAAGAGCAAAGAGAAGGTCAGGAAGGTGGATATTTGGAGAGGGACGATTTCAGCTTCGGAAACAGAGGAGAGAACCAAGAAGCCGGCGCCGATGGAAAGGCCGCCAAATCAGCTCTGCCGCCGGCGAGCGTCATGACGAGGCTGATCTTGATCATGGTGTGGAGAAAGCTCATCAGGAATCCCAACACCTACTCCAGCTTGATTGGTCTAATCTGGTCACTCGTCTCCTTCAGGTGACACTACGTACTCTCATCATCTTTAATTTTTGAAATCTTGCTTAATTGGGCTGGTTCGGTGAGTACTGGATAATGTAATGCATGCTAGCTTTGTTGAATGATTATAATAATTAGGGGATGGGGTTAAGAGCTTTGATTAGTTAAATTAAGTATAGTATGTTTACTGGATTAATGATGTTGGTGTTTGGTGGGGGTGGGCTCTTGTAGGTGGAATTTGGAGATGCCTGCCATTGTTGCAAAGTCCATTGCTATACTGTCGGATGCAGGCCTTGGCATGGCCATGTTCAGTCTTGGTCAGTTCACACACCCCTCTCTCTCTCTCTTTCAGATATCATGTTTCCTCTGTGTTGGCAATGCATCTGCTGGTGGGTCAGATAGACCTCAAATTGTGTTCTATCCCATTCATAAAGTTTAATTCGGGCTATAATGCGGTCCCTATCAGTCTTTCTCCTTCATGTTTGTACGAGTATAACTTTTTGAAATGGGGGATTCGGATATCCGTTCTTTGGTGTAGCTAGCTGTCTTGGCCTTTAGCATGCCTTGTGTGTTGTGAGATTCTCTGTGGGAGTGACTGACATGTTTTGAGTATTAAAAAAGAATTACAGTAGGAAGCAGAAACCAGTGTTGGTCTCATCATCACTGTGGTGGGTCTTCTGCTCTGTGCCCTCTGCTTGCACCCTTTGCTTTAATTAGCCTGCCCAACATCCCACTGCATTGCTCCCCTTTGTTTATTCTCTTTGTACTTTGCTTGCATTATTCTATTTCATTCATCTGATTTTGTGTTGATTCCAAAAAATTCCACCCAACTTTGCTTCCGTTTTTTTCTTTTCCAAGTATCACTTGTCCATGCTCTACTCAAATGCACTTGACCCCATGAGCAAACTAACAAAGGGCAATTTACTAGTAGTATTATAGTATATGCTTTTGTACCTCTCTGAGAGAAAGAAATTGTTTTAGCCTTCTTGTTTTGAACTAAAGTAATACTTAAGAAATACCTAAGTTAATACTAACATTATAGCTTGAGGAAATGAGCATCAGTTGATGGGTAAAGTAGTGCAAGTTCTGGTAGGAGATGATGAAAGGTCAAATCGAAGCTTGATATTAGACATGGGTGATTATGTATTAGAGCTGATAACATAATAGATGTGATGGACGGATGGATGGATGGGGTACATAAGATGGTGGGTGGGGACATGGGACTCATATGACACACATGACATGGCCTGATAATGACATACACAATGCTATGCTGTTGCAATAACACACTGTACAATGTACTGGTTGGTACATTATTATATACTCCAGTCCAGTCCAGTCCAGTAGAAATGCTAGTAGTAAGAGAAAAGGGGATTAAACAAATGAATGTACTAGAGAATAATAATACTGTAGTAATAGAATATGGGTCTTTAATATGTGCAGGTCTGTTCATGGCATTGCAACCAAGAATAATAGCATGTGGGAATTCAGTAGCAACTTTTGCAATGGCAGTGAGGTTCCTCACTGGTCCCGCTGTCATGGCCGCTGCTTCCATCGCCGTTGGCCTCCGCGACGTCCTCTTACACGTCGCCATTGTCCAGGTCCGTTCCCACTCTCTAATCATCTCTCATAGTCCTCTCTTCTTCATTAATCAACAACTACTAATAATCAGTGTCATACATACAATCTTACACTACATATATATTTACTGGTTCAGGCTGCACTCCCACAAGGAATTGTGCCCTTTGTCTTCGCCAAGGAGTACGGTGTCCACCCTGATATTCTCAGCACAGCGTCAGTCTCTCATTCTCTCCTCTTTGATACTCTTCCATTTTAACCAATTATATCCTAAGCTAGTCGGTCATTGTGTTCTTAGTCCTAACTAAGATCGATTTCTTTTTTTGTATCTTGCAGAGTTATATTCGGGATGCTTATCGCATTACCCATAACGCTAGTCTACTACATTTTGTTGGGGCTGTGAAGTGAAGACTCCCAAGTGATTTTAACTGTTGAACAAGGTTACACGGGACTGAATAGGGATTTTATATATGTGCCCTTAAGCACCAGCATCCCTCTTTCGATCAATGCATTTGGAGGTCGATCGGATCGAAGGAAATGGTGAATCCGGGATCAAAACAAACTAGGGCCATAGATATATACTCCGGTTTATTTCTTCGCTTTTGTAAGATTGTAAAATTATGTTTGTAGTGATCCACCCATTTATAATTATCAATAGAGAGTGCAGCTGGATATTTAACTTTCTTAGAACTTGAACGTTGTACTTGGACACAAATTGCTCTAATCTTCGCTATTTTATCAAGTACTCCTAGCTAGAAAGCTAATACAAAATAAAGGATCATTGCTTGCAACCATAAATGTTTCTTTTCTTGTGGTTTATACAAGCTAAGTGTTAAGAATCTATATATATATAAAAGTTAGGTGGTGTTCTCATTAAATGTACAATTTAGTATTGGTTGCAATCCTCCCTATATAATAAATACTATGCAATCATAATCAAACAAACCACAATAGCATAGTGGTAAACCCTTCTTCTAATTACCTAAAGGTTTGGGGTTCAAACCTCTCTAGCAACATTTTTGTGTTGTTTGCATATTTTCTTAATGTGTACTTTTTTAACGTAAATCACAAAATATATTTATACTCTAAATCATAAAATATATGTATTTTTTAAAACGTGTTTTGTGTGTATTTGTTGTATAATTTGTATATATGATTTAAGTATATAAATAAATCAATAATTTATATTTTTTTAACGTAAATCACAAATTATGTTTATACCCTAAATCATAAAATATGTGTATTTTTTAAAACGTGTTATGTGGGTATTTGTTGAATTATGTGTATATATAAATGTTTTCTAAGCAAAATATGTGAATACCATAAATCATAAACTATTTGTATTTTTTAAAGAAAATCACAAAATGTATTTATAGCCTAAATCATAAAATATGGGTATTTTTTCCCTTAAACTTCTATAGTTTTCATGTATATAAAAATATTTTGAATGACCAACAGTATCATTTTAATCTTTCATATGCTTTCTACATCTTTCATATGTACGTAATTGCATTTAGATGCAAATAAGGAGTGTTTCTCTCGCAAGTGAATTATCTTTTCAATCGATTTATTTCTTATGGAATATTTATTTATTTTATACTTAATATAATCTATTATATATATATACTTTATATTATAATACCTTGGTCCATTTTTTACATTCATGCAAATTTATACAATTTTTCAATTAAAGTTGATTAATAAAACTTCAGCATAGTTTTTACGCACGGGTCATGAATTCTAGTGTCTAAACAAAAGCAAGGGCCGGACATCATCTCCTTGTTTGTATCTTGATGTATCGACCTCATTTAATAATATCACTTCAATGATAGAATGAACATCCCATCAAATAATGCAAAATTTTCACGCCCATTTCGGCCCATACGTCCTTCCTAATTGCTCATACTTGCGTTGCATTTGGGTTTGTTTGATATCAATACAATTATACAACAAAGGTATTGAGTTATCAAATATGGTGATGAACATCAAAATTGTGGAAGTAGTTGAAGCTGCTTCCCACATTGGAAATCAAATGTGAAACCACCCACCATATAACTACACGGGCTACTCCCCCTATTGCCAATTGGTTTTAGGGTAGAACCTCATGTGCTTATGTGTCGGGCTGACCGCGCATATGCGCACGAACCGACGTGTGAACCCCCCACGTCATGTATGACCCACCGTTTTTTAACAAAAATATAGGCATGAGTATTAAAAATAGGGGTCAAGTTCAAGTGAAACGGATGCTATGGTGAGATGTGAAGCGGATGCGCATCATTATTTATATTCAACTGATTGTTACGTATATATATTCAATCTGGTGTGTGTGAATATACAGTAGTATCTAATTGCTTATATGTTTACTTGAATATGTGGTACGGTATTGAGTATGTATTGAATATTGATATGACGGAATAGAGTTTTGAATATATGAATACTATTATTTAATTGCAAAATGTTTGAATATCGATTACAATTAGTTTGAATATACATTATGTTGCATATTCACACATATGTATATCGAGTATATATAATATTAGTATGAATATAACATCTACCATAACAAGGTGTTTTAGATGTGTTCTAATAGCGATATATTACAAAATATATTTCAATCAAACGAAGATGGCACGATACACACAAACACATGTGTGTATAGCTTATCTGCACCAAATAGATTCGATTACACACAAACACATGTGTGTATAGCTTATCTGCACCAAATAGACCCGAATCGAATGCCAAATTAGCTATTAATTCCATTACATGCACCTTTGAGGTTCATGATTGTAGTATATAAGGAATGTGTTAAACATATGCGTTTTTTTTAATATTTTATTTGAAACTTCAATTTTTTTTAAATGTTTTAATCATGTTATAAAATATTTCTACGACATAATAAATCATAATATAATATGCACTAATAATGTAAGCATGATGATTTATATGGTGGTAGTTGTGGTAGCCGAGAAGATGGTGACATTAGGATGGCAACGACGGAGGTCGTTGTGACGGTGGTGACAACATAACCGGTGGAGGTGATTCTTGTAATAGTGGAGGTGGATGTAAGTGGCCGGTATGGTGGTAGCATAAATGGCGGCGATGGGCCAGAGGTGATGACGGTTGTGGTGGCATCGACGATGACATTTGTGGGGAGGTGGTGATAGTGGTCGAGGTGACAATGACGATGGTGGTGGTAGTGGTGGAGGCGGCAGTGGTGGTGTTGGAAGCCGACCAATGTAATATTTGTGATTGTAGTAATAAAGATGAATAATTACTTTACCTTTCAAAAACAAATTTTTGTTATTTCATGTTTTAAGAGTTAGACTTTTTAAGATAAAATTGGAATTTCGTTTTGACAATGATTTTGTCAAACTATATTTTATTTTTATTTATATTTATATTTATACAAAACTAAAAATTGAAAGCTTATATACCAATCAAAAAATTGTTTGTAATTAATTTAGAAAACAAAGCATACCACTTGCATGTATAATACATTAATTAGGAGTGAACTACTTTTTCCATTATAAAAGGTACTTGATTACGTGACGTATATAATGAATTATCATTTCTAATCTCTATGTTGTGTGTTTGCTCAAATATAGGAGAAGTTCGTAGTCAAGAGAGAAGGGGGAACAAGGTGAGAGGGAAACGAGAAATACACGAATTCCATTATGAATAGAGATGGCTGCTCAAGTTGATCAATGTCTGTAAAATATGAAATATCTAATCGAACTCCTCAAAATCTAAATTCAACCACTAAACCCAACCTTATATGACTAATTAATTTTGCACAATTTTTCATACTCGGTTCGAATTTGTCCTTTTCCACAACAATTATTTTTGGGAAAATTTAAAGATTGTGAATGAAGTAATGGTAATATGTGAGAACTTAGGAGGGGATAAGACAATAGAAGACGAAATTACAATGTGAGGTGAAGTTTGATGTGAAGAAGAGCACTCATGATAAATATCTTAATATGTGAAAATGAGTTTGTGAAAAGTGAGAAAATTTTCAACTTTAAACAACTTGAAAAATCTGAGATCACACATTAATTAAACTAGTTTAACCCCATGTACTCCTAAATTTACTAAGCACATTGGTTAGAAAAATAATATATCTACAAAATTCACTTACTTTAACAAAGATTTAATTAAAAAAATTTATAAAATATTATTAAAAATGATCCAAAGTCTAAACTCTTAAAATAAAAGTATAAGATTTTTAACTAATAAAATTTATTAGATTAGGTAAAATCTTTTAAATCGTTTGAAATTCACCTACATTATATTAAAAGATCATATTTAATTATTATAGATAGAAATTATTAGATAGAAAATTCTATATATATATATATTCTAAATTATTTGTTTAAGAAAATCCAAATTATATTTCAAAAATATATTATCTTTGCTAAAGAATAATTTCAGGATTATATTTCAAAAATTAATTTATGATTTTATCTTGATTTTTTATTTGAATGAAAAATCATGTGTTATTAAATTAGATAGAAAATCCCATACTTATATATATGATCTAGATTTGTTGTTTAAAAGATACGAATTATATTTTAAAATTAAAAAAGATCTAAATTATATTTCAAAAACATATTATTTTTGTTAAAAAGTAAATTCATAATTATATTTAAGAAATTATTTTCTAGTTTATCTTGATTTTTTGTTCGATTGAAAGGATCACATTTGTTTACATGATAATATTATTAAAAGATCACCACTTATTATAGAAAGAAAAACCCAATGAATTATTTTATTATATATATGTCACGTGGATTTTTTTTGTAAAGACATTAACTTTGCTTTATACTTTAGTAGGGTGGATGATAATTTTGTGTTGAAATTTATGTAAAGAAGTGTATTTTATAGTTTGGTTTGCAAATTTTATAGCTAAGCATTCATAAATTTATTACAATATGTATTTTATTATGGAAAAATGACTTGAAATAATACCAAGTATCACTTTTGAACCAAAAATAATACTAATTACTTAAATTGTTAAACCGTATACAAACTATTACACTATTAACCCAAAATAGTACGAAACCAATTTCTGGTGAAAACGTGATGACGTGTACACCGGAAAAATGATGTGTCAAGAATTTTAAAACACCTCATTTTCTTTTTATGCTCTAATAATAACAGGTTATAATATAGATCTAATCCCAACTACATATGGCGTTTCACTCTTCAATAGTTATCTCCTTCCTCTTTCATGGATGTCTTCCTCCTCTCCAATGACCGGTCACAAACTATTGCAATATTAACCCAAAATAGTACGAAATTAATTTCCGGTGAAAACATGATGACTTGTACGCCGGAAAAATGAGGTGTCAAAAATTTTAAAACACCTCATTTTTTTTATGCTGTAATAATAACAGGTTATAATATAGATCTAATCCCAACTACATTTGGCGTTTCACTCTTCAATAGTTATCTCCTTCCTCTTTCATGCATGTCTTCCTCCTCTCCAATGACCAGTCACTCCGCCCCGTCTCTTTCCAAACGATATTGTCGGTGTTATTGCCGTAGTCTTGGACCATCGCTTTTTAATTTTCGGATTTTTAAAATTTACATACATTCAATTTTGGATTTGACCTAGATCTACATCAATTCAATTTGGGTTTTAGTCTAGATCTACATAAAATCAGTTTGGAATCTGTACACAAATAATCAATTTGGGTTCACTTGTGAAGAGGAAGATACTCCAGTCGGGACATGGGAGAGATGTCGGCCGGAGAAGGCGCCGAATAAGGCGTTATTGCCGAGGTCGGAGGAGGAGAGGTTGCCAGAGATACAGTTAAAGCCGAATGCGATCCTCTGGAGGGAGGTGGCGCTCGTGGTCCAGGTGGAGAACAAATTTGGTTTGGAGGAATGGAGGGAGGATTTGAGGTGGATGTGGTCGGCCATCGGGAGAAGTGTGAGGAAGACGGCGAGGAGGCGGGAGGGTCTTGGGCACCGGCAGAAGCTTCATCATGGTTTGTGTTTTGCTGGTGGGTTTGGAGGAAGGTGGGAAATTGGAGTGAAAATTGTGAAAGGGTTGTTATACGATGAAAACAGGGGAAAGGGACAGAGGAGCCACCGGAGTAATATTGTAATAAGGAAGAAGGAGATGAATGGTTAGTACATGTCATTATTAGAGCATAAAAAGAAAATGAGGTGTTTTAAAATTCTTGACACATCATTTCTCCGGTGTACACGTCATCACGTTTTCACCGGAAATTGGTTTCTTACTATTTTGGGTTAATACTGTAATAGTTTGTATACGGTTTAACAATTTAAGTAGTTCGTATTATTTTTGGTTCAAAAGTGATACTTGGTATTATTTCAAGTCATTTTTCCTAACAATTTCAATAGTTCGTATTATTTATGGTTCAAAGGCGATACTTTGTATTATTTCAAATCATTTTTCCTTTTATTATAGCCGAGTATGTCTTACCTTATAATTTACATACATGATTATATAATCGAGCATGCATTGTTGTATATCCTAGTGTGCATGAATGTATGACCATTGACCAAGTATGTAAAAATGTTGAATGAATAGTACGTAATTCGATCACTTGCAAGGAAAAAAAAGGGGATACACGAGATTAAGGCATGCCTAAGTATTACATTGTTTCTTTCAAGGTTAGAGTGATAATCCACCTCCAAGTTTTGTGATTAACTTTAAAACATGACTTCCATCTAACCTTTAGACAATTCTTGCATTATTGATACCGAGAAAGAGCACATTCATGGGACTCCATGGAACATTTTCTTGTACATTTTCACATTTCTATAGTGCCAAATGAAGTATATATTGTTACACAAAAGCAAGTAGTCCAAGTTTGGAATTAAATCCTTTTTTTCTTTCCCTTCTCCAACTTGTAACGACGTAGATCCACTATTGGAGGATTTGCTTAAAATTCTGGTGCGAGGCCATCTATTAACTCTCTCACCACCTCCGTGTTGAACATACACTCAAAGCAAAAGCGGTCGGACGTCTTTTTGTAATTATGGAAGATGATACAAGTGTTGTTGTCCTCAATTTTGTCACGAGAGCTTGTCAAGCGTTGGCACACCCTATCTAATAAACATGTAGGTGATGAATGAGCATTTGGGTGTCTTCATGCCACCCTAAATTCAAGCATTCCAACTACTCTCCTTACTGATTCGGGCTATTTTGTATAGGTTAACTCTTGTATTTTAGGGATATATTGAGTGTGTTTAGGTTAGAGTTTGTGCATAATTGTAATATCTAGGCCGAAGACACAAGGATTCAAGAATCAAGAGTTTTAAGGCGTTTTGAGCTGTCTTCGTGGCACCACTTGCTTGCAAAGGCTATATCTTGATTCCGGTGTCATTGGAAAGCTAACTTCAAGGGCTTCAATTCATCTTTTTACACCGAAGTCAGATTCCAAGCCGAAGATGGTCAAAACAGCCTCCGAAGTGACACCAGCGATTCTGTCGAGATTCCGCGACCGCGGCCTGGTCGACGCGACCGCGGTGGCCGCCGAGACGAATTGTTCCTTTCTGTTGCGATAGCGCGGGCGCGGTGGGAGCGACGCGACCGCGGTGATGCCGAATCCGAAGCGGGCCGAAATCTTTCTATCTTGTTTCCTTTTCTATCTTTTGTCTCTTTCCTTATCTATCTCGTGGAGCTTGTTCCTTGGGCTATATAACGAGGAGCCTGGCTTAGGTTTTAGGGTATCTTCTACATTCTACATTCTACCTTCTTCTTCAAATTAGGTTTTTAGTTTAGTTATGGAGAGCTAGTCTCCTTGGGTTTGTTCAAGGGAGAAGCTCTGATGTATGAACTCGTGAGATTTTGGTAATTGATTTCTATCCTTTGGTTAATATTGATTCTCTTGTGCTTCATCTTATGAATGTTTATTGTTTCTGTAGGGTCATGAACCTATTGAATTGATTGATGTTCTATTGTTTGATTTAGGATTGGTTGTTGTCTATGCATCTTTCCTATTTCTCGAAACAACTCTATTCTAGGACCGTGGACTAGTTTAGGGAAGAGTATTCAATGGTTTAATTGTGCATGAGACTCGTAGCTTGATTGCATGATTTGATTTCCTAATATCCTTGTTCTCTATGCTAATTCTAGGTTAAGCGTCCTTGCCTAGGGTTATAGAATTGCTTGGACCGTGGACTTGCGATTGTTAATGATCAGGATAGGAATTAACCATAGGTGTGAATGAAATCAATGAATGAATCTGTGATCGAGTGATTATTAAAGAGTGGATCTTTTGAATGAACCTGCTTTCCCTTATTTGTTTGATTGTTTGTTTTGTTTATTTCTTAGATTAGTTTAGTATAGATTTCTCTCCTAAACCCCCCTTTCTTTGGTTGATAATTATATTGATACTAGAAGCCATAGTTCTCTTAGGTTCGACCCCTTACTTGCTTACTATACTTAGTTTGTAGTTTGGGTTATTTTATCTTTGATCTTGGCACGACGACTTTAGCCGAGTCAAAATTTGATTCGCTCTACTTTGTATGGGTTAACTCTTGTATTTTAGAGCTATATTGAGAGTGTTTAGGTTAGTTTTTGAGCGTTATTGTAATATCAAGACCGAAGACACAAGATATGAAGAATCAAGAGTTAAAGAGCTTAAAGACGAAGAATCGCCACTGCATGGATACCGCGGACACGTTACCTATGGCGCGGGCGCGGTGGCGTGGAGGAGCGAACCAACCTAAACCGTGAAGGCCGCGGACGCGGTGCCACCGGCGTGGTCGCGGTAGAAGCTGAACCCGGTTTGACCATTTGAAGGCCTCCGCGGGCGCGGTTCTGGTGCCGCGGTCGTGGTGGTAGCCGACTTCTAGACGGGCGAGATTTCACCGTTTCTATCTTGTTTCCTTTCTTATCTTTCAGTTTCCTATCTTATTTAGTCCGAAAAGGTTGATCTTTTGGGCTATATAAAGGGAACCTTTATAGGGTTTTTAGGATATCGATTTCTTGTCAATCAATTGTAATCCAATAAAGATTAGAGTTTTCTTTGTAATGGAGAACTAACTCTCCTCTGGAGTTTATTCAATCAAGGAAGCTTTATTATGAAGTTGTGAAATTCTGGTAACCTCTTTATCCTTAGGTCTTTATTGATACTCTTGTGCTTCATCCCATGATCTATGTTTGATTTTATAAGCCTAATCAACTTGTTTGATTGACTTAGATCTATTGTTTGAATTAGGATTGGTTGTTGTCTATGCATCTTTCCTATTTCTCGAAACAACTCTATTCTAGGACCGTGGACTAGTTTAGGGAAGAGTATTCAATGGTTAAGTTGTGCATGAGACTCGTAGCTTGATTGCATGATTTGATTTCCTATTATCACTGTGCTCTATGCTAATTCTAGGTTAAGCGTCCTTGCCTAGGGTTATAGAATTGCTTGGACCGTGGACTTGCGATTTCTAATGATTGGGATTGGAATTGACCTAAGCATATAAAGAGGTGGATGAATTCATGATCAATAGATTAATAAAGTGGAATTGATTGAATGAACTCTGCTTGATAACTTTGATTGAAACCAACTTTCAAAACCCCCTTTGATTACTTGCATGAAAATCACATAAAATCTGAATAAAACTGATTCCTTTGGGTTCGACCCCTTGCTTGCCTACTATACTTGTGTTTGCATGTTTGGGATTTATTTTTGATAAGGGAACAACGACTTTGCCCGAGTCAAATTTTGGCGCCGTTGCCGGGGAATCTTTTTCTTGTTTTGATTTTGTGTGTTTTCGCGTTCTGCGCCCAAACCGCGCCCGCGGCCTCCTCGGCGCGCCCGCGGTTTGTACGCAGAACCATCCCTTGGGTTCGGACCTAACACATGGTCCGTACCCGGTCTACTAATACTTCTCCTGTTCGCTTTGATCTAGAAATTGACAGGACTCTTCGGAAGATAAGGAGCGCCCCTAGAGTGTCTACCTCTTACAATCTTCTTGAATCTCTCTCTCTCTCTCTGTGATTCTGAACCAGAAGGCGTCATGGCGGAACAAACTATTCGCCAACTCACAGCGCCCGACCTCCAGCAGCAGCAGCTCGTTGTTCAATTCCCCGAACTCGGGGAGGGTGTGAAGTTCGAGCTCAAGTCTGGCCTCATCCACCACATGCCCAAGTTTCATGGGTTGAGCGGTGAGGACCCGAATAAACATCTTACTGAATTCCACGCGGTGTGCGTGAGTATGAAGCCCACTGATGTGACGGAGGATCAAATCAAGCTCCGGGCTTTTCCCTTCTCTCTTGAAGACACCGCCAAGGACTGGCTCCTTTATTTGGTGCCAGGTTCTATCACTACTTGGGCGGCCATGAAGAAGGCGTTTCTTGAGAAGTACTTCCCCGCTTCCAAACAAACATCTATTAAGAAGCAGCTCAGCAGTTTGGAGCAAGGGGAAGACGAGAACCTCTATGACTATTATGAGCGCTACAAGAGGCTCATCGCGAGTTGTCCTTATCATGGCTACCAAGCCAAAGATCTTATTTTCTACATCATTGAGGGACTCTGCGACAGTGACAAGAGGCTCGTGAATGCATCTTGTGGGGGTAGTTATGAGAACTTAACCCCCGCTGCAGCTTTTCAGAAAGTGGAGATCTTGGCGGAACAAGCCCGCAATCAAAGATCAAGGACCAAGGTGAGGTCCGTTAGTGTGGTGAATGAGTCCCTGAATGCTGAAGTAAGGGAGCTCAAGGATCTTATGAAGCAATTCCTCACGAAGAGGACGACCCAGCAAGTCAACGCTTGCGGTCTTTGCTATGATGCAAGCCACCACACAGACCAGTGCCCTACTATTCAAGAGACCGAGGAGTCGGTCAATGCTATTGGCAATTATGGTGCGCCCCGACCTCGGAATGACCCTTATTCTAACACTTACAATCCGGGGTGGGCGAACCATCCTCATCTGAGGTGGAGCAACCAGCAGCAGCAAGATCCACCACAACAGCAGCAGCAGTACGCTCCTCAGGGCCAGCAACAACAATTCCGGTCCAATAACTATGGCCTGAGAGCGCCTGCTCCATCTCAGAATGACGCTATTACTGCCCTCTTGAAGGAGAACCAAGAGACAAGAGCTGCTGTAAAGAATCTTGAGACTCAGCTGAGCCAACTTGCTACCATGATCAATAGGCTCGAGTCTAAGGATTCCGGGAAACTTCCCTCTCAACCGCTCAATCACAAGGAGAATATGAGTGCCATGAATTTGAGGAGCGGTCGAACATTGGCGAGCCAGACATCACCCACTGGTGACGTACCGCGCCCGCGCTCCCCTGGCCGCGACCGCACCGGGGCGTCAGAAGACGAAGGCCAAGCCTCTGTGGAGATTCCGCGGCCGCGCTTTACCCTCCGCGCCCGCGAAATCCCAGCAGAGCCCATGGAGCACGAGAGTCGGAGCGACCCGCGCCCGCGGAGTCCGGACCGCGCCCGCGGTAAGGAGGCCGAGAGGAATTTCGAAGCTTTGCTCGACTATGCTTTCAAGAATTACTCGCTTCCTCGCCCGAGTTCTCCTAGAAGGAACCAAGCTCCAGCAGCAGAAGAGGACGATGGCTATGTGGCTCAATCCCTTCCACCATTGGATTCTTTCAAGCCCTCTCCTCCTTTCCCCGATGCTCTCAAGGACACAAGGAAGCCGGCACATGACAAGGAACTCTTCGAGACCTTCGCCAATTGTCGGGTAAATGTTCCTCTTCTTAATCTCATCCAAAGTGTCCCTCGTTTTGCTAAATTCATGAAAGAGCTATGCACCATAAAAAGAAAGAATAGGACTAGTCCTAAGATTAAGAAGGTAGCTCTAGTTGAAAAAACTCAGGATAGCAAAATTGAGACTTGTAATTCCCTACTCCAAAAACAATTGCCTAAAAAATGTTCAGACCCAGGAAGATTCACCGTCCCTGTCACTATTGGAGAAACTAAAATTGAGCGTGCTATGCTAGATTCAGGTGCCTCCATTAATGTTCTCCCAACTTGCATGTATGATAGGTTAGGCCTTGGTCCTTTGAAAAAATCTGATATTGTTATTGAATTGGCTGACCACTCTAATGTGCGCCCGAAAGGGTTAGTTGAGGATGTTCTAGTACAGGTGCAGGGTTTGATTTTTCCTGCAGATTTTTATGTGATGGAGATAGGTGAAGGACGGTACGACCCGGTTCTCTTACTTGGTCATCCATTCATGAAAACCGCCAACACGGTCATTGACGTTGCCAATGAATCACTTTCCATATCCCATGGTGGCAACACGGTCCGAATTGATGTTGATGAGGACCCGTATTGATCGTATCCACGTCGAGCCAACGACGTTAAACAAAAGCGCTGCTTGGGAGGCAACCCAAGAATTAGATAGATTGTTTTTCCATTCTTAGCTTAGGATTTGCTTGTTTTCTAGCTAACATGCAGGTACTAGGTCCGAAAGGACACGCCTGGCGTGATACCGCGCCCGCGTCGCCTTGGCCGCGCCCGCGGTGGATCGTCAGCGCACCCCGACGAACAGGTACTAGCCCGTGCTCGCGGCAACCATACTGCGTCTTGGTTTTAGCTCGTTTTTATCTTTATTAAAAAAAAAAAAAAAAAGACAAAAAGATGACTTCTTGGTCACATTCTACCTCTATATCTTCCACCCATCTATATTCATTCTATTCCATCCTCTATTTTTCCACCTTCTATTTCTTCTTTCCATCCATCTTTGTATTTTCCATTCTTTGGCTATGTGTAAAGCCTAAGTATGGGGGAGCTTTGTTTCCCCGAGATTGCATCTTCACGGCTCGAGTTCGAGTATTGATCCATCTTCAAAGAAGACGAGCCAAGATACGAAGGTTTCTTACACATCACGTTTTTCACGACACAATCAGGACCACGTCTCTGCAGAGAACCGCGCCCGCGCCACTCCGGCCGCGCCCGCGGTGAACCCTAGTGTTGACTCCGTCCTCTGCATTGATTCCGCGCCCGCGTCTCTAGTGCCGCGCCCGCGGTTTGCCACCCGATTGGAAATACGATGTTTCTTTCATTCTACCACATATGAAGAGTTCTTCCATTCCACTCCTCTTCATCGTTTGTGAGTCTTCTGATATACCTTTCTTCCTTGCTTCTATCCTTTCTCTTTGCTTCATTGAGGACAATGAAGGATTTAAGTATGGGGGAAGGAGTACTCGCATTCGCTTATCCTAGTTAGTTTAGTTAGAGATTTGCTTCAGATTTTTGATTTTCTTCTTTTCATGGAGCACTTGCACCATACTTTTTGCATAATAAAGAAAGAAAGAAAAAGAAAAAGATAGAAAAAGCCATAAAAATTGAAAAAAGGCATATAAATCCTGGGATGAGTCGAGAACCCGAAAGGGCGGCTCAGGTAATAAGCAGGTAACCCGGACCAGCATTAGGCTGGGGTAATATGAGGTTTATGAGTGATTGTGAGTTTTTGTGAGCACACCCTTTGAGAGAAATGAAAAGAGCGGTTAGGTGAAAACCCGAAAGGGCGCCTAAGCAGAATTGAGCGGTAAAATTCGAGTGTTTTAGGATCATTCTTGCTTGGGGACTTTGGGGCTTACATGTTAGATTTGGGTAGATCCTAGGTTGCTCTCTTTCATGTTTTAGAGCTTGAGTGTTATATCTTTGTTGTGAGGTGTCTGTTTGAGCTTCATTGTTTTTATGCTCATGATTTCTCTATATTTTGGGTTCGGGTTGTGAGTTGAGTGTTTTTATCTTCCCTTGTATTTCCTGAGATCTTAGATGTGCTGACTTGTTATATTTGTTTGAGCTTACTCGAGGACGAGCAAGATCTAAGTATGGGGGAATTTGTTTCGCTCTACTTTGTATGGGTTAACTCTTGTATTTTAGAGTTATATTGAGAGTGTTTAGGTTAGTTTTTGAGCGTTATTGTAATATCAAGACCGAAGACACAAGATATGAAGAATCAAGAGTTAAAGAGCTTAAAGACGAAGAATCGCCACTGCATGGATACCGCGGACGCGTTACCTATGGCGCGGCGCGGTGGCGTGGAGGAGCGAACCAACCTAAACCGTGAAGGCCGCGGACGCGGTGCCACCGGCGCGGTCGCGGTAGAAGCTGAACCCGGTTTGACCATTTGAAGGCCTCCGCGGGCGCGGTTCTGGTGCCGCGGTCGCGGTGGTAGCCGACTTCTAGACGGGCGAGATTTCACCGTTTCTATCTTGTTTCCTTTCTTATCTTTCGGTTTCCTATCTTATTTAGTCCGAAAAGGTTGATCTTTTGGGCTATATAAAGGGAACCTTTATAGGGTTTTTAGGATATCGATTTCTTGTCAATCAATTGTAATTCAATAAAGATTAGAGTTTTCTTTGTAATGGAGAACTAACTCTCCTCTGGAGTTTATTCAATCAAGGAAGCTTTATTATGAAGTTGTGAAATTCTGGTAACCTCTTTATCCTTAGGTCTTTATTGATACTCTTGTGCTTCATCCCATGATCTATGTTTGATTTTATAAGCCTGATCAACTTGTTTGATTGACTTAGATCTATTGTTTGAATTAGGATTGGTTGTTGTCTATGCATCTTTCCTATTTCTCGAAACAACTCTATTCTAGGACCGTGGACTAGTTTAGGGAAGAGTATTCAATGGTTAAGTTGTGCATGAGACTCGTAGCTTGATTGCATGATTTGATTTCCTATTATCCCTGTGCTCTATGCTAATTCTAGGTTAATCGTCTTTGCCTAGGGTTATAGAATTGCTTGGACCGTGGACTTGCGATTTCTAATGATTGGGATTGGAATTGACCTAAGCATATAAAGAGGTGGATGAATTCATGATCAACAGATTAATAAAGTGGAATTGATTGAATGAACTCTGCTTGATAACTTTGATTGAAACCAACTTTCAAAACCCCCTTTGATTACTTGCATGAAAATCACATAAAATCTGAATAAAACTGATTCCTTTGGGTTCGACCCCTTGCTTGCCTACTATACTTGTGTTTTCATGTTTGGGATTTATTTTTGATAAGGGAACAACGACTTTGCCCGAGACTTGTAAGGGCATCCTAGTCCCTAGACACCACTTGTATTGCAACTTTCTCCTCCGATTTCATCGAATTGTTGTGTTCTTCTGCCTTGTTTCAATTAATTCTTGATCGAAAGAAGACACTTTCAAGGTATAGAGAAGGCTCTTATATGTATGAATTCAAGTGATTGTATTAGGCATAAGGCAATATATATATATAAGCATAGTTTAGGGCACAAGCAACCCATAAGCATTACTTTTATCTGTATGAATAATCTATCAACTAGGAAAGAAAAATGCATAAATAAACATGTTATCTATCTGATTATCACCGCTCCCCCTCAAGTTGGACGGTCGAAACGAGAGACCAATCTTGTCAAGAAGAGCCAAGAAGAGTGGCAATGGGAGTGGCTTTGTAAGTATATCAACTAGTTGATCCTTCATAGACACGTGAGCAACATGCAAGCAGCCAACTTAAACTTGTTCGTGAGCAAAACGATATGCCAAGGTAATGTGCTTCGTCCAATAGTGAAAAATGGAATTGGAGCTAAGAAATGTGGCACCCAAATTATCATAATAGAGGACCGGTTGGATAGACAATTTTACACCAAGTTCAGCAAGTCAAAAGGTAACCCATAACAATCGCAAGCAGGGCATCAACAAAGGCTTTATACTCGACCTCCGTAGAGGACCTCAAAATTGATTTTTGCTTACGCGAGCTCCATGAAATGAGCATTGAGTCGTAGTAGAGATTATAATCAGTAGTTGAGACATAGTCATCTTTGTCACCCGCCCAATCGACATCCGATAATCCGTGAAGTGGTAAAGAGGACTTAAATGAGATGTGAATGCCAAGTTGGCAGCTCCGTGAGGCATCACAAAAGACACTTGAGAGCATCCCAATGCGACATTGTTGGCGCTTGCATATATTGAGAAAGTTTATTCACCGTATATGCCACATCCGAGCGAGTGAGAGTTAGGTATTGTAGAAAGCCAACAAACACACGGTAATGAGTAGACAAGGGAAGTGAGGTGCTGGAATACCTGTTAAGCACCACCTGAGAGTCAAGAGGAGTGGTGATTGGTTTGGAGAGTTAGATGCCAGCTTTAACAAGACGATCATGTATACACTTGTATTGATTCAAGAATAGGCCAGATTTTATACATTGAACCTCAACTTCGAGAAAGTATGAGAGCTCATCGATATCTTTAAGAGAGAATTGCCTAGAAAGAGTATGAAGTAGATGAGTCACAAGTGAAGATTCACTACGTATGACAATGATATCATCGACGTAAATAAGTAAATAGACCGTCTGCCCACCATGATGTAAGATGAATAGTGACGAGTCGAATACCAAGGCATGAAACCCTATTCAAAGAAGAAACAACTTGAGTTCATTGTACCATAAACGTGGGGCCTATTGTAAGCCATAGATGGCTTTGTGGAGTTTGCAAATATGTGTAGGCGCACTCGGATCCAAGAAGCCCAAAGGTTGGTGCATGTAGACGTCCTCATGAAGTGTGTCTTAGTGCAAGGTGTTGTTGACATCCAATTGACGAAGAGTCCAACCTCGAGAGATAGCTAAGGTGAACATTAGTCAGATTGTAACCAGTTTGATAATCGGGGTGAAGGTGGCGGAGTAATCCCATTCAGTCCTTTGGTGAAAACCTTTTGCGACGAGCTGCGCTTTGTAGTTCTCAATCGAACCATAAGGATTGTACTTGATCCTAAAAACCCAATTACACCTGACCAAGTTATGTTTGGATGATGAAGGAACTAGGGACCAAGATAGCTGGAGAAAAATGCATCGTACTCGACTTGCATCACAACTCGCCAATGTGGATCCTCGAGGGCTTGAGTGATGGTCTTGGGTTTGGTTGCTTGGGCAACATTTGTACCAAGGTTAAGCTTTGTTATGGGCTTGTAGATGTTGTTCTTTGATCTTGTAATAATGTTGTGCTTGAGATCCATTTGCACCGGGTGTGGCAGTTTAGGGTTTTGTGATGGGGGGGGATAGATTAGGGTTTTAAGGTTGTCCGGCTAGGTCTTGAGCAAGCGGTTGGAGGGAGGGACTCAATGAAGTTGAGGTGGAGGAGGTTGAGTCAGCTTGTTGAAGACCTAGGCCAAGATTAGGGTTTTGTGTTGAGGGATGAGATGCGGCGGAGGAGGGCTCATCATGGTTGAGATTTGTGATGTCGGTAAAATTAGGGTTAGGAGCCGATTGCAACAAAGAGGGCACAACAAGAGAAATGGAAGCTCATTCATCACCAATAACAGTGTAAGTTTAGTATAGGGAAATTCAGATTCAATAAATCTAACATGCTTGAATGTGTAAATACGCCTTGTTATTGGACCAAGACACTAATAAACACTTTCTGAGAGCTTATGAGAGGTTTAGGGACGGAGCCATGGGAAGCAGAGGTAGCCGAAGCACTATGGAGATGAGTGCTAGGGTGTAGCCTTTGGGAGACTGTTCTTGAGACACATGGTTGTAACTAGTGCATTAATCCAATAAACAAGTGGAAGTCCTAAAGACGTGAGAAGAGATAAGCTAGTCTCAACAATGTGTCAATGATAACGTTGAGAGAAACTGTTGTGCTCCAGTGAATGTGGAGGAGAGGTAAGATGAGTGGTGCCACGAGTGTTTAGATAGGATTTTAGCACAACATATTCACCACCATTGTCGGAATAAAGAATCTTGATTTCGCATGCGTTGGAAGAAAGTTTCCACAAATGACCGAAATTTTATGAATATGGATTGCGATTCATACTTCTTGTTGATAGGATATAACCATATATAATGAGTGTAGTGGTCAATGAAGATAACGTAATATTTGAAACCATCGTATGACATAAGCGGTGAAACCCATACATCCAAATAGATAAGCTCAAGAGCATAAGAAGACTCAAGTGTAGAAGAGTAAAAGGGCAACTTGTGGCTTTTATTATTATGATAAGAACTATAACGTCAACTTGAGAAAAAGGAGAACTATCTAAGTTAAATTGTTTGCAAAGAAAATAATAAACAACAACCGATGGGTGCCCTAGTTTGTGATGCCACAAAGCTGGAGGAAGTTGATGTCTAGCCAGGAAGGAGAGATGTGGAGATCTAGGCCAAAAGGTAGACGCCATCAATTCAAGGGCCGCTAAGGATGGTAGACCCATTTTGAATGTCCTTCACAAGAAAGTAATTTGGTAAAAATTCTAAATCATATTCTGTTTGGGACGTAAACTTAGAGACATAAAGTATGTTTTTGGAGATGCATAGGAGGTGAAGAACATTAGAAAGATGAATTTTTTTTGAAGGAGAAGAGAGATTGGAAGAGCTAGTATGTTTAATTTGCAAACCTTGATCATTGCCTATGAAGACTTCGTTGGTTCCCATGTGGTTGATAAAGAGCAATATTAGCCAAGTCATTGGAGAGGTGGTGAGAAGCTCCATTGCAAACGAGCCAACTAGGAGAGACCTGAGATGTTAAGGCATTGTTGGATTGTTGTTGCATAGTAAGAAACTAAGCCGACGGCGGGAATTGGACTAGTGGATATTGTTAACGAAATTGATTGCATTGAGAAATAACAAGGCCGACCTCCTTGCAAAATTGACAATGCCCAAGGAATGGTTTAGGGTTTTTTGGAGTCTGTTGTGACGAAGGTTAAAGAGTGTAGCCCAAGTTAGGGTTTCATGGAGGAGCAACTACTTGTTGTTGCTTTCATGGAGGCCTGAACTTAGGGTTTTATTGTTGTGGATACTATGTCCCTGCCTGTGGTGGTAGAGGAGGCAAAGGCCTGTGGTTTCCAGGGGAGAGACGGGGCAAAGTTTTGGCCTTTTTACTTGCCTTGATGTTGAGCATTCAAGGCAGTAGCGGAAGTGTTGTTGTAAGTCTCCGTTTGTTAACTCAAGTTCTTTAAGGATAAACTTTTCGTGAAGTACCTTAAAGGATATGCATGTATCTCACATATTGACACCATCGATGACGGATTGAAAACTTGAATCAAGTCCTTATGAGATGTAGTCGATGAAGTCCTCTTGGGCAAGCGAAGCTTGAAGAGAAGCAAGCATGTCAACGACAGATTTTATAGCATTCATGTAGTCCAAGATTGAGGAAGATCCCTTCTTAAGTGAGCGTATACATTGCTTGACTTGTTTCTTATGGCCACGAGACACAGTATTATACGTTTGTTGAAGAGTGTCTCATACCTCCTTAGAGTTTTGGTTTTCATGACTAGGGAAGTAACAGAGGTAGAGAGGGTTCCATAGAGTAGGCGATCATGGCACTTTCATGTCAAGTAGTCGGGATTAGTGGTGGTTGCGTTGTCTTGGACCATGATGTCTTTTTTGGGAAGAGGATGGGAGTCATCGGAAAACTTGAAGAGATCATACCCTTCGAAGCTTGCTTGAAACTGTGCTTTCCAAGTAATATAGTTGGGAGGAGTAAGTTTGATGATGTTGGTGAAGTGCTTAATGGTGAAGCGTTTATAGGTTTCATGGGGATAAGCCAAAGATGTTGCAAAGTCAGTAGCCATAAAGAGAAAGTTTTGCGCTTTGATCGAGCTGGAGATCGAAAAAGAAGACTTAGGATTGGCTTAGACATACAGTATAGAGAAGGCTTTCATATAAATAAATTTAAGTGATTATATGAGGCATATGGCATAAGTATATATATATATATAAGCATAGCGTAGGACATAAGTAATCGATAGGAATAATTTCTATCTCTATGAATAATCTATCAATTAGGAAAGATAAATACATAAGTAAAGATATTATCTATCTATTATATCAACACAATGGTTGTTATCCATTTCCTTGTCTATATATACTAGATGGATTCATTTATACGGAGATATTTCCATCCCTATTTCCTTTGAATAGAAATGTGGTTGTCTTGGATCTCAAAGAGTAATTAACCCATCTTAACCTTGTTCCATGACAACACTCCCCTAAGCCCAATAGTTCCTTGAATTTGAGTCTGCAAACATTTCCGAAGCAAATGGCCTTTTACGAAATTGCTCTTATGTCCATCACATAAATAGCTTTTGAGAATCAAAAAAAAAAAATTGTAGATATGGGAAGTAGGAAAACTTTGGCCTAAAAGTTGTAGACTCCATATAGCACTTGACCTTTTACATAGGAAAGCCACTTTGATGTTCAATATTACGAGTCCATTGTAGCTTCTGGATGAAGATCTGGCTCCGACAGCGCAGGATAGCGCCCGTTCTGAGGCGGTGATCGGTTGCGTCGGCGACCATGACGGCTGGGAGCCGGCGATTCTCAGCGCCATTCTGGGATCCTACTTGCCGCCGACGCCGTCGCCCCCTCTTCCTCCATCGCCGCCCTCGCCGCGTCTCCTTCTCCGGTCGAATTCCATCCGTCGGTTTCTCTTTCCCCTTCTCCTTCGCGCAGGCCGCCGCCGACCGCGAATTCGCGAACCCTAACCCTCGCGACTTCGGCCCCGTCGCAAATTCGTCCCACCAGCAACAGCCATTGCAAGCCTGTGCGAACCCTGATCCGACGAACCCTAATCCAGTCGGGTTTCCTCTGGTGGCCGCTTTCCCACAGACGACCTCTTCTTCCTCTTCCATGGCCGCCACCGCTCCCAAGTGGGCCCAGAAGACCGTCGCTCTCCCTCCTCATCCCCGCGGCTGCCATCTCATCACCTCCAAGGTGCGTGCCTTTCTCCCTTCATTTGCTCAAAGCGTTCTCATCGGTTGATGCCGTCGTTTGCTCAATTCGAAACCCTTGCGCTTTTTTTTTATCTTAGCTTTTTTTTTTGTCTGTGATTGTTTGGCTGGAGAGGTTTGCGCGATCGATTGGCCGGCGTAGATTTGGTTTTCGGAATTGGATTGCTTTTCTATGCCTCTACTTGCTAATACTGTAACTATGGATTTGGTTGAGCTCTCAGAGATTGAGAAACATAATCTTGGCTAGGTTTGATAATATTCCTGCCTCAATGTAATCAACCAAGTGCTGCTAACACTGCTAACAGAATTATCCCTTACTTGCACTTCTTCATAATTAAATCAAAGATAGTAATATAAAAAAATCTCTGAACTATTGATTGGAAACATCTTAGCCTTTCTGTTCATGCTCCCTGGTTTATTTGAGAAAGATGTAGTTTACTAACTCCTTGCTTGGGATTGCTTGTACTGTAACAGTAAAAGATCCAGTGTATATTTTTGTCTGTGCAAGTGCTCTACTGTTGATGCTAACATTTGTATTTAGTTGAAATGAGCAGTTAGAAAGATAAGATTTGGCACGCAATATCATTCTTTCTGGACTTGAGATCGATCCTTTCAGGTAATCTTTTTTTTTCATCTACTATATTTGCTGATGGTGTACTTGAAAATTTCCTGCCTTTTGGAGGACTGTTTGGGTGAGATTTAGTATATATATTTTTATATTAACTTTGTCTTGTATTCATGATAGCAACCATCTACGGAGTCTTCTTCAAATCCTAGAATCATGTGCCGGTTACTGGAATAAGAAGCCGTAGTAAACCACCGGAACGCATTGATGTCTTTGATTGCACGCTCTGCCTAAAACTGCTTTTTGAACCAGTTACAACTCCTTGTGGGCACTCTTTCTGTCGTTCATGTCTATTTCAATCGATGGACCGCAGTAAGATTTCTCTTATGTATTTTTTTCATGCATTTAACCTCTACTTCTTCTTACTTCTACCTTGAAATTGTAGGCAACAAGTGTCCGGCCTTTATGTCAGACTATTCTGTTTATTACTCCGCGAACTTGTTCTATAAGGTGAGAAGTAGTTAAGCGCTTAAACTTTAGGCTCTTAAGTTCGCTGTTGTGTTTTTCATGTTTCCATGAAGTGTTCAATATTACAAATTCATTGCACAAAATCATATTTCTGTTTTATATAATTATAAGTGGACTCATATTGACTTAATTAAACGAGAACCTCATTGGCCTTTTGCATTCTGTATACGGACTTTTCCGAGAATGATTTCTTCATTTGAGCAGGTCCATGATGTGACATATATGTTTTCTATATTAGTCTTGCAAAGTTCCTAAATTTCATAAAAATAATGTGTGGCATTTTTGTTAACCCTCATGCTTGGTTGGCCTTTTTTAATGTTACATGGATTCTTTGTTTTTCATTTCTGTGGTCTCAAATATGAAGAATGTGTATTGTGTACGTGTATCTTCCCTCAAAAATTTACCAACAGTCATCTTGCCTATCCAAAACACACTTTTGACAAGTTCCATAGAAATTAATATCAATCAGTTCAATTAAGCATTGGGTTAGTAGGAGGCATGTTGCCATGGAGTTGATGGTCTGTCTTTTCTGTTTTCCTTTTTTTTTTTTGTTTTTCCTTTTAATGTTGCAGACTGCAGATTTATAGGATATAGTATAGTTCCATTTGTCTCAAGCCTCGACATTATTAGAGCTGTGAACTTCCTTTTTGAATGAAATTCAGTTTTGTTATTTGAGTGAACTATGCGAAGTGTAGCCATCTTCGAATACGTGCTATTCCAGTTTGTTTTGTGTCAGTGTTTTATTTATTCTAACGGGCTTAAATTTGTGTTGCAGCTCTTCAATCTGAGTGCAATTCTTACTGTGTTCTTTTGTGGAATAGTTATGTCCCTTTACACGTGGCATAATGTAACTGAGAGCTCAAGGGTGACCACCAAGTATGTTATTTTGTAAAATTTCTATTTTACCATGTATATTATTTGGCATCTATATCTCATTGTAACTGATCTTGTATGTTGATTAGCTCTCACTTCGTCCTACCTCTTATTCTATAGGCATGCTTTTGCCACATTGTCATTTGTTGTTGAAATTTTCATTTTCCTTTATGTTGGTATGGATGCATTGGACATTGAGAAGTGGTAGGTTGTGAGTGATAGGTAAAAACAATTCATCAAGTTAAGATGTTCTATTAAGATGTTGTTTTTCTGCTTAAAACAAATGTTTCTCATATATACCGTTTATTCCAGTCCGGGAACATCAATAGGGGTGAGCTTAATATTGTTGGCATTGGTATTGGTTGGAAGAGCTGCATCTGTTTTTCCCTTGTCCTTTTTATCCAATTTGACAAAGAAGTCGTCAAAGGACAAGATCAATCTAAAGCAACAAGTCACAATTTGGTGGGCTGGGCTCATGCGTGGTGCAGTTTCAATGGCATTAGCTTACAATCAGGCCATTGTATGGTCTAGGTTTTCCTTCAGAACAAATTCTTGATATGAAATAAGCTTCCACAGGTTGTTCCATCTAACAGTTCAGCTGCTGTTTCAGGCATGATGATGTCCAGATTTTAGAGAAAATGAAGTCTCTTGTGCTGATTGTTGAAGGAATATAGAAGACAAGGTATCTTTCCTCTATCTGAACAAAAGAACTTCAGTTCCTTGCATAAAAAATGCTTGCGTGCATTTCAATACTGGAAAAAAGCAGCTAGCAACTTAGTTTATCAACTGTGGGCAGGTAAAAATGATTATGATGCTATGCTCTTTAGTGCCTTGGTGAAAATTCTGTTGTTTGTTATCAATGAAGACAATTTCTTTTTTCCATGTGCATGTGAAGGTTGTTGTTCCATCTAATAATATGATCAGTTTGAGGTTATTGAGTTGCTCATTGAATTTCTCTGTTTATAGGGTCTCTCTGAATTCTTTTGGTTGAATTTCTGTACAGTTTTTGTATTTGCCTGATTTGAAGGGGAGTCAAAAGATGGAGACTCTGGGAATTTTCTTTAACAGAGCTATCCAGACAGACCCTTAGTTTTTTTCCTTTTGCTTTTTGATTATAGGGCTCCTATTTGGATTGATGGAGATTAATAAAGGCGTACAAAACATTAGTTTTTCTTTTGTTTGTTTGTTTGTATACTTGTATTGCTTTGGATTTTCCTCCTCCGACGGATCAGAATTTGTACTTCGACTACGGTTGTATGGGCGGGGGTTATGATGAGATCAGTGGTATCCTGACAGCACTGACAGACAACAAATTTGGAACATGGGTTACTTTGATTTTGATTTCTTCTTGTGCTCCAATTTTTAGCAAGAGGAAGAAGAGAATTTATTTGATTTTGGTTTTGGGGGTTTTAGGTTTCAAGACACCCATATTCTAAGCCAAGATGAGAGTATGCTTACAGGTGATTTAGGGATTCATTTTGACTTGTTTAATGCACTTTTTTCTTGTAATGGTCTGTAATTAACTTGAATTTGGGGTGATTTGTGTTTGTTGCCTACTTGTAGATGAAATCGATAATAGTTCCCTTGGAGCAGGTTATCTTACAACTACATTTGATGATGTAAGAGAGTTACTTTCATGTCTATAAAATTCACATGAAATATATAATGGCTGAATTGCCTTAATTTGTTCGTATCATGCAGGACAACTTACGTTTTCTGGTTGCTGGGACTTAGATTGGCTTTGAAACTTGCTCTCCATTATGCACACAATTACATAACTATGCAAAGCCGAAATGTTCGCATTGCACGTAAGGGAGGAGCTTGAAAACTGGCCAGAGCTGAGCACTAGAAAGAGAAGTTGGTTAACAGTCTCTGAAGCCTTAGAATGTTGTAGGCATGATTGGATGCGCAAGGTTTTGAAAGACGGGTTGATCGAATGGCTTTCCGAACAAGGCACATCCATCTTGGGAAATCAATGAGTGGTTGGTGAAGAAGTTAAAAACTCAAAAGCACCATTTTTAAGCCAAACTTTGCTTGCTTCTTCATCAAATCCATTTAGCAGCTTTGGAAATGGCTGTAACCCGGGCAGTAGGATTCCAAGAAACATGACCCTTTTGTTTATATTTTCTGGGAATTTTGTCATGCTATAACAGGAAATATGTCTTTGCATTCTATTAGTTTTTTGTCATGATATAAAATGAATTTTGTCATGTATTTGCTACAATCTTTTTTTTCTATTGGTTTTTTTCTTAGTATGTTGAGTCTTAGGAGGGGAGAAAACAAAGTAAGCATATAATTGTAGACACTCTCTGTGTTAGTTTGTTATTGGATGGATAGTTAAAAACCAAAGTCGGTGTTTCTAATATCTCAAATCAAACTGTTCCAACTTGTTAGCTAGAGGGTTAGTGTTTGGTTGTTTCTTTTGAACTGGTTATGGATCTTGCTTATATTGTTATAGTAAGAATTGATTGGTGCAGCTTGTCTCCGTGTTCTCTATATTTGAGTCACTAACCGGAAGTTAACTCTTATTTATTTCAATCTTCATTGTGGGAAGTTATATTCTATTAGCTAATTGCCACTACATTTGGCAAATTAAGTTATTAGCTTAGCTTTTTTCCGAACAGATATTTTTAACTTGTAGTTATATTCTAGGAGAAGTCATGCTTTCTGGTTCAACACTATAAAACATTAATGATAGCTTGCATATATTCCTTTTAATTAGTAAATTCCACATGCAGTTATAATTTATGATAGCTTTCAAGCATCTTATCCAGTTCGACCCTCCGTGTTCTCTATACTTTTTGACACCAATATGATTTTAAAGGGAAAATATCCAAAGTTTTTGGCATATCAAGGCTAATATGTAAATGTAGCAAGCTTTAATAAATCTCATACCATCTATGCGTAATGTAAATGTAAATCCGACTTAATTGATCCGAGATCGAATTTTGATACAAGCTCAATTTCTATTCGAGAATTTACAATTCAAGCCCGAAAGATGTAAATTATTAACGTCAACCAGAAATTTTATTTACAAACTTCTCAAAACAAGCATCGGAAATCATAGGTTAGATGCATATACAAACTTTAAAGGAAAATGAGAAGTACAACCAGCAACATAATATTAGATTTGTTGTATATAAATTTGAGATAAGATTAAAAAAAAAATTGAAAAAAGAGAAGTGGGCTACAATTAATTAATTAATTAATTAATTGGTGAATCCAGAGTAGGGGGTACTTGGATCAGAGAGGACAATGAGGCCGCAATCGGAGAAATAGCAAGTGAAGTCTCTCCTTCCATTTTGCCGGTAGAGGAGGTTCATCACGACTGATGCATGGCTTGCCAAGTGTACAATATAAAGTTTGTTGTGTTATACTATTCAAAAAAAAAGATCTTGACTTGTATTTAGTATATAAGTTTTAGAAATTATTAGATGTAATATTAAATATTAATATATCATGACAGAGTAGTATTTCGATGCCTTATAATATATCTGTATCATGATATTATTAAGAATTTCTAATATTTTTCTGCCGTGCTTTCACCCGTCCATCGGACGGGACTTTGCTTCCTAGTATTTAGAATAGAGGGAAGAGAAAACAAGGAAATTAAATAGCACAGATGGTGAGTGTGAGAATGAGCTTTTCTTGATTTTACAATCATTCTTGAGTTTGAGTCCCACCCTCCTTGATTCCTGTTTTAATAGTAATTTTTAAGCTAGTAATAAATTTAAACGGTTAAACTCTCTCTCTTTTTGCTAATGAAGAAAAAATATATTTAGATAAAGATGTTAAATTCTTAATTTTTAATAAATACCTACTTTTTAAATTTCAAAGAGTATGATTAAGTTAAAAAAATTTAGCTATAGAAAAGTTTAATTTTATGTTTACATATATTATTTTCTCTAAAATATGCAAAATACAATGAGGTGATTATTGTTTGTTTAACCATTAGAATTTGTTTTTGATAAGTTAAACGTTTGAGACACAATTTTGGGTGTTATTAAAAGTGTAGAAGTATTTGTTCGATCTTTTGTTATACTTTGTTTGTGTGCACCTTTCTAATATATTATACCACTAATTTTTAATTTTAATTTAATTTTTAATAGTATATCTACTCTTAAGATTTAGCTCGGATGATATCGGGTCATTTCGGATCGGGTCATTCAGGTCGGATCGTTTTGGATCGGGTCATTTCGGCTCAAATTTAGTTCGGGTCATTTCGGTTCGAGTTAATTCAGATGGTTTCGTATTATATTTGGTTCAGGTCATTTCGGTTCGGGTCAATTTCAGATCGGATCGGATTCAAATCGGGTATGGGTCATGTTCGGATTGTTCATTTTTCGTTGTTCGGGTCCAATTTCGAATTTGTTCCGGGTCGGTTCGGTTCGGATTTCGGGTTCAGGTCACTTTCTTGTCGGGTCTATATGTATATATGTATATATGTATAAGGTTTAATACGGTATATCATGTATACTATCGGGTTCAGGTCACTTTTCGCCGGGTCTATATGTAGATATGTATAAGGTTTAATACTGTATATCATGTATAATATTGTGGATTGATTTATATTTGATATAATTTCAGATTTTGGATTGAATTAATTGAAACAACATGCTGCTAAAGTAGTCTTTGTTGTGTAAATTAATTGTATTTAAAGTATAATGACTTTTTTGGTGTGTTCTTATTTATGCGAATATTGATTGGCCTAAGGTAGGGTTGATATTTGGCCAGATAATAAATACCCATTTGATAATAAATATTGATAATTATATAGTTATGATCTATGTGAATAATAGGTGGTCCAAAGAAAGGATATTGTTTGACCAGATTTATTAATAATGTTTGATTATTGCATTGAGAGTACCACTTACAAGCAAGTGATATTTTGGTGCAATTATAAGATTATTTAATCTTATATTGTGGGCTTACATATTTTATACAATTATAACATATGGCTAAATAATTAATGGATTTAATTTAAGTGACTCAATGTAACTAAAAACCCGTGTGGACTTCTAATAAATGGTGTGTTCCCAATGGGTAGACACTAGATTTGGACCAATAGACTTAATGAGATTCTAATGGGACCAATAAATAGAGATCTAGGCAATAGTCCCCAAGAATCGATGTCAATTTCATTCAGCAACTTTTTACGATACTCTTCCCATCAGAGTGAAAGTTAAACCCTAGAGTTTGGCTAAGGGAGGCTAGCATACCTATGGCTATCATTAGCTATGAATTGATATTCCGCAACAAGTTTGATCACTACTATGGATTCAGGTATGATTGGCTCTTATAAGATATGAGATCGAAGTTTGTCATAATTTAGGGTCTATTGACAATTTTTATTTAATCGATTATATGCATATTCTTCTGTTCTCACTTTACTTTGTTCTGAAGCTAATTTGTCTTCTGTACCTATTGACACTTGGTGATAGATAAAGATGCTACTAATCACATTTGTGTATCAATGTAGGGTTGCATGTGGAATCGATTTGATGCTGAAAGATTCATCTATGTGGACAATCATAACAAAGTTCCTGTGGCAACAATAAGGCATTTAGACTACTTCTAAAGATTGGTTGTTATTTTTATTTATTGGATACTTTTGTAGTTCCGTCTTTTAAGCAGAATTTGATTTCTATTTCCCCTTTTGACAAAGATTGTTACCATTTTGGCTTTGGGAAATGGATTATTTAGTCTCTCTTTGAATTCAAATGTTATTGGTATTGGTTCTTTAATGGATGATCTTTGTATGCTAGAAGTTGTTGCTACCCATAATGAAATCACGCATACTAGTTCAAAAGGTATAATGCGCAAATTAAATGAGAATTCTGCATCATTATGGCATAAGCGTTTATGTCACATCTCTAAAGAGAAAATATAGAGGCTTGTGTCAAATGAGATTCTTGATTCCCTTGATTTAACAAATTTTGATGTTTGTGTTGAGTGTTAAGGGAAAATTAACAAACACAAGAAAATTAAGTCCCGATAGAAGTACAAATGTCTTAGAACTAATAGATACGGATATTTGTGGTTCATTCCCTACAACAGTCTGGAATGGTCAACAATACTTTATTACTTCCTTAATACTACTCACGATATGGGTACTTATACTTGATAATGATAAATCAAAAGCCTTGGATACTTTTAAGTCTTATAAAGCTGAAGTTGAACTTCAACTTGGTAAGAAAATTAAGTGTGACAAATCTGACCGTGGTGGAGAATACTATGGTAGGTATGACGGATCAGATGAGCAACGTCAAAGACCCTTTGCTATCTTCTTAAAGGAATGTGGAACCGTCCCACAATACACTATGTCAAGCAAACCTAACATGAATGGTGTTGTTGAGAGACGAGATAGGCTATTTTTAGATATGGTGAGAAGTATGATTAGTCATTCTTCTTTACCTGAATCACTTTGGGGAGAAGCACTAAACATTGTAGTATATGTTCGTAACAGAGTACCTAGCAAAGCGGTAGCTAAAGCCCCATATGAAATGTGGACTGGGAAAAACCTAGCATAAGGTGCTTAAATATTTTATTTTATTTTTATCAGAAGGTGCTTACATATTTGGGGATGTATAGTTGAGGCTAGGCCATATAAGCCTAGTGACAGGAAATTGGACTCTAAGACTATTAGTTTCTATTTTGTTGGGTATGTAGACGCTCCCGAAGGTTTAATTTTTATGATCCCATTACCCGCTCCTTCATTGAGACGGGAAATGCCAGATTTTTAAAGGATGTAGAATTTAGGGGGAAAGAATTGAAGAACATCACTTTTGACGAAGTTGTCCCTATAGAAGAGGAATTTATTTCTCTACCTAATGTTGTTATTGAAAATGATCAAGTAAATCCTGACATTCTTCAAGAAGCAATCCCACTTTTGGACAACAATGAAGCTCCTCTCATAGAGAAAATTCAACAACCTCAAGAAGTTCCATTAAGGAGGTCTACAAGAGAGAGAAGATACGCAATTCCAAATTATTACATTGTGCATCTTGTAGAACAAGAGGATCCTATGGGTGTGATTTCAGACGAATATTTCACGTACCTTATGGAATAGGAAGATTCTATAAATATTATAGAGGATGATCCAATCAAGCTTCATGAGGCTCTTCAAAGTTCTAATTCTCTAAATTGGATCAATGCTAGGAAAGATGAGATGAAATCCATGAAGGACACATACGTTTGGGATCTTGTCGAGTTGCCAAAAGGTCTGAAACCCATTGGTTGCAAATGGATATTTAAAGCCAAAAGGGATTCTAAAGGCAACATCAAAAGATAAAAGGCTCGTCTAGTCGCAAAAGAATTCACTTGGAAGGAAGGTGTTGACTTTAAGGAGACTTTTTCTTCAGTCTCATCAAAGGATTCTTTCAGAACAATAATGGCACTTGTAGCTCATTCCGATTTAGAGCTGCATCATATGGATGTTAAGATGACGTTTCTTAATGGAGACATTGATGAAACGCTTTATATGGTGCAACCAGAAAATTTGGAGTCCAAAGATTCGAAATCAATGGTTTACAAGCGAAGGAAATCCATCTATGGTCTTAAACAGGCTTCTAGACAGTGGAATCATAAATTTCATAAAGTGATTACCTCATTTGGAGTTGAGGTAAATAAAGTTAAAGATTGGGCATATCACACTTTCAATGGGAGCAAATTCATTTTCTTGGTGCTATATTTTGATGACATACTACTAGCCTATAACGATATAGGCTTATTGCATGAAATTAAGAGTTTTCTCACAAAAAACTTTGAGATGAAGGATGTTGGGGATGCCTCCTTTGTTTTAGGTATATAGATATTGTAGGATCATTCTCAAGGTATCATTATTGGGTTGTCACAAAATAGCTATATCAAAAAGGTATTAAGCAGATTCAATATGAAAGGTTGTGCATCAATAGATACACCTATAACTAAGGGAGACCGGTTTAGTCTCAAGCATTGCCCCAAAACAGACCTTGAAATAAAGGAGATGCTCAAGTTTGTACTCATTCAATGTAATATTTGTGGTGGGACTTTTGGCCAGATATAGTAACCCTGGACTTGATTGCTGGAAAGCAGCAAAATGGGTTATGCGATATTTGTAGAGAACGAAGGACTTCATGCTGACCTACATGAAATCGGACAGTGTGGAGATCATTGATAATCTAATTCCGATTTTGCAGGATGCCTTGATAGTAGACGATCCACTTCAGGCTATGTTTTTGTGTTAGCTGGAGAAGCTATATCCTGGAAAAGTGTCAAATAGACACTTGTGGCTACCTAAGCCATGGTTGTAGAATTCATGGCTTGCTTTGAGGCATCCATTCATGGTATATGGTTGCGTAATTTTGTCACCTGGCTGCGTGTGGTCAGTGGTATCGAAAGGTCATTGAAATTATACTATGACAATATGTTAGTAGTTTTGTTCTCCAATAACAACAAAAGCTCTGTGAAGGAGAAACACATTGACATCAAGTTTCTGTCATTGAAGGAAAAGGTTTAGAATGGTCTTTCAAGAGCACACTGCTCACATGGGTGTTATCATTTTTTTGATACAGGAAAGAGATTGGGCTAGCTTTACAACGAAAACTATCCTATAGCATCCTTGCGGATGAGGTCCCGAAGGACCGGATCGGAACCCAAAGTAGTCGATGGCACACGGCGAAAAGAGTCTACAATAAAATCAGCAACTGAGTTGGCTTCCCTGAAGATGTGTCTGATGCCCCAACTCTGAAACTGACCCAACAAGTACTGAATGTAATCTCCATCTCCCACGGATAGCTCCAATCGCCCAACATTGCATTAACGACCTGTAGGTTGTCACCTTCAACAAGAAGACAGGGAATGACAAGGCGAGTGGCCTCCATAATCCCCTGCCGAAACTCAAAGGCTTCAAAAAACAACACGGAACGACGGCCAAGAAACCCACGATCCAGCGCGACGGGGACCCCTTCCGAATTCCTGATGACAAAACCAAAAGACGAGATACCTTCAGAGTTAACCGCACCGTCAAAGTTGAGTTTGCAAAAGTTTGTAGTGGGTGTAATCCATCTAGAGCTTTCCCTTCTTTTAGGTGTGGTACCACTCCGGTTTTTATAATCCCTGTTTTTTGCCACCATTGCACTTATCCAATCATTAATCTGTCTTTGTAAATTCCACTGTTGTCGTTGGGTTTGTTTGGCCATTGTTACTTTGGTCGAAAACACTCTTGTTCCTGAGGAACCACGTACTCCACCAAAGGGATGCGATTGTTTCAAATTGAGCTTTCGAGAGGTTAGCTCTGATTTGTCTAAATAATTAGTAGGATGACGATCATCATAAACAATACTTTGTAAGTTTCGCTTAAGATCCTAGTCAAGGAGGTCATATGTTGGTTTATGTGGTTACATTCCAAAAAAAGGTGAAAGGCATCTTCATTTGTGTTATTGCAAAATGTGCAACCTTGAGGGACCACAATGTGATTTGAGGCGAGCTTAGACTTAGTGGGCATCCCATTGCGGCACATTTTCTACAAGAAATTCTTTTGTTTAGGGGGAATGTTAAGTTTCCAGATCCAATCAAGATCGATTTTGGGACATCTTTTCTTATCCTGAATCCATTTCATGGTAGCATTCGTGGAGAACCAACCATTCTTACTTGGTCGCCAATAGAGTCTATCGGTAATATTGTTAAGGGGTAATACGACTTTACAAACTTCGTCCACCTCTTCGAGCTTGAGGACATGTCTTAGCTTATCAATGTCCTAGGATTTATCATCCTTGATATAGTTGCTAACAGTTTCGTCCTCGTCCCACAAGGACAGATTATGAGGCGTGGGTTTAAGCACCCCTTCGGCTATCCAATTGTCTTTCAAGAAACGTATGGTTCTACCATCGCCTACTTGCCATGAAAGTCCGGTCAGAAAGCCTTCCCGCAGGCTCATCAGTTTAGACCATTGTCATGAAGTGTTACACTGTTTTTTATAATTCCAAAGGTTAGAGGATTTCAGGTATTTTTCGTTGACACTGCAAATAATTATTCTATTGCAGTGTCATGGTCCAGTGGGAGTTTTTATGGATAATCTAAGCTAAGTTTATGCATAATCAGGCCCGTAGCATAACTTTTGGGGGACCTGTGTAAATTTTTTATAATTATTTAACTTGAAATAAGTACAGTTTTTTTCATTTTTTTTGTTAATTTTTTTTGTAAATTTTCAAAAATTTTAGTCTATTACTGTATTGTAAATATACAAATTTACAAAAAAATTATAAAATAAATATTCAAAAAAGTAACAAACTAAAGAAAATTTTATCATACAAATAAACAATAGGAAATAGGGGACCTTGAATAATTGAGTAAAAAAATTGAAACAACACGAATGAGAAAAAAAAAGAAAGAGAGGAGTCATAATGTTTGTAGAACAATCTGAAACTCAATATTAGGACTTATGGGCCTTTTTTGGGGGGCCCTATTTGGGCTTTTCTACTTCAAAGCTATAGTTTTTTTTGGGTTTTATACTATACCGGCTTTTCCACTTCAAAATCACAGAAGTATAAATATTTTCATTTCTCCATGTGGGCCTTTTTTTCGGGGCCCTATTTGGGCTTTATTTTTTCGGGGGCCCTGTGCAAAAGGGCTGTTTGCACTCCCTAAGCTACGGGCCTGTGCATAATAAGGATGTAATGATTTTATTCATAAATATATTTCTGAACTTGTTTATGAAGTTTTGGGTTAATCTCCAAATAAAGTAGGACTAGTTGGAAACAAGCATGCGCTTGTCGCATCAGCTCACTGGTTGAGCTCTCATGGTAGTACCATGAGGTCTCGGGTTCGAGACTCCAGGGCGGCAGTTTGCCCTATTTCCTTTAGAGCTGGTTAGTAACCAGTTCTCATCCCTTGTGGATGCTCTAGGCGAGCCCAAGTAGTACTTGCGGCGACCCTAATCCTTACCTTATCAAAAAAAAAAAAAGAAGTTGGAAACAAGCATATTTATGGATCACATTACGTATAAAAAAGTCAAACATACTTAGCTGTGATACACTGTACACTCAATTATAAGATTAAGCACAATATGTTATAAAATCATACGAACTTGGTTATAATAAATTTGGTCATCGACTATACACTTGGTTATGAAATCTATCCGTTATTTAAAGCATAACTATCTATACTATTATAGTATAAAGCGCAGTCAATATCTTCACAAAAATTTGCGTCACATGTCATTTCTTTAATAGAATAATCAGTTGGACCCTTCTCTATATAAATTAGGTGGTTAGAATCTCATATAATCTTATCCCGTAAAAATTGCTTAAAAATTACTTAAAAATTACTTAAAAATTACCGAAAATTATGAATTATCCCTTGCCAAAAATTAGTTGCAATCTTCTGATAAATATTATTATTTAATAAAACATGATATTTATCGTAAAGTGATTTTTGAACAAATCCAACTTATTTATATTATGAGTTGATTTACTATTGGTAAGAAAACACTAATTATAATACGAAGATAAATATATATACCCGGTGGAGTTAATGTCTTCATAAAAACATTTTTCATGTGACATATGATGGACGGGGGAAAGCACGCCAAAAATATATTAGAACTTCTTAATAATACATTGGTACATGACATTCATATCCCATCCCATAGACGGACCAAAACGTAAAGAAACATATGAATTTTCTTTTTAGTATTTCTGTAAAATATTTTTAAAAGTTAATACGAATTTAATAAATCCGATTATAAGTCTTAGTCTTAGGTACAAATTTAAGTGTATGAAACGATAAAAAAATTTGATTTACCAAAGTCAATTTTTAAAAATTCTTATAATCATGCTTAAAAAACTTTCTTTCTTAATACTAATTTACATGTCATTATTTCCTATTTAATATTATAATTTTTATAAACTTTCTTTAGATCAAAATATTCAAAATCTCAATCATTATAATTAGGGTGGAATGTCATTGGACTCTTAAACAAATTAAAGAATGAAATTAACTAAAGAAGAGTTGAAGGGATTATGATTTCACCTAAGAAAACAAACATGAAGTGAAGTATTGAAAACACATGCATTTATTTGACCTTATTTGGGAACAAAATTAAGATATATATAGATTCATTGGGTACTCATTTATACAATAAGTTGTGATCTTCTAATAAATATTATTATTTTATAAAAATGATTTTATCATTCAAACAAAAACCTAACTAAGATAAAATCGAAACAGTAATTTTTGAAATATAATTTTGAGATTATTTTTTTGGATTTTATAATTTTGAACTATAATAAGGATTTTTCAAACACATAATCTAGACTATATCTATATTTCCTCATAGTCTACCTACTAGAGTTGAATTTTCTATCTTTTCAAACAACCAATTAAGATAAAATCATGAAATAATCTTTGAAGTTATATCTATATCTATATCTATATCTATAGGATTTCATATCTAGCAATATATCTATATTATATCATATATAGAAATCCTAGGAGGTAAATAGTAATATATTATTCAAAAAATATTAAAATATTATTGCAAATAGAGATCTATTAGAATAGGTTAATTTCATAGACAGTTTGTTTTAATGAATTAAAATATTTATATCTAATAAGATTTATTAGGTAAGAAAATCTTAAATTAATTATTTTGAGAGTTTAGAGTTTGGATCATATAAAATACCTTTATATTTTATAAGTTATTTTAAAAAAATATTTTGTCAATATGTGAACTTTATAGATAGAATAATTTTCTTGCCAATTTGGTTAGCAAATTTATTAGGGTTGCCCATACCTGGTACACTAGTTTATATAATCAAACAGGAACTATATGTATCTTATTCTAAATCCTAATTTTACTATGCAAATATCCTATATATAAATTTACATGTATAGTAATTTGTGTATAAATCAATATATATTATAAAAGCCGACAGTTTTTTTAGCCACCACGTTGATTTTGGTCCCACCAGATATTTAACCAAAATAATTTTAAATTTCTTTTAATTAACTACCATAATTTTGCTATGTAAATTTTCAATCTTTTAATTAGCTACCTTATCAACAATATTTATTCATACAATATCTATCCATACATTATCTATTCATATACAATATCTACTCATAAAATATTGTACGTAAATTTTCAATATCTTTTACTTTTGCTACGTAAATAATTTCCAAAATTGCATGGTTTTCAACGGGTTTTGGTAGATTCAACCAAATTACCACGTTGATTCTGGCCCACCATATATTTAACCAAAATAATTTTTAAATTCTTTTAATTAACTACCATAATTTTGCTATGTAAACTTTCAATCTTTTAATTAACTACCTTATCAACAATATCTATCCATACAATATCTATCCATATACATTATCTATCCATATACAATATCCATCCATAAAATATTGTACCTAAATTTTCAATATCTTTTACTTTTGCTACGTAAATAATTTCCAAAATTGTATGGTCTTCAACGGGTTATGGTAGATTCAACCAAATTTGCATATTATCTATCCATATTATCCTAATATATCTATCCTGTTCTATGCTAAGTTGGGGGTTTCCATTGATAGGCTTTTTATTTACGTAGCATATATTAGGGGTTTTTTTTGTTATATATTTTATTAAGTATTTTTTGTTGGGGTTTACAACACATATATTGATTACAATATTTTTTTTATAGATTATGACATTATTTTTCTTTTTTTTTGTATTGTTTAGTAACAATATTCTTAAGTGTACTTTATGGGATCAACATGCTGATGACATGTCAAATCAATCAATATTATTATATTATAAAAGCCGACCGTTTTCGAGCCATCACGTTAATTCTGACACCACTTTATTAACAATTTTATATGTTTTATTTTTCTTCATTATCTAATCTTTAATTTTATGTTTTTTCTTACCTATCTAATATCTATCTTTGGAGGCATACTACTTATCATTAAACTTTCCTTAATTATTTAATCTGTAATTTTATCCTTTTTCATAATCATCTAATATCTATCTTTGAAACAATATTATCTATCTTTAAAATTTTCTTCTCTATAAGATACATATTAATTAACTTATCTTTTCAATTACCATTTTAATCTATTTATGTAAGAATATATATAAGATATTCGAATTAAAAAAAAAGAATTTAAAAATGAAACCCCCTTTTTCTGAATGATTAGGGTATATGACATTTTCCAAATGCCATATAGTAAGAAAATACCACAATATGTCATATTTGCACACATGGCATAACCCCTCTCTCCACTAGTTGACCGACCGTTGACCGGCGTTGACCGACCGTTGACCTGTGTTGACCAACCGTTGACCGGTGTTGCCTGACCGTTGACCGGCGTTGACCGACCATTGACCAGTGTTGACTGTCACCAATTGTCAGCACAAGTGACAATATTCACACCTAATTGTCAACACAAGTGACAATATTCACACTAATTGTCACCACAAGTGACAATGTTCAGACCTAATTGTCAACACAAGTAATAATATTCACACCTAATTGTCAACACAAGTGACAATATTCACATTAATTGTCAACACAAGTAACAATATTCACACCTAATTGTCAATACAAGTGACAATATTCACATTAATTGTAAACACAAGTGACAATATCCACACTTAATTGTCAACACAAGTGACAATACTCACACCTAATTGTGAACATAAGTGACAATATTCATACCTAATTGTCAACACAAGTGACAATATTCACACTTAATTGTCAACGCAAGTGACAATATTCACACCTAATTGTCATCACAAGTGACAATATTCAGCAATTATTCACACCTAATTGTCATCACAAGTGACATCTAATTGTCATAAAAAATGACAATATTCAACAATTCACTAGAAGATTATAATAATCACACCAAATAAGTATAGCTAAAACAAGACTTATGCACACAACTCCAAATTATCATCACAAGTGACAATATATATCATCACCAATGTTATCAAAGGATCTTCTTGATAACACCTAATTGTCATCACAAGTGACAATATTCGGCAAATAACTAGAAGATTATAGTAATTACACCGAATACGTATAGCTCAAACAAGACTTATGCACACAACTCCAAAACTACATTATCATCACAAGCGACATTAGGAAGTGTCATCACATAATCAATCAAGTACCATCTTAAATCATCACCACAAGTGACAAAACTAAGTGTCATCACATAATCAATCAAGTACCATCTTAAATTATCATCAAAAGTGACAAAACAAAGTGTCAACACATAATCAATCTAACCAACAAATAATCATATAAGACAAGCAAAAACATAATCTAATTGCAAAACCACTACCTAATTAGACAAACACCTTACAAACACGTTACCTAATCAAGTACCATCACATAATCGATGCTACATAGCTAGGATAAATGTGTGTATGCTATAATAATGGATTGGTAGAATACATTCGACTTGCCTACTACATATATACAATTCAGAATATTGTCATGGATGACTTGCCTACCTTACAAACACGTTACCTAATCAAGTACCATCACTTATTGTTTACAAACACTTATTGTGAAATTTCGATGGGCAGTAAAACTAATGTGTTCAAATATCACTAAGAGGCTGACCTTAAGTGCACTTGTCATGGATGTCGCGGATTCAAACTCAACAAAACCATAGCAGAATCCTTGCTCCCTTTCTCTCCCGCTCCAGACTTGGCTAGATCTAGCCATTAACGGAGTCCGAAACTCGGATCTGAAGTCGTTGAACGCAGATCTCGAGACGGAGGCTCTATAAGGCCCTGTTGTCTCCGGTATCTGAACGTATCCGACTGGCATCTCACGAACTGTCCTAGAATGGAGTCGTAGTCGTATCCGACTTGCCGGTGGTCCTCTGGAGGGCCTAGCGTTGGATCACGACCACTCTCCGACAGTCGCCGAGCCTCGATTCATGCGATTAGGACGGTATGGTGTCGGAGATGACTGACTTTGCCAGATCTAAACGAGATCTGAACGAAGAGGGGCGGCAGGGTGAGGCTGAATTGAGGCGTTGCGAGGGAATCTCCTTCGGCACAACGCCGACGGAGCTACAGGCGGAGGAGGGGCGGCGGGTGACGGTGGCCGACGGTGGGGATTCGGCGGTGAAATCCAGCGGAAAAAGTGACGTTGACGAGAGTGAGCAGTTCACAGATCTGAATGAGAGGAAAAGGACGTAGGGGAACGGGACAATTTTTGCTATCCGGGCAAAATAAAGGCAATTAGGTAGTACCTCTTAATTAGGGATAGAAGTGTTGCCGCTTATCCTAAATCTTTCCCTTTTTCTAAAGAAACTATTATTTTTACCTTTGTTACTAAATCAATTTATATTTATTAACTTTTACTTAAATTATATATTATCAAAAGATAACAATTTATAATAAAAAAAATAACAATTTCATATGCTAAAATTTTGTATTATATGTTTTTCACTTATTAATATCCTATTTACAACTAGTATCTTATAAACTTGTTGTACACCCTTGCTTATTTTAGCATATCTTACTTTGTGTATAAATTCACATACTTACCTGTATAGTAATTTTGTGTACGCTAGCATATTGCACGCACTACATGATTTTTTTGAAAACATATAGCTTAAATATATAGTAGCTCCACATACAAATTTACATGTATATAAAATAACCGGTATAACATAGAAAAGAAAACCAAAATTAATATATACTGTATGTGTGAAATTTGATTCTTAATCTATATTATTGGCATTTGGATAAAGTTATAAATGGTACATTTTGAAAAGATATAGTTTTGAATGTGAAAAAGATTTTAATTGTTTGCTTTTTCTTGTAAACATACTTTAATACAGTATTATATTAACACATGTGACTTAAAAAAAACAATATGATAGTTTTAAAAAAGGCAAAAATATCATACGACCCCAAAAATGCAAAAGTAACTAATGAATGTAATTGATGAGAGAATAGGAGGAACATTTCCCCTTAAATTGTATACACTATAAATGACGTTCTCTCAAATTTCAAAGACCTTTGCTTACGTGATCTTTGAACGAGGATTTTAATATAACAAAAAGGCTGCAACAACCTTGAAGTCGATCAGAACTAGATGCATCATGATTGTGAAAGTGGCAGAGGGGCACGCCTTTATCTTGGAAGCTAATCATGATACCAACCCGAACACAGAAAAAACCTTGCCTTTGCCTCTGCTTTCTCTGAACGTTGTCGTCTAACCCCTAGGCACAGGAACAAGGCCGGCATGCTACCTTTCATTTAATTTCCATCTATCTAGCCGGCTCAAATCATATATAACCCCTAGAACTTTTGTAAATTTGTCACTTATACACACCATCTTTGATTTGGACCTATTGAGCACATAAACTTCTTATTTTTGACCTATTAAACACCTGTCAAACAAATATCCTGGTGAGTGTATCACACGCATTGCCACCTCATTTAAATGTCATTAATATTAAATTAATTTTAATCCACCTAATCAACTAGACTAATGACATGTATTAATTTTTTTCAATAAAAAAGGAAATTAAAAATAAAATTTAAGTAAATGTGGGGGGGGGGGTCGAGCCAACCCCGGGGAAGGAAGGAGGGGGTAACAAGATGAAGGCGGAGGTTGCCAGGGCCAGAGGAGGACCAGCCGGAGGCGGGATATGCTGGAGGAGTGCTCGCCGGCGAAGGAGAACCGTGGTCACCGGAGGCGGAGAGGAATGCGGTGGTTGTTGGGCTGCCGGTGTTGGCGGAGGTTGGCCGGTCGATTTGGCGGGGCGGTGGCTGGCGTCGGAGCTTGGGTGGCGGTCGGAGTCGGAGGTGTCTCAGTGGCTGACGTCGGAGGAGCTAGGTGGATCTAGAGGAGGAGGGGCTGGTGATAGAAAAGAAAGAAGAACAAGAACAAGAAGAAGATGGAAGCCAGAAAAAGAAGAAGTCCAGGAGGAGGAGGAGCTCAGATCTGGGAGAAGAAGAAGAAAAGTAAAGGGGAAGTTTAATTATTTTTCTTGTTTTTTTCTTACAAAATTTAAATGTAACTTATATTTCAATAGTTCAATCGCTTAAGAGATGCGCACATTTCACACATATGCCACATCAGCTTTGAGGTGTTTAATAGGCTGAAAATAAAAAGTTTAAGTGTTTAATAGGTCCAAATCAAAAGTGAGGTGTCTAAGTGACAAATTTGTAAAAGTTCAGGGGGCTGGATATGATTTGAGCTTTGTCGACTAAATCTTGTCCATCTTTCCCTACGGCGTCTTTGGTTTATCCTCGAATGTTCGGTGTGTACTATACAGTATACATACTACTCTTTCCCTCACATATTGTTTCTCTTTCAATTCTTTCCAATTTCATTCATACTTTTTTTACACTTTTATCTCTACAAAGTTATTTATTTTACCTATATTTACTACTCCCTCCGTTTCAATAATCAAGTCGTTTTAGCCTATTACAGACTTATTAAGGAATTTTTTTTTCCTGATTTACCCCTAATTAGCCTTAATAAAGTAGCACCGGCTGAGCTTCTCTTCCTACCTATTTTTCTGCATTTTTGCCCAATGATACTTCATGCCCAACAATTCACCTTTGAAGATGTACCACTGGCTCTTCATATACCCCTCAATTCAGACATATTCAAGCAAAAAGAGAGCCAAAAAAACATTTCAACTTTCATTATAAAAATTAGCCTTCTTAATTGGAGGCAAATTTGAAAAATCACCAAAACATTTCATGCTAATTAATCCCCATACATACGTTCAACATGAAGTACAAGCATTCTACCTTTGTTACTCATGGCTTCATTAAAAAAATTTGATTTAAATTGTCTTCCAAATGATGATGATAATGATGATGATGATGAGAATTCATTTAACTTGAATGAAGTGCCCAATGATGTTGTGAGACTCGATCGAAATGGTGAAGCAAACAACCTATTTTCAGGTCGATCATCTTCCGAAAGCGTTGAGGTGCTTGATCAAAGTGAAGGTGCATCGATCGAAGGCTCTGTCCGCGTACTCCATGACGAGATCGAAGAAACTAATATAGGTATGCACTACACCCATCTTATTCTCATGTACATCAAACCACCTTATCCCTTCATACCAATACCCGACCTTGTTTGCAATCTTAGTTATTTTTGAATTGAGGGGCTGATCGTCAGACTAGTTAAGTGCATTCTTTCTATGAGTTTTGAATTGCTTCTGAACTCGGTTGACAAGAAGAACATTCTTTGTAGTCAGGTTTGAGAAAGGAATGGCTTTTGGATTATTGTATTTTTGAATCTTGCTCTTTCTTTGTGCATTCATCATGCTACCATTTGATCGATTTTGTGTATTCATCATGCTACCATTTGATTGATAAGTGTATCTCCTTTTGGTTGATTGGGCTTTTAGTTGCTTTTATTTTTTTTCAGAATATTCTAAACCCTTCCGATTCATACAACTTTCTTGGTAAAATTTTTTTATGTCTTGCTTCATGTTAAGAGTTGTACCGGTATGATTAGTTAAATGGTGTAACTTTTGCATTTTAACCCTAAGCTGCAGAGACAACGTCTCAAGGTGAAGTTCAACAGAGACAAGTTAGAAGACTGTCAAATGAAGAGAGATGGGCAATTTATAATACCTTGCTTGAAATGAGTCAAAACGGGAAACTGAAACGCAATACAACGAGTGAGGTTTCGACTGTCTTCTCGTTGTCAATAAGAACCGTGCAACGAACCTGGAACCGTGCAAAACATACCCCAAGTGGCTCGTTCGTTGATGTGTCCGATCAAAGAGTTAAAAATAGGGGACGAAAGAGAGTTACGGTTAATTTCGATCGAATTGCGCAGATACCTTTGCCTCAAAGAACAACACTACGGTCACTTGCTGGGTCACTTGATGAGGTTTCAAAGGTAAGCTCTTCTACATTATGCAGGCGCAGGAAGGAAGGACATCTTCGACGGCACTCTAACGCCATCAAACCATTTTTAAGGCAAGAGCAAAAGATAACACGACTCAAATTCTGCTTATCCATGTTGGAACAAAGTAGCATTCCACAAGCACCAATATTTTCAGGTATGTACAATACGGTGCACATCGATGAGAAGTGGTTTTATTTGACGAAGAAGTCAACATCGTATTACTTGCTTCCAGAGGAGTAGGATCCTGTGCGTTCATGCCAGAGCAAGAATTTTACTGTAAAAGTAATGTTCATCGCTGCTATTGCACGACCGAGATTTGATGAGGAAGGCAATGAGGTATTTTCCGGAAAAATAGGCGTGTTTCCATTTGTGACTAAACAACCAGCCGTTAGACGAAGTCGAAACCGAGAAGTTGGGACGTTGGTAACAAACCCAATCACGTCTGTTAAGAAAGAAACAATACGAGCCTTCCTAATTGAAAAGATCATCCCTGCTATTCAAGCTAAGTGGCCAGCCGAGGAGTTAGGAGAAACAATTTTTATTCAGCAAGACACCGCAAGGACACATGTTCGACCGGACGATCAAGGGTTTATGATTGCATCTACACAAAGCGGATTCGATATTAGACTACTTTGTCAACCCGCTAATTCCTCTGATATGAATGTGTTGGATCTTGGCTTTTTTAATGCAATCCAATCGCTGAAAGAAAAGGAGTGTGTAAGGACAATTGATGACCTCATTGGGGCTGTTCAGAGGGCATTTGAAGCATATCCAGCAAAGCAGATCAATCGTGTCTTCTTGACGTTGCAGGAATGCATGAAGGAAACTTTAAAACATGGAGGGGAGAATAACTATAAAATTCCCCATATAGATAAGTCTGGCTTAGAAAGAAGAGGTTGTCTTCCTGAGACTATTGATTGTCCTTATGTCTTTATTGAAAACGCCTTGAATATGTTGGGCTCATCTGAGTAGGCGAAATTATAAGACTATCTATGTAACTTTCGTTTGCTGTGAAGTACTTGTTTTGAGTTGTAATCTGATTTTTCATATGAATGAAATGTTTATCTAAGGATTTTAGTGTGTTATGTCGAGCTGTTCATAATGTTGAGAACCAACCTGTAAACTTCTTCAATCTGCATATTCAGCTTCAAACTTTTAAACCTCTGGATCAATAGCCAAAACCACCAAACTGAATGTGGTCATCTACCAAAACTAACAAAATGATGTTTCTGTCTATAACAATTTACTTGTGGGATAGCTACTGGCACACTCGACTTTAGCTGCTGATTCCAAGGGCTTGCGTTTCTTCACCAATCCCTGTAAATTATGACATTCCTGGATGAATAGCTATTGGTTTGGAAGGTTTGTGTATGTGAATCATTTCAGGTCTGCAGCAATTTGCTTGTGGAATAGCTACTGGTTTGGAAGAATTTCATGACGGTGAATATGACAAGATAAAATCAAATAAAGTAGAGATGGGAGTTCTGGATTTATGTGTAGAACCTACTGTCACTCTTCAACTTTTCAGGGAGAGAAGATTGATCAATCTCTTGAATTTCTCATCCTTGCAAGTGACGGGCTATGGGATGCCGCCTCTAATGATGTAAGCCTTTCCTATGCTCTTCATGCTCTTGCAAGATATATGATGTGTCCTTCCTTTTTTCTAAGTTGTTTGTGCCTGCCTCAGATTTCATACCATTTGCATTAAAAATCAAGTATTCTCCTTTTATAATTCGTCTGCATCACAGACTGCTCCAAAGTGTTTAGTGCTCATCTAATGAACTTGGTGACTGTTAAAAATCAAGCATTCTCCATTTATAATGCTCTTCTAATACAATTCTACTGTGTGGCAATGCAATAGTGAAACCAGCAATGGCACCAGGCGAGTCGTCGGGCTTTGGTTTTTGAATCTGAGGCTGCTGGTGTGGCTGGTAAACATAGACTTTGGTCTGTGTCATTTTAATTCAGCAGGGACGTGTCCTATTAGTGATGCTGTCAAAATCTTCAATTCAAAATTTGTGAAAGCTTACACAAATAGATATTTTAACAATACAATTTCAACATTAAAGGTGAAAAATAAGCAAGCAATCTATTGTTAGTGTACGAGCTTCAGGATCAAGGGTTATTGGTCTGATAATTGTTCATCACTTGTTGCCTGTTGATGCATAATACACACACATAGCTTTGCTACCAGTTTCACAATTATATGATCAGCATGATTAAATGAAGTGTGTGATTTAATAGGATTTTATCTACCTGAAAGCAAAAAATTCTTATTTTTGGTCCTTCAACTGATGTTTGAATAATTGTCTTATGACTCAGGTCTGCAACTTTTCTTATGTGTATGTTTAGATAGACTACCAAGTCTACCAAGTTATGTGCATTTAGTTTGCATTAAAAAATCAAACCAAGCGGGTCTAAAGAAATTGGTTTTGTCTTCATTGGTACAGTATGATGTATGGAAATTTCCAAGGTCAAATGTATGAAAAAATCAAACCAAGCGGGTCTAAACTCACTGATTTGAACACCTCTTTTCTTTTTCTTAATCCAAAATTCCCTTTCACCGGGAAAGTTGCTCTTAAACTCTCATCATGTATATATAAAAAACAAAGAAACTCTGCAATAAAGAAAAACTTGAATTTTCCATAGCTACAACACACAAACTCTATATGATCAGCATGAATTTTTCACTGATTTGAGCCTACTTTTCTCAGTTTGTTTTTCATCTTAATTTGTCTTTCATACCATAATTTATGCGAGAGGTCTATACGCTTTTAATTTGAAATCACTTTCATTCTTGTTAAACTCATCCAAGTCCTAGCTTGGTTATGCATATAGGCTATGAGAATATTTTTGAAGTTCCTATCTTATCTCAAGCTCCCTTTTATTGTTTGTTTTCTAAACAATCCCTTGGAAAATGAAAGCCCAAGCTGTTGATGTGTTAGCCAGTTACAATTCAACAGTAAACAACCATGTCTGTATTTTGCCAATACTCTGTATGGACATTCTCAAGCTGATGCTGAGCACTCCTAACATCAGTTTTCATAACCAGATACATTCATAGTGGCCGGACTGTGGACATGACTTGGTCAGAAATGTATATAACTGTTTTTATTTTCGGTTTGGTTGTAATTTAATTATACCAGAATCAGTTAATTATTTTAAGCCGACGTTTCAAGTGTTCACTAAGTTTACTTTTGCACACTTTCCTCTGAAGACAGAGCTAGTTAATCAATCTTCTTACACAACTATATCTGAGAACCAGCCGTTTGACTGGCTTCTATGCAGGAAAGCAAGCTACTGTACTCTTTGCTTAATTTGTTATAGCTGGAACTGTTTGGGAAGCATTTAGTGGTAGTTTAAAGGTGCAATCTTTTTCTTCCATCTATCCACAACGGCAAGTCTGCAACAAGTTCAGAGTCAGAAAATGACCTGCACTAGTTTTAGTCTTGACTTCAAGACAGTATGATTTGAATGACCTGCATTGGTTTTAACTTGCAAAAAATAAGTATGATGATAGGAAAGGAGAATGCAAATCCTTGTTTCATAGAATTAATGCAGCCAGTAGAAATGGCTCAAAACGTGAGTTCTTCAGCTTGCAAACAATTGTTGGCCTTTATACATCCAGCATTGATTTTCATAACAAAACTTCTCTTACTATTGTCTTTTGCATCAAACTAAACATCATCATCCATTGACCACACACAAGGAAACAACATAGCCATGAAATTCAAAATTAAGCTAGTTAATCCCACAAACTATCAAATGTTATAGGAGATCATTCATGGAAGAATATGCGCCATCATTGGGCACGTAAGTATTATTAGTCGTCGTACTAGTTCTCTGCTCCTAACCATATCTTCATCTTCGATGTGCATCTCGCTTGCTCCACGGTGAAGAAGGTCACTGAAATAAGGAACCGGGTATTCATCCGGCTGGAGGTTCAAATCAAAGTCATGTTTGACCTTGAGTTGAACGTCTTCGTTCGGCTCGAGGTTCAAATCAAAGTCGTGTTTGACCTTGAGTTGAACGTCTTCGACCGGCTCGAGGTTCAAATCGAAGTCATGTTTGATCTTGAGTTGAGCGTCTTCGTCCGGCTCGAGGTTCAAAGCAAAGTTGGATCCATTTTTTTGAGCTTTTTTGGGAGTCATATTCACGTTATCTCAAGCTTCCTGGAAAAAAAACAATGTACTCCTCAAACTTCAAAGTCAAATTAGTGTTCGTTGTCATTCATAACCAATTGTAGTCAATCAAATTATAACTCAAGTATAAAGTAAAATACATTTTGTCAAGAATTATAACCGTATTCACACAAGGCATTTCATCGAACACCTTCTCTACACTATTTGTTGTGCTAAAAAAAACATCACAAACTCTTCCATGTAAGTGTAATCCTACGGAAAAAAATGAACAAATAACTCGTTTATGCTCCTAATCAACATCAATTAGTCAATTACTAATCAAACCTAAAACAAACTTATCAACCCAATCTATTGACAGCTACGGGAGTATGTCTTTTACTCAAAAAACTGAATTAGAAAAAAAAGGAAGAATGAAAGTACCTGTGTTGAGAGAAGAAGCACTTATGTGAAGAGTTCACTTGAAGATAGGTATCCATGGGGGTAATTTTATTTTTGGTGTTGTGAGGACTGAGGAGGAAGATGGAAGGGTGCGGTAAAGCAATCAGTAGCGCTCAAACGTCTCTGCGAAAAAGTGGAATGTGAAAATACTACAAGGGCAATATGGGAAAAAAGTGGGCAAAAACCTTATAACGACATCTTTAATGAAAAATACAAAGGAGGCTAAAACGACCTGATTATTGAAACGGAGGGAGTAACTTTTTCTATCCAACTAATTTCTCTTCATCTATCTAAATCAACAAAATCATTACACTTAGATAATTCATAGGCTAAAAAAACAAAATTACATTAAAATTTCATAACCAAATTTATTTTTGAACAAAACGAAATCCCATTTGATGGGGTTTGGGCAAATTATTTTGGGCTTAAAATTGACCTCCATTGTTGTTGCTTCGACAATTTAGTGGTGGACCTCCATTGTTGGACCCATTTTGGACTTGATCCAATTGCATGTGGATATAAGCCTCTTGAAACTGAAAATCCTACCTCTCTTGGTTTGTTGTTGCTTGGATCGATCTCCTTTGGTTTTTGGCTCTCGCTTCTCACTTCCTTTTTGGTTTCCAGTTCTTGATTGAGTTTTGTTTCTCGATTCTTGCTTTGTTTTTGGTTCTCGTTGCGTGCTGGTTTTTTTCTCTCCTTTGTTGCTTTTTTTTTCTTCTCGTTTGTTTTTTTGTTTTCTCAATCTCGTTTGCTTTCTGGTTTTTCGATCTCGTCTCTTCCTTGGTTTTTCGATCTTGTTTCTTGTTTCGATCTGGTTTCTTGCTTCGTATTTCGATCTCGTTTCCCGATTTGTTTTGGATATCGTATGGTGCTTGGATCTTCCTTTTCCTTTCATTTCTGGTTTTTGACTCTCTTTTGACATCTAGATTTCGGCTCTCTTCTATTGTTTCTTGTTTTGATCTGCCTTTTTGGTTCGTTTTGGGATTGCATTTCCTGATTTTTTTTAGTCCCGTTTGTTGCTTGGTTTTTGGATTTCCTTAACATTTCTTTTTTGTCTCTTGAGTATCTTATGATCTCTGGTTTCTTGCTTCGTTTTTTGTCCTTCTTTCTTACTTGGTTTATGGTTCTCGTTTCTTGGTTGTATTTTGGTTCTCGCTTCTTGCTTGGTTTTTGGATCCATTCATCTCTTATCTTCCTTTGTTCTCACTTGTGTCCTCTGGTTGTTGCATGTTGGCTTGTTGTTCAGATGGATCCATCTTCTACATCCCGGTGAGTTTTTTTTTTTGCAACTTGTTGTTCAGATTACTTGTTGTATTCTTTGGTTGTTGCATGTTGGCTTAGTGTTCAGATTCGCGTATTGCCTCTCTTCTTCTTCCTAATTCTTACATGTTTTCGTTTGGAGTCGATCCATCTTCTGTCTTACCCGATTGATGTATGCTTGTGGTTGATTGGATTGAGCCTTCGTCAACACCCTCTAGTTAGTTTATTCTCTGCTTGTTTTCTCCTTTTTGTTGGATCCATTCATCCTCTATAACCCTCTTTCTCACTATTGCATTTTTTGATGTGTTCTCTGGTTGGTGCATGCTTGGTGGCCGCTTTGATCACTCTATCTTCACTTCTCAGATGAGTTATTTTAACTCTCTGTTTGTACATCTCTATTTCTCACTGTTGCATTCTTTCCTTCTTTGCTTGTATCTTATCTATTTTTACTCTTTCTATATGACCTAATCCGTGCATGCTTATGGATTAACTTAGGTAGGTTGGTAGTCCCCTGCAATAGTAAAGAAGTTGAGATGGATCTAGACACATTGTTTGCCAATGAAAGTCCCTCGTTATCTCAATCATCAGGTCCTCCATGCTCTGAACCGAACTGTGATTAGGGAAACTCTTGTGATCGAGTCCACTCCTCCAGTCAATGGTGTTTAGAACTGCCATTGGAGCGCTATGTTGCACCAACGGAGAAAGAGACAGTTAAGGTCGACTGTCCAAAAAAGTCCCCTGATTGTGAAGCGGTCCCTATTTTTAAAGAGAGTTATGGTTTTTTAATTCTCCTAATGGTGAATTTGCTCCTGACTCTAAGGAAGATATTAGTTAAGTCCCCTGAAATTAATGCTTTCATATCTTCCAAACTTTTTATTCTTGCTGATTGGTTGCTTGTTGTTTGTTGTATCTCTTGCTTGTTGTATCTTCTGCTTTATGTGTGATCATGCTTGCTTTATTATTCTTTGTGCTTTCATTTATATCCAACCTGCATGTTGCTTTGTTTTCTTTGTGTTCAATCTTAGTTTGCTTGCTTCTCTTCGTGTTTGATATTCTTGCTTACTTTATATTTCTCAAGCATCATCTGACCATGTTTTGTTGTTTCTATATGCTTCTTATTTGAGTTGGTACTTGTGTTATAGCATCATGTGTTTGTGTTTGTGAATCTGTTTCTGTTTGTCTTTGTGTTCCTATTTTCATTTTTTTCTTTAATGAATGATGATGCATTGTGAAACTGAGATGTTTGATCTCTGATGGATCACTCACATGGACATTCTTGTAGAAGCCAACCATTAAAATGGCTTTGGCATGCCACACTAGTTGTTATGGGTTGTGTGACTGATCATGTGTCAATGATGTAAGGGGACAATCTGAGATTTGTTTTTCCATTTTATCAATGATGATGTCTTATAAACTGAAATGCTTTTTCTTTGATTGGTCACTCCTATTGACATTATTGTGGAAGTCATCCATTGAAATGGCTTTGGCATGCCACACTAGTTGTCATTGGTTGTGTGGCTGAACATGTGTCAATGATGTCAATATGTCATGGGATATTTTGAGATTGTTTTTTATTTTTTTCCCTTTAATCATTGATGATGCCTTTTCAAAGCCATTTTAATGGCTGACTTCCACCAGAATGTCAATAAGAGTGGGCTATCAAAAAACAAGCATCTCACTTTTACATAGCATCACCATTGATTAAAGGGAAAAAAATTAAAGTGAACACAGAAACACAAACACATGATGCTATAACAGAAGTACCACCTCAATTAAAAAGCATATGGGTGCATCAACACAGACACACAAACTTGCTCAAATGCTTGGAAATAGTATAATGTAACCAGGAATGTGATTAAGACCTACAAGGGGCATGACAATATCCAACATATTCACATATAAAACTTACAAACAAGGTAATTTTTAGCAAACATGGTTCAGTAACATTGGATGAGAAGCAAGCAAATTAAGATCAAACACGAAGAACAACAACTAATTAACATGCATATTGGATTAAAATGGAACACTAAGCATGATCACACACAAACAAGGGTATAAAACAAACAAGAAGCAACCAAATTGCAAGAATAAAAGGAAAATTCCAATGAAAGCATGGATCTCAAGGGACTTTACTAATCATCTTTCATGGGATCAGTGGCGAATTCACCCTCAAGAGAATCCAAAAGACCATAGCTCTCTTCATAATCAGGGATCACTTCACCATTAAGGGACTTTTTTGGACCATCGACCTCAACTGTCTCTTTCTCTAGTGGTGTAATATAGCTTTCCAACGGTAGTTCTAAACGCCATTGACTATAGGGGTGGACTTTATTGTAAGAATCTCCCAATTCACAATTGGGTTCATCAGAGCATGCAAGACCCGATGGTTAAGATGATAGGGGACTTTCATCGGCAAACAATGCGTCTAGATCCATCTCAGCTTCTTTGCTATTTCAGGGGACTACCAACCTGCAATAATCCATTTTTCATACAGTGATTTGAAAGAGTGGAAAAGAAATGCACAAAAGACGAATCAATCCCAACACCAAGCAAAAAACTTCATTAGAGGAGGTAGAAGATGGAGTGATCCAAGCAGCCAACAAGCATGCACCAACCAGAGAAGATAGGTGCAATATCGATCCAATATGCAAAAATGCAATAGTGAGAGAGAGGGCTATAGAGAAGAAATCAATCCACGCAAAAACGAGAAAAAAAAACAAAACGCTAGCCATAGGGTGTTGACAACAGTCCACTCAACCACATGCATGAACCAATAAGGTAAAACAAAAGATGGATCGATCCAAAAGGAAAACATGCAAGAAGTGACCAGAAAGATAAATGCAGAAGACGAATCTGAACAACAAGCCAACATGCAACAACTAGAAGATACAGCAAGTTATATGAACAACAAGGGGGAAAAAACTCACCGGGTGGGCGGAAGGAAGAAGATGGATCCATCTGAACAACAAGCCAACTAGAAGAGACAAGTGAAAAAGAGATAGACAGAAGACGAATCCATCTAAGCAACAATAAAAACGGTTGAAACCCAGAGGAGACAAGTCATATGAGATGGGGTCAAAATAAACGTGGTGGCTTAAAAACGGTTGACTTTTATAGTATATATTAATTTATTCAAAAATTATAACATATCTTTTACTAAATATGACAAAAAGTGACTCGAATCCGAAATCCGATCCAAGTCGAATCCGATATTGGACCCGAACTATGACGGATGAACAATTCGAACATGACTTGAGACTCGATCTGAATCCAAAATAGAACCGATAAATATGATTTGAAATCATCCGATCCGAAATAACCCAAACTAAACTTGACTCAAAATCATCTAATTTGAAATAACGTTTTGTGACCGATCAGACACTTGGACGCTGTAATGACCCTCACTTCCATAAGGATTCTCGGGTAGGGTGTAAGCTAGTTTCGGGGACGAAACTATTTTTAAGTGGGTACTATTGTAATAACCCTCTCTTTCCGTAAAGGTATAAAGGTAATTTCACCTTTTTATCGAAAATATTAATAAGTTGTTATTAATATTTAATAAAAATAATAACCCTTGCTAATAATATAAATTGTGTTGGAATTATGATTAAATGAATTTTAAGAATAATGTAATGGTAACATAAGTCATAAGCTTATAAAATCATCTTAATAATTATTTGAATTATTATAAAATTTATTATATTAAAATGTACAAAATTATGTTCATATACTATTTAAGAAAATTCTTTTGTGATAAATCATAATATAAGATTTATCGTAGTGAAGTGTCAATTTTATAAGTAATTATGTCATAAGGACATAATTGCAACTTTTCGGAAATGTTGGGCTATTTGGGTAAAACCCAACATCTTCTTCTCCAACTCAACCCAAATTATATCCGATTTTCAATTGATCATATCTCCTTCAATTCTCCACGAAAGTGGATGACGTCAGTGGCATTGGATTCTCCTCTTCGAGAACTTCAATACCCCTCAATCAATTGGATGTATTCATTAGCCAATTAACCACCATTTTGAGTGTAGTTATCGGTTAGGGTTAATGGCATTAATTCGAATTCGATAAACTTTGACCAATTGATGGCGTTCTGAAGAGGATTGGATAAGAGGGAGTGATGTGGAGGATGAAGACGAGCTCCACGTCAGTGGAATTGGAGATAAGAACGAGTAAATTCGATCGGATTGAATCGAATTGAAGGCGGGGTGTTTAATGCTCGTAATAGTCGAATCTTCGCGGAATTATGCCAAATTGAGCCTCGAATCGCCAATATAAATTGGGGTTTTGTCCATCCTTCAATAGCACACCCTCAAACACTCTCAAACCTCTCAAGAATCGGTGGATTTCGTTCGAAAACGAGCCGGAAATCGCCGGGAAACAGAGCTGCCCCTGCTTGCGAGGTGCCGACTTCGACGACCTCGTTCTCCCTCGTCCGACAACGAAACGCCGAGCCGCTACCTCCATCGTCTTCGTCTCATTCCCTAGTTTCTGGATCTGCATCCGCCTCGTCGAAACGTGTGACAGGAATTCACCTCAGCTCAAATTCAATAAATTAGCATTTCTCTTTTGTTGATGTAATCCGGTCTAATCCGGTCTAGTATTTCTATTTCTATCTACCCGGTTTGTTCCGGTTGAGTAACATATATAATCGGTGTTTTCCATTTTGAGATTCAATCAATTACAGAATTCTTCTCTTATCAAATCTCTCATCAAATCTCTCAGCTCTAACAACTTCTACAGGATTCCAGATCTTCGAATTGGCTTCTCCCTTTCTTCAAGCCAATTTCTAGGTTGGTAATTCGCCTGATTTCGAGTTCCTTGTTGAACTTCTAATTGGGAACTTATCTACTGTCTCATTGGTATCAGAGCAATCCGGGGACCATGGTGGAAACTCGTCACCAGGAATCACTCCAAGAGCTAGCTAGCCGATCTCATCACCACGATGCCATCTTGGAAAAAACTCATGTCATCGCACGATGTTCTCATGTCCACTCAAGAGGCGAATCAGTCCAAATTTGAAGAGATGCAGACCACAATGAGGGAGATGAAGGAATTCATGGCGCTCCTAGCCCAGAAGAACAGCGCTCCGTCGATCCCGCTCAGATCTCAGGAGGTTGGCGCTTCATCGGCGTCGGGGTCCAATCTCCATCTACGACCCCCCGATGCGCCAGATCTGGCTCGACAGCCACCTATCCGACCACAACCGATCGTGCATCATGGTAGTCCGATGTATCCCGGAGGTCTCTCGTCGAGGATCGCTAAGGTTGATTTTCCCAAATTCGACGGATCATTGTTGAAAGAGTGGGTCTACAGATGCGAGCAATTTTTCATGATCGACAACACTGCACAAGAGATGAAAGTTCGTCTTGCTTCTCTTCATCTCGAGGGTAGAGCACTACAGTGGCACCACAATTACATTCATAGCAGGTATGATCAATATCCTCTTTGGCCCGATTACGTTACCGCTATTACAGCTCGATTTGGTATGTTATTTGACGATCCACTTGCTGAATTGGTGAGTTTGAAACAAGGCACTGATTCTGTGGAAGAATTTCTGGAGAAATTTGAATGTGCTTTGACTAGGCTCGATCTTCCCGTGGGTCATGCTCTGAGTATATTCCTTGCAAATCTGAACCCCCACCTCCAGCTACATGTCCGACAGTTTAACCCTCCTAATTTGGAAGAAGCAGCCCGGATCGCCAAGCTACATGAGTCATCTCTAGCCTCAGCTCCACAAAAATCCTTCAAAACACAGTTTTCTGCTCCAAACCTAACAAAACACCCATCACAAAACCCAACCTCCAAAACCCCCTTATTGCCTACCCCAAATACACCTAAACTTAACTCCAATCGCCTCACATTACCCATGCCAATGATCAACTCCTCCACTGAAAAGGGGCCAAAGAAATATTCCTATGAGGAGATGCAAGAGCGACGAAACAAAGGGCTATGCATGTTTTGCGACGATAAATATGTGCCAGGGCATAATTGTCGACGCGCAAACAATGGGAAACGGTCTCAGTTTTACATGCTGGAATATGATGAGGATTGCTCTGATGAGGTTGACGATGCTAACGACGATACTGTGATAGAAGAACTAGTAGAAACTGATGAGCACACTTGTCCTCAAATTTCAGTGAATGCTATTAATGGGGCTGCCACTTTCAATTGTATGCGGGTGGTAGGCCAATATGGCAAAAGGAAGATACACATTCTTATTGATCCGGGAAGCACACACAACTTCATTGATTTATCAATTGCTAAAGAGCTGGGGTGCAGGCTGGAATCAATCAAAACAATGTGGGTTTCTGTAGCTAATGGACAGAAGTTGGCTTCAAGCTATAAGTGCACTGCTTTTGGCTGGAAATTACAGGGGTATAACTTCAGTACAGAGGTCAGAACTTTGCCGTTGGACTGCTGTGATTTAGTGCTGGGAATTCAGTGGCTGACTACTTTGGGTCCAATAGTGTGGGATTTTGTTCAGATGAGGATGGAATTCACACTCCAAGGACTTAAGCATGTTATAAGAGGGGTAAGCAACTCCAAGTGCAAAGTAGTGAAGGGCAGTCGCTTGAACAAAGTCATGATTGGAAAACCACAAATAGCTTTGTTGCAGGCATGCGAAACTCATGAGGATTCACTAGAAGCGCAGGTCTTCCATATTCAGGCTAGCGGGGGTGACTCGGGTATTGATGCTGATCTGCAGCAACTTCTCTCTTCGTTTGCTGATATTTTTGAAGAGCCATCAGAATTACCCCCTTTCAGACCAGGCTTCAACCATAAAATCCCTCTATTACCTGATTCTGTGCCTATTAATAAGAGGCCTTACCGTTACGCTGCCTTCCAGAAAGATATTATAGAGAAAATGGTGCAGGACATGCTAAATCAGGGGATAATTCAGGACAGCACAAGCCCTTATGCCTCACCAGTGGTTTTAGTCAAGAAGAAAGATGGTAGTTGGCGCCTCTGTGTGGATTATAGAGGGTTAAACACACAAACCATCAAGGATAAGTACCCTATACCCTTACTTGATGACTTACTGGATGAATTAGGGGGATCAAGGTACTTCTCCAAGCTGGATTTAAGGGCTGGCTTTCATCAATTGAGGATGGACAGTGAGGATATTTATAAAACGGCTTTCAAGACTCACTCGGGTCATTATGAATATTTAGTGATGCCGTTTGGACTTACCGATGCACCCTGCACATTCCAGAGCCTCATGAATGAAGTGTTTAGGGCAGTGGCGAGGAAATTTGTCCTGGTATTCTTCGACGACATACTTGTTTACAGCAAAACGTGGCCAGATCACTTGATTCATCTACGACATGTCTTCCAACTTCTGAGACAACACAAGCTGTATTTGAAACCATCCAAGTGCACTTTTGGTGCCACACGGGTTGAATACCTTGGCCACTTCATCTCTGCAGAGGGGGTTAGCACAGACCCGACAAAAATCCAAGTAGTACAGAACTGGCCTGTTCCATCCAATCAGAAGCAACTGAGAAGTTTCTTGGGGCTTGCCAATTACTACAGGCGATTCATCAGAGGATATAGTGTCATAGCCAGACCGTTAACAGACTTACTCAAGAAAGACAGTTTTGTTTGGTGTGAGGACGCTTCTACGGCATTTACTGAGTTGAAAAATGCCCTCACTTCAGCACCAGTGCTAGCACTTCCAGATTTCAGTAAGGGTTTTATTGTAGAGACTGATGCGTCGAATAGGGGAATCGGAGCCGTACTCATGCAGGATAAACATCCCATTTGTTTCATCAGCAGAGCCCTAGGACCAAGACATCAATCTTTGTCGGTGTACGAGAAGGAACTCATGGCTGTGGTACATGCTGTGCAATCATGGGGTTCTTACCTTGCACATCGGCCTTTTAAGATCAAGACGGATCAAAAGAGTCTGAAATATTTGTTGGAACAACGGATCTCTACACCTTTCCAACAAATGTGGCTTTCCAAGTTGATGGGATATGACTTTGAAATTGAATACAAGAAGGGCAAGGAGAATATTGCAGCAGATGCATTATCTAGAGTTTCAGGGTCTGAGTTGCTGCACATAACGCTGACTCAAGCCCATCAAGATTTCTTTGACAGCATCCAAAAATTGTGGAGAACTGATCCTGTACTACAGCAGCTGATAGTTGAGTTACAACAACAAAAAAATTCTCATCCTCAATTCTCTTTCACTAACGGGGAACTAAGGCGCAAAGGAAAGCTAGTTATTGGGAATGATCCAACAGTAAAGCAGCAAATATTTCAGTGGTTGCACGATTCAGTTGTTGGAGGCCACTCGGGTAGGGATAAAACTCTTCACAGAGTAAAGTCACTCTTCTACTGGAAGGGTATGAGCAAGGAAATCCAAAACTATATTCGCAACTGTGATGTCTGCCAGAAGAACAAATATGACCAAGCTGCCAGCCCGGGTCTCTTGCAGCCTTTACCGATTCCAAATGGTATTTGGCAAGACATCAGTATGGATTTCATAGAGGGGCTGCCCCCATCCAACCACAAGCATGCTATCCTTGTTGTTGTCGATCGACTTAGCAAGTATGCTCACTTTATAGCCTTATCTCATCCTTATACAGCTGCTACCATTGCTCAGACATTCCTTGACAACATCTTTAAACTACACGGCATGCCTCAGTCGATTGTGAGCGATAGAGATCCGATCTTCGTTAGTGAAATTTGGAGGGAGATTTTCAGAGTACATGGGGTCGAGCTATCACTCTCCACGGCATACCATCCTCAAACTGATGGTCAGACAGAGATAACAGACGTATCTCCGGTGCATGACTTCTGAAGCACCTCACACCTGGAGCAAATGGTTACCACTCGCGGAATGGTGGTACAATACGACCTTCCACAGTTCTGTCCAGGCCACACCTTATGAAATCGTCTATAGCCAGCAGCCCCCAATACACCTTCCGTATCTCCCAGGAGAGAGCAAGTCGGTACTTGTGGACCGCAACCTGCAGAAAAGGGAGGCTGTCATTGCTATGCTGAAATTCCACCTCTTAAGGGCCCAAAATCGCATGCAACAATCGGATAATTCTCATCGATCCCCCAGAAGCTTTGCGATTGGCGATTATGTGTATTTGAAGCTCCAACCCTACCGGCAAAACACTTTGAAAAACAAGACACCACATAAGCTCAGCCCGCGTTTCTATGGCCCTTTTCGAGTGATTGACAAGGTGGGAGCTGTTGCTTATAAATTACAGTTGCCAGTTGCAGCAGAAATTCACAATGTCTTCCATGTAAGTCAGCTCAAACTGTGTCCTAATCCAAAGCTATCAGGCCAACCTGCTTTGCCACCAAGCTCCTTTGATGTTGGGGAAAACAAAGAGCCTGAGGCCATTCTTGACAAAAAAATGGTCCAGCGGAAGAATGCAGCTGCAACCAAACTCTTGGTGAAATGGAAGGGTTTGCCCACTGAACAAGCAACTTGGGAGTTCTATGATGATTTTGTGGCAGGTTATCCTGATTTTGATACTTGAGGACAAGTATCTTCTCAACCGGGAAGCTCTGTGACAAGAATTCACCTCAGCTCAAATTCAATAAATTAGCATTTCTCTTTTGTTGATGTAATCCGGTCTAGTATTTCTATTTCTATCTACCCGGTTTGTTCCGGTTGAGTAACATATATAATCGGTGTTTTCCATTTTGAGATTCAATCAATTACATAATTCTTCTCTTATCAAATCTCTCATCAAATCTCTCAGCTCTAACAACTTCTACAGGATTCCAGATCTTCGAATTGGCTTCTCCCTTTCTTCAAGCCAATTTCTAGGTTGGTAATTCGCCTGATTTCGAGTTCCTTGTTGAACTTCTAATTGGGAACTTATCTACTGTCTCAAAACGCCGCCTGAATTCGCCCAGAAATCGCCGAGAAGTAAGGTCAGCCTGCTCTGTTCTTTTCGAGAGGGGGCTGTCCAATTCGGGGCTTTTTGCGTGGTGACCCGATTGGTTGGTCGGGCCCAACCCGGCCCGGTCAACCTGGTTCGGTTCTGAATTACAAAAAAATAAAATAAAAATTAATTTAATTAATTTAAATTAAAAGTAATAATAGTGTTTAAGTAAATTGCTATTGAAATCTACATGGCTATATATACTTAAAATATAAAATTATATAGACTTTCTCTATTATAAAAATGAATCTAAATTTATCATTATTATTTTGGTTTAAGACTATATAATGTGAGGAATTGTAAGATTTTAGAATGATGATTATAGTTCCTAAGTAAATACTTAATAAATCATGCTTAGAAAATAATTATGAAATTAATATAGTATATGATATGGTATAATGACTTTATAATATTCATATATGTCAATGATTCTTAGTTATTAAATGAGAAGTGAAAATTATATAAGATTTTACAAAGAAACTTTATCAATAAAATGTTGGAAGGGAAATTAAAATACGAAGGGGTTATTATTAAATTAGAGTCATGAAGGATATGAACTCTAATATTTCTTTCTTCAAAATAAATTATTAAAATTTATTTTGAATCGTTTCTTTTCCGGTCTCGTTCGATTAACGAAGATTCGAGCTATCGTCGTTAACCATTCCTCTGCGAGTCAACCGTAGTCAAACGTCTTATCCGAGGCAAGTGGTTTGGTTCAGTTTTAGCATGCTCGTTTTTATGAGTTTGTTGGGAACGAAATGTGTGAAATTAAAATGAACTAGGTTGTTGTTTTATTTTCCTAGTATTAACGACGTTGTTATGCGCGTAGTTGTTATTATTGTTAGGCTACGCTAGTATGGACTTAGGTTCAATCTGTGTTGGCCTTGTACGTGGCCTTGCTTGATTCTTGTTAGCCTCGTAGTGGCTTTGTTTGTTGTTAGTCTCGTAGTGGCTTGTTATGGACTTAGGTTAGAATTAGGGGTGGAGCCTTCGGTCCTCAGAACACCTCTCCATAACTGCATTAGGATGGCCCTATACCCTAATGCTGGTCATGACCATGTCGCCTCAACTGCGCGTGAGGGACGTTGCACCTAGCTAGTGCATTCTTCAAATCCGCGGAAATCGTTGTTCGTTGTATCTCGACTAGTGTCGATAAAAATTAAAAGTTGTTATCGTGAAGTATGAAGTTTTGAAACTAAGTAAGATAAGTGCTAGTGCACGTAATTAATGAACTAGGATGGTTAGTACAACTTGGAAAACCATTCTTGCTCCCGGCTAATGGCGGTCCTCTTTCCAATCTGAATTCGCATATGCGGTGAGGTTGGTCGTGGATCCAGTTAGTCGACGGAGGCTTTTCAAAATCTCTGTGTGAATAACAAACGTTCCCAACAAATCGATCAAGCTTCTAAGGAACCATACTCGTGTGGTGTCCTAATTCTTTTCGTTGCATCTCATCGTTTTCCTCGTCCGTGGGAAGTACTTGGGTTGCTAGATCATCGACCGGCTTTTATTCGGAGTTCGATGCTAGTGACTGGGTATCACCACAAAAGAACCATTTTCAAAACCCCATTTGCTTAGACTGTCACAAGACTAACCCGACCACATTCTTTCCTTTGCATGGTTCGGCTGGTGTCAACCGTATTTCTCGTCACGGCACATCAGACGATCATATTCTTCAGGTCGAAGGAAGTAAAGTTGGAGAAGAGTTGAGCTGCAGTTGGACCTTTTTCAAGATAGTTTATAAAGTTAATTTCATTTTCAAATTGAAGAAAAATGAATTAAGATTTTCATTTCCTAGACGATGTATAGGTGCAAGTATGAACGTCTTTATGTAATTCAAATTTTCTAATCTTCCGCTGTAAGCTTTTAAACTCTTTGAGAGAAGTTTATTTAATTCAAATAAAAAATTATTATCCATTGTTTTTACTTTTATTATTTAATATTATTTTATTAATTGTTCGGATCAAGCCTAGGGTGGCTTCGGACTTCAAATCCGAGGTCACTGGCGTGTAGCATTCCTGGTTTAAAATTGGGGTGTTACAGACGCTAACGTAAAAAAAACTTAGCCACGAGAGTGCCACTTAGGCTAACACTTACTTGCCATGTCATTATGTGAATAAAAAAAATAACATTAACAAAATTTTAAAAAAATCCTCAATTCTTCTCCTCCAACCCATTTTCATCCTCCACCCAAATCTAGAAACCTCCTCCAACCAAATTCGACGACCTCCTCCACCTAAATCCAGCCACATCCAACCCTTCGTACGCTGACGCCAAGAGAGGATTCAAGAGGAAAAGGCAAGAAAGTGTTGGCGTCGGATGAGGCTCCGACTTTGATGACCCTCTCTCGGACAGCGCGCGGCAGAGATCTGGTGGCAAAAGGAGTGAGATCCGAGCCAGGTGTGGATGCAGAGGAGGTGGAAGCCATGGTCGCACCGAGGGAGGATGTGATTTTCATTGTCGGCGGCGAATTCAGAGAGGAAGATTGGGCACTTGGTGAGCCTGGAGGCGAAATCGGTAGAGTAGGTGAGCTTAGGGAGGGAGCGGTGGACTTTCTACTTGAGGTCTTTGTCTGCGGCGGCAGATTGGGTGACGATGGCAGCGGATCGGGTGGAGGGGCCGCTAGAGAGGCAGTTTTTTTTCTATATTTGATAAGGCAAGGTGTTAGGGTCGCCATAAGTACTATTTGGGCTCGTCTAGAGCATCCACAAGGGATGAAAACTGCTTACTAACTGCTTCTAAAGATAATAGGGCAAATCATCGCCCTGGAGTCTCGAACCCGAGACCTCATGGTACTACCATGAGTGCTCAACCAGTGAGCTGATGCGCCAAGCCCGCTGGAGAGGCGGGTTTTGTTTTCACTTTGGGCAATCGGGGGTTTTGTTTTTTCACTTTGGGCAATTGGTTTTAATTTCTTTTTTTTTTTAATTTGCTAATGTTATTGTTTTTTATTCACATAATGACGTGGCAAGTAAGTGTTAGCCTAAGTGCCAGTCTCGTGGCAATTGTTTTTGCAATGTCAGTGTCTGATCGGTCACAGAACGTTGAGTTCAGGTGTCAAAGTAAATACCCGATGAATTGAGATGCTAAAATGACTAATCTGTGCAACTTTAGGGGGTCGCGTACGTTTTAGGTCTTTTTTTTTATTGGGGGTCTAATAGGAAAAAAGTACAAATAAGAAGGTCTATTGATATATTAAGCCTTATATTTTATGATTATAAGGAAATATATTATCATTTTTATAATAATTTTTATTAAATTTGTATATATAATAAATCGGGTGAATGCATTCAAGTTTGAAGTCTAATCGAGTTTGAATCATTGGGTTCGATTATTTTCTTAACCCATAGTTTCTATCATCGGGTTTTAACTCTAAAATTATCGGTTGATCGTTTGAAAGGTAACTATAGTGAATTATCTCATTTGATAGAGATTGCAAGCCATTGGGTCACTTTGATACATATTGTAAGCCATTGGGTCATCTTAAATTCTTGATACATATTGTCAGCCATCGGCTCATTTTGACATACTCCCTCCGTCCCTATTTGTTTGTCCAGTATTCCATTTCGGGCGTCCTCTTTTGTTTGTCCATTTTCCATTTATATCCACTCTTTTACCCTCATTATTCCACTCTCTTACCTACTTTATTTCTTTTCATCTCAATCAATCACATCTTTTACCCATACTATTCAACTCTCTCACCTACTTTATACTACTTTATACCAACTTTTTCCAATTACCAATACTATTTTATACCGTTCTTAAAACCCGTGAAAATTGTCCTTTTGGACAAACAAATAGGGACGGAGGGAGTATGATATATGGACAAGCGTGTATGCAAAGTCTGGAAGAACTAGGAAGCAAGGAGACCCTAACTTTGCTTGTATAAAACCCCGTACTCCCACATTGTGCAGCCAACCGAAGCTTTAGCAATTCCAGCAAAACAAGTCTGTGTGTGTTCTTCCCCCATTGCCTGGGACAGAGATTTCAGCTGCTGATGCATCAAAAGGGTAGATCCAACAATCGCAGATCCAGGAGCTTCTCCAGATCCCGCATCGCCATTGAGGGTTCTTGAAGCCTTCCATTTCTCACACCTCTTCAATTCTCCGATCGATCCGTCCATCTGTGTTTTCTTTCATCCGTTTTTAAATCCGATTTACTCTCGCTCCATTCCTCTGCCGTCCAACCATGTCTTCTCAAGGTGCGTCCACCAGAATTCGATTTCATGATCTGATACTCTTGCTCTCGACCTAGATTCGTTCCGCATAAAATAGTGTTTTGCTCAACGATTTGTTATTATAAATAAATTATCTGAATATGTAGTAGTAGTGGTGGTAAGATTGGGAGAGTTGGAAATGGTTAGTTTGGTTTGATCTGAATTTTGGATTTTTGCTAATTGACATGATGAAGTTGGAGTAGAAGAGCGTGAGGTACAGAAGAAGTATTGGCTGGAGCACACTGTGGATTTGACCGTTGAGGCCATGATGCTCGATTCAAAGGCTGCGGATCTTGACAAGGAAGAACGTCCTGAGGTACATCTGTCCCAATCTTTCAGTTACCATCACTTTTTCAGTTGTGATGGTTGATAGCATTTTTGTTCTAAGTTAAGGGTTTTGAACGACCTTTCTAATTAAAAATGTTTGATTTGTTGCTTTTGTATGCTGATTTTTTGTAAGTTTCCCTTTTTTGTTTTGTTACAATTTGACTAGCAATCCCCATTACGTAATGGTCCTTCCCTATTTTTGAAGTCTATTAGCTGGTATGAGTCATATAAAAGTTGTAAGACTATCCAAAACACCATCAAACTTTTTGCCCTTTCTAGTCATGTTAGCTGATCATATTGTTACTACTATAAATTTGGGTTAAATCAATATGAAAGACCTCAACATGCTTTCCAAACAAGACCGTCCTCAAACTTAGATTTTTAATTTGGCTAGAACAATTATTGGGTGAGGAGTTAGTGTCCTAGATCAAGGCAGGGAAAGTGCAAAGACTTTAACTTGGATTTGATAACCTGTCCTGCTCCACCATATCAACTCCTTGGGGTTTACACCTTTTTTTTTTCTATTTTGAAATTACACATGATTCATAAGATATTAACCATACAATTTATTCTTTCTCAATCTTCTACTTGTCATGAACCCTTAGCATTGGATATTCTGCCAGCATCAAATGCTAAATTTGTCTAACCATTCAAGTTCTGTTAGATAGTTTGTGCTTTTATTAGTGCTTCATACTAGCCTATTGGTTCTTGTACATAGCTCCTGCATGTATTAACCAGTATTATGCTTTGACGTCTGATATGATTTACAAATTTTGGACAGAATCTTATTTATGTTAACCATTAGCAGTATTGGAAAATTCTTCAACTTTATACTCACTAAGTATTGAATGTACATTACATGTGAAAAAAGTTATGTTAACTCATAGAAGTTGAAACTAAAGGACTATTTTTGGTCATTTATTCAGGTGCTTTCTCTTCTTCCTCCATATGAGGGGAAGTCTGTTCTGGAACTTGGAGCAGGTATTGGTCGCTTTACTGGCGAGTTAGTCAAGAAGGCTGGCCAGGTCCTTGCCCTAGATTTCATTGAGAGTGCAATAAAGAAGGTATACTTATCTGTTCTCAATATCAGATACTTCCTTTCTTTCTTTCTCATGCACAAACAAATAGAATGGCATCTGCTGAAATTCACGAATGAAAATATACATTTTGTTTTGGAAATGGTGTCGGCTCCATGACTTTCATCTGATTAGTCTAATACCTTTGTTTATGCAGAATGAACGAATAAATGGTCATCACAAGAATGTAAAATTCATGTGTACTGATGTGACATCTCCGGACCTGAACATAACACCAGATTCAGTGGATTTGATATTTTCAAACTGGTTGCTGATGTATCTCTCTGACAAAGAGGTCAGCTTCTTTTTCAGCGTAGGCATATGCCTTCAACTTGAAGTGATTCTTTCTTCGAATTTATTTTGTATTGGTTTTTTAATTCATACTTGATCTACATTGGGCCAGGTATATAATTGGTTAATTTGGTTAATTGTGTGATTATGTTTTATAATTGGTTTCTCCTAAAATTGGTCTTTCTTACTGTCAATTCCCCAGTTGGTTTCTAACCTTCTATCCGCTTCTGATAATCATGCTGTTTGGCTCTCTTATTCTACTAATAAGCATCACTACCTTTGATGTTCCATTTACCTATTTTTGATGTTAGAGTTTGCCTTGTAACTTTGATCTTCCTACCGCAAACACTAATCATGAAGTCGTCTTCTGATTGGCAGGTTGAGGATTTGGTGGAAAGAATGATGAAATGGCTGAAGGTTGGGGGATATATATTTTTCAGAGAGTCATGTTTCCATCAGTCTGGTGACCACAAGCGAAAGAACAATCCTACTCATTATCGTGAACCTAGATATTATACAAAGGTGCTTGCTTATGCATCAATGAATTTAGTTCCAATATTTGGGCTTGCTTATTTATTTGCACTTCGTAACAAAAGAATTACTTTTGAAATGTAACAAATGAAAAAATTAAACTGATATTTAACTAGGTCAAAACTTCTTATCATGAGTACTTTTAATTATCATGTAATTGGAGCTGATATTCAATAACTTCTTTTATGTTAATTTAAAAGATGCTCTTGAATTGCAGGTGTTTAAAGATTGTCATATTCAAGATGATGCTGGCAAATCCTACGAACTTGAGCTTGTTGGCTGCAAATGTATTGGAGCTTATGTTAGGAACAAGAAGAACCAGAACCAGGTTTTGGACATTGTTATTTTTACTGTAGTGAAAATTTTATTTCATAGTAAGCCAATTAAGATATCGTATAACTGAATATTATCTTTGCAGATTTGCTGGACCTGGCAGAAGGTTGACTCTGAGGGTGACAGGGGATTTCAAAGATTTCTGGATAATGTCCAGTACAAATGCAGCAGCATTTTACGCTATGAGCGGGCCTTTGGAAAAGGTTTTGTAAGTACCGGAGGAATTGGTAAGTGCCATACTACCATGGATGATTTTAAACTCCTGTTGTTTTTTATAAGGATTAAAAAGTCCTGTTTTGTTACTTCATGAGGAACGATGATATGGCATTTAAAAATGAAAGGGAATTAGTATTAATTTTTTTTCTTCCTTTGTTAGTGTCTACTTTTATTGCATACTTTCACCCCTAATTGAAGATATTGATGAGTTTGACATCGGACTGTTACATTGTATATCATGCTTATGATACTCCCTTGATTTTCCAACGTGACATAGTCTGATGTGTCCTCTCTTAGTTATATCCAGCAGGCCCTTTTAAATATTTTTGTTTGGTTCTATTAAGCTATTCTGTAATATTCTATGGATCATATGCATGTGCAATTGTGCACTAAGCTGAGTTGAGCTGCTTGATGTGATGACTTTTAATACATTTCATGTCTCTCATTCTCTTAATACGGGATCTCTGATAATGACTTTCCTGAACAGAAACTACAAAGGAGTTTGTGTCAAAGCTTGATCTTAAGGCTGCGCAGAAGGTTCTCGATGTGGGATGTGGCATAGGTGGTGGTGATTTCTACATGGCGGAGAAATATGATGTTGAGGTTTATGGGATTGATCTGTCTGTCAATATGATCTCTTTTGCCCTTGAAAGTGCAATTGGACTCAAATGTGCTGTTGAGTTTGAAGTTGCTGATTGCACCAAGAAAAATTACCCTGAGAACTCATTTGATGTGATCTACAGTCGTGATACTATTTTGCACATTCAAGTAATTGACCATTTCTTCTGAGCTCTTTTTTTTATTTGTCTTTGGATATTACTTATGCAGTATCACTGTGAAGAATATATATATACACTCCATTACATGAAATTACTTTCTCGTATCCTTCCAAGTAATACTTTATTAATTTATACTAGTTATCTCTGTATTGTTACTCTGCTAGCTGGTATTACAAGGCAATATAAAAATTATTGAATTTTCTTGTATTTCAGGACAAACCTGCACTCTTTAGATCATTTTACAAATGGCTGAAACCTGGAGGTAAAGTTCTTATAAGTGACTACTGCAAAAGTGCTGGGCCCCCCTCTGCTGAATTTTCTGCATACATCAAGCAGAGAGGATATGATCTTCATGATGTCGAATCATATGGCCAGGTATGTTTCTGTAATTTTTCTCTGCTTTTAAGCTGGAAATTTCTCCAAGTTAGCAGATATTCTGAAAATAATTGAAAAAACTGATTGCAGATGCTTAGAGATGCTGGGTTTAGTGATGTTATAGCCGAGGATCGAACAATGCAGGTTCGCTTATAGGAGAATATGATTCCATTGTGTCTTTTTATGCAACGCTTTTCTATGTGTGTTTCTGAACATCTATTTATGATTTTTTATTTTTTTATTTTCAGTTCATTCAAGTTCTCCAGAAGGAGCTAGATGTAGTTGAGAAGGAGAAGGAGGAATTTATTAATGACTTCTCTGAGGTTTGTCTTCGTTTAGTCATCCTTTTTCCCTACTGTTAATGACCTACCACTGATGCTCAATTCTTGATGCATGATCAACTACTATTCTTCAGGAGGATTATAATGACATAGTCAATGGCTGGAAGGCAAAGCTGGGCAGGAGTGCTTCTGGTGAGCAATGCTGGGGCCTGTTCATGGCTATCAAGAAGTAAGGAGGTGATTGTGCGTAAATCCCTCCTTTTGCTGTTAAACGCTCTAATCCCATGGCGTCATGAACATTTAGTTTGTTTGCTTTCCATTTTGAAATTTCTGTGTGTTCTAGTTTTTCTTGATCGTCACAATATGCTCAGACAGTCGCCCATTTTACTGGGTTTCTGTCATGACAACGAACTTGCCTAGTCCTTTGATGCTGTGTTTTGAAGCCCGTGTTTGCTATACTTGAAAGTCACACCTGTTAGGGAACCAAAGAAACAATTGGATTGCAAGTGATACTATTTTTGGGTAACAATTCCAAGTCATATTATTTGTTTCTTCATACATGATCCTTTGAGAAAGTCATATTATTTGTTTCTTCATACATGATCCTTTGAGGAAATTGTTTTTAAGCTCAGCAAACCCATTACAGGCTTAAAGCGACTTTGGAAGGGGCAGTTTGTTACATTACTTATTGCATGCTAAAAACGTGTGCAGAGGATACACCAATTGCCAAGAGCTCTCCTCATTTATGATTTCTCTCCACATCATTTTAAGTTTCATTTAGTTCACCTATTAGGTATAGAAATCAACCATAGTTAATAGTCCCTGAGCAAACTGATGCGCTGCACGCTGAGCTTCTCACTCTACACCATGGTCTCACTTTTGCCCTGTCCATGCCGCCGGTTGACCTTGTGCTTTACTCTGACGTGCTCCTGGCTTGCAACATGCTGAATGCTCCCACCATCTCCCCTCACAGAGACTATCACCTGGTACGCAATTGCCGCAGCTTGATACCGAGCTTCGCTGGCCGATTGAAGCTGCAGCATGTTCGTCGTATGGGCAATGCCCCTGCTGATGCGCTCACCAAGTTGGCTCTCTCCCAATCTGAAAATGTTATGACTTTTTCTACTTCTCCTGATGTTATTCATGAACTCCCCATGCATGATTTTGTAGCCCATTTTGAGCATAACTAAGCTTTTCTAATAAAGTTCCACAGGGCTTAGCCCGTTTTTCTGATAAAAAGGTTAATAGTCCCTTTCAAATTTACTTAGGAACTATCTATATTTGTTCTTCTTGTGAGAGCCATAAACAAAGATGCTCTTATAAAAGCCCACATCGGGTGACTAGTGACAAGAGAATACTCCCTCCGTTTCACAATAAGTGTCGTTTTAGCACTTAAAATTTGTTTCATAATATGTGTCGTTTTAGGTTTTCAAAGTGATTTATTAGGGGTAATAATGATATTTTTTATTGGAATGTGTATTTGTTGACTAAAGTTGTTCATTCATTGGCCAAAAAAATGTAATGAGTGGTAAGATTAAGAAAAAGTTGTAAGTTTTAAGATGAATGATTGCTTTTCTTAAAAACTGTGTTGAGAGCTAAAACGACACTTATTGTGAAACGGAGGGAGTAACATATATAAATAAAGCCTACATCATAACTTCTCTAAATCAATACTACTAGCTAAATAAACAGCCTCTTTAGTTTACCTCTCCAAATTAACACTTGGTAGATTAAAAACCTCTTTAAGATCATAGTTTTCTCCGATCTTAAGATTAGTAGAAATATAACATATTTCGATAAGATAACATATTTTCAAAACCTGCTCCATAATATAAATTTTCGATAATATCATAAGTTAATAATTAGATAAATTTACGTAGGTATACTTAAGATAACTTAGTAAAATATGATTAGGAGCTTTTCTCTATTTTTTTATATCTTATATTTTTGATGCCGTGTTCTTAAATTTCATCAAAAATTATCATTAGGTCTAGACGTGATAAGTGTTACATTTTACTTACTCCCTCCGTTTCACAATAGTTGCTAAATAGAGACATGCCTATATATATTAAGTAAAAACGATCCCCCTAAATTACTCCTATCATTGTAGAGTTAATTAATAATGTCAAGAAACATAGAAAATTGTATATAAATATTGTAAAGTTAACTAGAGTAATTATATGCGCCTTACACGGACTTTATTAAAAGAAAAAATTTATATAATTTAAATGATTATTCAGTACATGATCATTTTAAAAAGTTTGATATATATATTCTAAGTTTGAATATACCTTTAGTATTTTAATTTATTTTTAAACTGTGCTTCCATCAATTACATCAATCACTTTAAATTAGTAAATATTAGTTTATCGGTTAATTAATATCTCTATAATAGTGTATCAACATCTCGAACTTGTTAATTTATAGAGGATTAACTATATAAAATTATATTAATGGGTCAACTAGGGGTGGACCTATGGCCTGTTCAATGGGGGTTGTAGCCCCCACTCAATTTTTACAAAAATATTTTAGTTAAAAATATGTATTTTTTACCATTAGTCTTAATCCAAAATTAACCCAAAATTAATTATATATGAATGTATTAGTGTGATATAAACCGATGTTTGAAATTGCTCAATATAAAATCATCTAAAGACTTCAAGTTCCCGATCCGGTATCATTTAAAAATAAAGTCTCCCGACTCAAAAATACTCGACCCAAAATAATCTATAACCTTAAATTCAATCACCAAATTTACATCAAACTATCTCATATAGCCATACTCATATGTAATGTACCTATAGAAAAATACAATACTATTTAATAACATAATTTAGATACATGAAATATATGTATATATATATTGAAATAAATATTTTATTACACTAATTAATATTAATGAATATTTGTTATAATTATATTTTTGAATTTAAGTTTAGCTACACTAAATTTTTAGTGTTAAAGTTAATTAGACTAGGACAAAAAATATCATTTAAAATATGATCAAAAATCAAAATCCGGGTCAACTCGAAATCTAGATGACTCGATCGGAAAGACTCAAAAACCCAACTTTATCCGATTAAAGAAAACCCGACACGAAATTGTCCAACCCGATTGTCAAAATATTCATATTTGACTAAAATCCGGATTAGCCCGAACCCCGAAACAACTAGATCCAACCCACTCGATTGACAAACCTAACTGCTCTCATAGCCTTGTTAAAAAAATTGTATTTTATATATTTACCCCAACTAAAATTTTAGGTCCACCACTAGAGTCAACAAATGAAATAGTTTACAAACAAAACAATATAGATAAATGAATAAAACTAAAATAGGATGCATGTACACGAACGCACATGGACGGACCCAAGCAGAGGCCAGTATTGGCCTATGCCCCCACTTACATTTAGGAATCCGTGATATAATTTATTTTTATTTTTTTTGTAAAATATATAATAATAAACTCAAAATTAGTTATATAAAATTAAATAGTCTAGCTGTTTTAGTGTCAATTATAGGAAAAAGTCTCATCGGTACTTTTACTTGTTGGTGGCCCTTTTTAGCATAAATTTCTTAAGTTTTCTTGATATTTTTACCCTATCTCACTTCTCTTACTTAGTATAAGTTTGACATCAAAGACTATTACAACAACTTTATAAGATTTAATACTTACTATTTGTAAAAAAAAAATTAAAAGTAAGAAAGCAAACACCAAAAACGATATCATCACTATTGTCCAACGATAACTCTATGTCGATGAGGGTAAGTTGTGTCCTCACTTTTGTAAAGCGTAAGTTGTGTCCTCACTTTTGTAAAATTATGCGTTCGTCACTACGAATGCACCATTATGAATGAAGTTTAAACGAATATTGAAAAAATGATATATAATAGACTAATAGTTCATTGTGACCTTTTTACATGAAAAACTATCGGTTAGAGGGACATATGAAAGAGAAGATTTAAAATCAACGAAAGTTGACAAAGGAATTAGAAAAAATATTACTAATAAAATAAGAATTTGCATCACATGCAATCTTTCCTTAACCTAAAAACCGTAAATTATGAACATGATATAGAAATAAGTGAACATGAAATAGATATACGTCAACCCAAAACAGAAATATATGAACAATATATATCACATGATATTAAGAAATTGTGTTATTATATACATTAATACGATCCATGATAAAAATTAATTTTGTTCACATATTTCTTCTTAGTGTTCACATATTTATGTATTTTGTTCATGTTTTCAGTTTATAGGATAAGAAAAAATTTCACCAAAATCAACCTCATAAAATAAATATGGAAAATTTAAGAATATTAATTCCCTATTATTACAAATGAAACAATTCATGCATCATTAATGATTATCTATTTAATTTATTTTTTAAGTTAACAATTTTGGAGCAAACTATAACAAGGTGTTTGGTAGGGAGGAATGAGAAATCTTGTAGCGGGTTGGACAGTGGAAACCCGTGTTGGTGATTTTAGTGTCATCAATGAATTGATCCTTGAAGAATCAGTGATGATTCCTGAGGGATCATTGACCATTTAGTATTATCGGGATTCATGCGACTTTATGAGATTCCATTTAGCTTATCACAAGTCTGGCGGTGTGGAGTACACGCTTGTGTAAGTATATTTGGGATCTAGTGGGAATATTAAGAATATGTTACTTTGGGATCCGTAGTTTAAAGAACAAGAGTTCTGGTGGACTGATACCAATGGGATCAGTCATTTAGCGGTTTGAATATTGATCACGTGAGTTAACTGCCATTATAACCATTGTATAACTACTCGAGTAACCTCCTTTTATCATTGGTTTCAGATGGGTCACGTGTCTTTCCAAGAGAGAGCCGTCGGAGGCGAAGGATCAGCGGTAACCGCTGGTAACCGCCCTAGTAACCACCCATAACTTATAGAAACCGCTCCCAAGGTTTTCCTACGTCCTATATAAAGACGAAAAGGAGATAGGGTCGTGGTTACTTGGTTAGTCACTTGGCTGGCTGGTTGGTTACAAAATCTCTCGAATAGATTCAACCTTGTCGAAGTCATACATCCATCAATACATCATTCTACAGTTTGATCCTTACCACAAGCTTTGGAAAGGATCAGCAGATTTGTTTTATCTCACTTCAGATTTTGTGAATTCCCTAAGGCTTATAAGGGGCAAAATTCTGATTTCAAAAAGTGTTTACACGACTCAAATCTTATTCGAAGACAGGCATCATTGATTGTTCCCTAGGTGTTCTGCATTGACGTGAAGACGGATCAACAAACGCAGCAACGCTCGCTGGATCAACGCAGGGATCAACACCAGAATCCAACAATCGAAATCAGTATTTTATGATCAATGACGCCTGTGCGTGAGATGACAATTGGGTTGAAGTTTGAAGGAGATCAATGGTACGTATTTTGATCGTCTTACAAAAGAACCCAAGATCCGATGAAAATTGATTTATGTTTTCTCAAAGTTTGATTTTGAGAAAGAAAAGGCTTTTGGTCTTGATATTATTCTTAAAGAATGATATGTAATGGTGGATTTTAAGCCATGTGTGATCCTTTGGTGGAAGTGTGTTATACAAAAGTCCATGTTTTCTTGTTACTTCGTAATAAGAATGGTTAAGTGTGATATTTAGGGTATGATAATCATATATAAAAGATTTTTGTATGATTATGTAAGGCCAAATGGAATTTTTGGATCAAATCGAAATTCGGATGTTTGTTCCCGAGAAGGGATCGATGTAGGATGTTCCATAAAAGGGAATATGTTTGTTTTGTTATCTAAAACTAAATGAGTCCATTTTATGGATTGATTTATCATTGGACAGTGATAAAGAATATTTAGTGCATGGAAATGCTGTATGACTCCAAGTAAGTCAAAGGGTAACAACGATAGTGATATCTACACCACTGTTCCCTCGATGGAAACTGATAGCTTACCAAAGGTAAACTCTGAAATTGGATAATACTCCTCAAAAGGGGGAGGTTTCCTAATGAGTCTACTATACCTCGTGTGTAGATTACTCATGTTTAAATTCAGATTACTCAATAGGAGTCTACTGTTCCTGTTGGACATATTACACTCTTTTGTCTACTGATGAAAGACCTATTGTGATTTACAGTTTGGCTTTTCGACTCTACTGTACCCATACAGATTAGTCGGTTTTATTTCATTTTGTTGATGTATTTTGTTTGAGTTTTATACTTATCTTTGATTAATTGCAGGTTAGTGATGAAGCAATTAGACATGTTTAAGGTTCATAACCTTGTTCGGATCAACAATTGTGAGGATTGCACAATGTTGCGAGGTTTATCTCACAGGATCAAGGAATTTGTTCTACAATTATTTTCCTAAAGGGAAATGAAGTAAATTTCTGTTTTGACATGCTTGTGCTAGGAACAAATGTATAAGATGATATGTTGATCTTTTGAAAGGATCAAGGACAAGTAGGTCTTGTGAAAGAATTTGTGTCATCACATTTCTCCATAAAAGACATGGGAGAGGTTGATGTTATCTTAGGGATTAAGATAAAAGGGGAGGAAAGAGAAGTTTTATCTTGATCCTAGTCTCATTACATTGAGAAAATGTTGGAAAACGAGGATGAGGGATCAATGTCCCTGGATTGGACTGGAAACGTGTCCTTCGGGATCGATGTCTTTTGACTGTCCTTCAAGATCGATGTCTTTTGACTGTCTTCCAGGATCGATGTCTTTTGACATGAATACTTTGTTTCTTACATAGAAATGTGTCCCTTATTTCTTGGTTATGGATGGTATTTCCCTTATAAAGGAAATGTTGAATGCAAGTTGGATCAAGTTAAAGAATTGTTCTTTGAAAAGTGGATGGATATATCTACTTGGGATCATTTCAAAATCCTAGATTATGGAGAATGATCTAGCATTCTGATTTGACAATGGGATCGAAGCTGGTAGTGGGAGTTGTATCCCAGATTGAGGTAACAACTATGAACTAAATCTACCATGTTTCGTTAAGGCCGAAACTGATTTCAACTATGTGAGCATAGTAACTCTGGCCAGAGGGGATCGATCATGCTTGTTGATACCAGGTCATGTCTTTGATGTGAGGTATAGCATGGTTCGAGGATTTATGACACATAGTGTGATTTTGGTTAGCTGAATCGGTGAAAGACAAGGTGGCTGATCACTTGACGAAGTGGTTGGTCCTAGGGGGATGAGAATGAAAAACCCGCATAGCTTTCTAGGGGTGGGACACCCTACTCCTACCTAATTAAAATTAGGATAGAATTCAATGTTGAAAGCCCATTTCTAGAACCTGTGAGCACAATGTAGCAATCCCCAATGTGTGCTCTATCCTACAGGATCAAAGGTTGAAGATTTTATCTTCTTAATAGTTCCTTTGAAAAAGTGCAATGTAGGTGTACGACAAAAGGATCTACCTATGTAGACGTGGAGTTTTTGGTCGCTCCATGAAGCTTGGGTTGGCTTCACATACGTTCATGAATGGATAGGGACTCAAGGACCATTAATGGAGTCAAGTTAGACTATAGAAGTGTATAGTAACTTATGTGTGTGTTATTTACATGCATCTAAAGAGGTTGATTGGTTCAATCCTTATGACACCATGATTCCGAGGTGTATGAAATGTGTAATTACACTAAGACACAAATTCAATCTTCACGACATTTGTGTTTATGCATGAATTTGGGATGAAGACTTGCTTATTTTGTGAATCAGGGATTACACTAAAATGGGGGAGGATTGTTGGTGATTTTAGTGTCATCAATGGATTGATCCCTGAAGAATCAGTGATGGTTCTTGAGGGATCAATGACCATTTAGTGTTATCGGGATTCATGCGACTTTATGAGGTTCCATTTAGCTTATCACAAGTCTAGGGGTGTGGAGTACACGCTTATGTAAGTATATTTGGGATCTAGTGGGAATATTAAGAATATGTTACTCTACGATCCGTAGTTTAAAGAACAAGAGTTCTGTTGGACTGGTACCAACGGGATCAGTCATTTAGCGGTTTGAATATTGGTCACGTGAGTTAACTGCCAATATAACCATTGTATAACTACTTGAGTAACCTCCTTTTATCATTGGTTTCAGATGGGTCACGTGTCTCTCCAAGAGAGAGCCGTTGGAGGCGAAGGATCAGCGGTAACCGCTGGTAACCGCCCTAGTAACCCCCCGTAACTTATAGAAACCGCTCCCAAGGTTTTCCTACGGCCTATATAAGGACGAAAGGGAGATAGGGTCGTGGTTACTTGGATAGTCACTTGGTTGGCTGGTTGGTTACAGAATCTCTCGAATAGATTCAACCAAGTCGAAGTCATACGTCCATCAATACATCATTCTACAGTTTGATCCTTACCACAAGCCTTGGAAAGGATCAGCAAATTTGTTTTATCTCACTTCAGATTTTGTGGATTCCCTAAGGCTTATAAGGGGCAAAATTCTGATTTCGGAAAGTGCTTACACGACTCAAATCTTATCCGAAGACAGACATCATTGATTGTTCCCCATGTGTTCTGCATTGAAGTGAAGACGGATCAACAAACGCAGCAGCGCTCGCTGGATCAACGCAGGGATTAACACCAGAATCCAACAACCCGATACCTAGTTTTATTTACTAGTTTATAGGGTTTCAAATCGATACCCCAATATGGTGGGTATTGATTTTAAAACCTACTGTATATCAAATTGAGCAGCTCACTCCCCCTCCTTTGTTTCACGAGATTAACTTCCTCAGAGTCTTCTATTTCAATGTTTCTTTCTCTTTCATTACTTCAAACAAAAGATTCAATTCTCACATAAATTCATTGCAACATTGAGCATATCTATTGGTTGGCCAAAATTTTGGTCATCATAATATAATATTGAATTTATTAATTTTTTCATCCTCTCACATCCTTATTTTATTGCCACATGCCATATGCCATGCAAAGACCAAATTCAAGTTCGGCCATAGTGAAGTTCGGTCTTCACTTTTCTTCTCCTCCTCCCTTCATATTTAATAATTGTTTATTCAATTTTTTAATCCAAGGCCAAATGTTGGTTACTGCACACACTCTAAAGTGAATAGATAAATTAATTAGTTAGCAAAGGTGGGAGGTCAACCTAATTTGTGGACTTTGTTGCCTAGTATTGTGAGGTGAAAAATAAAAAAAAATGGTCTAATATTAAACTCCAATAGATAGAGAGGGGAAAATAAAACTTGTAGTGACCACTATTGGATATTTGGTAAAATTTGAGATTCAAGAAATCCTAAACTTCATTCTTAAAAAATATACCAAACATCGTACTTAAAGTATGGGTTTCAAAAAATGGCGAAATATATATGGAGGTCCCAAAACTTGTAGTCATTTTGGACCCTCAACTTTCAATTTTATCATTTTGGCCCTTGAACTATACCAATCCCGACCTATTTTGGGTCCTTGGTCGATGATTTTTACGAGAATTCTTATATATGCAAGCCCATAAACTTGAGCAATAATCATTTAGGATCCTGAATTTTCGAATTTGCCAATTTGGCACCTAAACTTACATTCACAACCTATTGGATCCTTAACATTGAGCTTGAATGAAATAATTTATCTTTTGTCTTTTTCTTTTATTATATATATCTTTTTTCCTTTATTCTTTTTTGAACCCCCCCCTCATTTTACCAAATTTAAGGAATTGATCGAATCATTCCACACAAAATTTCGGCGGGAGGATATGCTCAGGCCAACGAGCGAGGAGGGTGAGAACGTGGGTTAGGTGCAAAGGAGGGCGATGACGAGCTTAGAGTCAATGACGTTGGTGAGTGGGAAGACCTTAACTGTTGGAGATGTCACCAATGAGAACTCTCCAGATCTGTCATAGCTCTTAGGCATTGAAAAAAATAAAACGGTTAATCAAATAAATTAGTTAATTAGGATATTTGAGATTTGAGATTTTTTATTTTATTTTCCTTCTCTTTTTCCTATTGTTTGTTTATTTTACTATATTAAATGTATGACATGACACACATGCATGCTACACACCGCAAAAATATTATATTCCCGTGAAAATCATCAACCAAGGATCTAATAGGTCGCGAAGTTTAAGTTCATGTACCAAATTGACAAAGCTGAAAGTTCAGGGTCACATATATGTACGTCGCCCATGAAAATCATCGATCAAGGACCTAATATGTCGCATATGTTAAGTTTAGGGGCCAAATTAATAAAGTTGAAAATTGAGTGGTCAAAATGACTATTCATCCCTAGTTTAAGGTTATTGTAGGTGGGTAATTTACCGCCATAAATAAGGATAATATTTCCGCCAGCCAGGTAAGCATATCTAATAAATATCTTTATTAGCCTATTAAATCCTGGTAGTTATCCAATAGTTGGAAGATTCTATCTTATTTAAGAAGATAGAATTATTGATTGGGCTCCAAGGAGGAAACCCTAGCCCTCTCTCTCCACTATAAATACATGGCCTAGCCATGTAGAAGAGATATACAAAAACTACCCTAGAGGGACTGATAATCGCTCGCCCTGACTCTAGAGGGGCTGATGATCGCTTGTCTCAGCCCTAGCCCTGCGCCTTTCTCTCTACAATTTACCCTTGCGAATACTCTACTGACTTAGGCATCGGAGGTGGATTAGGGGGTCCCCACCCCCTTTGTCCATTGTTTTGCAGGTTATTGAAGGTGAAGAGGCTTGGAGAAGAAGGTCATTGAAGAAGGAATTGAGACTTGTACACCGACATATTTCGTGTACTAACATTTGGCGCCGTCCGTGGGGAACGAACAGGTTTTCGACCTTCGTAAACCCTACGAGAGCCGATCCGAGGAGGTTATGGATCGCTTGTCCACGAGCCCGGATCGAGACAACCCTGGGGCAATCGCGCTAGGCGCGCGCAATTCGCTTTCCGCAGCCCCAGAGCCGCGACCGCGGATCGCCGCCCGCGACCGCGAGATACCCACCCGCGCCCGCGGGTCGGAGGGCGATCGGCGAGCTCCGAGTCCGCTCTTGGCAGACGCGGACCCGCGACCGCGGGTCACCCTCCTGCGACCGCGAATCGACGCCCGAGCGGTTGGACTCCGAAAATTGCTCGGAGGAGCGAATCCCGACACGTGCAAGCCCCGATATTCGCTCGGGAGATCGGACCACGTCGCGATCCGTGCGAGGCGCCTTGCCCGGATCCGACTCTACCCGTGACTCAGTCCCCCTCGCAAGCGCGTCTGTTCATCGCACAGACCTATGGGGACTCGCGTCAGGCAACGGGATTGAGAGTCGTCGCCAAGTATGGTCCGATTCGGCTTTGTCTAGTCGGTCAAGGGATTTCATGATGCGCATCGCTGAAGTCGAGGCAGATACGGGCCAAGAGATCCGCGGTAGGCCTGAAAGCGCGACCGCGATCGTAGAGCCAAACCGTGACCATGAGTCACGAGGGCGCGAGCCTGAGCCCAATCGCGAAAACCCTAATTCGCGGTACGTGATGGGCCGAACAAGTTACGCCAACCCAAGCGGCAGGGTTGAGGCATCATCCTCCACCAGGAGCGAGCAGGATGACGAGGTCGTCCATGTCTTGGCCGTTGCTCTAGGAGAGGACGAGGTGATGCTATCGGAGTGCGAACAGGCTAGGTCTCGCTTGGACCAAGCCCTAGAAGAAATCACAAAGCTGAAGCACGCTTTGAGGGAGGTGCGGAGCGAGCACCCTATTGACGAGCCTAGGGTTACTTCGCAACTGGCTAGCATCGTCACAACGGCGGACTCTAGCAATCGCGGAAACTGCCGGGGCGGCAGCCGCTACCACGGTCTGACAACCCGCGACCGCGGTCCAAGACACTGCGACCGCGGTCCCAGCATCCGCGCCCGCGGTTCAAGCGAGCGGTGCGAGGGTTTTGACGAACCTGAAGACGAAGGTCATGGCTCTCCCGAAAACCCTAATTCGACTCATGATTGGGGCAGTAGGGATGAGCATGAGGGAGAGGATCGGGCTCTCACGCGCGCTGAGAAGAGGTTACTCGAACTCTTAAAATCACAAAGAGGAACCTTACAATCAGCGCAGGAGCAGGCTGAATGCAAGTTGGCAATGGTGACATCGACACCATTCAGCAAAGAAATCTTGCAAGCCAAGCCCCCGGCGAAATTCTCTCCGCCAACCTTTGATCTTTACGATGGACATTCGGACCCCATAAGCCACATAGCCTTGTTTTCATACAAGATGACGTTGTGGGTGTCCGAAGAGGCCTTATGTGTAAGATGTTTCCGAGCAGCCTCGCCGAAGGATCTCTCAGGTGGTTCCAAAGTTTGAAACCCGGATCAATACGATCATGGAGACAACTTGCCACTTTGTTCATCAAGAATTACGTCACTAATTGCCGAGATGCAGCGTCCCTTGACACGCTCTTTGATCTCGAGATGAATCAAGACGAAAGCTTGCGCAGCTTCTCGAATCGTTTCATGGAATGGTACGCCGAGGTTGAGGGCTGCGGCGACGAGACCGCACTAGCCGCTTTCAAAGGAGCGCTCCCGCTCGGAAGCAAGTTGAGGGAGGAGTTGATACTCTATCCTCCTTCCACCATCGATGGACTGCGAGAGTGCGTCTGTCGACATGTACGATTAGAAGAAGCTAATCGCGAGGCCGAAGGGAGGTCGCTTGCCTCGCCTCAGGCCCCACCCGAGCGTGAGGGCCCCATGATGGAAGAACGCTCATCATGGGATCTAGGGAAGGCTCGAGGGCGAATCGAGGAAAGGCGACGGACCGAGCAACCACGCCCACAAGATCAAAACCGCGACCGCGTGTCGCCAGGCCGCGACCGCGATTCCGGTCCAGAGCGTAGATCCCCCTCCCTGGGGCAAAATCGCGGGCGCGCCACTCGTTCCACGAGCGCGGGATCGTGGCAGGGGCAATTCGCTTTGAAAAGGGTAATCGTCCGGTCCGCATTAAAGAGGATAAATAACCGATTCGCCTTGAAGAGGATAAAACGTCGCCATAGCCTGAGCAGGCACGACCGCGGGTACCCGGACCCTTACGCGCGCGGGTCCCGGGACTAGGATCCATGTAGGCCGGGGCACTCTTTTTCCCATGTGGTTTTGATGAGGCCCCTAGGTTGTTCTTTTTTCATTAGCTTAATTTTAGGATCATGTCATTCACGTTTATTTTTAATAAGAATCAGTTTTTGCATTAGAAGAGTCTTGCATAAAAAAAATATAAGCGCAACGTTAGTTCATCACACTAACGGACTCCTCGTATGCTAGCTACGTAGGAGGATTCCCGCGTCACTCGCGCGGTGGTTCCCGCGATATTCGCTCGCGGTGGTACCCGTGATCGCTTGTCACGGAGGTTCCCGTGTATTCGCCACGGTGTTTGTTCCCGCGTCGCTCGCACGGTGGTTCCTGCGATATTCGCTCGCGGTGGTACCCGTGATCGCTTGTCACGGAGGTTCCCGTGTATTCGCCACGGTGTTTGTTCCCGCGTCGCTCGCGCGGTGGTTCCCGTGTTTACTCTCACGGACCGCGATATTCGCTCGCGGAGCCCCCATGATATTCGCTTATGGGGGGGGGACCGTGATATTCGCTCACGGGGGTTCTCATGATACTCGCTCATGAACGTGCAAACGTGCCCGTCTCCTTATCCATGCAAGTCATGCCAAGTCAATCCTAGAGTACCTACGTCTTAGCTACGCAACTAAGACGTAGGTGGGGCATTTGTAGGTGGGTAGTTTACCGCCATAAATAAGGATAATATTTCCGCCAGCCAGGTAAGCATATCTAATAAATATCTTTATTAGCCTATTAAATCCTGGTAGTTATCCAATAGTTGGAAGATTCTATCTTATTTAAGAAGATAGAATTATTGATTGGGCTCCAAGGAGGAAACCCTAGCCCTCTCTCTCCACTATAAATACATGGCCTGGCCATGTAGAAGAGATATACAAAAACTACCCTAGAGGGGCTGATAATCGCTCGCCCTGACTCTAGAGGGGCTGATGATCGCTTGTCTCAGCCCTAGCCCTGCGCCTTTCTCTCTACAATTTACCCTTGCGAATACTCTACTGACTTAGGCATCGGAGGTGGATTAGGGGGTCCCCACCCCCTTTGTCCATTGTTTTGCAGGTTATTAAAGGTGAAGAGGCTTGGAGAAGAAGGTCATTGAAGAAGGAATTGAGACTTGTACACCGACATATTTCGTGTACTAACAGTTATGTATATTAGTATCACCTTTCAAAAACCATATATGTCTAACCCGATACCTTGCCTTATTCTCAATCGGGAATTTATACCAAAGATACTCCCGGGTACACTAGCTTATTGGTGGTATAGGGTTGTACCTACTTTTTGATACGCATGCTAAAAGAATCTATGTCTACTCATATATATTAGTAAGAAAAATAAGTGTGGACCTCTAATATTATCCACCAAATATTATTTTGAATAAATATTGTCTACTTGAATGATGCACTTTCTTAAATTATAAAAGTACTTTTTAACTTGAAAGATAATAAGGGTCAGCTTAGATCGCAACATCAATTATATTAATAAAATTTCCGTTTGCATGCCCACCTTGTCATTGGTTGTCGTAGCAAATAAATCCTTCAATTTCAAATGTATATCATATGCTGTATCGGTGTATACTGTTAAGCTTAGGAGAAAAAACACTCAAATTCACTATATTTTCAAGAAGATAGATAATGTAAGATTGTAAGAATGATTTCTATCGAGGGGAAAAGAAAATAAACTTCACCCTTTCATTCAACGTAGATTAAAGTTTTAGATTATACGGTAAATTAAAGAGATTTATTTTTACCCTGAGGATAATATATATGTGGATGAATGATTGTGTTGTGCATTCTCATCTCACTCGACTATGCATTTTGACCTCACCCGACTATGCATACTAATATTGCGCATGCCCAACCATATACGACCAGTTTCATATGAGTGTGTACGTACGTATGATGGTTTGTCAATGAGTGTGCTTTTTTCTACTACCGATTATTCATAATTTGAATATGCATAAATTTGCTCCTGATTGTGCAAGATCTTTTTCAAGTGAGTTAACAACGAAAACTTATATTATATGTGACCTTTTCCACACTCAATAAAAACACTACACACACTCGATCACATGTAGGAGCTAGTATGCACAATCACTTACAAATACATTCACTTGTAAAACAAAGTGCACTCAGTGAAAAAAAAAATGTCATATACAATTAATTTAGAATATTATACACTGAATACGCATTTACTTAATTATAAAATAACGCATATAATGCATAATGACTTGTAAGGTAATGAACAATTGCATGCAATCCATTACAAATTCAAGTAAACTGCATACTTTTCTTTTTGATAAGTAAACTGCATACATAATCCCTAATATATCACACTATAAAATAAATTAGTTGTACCCTTCGTGCCATGCACGACTCATGTTTTATAATTTTTTGGTATTTTATAATTTTTTGAATATTATATAAATATAACATTAGTGTCAAACATAAAAATTGTTAATAAATCAATTTTAAAAATATAATTTACTAAATCAATTGTTAATATGAGTGTTTTATAATTGATTTAGTATCAAAAATAAAAATATAATTTATTTAGAAAAAGGGGCTTCCATTTTAAAATTATTTTTTAAATTCAAAATTTTAATATTATTTCGTACATAAATAGATTAAAAAGGTAGTTGAAAAGATAAGATAATTAATATGTATCTTTTATAGAGGTAGATTTTAAAGATAGATCATATTGCTTTAAAGATAGATATTAGATGAATAGAAAAAGGATAAAATTAAAGATTAGATAATTAAGTAAATTTAAAATACAAATATTATGTCTTCAAAGATAGATATTAGATTGCTAAGAAAAAAGATAAAATTAAAAGATTAGATAAATAAGAAAATAAAGCATATAAAATTGTTAATGAAGTGGGGCCAGAATTAACGTGGAGGCTTGAAATTCTCTGGCTTTAATATATTGTATAGATTATGTAAGTCCCGTACAATATTATATACGGTCATATCTAGGCCTGCTAATCAGGACAATTTGGTCTGGTTCAGGTTAAATGCATGTTCGGATGAACCTGGTTGTAAATCGGGACGGACAATGGAAGGTTATCGTGTGAGTTCAACTTGGTCAATGTGTCAAGAATATAATTTTTTATTTGTTTATTATAATAATATTATGATTAAATAATAACATTTAATCAATATTACTGTTTTTTATTTTAAAATATATCATAACTTATATAATAAAATTTATTTATTCTACATATATAATAAATCAGGTCAGCTTAACAGGTCTAGTTGGGTTCGGATTTTAACCCAATCGCATTCGGGTTGATTGATTTCGGTTTTATTTGATTTTTGGGTCTAAACTCTCGTGTTTCAACCATTAAATTTTGGATCGGGTTTTCGAAGCGGGTTATATTTCGACAACTCCAGTCGTATCCGAGAGCTTACATGAATTGTTTTTAGGCACGCATAATTAATAGACTAATCTATGATCATTGTTCACTCTCTCACACATAAGAAAGAGGAGATCAATTTGGCTTTTACTTAACACTAAGAAACAATAGAATGATGAATTCTAGGAGTTTGCTGCCATTGTATTTTTCGAGATTAAATCTTCATTGGTATAAAATATTGCAAGATTTACTATTAGCCAGCTTCTAGGAGGAATAAGATATTACTTGTAGGATCTGTGTTAGTACTTCAGAGGTCGTCGACACCTACGATGTCGGCGACCAGAGTTAACAACCTTAGGTTGTGCAGCGGAAATTCAAACACAGGAAAGATTACGAAATACCAGATTGACACAATGATTTAGAGTGGAAAATCCTTGTAGCCAACGTGCTTGCAAGGAGAAAAACCACTTGCCTTCTAAGCTTCAACTTAGAAGGACTTGAAGAGCACTTCTCTCGCTATATTGATTTCTCGGGCTACAAAAGGTGTTCCTACTTCAAGATGCGCATCCCACGCTCCGGCGAATCCCACGCCCTCTCTTGCAAGTACTCTTGCCTTTTATCTCAACCCTCACTCAATACAACTCGCTCATACTCAACCTTCCTAAGGATCGAATCCCACGATCCTCTCTTCTACACCACACACTCTCAATACAAGTTTTTCTCTTGACTCTCTTGGTTCCTACAATGTACCCACGAAATTATATATAAAGAACCAAGAAGATTGCTGCACAATTCATCCTTTTTGCCCAAGGAATGAATTGTACACAATTCATACAAAATCTTTCCTAAAATAAAATCATAAGCCATGATAAAATCATCTTCAATATCTTCCTTGATCTCTTGATGATTTTCCATCTTTATGATCTTGTCCTTGCCTTAAACGAACTGCTGAATACGCTGGACGTGATTTCCATATAAGAAAAACACGCTGTTTCCTTTTCTGAATTTCCGCACGCACTTTGCTTCTAGAAACTGAGGTCGGCGACCTCTCGGAAACCTCTTCGGTTTGGAACCATCAAAACACAAACTCGGTTTTCTAACATTACTTCAATCTCATTTTTTGTTTTAAATCAACTATGTTTACTTTCTCTCATAAGATAGATAGAATCGAGCAAAAAGACTCACATTTTTAACCTATTAGAGCATCTCCAAGAGATGCTCCAAAACTTTCTCTAAAATGGGAAAAGAATAACTACTTTCTCCAAAAGAAAATTGCTCCAACTCCAACAATTAAATCTCATATTGCTCCATATCTCACTTTTTAACGAACATTAACTTAATCTGTCACGCAGTTTACAACAATTTAGCTTTAAAATATTAAAAATAGTTATATATTTTATAATCGAATACTGATCCAAACAAATATAATATAAATTTTAACGTATAAACATGTTTTTTTAAATGTGATGTTGTTTTTAAAGTTCGTATAACTACAAAAATAAGACATCATGTTTAAACCTGATTACATTTTTTGTTGTAAAATATTATTATAAGAATCTACATCAATATACCTCATATTTTTTAAAAATCATTTATATTATTCCCATTTATTGTTTGTTGTATGGTCGATTGCCTAGAGATGCTTGGAATTTCAATTACTATTATATCCGGTTTGCTTTTGTAATTTGGTGTGTCAAACTCGGTTTACTCATCTTGTATTGAGAACCTGGTTTGATCCTTTTATCTCCTTTAGGGTACCCTAGCTAGCTAGCTAGTATAAATACTCAAGTTCTAATGTGTTGCCGTCATGAGCTATTACACCTCTTCCTGAAGTCTCTCTCGTTTTCATCAATTTGTGCATTACAGAGTGTATTTTCGGTCGGTAATTCTCACTCACATCAGCCTAGTGCCCCGTTCTCGAGTTTTTCGAACCAAGGTTCCTAACTCGAGCTTATCTTCTTTGCAACTCCGTGTCACTCTACATCAGTGGTATTAGAGTGCTCGATCCTCTCACCTGCAAAATGTCGTCCAATAATGAGCTTAGTAAGAAGATTGAGAAACTACTGACCGATATGGCCACTACTAAACAACAACAAGACAAGGATAGAGAGAAAGATCGGGAGAAACATGACAAGGAAATGGCTGACCTGAGGGCTTTAGTAGCAGCTCTATCTGCCTCCTTTCGTCCACCCGATGTGGACCCCGCGCCTCCACAGAACTAGTTGACAAGGAGCAACCAAGCGGCTAACAATGTGCTTTTACCAGGTCAAGGTAGCCAATATACCCCCTTTTTACCCCCGATTTGTCCATCCCCTTACAAGAGTTCTCACATTTAATACAATTAAGGTTACCGGCTATTATGGGACTAGACCACTGCACATCCTCATTGATTTAGGGAGCACCCATAACTTCATTGATCTTGAGGTTCCTAAGGTGCTCGGATGCAAGTTGGAACCTATTAGAACGTTATCAGCTTCGGTTGTAGATGGAAATCAACTCAATTCTACACATGCCTACAAGCAATTAGAAGTCGATTTTGTTTCTGATGTTATTGCACTACCCTTGGGTTGTTGTGACTTGGTCCTAGGAGTGCAAGGGTTGTCAACCTTAGGACAAGTAATCTGGGATTTTGCTGAGTTAAAGATAGAATTCTATGTTGGTGGAAACAATCATGTGCTCAGAGGGCTAGTTAACTTCGAATATAAAATTGCAAGCCAGTCTTCTTTGAACAAAATACTAACAATAGGCCCTCAACTAGCTTTGATTCATGCAGTTGAGAATGAAAAGTCACCATTCAACCCTACTCTCCATTACATTGACGTGTCTGATGCAGTAGCAGAAACACCACCAGACTTAGAGCAGCTTATACAACACTTTGAGAGAATCTTTTAAGAGCCTCGTTCCTTGCCTCCATTTAGAGAGGGTTTTGATCACTCTATGCAGTTGACACATGGTGCGAATCTAGTGAGCAAACGCCCATATAGATACCCCGATCTGCAGAAAGATGCTATCGAGGCCCTAATTGCAGATATGCTTTCGACAAGTGTGATACAATATAGTGCAATGCATCGTTGGTTGTTTTGGTCAAGAAGAAAGATGGTAGTTGGACGCTCTATGTTGATTAAAGGGATTTGAATGCTTAGACAATTAAGCATAAGTACCCAATTCTCCTTTTAGAAGATCTCCTCGATGAGTTGGGAGGATCGACATTGTGTATCCAAGCTTGACCTCAGATCCGGTTTCCATCAAATCCAAATGAAACCAAATGATGTCTATAAAACCACCTTCAAAACGCACTCGGGGCATTATGAGTACCTTGTGATGCCGTTCGAGCTCACAAACACCCCATATACGTTTTAGAGCTTGATGAATGATGTGTTTCGAAAGCAACTCAGGAAATATGTCCTTATGTTTTTTAAGAACATCTTAATATGTAGCAAGGATTGGAGTGATCACATAAAACACCTCAACGTGATTATCACATTGCTCCAAGAGAACGATCTCTTCCTTACAAGGTCCAAATGCATTTTTGGTGCAGCAAAGATCGAGTACTTAGGACACTTTATTTCAGTTGTAGGTGTAAGTACCAATCCTCAAAAAATTCAGGTGATTCAAGACTGGCCAATTCAAACTACAGTGAAGAAATTAAGAGGTTTCTTAGGGATGGCAAGTTATTACAGGAGATTTGTTAAGGGGTACGGGTTGTTCTCTAGGCCTCTAACAGACTTACTTAAGAAAGAGGAATTTTCTTGGTCGGACAAAGCCACAGCTGCGTTTGAGAAACTAAAAATTACCCTTTCTTCAACCCCTGTTATGGCGCTACGCAATTTTTATAGAGAATTTGTGGTGGAGACCGATGCCTCAGGCATCCATATTGGCGCCGTTGTGATGCAAGACCACCATCCCATTTGTTGTATAGCCCGAGCGCTGAGCCTTCACCACCACCAACTGTCAGTCTACAAGCGATAACTCCTTGTTGATGTTTATGCCATTCAGAAGTGGAGCTCTTAACTCACACAAAGACACTTCATCATTTGCACGGATCAGAAAAGCCTAAAATTCCTATCGGATCAAATGGTAACAACACTATTTTAGCACATGTGGGTTGCAAAATTTATGGGATTCGACTGTGAAATCCAATACAAAAAGGGGAGGGAGAACTTAGTTGTTGATGCGTTGTCTCTGATCTTGGGTGTTGAACTACTATACATCCATCTGACAATGTCGATCTTTATGAGTTGTTGCATAAGTCATGGAAAGAAGACGCTACATTATAGCGAATCATCACAGAATTGTAAGCTCACCCTATGTACGTCACACCCTAAATTTACCTTTTCCAATGATGAATTGAGAATGAAGGTAAATTAGTGGTAGGAGATGGCATTGAGTAGAAAACTAAAATATTACAGTGGTTGCACGTTTCACCAAGAGATGGTCATTCAGGTCGTGACTCCATCACTTATAGGGTTCGAGCAATTTTTACTATAATGGCCTCTACAAGAACATCAAACAGTAGATTCGCAATTTTGCAACTTGCCAGCACAGTAAAGCTGATAACACTGCCTCAACGGGCCTTCTTCAACCACTTCTAATCCCAGAGGTTGTTTGGGAGGCCATTAGCCTTGATTTTGTTGAAGGGCTACCAACATCTTCAAGGAAACGTACCACCATACTTGTCGTGGTTGATAGAATGAGAAAGTATGCTCATTTCTTGCCCCCTTAAACAACCCTTACACAGCCTTGAACGTTGCACAGGCATTCCTTGATAACGTCTTCAAACTCCACGACTTCCCAAAATCAGTCGTTAGTGACCGAGATCCAATCTTCTAGAGTGATGTATTGCAGGGATCTTTCAAGCTACAGGGGGTACAACATAACTTCTCCACCGCTTACCATCCCCACAGTGACGGCCAAACCGAAGTCACAAACCGCACACTTAAAACGTACCTATGTTACATGTGCTCAGACACGCCCTACGTGGTATTCTTGGTTGCCTCATGCTGAATGGTGGTATAACACCAACCATCACACGACCATAAATAATATCCCCTTTGAAGTCTTGTATGGCCAACCCCTACGGCCCTACCCATCCATCTGCCCTATTTACCGGAAAAATCTCAAGTGCTATCTATTGGCCGAAGTATGCAAAAGCGGGAGGAGTTGATTGAACTACTGAAGCACAACCTTAGTTTGGCACAAAATCGAATGTCGTAGTTGGCTAACAAACACAGATCAGAGAGATCGTGTGAGATCGGCGACTAGGTATACTTAAAGCTTTAACCATATCGACAATCTACACTAAAGGGACGCTGTTCTTAATAGCTTTCCCTCAAATTCTATGGCCCATACACCATCACTGAAAAAATTGGGAAGGTAGCATACAAACTACAACTCCCACAGACAGCACATATACATGATGTATTCCATGTCAGTCAATCTTCCTCAGTTCGCACCAAACTTGGGGATTCAACGAGAGCCTGAATGAATATTGGATCGCCAGATGATGAAGCGTGGTTCTGTTGCAACCACCAAAGTGTTACTCAAGTGGAAGGACACGCTAGCTGATGAGGCAACATGGGAGTTCCTTGATGACATCATGAAGAAGTTCCCTGACTTTAATCCTTGACGACAAGGATGTTTTTCCCCGGGGAGTACTGTTGTAGCTAGGGTCGATTGCCTAGAGTTGCTTGGAATTGCGATTTCTGTTATTTCCCGTTTGCCTTTGTAATTTCGTGTGTCAAACTCGGTTTACTCATCTTGTATTGAGAACCCGGTTTGATCCTTTTATCCCATTTAGAGTACCCTATCTAGCTAGCATAAAAACTCAGGTTGTAATTTGTTGTCATCATCAATGAGGTATTACACCTCTTCCTGAATTCTCTCTGTTTTCATCAATTTCTACATTACAGAGTGTCTTTTCGGTCGGTGGTTCTCACTCACATCAGCCTTAGAGCCCTGTTCTTGAGTTTTTCGAACCCAGGTTCCTAACTCGAGCTTATCTTCTTTGCAGCTCCGCGTCACTCCGCATCATTCTTATTTACTAAAATTATTTTAAAAATTAGACTATATGCTACCACTTACCACTATTTAATTGTTAAGATATTATCTTAATGTATTTCTTTAAATAAATCAAATAATATCTTTCGGATATCTTTATTTATTACGACGTTTGATAATATTTTTATACTTGATAATATCTCAATAATATATCAATTTTATTTAATTACAATCATATAAAATAATTTTATTAAAATAATCTATTAGTAAATCAAATAAGATGAGATAGTATCTCTATTGTAAGACTTGCTTATACCGTATCAGGTAAAAAAGTATAGTTGATCATGTAAATATGAAAATAACTTAGACTTAAGAAAATACATTTATTTAAGTAACTCAAATAATAAAGTGACAAAATAAAAGTTTATACTAAAATATGAGATGGGGTCAAAATCAATGCAATGGCTCGAAAACAATCGGCTTTTATCATGTGTGTATATGAAACATAGAAGAAAATCAATTAATATCTTATATCGTTCCTAAGGTCTCACTAAATATACCTTATCATCCCCATTTTTTTTATTATAACAATTGTCTTAAGAAGTTATTTAGAATACCAATATAACCTAGAAATTTCCCCATGAATAAACTCAAGTAATTCATAATTCTCGAAAATTTATAATAGCAAGGATAGTATAACCTAAATTGACAATTTTATATAATACACAATAGATTTAAAAATAATACTATAGTTTCCAAGAACTTATGAATAAACAATGGTTCAGGAAGAATGAGTATCTTAATTTCCCAATGCAAGAACAAATTTCAAGTATCTAATAGGACATTCACAGCACACATAATTGTCACATTTTAAGTGTAGAAAATGATCCACAAGTTCTATTGTAATCTAAACTACCTATAGTATAAAGCGGGGACCTTCACAAAAATTTGCGCCACGTGTCATTTCTATAATAAAATAATCAGCTAGGCCCTTCTTTATACAAATTAGATAATTAGAATCTCATATAATCTTATCCCGTAAAAATTGCTTAAAAATTATAAATTGACCCGAAAATAAGGAATTATCTCTTACTAGGAATTAGTTGTAATCTTTCGATAAATATTATTATTTAATAAAACGTGATAAATATCATAAAGTAATTTTTGAACAAATCCGACTAATTTATATTATGAGTTATTTACTATTGGTAAAAACACTAATCACAGTAAAAGATAAATATATATGATTCTATAATTTTAACATGATCATTAGCGTTATACTCCCTCCGTTCTCTTAAGATGGTCCAAAAGCATTTTGGATAATGTTATTTATGCAATGAAAAGATGGAGTGAAAAGGGGATTTATGGTGTCAAATCAGTCAAACAAAGATGTGTATTTATGGTGTTGTTTTGTTGAGGTAGAAGAGAAATAATGTGATAAAGTAATAAGGAGAGAGAAAAATGAAGAAGAAAGAGGCTATAAAGTAGGTAAAATGTATGAGTTTTAGGAGTAGTAATGTAGATGTGATGTGATATAAATGGAAAGAAATTAAAAGGTGGACAATCTTATGGAAACAACCAAAATAAAAATATGGACAAGAGAACGGAGAGAGTATATCTATATTAAATTGGATTTATAATCACACTACTCGTACATGGTACGGGGGGTTAAACTAGTCAGTAGTCTCATTTCTCATACAAGTTATACGAGTTTTCATTTTGTTGCAAGGTTATCACGGGTTACAAATCAAAACCACAAAATAGTTGAGCAAGCATATTCGAACGATCAATCTACGTTATTTGTAATTTAAAATGATGTAATTTTTAATTGTAAACCTGCCAATTCTGGATTCATTACAAGAAAATCATTTTTTATTTAAACTTCTTTCAATCTGTAATCAGAATGTTTATTTGTATATGGAGCCTGGAATAAAAGCTACTCCGTATATGTTTCATAAATAACCCTAACCTATGGCTATGAATTGACAATTGAATTGATTGCATGGACCCAATTGACAAGTTGAGTTGCAATCATACCATATTGTACGTCGCAAATTGACTCTTTGTTGAGAGTTAGAGCCAAAAGTGGCATACACTATGAAATAAAGGCTTACTTATTTTATTATCCAATTTGAGTATTACAGTATTATAAGTTGTTGTACACTTTGATATCGCTTAGCTTAGCCGGCCAACAATTTAAAACGGTAGCTAAAATTAAAAATTTATGCTGAAATATTTAGAGTTTATTTTTCCAAAATTAGAATAAAAAACTTGTAACAAAAAAACTCTATTTCCGGAATAATGGAGTTTTTTTCGAAGTGATCATACATGATGTGATGTGCAATTGTGTAATTGACTCTTATGAGTGGTTTAGAGCCAACACCTTATGAGGCACAAATCTTTGAGTTGTTTGACCAAGTAATGGAAAACGATAAATGAAAGGAAACGATAATTATAACAAATGAAGAAATTAAGGGCTCTTTTAGTTTCCAACCATGGATGCGAACATTGTTTAATTATGTGTCATTATACATTAATAACAAAATTTATCATAATTTGAGATTTTAATATTTGTGTGCCTAGAGAAAGAAGACTGAGAATGATTACACCACTTTATTGCTCCATCGTTAAATTAGAGAAAAAAAATAAAGTGCCTCAAAATGACTTGTTGTGATTTTTATTTAAAAATTGAGATGACTCAAGTTTGTAGTTTATGTATTACGATGATAATATAGACTAAGTTCATTTCTGTTTCGTTCATGTTTCTATTGTTGACAACCAAACGGGACCTATATATTATATTCAGTGTCAGTTTCTCTATTGTGTGCCCTAAGGGCACATGATAAGCATACAGAAAACAGAAACTAAAACCATAAAACGAAAAATAGTGAAACCCCTCACAAAAAAGATTAAAAAACAAAAAATTTAAAATTTAAAAATTCTTTCCATTATTAGCCTTTATAGTGTGCAATATCTTGGGAAGCGAAGAGGATGGATGTCTGAGCGGTTAAAAGAGTCGGTCTTGAAAACCGAAGTATTTATAGGAATACCGGGGGGGTCATAATTGTTGTGTAGGAGAGGTGGCCGAGTGGTTCAAGGCACATGGTAGAAAAATTCATTCAGTATTACAAGTGATAAGAACAAAAGGTATGTTCGTAGGTTTCTATAATAAATATTTGGAAATTGTTTATTAGATTTATTATGATTAAAACAATTTAATAATATCTAAACTTACGAAAACGTTCTTAGGAAATTAAACAACACAACGTACAATAACATCGGAGTCTAAATGTGATCATTCAAAATTTACAAGTTATTATAGACCAAATATTTTTACAAAGTAATATATACTATGTATATATTACTTTACATAGGAGTATCTCTTATAGTGTGTCCTTATGGCAAATACTTTACAAAACATATATGCATAGTATATACTACTTTACAAAACTTAGAATATATATTAATCTTAAAATAATTGTATCGAATAAGCATCTATTATTTAAAGAAAATTTTAATAAAATGCGCACAAGGTAAGGAATTATGCTATTTTAGAAACTAATAGTATAGAAGAAAATATACAAATTCATTTAAAAAAAATTAAATTACTAAATAAATAAATATAACAGAACTTCCTAAAATATGATGCGTTTTAAAAATGGGATAAGAATTATATTGCGAAGAGCATATAATTAACATTAGAGCTGTCAAAACCTGACCCGAACCGAAAAATCGACCCGAACCGGCCGAAAGTTTTAGAGTTGAAACCGACCTGAATAGTAGCGAGCAAAGAAAAAAACCGAATCTAATAAACCCGAACCCGATTGGGTTGAAACCCGAACGCGACCTGATCGACCCGATTTGTTTATATGTGTAGAATAAATATATTTTCTTTTAAAAACTATAATATCTTTTATTATAAAATCTATTATAAATAAAATATTAATATAAAAATCTATTAAAAACAATATTTTATAATTAAATATTACGGAGTATTATTTAATTTTAATATTATTTTAATAATCATTAAAAAATTAACTTCTTGACCCATTAGGTTGACCCGAACCCGTAGAGTAACCTCCCAAGACCCGATGCAGCTTGATCTGTAATCCGATTGACCCGAACCCAAATCCACCCGAGCCGACCCCGTTGGACACCTCTTCTTCTTTTTTTGAGAAAAATTGGACACCTCTAATCAGCATGCATAAAATAAATAAAATATATTGGATGGGCTAGGAAATTTTGAAAAATTATGCGGAAGGTGAAATTATTACAGCGTGAGGCCGGCCGGGTCTACACCTCCTCTCCAATGGCCAAAATATCTCATACTCCCTCCGTTTCATAATAAGTGTCGTTTTAGTACTTAAAATTTGTTTCATAATATGTGTCGTTTTAGGTTTTCAAAGTGATTTAATAGGGGTGAATGATGATAATTTTTATTGGAATGTGTATAGTTGACTAAAGTTGTTCATGCATTGGCCAAAAAAATGTAATGAGTGGTAAGATTAAGAAAAAGTTGTAGTAAGTTTTAAAGTGAATGATTGTTTTTCTTAAAAACTGTGTTAAGAGCTAAAACGACACTTATTGTGAAACGGAGGGAGTATTGTAGTTGGCCTATGGTGATGGGTCCTACTATAGTGTAGAGCTGTAGTTGAAAGTACAATCAGCCAAACATGCCCCTCGACCCTCGTAGATCTCCACACACTTTCTGACACTTGGCATTAGATAATTGGTGCACTGACATCCTTTGTATATTCATGGCATCCCCACTTTTGGCGGAATCTCGGCACTGCTCGTGCATTTCCCAACTGCTCATAGTATAAGACTCGTTTTCTTACCTAGCGTTCCAAAATAATCTTCTCATTTTTATTTTTTTCTATTTTTTATCAAATAAATTTACTATACTATCCTCGTCAAAACTTTCAAATTACATACTTTTTATCCTTTTTTTCTCTCTTTTTACTATATTATCCTTATAAAATCATCTAAATAACCACATTTTTATCCATCTCTTCTCTCCTTTTACCATATTACCCTCACTAAATCTTTTAAATTACACTTTTTTATCCCTCTCTCTTATTCTTTTACCGTTCTATCCTCGCCAAACTATCTAAATTACCCACTTTTCAAACTTTTCTTAAAATTGTGCAAATGCTCAAATGAGCCTTATATTATGGGACGGAGAGAATACTATTTTTTTAGGACAATTGGGCAAACGGTCGCCCTGAAGTCTCGAACACGAGATCTCATCTTACTACCGTAAGTGCTCAACCAATGAGCTGATGCACTAATTGCTCCCAACTACTATTCTGTTCGAAAGTGATTCATTCTTACTTTTTCTTTTTAACATTTTTACCCTTTATGGAGGCATGTATTATACGGAGTAGTATTAGGTGTAGTCGTCTAGACATAGTGATATGAACTACCAAAACTAGAGAGAGATCAAATTCGATTCTACATAATAATTGGAGAAATTTGCCCTAAACCACCCGTTAAATAGACGAATTTATAATTAACCACCCATTATACAAAAATTTATTTTAAATTACCCATAACTTCAATTCTGTTAACAAATAGCCACCCATGACCTTATTCCGTTAGATTTTCCGTTAAATATTTTAAATTTACTAATTTTTTTCAAAATATTACATTTACCCAACCAATTTAGGTTTTTTTATAAAAACAATATTACATTTAACAAACAAATTAAATTTGAGAAAATTTTTTAATTAGAGATATTTTCCAAAATATTATATTTAACAAAAATTTAAAAAAAAAACAAATGGAATAACATTTTTGTTGTTTATATTACATCTATATTAATATCATACTCTGTCCAGTTAAAAATTGTTATCCATATGATCACTTTTTTTTTGTTTCATAATACTTATCCATTTCATATAATTTAAAAAAATTCTTTTCGTTTATACCCCTAATAATTATACTTATCATAATTATTATACTTTTTCATATTTCTTTAAACAAATAATTAATTTTTCATTATGATAAGGGTAATATACTAATATAGGAATAACATTTTTTCTTAATGCATATGCAATGTCCAAATGAACAAATATTTTAAAACGGAGGGAGTACGTAATATGAACAAACCTTTATTAATCAAACCATCTTCCGCAGTATTTATATATTCGATATGAAAAAAAAAACTTTGGACCACGTAAAGAGAAGGGACCACCACTTAATTCCATTTAATTTTTTTTTTAAAAAAAATACCTAAATTGGCTGGGTAAATGTAATATTTTGAAAAAATTGAGGGCAAATTAGTAAATTTACAATATTTAAATGAAAATCTAACGGAATAAGTCATGGGTGGCTATTTGTTAACGGAATTGAAGTTATGGGTAGGTTAAAACAAATTTTTGTATAATAGGTGTTTAATAATAAATTTGCCTATTTAACGGGTGGTTTAGTGCAAATTTCTCTAATAATTGGGGCCTGTGTAATTTATTGTCAAATTCTTTGTCCCTTTTTAAGTTGGTTTTGTGTTTCCTTCACTTCATTGTAGCAATGCATTTGAATTATGGCATTTAATGGACTAATTTGTACTCCGTAGTAGTGTTGTATCTTATATATATTAAATATCATTTTTATTAAATATTGTTTTTATTAAATATAATTTAATGCATTAATATCACTCTTTTTCAAAAAGGTTGTCTTCTTATTGGAAAGAAAGTGACCAAAAAAATCGTCCAATTTTTATGGTATACTGGTCTTTGTAAATTTAAAATAATTTACAATAGCGGTCATAAAATTTCAGGTTACAACCAAAAGTATTAGACGGTGGTCTTTGGAGTAAGAGACCCTCCTACTTAAACAACACACCATAAAGAGGCTTTAAGACAAACAAGTGAATATGAAAAATAATTAGGGGTATTTTGTGACACCTAATTTACATAGATCTACCTAGCACAAAATATTATATTTTACTCTTTAAAATAAGAAGAAAACTAAAATTAAATCGGAAATTTCGCCTGGTAACCCTGTGGTTAAGGCAATTTCACGTGGTACCCACTCATTTACACCTTTTCACGTGGTAACCCTGTAGTTTTGACAAATTTTGCCAAATAACTCTGGCATTACTTTATAGTCTAAAATGTTAAATTGGCTCTTTTTTTCTTTTTTCTTTTTTTGAGAAAAAATTGTATTAAAAAAAATTCTTTTAAAAATTCATATTTGCAAGAATTAGTAGATGAATTATTTTTTTTATTATTAGGTAGTGTTATTATGACTAGAATATATGACACTTATATTATCCATTTATGTATATTATGTTTTTTTCCATTTATATTCAATTGCCACAATAATATAGAATAACTACCTTATTACATGTATAATATCTTTTTCTACATTGTCTTAATTCTATAAGTATAAAAGGCTAATAGCAAGCTAATGAGTGATGAAATAAGAATTCTTCAAATTTAGAAATGTATATTTACTTTCATTACATGTGATATAGAACTTCTTTTATCTTAAACTTGTTCAACTTGATTAATATTATTCCAAACTCAAATTTCATGGATTCACTTCCAAAAATATTTCATTAGCTTGATTCAAAATTAATTTTAATATATTCTAAATGTTTATTTTTATCTTGACTTAAACTAGGTTTTTTCAAGCATTGACACCATGTGATCCTACATAAGAAATTTCTATATTTTAAAAGAAGTACAATATCTAATTAAACCAAATCAACCAACTGTAACAATAAACAAAGAATTTAAAATTGCTAATTTTTAATAAAATTTAAAACTTTAACCATAAAATAACAGTAGGGTTATTTGGCAAAATTTGTCTAAACTATAGGGTTATCATGTGAAATAGTATAAATGAGTTGGTACTACGTGAAATTTCCTTAACCACAGGGTTATCAGGTGAAATTTCCGAAATTGAATTTATATATAATAGTAACGTCCAGGCGTGCAATGACATTATGACACTAAGACTCTATTAACCATACGCACATGCATATGGCCCTATATAATTATTTTAGAGATTTTTGGAAACGTCTCCATCAGGGAATTTATGAGAGATAACCAACATAATTCATATCATCATACAGTATGTAAAAAATAGTCTATGCCTTCAATTATGTGAGAAAAACGGAGTCGATCTAGTGAAAGCATGCCTATCACAATGACTTCTCAGTGGTAATTAAAGTCCTCTTTTTAATTTTAATTTTCCTCTTTCTGTTTGAAGGGTGGTAAAGTATATCCGTAGGATGTGGTTTATAAATTCGTGAATGGTAATGTCCCATTTTTCAATCCTAGATATATTAAAATCGTTCCCAATTATAATGGATGCTCTAAACAAGCATTCATACAATACTTGAGGTACCCTAAAACCCTACTAGTTAAGAAATAAGAAACTAAAATATTTTAACCAACCATTATTTTCATCTCAACCATGGCATTACTTCAATATAACTTTTCAAAAAGTTTCAAATTAGAAAAAAGAGATAGAAGGGTCTCTCATCTTCCTCTCCTAAAGATCTATGTCGACAACTACTTTCAAGTGAGCAAATCGAGCCCATTGTTCTGATGAATAAGACCCTTCTAGATTTGGATCGGAACCCTTCAAATCTCTCCTTTTCGTTTAGTTTTAATGGTTGTCAAACTGGTTAGAGTTGTTTTTTTCCAAGTGACCAATGGTGTCACAAATCTGACAAGCAGTCTATGTGAAGACCTGATGAAGTTGGGCTATAATTGTTAAGTGGATATTATTGACGAGGACTTTGAGGTTGTGAGGATTAAACATTTGAATAAGGATTGTAATTCACTAAGTGATAAAACTATTAACATGGACCATGATCTCCCTATTGATTATATTGAAAATCAATCAAAACTTTTTATGCTAATTTGTAACGTTATTTAATGCTTCGGTCATTCCCCTGTAAAGGGGATCTTCGAATTATTATCTTCGAAAAAATAAATTCAATTTGAGCAAAGAAAATAAATTAAAACTCCATGAACCTAAAGCAAGAGATGGATGAATGTACCTTTTTGAATTCTATACTACTTTATTTGAAGAAATAAATAAAAAAATAATCTATCTATATATTTGTAAAAGCCATAGGACAAGAGCCATTATTTTGAGAAACCTAGAATTTTACCCCATGCCATATCTATATTAAATTTGCTTATGTGTCATTTTGTGGTATTTTTCAAAATTTTATTTTAATCAATAATTTGGTCCCACTTTATTTTAAAAAATTATTTTTTATACAAATAACTCCACATCATCAATGCACCAATGCCCCACTTTAATTTTTGTAACTACTGATTAAGTTATCAAATTTCACATTTATTTAACATTCTTTTAATATTATTTTATATTTATTTTCATATTCTAACAAATTTATACTATATACCAAAACTGTATTTTTTCAATCCACCATATTATATATTATATATATATGGGTCCGGATTCGGTAGGAATGATTATTGTGGTAGGAAATAGGAATGAATCATAGCCATTGGATGAGGAGAGATCAAGGGCTCAATAAAAAAAAAGGGAAAAAAACGGTATGACCTATTTGTGCAACCGTATGACCTATTTGTGCAACCGTATTTGTGCAACTCTATGGCCGATTTGTGCAACTCTATGGCCGATTTGTGCAACCATATTTGTGCAACTCTATTGCTTATTTGTGCAACTCTATGATCAATTTTGCATTCATGTCATATTTTATAGCAGTCGAAGTTCGTATAGTTTGTTTCACTTTCGCAATTTGTGCAAGTCTATTGCCAATGTGTTGAATTCTATGGTCAATTTATTCATCAATATTTGTGCAACTCAATGGTCAAATTTGTGCAACTCAATGGTCAAGTTTGTGCAACTCAATGGTCAATTTGTTCATTTATATTTGTTCAACTCTATTGCCAATGTGTTGAATTCTATGGTCAATTTGTTCATCAATATTTGTGCAACTTAATGGTTAAATTTGTGCAACTCAATGGTCAAGTTGTGCAACTCAATGGTCAATTTGTTCATTCATATTTGTTCAACTCTATTGCTAATGTGTTGAATTCTATGGTCAATTTGTTCATCAATATTTGTGCAACTCAATGGTCAAATTTGTGCAACTCAATGGTCAATTTGTTCATTCATATTTGTTCAACTCTATTGTCAATGTGTTGAATTCTATGGTCAATTTGTTCATCAATATTTGTTCAACTCAATGGTCAAATTTGTGCAACTCAATGGTCAAGTTTGTGCAACTCAATGGTCAAATTTGTACAACTCTATGGTCAAATTTGTGCAACTCAATGGTCAAATTTGTGCAACTCAATGGTCAAGTTTGTGCAACTATATGGTCAATTTGTTCATTCATATTTGTTCAACTCTATTGCCAATGTGTTGAATTCTATGGTCAATTTGTTCATCAATATTTGTGCAACTCAATGGTCAAATTTGTGCAACTCAATGGTCAATTTGTTCATTCATATTTGTTCAACTCTATTGTCAATGTGTTGAATTCTATGGTCAATTTGTTCATCAATATTTGTGCAACTCAATGGTCAAATTTGTGCAACTCAATGGTCAATTTGTTCATTCATATTTGTTCAACTCTATTGTCAATGTGTTGAATTCTATGGTCAATTTGTTCATCAATATTTGTGCAACTCAATGGTCAAATTTGTGCAACTCAATGGTCAAATTTGTACAACTCAATGGTCAAATTTGTGCAACTCAATGGTCAAATTTGTACAACTCTATGACCAATTTATTCAACTCTATTCTCATATGTGATCAGTCTTTCATGATCTTTTTCTTCACTGAACAGAATGCATAAAAGCTTTGTCGCTCATGCAAATGAATATGGACAACACAACTTTATTCACCAATCAATGAGAGACAACACTTACATATGGTATATAAACAGAAATAGCCAAATGAGCAAAGAATCGGCATTGAAAATCCATCTACCAAATCTATCTCATCTAAAACAACAATGATAACATTAATGACGAAAGCACAAAAGCTGTAGGCAAAACATAGAAGGTATGACAGCAAGGTTGAAGGAGCCAATTGGCATGCGAATTATGTAAAAAATTCATTCAGAACTTAAAACTGACAAGTAAGAAAATGCAATAAGAGCAAATAGCCACTTGAAGAAAAATCAATCTTCATAATGAACTTATGGATACTACCTAAGTGCTAACAAAATAATGCAGAGATTCTTCAAAGCACTCAAAGCACCTTATAAGTTGAATCTAGATACAATAGCTAGAAGGATTAAGAACAACAGCTACCGGATACAACAGCATGATTCAGGCACTCATAGAGTTGAAGTAAAATAGCAAACCGTGAGAAGGATTAAGAACAACAGCCTAGAGGTCTCAAAATCATTCAGCCAGAGGCAAATATCTTCACGGAGATCAATCAGTAGAGGATCGTCAGGAATTAACGCTCCAGGGATCGGGAGCAGTCGACACACATCATCATTCAGATTTGTTACAGGAATCAACGCTACAGGCGATAGCGCAGTCTCCGACGGAGAAAGCCATCACCACTACTCGCCGGAACACTACGTACCGTCAATCTCCGACAGCGAATCGAGCCTGATTAGGCTTGGCGAGGAAGACAGAGCGCATAGATTCATCAAACAGAGATTCGTCTCCTCCTTGGGAGGACTACAACCGCTGCCGGAGGTCGTCGCCATCTACCGCCGGAATTGGTCGGCCTCGTCGGCGCAGGCGACTCTTCTCGCCTTTCAAATCTACCTCGTCGGCGCAGGCGACTTTTCTCGCCTTTCAGATCTACCTCATCGGCGCAGGCGACTCTTCTCGCCTTTCAGATCTACCTCCTCGACTCCACCTCCTCCCTCGTCGACCTCCGCCTCAACATCCAGCCGCGTCCAACCCTAATCCGCGCCGACGACCTCAACAACACCTCCTCCCTCGCGCATACGTCCTCCGCCGAAATCGCTGGATCTCGGGAGGAAATCGGTGAGCGCCGTCTTCGTCATCCAAGATCTGGCGGTGGTGGAAGTGGCTGGCCGGAATATTGGTCGGAGATTCATGGGAGGATTTGGGGATGGGGAGATTGGGAAGCTTTCCCGTCTTCTTTTTCGTTCTTCTTTTTTTGGTTCCACTTTTTTCTCTTTTCTTTTTTGTTTTTCCAAAAATGCCAGCTAACTATGGACGGGTGTAATGGGAGAGAATCCAATGATCCAGATCCATTCCTATTTCCTACCATAAGACTCATTCTTACATGAGTCTTTCTCTATATATATATATTTCATATTATGTATATATAATATCAAATCAATTTTTCTTTAGTCAAATTCTTTCTATAGAATAAATATATATGTTATTATTTTATTAATGATTCTTTTTTTGCCATATTATATATGCAGGATAAATATTTAATCATAATATTATTTTAATAATCATGAAAAAATTGACATTCTTGACCCGTTGACCAACCCGAACCTACACAATAATCTTCCATGACGCGCAACCCGCATTCAACCTCAACCAGAAAAGACGGAACCCAAACTCGGCCGAACCGGCCCTTTTTTTTGATATAGGAAAGAATTAGAATAGCTAAGCTATCCTAGGGCATCCTTGCGGATGAGGTCCAGAAGGACCGGATCGGTGACGAGCGGGCGAGACGATACACAACGAAAGGAGACAACAATGAAATCAGCAATCGAGTTGGCTTCAATCTCTCAAGGGCAACTGCAGTCACCCAACACAGCATGAACGACTTGCAAATTATTGCCTTCAATGAAAAGACGGGGGATATCTGTATGAATGGCAGCAAGATTTCAATGCAAATGCATCTTTTATTTATTTGCAATTGTTGTTTTTTTATTGCTATGAATCGGTAAATTGAATAAATATCAAATAGTTATCAAGCAATATTTTAAGAAAGAGTAATTTTTTGTTTGTTTTCAACCCACATTTATAACCAACTAAAAATGATTAAAGAAGTTATTAATCATTAATCTCTTAGTTTTGTTGCTCAGTTCTTTAATTCTTAGGAACCAAAGTCGTCTTATTTTAACAAATGTACATCCAACCATTTTAATTTCTAAATCTCGATCTAAACAACAAGTAAAATTGTTAAATATGTATAACTGTATAAGGTAAAAGAAAAGGGGTCAAATTTTGAGTGGAGCTTATGCAATACAAAAGAATTACTCTAGTTTCACACCAAAACACTCTCGCCACCCCTAATCCCATGACCCTCTTAATGTGATAAATACTCCATCGCTTTAACAATACATGTCCATTTAGCATTTTACACAACTTTTTAAAAATCTTATGAAAAATACTACATGAACGTAGAGATCAAAACATGCATCACAAAAAAAAAAAATTGAGTTTCGGCTGAAAAAAAAGGAAAAATTTATTTAATAAAAACAACAAGTTTCATCTAGAAGCTATAAGCTGGGGAGGGGGGTAGGGGGCTGAAAATAGAGCCATCTAGCTGAATTTATGCAAAATTGCCATATTCATCTAGCTGAATCATCTTTTCCGAACGCGCCTCAAAGTGACCGATTCATCTTTCATTTCCCACTTTTATGTTCATCTACCCATTACCGAACGGAGCCTTAGAGTTCTGCGATTGGTGTTATATGAATAACTTTTTACCGCGTAACGCCCTTGAGGTTCTTGTTTTGTTTGCCCCATACCCCTTAGTTCATATAAACTGGGTCACATTTGTTAACTAGTGCTAGTTTCTTCGTTCTTTTCTTCTCCTCAAATCAATGCTTCTCCTTCTCTCTTCTCCTCTGATCAATACATAATTTGGTTTCATCCTTTACCATAACCTTAGCGGTGTTCTCTTCCCCACCCAATTAGGCTTGCAAGGTCAGCTTCTCCCTCACCCCCATTTTTGCTAGCTAGAAGATTGACGTCCCTTCCGTTTGATTTTGATTGTCAAAATTCATTATTACCTTGCTTAAGCTCTCAATTCATTGTTGTATGTATTGTAATACTCCGTAATATTTTAGAGGGATGAAATGGGTATTTATTTAATTTAAGGTCTATATTTATATACAACTTGATTTGGATCAACGATAAGAGACCCACCGCCACGTCACCAGCGGCCTCTCTCACACTCATCACACTCACCTGTCTCGGCTCCGCTCTGCAAAAGAAGTCTATAAAAGGCGAGATCGGGAGGTACGCATTTCAAGCAACAAACAACACAAAATCGCCTCTCCGTTTTTGTGTTGTCTGATGCATCAGAAAGGTAGGTCTAATAACCGTAGATCCAGGACTTTCTCTAGAGCTCGCATCGCCGTTGAGGGCTCTTGAATTCCCCCGCTCCTTTTCTCTCTTCTCATTCCCACATTCTCTCGTCCGATCTACTTTTTCCCCTGCAATTTACCGTCCGATACTCACCCTCACACTGTAATTTCTGCAAATATCCAACAATGGCCGCTCAAGGTGCGTCTACCACTAATTCTTAATTTATTAATCTGATAATCACTTTCTCTTTACTTTCGGAACGATTCGGCGGACCACACTTTGTGCCTTGATAACGTGATTTGATTAAAATAAGTCGAAATTGACCACCAATAATCAGTGATTGCGACAAAAGTAGTAGTTAATTAGTCTATTCGGACTGGAATCGTTCCGATTTGTTTAATCCGACTGTTCCCTACTGATAAATCATAAATGTGTGGAAATGTGTTGAAGTTGGTGGAGTTGAGGAACGGGAGGTGCAGAAGAAGTACTGGATGGAGCACTCTGTGGACTTGACCGTTGAGGCTATGATGCTCGATTCCCAAGCTGTCGATCTTGACAAGGAAGAACGACCTGAGGTTTGTCCGATTTACTGCTATCACTTTCCTCATCCTTTTTACTGTCTCTATATTTGACGCTTTCAATTCCAGTTTTCTCAATTTGACATGTGATTGGCTGCCTTGATGTTGTTATCCCCATCATTCATACTTTTGACTAAACAAAGTCATTAAAGATGTTGCCATTTCTTGTTTTTCCCTATATAGTAAGTATTAGCTGTGCTGTTTATTTCATACAGGCGTTACAACTTATTATTTGAAGGTAATCATGGAGTTGATTTCAGTGATTTGTGGAAATACAACATGATTTTTAATAAACTATTTAGTAATCAATTTTTCTGATCCGGTCAAATTAATAATACGAGTAATAAAAAATTGATGCGGTTGATTTTGAAGTACTAACTACTAAGGCAGTATATGGGTAAAGCTGGGTTTTATTCAACTTGTTTGAAAACTTTTTTTTTTTGCTCAAAAAAACGAAAAACTTGTTTAAGAGCCTTGATCTCCAGTTTCTTTGGAGAAGGAACAGAACAAGTTTCTAAGCAACAGTTTCTCATGATCAGAATTCTACTTGATCTTGGAAAGGTTGAGCAAGTGAAGCTTTGGCCTCCAGTGTTATTTGGTAGATCTAACTTTTTCCTTATGGTCATTTTTTATATTTACAGTGTTGCTCCTTCAAAAGATTCGTTTTCTTTTTTACAGTTTTCCTAACTAATATTCTTGTTCTGTCCATTCATTTCTCAATTCTCAAAAGTAAGTACGGGCCCCAGTTAGATGCAAAATCTGTTGAACTTTATTTGTACTGTTTCGTGTAACTTCACTATATCGTTTGTCTGAAAACAGGTGGTGGGCATAATTTTTAGATCTAGTGGATGGGATATCGGTTCTGACAAATTATTGTGTAAATTAAAACCAATTTGTATATTTTTTCATATGTGGAAAATCTGAATTCTCAATATCTGAATATATTGGACAAAAACATTGAACTAGATTCAAGATCAACAATCTTCAAAAGTTTTCTTTCTCAAGATCTCCAGAACATATAACACTGAGTGAATATAACTTCAAATATAGCACCATCTCCATTAATATTTGCTTTTTTTTTGTGTAAAGACCATTGGTAACTCTTCTGAGTGACCCTTGCTCTTTCAAATGACAATTGAACACCATGACACAGTCAAGCCTCTAAAAAAAGCTCTGCAATTGCAAAGCTTCAAGCTTTTCTTTTGAATTACTGTATTCGGTGATCCACTTTTAAATTAACCATGTAAATGGATGTTCAGATAAAGCATCATTCTAGTAAATCCTATCAAGTTTTAAGCAGTTGAAGTAATATAGTAAATGATCTACTTATATGTTCAGATAAAGCATCATTCCAGTAAATCCTCTCAATGATCCACTTTTGTACATTTAATGTTTTTTTTTAATTGAAGCTTTGTGTTTATAATTGTAATCTCTTGTATTTTGCTACATTCAAATTATTGAGATCTTAAAGATGAAAATTGGAAAAATTCATGGAATTTAAACTAGATCAGTTCTTCATGTAATCCTAGTATGTAAGGTAGCTTATTGAAACTGGAGTTGCTGATACTTTTTCTCATTTATTTAGGTGCTATCTCTATTGCCACCATATGAGGGGAAGTCTGTTGTGGAACTTGGAGCAGGTATTGGCCGTTTTACTGGCGAGTTAGCAAAGAAAGCTGGGCAGCTTCTGGCCATAGATTTCATCGACAATGTCATAAAGAAGGTATATTGATCCCGTTGGTAATCTCAAGTCGCATGAATATGCTCCTTTGAAGTAGTCAGGTCTACTTTTCAGATGGTAATTATCATCTAATTTGCCAAGTTCCATTAAATTTCTTGCAGAATGAAGCCATAAATGGTCATTACCAGAACGTGAAGTTCATGTGTGCTGATGTGACATCCCCAGAGCTGAAAATAACACCTGGTTCAGTGGATTTGATTTTCTCCAATTGGTTGCTGATGTATCTCTCCGACGAAGAGGTAACCCTTCTTTTTTTCCTAGTGATTGTTTCCTCAGTTAAGGAAATTGTTTTTAGTTGATCCTCATGTTGATTTTTTAGTGCTGCCAATTCTTCAGTTGGTTTTTGACCTTGATTTGCACTCATAGTATGGATTTTTAATGCTAGAATGGCCAAGTGTGTTTGAGCTTGTTTTCTTACAAACATTAATTGAGATATTGTCTTTTGAGTGGCAGGTAGAGATTGTGGTGGAGAAAATGATGAAATGGTTGAAGGTTGGAGGCCACATCTTTTTTAGAGAGTCATGTTTCCACCAGTCCGGAGATCACAAGAGAAAGAACAACCCTACCCATTATCGTGAACCCAGATTCTACACAAAGGTGCTTGTTTGTCTATATATTTATTTTCTTTGATATGGACTTGATAGTTATATTTCATTACCAAAATACACGGTTTTTAAGAAAGCTTGTCGGATGAAAGAGACATATGCACAAGGTTCAAACGAGTCAATTAGAAAGAAGTATCTGTGAGGTCTATGTTTGCAGAAAAAAGATTTGTTAAGTATTAATGATGGACTAAGTATTTTTCCTATCAGATCTTATACAAGCTGATTAACAAGATGCATTTTGAGTACAGGTTTTTAAAGATTGCCACATTCGTGATACTGCCGGGGATTGCTATGAACTTGAGCTTGTTGGCTGCAAATGTATTGGAGCTTATGTTAGAAACAAGAAGAACCAGAACCAGGTATTACAGATTGTTGGAGTTCTTCTAATACTTTATTCTTCCAATTCTACGAAAACTAACATAATTGATAACTATTGTGATGCTTGCAGATTTGCTGGATCTGGCAGAAGGTTCAGTCTGAAGATGACAAAGGATTCCAGAGGTTTCTGGACAATGTGCAGTACAAATGCAATGGGATTCTACGTTACGAGCGTGTGTTTGGACAGGGCTATGTGAGCACAGGAGGAATTGGTAAGTAAACGTATAGATTGATTGAATTTTTTTAATCTTATTGGCACAAGATCACTGATAAATGCACTCTTGAGCAGAAACTACAAAGGAGTTTGTGTCAATGCTTGATCTTAAGCCTGGACAGAAGGTTCTGGATGTGGGATGTGGAATTGGTGGGGGTGACTTCTACATGGCAGAAACCTATGACGTCGAGGTCTTTGGAATTGATCTATCTGTTAACATGATCTCTTTTGCGATTGAGCGTGCAATCGGTCTCAAATGCGCTGTTGAGTTTGAAGTTGCTGATTGCACCAAGAAAGCATACCCTGACAACTCCTTTGATGTGATCTATAGCCGTGACACCATATTGCACATTCAAGTAAGAGACTCTTTGCTGAAGCTTTCTTTAGATATAGCAAGCATAGGGAATCACAAACCCACACTTTTTAGGTGTTCATCTGTTTGTTATGGTGGCCTTAGTCTGCTAATAAATAATGGAATTGCTTTCTATTTGAGGACACATGACGAATTACTTGGGATTAATTCAACATCCTACTTGTTTTTCAGGACAAACCTGCACTTTTCAGGTCATTTTACAAATGGCTGAAACCCGGGGGAAAGGTTCTCATAAGTGACTACTGCAAGAGCCCAAACCCTCCAACACCCGAGTTTGCAGCATACATCAAGCAGAGAGGGTATGATTTGCACGATGTTGCAGCATATGGACAGGTAAGTGGTAAAATGATATCAACATTTACTATAATCAGAGTAACTTTATCTAAACTCTAAAAAACAATGCGTGCAGATGCTTACAGACGCTGGATTCGTTGATGTTCTTGCAGAGGATCGAACCATGCAGGTTTGCATATAATTAACATTCTTAAAATAAACCAAATTAAGGTAGGGCATGTAGGTTTTTTGACTTTAAAATTGTGGTTTGCAGTTCATGCAAGTTCTGGAGAAGGAACTAGATGTAGTGGAGAAGGAAAAGGAGGAGTTCACCCGTGACTTCTCTGAGGTTTGACACCGGAAATTCATCCATTTATGAAGTTCCTTTTTCTGTTTCTATCTTGCTAAGGGCTTTAAACTCATCTCAACTTCATGAAATGACTTCTCAGGAGGATTACAACGATATAGTGAACGGATGGAAGGCGAAGCTGGTAAGGAGCTCGTCGGGAGAGCAGCGTTGGGGTCTTTTCGTTGCTGTGAAGAAGTGAACTCATGTGGATCGAGTTTCTGCCGTTTGAAATGCTCTAATCCTATACCTATGAATGAGCATTAGGCAACGGATTTTAATGTCTAGTATATGTGACGTTTTATCTTCTTCTGTGGCCTTATGTTGTAGTTTGCTTTGCTTGATCTGTTGTCATTGGCAATAAGGTGGGACATGTTCCCTTGTTCCTCGGTATCTGTAGTGATCTTTGAACATTTCTCCAAGTGGTTTGATTATTATGCTGAAGTTTGTCATGGAATTAATAGATATTCTCTCGGTTTGCCTTCGGTAAATAACGTCATTTTAGACTTTGACATTACTATTACGGAATTAAAAATAAGGAAAATTGCAGAAAATAGCCTCACTTTTGGGGATAGTTGCGGAAAAGAGCCTCATCTTTCAAAATAGCCTCCACTATGGGGTGAGTGAGTCGCAATTATTAGTATAAAATGATTTTTTTTTGTCACTAGTAGTTAGGGCTATTCATAACCGGATATCCGGTCCGATTATGCTAATAGGATCGGATATCCAAAACAAAAATTTTAGTAAAATGGAATCCGAATCCGAACCGGATATCCGGTACGTTTAGCACGGATCGGATCGGATATCCATGTCGGATATCCGTTATCCATTAACTTTGAAATTCCATACACAAAAAAAACTCAAAAGTCAATGTATATTAATTAATTCCTGCCAAAATCCAAGTTGAATGAGAGAATTTGGAAAGTACAATATCAAGGATTTAAAATGGTGTGTTCGAATGTGGAAAATTTGGGCAACAAGGAACTTAATGTCCTCAGAAATTGAAGGAGACAACCAATTATCAGATTTGCAAAGGAAAAGAAATCATCCAAGCACATCTAGATGTAGAAGAAGAATTCGGGCATTGAATGATTGGTTCATGGAATTATAGAAAAAGAAACCCATTTGGTAACAAAACTAGAGAACAACAAGAGGAGCAGGAGAATGTGTTCATCAGAAAACATGTCGGAAAGGAGGGACAAGGGCCACAAGGCATTGGAGAGGACAAGTCTGCAAAATTGAAGGAGATAGGAGCTGAACCACGGCAGAAGACAGAAGAATGTGGCCGTGGAAATGATAGTGTTTAGGGTTTTGCTTATCTTTTTGCTTCGGACAAATCAATTAATAATGGGCTTGATTGTAATTGGGCCTGTGTGATAATGAGATGCTCTGAAAGTGTAGTAAAAAATATATATAGTGTTATATGTCCAAATATCCGAATGTTAAATACTCTGGTCCATATCCGGTCCGTTAACCAATTAATTTTCTTGGATCGTATTGGACTCGTATAATTATCCATCGGACTCGGATCGACTCGGACCGGATCACTCGGATTTTCGGATCGGATTGATCGGATCGGGTATTTTTTTTTGGATCAAAAGCAACATTGTATTAACTCAACAAATCGTTCACAGCAATGTCAAGAAGCTCAACAGGAATATCTAAATTGTTCTCAAAAAGCAAAGGAGAAGAAGGAGAAAGTCTACAAAGCCAATTTGCTGCACTATTAGCATCTCTTCTAATGTGTCTCCACTTGCACTCCTGAAAGCCGAGACAAGCCTCCAAAATAATTTTCATCAAGCAGCCCAAAGCAGACTTTGGAAGAGCACCCACCTGGAACTTGGTGATCAACGCCTTACAATCCGACTCAAATACAACCTTTTCGAATTGCCTCGCCCTTGCCACTTGAACTCCCCATCGAATGGCTTCGGCCTCTACATTCTCCACACCAATCCCACCTTGAATGCGTTTTGCACCAGCAAAACAGACCTGTCCGTTGTTGTCCCTGCCAATGATCCCGACACTGCAGCGGCTGTCCTTGACCGAGGCATCACAACAGATGGATAACCACCCATTACAAGGCCTCGACCACGCCCTCACATCCACATTGTCCCTCCCAGCAGTACTCTGGCTCGCTCCTGTAGCTGCAGCTAAGTCCATAATCAATCAATACGATGTTATAATTTGAACGTTGTTATATTAACCATAATCAATCAATACAAGACATAAACGATAATGCGACATGATGCTCACAGTAAAAACGATAATGCCACACGATGCTCTCTGTAAAAAGGCTTGCATTCAATACTTAAGCTAGTGATTGCAATTCATCCCATAGCTGAGACTATTTCTCACAACTTTGAAAGTTTGGGCAATTTTCCGCAACCACCCTCAAAAGTGGGGTTATTTTCTGTAATTTCTCCTTTAAAATATTTTAAGATTTTCTAAAACCTATGTCTTTGCTTGATAGCTTCAGAGTAGTTTGATTCTCTGTTTGGAAGCCAAGCGGGGGTAACTAATTGGAGCTGGTTTAGGTGTATTCCTTTTTTTTTTTTTTTAAAAAGCTACTAGCTCATACTTGCCAAAATTAAACTACCCGAGTGTTATAAGGCCAGCCTAAATCATCATAGCGAATGATCTTAAAGCTAGTTTAGGTGTTTTGAGGTGTTGTAGGTGAGAAGTGACCCTTTGTGTCTTTTTTTTGACAATCCTTTATTTTGAATTGGTCACATGTGTTCTTTCTATATTCACTCAAGCTAATTTACCACTAGAGAAAAAGGGAAACTTTTTTTTTTAGTTGTTCTTGAGTTTTCGCCTTTTCATTTGAGTGTCCTAAGAGAAACTTTATTCCTTTTGGTACCTCTAAGGATTTGATTTTCCATTTGATGTCCTTATTTGTTTCAATTATATTTAAGTTCATCGATGTGTTTGTAACCCTTCAATTATATTAGTAAGATTCGACCCTTAAAACACCTAAATACATAACCGAACCATCCCAATGGTGTCATAAGCCTTCTTGATGTCCAGCGTGATGGCACATTTTGTGAGCCCATTGGCTCTGTTATAATGCTTGATAACTCCGTGGTGAACCTAAGCATTATGTCACACACCCCTTTGAAGAAGATAAGCTCCTTTGTAATACTTTCATGAATTTGGCGATGAGATTTTTCGAGATTAGTTTGTACAACGTTGTCCAATAAGAGATTGGTCTATAATTAGTTAAAAGCTCTAGCGATCTCTTCTTTGGTAGCAAGTGAAAAATTGTGGCATTAATACAAGTGAGGAGCTGGCCATTAAAGGAAAAAGAATCAGTGTCTTCCTTAAAAAGTTCATTTGCCGTAATGCTCTAGGATTCTTTAAAGAAGGCACTACTGAAACCATCAAGCCTTGGGATTTTTCAGATAGGGATAGAGAAGATGACTTCCTTGAACTCCTCATATCTAATTGGGGAACATAACTTTGCAACCTTGTCTTCATCAACGTAAGCTCAATATTGAAAAGCTTTAACATTAATGTATTGGCCTCCAAAGTGGAAGCTCTTGTGCCAAGGAGAGCTTTATAGTAGGAAAGGATGTGTTGCTCTATGTTATGGTCATCCTCGAGCTTGTTTCCTTCTGATTCGCTCTACTTTGTATGGGTTAACTCTTGTATTTTAGAGCTATATTGAGAGTGTTTAGGTTAGTTTTGAGCGTTATTGTAATATCAAGACCGAAGACACAAGACAGGAAGAATCAAGAGTAAAAGAGCATAAAGATGAAGAATCACCACTGCATGATTGCCGCGGACGCGTTACCTATGGCGCGGGCGCGGTGGAGTGGAGGAGCGAACCAATCTAACCCGTGAAGGCCGCGGACGCGTTGCCATCGGCGCAGTCGCGGTAGAAGCTGAACCCGGTTTGACCATTTGAAGGCCGCCGCGGGCGCGGTTCTGGTGCCGCGGTCGCGGTGGTAGCCGACTTCCAAACGGGCGAGATTTCATCGTTTCTATCTTGTTTCCTTTCTTATCTTTCGGTTTCCTATCTTATTTAGTCCGAAAAGGTTGATCTTTTGGGCTATATAAGGGGAACCTTTCTAGGTTTTTAGGATATATCCAACTTCTTGTCAATCAATTGTAATTCAATAAAGATTAGAGTTTTCTTTGTAATGGAGAACTAACTCTCCTCTGGAGTTTATTCAATCAAGGAAGCTTTATTATGAAGTTGTGAAATTCTGGTAACCTCTTTATCCTTAGGTCTTTATTGATACTCTTGTGCTTCATCCCATGATCTATGTTTGATTTTATGAGCCTGATCAACTTGTTTGATTGACTTAGATCTATTGCTTGAATTAGGATTGGTTGTTGTCTATGCATCTTTCCTATTTCTCGAAACAACTCTATTCTAGGACCGTGGACTAGTTTAGGGAAGAGTATTCAATGGTTAAAGTTATGCATGAGACTCGTAGCTTGATTGCATGATTTGATTTCCTATTATCCCTGTGCTCTATGCTAATTCTAGGTTAAGCGTCCTTGCCTAGGGTTATAGAATTGCTTGGACCGTGGACTTGCGATTTCTAATGATTGGGATTGGAATTGACCTAAGCATATAAAGAGGTAGATGAATTCATGATCAACGGATTAATAAAGTGGAATTGATTGAATGAACTCTGCTTGATAACTTTGATTGAAAATAACTTTCAAAACCCCCTTTTGATTACTTGCATGAAAACTACATAAAATCTGAATAAAACTGATTCCTTTGGGTTCGACCCCTTGCTTGCCTACTATACTTGTGTTTGCATGTTTGGGATTTATTTTTGATAAGGGAACAACGACTTTGCCCGAGTCACCTTCCTCATCAACAACTGAGATGATGGCTTTGGCCGCCTTTCTTTGTTAGATAGAGGCATGCAAGAATCTAGAATTCTCGTCTCTGTAGGTGAGCCACGTAATGTTTGATCTTTGTATAAGGTTTTTGGCAACAATCTCTTGGTGTGCACTAACAACATAAATGAGGCATTTCTCTTCAACAAGTAGATTTGAATCATCAGGAAAACTATTGAGGGCTTACTGAACACTATTCATTCGAGATTTCACATCAACAAGTTTGGCTGAGATTTGAGTAGCTACTTTTGTTAAATTCATGAAACCAACTTTCAACGCTTTTGATTTCTGCATAATGCAACACGTGGTGTGACCTTGAATACTTTTTCACCACTCTTTAGAGATAATGCGGAAAAAGTTCTGACCTTGTACCCATATGTTTATGAATTTGAATGAAGGAAATTTCCTCCCCCAAATCTTAAATCGGATCACCGTAGAGCAGTGATATATATGAGGTTCATTTTCCATCAAACAAGGCGAATACAGTGGGAAAAGATCAGATTTAGTTGTAATTATGCATTATCCTATCTTGCTTGCTAAACATATGACCTTCCAACCTTAATTGTTGTTTAAGTGATTTTTTTTCTTCTTGACAACATATCAACAAGGCATGCATTAGCCATAGCATTCTTTAATTTTTGACAACCCACACGAAAAGAATCATCATTGTGATGATGTTCTTTGAACTTAAGCACGACATCAAAATCAACAAAAATCACCCATATCAATGGTACTCCACGACTAATGTTCAATAAATCATCCCATATCAGCGAGCCTCTTCCTAGGGTGTTCATTTCGAGCATAAATAAAAGTGATGAGAAAAGGACTAAACTAACCCATGATAGATGCATTACAACGAATCTACTGATCAATGGTAATAGTAGGTTGAATCGCGACTATATCTGGTTGCCAGACGAGCCAAATGCGACAATATCGACAAGGTGCCCATCGTGAGCTAAGTTCCACGAGGTGAGAAATCTCTATTGCGAGTTAGAATGTTCGAGGGTGCAAACCTTAGGCAATCTCTATTGCTAGTAAGAATGGGGCAATCTATTGCTAGTTCTGTTCGGTTGCTAGAAATTTATAAGGAAAAAAATTACGGTTTGGTTCCAAATTGAAATTCGATTTTGGTTTTCGTGCTTAATAAAAGATCGAAAAACAAAATACCCATAATCTACTATAAATCAGATGTCATATCTTTGTTAAAATTTGCTTCATGTCATCAAGTCAGATTAAAATAATGATTTTATTTTCTTAAACTATATTTTCTAAAAATAATTCATATATATATATATACTTGATATCTTATTAAAATTTCTTATATCTACTTGATAACCTACCCAATTTTTAATATCTTAAGATTTTTTCCTAAAATGATTTTTTAAACATTATATCCTTAAATAAATAAATAAAAAGTTCAAGTTTTTTTTTCATATCTTAACAAATTTTCCTTATTAATTTTTATATTTTTTTGTCATTATTAAATCTTAAAGAATAGTGAAAGAGCATAAACATATGTTAATAGTATTTTAAATAATAATATAAATATGAAAAATTGAATAGAATTATTTTAAAATTAACATTGTATTAATAAAAGTACACATATAAGTCAATAAGTTCGGATTCGGGTCTATTAGGATTGAATTATAAGTTCTCGAGTTAAAAGTTTCTTATCAAAAATCAAAATTTAATCTTGAATTGGTTAATTCAGGTTTATATTTACATTACCCCTACATAGCAAGGATTTGTACTAGTTGTAATTAGGGGGGATCATTGAGATAATCCGATCCGAAATGCCGGATAACCGAAATCTTTTGACGAAAAACTCGATCCATATCCGATCCGTTTTAGCCGGATATCCGGTAACATTATCCGTTTGGATCAGATATTCGGAACCAGATCTCTCGGATATCCAAACTATCCATTTCAAGAAAAAAATATAGTTAAGCTCAATTTCCATTTCAATTTAGGAATAAAGAAATTACATAAAGTTGGAAGGAAGCCTAGAAACAAGCTGGGCTCCCACATCCTACTTAATGCAAAAACTCAATCTGTGGAAAATAAAAGCACCACTCTTAACATTGTTAGAGCGGCTAATAGCGAGAGACTTAACACGTGAGAGCGTGTCTAGAGCCTCCTCCTCGAATTCCCCAAATGTAGAAAAAACGAAGGGGATAAATTTGTATCCGTGCTCCTCACATGTGGACTCATACTTTCTTCTTTTCTTCTCAGCATCGTTGTGCAAGGCCAACCCGGGCGCCCAAGAACTCGCACCCATACCAGCAAAGGGAGAGTGGCTTACAAAACGTTATAAAAAAATATGCAAAATTGTAAGTGACTTACCTAGTTGGTACTAGTTAACTACGAATTGAGAATAAATTTTGAAGCTCAAAAGCGTCGAAACGGCATGGTGGAAATAAGAAAATGTGGTTAATAAACGAAATTTAAAGGAGAAATTCATTTCATACGTTTATATGTAATATATAATAATCTAAAAAAGGTTTTTTTAATCAACTATGATATGTGGAACATATATTCTCTTTTTAAAAACATATACTCTCTCCGTTTCAAAATACATGACCATATACTAACTTTTTCTTATTTCATAATACTTGACCATTTCACATTTTATCTCATCTCTTTCCATTTATCTTCTATCTATCTATCTATCTATCTATCTATACAACACTTAAAATTCTCCCTCTCCAATCATTAATGACTTATCTCTAATTGTTTTTTTTGTTTTGTTTTGGGTGAATTATCTATCTCTACAACTCTTATTTTTCTTTTCCTTGTCAAGCAAATGCATGTTTTTATATTTTTTGTTTTTCTTTTTTATTTGTAATTGATTATGAATGCATGCTACTATGTCTTATTTTTACATGCATATATCATGTTATAATATTGTAACTTGAATGTAAAGCCTCATCATTTTTTCTTTTTTGAGCGAGAACGTAAAGCCTAAAGTGCTAACCATATGCTTTCGATTTAAATTTTCTCCAAAATGTCTATAAAATTATAAAGAGTAATCCCTACACATGTTCATTCGGCTAAAACCTTATTTGTAATCGAAAAGCCATATTATCAAAATAATTCTCATAAGAAATTAATAAAATCAAATAAATTAATTTCATATTTTATTTTTATTTTATCTACTATTTTTTGTACAATTCAATACAACATATTTACATAATTTATTAATTAGAACAAATGTTATGACGAAGATTATAATTTTCACCTTCTAGAAAAATACGGTGAAAGAAATTGTACGTCCATCGAACGGGCAAGCTTTCTAGTACCCCTAATGGTTATCTTTATCATAATCATTACACTTTTTCATATTTTTCTAAACAAATAATTAACTCTACATTTGATAGGGGTAATATAGGAATAACACTTTTTTCTTAATATATGTGCAATGTCCAAATGGTAATGTATTTTGAAATGGAGGGAGTATAATATATGAGTTTGGTTCTGGTAAGAATAACCCTTATAGTGTAAAATGAGAAACAGTATCTATCGTTAGATCTTTCGTATATGACGGTAGAGATTAAAGGAGGATATAAGGAAAACGGAAAAAATGGTGGCAAACTTGTAAATAAATTGATTTTGACCAAAAAGGTTCATTGTGTTCCACTTATAGGTTCATTGTGTTCCACTTGTAGGTGCATTGTTTTTAAGTTCATGAAGTTTAATTATTTGGTTCATTGAATTCGACGTAATGGTTCATGAATTTGAATCACTCGGTTCATATATGAAATGCGTAAATTGTGTAAAATAAAAGAATTTGGTTCATTGTGTTTCACTTGTAGGTTCATGTCGTGTAATTATACAGTTCATTTAATGTTAAAGTGCATAGAAGATAACTGAATCATCAAACACACATAACAAAACATTGTTTGAAGTTTATATTCAACCGTACAAGTAGTAATGAAATAAGAACAATCTTGTGATAAGTGAAGAATGTAGGCATCGTTATATCGTGCTCATCATCATCCAATGGGGCTCCACCAATGGTACTAGTTTTATTATGAAAATCCTTCAACTAAACTCCATCAATACTAGCACCACCATTTGAATGAGACATGTTAGAATGACCCGAGTTTGATGAGCAATTAACAAAAAAATGTTAAGCTATGTGTAAAGTGACTTGAAACACATAATGAGTACTACAAATGTGCAAATACAATTCTTCTTTTGTTTCACAAAAAATGTCATTATGGTTCATAAATTTTCAAGGAAAGGTTCATTAAAACCATGAAACGGTTCATGTAAATTAAGGCACATGTGTTGAGGCATTTTGTCGAACACATGTTGGGCAACCAGACAAGCATACACTTTCAACCTCTCTATTCAATCGAAATTGTCAATTTGCAATGTAAAAGACACAAACAATCTACAAAAGAAACGTAAAAGCTATGTGTGAAGCAAGATGAAACACATAATGAGTATTACAAATGGGCAAATACGATTATTCTTTTAGTTCACAAAGAATGTTATTATGGTTCATAATTTTCAAGGAAAGGTTCATCAAAAGCCATAAAACGGTTCATGTAAATGAAGGCACGTGTGTTGAGGCATTTTGCCGAACACATAGTAGGCAACAAGACAAGAATGAACTTTCGCCATAGCTATTCAATCAAAACCATCAGAATTGAGTTGTTCATGTTGCCATAACCTTCCGATAGTGCAAATTTAACGAGTTCACATAAAAGAGAACAGATTAAAGAGAAAACATCCATAGATTAACGAGTTTCACAATTACAAGCACAGTTGATAGAAGTTCACAAAAAAACAAGTTTCAAAATTTGAAAATCATCTACCTAAATCCATAAGAAGGGAATTGGAGGTCAAAGGAATCAGATTAAATTGTATTGGAGAAGGAAATTGAAGGGAATAGTGTTGGAGAAAAACAATGGATGAACTTGGGGGAAGAACATTGGATGAATGATGATTTTCGAAGGAGAACGATTGAGAAAGTTGGGAACGAACGAAGCAGAACGTCGATGAAAGGAGGTTTGAGAGTAGAAAAAGACAAAAAAATGTCTCATACAAATAAAAGGGACTTAAAAAAGTGGAGATAATCCGGACCATTGAATTGTGGATATCTGACGGATGAGATTTGATCTCATATTACATTTTAAGGGTTGATCTCACCTGATCCCCTTTCTATAATATATATAATATCCGATATTGTCGGATATTTGTTTTACTCAAAAACCCTTATACGTATCCAATCCAAATATCCGAAAAAATTAGCAGATCGGATCGAATATGGATAATAAAGCTAAGATATCCGTTGGATACGAATTTTATCGGATCTGTTCGGCGGATATTTCGAATCGGATCGACAGATCGGATAATTTTGCTCAAGATAGCCGTAACGTGCATACAATGAAAACAAATAGTAAAATACATCTCCAAAAACCCCAATTCCAAACCCCGATCTCCTGGCGTCCGAATCCTAGCCTGCGAGTCCGAGCCCTAGCCTCCTCGTCCTTGCCGGAGTCCTCGTGCCTCCTCATGCTCGCTGCCACCCTGCCTCCTCGTCCTCGCCCCCTCCACGTCCTCGATTCCTCGCCGCCTCCTCCTCCTCTATAATCGCAACTCCACATCGCCGGTAAGAACTTAATCCTATAAACATGAAATGGTTGATGAAATGGCTGTTGCCTAACAGCTTCCATTTCATTTGTGCATTCTTATGTATCTCAACTACTCTTTCTATATTCCCGTTTTTGCATTCTGTGTGCAGTTTTGGATGAGTTTTCATGGGTGCCTCCAGATTTGTTTGTTAGTGATGCTTAAAGAAACTTCAATTTTCTTTTATGCAAGTTATGCAATGGTTGATGTTATAGCTTTTGGCCGAATTCTAGTTACAGCTGATGGGTTAAAAACAAGCACAGCTTATGTTTTGCTCAATGTTTCAGTAAAGTTTCAGGTTTTTGGTCTTGGATTGGATCAGATTAGGGTTTCGTAGATTCGACCAACCATGGCGAACCGTACGGACCCCACAGCGAGGAACATTAGGGGAACCAATCCTCAAAACCTGGTCGAGAAGATCGTCCGCACCAAGATCTACCAGAACACGTATTGGAAGGAGCAGTGTTTCGGTCTCACCGCCGAGACTCTCGTCGACAAGGCCATGGAGCTCGACCATATCGGCGGTACCTTTGCCGGTACCCGCAAGCCCACTGCTTTTCTCTGCCTCGTCGAGAAGATGCTCCAGATTCAGCCTGAGAAAGATATCGTTGTTGAGTTCATCAAAAACGAGGACTACAAGTAAGTTCAACGCTCTCCTCTTTCTCTCTTCGGATTTCTTGTTACTTAAAAGAGCTTAGCAGTTGGCATGTTTCCTGCTGTTAATGCAGATATGTTCGGATTCTTGGTGCATTTTACCTGCGCCTAACTGGAACAGACACTGATGTATACCTGTACTTGGAGCCACTATACAATGACTACAGGAAATTGAGGATGAAGAAATCCGATGGACGTATGTTTCTGCTCAACTTTAATCCTTGTCAGTTTGTCTGCTCATCAGGCTTTTAATGTATTTTCTTTGTATCTTGTCAGGTTATTCGCTCATTCATGTTGACGAGTTCATTGATGAACTTTTGGCAAAGGATTATTCCTGTGACATTACTATGCCCCGTATCAAGAAAAGGTAATATCTTCTTGTGATCTCGGGTTTGTATTGTCTAGCCTTTAGTAATGTATTAGCCAATATTATTTGGACTGTCAGGGATCATTGAGATTCATTCTTAAGAATCAGACTGTATTTAACGTAGTCTTTCATATGGGAGTAATGAATTGTTACTAATTCAATAGAAGAAAATTGACATCAGGTGCACTAGAATCTCAGTTATCATTCTTTGAAGTAAAAGCTAACAAAACATCAGATTTAAAAAGATGTGAACTCACAAATGAGCATTTCCTTAAAGTCCAATGAAGGTTTTTGTAGATGTTTCTTGTGTTATTGAATTAGTTAAGCATGTTGGACAGTGTTTGTTGATAGGGTGCTTGGAAACAAATGGCCAAAATGGTGTGAACTTGCTAGGACATAGCGATTATATCATGTCTGTATACGATTTTATTATGATCCCAATGTTACCATATGAATGCATCAGCTTATATGTATGACCAGGATGGTTTGATGATCTCTAGGTGTGTAGGTTTCAGCTGTCATATCGTATTGGGCTTTTAATATAAAAACAACTTAGGTGTTAAATGTAGATAAGTAGTGAATGGCTGTTTGACTAATGCCAACTAACTTTTTAGGGTGTGTCTTCAGTAACTTGTGCCAATGTAAAACCTGCTATATTAATGCCTGTAGCTGCATGATGATTTTTGTAGTCATATCTCCTGAAGCAATGATAATAAGATTCAAACCTGCAAATAGAATGGACAAGCATTTGGGATTTTGTGTTCTGTTAATTGATCTATTACTAGTCCTTTTGTCAATACAATATTGTAATAAACAGTAGCAGCTGAAACGATTTCCAGCATGCCTTAACATATATCATATCCAGTAATCATGACTATAAATTCACCAATGGAAAGTAGCTCCATGTCTGATTTATGTGTATTTACAATTCTGAAACGATTTACTTTCACCATAAATATAACGTGATAGGATGTTGCTTTTCACTATACATATAACCAGATGATGGTGTGGGAGGTCTGAGATTTATAATATCTAAGCATGTCCTGTCCTGCTTTACGATTTGCCCTACAGTTATATGCAAGAATCCACCGTACAGAAGATAGTGTAGTACACCTGCTAACTTGTCAAGTATCTGACTAGAATTTTGATAAAATTTAGCATAATTTTGTCACAATAGATGGCATCTGGAGGCTAATGGTTCACTGGAGCTTAGAAGAAGTGCTCTTGAAGATGATTTTGAGGAGGAGGAAGAAAAAGAAGAGGAGGATGAGATGGATGTTGATGCCGAGGATCATGAAAAGGTTTTATCTCTTGTTCTCTGCTCTCAACATAATTTGTTTTCATAATGGCGGCTCATTGTTCTTCTCCTTTCTTGCGCAGGATCACTATCGTGGCTCCAGTCCCCATAGAGAAAGAGATAGAGACAGAGAAAGAAAACGCGACAGTCACAGATACAGGTTTGGCTTGAATCTATCATCTAACCAGTTTTGTGATCTTCAATTTCTTTTTCTTTCTTTATAATAGGGTGAACATTATATTGGAGTGTTCAATCTGACCATTTTGCTAGATTGCCATGAACCGAGACTGTTTGTGCTCAACATTTTAAGATTCAATATTTTGTTAGGAATGTTCTTCCTAGTCCTAGTCACCGTGGCTAGGAATTCTTGTATCGCTTAACTGAAGATGTGCATTTAGAAGCTAGGATGAAATTAATGGAGATATACATACATGCTTTTGTGACCATTTCAAATTCATAGCTTGTGATATTCACTCAAGTGCCGCCTTTCTTTCAGGGACAGGGAGCCTGACGAGCGGGACTATGATAGGGATCGTAGAAGAGGGAGGGAAAGAGAGCGAGACTACAGAGACTACGAGAGGGACAGAGATCGTGATAGATACCGAATCAGAGATAAGGATTATGGTAGGGATAGAGATAGAGAAGGGAGAGATAGGGATAGGAGAGATAGAGACAGAGACAGAGACAGGGAGAGGAGGAGGAGGCGGAGTCCATCAAGGAGTCGGAGTCGAAGTAGGAGTCCGAGAAGGAGGCATGGCAGGGGCAGTGCAAGCCCACCACCTAGAAGGGGAGAAGATGGTGAAAATGGTGGTAGGGAAGAGCCAAAGAAGAAGAAGAAAGAAAAGAAGGAGAAGAAGGACGATGGGACGGACCACCCTGATCCAGAGATTGCTGAGGCAAATAGACTTAGAGCTCAGCTTGGGTTGAAGCCATTGAGAGTTTGAGGAGTTTCTGCTGCATATTATTAGTCTTATAAAACTAGCTGAGTTCGTTTGTACTGGGTTTTGATCCTTTGAATTGGAGGGAGAGAAAGAAAGGTCTGGGAATATATGTGGTAATTAGCAAAAAATTAACTGTTCTTTTGGCGCGCTTACTTTTACAAATTTTCATCCCTTGCTTCAAGCTACTCCGCTTCATTCCTCTGTTGAATCCAGTAATCTTTTCACTGATTTAGTCACAGTGGGTAATTCAATTGTCAATTTCTATTGCAAATCCGGGGATAAGGAAGCTGCACTCAAGTGTGTTCAAACAAATGCCTTGTAAGAATGTGATTTCATGGAACACTATGATCTCGGGCCTTGCATTCAACGACAACAGTGAACTCGGCATTGAAATGTTTGAAGATATGATATCCAAGGGCATTGAGCCTGATGATTCAAGCTTTGTTGGAGTCTTAACTTGCTGCTCCCATGCGACGCTTGTAGAGAAAGGTCAATCTTTTTTTCACCAATGGTCAAAAATTTTATCAAGCAAAAACCAAAAGAAACAACATCTCAAACAAATCAAAGTATCACAAAGCAAAATACATCAAAACCTAAGCTGCTCCAAATTCCCGGCAAGGTCGAAAACTAGCTAATCTCATCACAAGATCATACTAATTATGACACGATGCCAAAACGAGGGAACAGGCACACCTAAGACTCCTTGCATCAATAAGCATCAATGCTCATCCTAGGCGAGACAAGGGACACAACACATACAAACTACCCATGGAACCTAGCCCACCAAACAGCACAAATCAAGCAGCGGTCCTAGGCTGCACCAAATCCTGTGAGGGCATGGAACATCCTAAGACTCGATGCAAAATGAAGGTCAATCTTTGTTCTCTTTGATGTCTGAAATGTACAAACTCCAGCCAAAGCTTGAGAATTATGGGTGTATGGTGTATTTAGCTGGGAGAGTGGGATGTGTTAAGGAGGCCCATGAAATGATGAAGAGCATGCCCATGAGACCCAATGCTGCTCTGTGGGGATCTTTGCTTAGCGCCTCTAAAACACATGGTCATGTTGAGCTTGCAGAGTGTGCAATTAAAGAGCCTATTTACCTTGAGGCAGGGAATTCGGGTAACTATATGTTGCTGTCAATTATTAATGACTAACAAATGAACTAATCAAGTATCTATCTATTACTATATACTCAAGCGAAAGCAAATTTTGCCATCATATTGCGCCACATCACTCCCTCTTTTAAAAATCTATCTTATTAAATCTTGATTTTATCATAATCTTACACATACTTAATTAAGATATTAGTTCTATCTTAAAATTTGAGTTGTTTAATTAATAATTCTATCCAAATATATAAATCTCTATCTTAACATTATACACATTTAACATAAACCTTTTATTTAAAAAAAATAGTTTTTTTCTTCATAATTTAAAAATCATAATCATAATATTTTACCCATTTAATCAAATATCATATTAAATTTAAGTTATTTTTCGTAATTTTATCATGGTATATTTTTAAATCATCAATGCTAGAAAATTCTACCAATATATTTTCGATAAATATTCATTCTATTAAAATAATATATTAAATACACTTTTTACTATCATATCATATTAAAAATATCATTAAAAAAAGCAGATGCTATATTTATCATATATATATCACCAATATTGCATAATGATTACACTTTAGAAAACAAAGATAGATTTCTTAATTAAGATAAGAATTCGTTGACATTTTCATTACATATTTATATATATATTATTTAATTATTTTTTCAAAACACAATAACATATATACGAGATATTTGCTTTTCTATTTAACTTATTAAATATTATCTATATCTTTAATATTATATTATAACAGATCGAGTTTTTATTTAAACTTGTTGATTTTATTATATAAGTTAATTTACATAATCTCTTACTATATACTAAAGCGGAAGCAAATTCTGCCACCATATTGCGCCACTTCACCCCTTTTTTTAAAAAATCTATCTTATTAAATCTTGATTTTATCATAATCTTATACATACTTAATTAAGATATTAGTTCTATCTTGGAATTTGAGTAGTTTAATTAATAATTCTATCCAAATATATAAATCTCTACCTTATCATTATACACATTTAAGGCGAAATTAATTCAAATAACCCAAACTTTCAATGGGTGTTAGATGAATAACCCAAAATATTGATAGTAAGTAAAATAACCCGAACTTTAAAGATGTGTTAAAAAAATAGCTCTGAGGTAAATTCTCCGGATGACTTGGAACTGGATGAATGACATGTCAAATTAAATAATGATGACATGGCGATATTTGATAAAAAAAAATAGAAATTAATTCAAAAATTTTGCAGCACAATACGTACTCTTGGTTGCTTCTATTTTGATGGTAAAACTGAAACATAAATGATTCTTGTTAAATTGATTAATTCAGCATCTTTTATCATTTCTAGTAAATCAAAATAGCTTAACTAATCTAAATCAATTATTTCTAAACTAGTCTCACGTCCTCCTTTGTACGTAAAGTCTGCATCATTGTGAAAAAAGCCGCCATATTTGAGACGTATAATAAATGCAGGAGCGGAAGGAGCCATTTATACCTATATAATTATGCATAACACCAACACATACCTTGTAAAAAAAAAAACAATCGTACACTTCTTAGTTATAAACCAAAACCCAAACCGGTTTTAATTAAAAAAAAAACGAAATCAATCAAGATGAATACATACCTACTATTTGTTTTGATAACACCACACGTACAACTTCATTCAATAGAAAGAGACAAATCATCCTCCAACAATATATAAAGCAACAGAAAAAGATGAATACATACCTACTATTATTTCTTGTTGATCGAATTGTTAAGTTTGAGAATTTTTAGTGGTTTTGCAACACCAGGCAATTCTCCTTGCTTTCAATTCATGGTCTACGGTTTCTTCAATGAATGAACTGTTGTAGGTTTTTATCAAGCGTGCGTACGCTTTTGTTAATTAATAGTGCCAAAATTAATTTCTAATTTTTTTAAAATCAAATATTGTCATGTCATTCATCCGATGCCAAGTCATCAGTAAAATTTATCTCAGAGATATTTTTTTAACATGTCTTAAAAGTTTGAGTTATTTTACTTACTATTAATATTTTGGATTATTCATTTAACACCCACTGAAAGTTTGGGTTATTTGAATTAATTTCGCCCACATTTAATTAATACATAGATCTATCATAAATCTTTTATTTTAAAAAATATTTTTTCCGTCATAATCTATAAATCATAATCATAATATTTTACCCATTCAACTAAATATCATATTAAATTTAAATTTTATTTCGTAATTTTATTATGGTATTTTTTTAAAATCATCAATGGTAGCAAATTCAACCACTATATTTAAGAGAAATATTCATTCTAATAAAATAGTATATTAAATACATTTTTACTATCATATCATATTAAAATATCAATAAAAAAGTAGATGTTATATTTACCATATATATCACTAATATTGCATATTGATTACGCTTTAACAAAAATGACAGATTTCTCAATTAAGACAATAATTTGTTAACATTTTGATTACATATTTATATATTTAGTTATTTAGTTATTTTTTCAAAAAACAATAACATATATACGAGATAATTTGGTTCTCTATTTAATTTATCAAATATTATCTATATCTTTGATATTATAATATATTAATCCAAGTTTTTATTTAAATTTATTGATTTTATTATATAATTTAGTTTACGTAATTTAATAAATGCCAAAAGATTTGTATCAGTTGTTAATAAAATGTGATAATGCATCTTATCTTATTTCATTCTTCCTAAATTATTTAAATATATGTTTATGTATGTATAAAAAAAGTAAATATATAAATAAAATTTATTTACATATATGATGATATACTAGAATCATGTCATTTTATAATTCAAAAAATAAGCATCGTTTTATAACAAAGGATACATATGATAATATTTATAATTGTGATGTTCATACACAAAATAATAAATAAATAAATAACACCCCCGTACAAGGTACGGGTCATCAGCTAGTTTAGTTTAAATGCCAAAAGATTTGTATCAGCTGTTGATAAAATGTGATAATGTATCTTATCTTCTTTCATTCTTCCTCAATTATTTAAATATATTTTTATGTATGTATAAAATAGTAAATATGTCAATAAAGTCTTTTTTTATATATGATGATATACAAGAATTGTGTCAATGTATAATCCAAAAAATAAGTGGCACTTTAAAAAAAGTATAGGTATGATAATATTTGTAATTGTTATAGTAAATGCATACACAAGGCAATAAATAAATAAATAACACTCATCTGCTAGTTTGTAGAAATAAGTCAGACTGTCAAATAGGGAGGGATGAGTTATCGAGTTGGGTCAATAAATTCCAAAAAATAGATAAAAAAAGATTGTGGTATTAAGATAAAAATGTATATAATTTGTTCATTTTTCGTTAATCTTATATGATCAATATTCGGTTAAAAATTGGGTGTATTTAAGTGTATCATGTACAAAAAATGCTCATGGTAAAATTATATACATTTTAGGCTCTTACAAATAAGTCGTTGAATTGGTTCGTGACTATTACACCGTTACACATTGCAATATGATTTTAATATACTGCACTGCAAGTCTTTGTATTTCCTGACTATGTATGCTAAGGAATGTCCTCACCAAAACATAACTCTATTATATATCCTTTAAAACTTTAAAACTAGTTATTTATCCCTTCAATTGTAAGGCATTTTATTGTCCTTGCAAAGAGGTTAACAACTGCCTGTCTGTTAAAATTACATGGTGCTTGATTTTTCATTGTGTGAATTTTGTTTTAAGTTCCATTTTTCAGACCTTGCAAAATTTCCTTTCATTCAGAGTAGTGCATTCGATCGAATTAGTTCATAATTTTATTTATATATTGGTAACTCAACCGATGGGGAATTTTTATTTACATATGATTTGAAGTGTGTATGTTTTGATATTTGCATTAGTATTACCGTTATAGGCAAGAAAAAAGCAAACAGAGACAATATGTTTAAGTGATCAATTTTATAGATTAGGATAAAAGAGAAATTATTTTATTAATACTATTTATAAGGTTAGTTATATTTTAGGTATCATAGTTATTTGACATTTTGTTAACTATATTTTATAGAAAACACAATAGTTTGGACACAAATATATAAAGAGTACCATAATTTGTTGGATAAACATCATAAACTCTTAATTTGAAATTTGTAAAGGTTAGATATATAATTGATTTTATAAAATTTAAACAACGTATGGATAATTATTCCTTCACTTAAGTAATACAAGAAAAAAAATCTGCCAATTCTATTCTAAGAACATAAAAACAAAATTTTCAAAAAACCTATCGTCAAAGTGAAGAAAACCATAGTAAATTAATTTGTAAGGGTTCCGTTCTATCAATTCAATGGCATTACTCTTCTTAAATTATCCTGAAATCATATTTCTTTGTTTTGCAAAACAAAAAGAGCTCACTTGATCCTTTCACATGATAGCTTGTTTCTGTAGTTTTCCCCCCTTTATACGTATGTATTGATCACCCATCTAAGGAATTTGATTTCATTACTTCACTTATACAAGTAGTACACTCGAACTTATAAAAATAGTACACTCAAACAAAGAGAAAGCAATAAGAATAAAATAAAAACAACAATTGTTTTCGTAACAATATCTCGCTCAAATTCTACCAATTGTAGCCTCTTGAAATCAAGCGAAAATAATTTTTCTCTTTTGTATTTTTCTTCTCCTTGAATTAATTATAATATCTTGTTCAGTTTCCACAAACAGATTGTGTGGCAAATTAGCCTCTCTTGAGGTGTGAGGATCACACTAGTTTGTTTGCTTTTCGGCCTATTTCAAGCATAAATGTTTTTCCAATTATTGGCCATCCTTAACTAGCTTTCCATTTGTTGCCTACTTAAGTTCAAGCACTTGATAAATTTGGAGCATCAAACTACCCATCTAAAATAAATAATCCTTCTCCACTGTAGTAGCTTCTTGATGTTCAAAGTTAGGGAAGATGTTAAGTCGCCAATGTTGGTGGCGATGACAACGATGCTAATGGCCCTATGTTTTGTCATCGTTGTTCATAGCCACGTTGATGACTCTTGCTTTAGCGAGGATGTAATAGGCTATGGGTATCAGGTGGAGCGGGCGGTGGTGGATTCCTCTTCTAGGTCTCTCAGGGCTCTTCTTAGGCTCATACAAGGTTCATCCGTTTATGGACCAGATGTACCCACTCTAAGCCTTGTCGCAATGTGAGGATTTATTTTTGATTATGATATCAGAAACTTTTGTAACATATTTGAATTTGATTTATTGTATGTAGTTTGGTATACCAATTAATTTGGGATTGTCTACATCTTTATTAGCATAAAACATGTGAGTATATTAAGTGATAAGAGAATGAATTTCAATTACAGGTTTGAAAAGGATAATCGTTTACGGATTCGGATAACAGATGTTGAAAAATCACGTTGGGAGATTCCCCAAGATGTGCTCTCACGTGATTACCAAATTCAGCCCCAGCCTATATGGAAATGGTCAAATACTAATGATTCATGCACTACATCTGCAACAACTACAACATTGCTATCAGACCTGAAATCTGACCTCGTCTTCATCCTACATCGCACTATCCCATTCGGGTTCTCCGTCGTGAGACGCTCGACAAGAGATGTCCTCTTCGACACCCGGTTACCAAACTCAGATCAGGTTGGATTGGTGTTCAAGGACCAGTACATTGAGCTCTCATCCTCCCTACCCCAAGACCAATCCAACCTCTATGGTATCGGTGAGCATACGAAGCCTACATTTCGGCTGGTCCCTAACCAGATGCTTACCTTATGGAATGCCGACATTGCAAGCTATAACGTCCACCTCAACCTCTACGGTTCCCACCCTTTCTACCTCGACGTACGGACACCGGTTGGGATGTCCCATGGGGTGCTACTACTCAATAGTAACGGCATGGATGTGGAGTATACTGGAAATAGGATCACATACAAGGTTATTGGTGGCATTGTTGATTTATACATATTTGCAGGTCCTTCTCCAAATGAGGTTGTGCAACAGTATACCGAACTTATCGGGAGACCAACCCCAATGCCTTATTGGTCCTTCGGTTTCCATCAATGTCGATATGGGTATTCAAATATTAAACAAGTTGAGGATGTAGTCCAAGGATATGGCGTTGCTAGAATTCCTTTAGAGGCCATGTGGACAGATATTGATTACATGGATGCATACAAAGACTTCACTGTCGATCCAGTTAACTTTCCAATGCATGAGATGCAAAGATTTGTCAACGAGCTTCATAAAAATGGACAAAAGTATGTTCCAATTTTGGACCCTGGTAAGCTTAATTGATTGCTCAAAGAATATAAAATTTCCAAGCCTTTTAATGTACATATACATAAATTGCATTGTATGCACATATGCAGGGATTAACATAAACACCACCTACGACACATTTCGAAGGGGTATGGAAGCAGACATCTTCATCAAGAGACAAGGTCAACCATATCAAGGAGTGGTATGGCCCGGTCCTGTCTATTTTCCGGATTTTCTAAACCCGAAGACAACTACCTTTTGGACAGATGAAATCCAGAGGTTCTATGATGCCCTCCCTGTGGATGGGCTTTGGATCGACATGAACGAGGTCTCTAACTTCATTAGCTCCCCACCTATCCCCGACTCTCCATTGGACAACCCTCCCTATCAAATCAACAACTCCGGCGGAAAGAGACCAATCGGCGAGAAGACCATCCCTGCATCGGCCATCCACTACCATAATGTACCGGATTACAACATCCATAACCTTTATGGCTACCTAGAATCAAAAGCCACTAATGTTGCTCTAAAAAAGGTCACCAAACAAAGACCCTTTATCCTCTCAAGGTCCACCTTTGTAGGATCTGGAAAATATACTGCACATTGGACTGGAGACAATGCTGCCACATGGAGCAACATGGCATCTTCTATCCCTACAATGCTTAGCTTTGGTCTCTTTGGGATTCCAATGATTGGAGCTGATATTTGTGGATTTGCATACAATACAACCGAAGAGCTATGTCGTCGTTGGATACAGGTTAACAACATTAGTAACTTCAATAGTTCCTACTATTACTATTAAACTAAAAAGTAATACTTGGAAATGCACTTCCGCTTATTGCTTTTCAATTTTTTTAGCAAGCTAGCTGAGCTCTTAGAAGAGAATATAACATATTTTTGACCTTCCTTAATAACGTACATCGCGTCTCTCTTCAACTTAAGTGCAGCTTGGAGCATTCTATCCTTTTTCAAGAGACCATTCTGACAATCAAAGTGCACGTCAAGAGTTGTACTTGTGGCAATCAGTGACCGATAGTGCGAAAAAAGCTCTTGGACTTCGATATCGGCTACTCCCCTACTACTATACGCTAATGTATGAAGCACATAAAAAGGGGTCACCCATTGCGCGCCCTCTTTTCTTTTCCTTCCCCAATGATATCAAAACATATGGTATTGATGCTCAATTTCTCATCGGTAAAGGTGTCATGGTCTCTCCGGTTCTAACTGAAGGGGCAATGACCGTCAATGCTTACTTCCCCCAAGGAAATTGGTTTAATCTCTTCAACTACTCTAAGGCAGTGAGTTCCCCCATAGAGGGGGGAAATGTTACACTTGATGCACCACCTGAGGAAATAAATGTGCATGTTCGAGAGGGGAATATATTAGCCTTGCAAGGCCAAGCAATGACGACGAGAGAAGCAAGGAAAACACCTTTTGAGTTGTTGGTAGTTCTAAGTGGTTCCGGTGGAAATAGCACTACCACTGGGTCACTTTTTCTAGACAATGGAGTTGATATTCAAATGGGAGATGAGAAGGGCGGTAGATGGAGCTTCATTGCTTTCTCTGCAACTCTCATAGGAAACCATAATGTGACAATTACTTCGAGTGTCATGAACGGTGTCTTTGCTAGATCACAAAGATGGGCGATTACTAAGGTGACCATTTTGGGGTTGAGCAAAGGTAGGCAAGTGAAGCATTTTATGGTATATGGTAGTGGGCAACCCATGACACTAAGTGGGAAAGGTACAAAGAGTTACTTGAGTGACACCGGTGAGTTCACAGCTGTTGAGATTCCAAGAATAAAGCTACTTGTTGGGAAGAGCTTCAAGCTACACATTGAGTTGACCACCAATTGATAAGAATGTTCCTTGGATGTATCGACAAGGGCGATCCTTTGGTACAATATATTAATAAATGAGCACACAAGGCATGAATGAGTTCTAAAATAATAGAGAGTGTACATCATGTCCTTATCGCTTCTTCCATAAATATACTTTATTGGGATGAATTTGTTACATCCTTGATATATGGTATATTTAAGTGTGGTTATATATGCTAAATTGGTTACATCCTTAATAACAACCAACTTGTGTTTCAAAGTTTCACCTATAGAAATCAACATCACTAATGATAAAATAAACAATAATCCTTTCATTGTATTATGCCTATCCCAGAGAAAAGGAATACAAAATCAAAATTGAGCTTTTCTTACTTCGACAATAAGCTAAAAGCATGTAATGTTTGATCCTAATACGAACAAAGTATCAACCATATTTGTTACAATCTACCTCAGAACCAATATTTTTTTTCGGCTTAAAACATATACAGACACCCGAACTTGTCTATTTTGGTTATTTGGACACCTGACCTTTGAAACGGACCTATTGACCACCTTAACTTGTCAAAGCCTACCTATTAAACACCCCGTCTCTAATTATGGAGTGCAGTTTTTCACATGCGCTATTAAGTGAACATGATTAAGCATAAAAAAGGTCACGTAAGGCCTCCTCGTTTAATTAACTGTGACCTAACCCCGTCATTATACTACAATGGCGAGCAAATTTCTTTATACACGTAAGTTTAAAAACATTTGGCTTTTAATGAAAACACTCTCAAATATAGTGTACATCACACGTGCAATGCAACGCTAGGGACTAGGTGTTTAATAGGTAGCCTTTGACGAGTTGGGGTGCTCAATAGGTCCGTTTGACAAGTTGGAGTGCTCAATAGGTCCGTTCTAAAGGTCAGGTGTTCAAATGACCAAAATGGACAAGTTCAGGTTTCTATATATGTTTTGAGCCATTTTTTTTCTTCATCCACTGTTATAAGGGAATAGAATAAATAGTTTATACGGTTATCAAGAAAATAAAACAATACATGCATGGTATGAGAATTAGGGGAAAACATTACACGGCTAAATGAACACATGACATACCGGCACGTGCATAAAGCCAACTCCGAGGAGTTTTCAAAGCCTCCACATGTTTTGGAAAAGTAGACCAACACCACTTGTTCAAAACCCTACCTCCAGTATTAAATGTTGATTCAGAAACTACCGTTGTTAGAGGAACGGTCAAAATATCTCTGTCTAAGTGAGAGAGCTCCTCATATTTGATCTCATTTTCTTTTCAGAAATCAAGGACGTTGAAGGATGTATCTTGATCTTGATCAAGCGTAGGTTCTTCAAATTACATATCTAGTATGCTTCTTTTGAAGACATTATCGATCGGCTTTTTAATAAAATCTCCTAAAATTAAACAACAAAATAAATGAATGTGAAAGCTTAGAAGCATATAACTTAGCATACTAACAACAAAAGATAGTGCATCTTTGAATTAAAGCATTTTTCATTCATTCACTGCTTCGTATGAGTTTTTTTATTACAACATACCTAGTGTATATTAGATCCACTTCCACTATTTTCAAAAGCAGTACTTCACCATTCAAACAACAACAAAAGATGGTCAAAGCTTGGAATTCATTAAATCCACACCCGTCATCTATCAACCTAAACAAAATACACACGTAGCTTAAACAAAAGTCTACCCACGTCTTGCAAAAACCCATTCAAAATGTATATATTATCCTACCAAATCATTCTAAAAACGCAGCATCTCACCCATCTAAAATACTAGTTTGGGTCACCTGATTGTATGAGATGCATTATAGTACAAAAATAACAGTCATATCCAGAAACAAATACCTATAGTAAAAGAATTTTTTCCATGAATAATGACTATTTTGTTTAGTTAGTGAGTGTAGTGTAGGAGAGATTTATTTAATTATAGTGGCGGTTAATTATAGGTGTGATTAATGATTATTATATTATTCCGTTCTAGTTATGTGTACGTATTTAAATATATTTAGTGTAGAACTGTGATAACTTAGTCAAGTGCAGTTCTCATTTAACAACATTAAAGATATCTGGTTGAGATGCAGTATATTACAAACACAACAATCATACCCAGTAAAAGACCCAATATATCTCAATTCGACATGAATATCATCCAAATCCTAGTTGATGAAACATAAATTTGTATAATCTTTCTCTTTCAATTGAGTCATTTTCAACACACCAAGTGGATACATCAACATTTTCCTAACTTTTTTTACTGATTCGTTCCAATTTCAAGTCAATCGTGATCTCATGAAATTGAATTTTTATAGGATGCATTTAGGCTTGCACTAATCCATACACGAAACATATCACACATGCAAAAAAGAGTCATTTTCAACACATCAAGTGGATGCATCAACATTTTCCTAACTTTATTTACTAATTAACATTAATAAAGTTATTTGTCACTATATCTATTAAGTAATCACTTATGTATGAATAAAGGTATCTATCAATGTATCTAAGAATACATTCGATTAACAAATGACATATGTACAAATAAGCTATTGATTTTATTTGGAATTTGAACTTATCAAAACATTCATTTAGTAATCACATATATATGTGCAAATAAAGTTATTTATCAATGTATCAAAGAATATCCGATTAACAAATGACGTTATAAGTAAAATGAGTTGTTATAATACTGAATGTAAACCTACATATAAGAGTTTTTTTAAATGTTTATCTTTTATATGTATACTTAGTGTTCATATTTATCACCCATAATTACACTCGTATTTAAGTGTGTGCGTATATTTGACTTTTTTTTGTAGAAGTATATATGTTTGACTAATGGTTATTCCATTAATTAATCCATATGTGTTTCTTATTTTAAGTATTTAAACTTTATATTTTTTCAAAATTATAATATAAATGGGGAAAAATGACTTGGAATAATCCCAAGTATCAACATTCAACCAAAAATAATCTCATGTTTTGATATTGCCTTTAGCAATCTGAACTATGCTAATATTAACTAAAATTGATACCGAAAGATTTTCCGGTATACTTTCCTGCGAGTTTGATGACGTGGCGGTCGAAAATGTGACGTGGCAAGAAATTGTTGTTTATTTTAAAATTTTATTGTCCATGTCACCTCCCATGTCATATTTATTGCCATCTCAACATATATATCACAAAAACCTAACACAAAACAATTGAAAGGGCTAAAAAAACAATTGAAACAAAAACTTAAAGCAAATACCTGCAATCAAGAAGAACAAATGCAGAGATCAAAAAAAGAACAAATACACGATGAAAGAAAGTAGGTGAAACTCAATATGTAGAAACCAAGTGAAAAATTTGCTTACTGAAACCAAAGAGCAGAATTATGAGGAAAGCTAGGACAATGAAATTACCAATCAAATTCTTGGAAATTTGGAGTACGTACATCAACTTACAACAGAAAATCAAACCTATATGTGCCATTTGGAGTTTAATGAATCATTCAAATTCATGGACAATTTTCAAGATGTCGGCATTCCTCCACCAACATCACAAAGTTGGGTTTTCTAATCTTCCTTAAAGAGAATCCCCAAGTCTATAATGAGAATCCCTAATCTTTCACTAAAATTCCCTAAATCTACACTTAGAATCCCGAAATGTGAAACCCTAGATCTAAAATCCCAAATCTTCAACCATCATCTGTTTTCGGTGGATGTCCGTGCGAGCCTTCTCTCGAAATCACAGGTTCGATTTCGTGGGTGGCGAGCTCGTCGTAGCCCTACTTTCTACAGGTTGAGTTTCTTTCTTTCATCGTGTAGTTAATTTGTTCTTCTTATCTTTGCGCTCTGTATATGTTCTTCTTGATTGCAGGTATTTGCTTTAATTTTTTTCTTTCAATTGTAAATATTTGTTTTAGGTTTTTGTGATATATATGGTGAGATGGCAATAAATATGACATGGCATGTGACATGGACCATAAATTCTTAAAATAAAAAATAATCTTTTACCACGTCACATTTTCTGACCGCCACGTCATCAAACTCGCCGGAAAGTATACCGGAAAATCTTTCGGTATCAATTTTAGTTAATATTAGCATAGTTCGGATTGTCAAAGGCAATATCAAAACATGAGATTATTTTTGGTTGAATGTTGATACTTGGGATTATTCCAAGTCATTTTTCCATATAAATGTTGTAAGATTTCAATAGTTTTTTAAAGTTCGATAATATGATTCATGTTTATCATCCAAACCCGAATAGGCTCAATCTAAAATGACCCGAAGTATTATAAAAAAAAACAAACTTGAATCCAAATACCAACCGAATCCGAAATTTGACCCAATTTGAAATGATCCGGTTTGAAGCAATCTGAAGTATTACCATCCGAAAAGGACCCGAGCCAAACTAGACCGAAATCGAACAACATTCGAATCCGATCTGAACACAGACCGAAATAAATGTTTGACTCGAACAAATTTGATATGAACGACCTGATCCAAATCCGATCTGAACGATCCATTTGACAAGTCTAGGTAAATTATAAACCCTCATGTACCATATCTACAATAATCATGGATAAGTAATTCTATGAATAAATAAGTAAAAAGTATATCGAGATAGTTCATTCTTTAAGATAAAATCTACTTAAAAATAAAACCATAAAAATTCCGTCTTGCTTAAGCACCAAATCAAGCTAATACCATTGAACATCTACTTGGAAACCCTCACGCGTTACCTCGTTGATGTCTTCCTAATATAGCGATTCTACATCTTTGTGTTCTATCATAGTATCAACACTCCCATAGTACCAATGAGCACAAAGCTACTCTCTGTTATCCCTTAGGCTTTTGTGAATTCTTTAGAGTTGTTGTTTCCATGTTCTGTTCCGCTCATTACTCTTTTACATGCATAGTTTAGAGTATAAGGTGTTACGTCACCATAACCTAAGGGACATACAGTTTCCAATTGATTTACACAGTTTTATAATTTCAAATACCTCGGATATAAGATAGTAAGTTAAACACAAGCTTATAAAATTTCCCCTAGCAAGATATTCTGTCTTACTCAACAACATGAGAAAAAGCTCTTGGTGAAAAAAGAATACTACCTCTATACTATGAACTAGTCACATATCTACTATTGTTCAAAGTTCTCCTTTTGGCTCATCAAATGAGCAATCTATAATGAAAAGAAGAGCAAACAAGTAATCCACAATCATAAGAAAATAGTAAGCTCGTTTATTACAATTATAAATGGATACATGGAAACGATTGGATCAAAAACTACAAAATACAAAAACCACAACCACTTCAAGAGAGATGCAAAAAAAAAAATATTGACAACCTTTTAGTGGGGGTGGAGATGCAAGGGAAAAGAGAAGGGATTCCACCCAAGGATTGGATGGAAACTCACCCCTACCTTTTGCATTCTTTGTTTCTCTAGTCCCCCGATCATTTTATAGAAAGTTTTCAAGCAAGGGATCTAACGTCTTATGTAGTAGTCTGACCTCCCAAAAAAGTGAACCATTTGATCCCTTAACCCTGATCATGAAAACACCAAACTTTGAGGCCAATTGCAATTGACGATATCTGTATGAATTCCTACTAGAACGGCATGAAGCTTACGTAAACTTATGATGTCTTGACTACCGTAGAAGCCTTCTAATGTGGGCGAATCAAACGAATTGATTTTACTTTGAGGATGTATACTTAAAGGCCCTTTCATTGATCTGTTTAGCAGAAGATGAGGATCTATAGAAGACAAATCCTATTTAGGATTGTGTTGGAGCTAGAATTTGCTTATAGATCAAGATCCAGCCTAAATCGGGCAGAGACGAAAGTGTTACTTAAACTCAATTTGTGTTCTTGATTCGTCAGATTGTGTCCTTCCTTATAAGTTGAGAGCCTTTTTATCGTTGATTTTCTAGCCCCTTAGGTTACAACTGATCATCTTCCTCCTTAAAAAAGCTCATTCCTCCCTTAATTAACTCCAGCTAGCCATTTCTAATTACCCTTTAGGCAACAGAGATGTGTCCATTCTTCTTCCACCACCTCTTCAATTTGTTGGACTCCAACCTTCACTCCTGATTGGCTTTTGGGTCGTCCGCTTCATTGGGCCTTTTGGGCCATGCCCAACATTCCCCCCCAAATTAGGGTTTAGATATGCTATGCGAGTTGGCCGGAATCTGATTCATTAACTCTTCAATCGAGGACCCTAGTCTACTAGGATCAAGGAGCTACATTCAACTATGGAGTTCAGGATTGAAAATCACTCGGCAGTTGAGTCGTCCTTGAAGTCTCTGTCGCTTGGATTGATGGGTGTAAGTTAGACTGCGCTAGCGATCCCTTGCGTCTCTAGCGGGTTTTGGCTTTTGAGATTGTTTGCGCTGTTTCTAGCGACTTGTGGTGTCTTAGCATGTGGCGTGCGATAATAGAGAATAGTGTACATTAGTTGGCGACTGAAAACTGATAGCTAGCGAACGACTCGGGATAGCTAGCGACTATTGGCGAATGACTTTTAGCTAGCCATGGCTAGTATTGTACTTGCAGTAACTAGCAGATAACTTGCAACAACTGGAAACTGTTTTAGCTAACTTGAGCTAGCAAGTGGTAGGTGTGCTAGAGGGTCCTAGCACTTTGTGCGTTTGCTAGCAAGTGATAGGCCAGCTAGAGTATTCTAGCACTTCCTGAGTTTGCTAGTAGTCTAGTGCGATTGGTAGTGAATGGTAAGCCTGCTAGCGACTGTTAATCAGCATTTTCGTGCGATTAGCAACAAGTGATAGACTAGATAGCGGATCCTAGCGTTTTTGTGCAATTGGTAGCGAGTGATAGATTAGTTAGCGGGTACTAGCGTTTTCGAGCGATTAGTTGGAAGTGTTTGATTAGCTTGCGAGTGCTAGCGTTTTCGAGCGACTAGTAGCAAGCGTTGGATTAGCTATATGGTGTTAGCATTCGCACGATTAGTAGCAAGCGATGGATTAGCTAGTTTGTGCTAGCGTTTTCGCGCGATTAGTAGCAAGCGATGGATTAGCTACCAGGTGCTAGCGTATTCGCGCGATTAGTAGCAAGCGATGTATTAGCTAGTGGGTGCTAGCATTAATCTTACGAAAAATGACAAAATCGAGTTTAGCTAGTGTGAGCTTGCACTTGCTACAACTGGCAGAATCGATTTTAGCTAGCCTCAACTAATAGTTGCGACAACTTGCGAAATCGATTTTAGCAAGCCTGAGTCAACACTTGCAACAACTGGCGAATCAATTTTAGTAAGAATGAGCCAGCACTTGCGACAAGTGGCGGAATCGATTTTAGCTAGCCTGAGCCATCACTTATGACAACTGGCGAACGATATTAGCTAGTCTGAGCCAACACTTGTGTCAACTGGGGAACGATATTAGCTAGTCTGAGCCAACACTTGTGTCAACTGGCGAATGACTACTTAGATGGTTGAAGGTCTCTACGTCTAGATAACCGAGTGACTACACCTCTAGATAGATGAGGGACTAAGCCTCTAGATACAATTGAGGGACTATGCCTGTAGATAACTAAGGGACTAAGTCTCTAGATAACACAATCTTAAACCAAGATCTTTAGTAATGGTATGGATGATACTTGTTCCTTGTGATTGTGGATGATTGGATAGTGGTCGTCATTGTCGTCGTCATTGGCGGACTCTAGATCATATGAGTTATCCATAGCAGTCTGGTGATCGGATTCTCGCGATTGGAAATCATTCTCTCGGACAAGCTTTCGTAGTTTGCGGTTCTCCTCTAGACGCATATAAGCTTTTGCCTTGGCTTGTACATCTTCAAAGATAGCATAGGGATGCTTAGTCAGCTCTTTGTAAAACTCGTTGTCTGGAATCACCTCCTGTCAGAAGGCCTCCACGGCGGTGACAATGTCATAACTTGGGATGGAGATCTTTTCCCGGTTGAAGCGATCGAGGTAATCTCTAGTTGACTCATGAGATCTCTGGACTATCCTATAGAGATCGCTAGACTATTTCTCCAACCTTCGGTTGCTAGCAAACCGGATGCGGAAGGAATCCACCAGATCAGCGAAGGAGTACACATTGCCCCGCAGAAGGTTGATGAACTAGGTTAGTGTTGGTCTGACTTGGGGCATCATGCTAGTCATCATCTTTTGTTTGTATATAGCTACATGCTCGTTAGGATCGCTCGTCCATTCGTAGGCAGTCGTGGTTGGCATCGAGAATTTTTTTGGGATTTCTACATGAGCAATACAAGCCACGAAAGGAGACTCGTCATAAATATCTAGCACATCCCGCTCCATCAGGCGACATACCCCAGTCCGAGCCATTTGGCCGAAGAACATGTTGACTTGCTCCTTGACCTTTCGTTGGACGACCGCATCCAAATCCAGTGGTAGCCTTTGATCCCAATCTTCCCCCCGGTCCTCCAAAGCGATTCTTAAGCCCTTGTGAGGAAGAGATGGGCGGTTGATAGCCGAGCGAATAGTCACTAGCAGAGTTGTGGTTCGGCTAGGCCCTCCTTGTTGTCTGAGCGTCGGGGCTCTAGGAAGATAAGGATTGTCCATGCGGTGACATTGTCTGTTGTGGTGTCTAGGCCACTACGTCCTTTTGAAAATCCTTCCCCATCATCTACATCCAGCCCTCACCTCACGATGCCAGTCTCTTTGGTGATATTGGTCGACTAGCGCCTAGTGGTCAACCCTTGATTCTGAGACCTTAGCCGGTCATTTTTTTGGGTCAAGCGTTCCACGTGAGCCTTATAGAAACTCCTTTGATCACCAAGTTCTCACCGGCGGAAGTTAGCCATCTCGTCCGCTTGAGTGTGATCAGAAGACTCCGTCGCTAGTGGAGGATTCAGTTCCTCATCTTGCTGGGAAGCCGAGACTTCTTGGTTAGTTATGCTCATCTCATGTTGAGAATTGACCGATTGATTCAAGCAAAAACCTTTGATTCCAGCCCCACGATGGGCGTCAAATTGTTGGATCCAGAATTTGCTTATAGATTTAGCCTGAATCGGGTAGAAACGAAAGTGTTACTTATACTCAATTTGTAGTTCGTCAGATTGTGTCCTTCCTTACAAGCTGGGAGCCTTTTTATCATTGATTTTCTATCACCTTACGTTACAATTGATCATCTTCCTTATTAAAGAAGCTTATTCCTCCCCTAATTACTCTAGCTAACCGTTTCTAATAACGCTTTGGGCAATAGATCGAGATCGATGTGTTCATTCTTCTTCCACCTCCTCTTCAATTCCTTGGACTTCAACCTTGATGGCCTTTTGGGCTATCCTCAACAGATTGTATAGAAAAGACAGTGTTACAAGACTCTCGAATGGAGTAACGGAATCAACCATACTCTAGATCCCGTCTAGAGAACTTTCAAGTTCATGTGGTTAACTTAACCTATGACGATTTAACGAAGGTGAAATTGTTACCTCCAAACTTAGAGGACTATGATCTCGGCATATCAATGGTTGAGTTAGTAAAGAAAAATTTACAAAAGTAGGAAAGAGGATCATATGGTCTTAGAGTAATTAAAAGCCCAATCCCAATAAGGATATAGCAAAGTGGTGCGACTTCCATGATGAGCATGTCCAATCGTTTAATAACGGCGAAATTTCGGTTACGTACCCCGATATGGACAGATTACAAACCCGTACATGGATTTTTTGGAAAACCGGGTTTTTCTTGAATAGATCCGAAACCCATCCATATTAATCTAATAAACCCGGTTCGGATGTGCCTGAGGGCGGGTTTCTTGAGCAGATCCTTAACCCGTCCAAGTTGAACAAATCCAAAAACCGTCCAAGATTTGACCTAATACTGTGCGGGTTTACAAACGCAGTAGCCGCCTATAATCGGGGTCATCAAACAATTCCAAACCCGTCCAATTCCGTTCGAGTCCGACTGCGAAGGAGGCGGATGTACTGACATCGGCGGCGGCTGGCGGATCCAGGCAAACTTCTACCTGCGGGATCCAAACCGGCAGCGGGGAGAGAGGTTCGGTGGAGGGAGAACTGCGGGCGTCGGAGGGGATGGTGCAGGGAGGGGCGGCGACGGAAGAGGCGGCGGTGGTGGGCAGCGGGGAGGGAGAAATTCCCATGAACGAGTTACGAATCCGTCCATGGGCGGGTGTGAAAAATTCCCATGAACGAGTTACGAATACGTCCATATGTGGGTGTGAAAATTTTCCATAAACGAGTTACGAATCCGTCCATGGGCGGGTGTGAAAAATTCCCATGAACGAGTTACGAATCCGTCCATATGTAGGTGTGAAAAATTCCCATGAACGAGTTACGAATCCGTTCATGGGCGGGTTTGAAAACTTCCCATGAACGAGTTACAAATCCGTCCATAGGGCATTACACATACCCTGAGCCCTAAACCCTAAACCCTATGGAGGGTTTCTAGACTAGTACATGGGGGTTTTACCCTAATGGGCGCTTTTCTGGATTTTTTTGCAAATAATTATATCCATGTTTTTACACCAATTCAAGGTTTTATCATTTAAAACATAAAAAAATCTTAAGTTACAAATCGGATGCCACATATAATTTATATCGACCATGAAGAACTTCATCGTTAAGTGCTAGCCACTAGGTTAGCACCTCTTATGTTTTATATTGACCTTGATGATGGTTTAACCCGCCATGAACCATGAAGTCCTTTACAAGGTTGAACTCGTCTTATACCTTGAAGTCTTGCACGATGGTTGAACTCGTCTTAATCCATGAAGTCTTGCACGATGGTTAAACTCGTAATGTGCCATGAAAACCTTTATGATGTTTCAACTCGTCAAGTATCTTGAGGACTTCTTGTGAGTCGTTTGCTAGTTTAATATGTGAGATTAATCATAATAGTAATATATGTAAGTGTAAGTTTAAAGGCGATGTGACCGGCAGATGGACAGGTTACGAATCCGTTCAAGAGGGTTTGTAACCGGCAGATGGACAGGTTACGAATCCGTTCATGGATGGATCCGTATTGTGTCACGTTCAATCGACCCATTGATTTCTTCCTTTGAGTTGCCTTGAAATTATAGACTTGTGTCCTCGATAGTAGGGTTTCGGGATTGCGATGGACTAAGTCCATAAAGATGGGCTTAGGCTTCGTACCCGACGTACTAGCGCTTATTATGTGAGCGTGCTCCTCCTCGCTAAGACGATGGGCACCCCTAACCCCTTTCAAATTTGGGGGAAGCTCATGGTTATGGTACCCTCTTATCACCGATAATGTCCAACGAGAGGGTGCATAGGAATTCCCTTTGCTCAACAACCCAAGCAGCTCAAACGGACACTTGGCCCTCTTCGATTCCTGTGTTTTCTTCGCCTCCTTCTTCCTCGCCGATCTATACGTACCCGACCTATAATAATGAAGAATGATCTTCTTGGGTTTGGACGACTTAGTTGAAATGAGCATAGATAGACCAAGACCGGTCTTTCTAGCCCATTGTCTCAACTCTTCCATTGTATCAAACCCGTCATTTGCAAAGTGCGTAGAGAAGTCGACTTGTGTGTGATCATAATGCTCACTAGACGGACAAACCTATGAATAAAATGGAAAGTTTATAAACAACTCGTAATAACTACGAACTTGCAAATTTTCAACAACATGCAAATAAATAATCATGTACTAGAAAATTATAAACAATAATTACGAGATCAATAACCATTTTTCATGACAATATAGTACTGAAATAAAAATACTACAATGCATAATAATAAACCTATCAATCATTATCATTCACGAATTCAATTTCGAGTTCATAAATCAAAATAGACACAAGGCTAGTAATCGAACAACAAAATCATTTCAAGTTTCAACCTAAACTTAAATCGATAAATTTGAATTTGAACGACAATAGATAAGTTCCAAATTTCAAAATATAAACTACAATCGCCAAATTCGAATTTATCCATATCAAATTCGTAAACCAAATTAGACACAAGACTATAATAATCGACCAACAATTAATAAGTTTCAAGCTTCAACCTAAAGAAAAATCGATAAGTTTGAATTTGAACCAAACAAATTGCAAAACATAAACATAGCAATTGCACTAGTCTAATTTTAGGATACAATATATACTAACCCGTTCATTACGGGAAGATGACCATCGCCCACAGAAGATGATGACTCCGACGAATAAAATGACCTGCTAAACGATGATGTCTTTGTGGTCCCGCTACTCGAAGTTGACATCTCAAGACAAGTATTTGTCGTATATGCTCTCTAGTTTCGTGGGAAATTAACAATTGAAAAGTGAATAGTGAAAACGTACGAGGTCGCATAAAAGGCGAAATCTGTCGGCGGCATAACGGGCTTTATGCACGAATTTCAAATCTGTCCATAGGAGCCGTTCAAAAACCCTAACTTGGCCGGGTTCAGAATCTGTCCATATGAGCCGTTTTTTTTCAAAATTCAAAATCTGTATTTGTGCGGGTTCTAAACCTGCCCATAGAAGCTAGTTTTTTTTAAAAAAACTTGAACATTTTCAGAACCCATCCATATGGGTCGTTTTTTAAGCGAACCGGATGTTCGTTTATGGACTGATTTTGAAACTGTCCAGGGTTTCCAGAGAACCGGGTTCAGCTTGGACAGTTTCGTAATCCGTCCATATTGGAGTGCGCGATCGAATTTTCGGAGTGCGCAAACGAGCGGCCTTTAATAACTGTGTGGCTCTTAGAACAGTAGTGGTCTTCTAGGTAGTGAGAGGATTATTAACAAAAGTTGCTCCAAATGCAAAGGTGTTAATAGAAGGCAAAGACTATGGCCAAACTAGCTAACCATTGTCTTTAACCCGATCCAAGTAGTCAATGACTTGTCCGATCCGAAGGATCCAATATGTATGAGTGCCCATATTCATTCATCTACTAAGTTTCATGTGAAAGTAAGTGTTTTGAATATCCAATGATATTGCCTTGTCATAAAAAAAATTGAACCCAACAACCCAATTATTACGACCACTTTGATATTAAGATTCGAGGTAGGACCTCAGCTTGATGGTTTAGTGATCTCTTTGTATGGAATGTGTTTTTCAAAAGACACATTGTAGAGATTTTCACTGTGTCAGCTAGCATGAAAAGATTTAGATTGCTAGCAGATCATCTAGACAAAAGTGTTAAGTAATAATCTGTGATGTTGGAACCATACAAGTGAATTCAAAAGTCATATGGTTTTGAGATGGGACCATTAGGAGCTAAGCATGCAGCTAAGTTGGATAGTGAAATCTCATTTGGACTAGACAATTGTGTAAGGATATCAGGGGAGATGCAATGAGGTAGGGGTACCGTGACACCAACTAAGGATTATTGGCTAGTTCTGGATACTCGAGTTGTGGTAAAAACATGTATTGTAATGCAAGTGTAAGTCCAAGAAGGAGTAAATCTTGTTTGTGATTTTAAACAAGGGTTACACTCGTATAGACAAATATAAGTCCAAGAATTCCGTTAAACCCTGTGATTTGACCATTTTACCCTCAAATGTGTGAATATTTGACCCTGCATTGTTCCTCTTCCGCCTTGCCTTCCTCCTCCTCATCGACCTCTCCGGTTTCGTTCCCCGACAATGCCGCCCGAATTTTTGAAGGCAACTCCACATCTAATATAAAATGAATACCGGCATATATATTAAGATTGTCGAAGCACCCATCTACTGTAAAATTACATACGACGCCTAATATATAGAATGTTCCAACAAAACGGTGGGTGCTTGGAAAAGTTAATTAATAATCAACTCGCCTAATTAATCAAGTTGAATATTCCAGTTACTTAATTGGTGATCAGTCAATCTAGCTTGGGAGGGAGAAATTCAAAGAAGTGAACGTCTCTGTCGACGTTGGACTTGGCTAATTGGTCACGTTCTTGTTGTTGTTGGCCGTCCACTTGGCTTCTCATGGGGAACAGTTGAAGCGTAGCAGAATCATCATCACCATCTTCATCTTCATCTTCATATGGTTCCCTTCTGTTAGTCGTATTAGGGCTTGGCTCCTTAAGAGATGCTATGAAACGACGAGTTTTGGGCGTGGTATAAGCACACCCGTCTGTGCTTGTCGGAGGAGTAGTAGTACTAGTGATGATTCGTGCAATCAAGGATGATGATGACGGGGCGAGATTGTGCCACGTGGCATTCCTTTCATTATTATGTTCAGTGCAGGCTTTTTCTGCCACTCTCGCCCTTTGCATTGACATTGCTCCACATTCCTGATAATTAAATCATCCAAATAAAATACAGTAATTATTAATAATTGTCAATCCACTTGATGAAATAAAATTTCAGAAACTCATGCATATATATATTGGTATTATTTAATTTATTAGGGTTTAAGAAAATAGAAATAATATTCCACTATATATACAGTATGCAAATTTCACGTGTGCATGTAGCATGTTAAAACCTTTATTTATTTATTCTGGTTTGAATGTTAAAACCTTACTATTAGTTGGCACATAATTAATAGAAGATGAAAAAATATTAACTTATTATCAATTTTGTACGTAGACTACTGAATTCAAAGCCTTTATCTGACCAAAAGTTATACTCAAATTCAACCTGTCCTGTTTAAATGTTGTTACTTAATACATGTAATACAGTATATATTTTTAACTAGTAAGAGTAGCCCAAGTCAATGAAACAACACTGTTTTGTCTTAACCTTTTGCAAGGGCATTTTTTCTTTGGATTTAAATTAATTTCGTCTAGGCTGGCATCGACAAGGACCATACGAGCGCACAAGAACATGCAAAGAGGGTTTTGAAATATCAGAAAAGTAATAACAACAACTTATCACACCTCTATGCCCCGACAGAAAGGAAGGATTGCAGCTTTTATTAATTTTGTATGATGAATTCCCTTTTCATTTCCCAACAAAAAATCAAAATTTTGCTCTTTGCTAGCTTTTTTTGTTTTGTTTTTACATGTGTTTTCGATCAGTGTAATTCCTCCTGGTAGCTAGCTCTTACCCCACATCGATCATCAACCCCAGCATGTAAATTATAAGCCCATAATTACACTATCATCTGCCCACTTCCTCACTTTTCCAATCATTCCCTTATAATTACATTTTTCTTCAACTTTAACAAATACTGTAGTATTAAAAATAATGCACAGTGTAATTATTTTATAAATAATTACGGGCATTCTAATGACTACATGTATTATATATTTATCAACAGACTTAATTATATAGCATAAGTAGATTAATTTTGATAAAATTAGTTTTATCTTTATCGGATAAACGAAAATACTTAGATTACTCTAATTCTTAAATAGCAAACAGGTATAGCTAGCTACGCTTTAATGATCTTATTCTAATTAAATAAACAATTTATTTTCACAAATTAAAAAAATAAATCACAGAGTAATAAAAATAGAAGCTAGTAAGAAAGTAGACCTCTGCATCAGCAGCTGAATAATGGCTCCTGGTGCGTTCAGCTTGAAAGCACTGCTTCCCGGTTGCAGGCCCTGCTACGTACGTTTATACTATAGTTTAATAACCGTGTAAATACAATAATTAGTTAAGTAGACCAACTTAATCAAAATGGTTTTTTTTTTGGTCGAAACTTAATCAAAATGTGAGCTGAAAAGAACCTACTAAATTCGATCTGTAGCATACATGTACAGAAATGAAATGAAGAACATATATAATGTAGTACATTAAATTAATTACCTGGCTCTTTCCTTGGAAGGATGAGATGATCATCAGCATCAGCATCATGATCATCATGGTGGTGATGATTGGAGTTGGAGTTGGAGGAGGGGAAATTGTGTTGACGACGTCGTTTCTGCCTCTCGCGGGCCTTGTGGTTCTGGAACCAGTAAAACACGTTCTTCCCCTCGATCTTCCCGTAGCGCCGCAGCTGCGCCGTGATGCGCTGGATCTGCTCCGTCGACGGCGTCCGCGTCCCCCGTCGGTACAGCTCCTCCAGCGTCCTCACCTGCTCCGCCGTCGGGTTCCACCGCGACGAGGACGATGACAAAGAGCTCATCACCCCACCACCTC